>CM076569.1:984617110-986056227 GCA_034641835.2 Pinus albicaulis
TTATGGTGATCAAACACCATCGTGTTTGCCATCAAGTCCAAAGGGGGAGATTGTTGGCAATATGATGCAGAGTGTTGTCCTTGATGGCAACCCACTTGCTGAAGATGATGGTAATGATGGAAGGAATGTCGTGATGTGCGTAACATGATGAAAAATATATGTCTCAGCATACGTGGATTGGTTTAGACAAAGTAGCTTATGCAGTATGCACGCGGGAAATAACGTGCCAAGTCGCGTATGGGAAAAAGTGCTCTAAATTTATAAAACCAGGGGTAACTACCATGGTATTGACCCATTGTATTGAATGATGGTTCGCCTATGTGATCTTGTCCAGGAATACCATTGGAAGTTATGTGGTTTTGACTCATGGTATTGATGAAGGGTAACCCTTTATAAGGAGAAGAAAATCATTGTGCAAAAGGTGTGCATGTGTCTGGGCTTTGATGAATACTTCTCTCTGAAGTATATATGTATGGTTGAACCTTGTTCCTAATTGATAGATCTGAATCTATAATGCACCTATGAACATGATGAAGGCTCAAGATCTCTAGATCTAGAAATGGTGAATGTCAAGGATGATTTGAAAAGAAGTGAAGAAGACCTGGCGAAATCCTGTTGAAGAGATTGAAGAAATCTGGGTAATTTTATAGATCTGGTCTGTACTGCAAATTTTATCTTTTATAGATCTATACGCAGGTTCATTTCATGAAAAGCGCGTGTATACGTGGGTCTGTGGAAAGAAAATCGCGTATGCGTAGTTAAGGTTTTTCGCTGGAAAATGCATTGAAGTATACGCGGGTTCGTCTTCTGGAAAGCGCGTATATACGCGGGTCTGATTAAATAAAAGCGCGTATGATTTCTGATCTAATGGTTGCTGAAGGTTGAATGTGTTTCCTCTGTGACATCTATTCCTAAGTTTGGGTTAGTGATCTCAGTACTGTCCACAGCAAAGTGTCCTGCACTGCTCGTCCGAAGCAATGAGCAAGGTATGATTGTTGATAAGTGAAGGGTTGTGTTGAAGCTGTTTGATCCAGTTTGAAAATTGATGAAATGTGGTCTGCAGTGGTGCTGAGGGTCGAAGCCTTCAGTCAGGGGGTTGTAGATCCCTTCCAGGAAAGGCTGGTAAACAAGTTCAGGGGGTCGTAGCTCCCTTCCAGGAAACGCTGGTAAACGAGTTCAGGGGGTCGTAGCTCCCTTCCAGGAGAAGCTGGTAAACGAGAGAAGGTTGTAGCCTTCTGCAGGTGGGTGCCTGCGTGCTGGTTTGAGTATAAACCAGTACATGATTGTAATAAGTTTTCTTAATAATAAATTTTGAAGGCTGAAACAACGGCAGCGGTGGTTTTCTCCCGAATTGGGTTTCCACCTAAAAATCCTGGTGTTCATGTGTGTTGCATATGTGTGATGATTATTCTGTTCTATCTGCACCTGTTTACTGTTTCTAAAATACCTGATGAATGAATAATGCAATGATCTGAGTTAAGATTCAAACACATAATTAGATCTCTGGACATACGCAAGTTCTGTAAAGGAAATCCGCGTATATACGCTAGTTGCCTTCAGTAAAGTAGCGTATGGGTTTTTAGAAAGGAAAAAGTAAAAGTTTGATTGTCTGCACTAAATACTGATTCACCCCCCCCCCCCTCTCAGTATTTTTCCCAACATACCGAAAGAAAATATTATAATATTTTTTTCTCATATTAAAACTCACTTTTACATAATTGTCCCATGAAAAAAGCCTAAGGAACCACTTTTCCTAAGTTATTTTTATTAAGTCATTGGGGTCTTGGATAGACGGTGATCAGGTGCTCTGCTAAGTCATTCCTTGATGTGATGTCACCAGTTCAATTCCCCGCCCCGATCGAGGTGATATGTATTGGACATGATGATGAAGATGTATTCCTACCCAAATTACAAAAAAAAAAAGTAATTTTAATTAAAATAAGTAATTTACCATTAATTAAAGTCATAAAAGCCTTTTTTTATGAACTTATCCTCTCATAATAAAAGAAAAAAAAAAAACCAAAGTTAGTTAGATCTTGATTTGGTCAAATAATCATATTTTCTTATTTTGACCATATCAAGTCTAACTACTATTTTGCTATAAACATGAGGTTTTTCTCCATATTTCACCTTTTATCTCTATTTTTTTCTTTTTTCTTATTATTTGGTTTGAGAAAAAAATTGTGATTTAGCCATGATTGCCATTGTTTTCAACCATAAACAGGAGATAGGGGACACCACAAATCTAGGATTGATAATGGACCCTCCCATAGAGTGTTGGGGTGCAATTCACTCAGGAATTTTCCAAGATCTTACTTAGGCCTGTTGGAAATGTTGTCATTGATGGCAAAGGTTAGAAGAGAAGAACATAGGAAGAGCGCATTTACAGAGAGCAGTAGAGGCAGAGGTCAAGCAGCAGAGGCAGGGGCAGAGGCAGTGAATACAGAGGAATTGGAGACAGAATAGTGAAGTTGAAAGTGTTTGAAGGAGTTTGATACAGTTTGTAGATGAATTATTGAGCAATTATTCATTAATTAAGTTTGTATGGCATAGACCTTGATTAAAGACTAAAACCCTGTGGTAAAGACTTAATATGTTTGGGGATGAGTTGGAGCATTGATTAAATGGAAAGGAAACCATGAAGTGGTCGAAGAAACTAATAATGAGCAAAGGCACAGTTTGAAAACCAAACTTGTGAGTCAAGGATCACGATGAGTCAGAGGATTGAAGAGCCAAAGGAGCGCAATGTATTAAAGATTTGGGCAGTCTCTAACTGAGAATCAAAGGGACAACGTACCACAGAAGTGCCGAAAAAGTTTGAATCAAATTGATTGAACATAATGAGGGTTTGAATTGCCATCAGTATGTAAGGGCGAGAATCTGAGATTGAGGAACTCGTAAGAGCTGTGAGGCTTGGGGATAGCTCCTTGAGATATCATTGCAGACATAGTATTGAGGACTGACGAATGGGCTCGATGGGCGATCGAATGGTGGAGTGATAAGGTGAGCCAAGAATAAAATAAAACATTGAAGCATTGAACGGAACCTTGAGCCAAAAGGGAATGGAACTCTGACTAGTGAACAGTGACGACGAAACCTAGAGTAGAGGGGTGGAACCACGAAGGAGGAACAATGGACGCGGTTTAGAGCGAACCGGTGGTTTTCATCACACCACCTTTGACGGGCAATCGGTTTCAAGAAATCGGAGCAATTCCATAGAGCGGCTGACACGTGGCATACAGAGGGACCGCAAAACCGCTCTCATTGCGCGCCATCGCGCGTTATTGTTCGCGCATCTTCGCCGAGCGATATCCGTCTGATCAAATGAGGCGGCGCGATGCGATAACAACCCTCGGATGGAGACGACCATTAACGTTGGGGCCTAGTCCATCGTGCAACTATTGAATATTAACCCTCGTGTAAGTTAACCGCGTGATTTCCATTGGATCAGAGGTTGAAAAAGAGATGAATTATCCACCGTTGGATCATGAATAAAATTTCAAGGTGTCTAACAAGGTATGGGTCAGCGTTTAATTTTTTATTATTAAATAATTGGAATACAAATATGCAGGCTAGCGTGGGTTAAGTGGCGATGTCGAAAGGAGAATAGGCGTTAATATTATGATTGGGCACTAAATGCCATGATTTATTAATAGTTTTAATGTTTGAATCGGAGAAATTGCATACATGATGATATATATTTATATAATGTGCTAAAGTCTAAACTTATATGAAATGAGATTGGGTTTATTACAAGAGCCTGCAAGAACGAAAGAGCGAGAGACAGCGGCAGAAAAATGGTACAGGGAAAAAGACGAATTGAAATTGTAATGTGAGTTTCAAACCATTATGTTTAAACTCATATATGAATAAAGAATGTAAACAGGTAGCCAGAGAATAGAGATGGTAATGAACAAACATCACCCAGAGTCATATGTATTTGAGAGTAAAACCTGAAAAGTAGTTATATATGTAGCTGGTGCACTCAAGTACAGTGAACAGATGAATAGACACAGAGGTGAACCAAAATATACAGAAAAGTCGCTCAGCAGCAGCAGAAAAGACAAATCCAGTAAAACTAAAGTACAAAAAAGGAGCTGAGTGGAATTGAATTGTGTAACTGAAAATGTAAATATTTTTTGTTTATATTGTTTGTGATGCAAAGGCAATTATCCTAAAGAAAAGAAAAACTCCCACTGTATTATTGAAATTTGTACATATTGTTATATTTTTTAATGAGTTGGATAAAGAATTGAGAAGGCAGAAGTCAAAGAGTCATGGCTTGTCACTCAAAATTCCTTGTGGAATACAAACAGTCATGTGAGGAACTCTATATATAATTTGATATGCATAAGTGAAAAAAAAAACTGGAGAGAGTAAGGATAGAGAATGAAAAGCATAAAAGATTGAGGCAGAGAAGATAAGGAAGAGAGGAGCAGAAAGAGATGCTACAGAACAGAGCTGATATCTGAGGTAAATCAACAAACATTTCTTATGATAAATTGAGGAAGTTGGAGCTTCCCTATCAATTTAAAGCTTGATAGCTGTCAGTTGTAGCTGACTGAGGTTGGAGCCTCCTGTAGGTTGGTGCCTGTAGAAAACTGAAGGGAGTTGGTGCTTCCTTGCAAGTTGTAGCTTGCAAAATTGAGGTTGAAGCCTCCTGTAGGTTGGTGCCTACAGAAAAATAGTGGTGAGAGGGAGTTGGAGCTTGCCTTTGCATCACAACAATAATAAGATGTGGTTTTCTCCCTTTATGGATTTCCACTTATATTTGTTGTCTCTATCTGTGTTGCCTGTGTGCTGAGATGATTTATAAAATCTGCTTAATGTTTGCTGCTCTCATAATAAGTTTAATATCACATTAATTTAATACTTGCTGCAACATATTAAAACTGTTCATACACTAAAAGTAAGCTATAAATAAGTTGATGAAAAGTTGAAAAATGCTCATGTATGTTTTGAAATGATTCACCCCCTCCCTCTCAGTTCAACTAAAATTCAACAATTGGTATCAGAGTAGGTTCCTTTGTACCAGTTTAACAACTAAAAGGAGATTCTAGGTTCTCAGGATGGCTAGTAAAGAAGGATGCTCAACCAATAAAGCCCCTTTATTTACAGGTGAAAATTATGCCTTTTAGAAAATCAGGATGAGGACATACATAATGTCTCTAGGAATAGAAGTTTGGGGTGCTGTGGAATTAGGATATGCCCCAAAGGCAACTGACTCAGAGAAAGAATCCAAACAAGAATTTGTAGCTAACGCAAAAGCCATGAATGCCATATTGAATGGATTGTGTGAAGCAGAGTTTATCAAAGTAATGCACAAAGACACTGCCAAAGAAATGTGGGATACTCTGGAGAACATTCATGAGGGAGACAAGAAAGTAAAGACTGCCAAACTTCAAGTCTATAGAGCCCAGTTTGAGAACTTAAAAATGAATGATGATGAAGACATTGACAGTTTCTTCCTAAAAGTTGCAAAAATTGTTAACAATATGAAAGCTCTTGGAGAAACCATGCCAGAAAGTATAATTGTGCAAAATATTCTAAGATCTCTTCCATCCATGTTTAATCCCAAGGTGTCTACTATAGAAGAAACAACTGATTGGGAGACTTTGACCTTGAACCAACTACTTGGAAATTTAACAGCATACGAGATGAGGCTCCCACAGAATAAGTCAAGTACTAGGGAGGCAGCCTTTAAAACAGAAAAGAAGAAAGAAGAAGGGGAAGACTTATGCTCTTTCTCGGATGAAGAAGAGGCAAAATTTGTCAAGAAATTGGATAGAGGCTCATGTAAATACAAAGGTAAACTTCCTTTCAAATGCTTTAACTATGGAAGAGTTGGACACTATGCTGCTAAGTGTCCTCACAAGAAAGTAAGGAATCAGGTTCGAGAGTCAGAGAAAATTACATCAAAGAACTGGTAGAAAGGAAAGAAGTTCAACAGAAAATCCTTCTATGCTCAACAAGACAGCAGTACATCTGAAGATCCAGATGAACTCTCAAGTGAATATGGAACCTATGAGTTTTTATTGATGGCTATAGAAGAACTTGAAGGTCTCCTGCTAGAAGATGAAGAAGAAGAAGGTGAAGTCGACCTTGAGGGGGAGCTAAGAAGTGCTCCAGAAGAGATTGATAGACTCAAGCTGAAATGTAGAAAACAAAAGGACATTCTCCTCAAGTATGTACGAGAAGAACATAATTCAGAAGTCCTGATGCAGCTGAAGATAGAGCTTGAAGAAGCCAAGAAGATAGAGGACATGTTACTTAAGCAAATCAAGGAAAAAACTCAGGAACAAGAAAAGTTGGAAGAAGAAGTAGTATGTCTCGGGAAGAAATTAGAAAATGCTCAAAGGAAAGTGGTTATAAACTCTTCTCAAACAACAAGCTCTAGTAAGTTGAATGAAATTCTGGTTGCTCAAAGATTGCCTATGATAAAAACTGGAATAGGCTATGAAGGAGAATCAAGTAAAAACAAAGAAAAGGAAAACAGAGAGGTTATTTTTGTAAAAGCAAAGAAGGATGAAGCAGCTCAAATAGTGCCTACAAAAGAAGAAACTTGTAAGGAAGGAGACAGAACCCAGAAAAATCCTCTAATAACAAAGAATGCAAGAAATATTCAAACAACAGGAAAAGATTTATATGCCCATGAGTATGTCAAATTTGAAAGCCATCAAAGGAGATTCTTCCCTCCTATGAAGAATGCCACTTGTTATGTCTTCCACAAGCAGGGACATATTGTTGCATATTGTCATGCAAGGAGGAGTAATTTAAACCAGCAAAAGATGCAAACAGTGAAGAGACTGGCTCAAACAAACAAATGGAGAAAACAACCTTACATCAGGTATGAAAATAATTTCTATGGTTATTGTTTTTATTGTAAGGAATTTGGCCATAAAATTATTGAATGTAGAAAGTATGGACAAAAATTGATGTTCAACACCTCAAGGAGGTTTATGAATCAAAGAAATTTTGTTCATACTCACAACTTTGAAAAAACTATGACCAAATTCTGTATATGCAATCAAGTTGGACATATGCCTTCCAAATGTCCTCTGAAAGGATGTGATTCATCATCTCACAAAAGACACCAAACAAAAGGATGCCTCCAGTGGAAAAAGAAGGAGAATAAGTGTGACCTGGCTCTAACTGTTCAAGATCTGAAAAGCCAATGGTATCTGGACAGTGGCTGCTCAAAACATATGACTGGAGACAGGAGAAAATTTATAACTTTTGATGAAAAGAAAACTGGTAATGTTACTTTTGGCAATGATAAATCAGGAAAAATCAAGAGAAAGGGCTTAGTCAGCTTAGATAATGGCAGAGGTAAGGCCCAAGATGTACTATTTGTAGATGGGCTGAAGGAAAATTTGTTGAGTGTCAGTCAAATGTGTGATAAAGGTTGTGAAGTTCTTTTCAGAGCACAATACTATGAAGTCAGATCAAGCACGATAGGTAAGACTCTGCTCAAAGGTGTTCGAACAAAGAGCAATGTTTACATCGTGAAAGAGGAAGATGAAGCATGCCATCTTAGCAAACTTAAGGAGTATTGGTTATGGCATAGGAGATTGGGACATCTCAACTTCGATCATATCATCAGACTGAGCAAGAAGAAAGCGGTCAGAGACATGCCAGAAATAAAAATGCCTTCTAATACCATATGCAAATCTTGTCAATTGGGTAAACCGACCTGCACATCCTTTAAGGCCAAAGATGAGTTATCAACAAGAAGACCACTCCAGCTTGTGCACATGGATCTGTGGACCCGCAAGAACTAAAACACCAAGTGGATAATCCTACTTTATGCTGATAATAGATGATTTCTCTAGAATGACATGGGTTGCTTTTCTTAAGAATAAATCGGAAGCTCTGGAAAAATTCAAAATATTCAAAGCATTAGCAGAAAATCAGATAGGATGCAAACTAAAATGCATTAGATCAGACAGAGGAGGTGAATTCACAGATTATGACTTTGCAGATCTGTGCAATGAATATGGCATAAAACAAAAATTTACTATTGCAGGGACACCTCAGCAGAATGGAGTAGCAAAGAGACAAAACAGATCAGTTCAACAAATTTCTAAAGCCATGATGCAAGAGAGTAATATTCCTCAAACCTTCTGGGTAGAAGCGGTACACACAACAGTGCATATCCTTAATAAAGCTCACTTAAGGCCAAGCAGTGACAAGACTCCCTATGAAATATGGCATGGAAAGCTAGCTTCAATCAAACATTTTAGAATTTTTGGAAGCAAGTGTTATATAAAGAATAATGATGAAAATCTTGGGAAATTTGATGCAAGAGCAGATGAAGGAATTTTTCTAGGATATGCTTCCAAAAGTAAAGGGTACAGGTGCTACAACAAGACTCTTTGAAAAATAGTTGAAATTATTGATGTGAGATTTGATGAAGAACTTCCAAAAAATACAAGAGATACAGACTGCTGCAGTCCATCAGACAACCATGAAGAAGAAAACCAGAATGATGATGAAACAAGCAAGACAACAGAAGATGTAGAGCTGAGCTCGAAAGCCCCCTCAAGATACACTCAGAAGAATCATCCTGAAGATCAGATCATAGGAGACAAGAAAGTAGGGGTCCAGACAAGAAGGCAGCTATCAAAACAAATAGAAGAGGTATACATAGCCATGTTATCACAGATAGAGCCAAAGAGATTTGAAGAAGCGTGCAAGGACAAGTATTGGTTAAAGGAAATGAATGAAGAATTGGACCAAATTGAGAAGAAAAATACTTGGGAACTAGTTCCTAGACCAATTGAGAAAAATATCATTGGCTCAAAATGGGTATTCAAGAATAAAATGAATGAGCAAGGACAGGTAATCGGGAATAAAGCCAGACTAGTTTTCAAAGGATAATCACAAATCTAAGGACTTGATTATGATGAAACATTTGCTCCTGTAGCCAGAATGGAAGCCATCAGAATGTTTTTGGCCTTTGCATGCCACCAAGACTTCAAGGTATGTCAAATGGATGTGAAATCTGCATTTCTGAATGGAGATCTAGAAGAAGAAGTCTACATGGAACAACCAGAAGGTTTCTCTTTAACAGAAAAAGAATACTATGTGTGCAAACTGAAGAAGGCCCTATATGGACTGAAATAGGCTCCTCAGGCTTGGTACTCAAGACTGGATAAGTATTTGCAAAAACAAGGCTTTAAGAGAGGCGGAGTAGACAACAATCTATACATAAAATCCCATGAAAATGAACTTCTGATTGTTGTAGTGTATGTTGATGACATTATGTTTAGAAGCAATAGAGATGAACTAGCAAAAGGGTTTGCTGAGGAGATGAAATCAGAGTTTGAGATGTCCATGATTGTAGAACTCAATTTCTACTTAGGACTTCAAATTCAGCAAAATAACACAGGTACATTCATCTCACAGGAAAAATACTTAAAATAAATGTTGAAAAAATTCAAAATGGAGGACTGCAAACCTATGTCAACTCCCATGATTACGGGCTGTAAGATGTGTGTTGATGATGGATCTGCTGATATAGATCAAAAAATCTACAGATCCATGATAGGAAGTCTGTTGTATCTGACAACATCAAGACTAGACATCATGCTAGCAGTAGGACTAGTAGCTAGATATCAAGCAACACCTAAACAGAATCACCTTCTTGCAGTAAAAAGAATATTCATATATCTACAAGGAAAAACACTATATGGGCTTTGGTATCCTAAAGGAAAAAACTTCACTTTGACAACATACACAGATGCAGATTAGGCAAGCTATGTGGATGACAGGAAAAGTACAAGTGGAGGTGCATTCTATCTAGGAGAAAGTCTGGCGGCATGGTTAAGCAAGAAACAAACATCTATATCTCTGTCTACAGCAGAAGCAGAATATATAGCAGCAGCAGCATGTTGTACAGAATTCATGTGGATGAAGCTAACCCTCCAAGACATGAAGGTAAGAATTGATGAACCTATCTCAATCAAATGTGATAATACAAGTGCTATAAGTATATCTAAAAATCCTGTGCTTCACTCAAAAACTAAGCATATCCCAATCAAGTATCATTTTCTCCGAGAACAAGTGGCTCAGAAGATAGTAAAGCTGGAGTATGTGCTAAAAAAAGAACAAACAACAGATATATTTACCAAAAATCTTGCTAGAGAACCATTTGAATATTTGAGAGATAGACGAGGGGTAGTATATGTAGATGCTACTCTCTGATATAAAGAGAAAGCACAGTTTCAGGGGCATAACAGAAATGAAAATATCATTCCAGGGGGAGATCAGCCAACAAGGAAAGCATGAAATAGGTCCTCAGGGTCAAAGGATTATGGAAAGAATACATCCAACATAAAAGAGTTAATGAAAAGGCTAAATGGTCAGAATTTTCGATTTAATCCAAATTTTGAAGCAGCAGGGTACAAAGTCAGAAGATCTCAGATTTTGGAAATGCAAAAAGCAATGAGCAACCCTTTGCCATTGATGTCAAAGGGGAAGGAAAAGAAAAAAGGGGCTTCTATAAGGCAAGCAGAGGAAGAGTATTGCCATCAATGCCAAAGGGGGAGACTGTTGGAAATGTTGTCATTGATGGAAAAGGTCAGCAGAGAAGAACAGAGGAAGAGAACATTTACAGAGAGCAGTAGAGGCAGAGGTTGAGCAGTAGAGGCAGAGGTAGAGGCACCGAATACAGAGGAATTAGAGACAGAACAATGAAGTTGAAAGGGTTTGAAGGAGTTTAATACAGTTTGCAGATGAATTATTGAGCAATTATTCATTAATTAAGTTTGTATGGCATAGACCTTGATTAAAGACTAAAACCCTATGGTAAAGACTTAATATGTTTGGGGATGAGTTGGAGCATTGCTTAAATGGCAAGGAAACCATGAAGTGGTCGAAGAAACTAATAATGAGCAAAGGCACAATTTGAAAACCAAACATGTGATTCAAGGATCACGATGAGTCAGAGGATTGAAGAGCCAAAGGAGCGCAGTGTATTAAATATTTGGGCAGTCTCTAATTGAGAATCAAAGGGACAGCGTACCACAGAAGCACCAAATTTTTTTGAATCAAATTGATTGAAAAAAATGAGGGTTTGAATTGCCATCAGTATGTAAGGGCGAGAATCTGAGATTGAGGAACTCATAAGAGCTGTGAGGCTTGGGGATAGCTCCTTGAGATATCATTTCAAACATAGTATGGAGGACTGATGAATGGGCTCAATGGGCGATCAAATGGTGGAGTGATAAGGTGAGCCAAGAATAAAATAAAATGTTGAAGCGTTGAACGGAACCCTAAGCCAAAAGGGAATGAAACTCTAACTAGTGAACAGTGACGATGGAACCTGGAGTAGAGGGGCGGAACCACGAAGGAGGAATAGTGGACGCGGTTTAGAGCGAACCGGTGGTTTTCATCGCACCAACTTCGACGGGCAAGCGGTTTTCAAGAAATCGGAGTGATTCCATAGAGCGGCTAACACGTGGCATACGAAGGGACCCCAAAACCGCTCTCACTGCGCGCCATCACGCCTTATTGTTCGCGCATCTTCGCCGAGCGATATCCATCTGATCAAATGAGGCGGCGCGACGCGATAACAACCGTCAGATGGAGACGACCGTTAACGCTAGGGCCTAGTCCATCGCTCAACTATTGAATATTAACCCTCGTGCAAGTTAACCGCGCGATTTATATTGGATCAGAGGTTGAAAAAGAGATGAATTATCCACCGTTGGATCATGAATAAAATTGCAAGGTGTCTAACAAGTTATGGGTCAGCGTTTAATTGTTGATTATTAAATAATTGAAATACAAATATGCGGGCTAGCGTGGGTTAAGTGGCGATGCCGAAAGGAGAATAGGCGTTAATATTATGATTGGGCACTAAATGCCACTGTTTATTAATAGTTTTAATGTTTGAATCAGGGAATATGCATACATGACGATATATATTTATATACTGTGCTAAAGTCGAAACCTATATGAAATGAGATTGGTTTTATTACAAGAGCCTGCAAGAACGAAAGAGCGAGAGACAGCGGTAGAAAAATGGTACAGGGAAAAAGACGAATTGAAATTGTAATGTGAGTTTCAAACCATTATGTTTAAACTCATATATGAACAGAGAATGTAAACAGGTAGCCAGAGAACAGAGATGGTAATGAACAGACATCGCCCAGAGTCATATGTATTTGAGAGTAAAACTTGAAAAGTAGTTATATATGTAGCTGGTGCACTCAAGTACAGTGAATAGATGAATAGACACAGAGGTGAACCAAAATATATAGAACAATCACTCAACAGCAACAGAAAATACAAATCCAGTAAAACTAAAGTCCAGAAAAGGAGCTGAGTGGAATTGAAATGTGTAACTGAAAATGTAAATATTTTTTGTTTATATTGTTTTTGATGCAAAGGCAAGTATCCTAAGGAAAAGAAAAACTCCCACTATAATATTGAAATTTGTACATATTGTTATATTTTTTAATGAGTTGGATAAATAATTGGGAAGGCAGAAGTCAAAGAGTCATGGATGGTCACTCAAAATTCCTTGTGGAATACAAACAGTCATGTGAGGAACTCTATATATAATTTGATATGCATAAGTGAAAAAAAAAACTGGAGAGAGTAAGGATAGAGAATGAAAAGAATAAAAGATTGAGGCAGAGAAGATAAGGAAGAGAGGAGCAGAAAAAGATGCTACAGAACAGAGCTTATATCTGAGGTAAATCAGCAAACATTTCTTATGATAAATTGAGGAAGTTGGAGCTTCCCTATCAAGTTGAAGTTTGATAGCTGTCAGTTGTAGCTGACTGAGGTTGGAGCCTCCTGTAGGTTGGTGCCTGTTGAAAATTGAAGGGAGTTTGTGCTTCCTTGCAAGTTGTAGCTTGCAGAATTGAGGTTGGAGCCTCCTGTAGGTTGGTGCCTACAGAAAAACAGTGGTGAAAGGGAGTTGGAGCTTGCCTTTGCATCACAACAATAATAAGATGTGTTTTTCTCACTTTATGGGTTTCCACTTATATTTGTTGTCTCTATCTATGTTGCCTGTGTGCTGAGATGAATTATCAAATCTACTTAATGTTTGCTGCTCTCATAATAAGTTTAATATCACATTAATTTAATACTTGCTGCAACATATTAAGACTGTTCATACACTAAGGTTGATTATAAAATTAAGCTATAAATGAGTTGATGAAAAGTTAAAAAATTCTCATGTATGTTTCGGACTGATTCACCCCCCTCCCCTCTCAGTTCAACTAAAATTCAACAAGTAGTATCGAGGCAGTTCCTTTGTACCATTTAACAAGTAGAGAAAGGAGATTCTAGGTTCTCGGGATGGCTAGTAAAAGAGGATGCTCAACCATGCTCACCCTATAAAGCCCCTTTCTTCTGAGAATTACAAATTATTACCTTACGGAAAATCGGGATGAGGACTATACATAATGTCTCTAGAATAGAATTTTGGGGTCTTGTGGAATTAGGATATGCCCAAAGGCAAGCCCGGCTAGGAGAGAAAGAATCCAAACAAGATTTTGAAGCTTCTTGTAAAGCCATGATGGTGATCTTGAATGGATTGTGTAGAACGAGAGTTTATCAAAGTAATGCTACAAAGACAACGCAAAGAGATGTGGGATACTCTGGAAAACATCCGTGAGGGAGACAAGAAAGTAAAGACTGCCAAACTTCAAGTCTATAGAGCCCAGTTTGAGAACTTAAAAATGAATGATGATGAAGACATTGACAGTTTCTTCCTAAAATTTGCAGAACTTGTTAACAATATGAAAGCTCTTGGAGAAACCATGCCAGAAAGTATAATTGTGCAAAAAATTCTAAGATCTCTTCCATCTAGGTTTAATCCCAAGGTGTCTGCAATATAGAAACAACTGATTGGGAGACCTTGACCATGAACCAACTACTTGGAAATTTAACAACATATGAGACGAGTCTCCCACAGAAGAAGCCAAGTACGAGGGAGGCAGCCTTTAAAACAGAAAAGAAGAAAGAAGAAGAGGAAGACATATGCTCTTGCTCGGATGAAGAAGAGGCAAAATTTGTCAGGAAATTGGATAAAGGCTCAAGTACATACAAAGGTAAACTTCCTTTAAAATGATTTAACTGTGGAAGAGTTGGACACTATGCTGCTAAGTGTCCTCACAAGAAAGTAAGGAATCAGGCTCAAGAGTCAGAGAAAAATACATCAAAGAACTGATAGAAAGGAAAGAAGTTCAACAGAAAATCCTTCTATGCTCAACAAGACAGAAGTACATCTGAAGATCCAGATGAAATCTCAAGTGAAGATGGAACCTCTGAATTTTTATTGATGGCTATAGAAGAACTTTAAGTTCTCCTGCTAGAAGATGAAGAAGAAGAAGGTGAAGTCGACCTTGAGGGGGAGCTAAGAAGTGCTCTGGAAGAGATTGATAGACTCAAGCTGAAATGCAGAAAAAAAATGGCATTCTCCTCAAGTATGTATGAGAAGAAAAGAATTCAGAAGTCTTGATGCAGCTAAAGATAGAGCTTGAAGAAGCCAAGAAGATAGAAGACATGTTACTTCAGCAAATCAAGGATAAAACTCGAGAACAAGAGAGGCTGGAAGAAGAAGTTGTATGTCTGAGGAAGAAATTAGAAAATTCTCAGAGGAAAGTGTCTACAAATCCCTCTCAAACAACAAGCTCTAGTAATTTGAACAAAATTCTGGATGCTCAAAGATCTCCTATGATAAAAACAGGAATAGGCTGTGAAGGAGAATCAAGTAAAAGAAAAGAAAAGGAAAATAGAGAGATTATTTTTGTAAAAGCAAAGAAGAATGATGAAGCAGCTTAGAAAATTCCTACAAAAGAAAAAACATGTAATAAGGAAGACAGAGATCAACAGAAACCTCTAGTAACAAAGAAGGAAATAAATACTAAGACAACAGAAAAAGGATTATATGCCCCTGAGTATGTCAAATTTGAAAGCCATCAAAGGAGATTCTTCCCTCCTATGAAGAATGCCACTTGTTATGTCTGCCACAAGTAGGGACACATTGTTGCATATTGTCATTCAAGGAGGAGCAATTCAAACCAGCAAAAGATGCAAACAGTGAAGAGATTGTCTCAAACAAACAAATGGAGAAGACAACCTTACATCAGGTATGCAAATAATTTATATGGTTACTGTTTTTATTGTAAGGAATTTGGCCATGAAATTACTGAATGTAGAAATTATGGACAAAGATTGGTGTTCAACACCTCAAGGAGGTTTATTAATCAAAGAATTTTTTTTCATACTTGCAATTCTACAAAAATTATGATCAAATGATGTGTATGCAATCAAGTTGGACATATGCCTTCCAAATGTCCTCTTAAAGGATGTGATTCATCATCTCACAAAAGATACCAAAAAAAAGGATGCTTCCAGTGGAAAAATAAGGTGAATAAGTGTGACCTGGCTCTAACTGCTCAAGATCTGAAAAGCCAATGGTATCTGGATGGGTGGTACACTCAAAACATATGACTGGAGACGGAGAAAATTTATAACTTTTGATATGAAAAGCTGGTAATGTTACTTTTGGCAATGATAAATCTGGAAAAATCAGGAAAGAGCTCAGTTAGCTTAGATAATGGCCAGAGTTAAGGTCCAAGATGTACTATTTGGAGTGGGCAGAGGCAAGTTTGCTGAGTATCGGTCAAATGTGCTTGATAAAGAGGCTGAAGTTCTTTTAGATCTGAAGGTATGATCGAGATCACTTCATAGGTAAGACCCTATCAAAGGTGTTTGAAGGCAGAGAAGCAGTGTTATCATGAAAGAGGAAGATGAAGCATGCCATCTTAGCAAAATTGAGGAGTCATGGTTATGGCATAGGAGATTGGGACATCTCAGTTTCGATCATATCATCAGACTGAGCAAGAAGAAAGCAGTCAGAGACATGCCAGAAATAAAAAGGCCTTCTAATACCATATGCAAATCTTGTCAATTGGTTAAACGGACCCGCACATCCTTTAAGGCCAAAGATGAGTTATCAACAAGAAGACCACTCCAGCTTGTGCACATGGATCTGTGTGGACCTGCAACAACTAAAACACCAAGTGGAGAATCCTACTTTATGCTGATAATGGATGATTTCTCCATAATGAAATGGGTTGCTTTTCTCAAGAATAAATTGGAAGCTATGGAAAAATTCAAAATATTCAAATCATTAGCAGAAAATCAGACAGGATGCAAGCTAAAATGCTTCAGAGCGGACAGAGGAGGTGAATTCACAGATTATGACTTTGCAGATTTGTGCAATGAATATGGCATAAAACAAAAATTTACTATTACAGGGACACCTCAGCAGAATGGAGTAGCAGAGAGACAAAACAGATCTGTTCAACAAATTGCCAGAGCCATGATGCAAGAGAGTAATATTCCTCAAACCTTTTGGGAAGAAGCAGTACATACAACAGTGCATATCCTTAATAAAGCTCACTTAAGTCCAAGAAATGGAAAGACTCCCTATGAACTATGGCATGGAAAGCCAACTTCAATCAAACATTTTAGAATTTTTGGAAGCAAGTGTTATATAAAGAATAATGATGAAAATATTAGGAAATTTGATGCAAGAGAAGATGAAGGGATTTTTCTAGGATATGATTCCAAAATTAAAGGGTACAGGTGCTACAACAAGACTCTTTGAAAAATAGTTGAAAGTATTGGTGTGAGATTTGATGAAGAACTTCCAAACAATACAAGAGATACAGACTGTTGCAGTCCATCAGACAACCATGAAGAAGAAAACTAGAATGATGATGAAACAAGCAAGATAATAGAAGATGCAGAGCTAAGCTCGAAAGCCCCCTCAAGATACACTCAGAAGAATCATCCTGAAGATCAGATCATAGGAGACAAGAAAGCAGGGGTCCAGAAAAGAAGGCAGCTAACAGAACAAACAGAATAGGTATACATAGCCATGTTATCACAGATAGAGCCAAAGAGATTTGAAGAAGCCTGCAAGGACAAGTATTGGGTAAAGGCAATGAATGAAAAATTGGACCAAATTGAGAAGAACAATACCTGGGAACTAGTTCCTAGACCAATTGAGAAAAATATCATTGGCTCAAAATGGGTATTCAAGAATAAAACGAATGAGCAAGGACAGGTAATCAGGAATAAAGCCAGGCTAGTTTGCAAAGGATACTCACAAATCGAAGGACTTGATTATGATGAAACATTTGCTCCTATAGCCAGAATGGAAGCCATCAGAATGTTTTTTTCCTTTGCATGCCACCAAGACTTCAAGGTATATCAAATGGATGTGAAATCTGCATTTTTGAATGGAGATATAGAAGAATAATTCTACATGGAACAACCAGAAGGTTTCAATTTAACAGACAAATAAGACTATGTGTGCATACTGAAGAAGGCTCTATATTGACTGAAACAGGATCCTCGTGCTTGGTACTCAAGACTGGATAAGTATTTGCAAAAACAAGGCTTTAATAGAGGCGGAGTAGACAACAATCTATACATAAAAGCCCATGAAAATGAACTCCTGATTGTTGTAGTGTATGTTGATGACAATATGTTTGGAAGCAACAGAGATGAACTAGAAAAATGGTTTACTGAGGAGATGAAATCAGAGTTTGAGATGTCGATGATTGGAGAACTCAGTTTCTACTTAGGACTTCAAATTCAGCAAAAGAACACAGGTACATTTATCTCACAGGAAAAATACTTAAAAGAAATGTTGAAAAAATTCAAAATGGAGGACTAAAAACCTGTATCAACTCCCATGATCACGGGATGAAAGTTGTGTGCTAATGATGGATCTGCTGATATAGATAAAAAAATCTACATATCCATGATAGGAAGTCTATTGTATCTGACAGCATCAAGACCAGACATCATGCTAGCAGTAGGACTAGTGGCTAGATATCAAGCAACACCTAAACAAAATCACCTTCTTGCAGTAAAAAGAATATTCAGATATCTACAAGGAACAACCTTGTATGGGCTTTGGTATCTAAAGGAAAAAACTTCACTTTTGACGGCAGCAGGATCTTGATTGGACGAGTTGTGGATGACAAGAAAAATACAAGTGGAGGTGCATTCTATGTAGGAGAAAGTTTGGTGGCATGGTTAAGCGGAAACAAACATCTATCTCTCTATCTACAACAAGCGAGAATATATAGCAACAACGGCATGTGTACACAAGTCATGTGGATGAAGCAAACCCTCCAAGACATGAAGGTAAGCATTGATGAACTTATCTCAATCAAATGTAATAATACAAGTGCTATAAGTATATCAAAAAATCCTGTGCTTCACTCAAAAACTAAACATATCCCAATCAAGTATCATTTTCTCTGAGAACAAGTAGCTCAGAAGGTATTAAAGCTGGAATATGTACCAACAAAAGAACAGACAGCTAATATATTTACCAAACCTCTTGCTAGAGAACCATTTCAATATTTGAGAGATAAACTAGGGGTAGTATCTGTAGATGCTACTCTATGATATAAAGAGAAAGCATAGTTTCAGGGGGAGAACAGAAATGAAAATATCATTCCAGGGGGAGATCAACCAGCAAGGAAAGCATGAAACAGGTCCTCAGGGTCAAAGAATTATGGAAAGAATACACCCAGCATAAAAGAGTTAAAGAAAAGGCTAAAGGGTCAGAATTTTAGAATTAATCCAAAGTTTGGAGCAGCAAGGTACAAAGTCAGAAGATCTCAGAGAGAGGAAATACAGAAAGAAAACTAGGAAATGAGAAACCCTTTGCCATTTATTTCAAAGGGGGAGGAAAAGAAAAAAGGGGCTTCTATAAGGCAAACAGAGGAAGAGTATTGCCATCAATGCCAAAGGGGGAGACTACTGGAAATGTTGTCATTGATGGCAAAGGAAAAGCCTGCACTGACCTGCTAAGAGAACTCCATAGAGCTGCATAGGGGAAGAAGGCCATCAGATTGAAGATTTGGCCAACCAGTAGTTGTAAGTTAATTCATTGTGTAAATAAGAAATGTTTCAGTATATTTGTGCCTTGTGGATTTAATTCGTGTGTGAATATTTGGGCTCTTGATGGATGATGATTGATTTCTGTGTAATTGAATTTCGAATCCCATAAGTAAGGATATGAGCAAAGTGATAAAAATCTATACAATCTATAATAGGAATCTCTGTGTGAAAGACAGAATTGAAATCCTGTGTATGATTGAGTTCTGGTGATACTCTGTCCCTGTGCATGCGCGAGAGTGTTTGACTCTGCAGTAAATGTACTATGTCCCTGTGTTAATGTATATACTCCTGAATACTCGTAGTTATACGCTGATGTGTATATATTGAAAATTTATTAATAGTGTGCGAATGGTGGGTGGAATAGCGTGCTCTTTATCTGATTCATATTGGTCAAGGATTTAAGAGTCATGTATTATGATTGCGAAGTTAATAGTGGCATGGTGTTGCAATTCCAGCAAACGGAGGGCGATTAGTGTTAATGCGAAATCAGCGTTGAGATGGTGCGAGGAGGAGGCCTTTTAAATAATAAAGGATGATGGAACGAAGTTAGAAAGGCGGAACCTGGAGTAGAGGGGCGGAACTACGAAGAGTGAACAGTAAAGGTGGTTTCTGGTTTTCATCGCACCATCTTTACACGGTGGGTGGTATTCAAGAGATTGGGAGCGATTCCACAGAACGGGCGACATGTGTCCCCGAGCGAATTTGCAAAACCGCTCTCACTGTGCGCCATCGCACGTTATTGTTCGTGCATCTTCACCGAGTGATATCCGTCCGATCAAATGAGGCGGCGCGACGCGATAACAACCATCGGATGGAGACGACCGTTAACGTTGGGGCCCATTCCATCGCGCAACTATTGAATATTAAACCTTGTGCAAGTTAACTGCGTGATTTTCATTGGATCAGAGGTTGAAAAAGAGATGAATTATCCACTGTTGGATCATGAATAAAGTTGCAAGGTGTCTAACAAGGTATGGGTTAGCGTTTAATTGTTGATTATTAAATAATCAAAATACAAATATGCGGGGTAGCGTGGGTTAAGTGGCGATGCTGAAAGGAGAATAGGTGTTAATATTACAGTCTTTTGACGTTCAAATAAATTCAGTTAAAAATAAAAAAATAAAAAAAAATTGAATAGAGGATTCAATTATACAGTGCGAAATGCTTATGATTGGGTGCTAAAAGCCACGGTTTATTAATAGTTTTAATGTTTGAATCGGGAAATATGCATACATGACGATATATATTTATATACTGTGCTAAAGTCGAAACCTATATGAAATGAGATTGGGTTTATTACAAGAGCCTGCAAGAACGAAAGAGCGAGAGACAACGGCAGAAAAATGGTACAGGGAAAAATATGAATTGAAATTGTAATGTGAGTTTCAAACCATTATGTTTAAACTCATATATGAATAGAGAATGTAGACAGGTAGCCAGAGAACAGAGATGGTAATGAACAGACATCGCCCAGATTCATATGTATTTGAGAATAAAACCTGAAAAGCAGTTATATATGTAGCTGGTGCACTCAAGTACAGTGAACAGATGAATAGACATAGAGGTGAACCAAAATATACAGAACAGTCACTCAACAGCAGCAGAAAAGACAAATCCAGTAAAGCCAAAGTCCAGAAAAGGAGCTGACTGGAATTGAAATGTGTAACTGAAAATGTAAATATTTTTTTGTTTATATTGTTTGTGATGCAAAGGCAAGTATCCTAAGGAAAATAAAAACTCCCACTGTAATATTGAAATTTGTACATATTGTTATATTTTTAATGAGTTGGATAAAGAATTGAGAAGGCAGAAGTCAAAGAGTCATGGTTGGTCACTCAAAATTCCTTGTGGAATACAAACAGTCATGTGAGGAACTCTATATATAATTTGATATGCATAAGTGAAAAAAAAATGAGAGAGTAAGGATAGAGAATGAGAAGCATAAAATATTGAGGCAGAGAAGATAAGGAAGAGAGGAGCAGAAAGAGATGCTACAGAACAGAGCTGATATCTGAGGTAAATCAACAAACATTTCTTGTGATAAATTGAGGAAGTTGGAGCTTCCCTATCAAGTTGAAGCTTGATAGCTGTCGCCTGAGCCGACCGAGGTTGGAGCCTCCTATAGGTTGGTGCCTGCGTAAAATCAGTGGATTTGGTGCTTCCTTGGCAAGTTGTAGCTTGTAGAATTGAGGTTGGAGCCTCGTAGGTTGGTGCCTCGCAGAAAAACAAGCAGAGAGGGATTTGGATATTGCCTTTGCATCACAACAATAATAAGATGTGGTTTTCTCCCTTTATGGGTTTCCACTTATATCTGCTATCTCTATCTGTGTTGCCTGTGTGCTGAGATAATTTATCAAATCTGCTTAATGTTTGTCGCTCTCATAGTAAGTTTAATGTCACATTAATTTAATACTTGCTACAACATATTAAGACTGTTCATATACTGAGGTTGATTATAAAAGTAAACTATAAATAAGCTGATAAAAAGTTGAAAAATTCTCATGTATGTATTGAACTGATTCACCCCCCCCCCTCTCCTCAACTAGATTCAAACACTATGTTTCCTTTTCTGTGAATAACCAACGAAAATACCTTCATCGACACGGGAATCGAACTTGCCCAATTTTTAATCTTCTCTTTTGATGTAGCATTTGCTTCCAAATATTTTGAAGTATTTGACTTTAGTCGGTCTTCCTTTCCATAATTCGTATGGAGTCATGTTACAATTGTTCCTTAGCAAACCTCTGTTTATAATGAATACAGTTGTATCGATTGCTTGAACCCAGAATTTATCGTCTAATTTTGAGTCATTTAACATTGTTCTAGCCATTTCCTGTACGGTTATGTTTTTTCTTTCAACAACTCCATTTTGCTGTGGTGTTCTGGCTGTTGAGAATTGCCTTTTTATTCCATTTTCATCACAGTACTGTTGAAATACCTTGGAAGTGAATTCTCCACCATTATTTGATCTCAGACATTTGATCTTCAAATCATTTTCATTTTCGACCAATTCCTTGTAGATTCTAAAACATTCGAATGCCTTAGCCTTTTTATTTAAGAAGTTGACGGTTGTCATTTTGGTGTAATCATCTATCATTGGCATAAAATATAATTCTCCATCTAAACCTTTTGTTCTCATAGGACCACATAGATCAGTATGTACTAATTCCAATGGACGTGATGCAAAGTGTTCTTTTGTCTTGAACTCAACTTTTGTTTGTTGTCATGCCGACAAGATTCACATATCATATTGGTGGGTTTTGAACTTTTAGGCATCTCTCTTACTGCTTCCTTGTTGTTGATCCTGACCAAATTGTCGAAATTTATACGTCCCATTCGTTTGTGCCATAACCAACTTTCGTCTTCTTTCGCCAAAAAGCACCCTTTAGGTGTCTCATCCAAAATATATATGTCATTTGGAGCTCTGCTTGTTGTAGCCACAATTTTACCGAACTTTCCTTTCCTAATTTCATATTTCTTAGAGTTAAATAGCATCGTGTGTCCTTGATCGCACATTTGTCCAACACTAAGCAAATTGGGATTCATATTTTCAACCAACAACACATTTTTCGCTAATGCATTCTTGCTTCCAAGTGTGACTGTACCTACTCCTATGACGTTTGAAGACCCGTCATTTCCAAAATACATTGTTCCATCCTTCTTTTCCTTCAAGGATATGAACTTATTCCTATCTCCAGTCATATGAGTTGAGCAACCACTATCAACATACCAAACGTTTATGTTGCTTTGAGCCTTGAGCGTAGCACATTTTTCAATCTTCTTTTTCCATATTTGTTCATTCTGATTTTGAGTATTCCTTTGAGGAACTTCCAAGTCTGCAATCTTTAGCCAGGTGTCCAAAATTGTTACATTTGTAACATTCAACATCATCTCTCAAATGATCAAATCTGTTAATATTTTGTTGAGTTCTAGAATATCCATTTCTGAAAGATCTCCCAAAACTATATTTATTCCAAACATATGTGCGACATTCTATAGCTCTATGTCCAAACCTTCCACATGAATAACAATGACCATAGAAGATAGGTTGATACCTGGGAGGAAATCTTCTTCGAGGAATTGTCTTCCATGGTTCTTCCTGCGAGTCCTAATCTCTTGAGTTGGCTAGAAGGTCAATCTGCTTGTTAGATTTTGCATATCCATCTTCTTTTGTTGTCATAGAAGGACTTGGCTCCTTTTCAGATTTTTCTTTGTAACCAAGACCAATCTTGTCACTATTTGATAGTTGATTGTTGACTATTTCTTCCAATGCCTTGGATCTGTTGGTGTAGTTTTGAAGAGTTTTTCCATTTTTTACTTGCTTTCGAAGAGAAACTATTTTAGCTTCCAATGCTTCTCTTTCCTTGTTGTTTTCCTTTAATTCTTCCCTGAGCAATTCTTCAACTCATTTGTATTATTCAACCTTGATTTTAAGATTTAGGACATGTTCCCTTTCTATCTTTAATTCGTCTTCAAGAGTGTTGACATGCTTCTTCTCAACCTTGAGCTCTTTGATAACCCTGATCACTTCGTTTTGAAATTCAACCTCAGTCATCTCTTCCTCTTCGTCAGACGCTTCTTGCTTATTATGCTTGGCCATAAACAATACTCTTCTGTGGATTTCTTATTTGTTATCACTGTCTTCATCAGATGAGGAGCTATATTCTTTGGAGAAGAAACTCTTCTTAAACCATTTCTTCTTGCCTTTCTTGTTTAACTTCCTCAGACCTTTCTTTCCTTTCGTAACAACCTCATTTTTGTGAGGACACTTGGCTGCAAAATGCCCAACCTCACCACAATCGAAACATATCAATGGAAGTTTACCTTTGAATTTCCCCGTACCTGTTCTCATTTTTCCCGTGAAGTAGGAAAATTCTTTATCTGAAAATTCTTCTTCATATTCTTCCTTTTCTTCTTCCTTACAACTACAAGTTTTCACTTTCTGAGTATGCTTGTCCTTACTAGTTTTCTTGGATGCAACGAATACTGTTTCTAGGTGAGATGTGCCGTCCACTTCTTCAATCATCATTTCATATTCCATAAGCACTCCATGCAATTCATATTTGCTGAGATTGGATAGATTCGACCTATATTCCAAGACAGATACCTTTTGGGTTGAATCTTGCAGGCAAGGTTCTAAGGATCTTTCGGACAACAATTTTCGTGTCGACAGGTTCTCCCAAACCTTCCAATGCATTTGTTATTTCATCAACACACTGTAAGTATGCATCAATATTTTCATCTTCCTTCATTTTGAGTTACTCAAAATTTTCCCTGTAAATTCGAAGCTTTGCTTCTTTCACGTTTGAGTCACCTGCATATATATTCTCAAGCTTGCCCATACTTCTTTATCAGTTTTACAACTCAGTACCTTAAGATAGATAGATTTGATAATCCCATTGATAATGAGATCTTTAGCCCTTGAATCATATACCATATTTTTCTTTCCTTGTTCATCCTGGGTCGCTGTAAACCCTTTTTCAACGATTTCCCATACTTTGTATCCTTGCGCTAGCAAATGAACCTACATTCTTCCACTCCAAAGTGCGTAGTTATTTCCATTGAATAGAGGAAATATATTCTTAGTATACTCCATGACCTCCTCCCAGTTGTTAGACTGCTATTGAAGGAACCAAGCTCCGATTCCAATTGTTGGAAATACTGAGAGGGGGGTGGGGGTGTGAATCAATATTTCTTATCAATTAGCACTTTTTAAATATTTTCAGAGCATTAGTTAATATTCAATTATTCTTGATGTTTATCTAGTAACAACAGTAAACAATAGAACACAATAGGCACACGAATTTCAGGTGGAAAACCCCCTCTGGGTCAAAAACCACCGAACACTTTTCTAATAAATTCTTTAATTTTCAACCCCAAATGAAATGAAAGGTACAAATTCCTAGAATTCTAGAAAAACATTCTTCTCCAACTCCCACTGGAAGGACGCCCCAACGCTCTGGTTTCTTTAGTAGTCAACTGAATGGATGCCTCAACATCCTAGACCAACCTAGCACCCTATAATGATCAGAAATAAGACAAGAGTGTGGAATTCCATACTAGGAACAATGATCCACAATACAATATGATTCACAATGAGTTTCTTGAACTAGACCAATCACCCAATCACATTATAACCTGCAAACCAACCATAACATTATCCAACAATGACACTTATACCTCCCAACAATACCTCTCCAACTCTAGGCAGATTGACTCTTTTACAATAATGACTCTTTTACAATTTTACAATGATGATTTTTACAATACTGACTTTTGACACGACCTGATACTTGACTTGACACTGCTTCTTTGAACACTAGCAGCTGCTGAGGTATTGTTGTGCTTGCTTCAAGTAATGGTACTTTTGCGTTGCATTGTCCTTATAGTATGTGTCTTAGTTGTCCTATTGTGTCCTCCTTCCTGCACATGCAAGACCCAAACTAATATACAAACAAAATACTTACACTGTCTTGCAAACCATATGTCAGAGAAATATTCAAAATTCAAATGTAAATACGTTCAACATTTATGAAAAAAACCCAATCAAACATACATACAACATACTTAC
The DNA here is from genome assembly GCA_034641835.2 of Pinus albicaulis. NCBI lineage: Eukaryota > Viridiplantae > Streptophyta > Pinopsida > Pinales > Pinaceae > Pinus > Pinus albicaulis. The sequence goes on from CM076569.1 coordinate 984,642,636, forward strand.
ACTTTCCTGCAAAAACACATGTTAGAGATGATATCAAATTAAAATTCAAACAATAATCATACATACCTTTTTGCAGAAGACTTACCGTTGACTCGGTTGATGTGCTGTCCCGTTTAATCCTCTGGTATCACGTTTCAAACATTGGGTTTACCACTCCGTCAGACATTAAGACAGCTCCTTTTCCGTTTGGTGAGGTGGCTCCGATTGGATTTACAGAACCAGTTTCCTAATAACTAAATGGGTTGGTGATGGAATAATTGGATGAGTGGAAAATGGAACTAAAATGACTGAAATAATCTATCTAATTTAATCTATAACTGATAAATAATTCTAAAACTTAACCCGGGTATCAAATATGAATACAACTTTAAGATTTTTCCAATCAAAGTAATAACCATGAAAATGTATTATAATTTAACTGAAATATGCAGCATCAAATAATGATAACTCTGTTTAAGAAATTAAACAGAGTTATAATAACACATTGTATTCATCATTTTATATATCATTTGTATACACTGTGAAAGATAAAATATTTCTATACACTCGGAAATGATATGTATAAAGAAACATTTGTAAAACAAATACATATAAATGATAGCAAATTTAAAGAGAATATCTCATAACATAAGAAAAATCACAGTAAATCGATAGAAATACCAAATTCATCTTGATATTTTTCTTGATGCAATTCAATATCCAGATCTAGTGCTTCAATGTAAAACAAACTCTAAGGTACAGAAATGCAATTCTCAGAGATAATTTGCCATAAACCACTATATGTGATCCTTTATAAAAATATAATAGTCAATGGAGTACAAAAATGTAACATCCAAGTCAAAAATATTACAAATTCATGACCCCTTTCTAAATGCATGCAAGGGGTTTAAATAGGAACTTAATAAAACAAAATAACTAAAACTATTGCTACATTTTATCATCGGAAATCTATAAATAGGCTTGCGATATTAAAATGAAACAAATTCATTGATTTTCCCCTGCGTTCAATGTGCTAAGGTGGAAAATTTTGAGCATATCTTTAACCTCTGCTGGATGACTTAGCCTCGAATGTAACTGACCAATGTACGTGGCATCAGAAAACTCTGGAATGATGCAACTAATGGCATTGGAAAGGCATTTAATTGCCATTTGCTAACTGTTTGGCTTTATTAGAAATGTCCACATAGTATCCCATGAATTTCCTTGAAGTTTGTTGATTTGCTGATTCTTATTAACTAATTCTTGCTTCCACCTGGTATCAATCTCTTTTACCCTTGGTAATTTTCCTGGAACACAATCTGAAATCAAATTGGTGGCATATAAATTGTTATTAACCAGCTGTGTTATATTATTCATCATAGTTTTGGCTCTTGATGTGGCTCTTTCTCCTTTGATCAATTGTTTTTCCCATTCAGTAAACAGAATTTCTTTGTGCCTTTCTTCAATCCTAGGAAGGTTTGCATTCCTTCCCTGCTCTGAGTCTTGCCATGAAATAAATTCAGAAATTTTCTCATCTGCATCATCAAATTTGAGCCTGAGGATAATTTCTTCATCTATAAGAGATGATGCTATTTCACATAAGGGTTCAGTTTGTGCCATCTTTTGACATAGTTCATTCAGCTGTTGAGACAGTAGTTTGTTTGTTTCAAGAGCTTCAGTTTTAAATTGATCTAATTTAGGATAATCCCTAAATTTGTCCAATCTTGCTTAGAATATTTTCTCTTGTTCAACCTTAGCAGTTTTCTCGTTTTGGAGTATGTTTTGTAACTTTGCCACTTCTTGATTTAATTGTTGAAGCTTATTTAAGGCTTGTTGATCAAGCTTTTTCTTCTCAATTCCAAGTCGTTCTTCCAGTTGTTTAAATCTGAGCTTTTCATCTTGCAACTGTTGTTCCAACTATATAATCTTTTGTTGATTTTCTGTTGCTTGTTCCTCTAGCATGGCTACTTGTACTTCCTTTTGTTTCATCATTTGGGTGACTTCTGAAGCTTTGTCTATAGTGGTTGCACTATAGGCGCCTGCATATTGTGACAATTTGGTGAGATCCTCTGAAGGATTCACCTTAGTATTTTTCCAAACAATGTTCATCAGTTCAACTTGTGATGTTGAAAGAGACTCTTGATCTGTTCTTCTTATCTTCCTCTGCTTCCTAACAACAACCCTATGCTTAGGACTATAAAAGATATCTAGAGGAGGAATATCTTCTACTTTCAACACAATTTCTTCTGTAGGATGCTCAGGGATGATTTCCATATCTTGGTCTTTCAGAATGTCAACTTGAGGATTATTTTGTGATCCTATTTGTTGAACAAATTGTTCGTATTGATTTAGCAAATGAGAAGAAACAATAATTTCAGCAGAATCCACCACATTCTCAATGGTCTTTTCTCTTTCAAGTTGATTATTTGATTTATTACCAATATCTTTCTTTTCCCGTTTGTACATTGGTCTCTAATACCCGTATTTTCCTTCTCTTTTGAACTCGTAGTTAATTCCAATAGGTTCACCCGTTTTGGTGGGTATTCTCCTTTTTGCACATTAGTCTTGCTAGTAGATTCTTCCTTAGCTGTATCTTTTCCGAGCTGCAGTCACAAAATCGACGTCGGCATTCTTGCAACATAACTCTTAACTGGTCAAGAGGAGCTTTCAGTAGTCTTTGACTTCTAAATAACACGAATTTATTCATATCTTCAATCTAAAATTTGGATTTAGCCAAGTCATAGACTTGGGAAAATTTATCAACAGAAACAAATAAATCGTCGCACTGATTAGGCTCATTCTCAAACCTAGCAATTGAAACTAAAGTAGTGAAATCAAATGCTACTTTTCTCGGGTCGTACTGCCTGTCTAGGACTGTAGAGAGCTTAAGATCCCTTAATTTGTTGACCTCCTTCTCAGCGTGTGTGAAGTTATTAAGTGTATAATGCCCACAGTGAAATGGAAAAGTAGGCCACATTAGTTTCTTGTTATTCTTGAGAGACCTTGACATGCCTTCTATTGTTAACTGGTAGGAGATTTCTTGTGCTAACATTTTGTCTGGGACATACAGGGGTAAAATATGGGGCTCCACTATACTCCCAAATACTCTGACATAGGTAAATTTTTCTTCTCCAAACCAGTCACCAATCTGGGATATATCAGTCTTGGCTTTTTCAGAAATCCAGGGAGGAAATTGGTTAAAAATGATTTGATAGACAGGGATGAGGAAACCATGACAAATTCTATTTACATGGTTTTTAAAATGCACCTTCCATAAGAATTCATGGTAAATATGAATAGGAACGGGATCTTTGGGGTCCATTTCCAGCCAAGAATGGGAAATTCAGAGTTAAAACATAGGGCATCTAAAATGTAGGCACAAAAGTAAAACGGGGTTGTGTTTCCTGTGTTTTTATCCTTTCTATACTCTAGGATTCTATTGGCTATCTTATCTGAAAGGATGAATGCCTAGTCCATGATCTTAGAATTCACAGTGGAATGGATTAAGGGTACCATTTGTATTGAAAATCTAGCTGAATTATCATTTCCAAATAGCCTGCACATCATTGTGGCTGCATAACAATATGGGGGCGAAAGAGAATCCACTGAGTACATACCTGATGATTCAGTTTTATGTTTCTCTGGAGCTTTTCTCCATTCTCTGATTGGTTCTGACTGAGTCTCATTACTTGCAGCAAAATCCTGAATAAATGCTATGTTGTAGACCTTTTGCGGATCTAGAAGATGGTACATTGCCTTTTTGTCCTCTGCTCTGAAAGACTCGAATATTGTTCCCGTAGCTGAAACAAATGTCCTATTTTGGATGGTGACATTATCTATCACCCACCGAATTACATCATAGTAAGGGAAAATGTTTGCCCGAGCTGCAATTCTATGAACGAATGAATTTGCAAGCATTTTGAGAGGAGTCTCAGAATCAAAATCTGAGTAATCTTCATCAGGAAATGTCGCCTTCTCTTTAGTGACTTTAGGATTTTATTTTTCAATTAAATTATATACATCTTCCCAAGTCATTTTTCCAAGTCCCTGGCATGAAGTATATGTTACCAGCTTGAGTTTGGTTGGTTTTTCTTTTGGTATTATGGGAATAGCAGTGAAATTTGCAGCAGAAGCAACCTTTGCTTTCTTATATCTCTTAGACATTTTTCATTTGGTAATGTCTCACTTGCTTGACGAATGAAAGGATTGGGTGTTCTGTGGTTCTACAAAGGATAAAAGCTTTCAGACGTGGTGAAAAAGCAATGAGGAGAACAACTTATATGAAAATATTTATTCATTATTTTCAATTTATTAACTTCATGTTAAAACTTAAATGCCCTCTCTAAGAGTCACACTCACACATTCAAAATAGAATCAATCATCATTATTCGTTTAATTTTCTATTTAATAGTAAACGTACAATTAGAGATTGGTGTTTTTGGAATGAGAATAAAAAATTTCTTTTTGAATTTTGTGATTGCGATGAATAAATCATAAACATAGAATAAATCAAATATAAAGATAAAGTATTGATCGCATTGGGAATTTTCAACAAGGATAACAAATAACATATAATGATCTCTGCCGATTTCTGATTGCAATGATAGTATATCGCATTGGCTATTTTCAAAGAGAGTAAGTTGTAAACGATATTCGCCAATTTTGCGATTGCGATGATGGTGGGGCCCATCGCATCGGAGTTTTGTAGAATGAGAGAATATAATGTTTGTTTCTCCGAAATGCGATTGCGATAAATCGCATCGCATCGGGGTTTATCAAACAGAATGTGCAAGCTTAAGACCTTTGCAATTTGAAATTTTCGATTTATGTTATCGCATCGGAATTTTTCAAAACAAATGTAAAACTTTAAGATACCTCCGATTTGCGAGTGCGATTAATTTATCACATCGGAATTTTTTCAATATGATACTTTTATGTATTATGTTGATGTGATAAAAGACTTTGTACTTCATCGGATCAGAGATTTTTCAATGTTGCATTTGTTTATGTGTACTTGTGCTTTGTGATATGCGATATATGCCTTTCTAATCAATGAATTTTTATTGTTTTATTCAAAATGATCGGATTTCCTCTAGGTCTTTTATTCCTATTTTAAAAATAAAGGGGACCTATTTCTATATGAAATTTATTCTAAAATTTTGAAATGGGGAGGGTTGTTGTACCGTACAACAATTGGCGATTCACTGGAAGAAACAGTTATCTCTGAAAAAATAAAATGAATACTATATTTCTAGTAAGTAAATTTTTTTGAAGATAATGAAAACTACCTTAGAGAAATTTAAATAAACTCTAACTCTCAAAAAGAATAAAAACAATTTACAATTTATTTCTAATTTCTCAACAATAAAAAACATTTTTTGGTTTTCTCAAGCCTTGATTGGTTGATAATAATGAAGTAAGGGGCCTTTCGAAGTTTATCTTTTGTAATATACTCTATTGTCATAGGCATTGCCTCTGTTGCCTGCAAACGTTCATAGTCTCGACAGGGTTACCTTTTAACCATCAACCATTCATTGTCCCATCCAACTAAGATCATGACTTTTTAAAAGATAAATTCATAAGACATATTATCTCATGTTTTTTTTTGTCTTTTACTTATTCTTTAGTTTAAAAGCCATTGTTCTGGTTTGGTAGCCAGTTAATAACAATGCCACTCACTAGTTGTAATTAAACTGAACAAGCTGGCTCGTAATGAGACCCCTTATCTTACATTTATAAGCCATTACCCTATTTTGGTATGCAGTGTTAGTAATGTCAATTTTATTACTTCTTATGATCATGGTAAGCAGGCTTGTGATGAGACCTCTTAACTCTTAAATTTTATATATTTTCTTAGAATTACATTCTAAAAAATCACAACCTAAATGGATGGGGTGAAATAGTTTTATCCTTAAGAATCAATGGATGAAAATTTTTAGAGTTTTTTTTGTGTGCTAAAGCTTGAAAAAGTCTTTACTTTTTAAGGATAACCTTTCTCTGCTCAATAAACTTATAATGATTTACATTTTTCTCAAGGTTTCAAAAGATCATGCAAATGTTTGAACAAACTTTCAAAGTTTAACATTTTATTTTAAACTATCTAAAGATTGTAATCATTTCCCTAAAAATTCTTATTTACACAAAATACGTATTTATAATATTCTTTCTAAGACATTTTCTAATAATAAAAAGTCAATTAGAGACTATTAACAACCTTTATTTATAAAACAAATCAAAATTACAGAAAGGAATATGTACAGGTAAGAAGGGGTTACCGCCTTAAGAAAAGAATTTCTTTAAGACAAGCCCATTTACAGGAAGAGATTCTCTCTTTCCTGTTAAATCTTGGAGTATGAATGTATATGAGCCTATCTTTTCAGCAATCTGAAATGGTTCGAGTCACATTTTTTGAAATTTGGTATGCTTACCCTTATCTTCATGTGCTTTATCCCATTTTATAACAAAATCACCAATTGACAAAGTTTTGGATCCGGTAGAACTTGAATCAAAAGAAGATTTTACCAGTTGTTGATGTTTCTCATGAATACTTTTTTCTTTTTCTCTATCTTCCTCTAATTTAAGAATTTGATCAAATCTCAACTGAATAGATGATGAAGGATTCTCTTCAATAAATTGAACTAGGGCTAATGATGGGAGAGCTAGATTTGATGGTATCATAGCTTATTTTCCATAAACTAAATTGAAAGGTGAAGTACCTATTGAAGCTTTATGAGTAATACGATCAGCCCATAGTGCAAAAATTAAAGACTTATGCCAATTCTTTTGATTTTGATCAATGGTCCTTTTAATAATTTTGATGAGATTTTTGTTAGTAGATTTAGCTAAACCATTACCTTGGGGATAATAATTTGCTGAATATTTCAATTTGAAACCTCTTTTGATTGAAAATTCCATTATACTATTTCCAGAAAAATAAGATGCATTGTAAAAAACAAGAGCATTAGGTACACCAAACCTGGTAATGATGAATTGATCGATGAAATCAATAATTGCATCAGAATTGGCTACCCTTAAAGGAATTGATTCTACCCACTTTGTGAAGTAATCTGTTGCTGTAAGGATGTATCTGTGTTGTTTGGACGAATGAGGTACTATTTCACCAATAATATCAAGCCCCCATTGCTCAAATGGTTGCTCAATGTTTACTGGTTGCAAAGGAAAATCCGTCTTCCTTTGTCTTCCACTAGCAGTTTGACAAATTTCGCACTTACTCACATAATCATGTGTATCTTTGAAAAGGGTAGGCCAATAATATCCAGCATGGATGATTTTGTGAGCTGTGGTATCACCTCCAAAATGTCCACCTGCTGGTCCATCATGTAATTCCTGCAATACCTTTTTTGCTTCAGTATTTTCAAGGAATCTTAATAGAATTGAATCTTAATTCCTTTTGAATAACACATCATCAATGATTTCAAAATTTTTATATTTTAACCTTAGAGCATGTTTGTTCTTATAGTTGAGATTAGAAGGAGCATACCCATTCTTCAAGTAAAAGACCAGATCAGCATATTGAGATTCAGAATCTATAATACTTATCTGATTTGCTTGAACGATGTTATCTTGATCTTGATGTTTCGGTATGTTGTGAGCTCCTGCTAATAATCTGCAAAAACCTTGACCTCTAACAATCTTGGCTGGGTTAATATCAATATCATATTCTTGCAAATTTGTCACCCAATTAGCCCTCTTTTCTCCTACTTCTTTTTGAAATGATAATTGTCTCACTGCAGATAATGGGACAATTATTTTTGTATGTGTCTTTAGGAGAAAAGGTCTAAAATGTTTGATTGATTTAAACACGGCGAAGGCTTGTTTTTCTACATCTGAATAATTAAGCTCAGCTCCTTGCAGATTTGAGCTAAAGAAAGAAATTGGTGCTTCTACTTTTTGATCATTAAGCTGTGTTAAAACAACAACATAGGATGTTTCAGTAGCCAAAGTATACAGAATAATTTTTTTAGAAAAATCAGGAGTATTCAATGCAGGCGCATTAATGATTTCCTGTTTGATTGCATCAAAGGCTTCCTTCTCTTTATACCCCCATTTGAATACTGAATTTTTCTTAATCATATGCTGCATAGGTAAAACAATTTGAGAAAAATCAGGAATGTATCTTTTTACAAAATTGATTTGCCCTAGAAATGATTGCATGGATTTTTTGTTATGAGGTAAAGAAATATCAGAAATTTCTTTGACTCTGTCAGGGTCAATATATATACCATCTTTTGACACAACAAACCCTAAGAGTTTTCCTTCATTGAGAGCAAAGAAGGATTTATTTGGGTTTAAAGAAATACCAAAGCTTCTACATCTTTCAAATATCTGTTTCAGATCATGTAGATGATTGGCCCTTTTCTTTGAAAATACTATTATGTCATAAAGATAAATAAAAACTGATCTATTAATCAGACCCTTAAATGCTATATCCATGGCTCTCTGGAAAGTAGCTCCTGCATTTATTAAACCAAAAGGCATTTTATGATAAGCATAAGTTCCCCATTTGGTTCTGAAAGTGGTTTTCAACCTATCATATGGATGTACCAATATTTGGTTATAGCCTGAAAAACCATCAAGAAAGGACATGAGGTTGGAACTAACTAATTTTTGAAGTATTTGTTCCATCATTGGCAATGGGAAATTATCCTTTTGACATGCCTTATTTAAATTTCTAAAATCAATGCAGATTCTAATATCTCCATTCTTCTTCCTGACAGGTACTATATTGGAAACCCAATTAGAATGCCTTACAGGAAAAATAATTTTGGCTTTTAAAATTTTATTGAGTTCTGCCTTGATTTGACTTTCAAGATTTGGATGAATTTTTCTTGACTTTTGTTGAACAGGTTTGACATCAGAAAGCATTGGAATTGTATGTTGAATAATAGAAGTATCATAAGTTTTTAAGTCCTCATAATTCCAAGCAAAGACATTTTTATACTTAATCAGAAGTTTGATGAAAGAAGTTCTTTCCTCTGGAGTTAACTCGAGTCCTAGATTAACATTTTGAGGTTTAGACTTAGAGCCAAGATTTACTAATTCAAACTTCAAAGTAGAACTTTGAAGTTTAGCATTAGTAACTTTCTTGAATCTATCTTTTATATCATATAGATCTTCAAGTTTAACAACAGATTTAGGAATAGGATTTTCATTACTTTTTGAGGTATTTTGAAGATCGTGATCATCTTCATCAATAATTTGTTCATCATAGGATTTTTCCGAAGTCAAGAAATTCAATATATCTTCATCATGACAGAATACTCTCTAGTTTGTGATATTATCGGGAATATATGGTCGAAAGATTAATTCGACTAAAAATCTATTAGGACTGTAATATTCAGTAGGGAGGAGTTTGGATGCAACATTAGCTAACAAATCAGCTGATGTATTTTGAGTTCTAGGGATAGAAAAGATGTTGAATGCTAAAAATTGAGTGGTAAGGTCTTGCATAAGGGTTTGATAATGTTTGAGATGACCTGAAAGACAATGGATGGTATTTCTTACTTGTCTTATGAAAATTTCAGAATCCCCATATTCTTTTAAGTATTTGACATTTAACCCTATTTCTTTATAAAGCCCTTGGATCAAGGCTTCATATTTTGCAGTATTGTTTGTGCACTCAAATTCTAATCTACATGATCGCATGTTTTTCTCTCCATCTGGATCAATTAAAATGCATCCTGCTGCTGCGCCATCACTATATTTTGATCCATCGAAATATAATGACCAAAATAAAGACTTATCTACAGGTTTATCTACAGATGTATCAGAAAACTTAACAATTCTAGAAGAATCAGATTGTGAAAAATTTTCAATTTGTGAAATAAAATTATTTACAGAAAAGGGTGATTGTGGTGCAGTGAAATTCCCAAGGAATGATTCAGCAGAATAACCTCCAAGGATATTGCTATTAAAAGCTACAGGTTCATTTTCTTGTTCAAATTCTGTCACAGTATGCATCATGTGTTTTTCTCGCTCGATTTTGATTTGATTTGGTTTCCCTTTATAGGGAAGCCACATATGTGAATAATCAGTTGCGATATAACCATTAAGCTTTGCAGACCAATCCATGCTTAAGACTAATCCATATAATTTAGGAATATCTGCGACCAGAATATTAACTCTTTGGACAATTCTAGGATCATAAGCTAATCGAATAGTAACTGAATTGATTTCTCCTACAACTTGGACTTTAGAGCGATCCAATTGTACAATGTGAACTACAGACTTTTGTGGTTCAATATTCAATTTTTCATAGACTGAAGTAGGCATTATATTAGAGGATGCTCCTGAATCTATCAAACAATTATGAAAATTCTTGTTATAGATTTCATAAGTCAAAATAAAAGGAGATGTCTGAGAATTTGATCTTTCTCCTTTAAGAACAATATCAGTGGCATCTATTTTATCTGGCGGCTTACCTATTCCTTTGGCTTCTTTGGCAACTACACTTCTTGGTAGAGGAGAAATAGGTGTTGCATTTAATTCTTTCAATAACAGCTTATGTTGATGTTTAAGTTTGCTGAGTTCATGTAAGGAAATGTTTGCTCTAGTCTTCTTCATGTCTTCAACAATGTTATAATCCATAGGATCTGATACCACTAGAGTCTTAGATGTTGATGTAGGAGGATTAGAAGATGATGGCTGATTTTGAGTGGGTAAGGGAGAAGTTTTCTTTACAGGGGATTTGTCTTTGGTAATTGGAGTTGTACTTTTCTTCTTAGGAACAGATTGAGCGGGTTTCATTCTATATTTACTCCTTGTACTTACAGTCATGGCTTCTTGTTCACTATCCGAGTTAGGGAGAATGAAATCCCACATCCTATGTAATTCAGCTATTTCCTCTCTTTCTTCTTCTTCATCTGATGCTGGAGGAGTATCTTCTTCTTCTTCCTCTTTTGATTCTGCATTGGAGATTGATTTGGGAGGTTTAGATTCAGCTTGATTTCTTTTGAAATTTCTAAATGGTCTCTTGGTAGAAGTCTCTGCCACTTGCTTTTTAATCTCAACCATCTCAGTAGACATGGTTTTGAGAACTTTCTGTAGGCCTTCCATGTCATATGGATCTCTGCGTTACTTCTTCTTTGAATCATCCTTAAAGCTGACTTTCTTGGATTTTCTTTCCTCAATGGAATTTTTCTTATCCAAAGCAACAATTCTTTTTTCCACTGCAATCGCTTCTTTCAACCAAATTCGGTTTAGCAGCTCTATCAACAAAAATTTCTATATTTGAAGGCAGAGCTGTTATATACCATTCACTTTGGACCTGCTCACTGGGCTTTGATGTTGTAGGGATCTTATTCAAGATTTTATTGAATCGGGAATTAAAATATTTGATGGGTTCTTTGGATTTTGTCTTCAAATTGGAGAGATCATTGATTAGGGTAGCTATTGATCTATCATATCCATATTTGGTTAAGAAATGCTCTTGGAAAATATCCCAACTTGTAATAGAACCTGAAGATAATGAAAAATACCAGGTGTTGTGCTCAACTTAGTGCTCCTAAATTGAGGTCATAAATTATCAACCAGGGTCAGTAAACTGCTGAAGTGTGGTGCACTATATGTGCCTAGGTATCTGTTTCTCACTACGTCGTGTTTAGTGTTTTTATGATGTTTTTGGTTTTATGGTTTTATGTTAAGAAGGAAAAGAACTAAATGTTGAAAAAGAACAGTTGTTGGTCACACTAAAAACAGAGCAAAGCCTATACTAGAGAGCAGAGAATGCAAAGTTTGATAATGACTCATAGCAAGAAAATAAATCACAACATGAACTCAATAACTCATAGCATAAACTCATCCAATTCATTCATTAGAAATATGTTGGAATATCTTGAGAAAAGGACAAGTTAGCACAAATTAGGTTCTCCTAAGTAAACAACCATCTTTACAATATTACAAAGAATCTCATCCATGGCTAAAAGTTTATTGGAACACAATTGGAAAAAGACTATTTGTAACACAATAAGATTTCTACTCTGAATTAACTTGTCATGCTAAGATCAATTCATTATGCAACTCAACTTGTCACCACTAAACCTTATTCAAAAGTTAGAGATTTTCTAAAATAGTTTTTGGAAAGAAAGGCTTAATTGTGAAATTGAAAAACAATCAAGGCCTTAAACTGATATCACTAACTCATTCATGTTCATATGATGATGCATTAATAGAAAGTCAGAACAAGATTAGTTTGTAAACAATGAAGGCCGTGAAGTCTAATTTTGACAATTAATACAACTTAAAGAACAATGGATAACACTGAACTAGAATGCAATTGATCAAGCTTGAAACACAGTGATCACAACTAAACTAGAATGCTTTTAGCCTAACTTTGAAATACAGTGATTTGGAACTGAACTAGAATGTCACTAATCTAACTTAAAGTACAGTGAACAGAGTTATACTAGAGTGCCATTATCAAACTTGAAACACAGTGACAGAATTAAACTAAAGTGACATCTACCTCCGGAGTACTACAACTAGACTAAAGATGCAACTAATCACTAAAATGTCTCAACTCTGTCTCATTCAGAATTAGTGGTATTTTGGAATAATTTATGGAACAGGACTGGCTGCAACATGTTATGTAAATGAGCATGAAAGCATACAATTCAACAAAACACAACAAAGCTCTAAAACACCATAGCTATGTCTCATCTAGAATTAGTGATATTTTGGAAGAGTTTATAAGATCACGACTAGCTGTAACAACTGATGTAATCGAGCACAAAATCATAAAGTTCAAAGAAATGCAACTAACTCCTAAATACTACAGTTATATCCCATCCAATGTGAGTGATATTTTGGCAGAGTTTGTAAGGATAAGACTAACTGTGACATCCACTGCAAGTAAGTATAAAAACACAAAGTTCAGAAAATTAATTAAACTAAGAATGAAACAAGGCTAAGTTACTTATCTAAACCATATGAACAAAGCTTCTCAGGTAGCAGGGGCCCTCTACCACCGGATTAGCATGCAAATCTACTCAGGATTGACTCAGCTCTTGCAATAAAGTGATGCTTCTTTCATTAAAGGAGAAATTCTTCAAAACAGAGTATTTACGGTCTTCAGAGATCTAGCAAGAAAACATAAATCTAGCTAAGCTGTTTCTCGGTCTCCCGAGCCATACTTATAACAAAATTACATAACTTTCTTTGAGATAAAACAAGAGTAATTGTTTTTTCAAACTAAAATATAACTAGGACTCTGGTGGTGGCCTCGTTCTATGATTAAGGACATCTGTACAGTCCTTGTCCTATTAGAAGTCTGTCACCTAGTTTTGGTTTCCCACGTGCATAACCGCCTGTAGACTCGAGCTCAGACTCTGTGGGGAGCAAGAAATGATGGGGGAGTGACGTGGAATACGATCATATGCATTTTTCCTTGTGGTGACACCTGGAACCTGCGTAAACATGAGAACGGCTGCGGAATAGGTGACTGGCTACAAAATGACTGTGTTGTGTAGCCAGTTTAGTCAAAAATTGCTACAATAAAAAAATCATGAAAACATAGCAAGTTAGTCATTATATACATTCTTAAAGTAATCCTAATTAATCCTATTGATCATTTAAGCCTGTAATTGATGAGGGAAAAAGAAAATGAAGTGAAATGTGGTGGAAAAGAAGGACATCTTCGGGGCTCAACACCAGGATCCTGCTGCCCCTTGAAAAGTATAAGGAAATAACCTAACCACAACATCTTCATGTTCTACTGCATTTAAATTTACAGATAACAAAAAGTTATTAATGTGTTCTTTTGCTTGTATACCAAGGTCAGGACTAAATTTTGGCAGCCATTTTTCAGGATGATCTGGTAAATCATGTAAAGGCACAGCCATTGCAACAGCTCCTGGACTAGTCCATGGTCTTTGTACCATTTTTGTGATGATGGTTGAAGGACTAGAAGAGACAACTGGTGTTTTAGTAGTAACAATTGAAGGACTAGAAAAGACAACTGGTATTTGAGTAAATGTTGTTTGAGCAGATGATATTGGAACATATGATGTTTGGGCAGCTGATGTTTGAATAGCCGATGTTGAGACAACTACACTTTTCTGAGTTGGGGTTTGGGAGATAGATGATTGAATCTGCGATGAAGAACTAATATCACTCTCTGATTCCAATGGGGTTTTTCTTATTTTAACTCTACTAGGTAAAGGAAATTCCTTTGGAGGAATACCAAGTTTTTCGCTTTGTGATCTAGTGAGAGGTCTTGAAGAAATAAATTGTGAAGTTACACTACCTTCAGATAATTCAGACTCTTCTAAAGATAATGAGAACCCTTGTAATTTATGAATTAAAACTTGTCTTCAGGGGATTCAGGAGGTTGATTGTCTGATGGATTTGAGACTTTAGCAGTGGGTGTTTCAATATTTCTATCAATTTTTTCCTTGGTGATTTGAGATGTAGAAGAAATTGAAGAGGGTGATGAGGGTGAATTGCTCTTAGAATGGCCTGTAGATTTGGATTTATCTTCCATTCATAGCTTAAGCCCTCCTTCTAGTGCCAAAAATGTTGAATCCTCGAAAATCGCTGCTTCAAACATTGGGGGAAAACCACTCGGTTGAGACCTTAGGACAGTCCTTTTCCGTTTGGTGTGGTGGCTCCGACTAGATTTATAGGACCAATTTTCTAATAACTAAATGGGTTGGTGATGGAATGATTGGATGAGTGGAAAATGGAATTAAAATGACTCAAATAATCTATCTAATTTAATCTATAACTGATAAATAATTCTAAAACTTAGCCGGGTATCAAATATGAATACAACTTTAAGATTGTTTCAATCAAATCAATAACCATGAAAATGTATTATAATTTAACTAAAATATGCAGCATCAAATAATGATAACTATGTTTAAGAAATTAAACAGAGTTATAATAACACATCGTACTCATCATTTTATATATCATTTGTATACAATGTGAAAGATAAAATATTTCTATACACTCAGAAATAATATGTATAAAAAACATTTGTAAAGCAAGTAAATATAAATGATAGCAAATTTAAATAGAATATCTCATAACATAAGAAAAATAACAGTAAATCAATAGAAATACCAAATTCATATTGATACTTTTCTAGGTGCAATTCAATATCCAGATCCAGTGCTTCGGTGTAAAACAAACTCTAAGGTACATAAATGAAATTATTAGAGGTAATTTTCCATAAACCACCAGATGTGATCCTTTATAAAAATATAATAGTCAATGGAGTACAAAAATGTAACATCCAAGTCAAAAATATTACAAATTCATGACCCTTTTCTAAATGCATTAAAGGGGTTTAAATAGGAACTTAATAAAAAAAAATAACTAGAACTATTGCTACAATCTATAATCAGAAATCTAGAAATAGACTTGTGATATTAAAATGAAATAAATTCATTGATTTTCTCCTGCGTTCAATGTGCCAAGGTGGAAAATTTTGAGCATATATTTAACCTCTGCTGGATGACTTAGCCTTGAATGTAACTGCCCAGTATACATGGCATCAGAAAACTATGGAATGATGCAACTAATGGAATTTAATTGCCATTTTCTGACTGTGTGGCTTGATTAGATATGTCCACATGATATCCCATGAAATTCCTTGAAGCTTGTTGATTTGCTGATATTTGTTGAATAATTCTTGTTTCCACCTAGAATCAGTCTCTTTTACCCTTGGTAATCTACCTGGAATACAATATGAAATTAGATTGGTGGCATATAAGCTATCATTAACTAGTTGTGTTATATTATTCATCATATTCTTGGCTCTTGATGTGGCTCTTTCTCATTTTATCAATTGCTTTTCCCATTCAGTAAATAGAATTTCTTTGTGTCTTTCTTCAATCCTGGGAAGATTTGCATTCCTTCCCTACTCTGAGTCTTGCCATGAAAGAAATTCAGAAATTTTCTCATCTGCATCATCAGACTCGACCCTGAGGTTGATTCCTTCATCCATTAAAGACGATGTTATTTCACACAAGGGCTCGGTTTGTGCCATCTTTTGACAAAATTCATTTAACTGCTGAGACAGTAGTTTGTTCGTTTCAAGAGCTTTAGTTTTAAATTGATCTAATTTAGGATAATCCCTAAATTTGTCCAATATTGATTGGAATACTTTCTCTTTCTCAACCTTAACATTTTTCTCATTTTGCAGTAGGGTCTATAGTTTTTCCACCTCTTGAGCTAGCTGCTGTTGCTTATTCAAGGCTTGTTGATCAAGATTTTTCTTCTCAATGCCAAGTTGCTCTTCCAACTGTTTATATCTAAGCTTTTCATATTGCAACTGTTGTTCCAACTACATAAACTTTTGTTGATTTTATGTTGCTTGTTCCTCCAGCATAACTATCTATACTTCCTTTTGTTTCATCATTTGTGTGAATTACGAAGCCTTGTCTATAGTAGTTGCACTATAGGCGCCTGCATATTGTGATAATTTGGTGAGATCCTCTAAAGGATTCACCTCAGTATTTTTCTAGACAATGTTCATCAGTTCAACTTGTGATGTTGAAAGAGATTCTTGATCTGTTATTCTTCTCTTCCTCTGCTTCCTGACAACAGCCTTATGCTTAGGACTATAAAAGACATCTAGAGGAGGAATATCTTCTACTTTCAACACAATTTCTTCTGTAGGATTCTCAGGGATGATTTCCATATCTTGATCTTTCAGAATGTCAACTTGAGGATTATTTTGTGATCCTATTTGCTGAACAAATTGTTCATATTGATTTAGAAAATGGGAAGAAACAATAATTTCAGTAGAATCCACCACATTCTCAGTGGTATTTTCTCTTTCAAGTTGATTAGTTGGCTTATTTCCAATATCTTCCTTTTCTTTCTATACATTAGTCTCACTGCCTGTATTCCCTTTCTCAATATGCACATTAGTCTCAATACCTGTATTTTCCTTCTCTTTTTGAACTATAGTTCCTTTCCCAATAGGTTCATTTGTTTTGTTGCCAGTATTATCCTTTTGCACATTAGGCTTGCCAGTAGATGCTTCCTTAGCTGTATCTTCTTTTTCCTTATGTTGTGTTTCTATTTTTTCAGATTCTTGAAAAGGAATTCTTATTTGGTTAAGAGGAGCTTTTAGCAGTCTTTGGCTTCTAAACAACATGAATTTATTCATATCTTCAGTCTGAAACTTGGACTTGGCCAAGTTATAGACTTGGGAAAATTTATCAACAGAAACAAACAAATCATCAAAAACATCGGGCTCATGCTCGAACCGAGCGATTGAAACTGAAGTTGTGAAATCAAAAGCTACATTTTTCGGGTCATACTGCCTTCCTGGGACTGTTGAGAGCTTAAGATCCCTTATTTTAATAACTTCCTTCTCAGCATGTGTGAAGTTATTAAGTGTATAATGCCCACAATGAAATGGAAAATTAGGCCACATTAATTTCTTATTATTCTTTAGAGACCTTGACATACCCTCAACTGTTAACTGATAAGAAATTTCCTGTGCTAACAGTTTGTCTGGGACATACAGAGGTAAAATATGGGGCTCCACTATACTCCCAAATACTCTGACATAGGTAAATTTCTCTTCCCCAAACCAGTCACCAATCTGGGATATATCAGTCTTAGCTTTTTCAGAAAGCCTGGGAGGAAATCGATCAAAAATGGTTTGGTAGATGGGGATGAGGAAACCGTGACAAATTATATAAACATGGTTTTTAAAATGAACCTTCAATAAGAACTTATGGTAAATATGAATAGGAACAAGATATTTGGGGGTCCATTTCCAACCAAGAATGGGAAATTCAGAGTTAAAACATAGGGCATCTAAAATGTAGGCACAAATGTAAAATGAGGTTGTGTTTCCTGTGTTTTTATCCTTTCTATACTCTAGGATTCTATTGGCTATCTTATTTGAAAGGATGATTGCCCAGTCCATGATCTCAGAATTCACAACGGAATGGATTAAGGGTACCATTTGTATTGAAAATCTAGCTGAATTATCATTTCCAAATAGCCTGCACATCATTGTGGCTGCATAACAATATGGGGGCGAAAGAGAATCCATTGAGTACATACCTAATGATTCAGTTTTATGTTTCTCTGGAGCTTTTCTCCATTCTCTGATTGGTTCTGACTGAGTCTCATTACTTGCAGAAAAATCCTGATGTTGTAGACCTTTTGCGGATTTGGAAGATGGTACATTGCCTTTATGTCCTCTGCTCTAAAAGACTCGAATATTGTTCCCGCAGTTGAAACAAATGTCCTGTTTTGGATGGTTACATTATCTATCACCCATCGAATTACATCATAGTAAGGGAAATTTTTTGCCCGAGCTGCAATTCTATGAACAAATGAATTTGCAAGTGTTTTGAGAGGAGTCTCAGAATCAGAATCTGAGTCATCTTCATCAGGAACTGTCAACTTCTCTTCAGTGACTTTAGGATTTTATTTTTCAATTAAATTATATACATCTTCCCATGTCATTTTTCCAAGTCCTCGGCATGAAGTATCTGTTACCAACTTGAGTTTGGTTGGTTTTTATTTTGGTACTATGGGAATAGTAGTGAAATTTGCAGCGGCAACAGAATTTGCTTTCTTAGATCTCTTAGACATTTTTTCATCTGGTAATGTCTCACTTTCTCGACGAATGAAAGGATTGGGTGTTCTGTGGTTCTGCAAAGGAGAAAATCTTTCAGACGTGGTGAAAAAGCAATGAGGAGAACAACTTATATGAAAAGATTTATTCGTTATTTTCAATTTATTAACTTTGTGTTAAAAATTAAATGCCCTCTCTAAGAATCACACTCACGCATTCAGAATCAATAATTATTATTCGTTTGATTTTCTATTTAATAGTAAACATACAATCGGAGATCGGCATTTTTGGAATGATAATAAAAAATTTCTTTTTGAATTTTGCGATTGCGATGAATAAATCATAAGCATAGTATAAAGCAAATATAAAGATAAAGTATTGATTGCATCGGGAATTTTCCACAAGGATAACAAATAACATATAATGATCTCCACCGATTTTCGATTGCAATGATAGTATATCGCATCGGCTATTTTCAAAGAGAGTAAGTTGTAAACAATAGTCGCCGATTTTGCGATTGCGATGATGGTGGGGCCCATCGCATCGGAGTTTTGTAGAATGAGCGAATATAATGTTTGTTTCTCTGAAATGCGATTGCGATGAATCGCATCGCATCGGGGTTTATAAAACAATTTCATGTAATATTACTCTTCTGAAATGTGATTGCGACGAATCGCATCGCATCGGAGTTTTTCAAAACAAATGTGACAACTTAAAACCTTTGCGATTTGCGACTGCTATTTTTTCTTATCGCATCGGAGTTTTTCAAAACAAATGTCAAATTTTAAGATATCTCTTTTTTGCGATTGCGATTACTGTATCACATCGAACTTCGTTTAATATGAACTCTTTATGTGTTATGTTGATGTGATAAAAGTTTTTATATCTCATCAGATCAGAAAGTTTAAATATTACATTTGTTTATAAGCACTTGTGATTTATGAAAAAATGAACTCTTTATTTGTTTTATTCAAAATGATCGGATTTCCTCTAAGTATTTTATTCCTAAAAAGAAAGGGGACCTATTTCTAAATGAAATTTCTTCTAAAAATTTGAAATGGGGAGGGTTGTTGTACTGTACAACAGGTTGGTACATTGTATTTATGCAATGGTATTTCTAACTCTGTTAATGCTTTAACTTCCAAAGGAGCAGATGAAGCATTATGGCATCATAGGCTCGGACACATGAGTGAGAAGGGGATGAAGATTCTTCACTCAAGAAATTTGTTGCCAGGTTTGAAAATTTTTTATTTGCATTTTCGTGAGAATTGTATTTATGGAAAATAGAAGAGAGTCAAATTTCTCAGAGTTGGGAAAGAAAAGAAGAGCGAAAAATTAGAGCTTGTGCATACAGATGTATGGGGACCTGCTCAGGTATTATCTCTCGGTGGCTCTCGCTATTATGGTACTTTTATTGATTATGCAACTAGAAAAACTTGGATTTATTGTATTCAGAATAAATCTGATGTATTTGATACTTTCAAGAAATGGAAAGATTTGGTTGAGATTGAGACAGGAAAGAATTTGAAGTGTCTTAGATCAGACAATGGAGGCGAATATTGTAGCAAAGAGTTTGATAGGTATTGTTTAGAGCATGGAATTCACAGAGAGAAGATAGTTCCAAGAACACCACAAGAACATGGTGTGTCAGAAAGGATGAACAGAACAATCATGGAGCGTGCAAGGTGCATGAGATTGCACGCAGGATTGCCTGTACAATTTTGGGAAGATGCTGTAGATACTACTGTTTATCTAATAAATAGAAGGTCTTCAAGTTCCTTGGATGGTGGTATTCCAGAGGAAGCATAGACAGGTAAAAAGGTAAACTTCTCTTTTTTAAAGCCTTTCGGTTGTGAGGCTTTGTCCATATTAATAAAGAAAATAGAACAAAGCTTGAGGCAAAATCAAAGAAATGTACCTTTATTGGATATGGTGTTAATGGTTTTGGTTATCGCTTACATGATTATGAAAATCACAAAATAATTAGGAGAAGAGATGTAATATTCAATGAAAAGGTCTTGTATAAGAATCAGTTGTAGGAAAAGAAACAGGAAAAGGAAAACAAAGAATACACAGTTCTTGATGAGATCACAGAAAAAGTAAAGGTGCCTAAAAATAATAATAATCAACACCCACAACAAAAAAAACCACCACAACAACAACAAGCACCTCAAACACCTGAAATTGGGGTCAAAAGATCTACCAGGATAAGTAGACCCCCTGAACGATACTCTCCTTCATTATATTATTTATTTTTTCTTTTGTCTACGTTTCGAGTCTAGATGTAGGCTCATCATCAGGACAATCTTGCTAAAGAAGAGAGAAGATCAAGGATAATAAATAAGGGTGGAGTGGAAGAAAACAGAAGGAAAAAAGGCCGACCAGCTCTTTTGTAATAGTAAATAGTTAATGGCCCGCTGGGGCATGGTCTAGTGGCCAACGGATGACTGTTAAGTCATTCGTGCTATTGTGCAGGTCACGAGTTCAAACCTCATCTGAACCGGGTACCGTCCTTGCAGGCTGGGAAACCCTGAGAGGTTATAGTGGTAGCCGGGTTTGACCATGGGTCTCCCGTGTAAAAACTGTCAGTCGTTGCCGATTCCTCTGACTCACAAAAAAAAAATAGTAAATAGTTAATGCCATAATTCTAATTTTATTTATATTAATTCCTATAATTTTTATAAATTGGTTATTTCAATTATTAATAATTTTTTAGCCTATCTAAAAAGGGTTATTCTATAATAAAGGGGTAGATTAAATTAATAATAAGAGGATAGTATTAACAAATATTATAATATGGACTTATAGATACCTAAGATTTTAATCTTTTTAATCATTCGCTAAGTAGTGAGAGTTAATAATTTAATATATCACCATGGAAGTTTTAAGTTCTTCATATACCATAGTATATTATATTTATGTTAATGATTAGAATGATCTAATTCATTGTTTTACTAAATTAAAATTATTTTACCTACTTAATATTGAAAAGGAGGAAGGAGGAAGGTTTAATTAAGGTGGTAACTAAAAAGGGGGTAATTTTTATGGAAAAGCCTAAGAGGTAATATTATATTTATGTTAATCAATTAACATAAATATTTATGAAAATGCTTAGGAGGTAATAATATATGATGTTAATCAAGGGTAAATTTTATGAAATAGCTTAAGAGGGTTGAAAAATATGAGAGGGGAAAGGGGGGGCTTTATGTGATTAGTATTAAAGGAGGGGTTTTAATTTTTTACAAGAATTAAAGGTTTTATAAAGTGGATTTTCAACAGAAGGGAATGAAATAAAGGAAAGGAAAAAGAAAGAAAAAAGGGGGGGAAGGTTTAAAGAAAGGGGGAAGGTTTAAAGGGAGGACACGGAGAGTTTTAAGGAAAGGAAGATGATAGGATAGCAGGGGTGACAAGAGATGATGAAGGGTCTAAGAGGGAGGAAGGTGAAGGAGAGGTATAGAGGGTGAGAGACCAAGGTAAACACGGAAGGGAGAAACTGACAAGAGGGTAAAATGGGGGTAGGAGACGCTAAACCTCATCATCGAAGGGGAGCTTATTTGCGGGAAAGGCTATGGATCCAATTTCTGCTAATCTCTAGACCTCCATCTCTATTAAGATTGTGGGGGTGTTTAATGATTTCTAGGGCTTCATAAACTTTATGTTTAAAATGATGTTTTTCGTTAGTAATGACCACTTCATCTTCAAGGCATATGTGGTGACGATTTTTATTGGAGTGTTTTGCTAATGATGAGGTTTTAGTTCTTCCTAACCTAATGTCAGCCCCATGTTCTCTAAACCTAATTTTAAAGGTCCTACCAGTTTCCCCAATATAGCATTCTCCGCAAGAACAGTTAATTTTGTAAACCCCTTTCTATTGGAGGTGGTCAGGGTCATCTTTGACAGATTTCATCCTCTGCCTGATGGTCATTAGAGGCTTGAAGGATGTTTTAATGTTATTCTTAGCTAGGACCTTGGCCATCTTTTCAGTGACCCCTTGGATGTAGGGGAGGTAAGCTTTAGATGTTGTGGGATAATCAGTTGGAGTTTTATTATGATTATCACTGGATCTCACTTTTTGGATAGCTCTGTTGCTGTCTCTCTTACTATATACAAGGTTTATGAATGATCTTTTTAGCTGTTCTATTTCTTCTTCAATATGTGTATCATCTGATATTCTAAAAGCTCTAGTAAAAAGAGTCAACAAAACTCCCATCTTTTGGGTCGGGAAGTGATGTGAGTCTGCATGAAGGTAATTGTCTGTGTGGGATTTCTTTCTAAACACCTTATGTCCAAGGGTTTCGTCCTCATTTCTCAAGAACACTCCAATAAAACCTCGGCATTAACAGAACACTCCAATAAAACTCGTCACCACATATGCCTTGAAGATGCAGTGGTCATTACTAACGAAAAAAATCATTTTAAACGTAAATTTTGTGAAGCCCTAGAAATCATTAAACACCCCCACAATATTAATAGAGATGGAGGTCTAGAGATTAGCAGAAATTGGATCCATAGCCTTTCCCGCAAATAAGCTCCCCTTCAATGATGAGGTTTAGCGTCTCCTACCCCCCTTTTACCCTCTTGTCAGTTTCTCCCTTCCGTGTTTACCTTGGTCTCTCACCCTCTATACCTCTCCTTCACCTTCCTCCCTCTTAGACCCTTCATCATCTCCTGTCACCCCTGCTATCCTGTCATATTCTTTTCCTTAAAACTCTCCTTGTCCTCCCTTTAAACCTTCCCCCTTTCTTTAAACCTTCCCCCCTTTTTTCTTTCTTTTTCCTTTCCCTTATTTCATTCCCTTCTGTTGAAAATCCACTTCATATAAAACCTTTAATTCTTGTAAAAAATTAAAACCCCTCCTTTAATACTAATCACATAAAGCCCCCCCTTTTCCCTCTCATATTTTTCAACCCTCATAAGATATTTCATAAAATTTACCCTTGATTAACATCATATATTATTACCTCCTAAGAATTTTCATAAATATTTATGTTAATTGATTAACATAAATATAATATTACCTCTTAGGCTTTTCCATAAAAATTACCCCCTTTTTAGTTACCACCTTAATTAAACCTTCCTCCTTCCTCCTTTTCAATATTAAGTAGGTAAAATAATTTTAATTTAGTAAAACAATGAATTAGATCCTTTTAATCATTAACATAAATATAATATACTATGGTATATGAAGAACTTAAAACTTCCATGGTGATATATTAAATTATTAACTCTCACTACTTAGCGAATGATTAAAAAGATTAAAATGTTAGGTATCTATAAGTCCATATTATGATATTTGTTAATACTATCCTCTTATTATTGATTTAATCTACCCCTTTATTATAGAATAACCCTTTTTAGATAGGCTAAAAAATTATTAATAATTGAAATAACCAATTTATAAAATTATAGGAATTAATATAAATAAAATTAGAATTATGGCATTAACTATTTACTATTACAAAAGAGTTGGTCGACCTTTTTTCCTTCTGTTTTCTTCCACTCCACCCTTTATTTATTATCCTTGATCTTCTCTCTTCTTTAGCAAGATTTTCCTGATGATGAGTCTATATCTAGACTCGAAATGTAGACAAAAGAAAAAATGACTACTGTGGATATTCCAATTCCTACATCTGAAAAACTACACCACAGAAATATCCAATCTAGCTATATTATTTATTGTTAACTGATTATGGTGAACCTGAATGTTATGAAGAAGAAATGCAGGTTGAAATCAGGAAGAAGTGGAAGCTAGCCATGGAAGAAGAGATGGAATCCTTAATGCATAACCAGACTTGGGACTTAGTCAGGTTGCCTGAAGGTAAAACTACATTGCAGAATAAATGGGTTTACTGGCTGAAGGAAGAAGATGGATGAAAATAGAGGTACAAAGCTAGACTTGTGGTGAAGGGGTCTGTACAAAATAAAGGTATTGTTTTTTATGAAATATTTTCTCCTATTGTTAAGATGACTTCAATTAGAACTATTTTGAGTCTTGTAGTGGCGTAATATTTACATCTTGAACAGTTATATGTAAAGACAACATTTCTCCATGGAGATTTTGTGGAAAAGATATATATGGAGCAGCCAGAAGGATATGAGGTCAAAGGGAAAGAAAAATTAGTGTGCAGGTTAAAGAAGATCTTGTATGGTTTAAAACAGGCTCCAAGGCAGTGGTATCTAAAATTTGACAGGTTCATTTCTAAACAAGGTTATACTAGATGTCGCTCTGATCATTGTGTTTATATGAAAAATCAAAATGATGGCAGCTATATTATATTGTTATTGTATGTAGATGACATGCTTGTTGCAGGGTCTAACATGCATGAAATAAATGTGCTCAAAATAAAATTGGCAAATTCATTTGCAATGAAGGATTTGGGAGCTGCAAAACAAATCCTTGGTATGAGAGTAACTAGAGACAGGAAAAATCGCAAACTAACAGTGTCTCAGAATGAGTACATACAAAAGGTGTTGAAAATATTTAATATGCAGATTGCAAAACCAGTTAGTACACCTTTTTCTAGCCATTTAAAACTTAGTAAGGAGATGTGCCCCAAGACCCAAGAAGAAATGGACTATATGTCTAAAGTTCCATATGCATCAGCAATTGGAAGCTTAATGTATGCAATGGTCTGCACAAGGCCTAATATTGCACATGTAGTGGGAGTTGTAAGCAGGTACATGAAAAATGCAGGAAAAGAACATTGGATGGAAGTGAAATGGATTCTCGGATATTTGAAAGGTACCACAAATCAAGCATTATTCTTTGGTGGTTCAAACATTGCTCTACAGGGATATGTTGATGCATATATGGCAGGTGACAGAGATAACATGAAGAGTAATACGGGATATGTATTTACTATAGGTGGAATAACTGTCAGTTGGGTTTCAAAAATCCAAAGTGTTGTTGCACTTTCAACAACAGAAGCATAGTATGTTGCTAATACAGAGGCTAGTAAAGAAATGACTTGGTTACAAAGGTTTATGGATGAATTGGGTAAGAATCATGATATGGGAACGTTATATAGTGATAGACAAAGTGTCATTCATCTTGCAAAGAACTCAGCATTTCATTCCAAGAGTAAACACATACGACTCAAGTACCATTTCATACGGTCAGTATTGGAAGATGGACAGTTGAAGCTGGAAAAGATACACAGTAGTCAGAATCCTACATATATGCTAACAAAAGTTGTAACCAGGGAGAAACTGAGAATATGCTCAGTTTCATTTGGTCTTCAAGGATGACGATAAAGATGAGAAACAACCAGGTCCAAAGAGGAGTCATTTTCCAGAAAATGAAGCAGCGGTGGAGTTGCTACAATCAGTCTCCAAGTGGGAGATTGTTGGGTGTGGAGCCTGATTTTCATCCTGATTCAGAGATCCTTGTTTTAGCCGGATGTGTTAGTATGAATCTTTTGTCGAAGTGTACAAAAAAATACCACTTTATCTACACATAACTTATATCCCTAACATCAAATATGGTTACCAATATCTTCAAATCTGAAGTTAGTTTACCAAGAAAAATGCTGTAAAAATCCATATCTATGCATAAAAAGACATTAAGCAGTAAAAATAAGGTTTTTCTCCATACATCCAATAGAAAAGACAAGAACAATATTTTTGAAATAATTTTATATTAAGGGCACCTGGGAGGAAAACAAGAAAGGTGTTTCCAATTCTCCTCAATGGGATGGGTTCTTGAAAGTCCTCAGCACTTCAGATCTAGAATTTCTCTCTCTTTTTGGTGTAGAAAACCCAAACAAACATAGAACTCAAAGGGAGCTCACAAAGTGAAATAATGGAAAAGTTGACAATGATAATGGCTCAAAGTCAAACCAAGAGCATAGATCCAGAGTGATCTAATAGGCAACAAAAGGTGAAGAATGGTAGCAAAAACCCTCCTATTTATAACAAAATATTGGGTCATTCTAGATCTTGGTGCATGATTAAAATAATATTAACCAAATCTAGATCCACCTTTTATGGAATATTTTATTATATTTTTTGGAGTGAAAAGGCATTTGAATTAGGTCAAATCCCTTTATTTGTAAATAATAAATGAATAAATGACTTATTTATTATTTTAAGGAAGTGGTTGAATGATAATTAAATAAATAATTATTTATTTAATTATTTATAAATTATTTAGTCATATTTAACAAGAAATATTATTTAAATAAGATTTAAATAATTATTCCTAGAAAATAATAAGATAAATAAGGATTTATCTAATTAATTTCTTTGTTTTGGGTTAAACATGACCAGGAATAATAATTAAATTATTGTTTAATTAATTATTCCATGAGGAAAGCCAAACAAATATAGATTTTTTTAATATTTCCCTTTGGGGTTTCTTGTTTAGACCATAAACAACCTAAAAAATGTGTTTTACTAAGTTATTTTACATAGTGAAAGCAATTTTACCTAGGGTAAAATTGGTCTTACATGGTGTACTTGGGTCCATCTAATGATAATAGGTTAGATGACCAAAAAATGGTGTAACAAGATGTATACCCCAGGAAAACTATACACCCCTATAGCGGGGGGGGGGGGGGCGACTTGTCCTCCCCGCGGGGTCCGGGGGGGTTGACCCCCTGGTTGGGGGGTTTGGGGACCAGCAATCCCCTGGTGGGGGTTTTGGGGGCAGCGCCCCCGAAGCTAAAAACAACAGTAAAATTGCCTTGTAAAAGTATAGTAATTTCTAGTCAATTTGGGCTGTTCATTAGGCAGATGATCTGACGGTAGAAATTATGTCTAGTTTAGGGTTTTTTTCCCTAGAAGGCAACCCCTCACTTGTATGAGGGCATTGTATTGTGGCTGTGTATTGTATGTGTATTCTCAGAGCGAGAAACAGATAGGGAGACTGTGAGAGAGAACAAAGGATATTACAATGGATTTTTTGTAGGTTGTGTCTCTTCATTTTGCTGGATAATAGAAAGGAAGGATTGGCTATTCGGGGTGGACGTAGCCCAAACTGGGTGAACCACGTATATCTGTGTCTCTCTAGTTTTATGTGTTTTGTGTGCTTGTGTTTTTCGCATATTTTATGTGTTGCATTGCTCTGTAATATATAATTTTCTAACAGAAAGAGAAACTATTATTTTATTACTAAAATGGCCAATAACGTTTGGCACTAACCTAAGTTAAGACAATAATTTTAACTTCTTTTATGAACCTAAGACACAATACCACCTATAAAACCTTTTTTTTTTTTGAGACTCTTTTTGGCTTCTATTGAAGATGACTAGAACTTTGACATGGGCTAGGGAACAAGAAAAATTTGAAAACAGTGATACAATGGCGGTCAAACTATTAGCATTTATAGTACGAAGATCCCCCATACACTTCCTATATCTTCCTTAATAGGGCTAAGTAGATCATAACAAATATTTCATAACTCCTTGGCTATTATTCTTATCAGTGGATAGATGAGCCAATTTTAAGCTTCCTTTCTATATTTTCCACATACAACAAACCATCAATAATTTTCAATTTCAGCCAATTCCTGGAAGACAACATCCATGAGAAATTTATCAAGTTTCAGACTGAAGAATTGTTTAAATACTCTTCTATTTTAGTATATATATTTGTGTATTATTTGGAAGATAGATTCAAATTTTCCATGCAGAAGCTTGATGAAGAAGGCAACCAACAATCAGTGATCTTCTGGACATATTTGGTTATGAAAGAACATAAGAAATTATCTTACAAACAATTCATTGAACTGTTTGTTCATCCAACTATGAGTGTTTTGAGCAGTGCAGTTGAACCTAGGATAAGCGAAGATATTAGAAGAATAGTTCATTTTTCATATCAGGCCAAAACAGGGGACTGGTACTTGTAACAAAACTATACTGAGATAAGAATCTATGGGTGTGAACTTGCTCCCTATAAACTCCCAAAATTCCTCCCCATGAGGATTTTTTCTCTTGAATATATCAGACAAATGTTGAATACAGATGAGATCCACTTTTTATCTGCCAAGAAGAAGTCACAATTTAGGATCACGACACAAATTAGGCCCTTTATTTGCAATAGTAGGTATAAATGGGAAGAGGCAGATAAGATTTTAAAACATATGAATTTTAGTTTAAGCTTCACTTGGTCCTATGACCCTCTAGGAATCATTTCAAAGCTAATATTAGAGAATAAAACTACTCCTACATAAATACTTAGAGTCTTGAGATAAAAACACATGAACCAGTTAGAATGGGCTGAAAACACATTGTAGGAGGCAGAGGAACAACTAGCATTGACATCAACTTCACAAACTCTTGTCCCACAGGAAAAAGAAATGAAAATGCAAAGACAAGAAGAGTCGCATTCAGTGACTGATAGTGCAGGTAAATAATTTAAGATAATATACAGAAAAAGAACAAAGTTGAATCCTAAAGCTGACATAGATAAAAAATATGAGCAAGAAGTTGTTATTGTCACTAAAGAAACACCTTCCTCTTCTCAAGTAGGTGGCCAATCCACTGATTCTCCCACGACTTCTTTAGTATCTCATGATCAAAAAAAAGCTATTCAAACAACTAAGGTTGTCCAGGGTGAGAAGGAAAAGACAGTGTTTGACAGGTTCAGGGAGATAAAGCTAAAAAATGAATTCCTTAAGAACAAAACCTATGCCCAATTCTACAAACAGACTTCCAGTTCTCAAAGTAGGTTGTTGTCAGTATTTGATTCAGAAAAGGGTAAGATGCAGATGGTGTTTCTTGAGGCCCAAATTCCATATCCAAAGTCAGCATATGACTACAAGAAGACAACCTTTGAATTCGATGTAAAAGATATCCATCCCATTGATCAAATGGAGATGCACAAGAAGATAGGTGAAATGATTTCTTCAAATTTGACTAATACCACTATAAATCTTTCCAAATTGCAAGTTTCCTTATGCAACATCCAATCCCAATTGAAAATGGAGAAGATCTCTTCTCTTCCTAAGGATATAAGGATTAAATACTTAGAATATTTAGTGGTAAAGATAGGATATGACCCCTCAAATATGAAGGTTGCAAAGGAGATAATTAAGAAGAAGAATGATGACATAACAACATTGATAAAAAAACTAAAGTTGTCAACTACTGAAGATCCTCTTACCAAGGATATTGAGGAGACAAAAACCTAGAAGAAAGACATGATGAAGCTCGTCATGGAACAAAATGCACAAAAAAGATAGATGGAGACTGAGATGGAAAATATGATCAAATAAAAATAGCAGACTACTAAGATATCCATGGTTCCATTGGACGATGTTCCTCTTACAACTATTCCTACAGATACAAATACTACTCCACAGACTACACAAACAACAAATGGTGTTGATAAGTTGACAAAGGCAGTTAAAAATCCATCCATCCAGAAAGAAGAGATTAAGAAGTTGCAGGACTAGGTTAAAGTGTTACAAGACTAGAGGAAAATAAGTGAATCTTCTCATTCAGCAGAAGCAAAAAGAGCTCAGAAGTTGATAGAAAGATTATAGAAGTCCGAAAGAGAGTCAGCAATAGGAAAAACCTTAGCCCGTGCCAGGGAAATCATCTGGGCAGACATAATGACCTCCATTGCGGAAATCTGGCCCTGCATCCAGATTAATTTTGAAAAAAAAATGAGTTAATAAAAAGAGAAAATGATGCTACAACAGATATCAAGCAAGAGTTGGCAGAAATTCCTAAAACATCAACCAACATCATAAATTTTCTAAACTCTAAAAAAATATTTGAATTGGATGATTTGGGAGTAGATGACCATACATAAACTATTCTGGAAGTGAAGAGGATTCTTACTAAGAATAACATAGTTGTTCAGCTAGAATAAAAGTTCCACAGTCTAGAGATAGCAATTAACAAGTTCTTTACCATAATTGAGTCATTAACATAGAAGGGTTTGCCTTATTTATTTGTGTTTGATGATAAGTTAATTGCTCATCAATATTATGTCAAGAAAATTAAGGAGATTGCCAAGGAAAGTTCCAAATTTGCAAACATTAAGGGTAGCATGACAGGTAGAGCTTTTTTAGAAGCAATGAGTAATGATTTCTTCATCCAGCATGAAGTAAATCACATTTTCATTGTGAAACCCACTTTTTCCAGATACACAGAACTTGATGAGATTTACCACAAGGTAATTAAGTTGACCATCCCGGATTAATATCGATGGGATAAAATCTGTGAGTTACAGGAATAATTAGTAAGTGGGAGATAGTTAGCATAGGCGAGCACATCATCCAACACAAGATCTGTTGTGTGGAAAATCCGTTTTGCGGACAAGACCGATCTCCCTAGTACTAAAGTATCTAGCAACAAACAGCCAAATAAACTAATCTTTCTCTAAGCATATATGATCTACTAAAAGCTCTATATAGGTGTAAAATACTTACCGTTTGTCCAGTGCTTGTTTGAAGTTGTCGTTGTCCCTCGGGCACTTGAAGGAGTTTCCTTTGTAAACCTGCAATTATAAACAAATGAAATATTACATAGCACCTGTATAGAAATCATCATAAACCATGCTTATCATAGTGATCAAGGAATCTATGAAATAAACCGTCAATTGAAAGATTATTGAGAAAAATGAGTATATTTGTATTAACTTCAAAAAGAGAAAATCCTTACAACCTGAGCCTTGATGTTGCACAGGACTTTCCGGGGTCTAGAGCAAGAATCTCTTTTACTTTGAAAATTTTTGCACTCCTCCAACCAAGACAAATAGAGGTATGTAATCTCTCCTCACACAAGTCTTAATTAACCAAGTCTAAATCTCAACAGCACTTAACTTCAAATATTCTAAAAGCTTGAACTCCCTTTGAGGCTACCCAATGCCTCTTTTTATAGTAGAAAGGAGGAGGTTTGCTGTTCAAGGGATAAAGGGATAGAATCCTCCTTCAAAGGGATAGTTCCTTACATCAAGGGGTTAGTTCCATAAGTTAAGGGATTCATGCACTTCACAAGAGCGGTTCTGCCACTGCAAAATCCATTCTAGAAGCTTCTAGAATTCATTTTTATTGAGATTTTTGGAATTTACTTGCGCCTTTTTAATCTTACATGGGTCCGCACCTTTAACAAAGATAAAGTGTGTTCAGGAACGCAGGAAAGCTGAACATTGGGTGCGGTACCATAGGCAAGATAGTCAGAAAGTGCGATACCAAGTTTAAGAGACTTTTAGGAACTTTTTCTGATTTTCAAGGCTTGACATGAGGAACTAATATGTTAGACTTGCAAAAGGGAGAAGTATGAGTAATAATGAGCTCATACACCTGGCAGAATGTCGGTGTGACAATTTTCAGTGTAACATATTGCCCCTTAAAGTGAAAAGTCTGGAATAGATGATGCCGAAGTCTGTCATATATGAAGAGTGCAGTACTTTATCATTTCAAAGATCATCCTGTGGACACCCCATTCAGCACCTGTAAAAAAATTCAATGCAAAATATACATGTATACATATCATCACTGAGGTAGGCATTCCCATACTCAGATTAAAATAACTAAAAACTGATTCAACTGTTCTGATACAGGAATGATTTTGAGTACATCACAGTATAGACATGTGTGAACACAGCATGGATGCAACCATCTATTCATAAATAATCCACTGTATAAATGATAACAAAATTCCTCGCAGCCTGGATGGTAGAAACTAGATCCAGGGTCTTGATTTCCATATCTCGAAGTAGTACGATTCTATCCATGCGAATGAATGTGTCGAAGTCGAACATGGTAGAAACCACTTGATTACCAGTCAATGATGTAAACTGTTAACAAGTGTGAGAGTAACCACCAGTAATGTCAATGGCTCTCAAAGTACCTAGTACAATCCATGAAATGCGAATGAATGAGCTGAAGTCGAACATGTCACGGAATCATTCGATCGAAGGTCAATGATGCAACCTGTCGTCGAAAGCGAGAAACCTGCCATTAAGGGATGCAGATTTCAAGGTACTCACGATTTCTAGATCAACTTCCTAGATAATGAGCTGTCATCGATAGAAATTGATCCGTCGTAGGCAAGCCTACAACACGAAATCATAGATCAAGTTTTGAAAATATATCAGCAAGGACTGACTCAGGGATGGTCAAAATGGATGACAGATATTTTGCATATGAATGGTTTATTTGAACTGTCATCTTGAACACATAACGACACTGCAGATGGCTTGGT
Source organism: Pinus albicaulis (assembly GCA_034641835.2). Classification (NCBI taxonomy): domain Eukaryota; kingdom Viridiplantae; phylum Streptophyta; class Pinopsida; order Pinales; family Pinaceae; genus Pinus; species Pinus albicaulis. The sequence goes on from CM076569.1 coordinate 984,675,342, forward strand.
AGCAATTGACCCAAAGCTAATACCCAGAAACCAGATGAAGACTTTCAAATGAGGTTTGATTAACTGTTAGACAAAGGATTTCCCAACCCAGGTGAATGAAAGTGTCGTGTTCAAGAGTGGTCGACTGAATTTTCAAAAAATCAAAATACAATATGTCCATTTTCCTCTCTTTTCCCCCACCATTTCTGGCAAGTACCCCTTTATTTTTGACAAGCTTGAGGAGGATAACATTTTCTTGTTTATAAGCTCATCCTTCGGACAAGTCCAACTTAGTTTAAGATTCGAACCCTAAGAAGGAGTGGTCCGTTCCTGTTGAAAATTAAACATGTCCTTTATTGTTAAATTTTAACGAGTCCAGTATAGGAGAAACTCGGTGTTTTTCATTTTTAGGGAGTCAGAAGAAAAACTTAAGAAGACTCCATGGGTGTACTTTTTCATAAATTTAGTCTCTCAGGCCAGAAAAGGGATAAAATAATGCGGGAGAGAACTCTATTGACCGTAATTAGTCAACGTATACCTTTTTCGTAAATAGTCCACTTTAGTCCGTAAAAGGGGTAAACTTATACTGAAGGGAAGATTATTCATTTACTTTAACGGGTTCGAACAATCAAATACTCGGCAATATTTTCATATTTAGAGAGTCTGAAAAGGGCTTAAAAGAGAACTCCAATGTTTCGCTTTTTCGTGAATTTTTGAAAGAGTCCGAAAAAGTGATAAAAGTATGCTCTTTGTTGAAAATGATCAATATTCCTGAAAAATCCAATTTCTGCACAAAAACTTCAAACATTACACATACCTGTTTAAGATGAGTAAAAATGCTTCAAAAATAACCTTTTTAAAGTAAAAAATAAACAAATTAAAAATTCATCTATTCAAAAAATCTTATAAAAATGACTTTTTCAATTTCATTTTTACCGTTCGAGTTCAGAGTGAAAAGAAGAAGCTTTTGGGTAAAAAATTTCCTGTGAAGATTCTAGAAAATCCATCCGTCGGAATTGAGAACCGTCAGTCCTAGGTAATCCACAACCTCTTGACCTTGTATTTCATCCATTTATAATTCGTTTTTAGGCTTTAAATTCATTTTTTTAAGAAAAAATATGGTTCCAAAATCGCCCGCGCAGGTCCGCAGGTGACACATAGGGTACCTGCGGACCCCGAACTTTTTCTACAAATAAAAATTGCGTGGGTCCGCACCTTCCTCACAGACCCCGTGCGTTCCTACGCACTGTTTACAAAAGGAAAGTGTGGTCCCCACGCGGTTAAATTTAAAACTTAAATTTCTTCTTTGCCGCCCAAATTTTTTCAAATTAGATCGTTCTAATCTATCTTTTTATGCATTTTAGGATTAAAAAGATGTTGATTTGGAGAGAACATGAACATGAGGATGTGGATGACACCGCAATGCTCCATTTTCCCACATTGCAAGCATTAAGAGCATGCGGTATTTATAAATTTTGGGCCATCCAAGGCATGAGAGCACAAGTAGAACTCTTGACATGGCTGGTAAAAAGGTGGAATGAGCAGGACCAGTGTTTTATAATTGGCGGCCACCGGCTCGAAATCGAGCTAGAGGACATTTATTTTCTGACTGGTTTTTTCAAAAGGGGCGAAAAACTCTCCTTGTTTGGGACTAGGCCAAGTGGCCAGACTGTCGCTAGTCTTCGGCAAGAATTTTGCAATGATGACGCAGACCCCAGAGACAAACGGATTGATATAAAAATTGTCATCCGTCCTGAGCTGAAATTTATTGCTTTTATTGTTACCAGGCTGTGTGGGAGTGCATCACTGCATTTAGCTACTGGTTCTCAGATGCGCATTGCTGTGGACTGTTTTCGTGACACCATTTTCAACTGGTGCGAAGCTGTGTTGGCTAATGTAAAAGGCCAACTAACCAGAGAAAAAAATGGGAAACTAAAAAACTTTGGATATGGATCCATTGTTGTTTCCTTTTCTCTAGAGAGGATCCCTATGCTAGCTCCGCAGAGTATTCCAGTTGATGCCGGTCGACCTAGAGAACCTAGGATGGTTCGTTGGTCCGCACTGATGGCCCGCCATGGTATTGAGGGTGCTGATATTGTTCGATTTCCTTCGTCATATTTCCGTTGGCTGGATCGCCAACTTTTTGTCATTGAGGAATTTCCGTATGCCGGGATAGATTTCCGCGGCGACCAGGAGATGACTCTCCCAGCAGGGGAATAGTGGGATGACTCAGGTAAAATCATTTTCAACGATTACTAGTTCTAATTTTTTATTTTTGATCGTCTTGTTAAATAATAACCAAAAAGTTTGTTGAATACAGATGTGGGCCCACGACGACCAGTCCATCTCCAACCCTATGAAAGAAGACAACCAGTTGCAGCTGCACCAGCCCCAGCAGGCCAATCAGCAGAGATTTTGACTAATTTAGAGCATCATCTAGAGTGTTTGACTCTAGATATTCCGGAGAAAAACATAGATGACATTCCACTCAGGCTGCAGAGATACGTGATTGGTGTTCCAGGACCTTTCAGGAGGTTCCTGTGCAAGGTGGCTCAAGCAGTGGTTTCTTATCGTGATCACCATCAGTGATGGGATGATCGAGTTGTAGACTCATATTTTTTGTCTTTTTGTGTTTCCATTTTGTCGATCATAAGGTGTTTCCAACCTATGATTGAAGACGATGTATATTTTTTGAAAACACTTTTATCTATGTGATATATCACTATTTACCGGCTATCTTTGTACATGTTATGAATGTTATTTGTTTTACTGTTTTGATTACTGCAAATGTCGATTTATTATACTAGAAGCAACTGCATCTGCTAATGTATTTAAATTTCTTGGAATATGTTGATATTCAATGTAATCAAATTCGCGTTCCAAGAGACTAACTTTTAAAAATAACCGTAATAACACTGGATTTCTAATGGCATAAACCATGTTAAGCTGTAATACAACAAGTTCAGAATCCAACCTCACAATCAAACTCCAAATTCCAAATGATATGGATTCAGACAATAACTCAATCACTGCACTATACTCGGCAATGTTATTCGTTGTTTGACCAACGCTTACCCCACGCATGGAAACTAACTCGTCAGAGGGTGAATAGATAACCCAAGCTTCGGAAGAAATGTTCCGTGCACTACGACAAGCACCATCAGCAAAACCAATGTAGGTTTGAAGAGACTTCGACATCTGAAATATCAAGAGTAAAACTCAGATAAGTAGGAAAAGTGATAAAAACACACTTCTAAACTAGGCACACCTTTCTAATCTAAGACACACCAACAGTAAAGAAATCTAACCTAAAATAAAAGATCTCCATACCAAGTTTTAAGCGTAATATCTCTTCAGATATAGCCCATTTCTGGGTTTATCTAAAGGGATACCATCAAAATCTATCAGCTCATAAGCCCCTTTTGCCAGCTTTTGCTTAACAATGAAAGGACCATGCCACATAGGCACGAATTTCCCAGCTCCTAGCTTATCGTTGGCTTAATCATAAACTAAGAATAGGTCTCCTTCTGAAAAATTTCGAGGGGTAACATTTCTATTATACTGAGCTTTTACTCTTTTGACATGAGCTTCGTTTGCTATTGCAGCGTTTCTTCGATTTTCATCCAATTGAGCTAAGTAAAAAAAATGTTTCTCCTCTTCATACGTAGCTGGGAATAACTCTATGGCTAATTTCAAATATGGAATTTCGCATTCAATCGGCAACACAGCTTCCAAACCGTAAACAAGTTGAAAAGGAGTGAAACCAGTTGACGTTTTGACTGAAGTTCGATATGCCCAAAGTGCTGAAAATAACATGGAATGCCAATTCGTTTTGTGAATTCCAACAATTTGTTTAATCATGGTGACTAAAACTTTATTTATAGCTTTGACCAGACCATTGGCTTGCGGATAATACGGAGTAGAACTATCGTGGCGCAGGCCCAGCTGTTCAGTTAATTCAGTCATCATGACATTCTGAAAATAGCTTCCATGATCAGTAATAATCGCTTGAGGAACACCGAACCTCACAATTATGTGATTAAATACGAAAGTTGCAGTAGTCTTGCCGTCAACAGAAAATGTAGGCATCGCCTTGGCCCACTTAGTAAAATAATCTACTGCTAAGATAATATAGGCATGCCCCCCGGCCGAGTGAGGGTTACATGTAATAAAATCGATACCCCATTTTTCGAAAGGACCAACAACAATTATGGGATGAAGAGGAGCGGGTGGCGCGCGCATTTTACGATCAAACAGTTGACAATTGTGGCATTTCTGGACTGCATAAATACAATCTTTAAATAATGTTGGCCAGAAATAACCAGCGCGCAATATCTTTTGGGCAGTGGCATACCCCGACATATGACCGCCACATGCTCCAGAATGGCAATCATTTAAAACCTTTTCAGCTTCTTCATGAGTAATATAGCGCCGAAAAATAGAATCCGCTCCGCATCGATAAAGTGTATCTCCAATAATATTGTACTGTTGGGATTGGAATCGTATTTTCCGCCACTGAGATCGTGAGATTTCAGGCTGAAAAGATTGGGTTTGGAATTAAAAAAATGATATCTCCATACCATGGATCGAGAGTACTGATAAGAAACAGAGATTCGTCCACAATAGGCTGCTCTTCCACAGTTTCAGTATCAGTACAGGGGAAATCACACATTAGTTCCACAAAAACCAAGGATTTCTTCGCCTTAGATTTCTCAAATTCCAAGTTGAATTCTTGCAGGATAACTATCCATTTAGAATATTTTCCCCTAGCAATTGTTTAGTCAAAATGTACATCATAGGGTTGCAATCAGAAATTACTGTAGTTTTGCGTAATGATATGTAATGTCTAAATCGTTGGACGACTTGAACAGCCGCCAAAGCCAATTTCTCCACATGCGTGTACTTAATTTCAGTCGAATGCAGATTTCGACTAAGATAATAAATCACATGTTCAACGTTAAATTCGTCTTCCTGAACTAAAACCATTCCAATAGTGGAATGAGAAGCAGCGAGGTACAAAATGTAATCCTGGTTGTAGTTGGGAGGATGCAATAACAGTGCATGGGTCAACGTGTGTTTAAGTGCATCAAAAGATCGATCAGCGATCTCATCCCAAAAGAATGGAATGTTCTGTTTCAGCAACCGAGTAAAACCTTTTGTAAGCTCAGCGTAGTTAGGAATGAAACGACGTAAAAAATTTTCTTTCCCCTGAAAACTTTGGAGTTGGCGTAAAGTCGTAGGAGGAGGTAATTTGAGAATAGCCTCGACTTTCAACAGATCGACACGAATACCTGCTTTCGAGACAACAAATCCTAGTAAACGACCCGACTCTACACAAAAAACACATTTGTGTGGATTCAGCCGAATTCGATAATGTCGACATCTCATAAAGATAGCACGTAAATGTGTGAGATGTTCAGTCATGCGCGATGAATGAGCAGGTAAATCATCGAGATACGGTTGCACAATGTGCTTAATGTCATGAAACGCATAAGACATTGCCCTTTGAAAAGTTGCTCCAGCATTCTTCAATCCAAAGGGTAGTTTGCAGTAAGAAAATGTCCCCCACGGACAAATAAAAGCTGTTTTTGGCTGATCAGCAGGGAGTATGTTTATTTGATTATACCCTGAAAAGCCGTCCATAAAGGAAAACATTTCACTGCCGGCACAATCATCGATTATTTGATCGATATAGGGAGTTGGATAATTGTCTTTAGGACAAGCTCGATTAATATCCCTATAATCGATACATACTCGTATGGTTCCTTGTTTTTTAGTCACAGGAACAATATTAGATACCCAATCCGTTAAAGGGATCGGATAAATAAAACCTGCATGAAGTAATTTTTCAACCTCTGCTTTAATAGCAGCAGCTTTTCTAGGATGCATTTGACGTAAACGTTGACGAACAGGTTTGGCATCCAGGTAAGTCTTGATTTCATGTACGACGATTGACGGATCAATTCCTGGCATTTCTTCGTAGGACCAGGCAAACACATCACGGAATTCTTGAAATAGGTCTTTATAAGTTTTAATTTCTTCTTCAATACAACAAGCACCTATATGAATGTTTTCAATTATTCCTGGTTTTACTGAAATGTCTATTGGAATCGTTCGAGAAATATTTTCCAAATTTAACTCAGAATCGGAATTTTTCAATGGATTATGTGGTTCCTTGACATATTCAGCAGTAAAGATTGAAGTGAAATCATCTTCAAAATGATCTAGTGCAGGTAAAAATGAAGATCGATAACTCACGAATATGCTCATCAGAATGAACAGGTTCAGGAAATGTCGTTGTGGTTGAGCTAGATATTGAGAGTGATTCCTCATGGATCCCATTCACTGGATCAATGTCGGTTGAAGAGGGGTTGGAAAATGACTGTACGGCTTGATATGCAAGTTCAAATGGACTCAAAGGCATCATGCCATCAATTGAATCTAACTCAGATTTGGAAGGTACGATCCAAGGATCATCAAACATAACAGAGTCTGACGAAATCATATGAATAGTTGCAACAGAAGGCGATACGTTAGGAGGAGGAATGGAAAAAGTTCCTAGCAAACCAGAATCTTTCATCAATCCTACTCCAAAATCCTTATAAGGGATAGTCGTTTTACCAATGTGCTGGATTGTTTCTGTAGAGACTGGGTCAGAAGTAACATAAGTTAACTAATCAATTGTAACGATCCTCCCTTGATATGGAAATTTTATGAGTCGGAAGACCGAAGAAACAACAGCAGCCATAGCATAAGACCAACTATGACCCAGAAGAAGGTTGTAATCTAGTGGGGCATCAACCACTTCCACATCTAGATTTACTACTTTACCTTCAACCCCTATGGGTAAATCCTGCAAAATACCAAAAGGGTGGAATCCTTGACCATCAAAAGCCTTAAGAATCGTTGGAGACTGGTTTAGCGTAGGAGAACCAAGTGATTTCCAACACTGAATCGACATAATACACGTTGACTCTCCCTCATCAATCACAGTCCGATAGATCGGTCTCTTTCTGACGAACACTGGTATCTGGAAAGCCATCTGATGAGGTAGACGAGGTGCACTATTTTCTAGATCGAAGATTATAAGATTAGAATCCTGAATATCAACAGCTCTTATAGCAGACAAAAGCAATTTACGCTGTGCTGGGCATGATTGTAGCACTTCCAAAGCCGACATTGCTGAAGGAGAAACAGCTAAGTTTTCAACAATGTTGTAATTATGAGCAGCTCTCGCATGTGGATTGAAAGTTGATTTACGAAGAACACCTTTAGAAGGCGGTTTGATTATTAAGTCTGGATTTGGTTTCTCGATTTGTAGCGGACCAGAAACAGGAGGAGGTGTAGTTGATGTATTTTCATTAGAATATTCTGCTTCTTTATCATCAACAGGATTCTTAGTACCATAATCTTTCGTTCGCGTCGCAATCCTTACATGAGACATCATCAAAATAGGATCTTCTGAAGCAGTCGAAGTAGAACCAACCATCTTACTATCTTGAGTCGGAAAAGGATCCTTCAAGACAGCAGGTTGTGAACCTTTGACGAATTTCTCAACCTCTGCCCGATGTGGGCATTCCTTAGTAAAATGATCTTCATCACAAATGTAACAAGGATAACGTGGTTTACGCTTTTCATCATTGGATTCATTTTTATCAGTTTTTTCTTTCGAATTATTTTTGTTTTTATTCTTCCCCTTCTTTTTATTACCGGATTTAGATTTAGCCATGGATGTGTCCACAACATGAATATCGGTAGAAATTTCGGGGGAAGATTCTCCTTTCGGGGAATCAGGTAAAGTTATAATTGGAGAAGAATTGTTTGAAGATTTCTTCTTACTTTTAGTATTGACTGTACCAATCATACCATCAGCGGCATGAGACCCTGAAGGAGCAGCAACTATTTGACCTTGTTTTGGAAGGTCTGGGATTTTTTCATGTAAAGTACCTGACTGCGTGTAAACGAGGTCAAGGTACTGAGCTTGAGCAATTACCTGCTCTTCAGTAATAGCACCAGCCTTAGCTACATCTTCAGTAATCTTGGGTAACAATGATTTAACAAACCATTCTACCAAAATTTGATCCGGAATGTATACTTTCACCAAACGTCTTCTACGTTGCCATTCATGAATATGATCTGAAATATACGTAGATGTAGATTGTTTCAGTGAAGTTAATAATTCCGTGCCATTGTCGTATCTGACTGGCAACTGAAAATGAGTTAAGAAGGAAGTTGCTAACTGACTGAAATTATGAAACGAGCCTCGTGGTAACTCAATGTACCATTTGGCTGCAAGACCAATAAGAGTTCTTTGGAAAAGACGTAAGCAAATCGAATCATCAATGATTGAATTAGACGCACACCAAAGGTGATAAGTCATGACATGATTTGATGGATCCTCTCCTGGCTTACCTTCGAATTTTGGTATATCACTGGGCAACTTATGTGGCATTGGCGGCCAATACTGATAATAGAAAATTGGATCATTAGTAAGGCGCGTCAAATCAGGTAAATCCAAAGTTGCGATAAATGGTAACTGTCGATTAGGGTCACGAAAACCTTGAGTAGCCAAAGCAGTTCCAGGAGGTGGATACCCAGGGTAGCTGGGAATCGGATTAGCATTAGGAATTGTATAACCCCCTGGAAAACCAGGATTAATCGTGCCGAACTGGGGTTGTTGATAAGTATAGCCAGGGTACGGTTGATACTGATAGTTTGGATTTTGTGTATAGGGACCGAATTGCGGCTGTCCTTGGTACAGTTGATATGTAAATTGTGGTTGACTTGTGACAACTGTACTTGTACCGGCTTGTCCCGTAGGCATCTGAACTGAAGTCTGAACAGAAGATCCTGGCTGGGGTATAGAAACTTGAGGGATTTGCACGGAAGTAGGGATAGACGAACTCGGGGTTACAGATACTCCAAAAACAGGTGTTGCAGGTTGAACAGACGTAGCAGCTGTTGCAGCAGTTTGAGGCGGAGTCTTAGGTGAACTAGGACCGGCTTGCTGAACAGGACCAGGTGCAGGAGTTTGAATAGTAGGTTGGACAGGTTGCTGAGTTGGACCAGTAATTAAAGGCTGTCCAGTTTGATAAGGAAACTGCACATTAAGCTGCATAGGCTGTTGATATTGGGACGGATCCCACACCATATTCATTCCAGAGTATTTCCCTGCAGAAGGCTGAACATAAGGACCATAACCTGGTTGAACGTAGGATTGATAAGTCAGCTGACCAGCCCCTTAAATAGATGGCTGACCAGAAGGCTGTTGGAAACCTTGAATTGGGTACTGACCTTGAGGTTGATAACCCTGAGGCACGTACTGAAGCTGGGGTTGATAAGTATTCTGAGGAGCATATTGAGTTTGGGGTTGACCTTGGGGTATGTATTGTCCTGAAGGTTGATACCCTTGAGGTACGTACTGCCCTTGGGGTTGTCCCCCAAAATAATATGATTCTATAGTTTGTGCTGGGAAAAATTTACCTTGAGGTTGTCCTCCAGGTGGTAATTGACTTCCTGAAGGTTGCCCCCCAGGCGGTAACTGACTACCTGAAGGTTGCCCCGCAAGCGGCAACTGACTACCTAAAGGTTGCCCCCCAGGCGGTAACTGACTTCCCTGTGTTGGCCCCCTAGGCGGTAACTGACTGCCTTGACGTTGAGGATTCGGAACGTTACCAGACATCATATAAATTTGTGCTGCATTCAACACTTCAGTTTTAACACCACTATTACCAGATGACAATACTTGTTGAATGGGTTGAGAAGCTGCTCCCGAGAAAGTACCATACAAAGCCTGATATCCTGGCGGAATAGAAGGACCACCATGTAAAAATGATTTCAGTGTCTGAGAGAACACGGATGACTCTCCAGCCATAATGGATGGCAGATAATAACCTCTAGGTGTTGGATGAAATGGAACTCGAGGTGGATAAATAGCAAGACCCGGATTCTCTAAAAAGTTTGTTAAAGATAGATACCAAGCACTAGTTCAAATAGGGCTGTAGAAAATAGATTCACGCTCCCTAAGATTTAAAGATTGAGGGGAGTCGGGAAGAGATATGTCTTCATCTGGATTAGTAAGTTCTTCAATAGAAATAAGACCAGCCGGAAGATTTTCAGTTATAACATTTCTTACCCTAGGTGAATCAATATCGCTAGAAGTTGGTGAAATAAATCCCGAGGATGTTTCCAAAACAGAAGGTTCAGTTTCAGGTTCAGAGATTTCAAGTTCTTCAGCTAATTCACTAATAGGAAAAACACTATCAGTAACTTCAGAAACTGAAATCGGTTCTTGAATATATTCTGTTGTGTGTATTTGATGATCAGGATGAACAACTATGGATGAAGTTCCAACTTCTGTTGATCTAATTCTACCACTACTGGATGATACCAGAGCACGAAGCCCTTCAAGCTGACTTGGTGAAAATTCAGGGGGTTTCCCTTGTAGTCTCCGGGATTGTCTTGGCAATTCCGCCACGATTAAATATTAAATAATCACATGCAAACAAAGAAAATTCCAATGAAAACACCTAAAGTCTCTAAAGAAACAAACAACTGAATCACACGCTTAAAAATCTAAAAGTTCAAACCACACACAAACAATAACTTCCCATACTAAAAACACCAGTTGGTGATGAAATCCAACTTAGTAGAAATTTAATACAGAAAGGGCGGTTGGAACAGTTACCCCGACAACCTGCTTAATGAAACAGACTGGCACAAGTTTCCTCACAAAACCATCTCGTGTGAAGAGAACCCCCCAAAAATTCCAAGTGAGTCTAGTCGACGTCTGTTCCAGGTACAGTGAGATCTTTCCTTCACCGTCACCTTAGGAAATAATCTTAAGATAAATGGACACTAAGGCTACCAATAGTAACAAATATAACTGGGGGAACAGTCTACGATCCGATTTCACGCACAAGGGCAGAGTAGCAAGCTCAATCCCCTTGAAGGCTCCTCGACATGGTTAATCCGAGGTTTACCAACAAGTGACCCCAGGCTCCTCGACAATGGTTAATCTGAGGTTTACCGTTTGTAATACGCGCAAAATCTTCTATCTTCCCCAATGAAACAGAATTGATTGTCTCAAAGGTTCGGATATGATCTCGTGATTGACTTCTTTAAGAGAAGCTTCCCAGATTATACAAATTACAATTGGATTTATCTCCTACCACAAGATTTGTCTACTTGTTTGTTTTTACTACCTTGGAGAGTTAACTACTCCCTACTCCAAGATACTAGCCTAAGCTATGTTGGTGATAAGAGCCCTAGAAAATAAAAAGATTGCTAGATGAATTTTAATTAAGCGTTACTTTTAAGAGTTGTTCTTTAAGGCAATGGGTGCGGAAATGAAACTTTGATGGTGTGAAATGACTCGATTTCCAAAAGACACTAAAAATGCACCTAAAAATGATAATCAAATTGCTTTCTTTCAATGAAATTCTATTTAAGGAAAAGTTAGATAACGCAATTCTTTTAATGAACAATTCCTTCTTTAAACATAAAGAACAATTGAAAGAAACTAGTTTTTTTTTTTTTTGTCTTTTCCAATAATTTATCAAAGCTCACAATTAAAATCCTTTCACTTTCCAAAAACTCGAAGCTACAAAACAATTTTCTTTCAAAAGAAATCTAGAAATTTTAAAAGCACTCAAAACTACAAATAAATTTCGAGATCTACAAAGTTTAATAGCACTCAAAACTACAAACCTTAATAATCTAAAGGAATAAAAGCTTTAATATTGTTTTTTGAAGAATGTTTGAACTTAGTTGTTCAGCAAACTAAGGATCTATTCGTTCAGAATGACAAACAGATCAAAAAAACTCAATTGTGTTTTTATAAAAAATGAGATTCAAAAACTAATAACAAAGTTTTTTTCGAAGATTTGCAAAGAAACAAGTGACTTTATTTCTTAATAAAGGACGATTTCACAATCAGGTCAGATCTAGCAAAAAGACAAAAAGACCAAGGTAATCTGAGGTACTTCGAAATGTCAAATGCTTCAAATCGCTACAAAGACCAAGTGAAATGTAATCCAAAACGCAAAACTTCTAGAAAATCATCAAAACACCAATACTGCTGAGATTTATTAACAGAAAGCTTTTGACAGAAACAATCATCAATCCGGGCAAAAAACAAAAAACAAAAATCAAAACCGAAATAAACTAAAGAAATAAATCTGGGCTTTTCAAGATTCTTAACAGGGTCCGCAGGCTCCCATATATCACAGGTGCGGTCCCGCACTATTTACACAGGAAAAGTGCGAAACTGCCCGCACTGCGAAAACAAAGAAAAGTGCGGTCCCAGGAAAAACTAAAGAAAAACTTAAAATATTTCAAAATTTTCTAAAACAGATAAAACCTAAGCTACCCAGGCAGATGTCAATCAATCAAAAACCAAGAAAAACGTTTCCTCAAATCAAAACAAAAGAGAACCAAAAACAACAAGTTCTTATCCCCAGTGGAGTCGCCAATTTGTTGTGTGGACAATCCATCTTGCGGACAAGACCGATCTCCCTAGTACTAAAGTATCTAGCAACAAACAGCCAAATAAAATAATCTTTCTCTAATCATATATGATCTACGAAAAGCTCTATATAGGTGTAAAAGACTTACCGTTTGTCCAGTGCTTGTTTGAAGTCGTCGTTGTCCCTCGCGCACTTGAAGGAGTTTCCTTTGTAAACCTGGAATTATAAACAAACAAAATATTACATAGCACCTGTATAGAAATCATCATAAACCATGCTTATCATAGTGATCAAGGAATCTATGAAATAAACCATCAATTGAAAGATTATTGAGAAAAATGAGTATATTTGTATTAACTTCAAAAAGAGAAAATCCTTACAACCTGAGCCTTGATGTTGCACGGGAATTTCTGGGGTCCGAAGCAGGAATCTCTTTTACTTTGAAAAGTTCTGCACTCCTCCAACCAAGACAAATAGAGGTATGTACTCTCTCCTCACACAAGTCTTAGTTAACCAAGTCTAAATCTCAACAGCACTTAACTTCAAATATTCTAAAAGCTTGAACTCCCTTTGAGGCTACCCAATGCCTCTTTTTATAGTAGAAAGGAGGAGGTTTGTTGTTCCAAGGATAAAGGGATAGAATCCTCCTTCAAAGGGATAGTTCCTTACATCAAGGGGTTAGCTCCATAAGGTAAGGGATTCATGCACCTCACAAGAGTGGTTCTGCCACCCCAAAATCCATTCTAGAAGCTTCCATAATTCACTTTTATTGAGCTTTTTGGAATTTACTTGCGCCTTTTTAATCTTACAGGGGTCCGCACCTTTAACAAAGATAAAGTGTGTTCAGGAACGCATGAAAGCTAAACATTGGGTGCGGTACCACAGGCAAGATAGTCAGAAAGTGCGATACCAAGTTTAGGAGACTTTTAGGAACTTTTTCTGATTTTCAAGGCTTGACATGAGGAACTGATATGTTAGACTTGCAAAAGGGATAATTATGAGTAATAATGAGCTGATACACATGGCAGAATGTCAGTGTGACAATTTTCAGTGTAACAAGATCCAACGCAACCCATAAATAGGTCTATTCAGCAACTGTTTCCTCCAAAACAGTGCCAACATTCCAGATCATTGTCCACCTAGCCTATTATTTTGTAACAGTTAGATTTTATTGTTTAATATTATGTTAATAATATAATGTCAGTTGAGACAACGATTTTGTAAAAAACCATTTTTGCAATTAGTATAAATACTTCACTATTTGAAGTATTAAGTGTTGGTTGTTGAAGATAATTTCTAAGAAGCATTGTAATTTCCAAGTTGTTGGAAGCATCAATAATACAGGGACAATTTTGCAAGATTCATGTGGTGTACTCATTGGTGATGTTCTTTCTTCTGTAATTTTTTTATTCATTGTTTTCCTTTCTCTGTAAATCTGAAAATATTAATTGTATAACATAAAATATGATGAATAGGATATGTTATTTAGAGCACCTGATTCAGGTTTTTTTCAATTTACATGTTTTCTACTGTGGTCAAATTGTAGAATACTTCACTGCTCTTCGATTTCTATCAGATTCTACATTTCTTCTATTTTCATAATTCATTTAAAATCCTAAAATGATCCAATTAATGCAACCTAGCTTTCCCTGCAAAACTCCTTCAAATTTGATGCATATCCAATTAATTTTTAGGCTCCATATCCCAATGGAATTATAGAAATTTAATCAACCAACAATCCAAATCAAACAAACAACCAGTGTATTAATAAATAGCCTAAAATTCACTCAAAACAAAGCTAAATTTTATAGAGAGATCACTCTCTGAAGCTGGCAGGGCTAGATCCCAACTTCCAAAGTGGTTTTGATGTTGTCCTCTATGTTTATTCTCACAATCTCACAAATTACAGAACGATAACATAGTGGCAACACCACTAGGGAAAATTTGAAAAATATTATAATTTCATTCGAATTCATTACCCTAGTTCATAAAAGTGTATGATAGGAATATTTCAGGAGATTGTTTCATTTTATTTTTTGTAAATAATAAGTGTGTGTGTGCTTCAGATCATAACTCTGGCTCCTAAAATAAATTACACTAGATCTCATCCAGATCCAAAGCCTGCAGTTATTGTTGATGATCCTGAAAAACTACTAAGAAGAAAAAGTATAGCAAAGAGCCAAGGAAGTAGAAGTTCTCCCCATAGAGCAGATTCTCTCCCCAAAGATTTTGTTACCCTACGAGACATTGAATTTGACTTACCTTTTGAACATAGTTTGTTTAGAACTAAGTCAGCCAATTGGGTAGATCAAACAGTGGTAGACCAAGCTACATTAAGACGTCGTTCTTTTGAAGTAAAATTTTCCCAACCTGATATTGACCTTCAAATTCTGCAAGATTTTGATAAATTTCAAGGTTTAGTTTCAGGCCTTGACCTTTCTGTTCATGAGGCCTATGTCCAAAAAAATTTTGAACTCTCTGCTCCGACTTTTTTTGCAGTTTCTTCTACCTCATCACAATATGTTCATCCCAGGTCATCTAGTCTTACCCCTTCAGTAGTTTCCACTACCACTCCTATATTTTCTCATCAAGCCACTCAAACCCCATCTTCTCCCTAATCCTCGCCCACAATCCAACCTTCACCTTCACCAAAACCTCAAGCTTTACTTCAACCTCCGCCTCTGACTCAACCTTCACCTTTCATCCAAAAACCACCTTTGATCAACCCACATATTTTTCTCCCTCATATACCTATAATGGCAGCTAGATATGCCCCACTTGTTCTTCAAGGTCCTTTGGTAAATATGCCTTAGGAATATCAAACTAGGATTCCAAAGTTTGATGGAACTGTGCCTATCACAGCCCAACACCATGTAGATAGGATGAACGATAGTTTTGACCTTCAGGAAGTAGATGAGGAAAAATTAAAAATGAGGTTGTTTGCGCAAAGTCTCATTATAGAAGTGAGGAAATGGTTTAAAGCCTTAACTCCTGCTAGCATCAACAATCTCCCTGCATTCCATCATACATTCCTTAATAGATGGGAAGTCAAAAATAACCCTCTTTAGATTTTATCTGAATATGAAATCATTAGGAGGGCACTAGGGGAAAGTGTCTAGGATTATTGCACTAGATTCAATAGTATATATAATGAAATTCCTACCAATATTAAACCACCACAAGGTCTAGCATTATTAAAATTCCCTGATGGATTTGAGGTAGACATGTCTTATCATATTAGAGAGATGAATTCCTCAACATTAGAAGAAATTCAAAGGGATGTTGTGAGCATAGAAGACATTTTTTTAGCAAAGAGAGCTAGGATAAGAACTGAAAGAAGAATGTACATGAAATACGAACCCTAAAATTCCTTTGTTAATGCAAAAATAGATTCATTAGTAAAAACAATAGAAAGAATGATGGAAATAATTAATCTAAATTAAAGGGTTGCTCCTAGAGAAAATCAACCTACACCTCAAAATCGTAATCAAAATCTTAGAAGAAATCCTCCCCAAATCAAACTGAGAGAACAAAGGGGCCCAGATCAACAAACTAGACTTCCATTTCAGGAGAATTTTGCTGATGATGATGGGGAAATAGTTGAAGAGGTAGAAGACAATAAAATAAATTTGATGGGTATTAATGGTGATGAAACTGTTTTTCTCACTCAAGAGGAACAAAATTCTTTTCAACTGTCCCAAACTGAGCTTGATTCAGAAGAATCAGATGATTACAAACAGGTATTTGAAAATTCTATTATGGAAGTCCATAAGTAGTATAATCTCAGGATTAGGAAGACTTTAGATACTCCCAACAAAAATAATTATAAAAATCCTGCTAAGAAAACCTCTGATACTGTTGTTAAGAAAATCCCAGAAAATTCTCCCAATAAAACTACTGATAGTTATGGAAAAAAGGCAATAGATACTCCTGCCAAAAATATAGTTGAAAACACTTCCAAGACTACTTAAACTAATATCCCAAACACCAGTCACCGAAAGGAACCTGCATTAAAATATACTGCTAATAAATCTGATTTTCTGAACCTAAATAAGATTCAAACTTCATTCAATATTGAGAATGAATTAGAAAAACTGAAAATTCCCATTCCTCTAATAGAGTTAATGAACAAAAATATATACCGATATCAAGTTATGAAGGCTTTAAACATAGGGTAACACACATACATTGTTAATTTTAATGATGATCAACCTGAACTCTTATTTGGGCTAGAAGTTGATGGAAAACCACAGGAAGGAGGAGTTCCTCCATTCTACGTTAGCCTAAATGTTCATGATAAGATTCTCCATAATGCTACGCTAGATTCAGGTGCTTCCCACAATTTAATTCCTAAAGATGCTATGGAAAATCTTAGTCTTGACATTAATAGACCGTATAAAGATTTATATTCATTTGATTCCAGCAAAGTAAGATTCCTAGCTCTCATCAAATATCTATGTATTACTTTAGCTCAAATCCCAGCTAAGAGTTTAGTAATGGATATAGTGGTTGCAGATATACCCCTAAGTATGGCATGTTGTTGTCATGCTCATGGGGAGAAAATTTACAAGGAACCCTACAAATGGACGTGACTTATGCTACCATACCAGTTTTTGGTCAGTAGAGAAGATTATATAAGGAAACTTTAATGAAATTCATGGTGAGTAGTCAGGATAAACCACATAACTATCCTCTTTACTTTGTTCACTCAGATTTAGACTCTTTCATTATTTATAATGATGGAGATATCAATACACAGGTTACCAATGCAGAAAATGACATTTCTAAAATAGATGAAAACCAAACACAAATAGTACAACACAACACTGAGCTTGAACATATTTAGAACATGATTTTTTATGGATCTTGTAGTAAAGAGGGTTCAGGAGAAGGAGTGTGGGTTTCAAAGATAGGAAACAACCACGTAGAAGGTCATTCAGACAAGATTAATTTTCAATGTACCAATAATATAGCCGAATATGAAGCACTTTTATTAGCATTGAATGTGTTGAAAAAACCGGTTGCCAAAATAATTTCCATTCATGGAGATTCTGAATTAATTATAAAGCATATTAAAGGAGAATACTCTGCAGAGAATCCTAGACTGGGAGCATACATAAATGTTGTGCTTGATTTTCTAGAAACTTTTGTAGAATATGAATTGTCTGCAATTCCTAGTAATCAGAATATCCTTGCTAATGGTCTAACTTTTTTAGCCAGCACATGTAAAATGCCTCATCCCAATAGACAGTATACAGTGGAAGTAAAACATCGACCAATTGTACCAGATAATATGAGGTATTGGCAAGTGTTTGGAAATGACAAGAAAATTGAAAACTTTCTATAGTCTAAGGATGAATATGAATAAAATAGTATATATTTAGAGTGTGAATTAGAAGATCAAATAGTTGTACATTCAAATGTGGGGAAAAAGTTAGATAATTCAAATGTAAATACTCATGCAGATAATGTTCTAAATAAATTTGAATTATTTGAAATAGATCCATAGAAATAAGAGTTTGAAATACTTTAGCTAAAAGACAATTTTTTACCTAGAGGTCTAGTTCCATTAGAAGAATTATTTGGTTTCAATGGTGTAGCTAAAAAACATAATATTGAGCCCACATGGGAAGATGTAGAATAATGTAATATATGTAGTAAAGAAGGTCCTAAAATGATAAAACTGTCCAAATCACTGCCTTCTGCTAAAAAACAAAAATACATTTCTTTATTCAAAGAATTCATTGATGTCTTTGCCTGGAGCTATAAAGATCTCAAAGCATATGATACTAGCATGATCCAACATATAATCCCAATTAAAGAGGATCAGAAACCCTTCAAGAAGAAACTTAGAAGAATAAATCCATTTCTGAGCCCTTGATTGAAAAAGAAATTAAAAATATGTATTATGCTAAAATCAAAGTTTCTCTTAGGTACTCTAAATGGGTATCTAACATAGTGCCAACTAGGAAGAAAACATGAGAAATCAGATTATGCATAGATTTTAGAAATATTAATAATGTCTCCTTAAAGGATAACTAGCCCTTGCCAAAAATGGATCATATCTTACAAAAGGTAGTTGGATCTAGCAGGATTTCTTTATTATATGGTTTCTCAGGTTACAACCAAGTTTTAGTTCATCCTGATGATCAGGATAAAACAACTTTCACTACTCCATGCGGGACCTTCATGTATATGAAGATGCCCTTTGGATTAATGAATGCTAGAGACACATTTCAAAGAGCAATGGATATTTCATTTGCTGATGAAATTGACAAGTTTATTGTGATCTATCTAGATGATATTATTTTCTATTCAAAAACTAATGAGTGTAATGTTCCCAATTTTAGCCTCAAGCTAAAATGGAACATTATAGTTGCACATTTTCATTTTGTTAAATAAAAGTGGGTAAAGTGACCCATTCATGTAATAAACAGGAATAAAATACCTTACAATGTGAAATGGGATCATCATGGAACTGGATTTCACACCCTCATGTGTGAAAGAGGTTAAAATGCAAATGGACAAGGCCTAATTGACCAAGTCAAACTGCGTTGGCATGAGTTGGAAAGCACTAAGTGGGACAACACAGTTTTAGTGGAGGAATATTCCATGGGGAAGGAAACTTCTAGAGGAAGGAAGATGGAGACTTCATTGTGTTTAAAAGAGGAGCAAGGAGCCCATTGAGATTATCTTAGATCATTTGATTATTTGTCTATTTAGAAAAATATCTACCTCTTGTTGTTCAGCAGAGCTGCAGTGCCCTCGGGCACGAGGGAGTCATGTTTAGGATTTCCTCTCCTTCTTGAGTAGCTCATGAAGGATTGCACTCATCCTCCATATTCCATCATTCAGGCCATAGCATCAACCTACTTCATCAGCGCAGTGTCTGTAGAAGATTATTGTGCAGTGTGGCGGGATGTTGCTGGGAGGTTTCCTACAACACCATTTTGAGCTGATATTTCAGAGGAGGGAGGTTCTCTACTTCCGGGAGGTTGGTGAGGATGGTTCCAAATCTTATTCCACTATCTTTGGCTGAAGTCCAACCACCACCATCAGTTACAACGCAGGCCCTCTCATAGACTGCGTTCTAGTTGGAGCACATTTGCAGTGAGGGTTTTGCAGACATTTCAAAGGGTGAGATCTTTGGTGTAGGGATCATCCTTGCACTTCAGATTTCCAAAGGAGAAGGTTTCTTCATCAGTTTCATCCATTCAGCCTTCTCCATTCCATTCCATGTATTGAGTTGTTGCTACTACCCAGCAACTCTGGCATTTTTGTAGTTTTTCATATTTCAGCCAATCCTTCTAGGATTGACTTGAGGTAGTGATTGGGAACTTAGATATTCTCTCACAATGATGTATGAGCCATGTATATGCAGATACATGATTTTTTTCACTCAGTATAGCAGTCTCCCTTCTATGACTGCGCAGTCCCTATTCATGGGCATTCTGCTATGGAGTAGCACTTTGTATTTTGGCATATGTGTTCATGGAAGGCTTCTTGCCTTGTTCTTTTGATGTTCATTGTATCATTTGCTGCTGATATTCATAATAAAATGGCTCAAAGGTTTCCATACATTTTTGGCATAATGTTTATTCACTTCTATTTCCAGTTTATATCTTTATATTGTTGTAGCTGCATTGTTGGGTTATCTTGAAAGATTCCCAATCTTGTTGTATTCCTTCTTGGGAATATTGTCCCTTGACAACACTCAATAAATAGAGTCTGGTAGTGGGCCAAGAAGCCTCTGGAGCTCATCCTTCTTTATGAAGGTGAAAAATCTAGTAAATGCCCCTTCAGTCTATCTCTGAAATAGATTTGCTTGTCGATTGACAATGTTTCTGAAAAAGGAACATTACAATGGTATCAGAGCATAATCTTGGCTCAGCCTGTGGATATTTTCCAAGATGCCATCTAAGAAGATGAGGAAGACTCCACTTTGTGGAGTAGAAGAAAGAAGAAGCAGATGAGCTAGCCAAGCTTCTCCCTAAATCCATCTACAGCTTTCATGGGAGCCACAAGCAAAAGAGAAGGGAGAGATTTGAAGAATCTCCACAAGGGTTTGAAATAGAAACAAAATCTATGGTTTCTGATGTGGAATGTGAACATGTAGTCACATCCTTTGATGCACAGTGCAGTCACAAGTGCATTTTTTTCATGGAAGAGATGGGAAAAGAAGGAGAGGTGATAAAGAGGAAAAATCTTGGAGATTTTCAAAAGGATTATGAGTCTCAAACTCCGACATTCAGTGATCATCTCACTTTCATGGATTTTTTCAAGTCTAAGGTGAAGGGAAGCCAGCAGCAAGATAGATTTTTTCTATCTACTTTCGGAAGTTCACCTACATGTTCAGCCAAGGCATGGGTAGAGGAGTTGAAGACCATGTTGCAACAACACAAAGTTTCCAAAAGAGGTGCTATCAGATTTGCAGCTCTACACTTTAGAGGTAAGACCTATGCATGGTGGATATTTGGGTCATGTTCTTTAGAATACAAATACTTCTTCCTATTTCAGATTCATTGAAGCCATTATGGAAATATTTGGTGGGACAAAATCTGAAACACATGCAAACCTAGATCTTGCAGGAAGAAGGAGGGAACATAAACTCAGATCCACTTCAGAATATTGTTGGGAAGGCTAGCATCTTGCATCATACCTTGTTGGAGGTGAGGTATCCATCTCATATTCTTGCACAAGAGAGCATGGAGGTCTCTTTTTCAAAAGGAGATCAGATTTTGGGAGAACTCGCCCCTACACATTGATGAGGAGGAGGGAAACTACGTTGGTATAGCTAGAGTTGATCCAGTGCCTCATGTAGAGGAAAGAGGCGCTCTTGCTCCACATAGATGGATTCTTGTGTCTTTGTAATAAATTCCCCAGGATATCCCATGCAAAGATCAAGGCACAACTCATGATACATCTGTGCCATTATTGGTAGGGTGCAGAGCTATGGATATAGAAGGAAGAGATAGGGAGGATGATTAGCATCATATGATGAGGAGCACACACCCTGTCTATTTTATGAGGTTGATACACCTAAGATGATGATTGGATTGTGCAGTGGAAGCATGGAGGGTTTTCTTCATTTATACATTCAGTCATCTCTTGATGATGGTGTCTCACTGCATGGAGACATTGCACCAAGGAGACCACCAGTTCAGCAGAGGAGGTTGGATGCTCCACATTTGGGGGGCCTCACACCTTGATTTCAGGAGGGTGGAAACCTTGGGAGAGTTAAGCACAACGCAGAGAGTTGGGATAGACTCAAGGAGGAGGGAGACACTCTCTCATTTTCAGCATTACCCACTCTCATCAGTTATATTGCACTAATATAGTTGTTGTAGAGATGGAGGATAGCATCTTCATGATGCAGGATGGCTGCTCCATAGACTTGGTGAGAGAGATGATACTTCCTTTGAGGAAGGACTCTTTCATGAATTGGAGTAGATGGATGCCACTCATGCTTACATTGCCCAGGATCAGGAGATTCTTTGGAGGTGATAGTCTCTCATGGGAGGCTCATTTTCAGAGAGAGAGCATCATTTCTAATTGAGCATGAGTAGCTCCATGATGGGCATGGAAACAACTTGGAGGATGACTTTTCCATGAGGGGATGTCAAGGTAGTAGGCAGCAGCATGATGGAGCACCATATTGCAGAACACCAAAGTTGTCTATGTGGAGGATTGATCCAGGATGGAGGACTCAACTTGAGTTGATTATTCCCCAGGATCTTGGTGCATGCATGATTTTTGGATGGCCTTGATGGAGATGGCAGATACTTGGTGGGTGATATTATCATCTATCATCATGGTAGGCTCTTCTTGACTAGGGCTTCTAGTCTCAAGGAGAAAATATTGCATGCAGCATATGAGGACTTCCTAGCTATGCATTTGGATGCATACTTTTCCTTGCTAGAGGAGTTCACTTGAGAGGGCATTCAACATGATCTACATCAGCATATGTATAGATGCAAAGCTCAGTTTTTTTTGGAGAGGTTAGCACAACCATTACCTTACTCATTGGAGGAGAGGGAGAGCATTCAGATGAGCCATTTCAACTCAAGGTCTCAAGTACATGGTAGAGAAGGTATAATTTCACATTATGTACCTCTTTACTTTATATGAGCAGCATATTGATCAAGGAGGATCATCCCTTCTTGCACTTGGTATGATGTACTTGCAGCTACTTGTAGCCTTGATCTTGGCTAATTTTTGTGATGGTTGTGGGGGAAGCCACATGCTTCATGGTGTGCACCATTGGCACCAATTTGTATTCTCATGTTTCATCTCATGAGGATATGTTGTGGCAACAAACAAGTGGCTAGTAAAACACTTGTTACTTTGATTTTGAGGCAGGACAAGGAGGCACTGCGCAGGTTCCCTGAGTGGAACTATGAACCACTCTCCGGTTGTCTTATGACAACTTGTTTCTATTTCATATTGCTCCTTACATATTTCTGATGTTGTACATTTATGAGGAGAATTATTTGGAGAGTATTGTATATACAGCCCATTGGGAGCATGATTCTCCCCATTGTATATGTTTTATCTTGCAGGAGATACCATGGGCAAACCATGATTGCCACATTTCTACTTGTACCTTCTTGTGGGGGGGACCACTTGGAGAATTTGTAGAGGCATTTTATGGCTGATTTTCTTGATGGGGTAGCTTGGGCCATTCTTGGAGGCCATACTTTTTCAGCCCAAGGATAGAGGCAGCCCCATGAACACTTCACATGGAGAGAGGACCATCTTGGGGAGCACAAGCACACTCTCCATTCAGCCCCAACACATTGCAGAAACCGGGGGTTGAGACTTTCATTTGGATGATAGCATGGATGAGAGGATCATCATTGGGAGTAGAATTATCCCATGCATATCATCACTCCTACCTTGAGGAGGCCATAGTTCAGCAGGGAGATTTCCACCTACACCTTCTATCTTTTCAGGGTGTACACCATTCCGGTTTGCATACTTGGGAAGGAGCATTGGAGGGTAGATTTATTGCAGCATATCTTGAGCAGTAGTGGGGATTGATGATGAGGAGGCCAAGGAGAAGAAGGGGGAGGAATTTTTTTCTCTCTATGTAGTTGCTTGAGGACAAGCAACATGTGGGAAGGGAGGACTGTAATGTTCCCAATTTTAGCCTCAAGCTAAAATGGAACATTATAGTTGCACATTTTAATTTTGTTAAATAAAAGTGGGTAAAGTGACCCATTCATGTAATAAATAGGAATAAAATCCCTTACAATGTGAAAATGGATCATCATGGAACTGGATTTCACACCCTCATGTGTGAAAAAGGTTAAAATGCAAATGGACAAGGACTAATTGACCAAGTCAAACTGCGTTGGCATGAGTTGGAAAGCACTAAGTGGGACAGCGCAGTTTTAGTGGAGGAATATTCCATGGGGAAGGAAACTTATAGAGGAAGGAAGATGGAGAATTCATTGTGTTTAAAAGAGGAGCAAGGAGCCCATTGATATTATCTTAGATCATTTGATTATTTGTTTTTTCAAAAAAATTGATGCCTCTTGCTGTTCAGCAGAGCTGCAGTGCCCTCGGGCACGAGGGAGTCATGTTTAGGATTTCCTCTCCTTCTTGAGTAGATCATGAAGGATTGCACTAATCCTCCATATTCTAGCATTCAGGCCATAGCGTCAGCCTACTTCATCAACACAGTGTCTGTAGCAGATTATTGTGCAGTGTGGTGGGATGTTGCTGGGAGGTTTCCTACAACACCATTTTGAGCTGATATTTCAGAGGAGGGAGGTTCTATACTTCCGGGAGGTTGGTGAGGATGGTTCCAGAGCTTATTCCACTATCTTTGGCTGAAGGCCAACCACCACTATCATTTACAGTGCAGGCCCTCTCATAGACTGCGTTCTAGTTGGAGCACATTTGCAATGAGGGTTTTGCAGACATTTCAAAGGGTGAGATATTTGGTGTATGGATTAGCCTTGCACTTAAAATTTCCAAAGGAGAAGGGCTCTTCATCAGTTTCAGCCATTCATCCTTCTCCATTCCATTCCATGTATTGAGTTGCTTCTGCTACCCAACAACTTCGGCATTTTTGTAGTTTTGCATATTTCAGCCAATCCTTCTAGGATTGACTTGAGGTAGTGATTGGAAGCTTAGATATTCTCTCCCACTGATATATGAGCCATGTATATGCAGATCCATGATGATTTTCACTCAGTATAGCAGTCTCCCTTCTATGAATGCGCAGTCCCTATTCATGGGCATTCTGCTATGGAGCAGCACTTTGTATTTTGGCATATGTATTCATGGAAGGTTTCTTGCCTTGTTCTTTTGATGTTCATTGTATCATTTGCTGCTGATATTCATAATAAAATGGCTCAAGGGTTTCCATACATTTTGGCATAATGTTTATTCACTTCTGTTTCTAGTTTATGTCTTTATATTGTTGTAGCTACATTGTTGGGTTATCTTGAAAGATTCCCAATCTTGTTGTATTCCCTCTTGGGAATATTGTCCCTTGAAAAAACTCTATAGACAAAGTCTGGTAGTGGGCCAGGAAGCCTCTGGAGCTCATCCTTCTTTATGAAGGTGACAAATCTAGTAAATGCCCCTTCAATCTATCTCTGAAATAGATTTTCTTGTCGATTGACAATGTTTCTGAAAAAGGAACATTGCAATGAGGAACATTTATTACATCTGACAAGAGTATTTGAAAAATGTAGAAGGTTTGGAATTTCATTAAATCCCAAGAAAACACTTTTTGGCCTCAAAGAGGGAAAACTTTTGGGTCATATTATTTCTAAAGATGGTATTAGGATCAATCCTAGTAGAATTGAAGCAATATTGAAAATCATTCATCCTAGAAACATTGAGGAGACTCAATCATTTATTGCTAAGATTAATTTCCTAAGAAGGTTCATTCCCAACCTCACAGAACTTCTCAGAAATATAAAAAAATATGCTAAAAATGGATTCAAAGATAAGATGAAACATTGAGGCTAGACAATCATTTGATCAAGTTAAACAAGCATTGACAAAAGCACCAGTCTTGGTTAGTCCATATTTCACTAAAGATTTAATGATATTTTCTTTTGCATCTGAACATACTGTTGCATTTGTTTTATTACAGAAAAATAATGAAGGATTTGAATAGCCCATTGCATTATTTAGTTGTGGAGTACTAAAAAGGTATGCTTTTGATTATTATTTCAGTGGCTTTTTAATAGAATTTGTGAACCTTTTTGTGTCATGAATTTGGGAATTAATAAGGAACTATAACAAAACATGTGAGAATCGATATGCAAGACTTAGCCACTGATAATGGTTATTTCTATACAGGAAAAGGAGAAAACGAGGGATTTCCGTTCCAAAGGAAAGGACAAAGTCGAGATAACTGTTGTCTCTCTGGACGAGAACCGAACGCAAACAAAGAGAAACATATCAAAGCAAATCGGCTCGGAAAAGAAGGAGAGGACACCAGCTCAGCGCAAAAGAAAAGACAGGATGAAGAGTTAACAGTTTGGCGAATCCCTCAGGATCTTCGATCCTGAGGGATCGCTGCTTTATTTACCTTGTCACTTGGACATCTCCGCCGTCGTCTTTATATAAAGAGACAGCACTGTTAGCTTAAATATAGAGATATAGAGATGAAGAATACGCTTTTATGTAATTTCTGTAAAACATCAGCTTTGATTATTAAGTTTCGTTGAGAACTGGTTCAATGTATTTTTGACCAATGCATTAATGGAAGTTTGGTGATTATTTCATCTCTGCGACTGGATTAGCTTCAAGCGGTGTATCCTTGGAGGCTAAGGGCTCGGCCCCGAAGGACACTTGCTTCTGTACCATTACGACTTTACTTCTGTGTGGTTTGTTTATCATTGTTATTTGTTAATTTGGTATGTTTTACAAGTTCATATTACATGCTCTGTTAAAGATTGAATCATTGAAGTTTTTGCAGATAGAATCGTGTGTTGACTCCACATTAAGTTATTAATCCTTTCAAGAGTTCATTACATGTTCTTACTGTTATGTTACAGAGCTGTTATATTAACATTCGTGTTGTGTGCGTTTCTAATGAATCAGTATTGTTCCATAATTCATTAATCGTTGTTGTTGTTCCATTAATATGATTTGTGTGAATTGCCTTTAGAAGTAAAAGAATGTTATTCGATTGCAAAGAGAGTATTTGAATAGATTAAGTTTGGTTACAACCCACGGGACTTAGTTATTCAATTGCTGTTCCATTTTAGAGTTGATGTTCCATTCCAGAATTGCTGTTCAATCCTTTATTCGCTTTGCTGTTCCATTTCCTTACAGTTGTTGGTTTGGTGTGAGAGATGATCTAAGGCTGTAGTGAGCAGTGGAAGTCACTGTCTAGCTCCCAGGCTCATGGTCCATGCTCTAGTTTCCTTTCCATCAGTTTCCGAAGGGATGGGTTATCACTGTCGCACCCTTGACTGATAAACTGTTGAGTTTTCTGAGTGTGTGATTTATTCTTTGAAGTAATTTATTTACAGATAAGCATCCGTTTACTCTTGTATTTCTTAAGCACTGTACTACTAGCATTACTCTGACAAATGATAGCCTCGGATTGAGTCACTCTTTATAATAACAAAACGCTCCCGGATTGACATATTAATGTGAGGTAATTAGAGGTGAAAGAGACCCTTTTTATAGCTCTACATTTTGGCGCCGTTGCCGGGGAAAGAGTGTAGCCATTTGTCTTTTTCAGAGTAGTGTACGAACCTGCTAGGGAGGAGTTGGATCCTAAAAACGGAAGGTAAGAACCTACGTGCGGAGCATGTAAAAGACCTGCTCCACTATCCACTTTCCTAACAGATTTGTTTTTGCTTTGTTTGAATAGAAGTTGGTAGTTCATTTTTGAGTGCATGACTAAGCAGAAAAGACCAGAAAAGAATATCAAACCCCCATCCAAGCCTGAAAAAGCTAAGGGGCCGGTGACCCTTGGCCGAACGACCTTCATAGACGAAATCTATAAGAAAACAGAATCTCAACCATCAGTAGGCCTCAAGAAAAACATTTCTAAGCCGCCTACTAGTTCCCTTCAGGCCACAGGATCACCATCTGTAGCCTGCGCTGAGGTGCATAGTCAAACTGAAGAGCAGGACTTTCAAGAAATTGAAAATTCTACTCCAGAATTATTGCAGGAAGGGAACTCTAGTAACTTTTGTGAGGGAGAAGTTGAAACAGGGGAAACCAAGGAACCAAAATCCCCTATTGAAACAAATCAGCCTTTAGATAGCCCAGATAAGGGGAGTGCTGCGAAAATCATTGTTGAAGGAACTCAATCTCCTCAGACACCTGGTATTCCCATTATTCCAGATAAAGGAAGCGCTATCAAAAAGATCCCTGTCAAAACCGTTCCCACTCAACCTAGGAATACCCTCCTAGATATCCCAGAAGGTTACTGGCATATATTCGATCCCATGGCTCAAAACCAACCAAACGCTCAAAACCAGCCAAATACTCAAACCTCTACATTACAATATCCTATAGTGGATTCTGCAGCAAATGCACCCATGAAAGCTATCCCTCTTCAACATATCCCTACATTTCACGGACTCACATCGGAAGATCCGGATGCATTCCTATTCGAATTCGATGTGTTATGTCGGGGGTACGATTACACCACCGATCCCCAAAAATTGAAATTATTCCCCTCTACATTGAAAGGGGCTGCTTTAAGATGGTTTATGGGGCTAGGTGGCGGGGTCATCAACAATTGGGATCAAATGAAAGAATCCTTCTTAAAGAAATACCAGGATTATTGTAGGTCTAGAGAATTAAAAGACGAAATATTTCAAATGACAGCCAGACCAAATGAAACATTAGAGGAGTATGTGGAACTTTTTCAGTATAATCTACAAAGATCTCCTTATGCATCGCTACCTTTACCTCATAATGTGTTAAAAACTGCATTAATGAGGGGCATGAAGGAACAATGGATTGAAACATTAAACATTATGGGCAAAGGGGATATTTATCAAGAGAATTTTACTGACATCCTTGACTTATGTATCAGGAGTTCGAGAGGCAGCACAAGAATAAAACCGATAGAATATGATCGGTTTGCAAGAGATAATAAAGTATCAGCAGAAGGAGTAACACGTGCAGAAATTGGAAATTTATTAGAAAATTTTAAAACTGATATTATGGGGACACTAACTACACAACTTGATATTGTGCAGGCTAAACAGAAGCAGCTGGAGGCAGAACAGAATTTGGCAATCTTCTGCCCCCGATGCAGAAAAAAAGACAGCCACAAGGAGTGTCCATTGGATAAAGTCCAAACATGCGCCATCTGTACAAAAGATCACCTTACGGAAAGCTGCCCCTCACTTCCTGGATTGAAAGCGGTATATAAAGAAGCAGAAGAAGAACCAGAATCGGTGAATTCAATCAACCAGCGCCGCCCATGGCAGCCGAGACAACCTGGTATGTTTCTGGACCCAACCTCTTTCTTTCAAAACCCACAGTATAATGCTCAAAAATATGGTATGTGGCAAAATCAATCTCAAACCCCATTTACAAACTGGTCACCACAATCGTTTCCTTTTTCAAATCCATGGCTGAATCAAACAAGCCAAACTGGTTTGCCGAATTTCCCTTATACTCCACCATATTGGCAAAATGGCCCATACCCTTCACAGTGGACTCCCTCTACTTCACAAAGTTCACCCTGGCAGACAAGCTGGCAAAGACCAATGTACCACCCAGCTGGAACTATTCCGCTCCCTCAACCTACTTTGCCAGCCTTACAACAAAATCCCCAGTCTAACTTGAGACCGCAACTCCCAGCCCAACCCGATCCCAATCCAAATAACAGACAGGTCCAATCCATCCAAATCATAGAATCACCAGAAGCAGGACCCGACTTAAGGGAGTGCAATGACCTTCAGTTAAGATCTGGACGTATAATTGAAAGTGAGGGAGATAAAACAGTTCATATTGAAGATCAGTTACCCAGAGAACATCATTCACAACAAGAGGATGTAGATAAGCAACAAACTCATAATCAAGCAACCACATCCTCTCCTCCGTTCCCAGAACGATTAGCCATACCTCGATCCATACAATATCCTGACTTTGACATTCTGGGAGAATTACAAAATCTGTACATAAAAATTCCATTCCTCCAAGCCATTCAAGACATTCCCATATACGCAAAAACTATAAACGAATTGTGCATAAAGAAACCAAGGAGGAATATAACAAATAATCCAAGAGTCCAAGTAGTCGGTACCTTATCTGACCTATTGTCTGGAAGAGAAACACCCCTTAAATATGAAGACCCCGGGAACCCAATTATAAATGTTCAAATTTATGGTCAGACCCTGTCTAATGCCTTAGTTGATCTAGGGGCTACAATTAATATTTTAACAACCACAACTTGCCAAAAGCTCGGCATTACATCTGTAGAACCCACCTCCACTCTGTTAGAATTGGCTGACCGATCTGTGGTTAGACCAGAGGGTACTCTACATGATGTCATGGTCTATGTAGAATCCTGGGAGTATCCAACCGATTACCTGATAATTAATCCAAAAACCCGACTTGATGGACATCCGCTAATTTTAGGTAGGCCTTGGCTTGCCACTGCCGATGCCTACATTGGCTGTCGGCAGGGAAATATGACCATAACCAGAGGACCGAATAGCAAAAATTTAGTTCTATATCCTCCAGCGCAGCCAAGTGTCACAATGATTAAAACTAATAAACACCCTGTATCATACCTTACTGATAACATCAGATCTCCATTAACTATACAAGAGGCACTCGATTTCAAAGATCAAATAGAAGACGATGCCATTAATAATTTCATTACTCAAACTGAACCTCGCACACAGTGTCACATGATAGAAGCAGCATTTGATAATAAATTGGAAGAAGATCCCCTGAAAGATATCCATGACCAAACAATACCTGTTACTTCTGTTGCAAATAGTAAAACTGTGGAAATTGCACCGGGGAAAACTTTAAACATCAATGCTAATCTCACACCTGAACAAGAAACAAAGCTCATCCATCTGTTAACAAAATATCAAGAAGCATTTGCATGGGATTACCCTGATATGAAGGGAATCGATCCCCAGTTATGTACACACCACATTTATATAGAAAAGGATGCCAGACCTGTGTGTCAGCCGCAAAGGAGACTTAATCCCCATCTAAAAGATGTCGTAAAAACTGAACTTCAGAAGCTTTTAGATGTGAATTTTATCTACCCTATCTCTGATAGTAAATGGGTCTCTCCACTTGTGGTGGTACCAAAAAAGAATGGGAAATGGAGAATTTGTGTGGATTATAGGGAACTTAACAAGGCAACACAAAAAGATCATTTTCCTCTTCCTTTCATAGATCAAGTATTGGATACTTTAGCAGGGAAGAAGTTCTTTTCTTTCCTGGATGGCTTTAGTGGATACAATCAGATTCAGATTGCCCCTGAAGACCAGGATAAAACTACCTTTACTTGTCCTTGGGGAACATTTGCCTATCGAGTTTTACCTTTTGGCTTATGTAATGCTCCTGCCACATTTCAGAGGGCTATCCTTAGTATTTTTGCAGATTTAATCAATGATGGACTTGAAGTTTACATGGATGAATTTACACCATATGGAGATGACTTTGATCCAGCTCTAGACACCCTAGAGAAAGTCCTACAACGCTGCATTGTTACTAGACTTTTCTTAAGCAATGAAAAATGTTTCTTGATGATGACTGAAGGACTTATCCTAGGACACTATGTCTCAGCAGCCGGCATTCAGGTAGACCCGGCCAAAATCCAAATACTTTTGCTTATTCCCACTCCTACTACTCAAACAGAGGTACACAGTTTTCTTGGATTTTCAGGTTATTATAGATGATTCATAGCGCATTATTCGCACATTGCTGCTCCGTTATATGCACTAACTGGTAATGTTGATTTTCTTTGGACAGACAAATGTGACCGTGCTTTCGAGGATCTAAAGAAGCTGGTATCCACAGCCCCAGTCCTTCGAGGACCAAACTGGGACCTACCATTCCAGATATCATCTGATGCCTCAGATACAGCCATTGGCGCAGTCCTTGGGCAGGAAGAGGATAAAAAACCATATGCCATCTATTACATTAGCAAAAATTTATCCCCTGCTGAATTGAATTACACTGTTACTGAAAAAGAATTCCTAGCTGTAATACATGCTGTCAATAAATTTAGACATTATATTACGGGCTATCCTGTTATCTTGTATACAGACCATTCTGCTATAAAATATTTAGCAAATAAGCCTGTCACAAATGCCAGAGTAACTCGATGGTTAATCTTATTGCAGGAATTCGACATCACAATCAAGGACCGGCCTGGCAAAGAAAACCCTGTAGCCGATTTTCTTTCGAGAATACCAAAATCAAGTGATGCAACAGCAGTTGAAGATCAATTTCCGGATGAGCACCTGTTTGTAGTTGCCGTTCAAACACCCTGGTATGCTGATGTTGCCAACTACCTCGCAGTGGGTAAATTACCAAAACATTTAACTCCTAATGAGCGCAAGCAGATTATTCAGAAAAGTTCCCGATTTTCGTGGATTGGAGGCTATTTGTTTCACACAGGAGCAGACATGCATATCAGGCGATGTGTTAGAGAGGATGAAATTTTTGACATCCTAAAAGCCTGTCACGATGGACCGTGTGGGGGGCACTTCGCTGAGTGTAGAACTGGACATAAAGTATTGCAGACAGGATATTACTGGCCTACGATCTTCAAAGATGCAAAGAAGTTTGTCCAAGCCTGTGACAGCTGCCAGCGAGCAGGACGACCTGGTCAAGCTGATGAGATGCCTCTGAAACCACAGTTGGTCATCGAACCATTCGAGCGATGGGCTCTTGATTTCGTTGGACCCATCAACCCCTCATCAAATCAGAAAACATATATTTTGGTGGCAACAGAATATGTCACCAAATGGGTTGAGGCAGAAGCATTTCCAAGAGCCACAGAGGACTCTGTCATACAGTTCCTGTTCCTTCTATTTGTTCGTTATGGCCTTCCTAGGGAAATAATTACAGATGGAGGACCACAATTTGTTGAGCATAAATTAGCTGCAACACTTAACAATTATCATGTCCAGCATAAGATCACTACTCCATATCACCCACAGGCGAATGGGCAGGTAGAAAGTAGCAATAAGATAATAGAATCAATCCTAACAAAAACCATTGTGTCACATAGGCGTGATTGGGCTACCCGACTACCTGAAGCACTCTGGGCCTATCGAACCACATGGAGGAGCACCACCGGTTACTCACCTTATCAATTAGTGTTTGGAAAACAACCCATTTTTCCCATAGAATTCGAAATCCAAACATTACGGACGGCACAGGAAGTTGGCCTAGATCTAAGCGAGGCACAACTCAACCGACTACAGCAGATCAATGAATTAGACGAAATTCGGCTCTATGCACTACAAAATACAGCATTGATTCAACAGCAGCGAGCCAAATGGCATGATGCGCTCATCAAGAACAAAGTCTTCCACGAGGGAGACTGGGCTTTGTTATACGATTCTCGGTTTCAGGACTTCCCTGGAAAACTTCAGACTCGATGGTTGGGACCATACGAAATCCAGAAGGTTCATGACAAT
The DNA here is from genome assembly GCA_034641835.2 of Pinus albicaulis. Lineage (NCBI taxonomy): Eukaryota > Viridiplantae > Streptophyta > Pinopsida > Pinales > Pinaceae > Pinus > Pinus albicaulis. Next base: position 984,708,412 of record CM076569.1, read on the forward strand.
GGAACCCTTACTCTAATCACTATTGACGGTTCTGGATATGCATTCAAAGTAAATGGCCACCGAGTCCGTCTCTATCGTAAACCACTCACTCGGGAATCCTTCTGCCATCAGCTACGCCGAGATACTGATCTGGAGATCTTAGGAGAGGAAGAGAAATCTTTCTCACCTGTAATTCATTAAGGGTTCATTTCTTTTTGCAATTTGTACATAAGTTCTTGTTTTTTTGAGTGGTTCTTGTACATAAGTTTGAATTAAATATTTTCTTGTCATTTTTTTGCTGTTCCTTTTTCTTTTACAGAGTTTGATTTTTGCTTTTCTAATAGCATATGCGTGTTTTTTTCTATATGTTGGTTTTTGCTTGTTTTGCTGTTCCTTTTCTAAAGGAACAGCATTCGGGATCTCTGTTGTTCCTTTTTCAAAGGAACGGCATTATTACATTTTCCGCTGTTCTTTTTGGTTACCACTGTTCTTTGTCTTCAAAGAAACAGCGTTCTTTTATTGCTATTGTTCCTTTTTCAAAGGAAGGGCATTTTGAGTGTTTTTATAATATTTTTATTTTTGCTGTTCCTTTTTCCCAAAGGAACGGCATTTGCATTTTTGCTGTTTTCTTTATCATCTGTCGTTGTTTCTTTTTCAAAGAAACACCACTCGCATACTTCTGCTCTCCTTGTGAAACAGCTTATTCTTTTGCTGATCTAAATTGAGGATGCTTCTTGCCCGTCTTCTTTCTAGTCTTTAAGATACAGCTATGTATTTGTGCAATGACATATAAAATCACAACATACCGAAATCTGCAAACCATAAATCGCTATATCTATAAGGCTCTGCATTAGTAAGAGGACAAATGGAAGGACATACTTATCTCTTACCTTTTGTTGACATGGTTTTACTAATTTTGCCCTGATTGGTTATCTTTATCATGCTGATTCCCTTAAATTTTTTTTTTAGTACTTGGGAATAAGAGCAAAGAGTTTATATCCTCCTATTGAGATAATAAGACTTCTTCCACCATTCCTACTCTTAAGGAGTGTTGAACCACCCTTTGTGTATAAATAAGGAAAAGTATTCTATGAAAAAGAAAAAATATGTGAACTGTCAAATGCAGGATAGGGGGTCTCATCGAGAGCCAGCCTACCATGATCATGAGGATGGAAGTGAAGTGGCATTCCCATTCTGGCCACCACACCATGGATATGGTCCAAAAGGTATATCAAACAAACAAACCTTGGAACGGGAGGTCTCATCACGAGCCGGCCTGCCCACGTTTCGCTCTTTCCTCGTGAATGGCATTATGGTTAACTGGTCACCAAGCCAGCATAATGGTCTACATTTTGATATAACAACATTCCTAAGTATACACAAAGGATTATGGTTCCGAGGGTAAAAAAACAACTCTGCCAAGGTTATGGACACCTGTTGGCAGCAGAGGACTATTAATGGTATTGAAGTCACCTTGCTTACACCAATAGGTAAGACGCTAATACTCTTTTGTTTCTTATATCCGAGCAACTAATCATATGTCATTTCCCGATTTATATATCGCATGAATATTTATCATTACCAATCATGGCAACGGAAGTGACCATGACTACTTGAGATTGGCAAGTACGATACATGCCCTATCCATCAGCCTCAAATCATAACACAGCAGCCTCTTATATAACACGCGATCCATTCTCCGCCTCGATTTCGGTAATCTGTTGTCCTTTTTCAACATGGCATAATTCCACATGCTGTTCCTTTCTGACTTGATTGCAGACCGGGTGCCGCTCCTTTATTTGCCGGCTGGGACAGCCTCTCACATTGCGGGGGGGGAGGTTCACCTCATCATTCCCTGAATTACGTGTCAGCTTACCATTCGAGAAAGCTAGCATACGACGGTTTGGCATGGTTTAACGGCATGGCATTTCTATTTTTGTCACAAGTTACTTTCTATTGCACTGTTGCATACTCTGTGTTTTTTCGAAACCTTGCGATTACCACCCTCTCTGTGTTTCAAACCGAAAACGTTTTTGCTGTTCCATTTAGAATTCACAGTGAAATCATGGGAGGAAGGGCAATTCGAAGTGAGCCTCATCAGCTGACGATCTCCGATGCTGCTCGGGAGATCCTGGAAAGGGCGGGATGGTTGAATTATTTCAATCGTCTACAGGAAGCTAATGAAACAGTAGCAATGGAATTTTTGCAGAATTTACAAGATGACCATTCCACAGTAAGAGGGAAACAGATAGCGGTCACTGATGCCATAATTGCAGAAGTTTCAGGACTACCAGCCACCGGACCGGTATGGACATTAAAAAAGGAACGATTACAGAAGGTCATCGACATCTTCCAGGACGAAGGCCAGAATTTGACAATCAAGGGGAAGGGAGTTCTGCCAGCAACCCTAGGAGAACCCTGGACGGAGCTAGCAAGAACAGTCCAGAGCTACATTACCTGCGAAGGAAGAAAAGACGTGGTAAGACCACGACATCTTAAACTTTTAGCTGTTTTAAAGCAGAGATGCTCTGTGAATTTACCCGCACTCCTGAACTCCTTACTGCATGATGCTGCACAAAGTATGAAAAAGGCACAGCACGTAGAATCAATCGTTAGTCACCATGGGTTGATTCGACTTGTTGTTAGTTATGGTCTTACCCAGCAGCAGAGCAGCTGGGAAGAGCTCATTGCAATGATTGAGGGGGGATTGACAGAGCCATCCCCAAAACGCAGACATTCTATAAGCACACCGGAGTGTCCGGAAAAACGCAGAGAACACGTTGCTAGTACATCAGAACAACCAGAGTTACATCAAGAATCAGCAAAGCGTAAGCATGCCATTGATTCACCCGAGCAACCAGAGGAACCCAGAAAATCAGCTCGGTTAGCTCAGATGAGAGGAAGCATAAACAAGCCCAGAAAATCAGCCCGGTTGGCTCGGATAAGAGGAAGGCTGGAAAAGCTTCAGGGAAGCACCAGCCAACCAGTGATAATTGAAGATGAGCAACCCGAAAAAGAAGCACCCGAGCCTTCGGGAACAGAAATAGAAGCAGAAACTGAACAGGAGGAAGAAATGGGACAGCAGGAGGATAGCCCATTACAAGACCTACTGGGAGATGATGACTTGGCCGCAGTCCTAGCCAATATGAGTAAGTATGGTCAACCTTCTAGTTCAGAGGACCCCCACGACAAACCCCAAGAAGAAAACATGCCTGTTCATGATGAAGAGGAGGAAAATACTGAACGGGAACAATCTGTTCTCAGGTCACAAGAGGAAATTCTAGAAGGAGTAGGAGTAGAAACAGCAGAGACAGAACCAGTCGAGGCTCCTACCCCAGAACAGCCAGAGCAGAGCAGTGAAGAAGAACCCCAAGAGGAAGATTTAGCAACTAGTCATGATCCAGTCCGTAGCAGACAGACTGCTGTTCCTTCGAAGGAAACACTGGAAATTAAGAAGTTGCGGAAGGAACGGAATAAATTGTTGAATACGATAACCCAGCTCAGACAACAAATTAGGATTCTGAAAAAGAACCAGAAGGTAAGAAAGACTGGAGGGAGGAAAAAGAAGGCCAACAAGCGGCCTGCTGTTCAAAACCCTACTGAGAATCCAGCTGCCGTTCCAACTGATGCCGAGGAACAGACGGGTGTTCGCGTTAAAACAGAAAAAGATGATACGAGGGTCAGTGACAAGCAAATTCAGACGGAGGCACCACCCTCAGGGGTAATAAGGGTTCTGAACTCCAAACAGCATAACAAGAAAGTTCAGGTAAAACTCCCGGCCTCCACTGACCTATGGAAGAAAGATCCGAAAACAAAAACCCTGCATAAGATGGTGAAGCAAGCCCAGCAAGAAGCCGAACAGCTTAGAGAGCAAACGGTTCCCCGAGAAAAATATGAAGAGTTACAGCAGCAACTAAGGGACGTCAGTCAATCCAAAAGCCAGGCCTTTGAAGGGAGGAAAAAGGAACAAGAGGAAGTTGCACAGGTAACCAGTAGACTAAATACTGTTATCAAACAGATGAATGACTTGTGTTCTTTATACAATGATGTTTTAGCATGTAGGGCCCCTGCTAAAAACTATGCTCTGTTTTTATTAGAACGGTATTTACAATTAAGAATAAAAGCTGTTAAAGCAGGCACCCCTATACAAATCAACACTGTCAATGATTTTATAGACTGCTGTAAACATTATGGAGTGAAAGTCCAGAGATTGTTGTGTGAACTTTATTTGCACGACCTTGTGCTAAGTTAGGAGACTGAATTGAACCCTGGCCCCTCCATTGGAGATATCCAATTCCAAGCATTCATTTCATTCGGGGTTAATCAGATTAAGTGGCTCAAAGCCTATGATACTTTCCAGGGTCAGGAAAATGGTCTAGATTTACGGGTTAGAGCTGAGCCTAGGAACCCAGTACAGTTGTGGAAGGTTCATAGAAATCTTATAACAGCTCCTGGTGCCATTGAAACATTAGGACCTATGCATGAGGCACTCATTCAAGAGAGTTTAGAGTATTTTCTTTCTATCAAAGACTTGGCCATTAATGCAGCTAAATTTCGATATCGAATCTCTGATCCACACATCCAGCTCAGAGAACCATTTAAGTATGAGAACTTTGAGTTAGCTGCCGACCGTTTGAACCTCTATGGCGAGACCATTCTGAAAGCAGGATCATCCTGGTTAGGGTATACATTTCGCACTCCAATTATTTGGCACCCTGCACCCGGATACCAGGCCCTGTATGATATGCCTGAGGGACAAACAGGTCAGTTCTTTGACTATCTAATCACTCAACATGGTTGTAGGCCTCCGCATGAGACTCCTTCTCCAGCATATTCTCTCATTGCATTACATGTCAACTACAATGTTTTCATGAGGACATGAAACAAGGTAAGCAGGGGGGTGTGTGGAGTACTAAAAAGGTATGCTTTTGATCATTATTTCAGTGGCTTTTTAATAGAATTTGTGAACCTTTTTGTGTCATGAATTTGGGAATTAATAAGGAACTATAACAAAACATGTGAGAATCGATATACAAGACTTGGCCACTGATAATGGTTATTTTCTATACAGGAAAAGGAGAAAACGAGGGATTGCCGTTCCAAAGGGAAAGACAAAGTCGAGATAACTGCTGTCTCTCTGGACGAGAACCGAACGCAAACAAAGAGAAACAGATCAAAGAAAATCGGCTCGGAAAATAAGGAGAGGACACCAGCTCAGCGCAAAAGAAAAGACAGGATGAAGAGTTAACAGTTTGGCGAATCCCTCAGGATCTTCGATCCTGAGGGATCGCTGCTTTATTTACCTTGTCACTTGGACATCTCCGCCGTCGTCTTTATATAAAGAGACAGCACTGTTAGTTTAATATATAGAGAGATATAGAGATGAAGAATACGCTTTTATGTAATTTCTGTAAAACATCAGCGTTGATTATTAAGTTTCGTTGAGAACTGGTTCAATGTATTTTTGACCGATGCATTAATGGAAGTTTGGTGATTATTTCATCTCTGTTACTGGATTAACTTCAAGCGGTGTATCCTTGGAGGCTAAGGGCCCGGCCCCGAAGGACACTTGCTTCTGTACCATTACGACTTTATTTCTGTGTGGTTTGTTTATCATTGTCATTTGGTAATTTGGTATGTTTTATAAGTTCATATTACATGCTCTGTTAAAGATTGAATCATTGAAGTTTTTGCAGATAGAATCGTGTGTTGACTCCACATTAAGTTATTAATCCTTTCAAGAGTTCATTACATGTTCTCACTGTTATGTTACAGAGCTGTTATATTAACGTTCGTGTTGTGTGCGTTTCTAATGAATCAATATTGTTCCATAATTCATTAATCGTTGTTGCTGTTCCATTAATATGATTTGTGTGAATTGCCTTTAGAGTGAAAGAATGTTATCTGATTGCATAGAGAGTATTTGAGTTAAGTTACAACCCGCGGGACTTAGTTATTCAATTGCTGTTCCATTTTAGAGTTGTTGTTCCATTCCAGAATTGTTGTTCAATCCTTTATTCGCTTTGCTGTTCCATTTCCTTACAGTTGTTGGTTTGGTGTGAGAGATGATCTAAGGCTGTAGTGAGCAGTGGCAGTCACTGTCTAGCTCCCAGGCTCATAGTCCATGCTCTAGTTTCCTTTCCATCAGTTTCCGAAGGGATGGGTTATCACTGCCGCACCCTTGACTGATAAACTGTTGAGTTTTCTGAGTGTGTGATTTATTCTTTGAAGTAATTTAGTTATAGATAAGCATCCGTTTACTCTTGTATTTCTTAAGCACTGTACTACTAGCATTACTCTGACAAATGATAGCCTCGGATTGAGTCACTCTTTGCAATAACAAAACGCTCCCGGATTGACATATTAATGTGAGGTAATTAGAGGTGAAAGAGACCCTTTTTATAGCTCTACATTAGTAAGGCTTTAAAAGATGCATATTTTAAATATAACATAATGGAAAAAAATCCTCTGCATTGATCAAAGCAATCAAATATTTCAGACTATATATCCTACATTCCCATAAATTTATTATGTACCAAATTTAGTGGTCAAATATATTTTAACTCTAAATGGACCTAATGGTAAAATATGTAAATGGATTTCTATCATTCTTCAGTGTGACTTAGAAATCAAACCCACTAAGCTTATCAAAGGAAGATGACTAGCCAAATTGATGTTTGAGTCCAACTTTCATGCATTGGACATAAAATTTGTTGCCACATTGGATGATCAAGAGGAGCATGTGACTCCACAAATCAATGAGGCTTTTCTGACCTCACCCTAGTATGCAGACCTTATATTTGTTTTATTAAATTTAAATTCTCCTCCTAGTTTAACAAAAAAAAAAGGCTAGATTTCTAAAATAAAAATCAGTCAAGTTTTGCATCATAGATAATGTTTTTTATTGGAAATATGATAGTGTTATTTTACTAAAGTGTTTATTGAAGGATGATGCGGAAAGAACCATGCAGGAATTCCATGAAGGTGATTGCGGTGGACATATATACTGGAAAACCACTGCTAATGAATTCCTTAGAGTTAGTTTTTACTAGCCTACCCTTTTCCATGATGCCCATAACAATGTAACCTCCTATCATAAATGCAAAATATTTGAGGGAAAAAAGAAAAATCTTTCTTTTGCCTTTAAATCCAAAATCTGTTGATATTCCTTTCCAACAATGGGGATTGGAATTCATTGGTGAAATCCATCCACCTTCCTCTGCCCAACATAAGTAAAATCTCACAACCACTAATTACTTTACTAAATGGATCGAAGCCACACCTTCCAGATTAGCCATTGATGTTGTTATGATTAAATTTTTGGAAACCAATATCCTCTATAGATTTGGTTGTCCAAGAAAACTCATTATTGATAATTTTGCAGCCTTTAAATCCAAGAAAATGATAGAATTCTGCAGTAAATACTATAGTAATTTGGGACATTTGACTGCTTATTACCCTTACAGTAATGGGTTAGTTGAATCCTTGAATAATAATTTGTTCAACATTATTAAAAATTTGTTAGAAGACAAAAAAAATGCATGGCACAACAAGTTAATTAATGCACTTTGGGCTGACAGATGTACTACAAAGAATTCAATTGGCATGTCACCATACCAATTGGTTTATGGGATGGATGTTTTTTTTCCATCCTGTTTTGGAGTTTCAGTAATGAAGATAATTCAATATTTTCAGGTTGAGCCAAATAATACTCATAGGAGGATTAATCAGACTATTCAGTTGCAACAATCCAGGGAGGAAATCTACAATAAAACACAACTTATCCATGAAAATGTCAAAAATATTTTTAACAGAAGAACTAAAGGTGATGATTTCAATTTGGGTTACAAATTTTTGAAGTGGGGTTCCAGAAGAGAGGACAAAGGAAAACATGGGAAATTTGGCAATCTTTGGAAAGGACCTTACATCATTTATGCTTTCAGAGGACACAATGCATTATTTCTTAAATATATATATGGAGCAGAAATATCTAGTGGCCCTGTAAATGGCAGAATGCTGAAGCATTACTTTTCTTTGTATAAATATTTTTCTTACGTAAAATCATTGGAAATTTCACTGTCTTTGTTATTTTGATTAGGTAACCTATTGACAGAAGTTGAATCCCACAGAGAAGGCCCTAAGATTTTGATTAAAAGGATACCATATTTACTCCAACAACAAAAGAAATCTAGTGCAGACATTGTTGTAGTAAAAAAATATCAAGGCTACTAATCAAATGTTCTTGAAACTTCACATGGAGAAGTGCATCCCCAGCTGGAGCCATTGTTAGGGTCCTATAATTTATAGGATCTCAAGGTGATTGAGTATTTTATCTCAGCAATCTAAATTGTAAATAATTTTCGATCTGTAAATTATTTCCAAAAAAAGATAGATGAAAGAAAAATGAAAAGAGGGTATATCTAAAAAAAATGAATAAAGAAGAAAAATAAAGAAATATTGAAAAAGAAAAAAAATCAAATCAGAACCCCACAAAAGATAAAATTGAGAAAATAACACTGAAAGTGGTGCAAATTCAAATTCCACTACTAGTAAGATAGTTTTCTTTATTACAAACGAAATAAAATTGTGTGCAACTTGTTTAAATGCCATAAGGACTAGTTATTTGTTTAACCATACAGCTTAATCATGGTTGAACAATTTTTAATTTTTGTAAATTAGGTTAGAGAATAAAGATTTTCCAAACAGTCTAATATTGGTAAATCACTAGTTAGGTACAGAATGACATTGATTCAACTGTTTAATCTGAATAAATAGGAGAAATAAGTGATAGAGTAGAATATATTTTTCATAAAAAAAGGGATATGGGTCTGCTAGTCTAAATGCACCCCTAGAAGAAATAAAAAATGTTAGCTTAGCAAAAGAATGTGAAATTGAAAGGGTAGGTAGAAGTGTTTTGGAATTTAAAAAAGGATAAAATAAAGTTTATCCTAAGTTTCATTTTGTTATGTATTTGGCACATAAAGGGGAAAAATGACAGAAAATCGTTCCTAATTTCTAAATTATTGGGTGCATAAAGTAACATGTTTGATTCATTCGCAATATATCCTAAGTTTTTTACCCAAATTAGTGATCACTACCCGAAAATTTGTCTTATCATCTAAAATTAAAACACTCGCAGTTGTCCGCCATCTGATCCACCTACTCCCCAATCAACGGTCCTTATCAGCCTCCCCCCCCCCCCTCCCCATCCTCGCTTTATCATTGGGGGGGTCCGAAAAAAGTATTTTTTCCGCCCAAACCCACTACCAGGTGGTCTCCTCTTCGCTATTCGCACCCCCCTACGCCTAAACTGCTAACCGCCAAGTACCCCCCCCCACCCCCTTGAAAAACACCTTCCCCTCATTCCAAATACTATCGTCCATACCCATTACCTTCGCCACTACCATTGTGCCACGACACCTATCTGTTTACAATCAAGTCAAATCTCGCGGTATTTTATCTGTTAAAAAAATTAATTAAGCCTGATGACCGTTAAATTAACGGATCCACGCCATTTGCACCTAAAAAACCATATTTTCCTATATAACCCTAAAATTTTATCCTTTCATCCTTTACTGTTCTATTCTCTTTGCAAATCAAATTTCTTTATAGGTTTAATTTGCACCCAGTTTTACCAGTTGATTAACCTGCAACCAAGTGATAGTGCTTACCTTGTATTCTTCAAACAATCACAAAACAGTTGTGCATTCTCGGTAACCTTGATCATCCTAAATTCCACTCAAAATTCCTTAAAATCAATTGAATATACCTCCTAAAAAGAAAAACTAGGAGGAACATTTTAATCCAGTGGTCCACCCTCCCATATATTTAGATCATGTTCTCTAGCTGATATGGATTATAAAATCAATGAAACATAATGTGAATTTGAATTATTTGACATGTATTGTTGGTTAGAGGATAAATTCATTAACAAATCAGATGATATTGGGCTTTGGGAGTCCAATTTACCTCATTATATCTTTCCTCACACCTTCAATGCCCCTGAATTTATCTGAAAATGCCAAGTTTGTTACATGCGTAACCAAAGAGCCATCATTTCCCCCACTGGTGAAATTATTTTCACCATTACTACCCAATAAATTGACCAAATGATGCAAGCTCCCTCTATGGAAAACAATACCCCTTTCTCTTTAGAAGCCCTCAATGAATTATACCAAAAGCTCTATTTTTCTCAAAAGAGCTAAAATCTTTGACATATTCCTACCTGAAAACACTCAAATGGCAAAGAAAAACCCCCCATACCCTTCCTCTATCTTCCTTGATCAGGTTAAGCAAATCATAACAGTCATTTCATACCTCCTTGGCTAGTATTCTAATTAGTGGGTAGCTGTAAAAATTTTAGGCTATTTTCCACAGATAACAAACATCAATCATTTTCAATTTCAGCCAATTCCTGGTAGACAACATCCATAAGAAATTTTTCAAGTTTCATACTGAAGAAGTGTTTAAATACTCTTATATTTTAGTATATATGTTTGTGATTATCAAGCAGATAGATTCAAATTTTCCATGAAGAAGCTTGATAAAGAAGGCAACCAATAATCAATGATCTTCTGGACATATTTGGTTATGAAAGAACAGAAGGAATTCTCTTACAAATAGTTCATTGAATTTTTTTTTCATCCAGCTATGATTGTTTTGAGCAGTACAATTGAACCTAGGATAAGTGAAGATATTAAAAGAATACTTAATACTTAATTTTTTAGACCAATCCAAAACAGGGGACTGATACTTATATCATAACTATACTAAGATAAGAGTGTATGGGTGTAAGCTTGCTCCCTATAGACTCCCAAAATTCCTCGCTATGAGGATTTTTTCTCCTGAGTATATAAGACAAATGCTGAATGCAGATGAGATCTAATTTGTATCTGTCAAGGAGAAGTCACAATTTAGGATCAAGACACAAATTGGGCGCTTTATTTTCAATAGCAAGTCAATAGGGGAGGAGGCAGATAAGATTGTAAAACATATGAATTTCAGCTTGAGCTTCACTTGTTCCTATGACCCTCTGGGAATCATTTCAAAGCTAAGAGTAGAGAATAAAATTACTCCCTACATACATACCCAGAGTCCTGAGATAGAAAAACACATGAACTGGTTAGAATAGGCTGAAAACACATTGCAGGAGGTAGAGGAACAAATAGTATCGACATCAACTTCACAACCTCCTGTCCTATACGAAAAATAAACGAAAAATCAAAGAGAATAAGAGTCACCTTTAGTGACTGATAGTGCAAGTAAATAATTTAAGATAATGTACATAAAAAGAAGAAATCTGACACAAATAAAAACCATGAGAAAGAAGTTGTGATGGTCACTAAAGAAACACCTTCCTCATCTCAAGTAGGTGTCCAATCCACTACTTCTCCCACAACTTCTTCAATATCTCATGATCAGAAACAATTTATTCAAACAACTAAGGTTGTCCAAGGTGAGAAGGAAAAGACAGTGTTTGCAGGTTCAGGGAGATAAAGCTAAAAAATTAAATCCTTAATAACATCACCTATGCCTAATTATAGAAACAAACGTCCAATTCTAAAAGTAGGTTGTTGTCAATATTTGATTCAGAAAAGGGTAAGATGCAGATGGCCTTTCTTGAGGACCAAATTCCACAACCAAAGTTAGCATCTGACTACAAGAAGACAACCTTTGAATTCAATATAAAAGATATCCATCCCCTTGATCACATGATATGCACAAGCATACAAGTGAAATTATTTCTTCAAATTTGACTTATACCACTATGAATCTTTCCAAATTGTAGGTTTCCTTGTCCAACATCCATTCATAGTTAAAAATGGAGAAGATCTCTTCGCTTGCTAAGAATACAAGGATTAAATACTTAGAATATTTAGTGGTCAAGATAGGATATGACCCCTAAAATATGAAGGTTGTAGAGGAGATAATTAAGAATAAGAATGTTGACATAAAAACATTGAGAAACAGCTGAAGCTGTCAACTACTGAAGATCCTCTTACCAAGGATATTGAGGAGAAAAAAAACCAAAAGATTGAAATGATGAAGCTCATCATGGAACAAAATGCACAAATAAATCAGATGGAGACTGAGATGGAAAAGATGATCAAAGAAAAAGAGCAATATGCTAAGCTATCCATGGTTCCATTGGATGTTGTTCCTCTTACAACTATTCCTAGAACTACAACTACTACTCCACAGACTACACAGACAACAGATGGTGTTGAGCAGTTGAAAAAGCCAGTTGAAAATTTGTGCATCTAGATAGAAGATATTAAGAAGCTGCAGGACTAGGTTAAAGTGTTACAAGACCAGAGGACAAGAAGTGAAACTTCTAATTCAACAGAAGCACAAAGAGCTCAGAAGTTGATAGAAATATTACAGAAGTCAGAAAGAGAGTCAGCAATAGGAAAAAACTTGGCCCATGCCATGGAAATCATCTGGGCAGACATCATGAACTCCATTGCGGAAATTTGGCCCTGCATCCATATTGTCTTTGAAAAAAAGGAGTTAATAAAAAGAGCAATTGATGCTATTACGGAGATCAAGCAAGAGCTGGGAGAAATGCGTACAACAACAACCAACATCATCAAGTTTCTAAAATATAAAAATATATATGAATTGGATGATTTGGGAGTAGTTGACTGGAAAAAAAAATATTCTGGAAGTGAAGAAGATTATTACTAAGAAGAATCTAGTCGTTCAGCTAGAAGAAAAGTGCCACAGTCTAGAGATAGCAGTTAACATATTCTTTACCAGAATTGAGTCATTAACACATAAGGGTCTACCTTCTTTATTTGTGATTGATGATAAGTTAATTACTGATCAATATTATGTCAAGAAATTGAAGGAGATTGCCAGGGATAGTTCCAAATTTGCAAACATTAAGGGTAGCATGACAGACATAGTGATTTTAGAAGCAATGAGTAATGATTTCTTCATCTAGCATGAATTAAATCACATTTTTGTTGTGAAACCCACTATTTCCAGATACACAGAAGTTGATGAGATTTACTGCAAGGTAATTAAGTTGACCATCCCAGATGAATATCGATGGGATAAAATCTGTGAGTTACAGGAATAATTAGTAATTGGGAGAAAGTCAGCATAGGTGAGCACATCAGCTAGCACAAGAGCCAACACAACCCAAAAATAGCTCTATTCAGCAATTGTTTCCTGATCATTTTCCACCTAGCCTATTATTTTGTAGCAGTTATATTTTATTTTTTGATATTACGCTAATAATACATTTTCGGTTGAGACAACGATTTTTTTAAAATCCCTTTTTGCAATTATCTGGGGATGGAAATTCCTTGGATGTGTCAAGAACACCGTAGACCAAGTAGCCTTATCCATTGGGCATGGAGTCAAAATTTAAAAACCAAATTGAATACTGAAAACTTAACATGATAAACTGACTGAATCTAACTGAAATAAAAACTTACAAAAGTTATTGATGGCAAAATATCACTGAGACTTGAGGGATTCAAATCCTGATGACAACCACCTGCTTGATGAAGAAATATGTACAATCATGTGAAGTGATCCTTCCAATGTAACCAATCCAGCAGATGGCTACATAGTTTAATCATGCTCACAGTTTCCTCGAGCAGGTTGAAAAAAAAAAAGACTAGGCCACTCCAAGTGTCTAATGAACATGTGCTTCTGGTCCATGAAAACAAGAAAATTCATCTTCCTTGCTAACTGTAGCAAATTAGTAAGAGGATATTCAAAAATCTGAAATGTTACCTTGTCTTGAGATCCAGAAAAAACACAGGCACACCCTTCATTCTGATTTGTAGGTACACTTGGTTGTTTATCAATAGGAAGGCATAGGGAAGTATGACTTTCTGCTACCTGAGTGTTGGATGTAAATTCCCAAAGCATGTGCAACTCTAATTCTATCTCTTGCACTATATCTTAGGCTCATACTCCTCAAATTAATAGTCTAAATCATCCTTGAATAGAAAAAATTCTTCAAGATTGTTAAACATGACAACCTTATCCTCTTCATGAAAGAAAATTCCTTATCCTTGGCTTACTCACAATAAATTCTTGTATAGTTTCATCAGTCTCATGACTGTCATCATTTAAACTCATATTTTCATTTTCAATAATGGAAGAAGTTTCACTAACACATTCTTGACTATGTGAACACTGAAAACCTGCATTAACTTGGGCTGTGACATGAATTTTCAGGAGTTGATCTATTTCATCTTCAGACATAAGAGAAAATTGAGTTTTATAGAAGTTAACATTGAGTTGGTGATTTTCATTTTCAAGATCAAGAATAGGCATTTATCTCTATTAGTCCCAGTATGTTTCATCTAAGAAGTAATCTACTGATTCTTGTTGGGGTTCTATGATCTCATCATCCAAACACTCTTCATCCCCATACAATTTTTCAAGAAAATCAATGAAATTTTCAGAAATCTCACAACAACTATCAATCATCGACAAGGAAGAATTAGAACTTTGATAATGTTGAAAGAAAATGGAATGAAAGTCCTTTAGAGAATATAAACTAGCAGATAGTAGACTATCATACCATGATCTCGTTGTTTCCTTCAAGGTATCCATAAATATCTTCATCAGACAATCTTCAGGGAACTCAATCTCTAGTTTGTGAATATGAAAATGAAATTTGACCAAATGCAAACTAGCATATTCTCTTTCCTGACCTTTAAACTTTGGTAGTCTTGTTTGCCAATATATACAAGGAATACGATTTAGAAAACCAGGAATATGAGCTTGATTCATAGGAGCAAACATTCGATCAGTTGAATCCATTTTGACAACAATGAAGTCACCAAGAAGTTCTTCAGACTACTGGTTCTTGAAAAGTGGAGTCGCCATGAAAATTTTGAGCCTTTGGATTCTTTGACACTGGAGTCGCCAGGTGAAAGATGCACAACCTTCTTGTGTCTGATCATTTTTCACCATCTGATCTGATCCTTGTTGTTCTTTCCCGTGGAAGATCTATCACCTTGCTCCCTGGCAACGACGCAAAAATTTTAGCACTTCATCAGTTCTCCGAAGGCTGAGAAGGAAACCGACAAAGGTAACCACATACCACTTTTACCTAGTAGCTAGCCCTACTAGGCTGAGAGGCCTCTCTCAATGAGATCACAACCAAATTTACTAGATCATGGAGATTTTAGGCTAGATATATTAGGCTCTACGGTTTTGGTTGATTTGGATTTTTGTGTTGGACAAAAATGAACCTTTAGAGCTAGGCTTGAAACTCTACTAGGGTTATAAGAGAAAAAATTGCAGGAGAATAAAGGGTCAAGGTATGCAAGATTAAATGACCCTTTAGGCTTTATGGTTATGGTGTAGGATGAGCAGAGATATTAGGAACACACATAGAAGTATGAATTCATTCCTTCAGAAGAAAATAAACACAACACCATCATCTTATCAAAACAGGGCATGCATTCCTCATGAATCATGCTTAAAACATTTAAATAAAATGAGTGAAAGAAGTAGATATGTAATGGAAAGAGAAAGCATTCAATGGAGTGACTTACAAAATAGAAAGATAGCCATTCAAGCTCACCACATGAATCCCTGAATTTAAGCTACAACATTTCTCTGTATTCATTGTATTACTTTGTCAAAATGAAATACACTAGCTCAATGTCCAAGACTCCAACCCTTGAAACTAATTACAAAGGGCCTCATATAGCTACTGAGGTCGAAATCCTCCCTAGGATGTCGAATTCCCAACAAGAAAAGGAAAATACATGCATCTATCCAAAGTCTACTACACACTAGGGAGGTTACTTAACAAATTCCTCCTTTATCTAACCACTAAGAGACATATCCTCAAAGCAATAAATGGAGGATAAGAAACCTATTCAACTCCATTTTATCATTTACACTCAAATTTTGAATTTTACATTCATATACTTTCACTTTTTAGCTTTTACAAAAGTCAAACTGGAAATTGAAGAAAATTACACAATGAAAATTTTACAAAAATCTCAAAAAATTGCAGATGCACAATGCCATCTTGGAGGCCATTTTGAGGCACATTCCTAAAGTAATAATTGAAATCTAAGAGAACGGTAAACTAGCCCTATCTTCCTAGTTTCCATAAAATCTTGAATTTTGTAAAATGACCCATGAGAAATCCTTCCAAAACTCAGTCTCCCAAGGTGTATCCAGAAACGCAACGCCAGTCAAAAAGAGGGGCAGAATGTTGATTTTTGAACCCTTTTTCTCATTTTTCTCAAAATATGAGCCCTAAATAACAAATCTGAGAAAAATGGTTTTGATAGGAGGGAAAGATATTTCTATAAATTTTGATTTTATGCCATTTGGAGCTCTGAGGAAAAAGGCATTGCGCTTCTAGACCTAGTGAAATTTCTGAATTTTTTGAATTTGCACCAAATTTGAAAAAAAAAACAAAAACTGCTCCAAATCTACAAAAATTGGTCTAGAAGTGATAAATGTGGTGTAATATGCTATCATGGAGGCATCAAAAATAATATCTAACTTACACTACTTCTGATTAGGTTTTCCTTTGTACTGTGATTTTATGTAGGGTTTGTACTGCTCAAGGTCTAGGTTCATGCCTTTGAACCAATATTCCCCCTGATTTGGTATCCGTGTATCAAGAGAGATGGCATAAAATGAAAATGTGAAATAAATACCTGCAATGGTGGCCTTTTTTCCTTTCAAATTGGTGGAAAAAATATCTGTAAGTTGCTCATGGTATCCTACCTCCTCCACTCTTTGACAAAACCATAGGAAGTTAACATCTTCAAAGTAGTTTCTGATGAAGGTTGAGGAAGTGATTTCATTGCAATTTGAGGGATCATACCTTAGTATCTTCCCCCATTTTTGATGTTTTCTCTTCTCTTATGGTGAAGAATCTCCTTCCATGATTGAAACCCTAGATGATAGGAGGGAAAAAAAAACAGGGAAAAGTGAGTAAAGGGATGAAATGAGGGAGTTAAGGAAGGGAGATGGAAATAGGAAAATTTAGGGAGATAGGAAGGGGTCTTAGGAATATTTAGGGAATGAAATGAAGGGAAATGAGCTAGAAAATTCAAACACAATCCTAGATAGGGAAATTACCCAATTTCCAAGACTCCAACCCTTCTCTATATTCATTGTATTACTTTGTCAAAATGAAATTGAAATACACTAGCTTAATGTCCAAGACTCAAACCCTTGAACTGATTACAAAGGGCCTCATATAGTTACTGAGGTCAAAATCCTCCCTAGGAGGTCCAATTCCCAACAATAAAAGGAAAATACATGCATCTATCCAAAGTCTGCTACACACTAGGGAGTTTACTTAACAAGTTCCTCCTTTATCTAACCACTAAGAGGCATATCCTTAAAGCACTAAATGGAGGATAAGACACCTATTCAACTCCATTTTACCATTTACACTTAGATTTTGACTTTTAAGTTCATCTACATTCAAATTTTAACTTTTACATTAATCTACTTTCACTTTTTAACTTTTACAAAAGTAAAACTGGAAATTGGATAAAATTACACAATGAAAATTTTACAAAAATCTCAGAAATTTGGAGATGCACAACACCATCTTGGAGGCCATTTTTAGGCACCTTCCTGAAGTCAAAATTGAAATATGAGAGAACGATAAACTAGCCCTTTCTGTCTAGTTTCCAGAAAATCTTGAATTTTTGAAAATTCCCATGGAAAGGCCTTCAAAAACTTATTCTCCCAAGGTGTCTCCAGAAACGCAGCACCAGTCAAAATGAGGGGCAGAATGTTGATTTTTTACCCCTTTTTCTCATTTTTCTCAAAATTTGAGCCCTCAATAAAAAATCTGAGCCAATGGGTTTTGAGAGGAGGCCAAGATATTTCTATAAATTCTTATTTTATGCCATTTGGAGCCCCGAGGAAAAATCATAGCGCCAAGGCACTGTGCTTCTTGACCTAGTGAAATTTCTAAATTTTTTGAATTTGCACCAAATTTCACCAAAAAACTAAAATTTCTCAATATCTTCCCAAAATTGGTCTAGAAGTGATAAATGAGGTGTACTATGCTATCATGGAGGCATAAGAAATAATATCTAACTTACCCTTCTCCTTTTGCTTTATTAGGGTTTCCTTTGTACTATGATTTTATGTAGGGTTTGTACTGCTCAAGGTCTAGGTTCATGCCTTTGAACCAATATTCCCCATGATTTGGTACCCCTGTAAGAAAGAGATATGGAATCAACTGAAAATGTGAAATAAATCCCTACAATGATGGCCTTTTCTCCCTTCAAATTGGTGGAAAACAAATCTGTAAGTTGCTCATGGTAACCTACCTCCTCCACTCTTTGACAAAACCCTGGGAAATTAACATCTTCAAAGCATTTTCTGATGAAGGGTGAGGAAGTGATTTCACTAATATTTTAGGGCTCATACCTCAGTATCTTCCCCCATTTTTTATTTTTTCTCTTCTCTGATGGTGAATAATCTCCTTCCATGATTGAAACCCTAGATGATAGGAGGGGAAAAAAACAGGGAAAAGTGAGTAAAGGGATGAAATGAGGGAGTTAAGGAAGGGAGATGGGAATAGGAAAATTTAGGGAGATGGGAAGGGGTATTAGGAATATTTATGGAGAGAAATGAAGGGAAATGAGTTAGGGAAATAAGCTATGAAATTTAAACACAATCCTAGATAGGGAAATTACCCAATTTGGTAGAATAGGGCTAGGGTTTATAGGGAGATGATGAAAAATTAAGGGAAATGGGTTTGTGATGGATGAAAATGATGAATAAATTACAAGAAAAGGTGTATGGATAGTGATACTAGAGCTTTAAAGCATCATTTCATCATTTTTAAACCAAAAGCATGCAATCATACAAAACCCTATGGGACTAGGCTTATGATTTTTTTCTTGGTTTGCAAAGGAAGGGATGGTATGAAAATGAAAATACTTAATTTTTATGATGTTTGGATGGTGAAAAATCTGGAAGCTTGAAAATTGGATTTTGGTTATTTCTAGAAAATTTTGGGCAACTCTGCCCCATGCGTAGCGCAGTTCACTGGTGCACAGCACCTATGCAAACATAGTTCTCCTACGACAGTGCCTTCAATTTTTTCCCAATTTGAGATAAAAATCTATGTTTTCTTTCCAAATGAAGGATGAGCTCGATGATGATAGGTAATAAGAGTGAAAATGGAATGATCTTGTGTCTTTTTGGCTCTTTTATAAACTTGAAATGGCTTGCTTTTGAGGGATAATGGGCCCCACATGTCTCTTCAAGCATGAATTTCATTCTCTTTTTCTTTTTGACTTTGTAACCTTGGAAATTTGTAACCTAAACCTTTTGTATCTTCTTGAGGCAGCAAAAACTACATTTAACATATAACCGCGTGGGCTTGTGGGTTATGGGTCCACTTAAACAGTTGGAAGCTTTTTAACTGTGGTCTTCACAATAAAACAAAACTCAACCGCAACCATTATATAACATATATTACTTTACTACTGAAAACCCTTAGCGCATATCTATCGACGCACACTCCAACCTGCATCACAAACTCAGAATATGCGACATCACAGATTTTAGAGGTTACATTTTTCACTATGCACAAAATAACATTTAACACCATTCACCATAACCCTTATTTCCCGTGAAGTGTGAAATAGTGTTGAGCCAACAGGTGGCCTCCTGATTTCGCATCACAGCTATTCCATTTTATTTGCGAACTATCCATGTTAAATGTTATGTAATGCAATGTGCGATATTGCTCGGACCTCAACCGCCACATGTCTCATCCCCGTCGAATCGCGATTTAAATTGTTTAACTTGCAAAATATTCACATGTAATTAAAATAATCACCGATGTGATCTGATCACGACTGTTCATTCCACCTGCACTGATCTCTGTTGATGGAATCACACTTCAATAACACCTGTGTTCTACCATAGCTTTAATATACAACAAAGTTCATAGGAACTTCGTTGTCTCCACTTGTATTCAAACTGATTTATCAATAACAGTAAAATTACACCTATATAATAACACCCAAACCCAAATACAACCAAATCCAGATATATAGCAATACACAAATTCATTTATATTCAGAACTTAATTATAGGCTAAGGCCCCATGGCCTAAATCACACTAACGCCCCTGTGGCTACATTGCGTACTCTCTACTATCTATCTTCTCACACAACACAGTCTCAAAAGAATTACAAACAGAGTGGATCGCTTATGATCCATAATATCCTCCCACAATTTCTCAACCAACCCCTAACTCTCTATTCATGTACATGGCCAATAATTAAAATTAATCAATTCTTCTAGAGACTTATTGTTACACTGAAATTTGTCACCATGACATTTTAGTGTCTATATGGGTTCATCATTACTCATGTATTACCCCCTTAGAAGTCTACAACATCAAAGTTCCTAAAATCAAGCCTTGAAATTGAGAGAAAAGCTCATAAAAGTCTTAAAAACACTTGTACCGCACTTTCTCTTAACATTGCCTGCGGTACCGTGCCCTTTGTAAAGGAAAAATGTGGTACCTATTGCACCTTTTGTAAAGGAAAACTGCGGTACCTACCACACATTTTGTGTATTAAAACTGCGGACCCCTGTAAAAGGTAAAATGAAGGCAGAAAGTCACATTTAGAAGCCCAACAGTCAAATCTGGAAGCTTCTAGAAGCAATTATCCAGTCGAAGGTTCGCTCCTATCATGTATGTTCATTCCTCCATTATGGGAGCCTACCCCTTGGTTTATGGAGCTCAATCCCTTCAAAAGAGGATTCTATCCCCTCTTATGTGGAGTTGCAACCTCTTCTCTTTTCCTATAAATTGAAGCCATAGTGCAGCCTCAAAGGGAGTTATACTTGGAGAATTTTTTAGGAGAAATGTTGTAGAGACTCAAACTCCCTTAACTGATCATTATGTGGGAATGATTACACACCCATGTGCATTTATCTGAGAGAGTGAAAAGCTTGTCAGAGTAAAGGAAACGCCTGTTCCAGACCCCAGGAAGGCCTGTATGACATCAAGGTGGACACGGTTGTAAGGATCTTTCTTCATCAAAGATAATACGAATGAATATCGTTTTCTCAATGAGTTATTTAATTAAGTAGCTTGTTTATCATGTTTTATCAATAAGTTATTTAATTAATTATCTTATTTCTTGAATTTCTTGATCATCTTGATAGATATATAATTCGTGAATTAGTTTATCCTATGCAAATGCTATTAATTTTTTCCATTTTTGTGATTGAAAATATTTGAAGACGACTCTTTCAAGAAACTGGAAAGAAGATCATTACGAACAGCATTGGACTACAGGTAGGTCTTCGAAACCCCTGTTATAGCTAATTCTAAATCAAATATTCTCTAGATAAAATAGTTTTTGTTTGGCTGTTTGTTGCTAGTTGTCCATAGGACACTTGGGAGGTATGTCTTGTCCGCAAGAACGACTTATCCATCCAAAACTTATCAATTCCATCAATTTAGCTTTGTTTAACAAAATTTTCCCTGGTTTACAATAATTTTCCATGTTTCACCCTTCATAGCATTGAATTGTAATTATGGCCCGATGCTCCTACATCAGACTCCCAAGGTACAAAACTTTCTATGAGCTCCTGGTCATGTGCCTCCTTCATCCCTTAGAAATTATACTCACATCCTTTATGGAATTTCATTTATGATATTTCCATGAGCTGGAACAAAAACTTTGTAGTAACAAGTCCTCCTTGCTACACGATACCTCACCAAGCTTCTCTCCTCTGAGCTCAGTATTTCGACATCTCTCTGGTTCTCTCTTCTCTAGAACCATTTGAGCACTCCTTGCTCTAGGCTGCTACAATCTTCTCACCTTATTCTGTTGCCTGCACAATAATATAAGTACCACATGTTTAACAATCTTCAACATAACAGTACCTCCTTCTCCTTCACACACAAACTCTTTCTCGCAGGAAATCATTCCCTGCTCTGATACCACTTTGATGCAGCAAAAAATGCATTTAACATATAACCAAGTGGACTTGTGGGTTATGGGTCCACTTAAACAGTCAAAATATTTTTAACCGCGGTCTTCACAATAAAACAAAACTCAACTGCAACCATTATACAACATAAATTACTTTACTGCAGAAAACCCTTAGTGCATATCTATCGGTGCACACTCCAATATGCATCGCAAAATCAGAATATGTGACATCGCAGATCATGGAGGTTACATTTCACACCACACAAAAAATAACATTTAACACCATTTTCCATAACCCTTATTTCCCGCGAAGTGCGAAATAGCGCTGAGCCAACACATGGCCTCTCAATTTCGCATCGTAGCTATTCCATTTTATTTGTGAACTCTGCATGGTAAATGTTATGTAATGCGATGTGAGATATCACTCGAACCTCGGCCGCCACTTGTCTCGTCCCCGTCGCATCGCGAGTTAAATAATTTAACTTGTGAAGTCTTCACATGTAATTAAAACAATCGTCGATGTGATCTGATCCTGACTGTTCATTCCGCCTGCACTGATCTCTGTTGATGGAATCACATTTCAATAACACTCGTGTTCTGCCATAGCTTTGATATACAATGATTTTCATAGGAACTTCGTTCTCTCCACTTGTATTCAAACTGCTTTATCAATAATAGTAAAATTATACCTATATAATAACACCCAAACCCAAATACAACCAAATCCAAATATATAGCAATACACAAATTCATTTATATTCAGAACTTAATTACAGGCTAAGGTCTCACGGTCTGAATCATACTAACGCCCCTATGGCTACATTGCATATTCTCTACTATCTATCTTCTCACACAACAGAGACTCACTTATAAGAGAATTACAAAGGGAGTGGATCACTTACGATCCATAATATCCTCCCACAATCGCTCAAACAACCCCTAAATCTCTATATTCTCATACATGGTGGATAATTACATTTAATCAAGTCTTATAGGGACTTATAAATTCCATCAATTTAGCTTTGTTTAACAAAATTTGCCCTGGTTTACAATAATTGTCCACGTTTCACCGTTCATAGCATTAAGTTTGAATTATGGCCTAATGCTCCTGCATCACTTCTTTGGAACATTGAGCCATCTAGAGACATCTATAGATGGAAGGTAGTGCACCAAGGAAGATGAAATATTATTGCATGATGCTAGAGAGAGTGTGGGAGCACCCACATCACATCACATGCAGAGGATGTCACCAGATTAGTACACTTGGTAAATGGCTCTGATGAGTGAGCAAGTTGAGACAGAACCATCCTCATTCGAGGAAGCAGTGTTGAAGAAAGTATGGTTTGATGCCATGGTATAAGAATATGATTCCATAGTCAGAAATAATGTTTGGGAAGTTGTCCCAAGACCAGAGAAGAAGTCAGTGGTAGGTTCAAGGTGGATTTACAAGGTGAAGCAAACAACATACAAAAGCATCAAGAAACACAAGGCCAGATTTGTGGCCAAGGGGTTCTCTCAGGTGGAGGGAATTGATTACAAGGATACATTTTATCAAGTAGAAAGGTAATCTTTTATCATATCAATTATATCACTTTCAGCGCAGATGGGATGGAAGACCCATCATATGGATGTGAGGAAAACATTCCTCAATGGAGTGATTGAGGAGGAGTTGTAAATTGAACAACCAAAATAATTTGATATCCTCGACATAGAGTGGCATGTGTGCAGACTCAAGTGAGCATTGTATGGATTGAAACAAGCACTATGTGCTTGGTACACTAGGATCGACAACTATTTCACTAGGTTAGGCTTCACCAAAAGTGAAGTAGATGTAAACCTTTACCATACTGTGGTTGAAGGTATATTATTGATTATAGTATTATATGTCGATGATTTTATTCTAACCGGTGATGATAAGTTGATAGAATCTTGCAAATATAACCTTGTGAGATAATTCAAGATGAAGGACATGGGACTCGTGCATTCTTTCCTCTGTTTGGAAGTATGGCAAGGAGATGGGGAACTGTTGTATATCAGGGAAATTATGCCAACGAGATACTGAAGAAGTTCCGCATGGAGAGTAACAAACCCATGGAAACTCCCCTAACAGAAAGTTGGAGGAAAGAGGATGCCACTTTAAGGGAGGAGGTGGAGTCCACTATTTATAGGAATCTTGTGGGTTCACTCATGTATTTGGTGAACACACGACCAAGAATGTGTTATGTGGTTAAAAAGCTTAGTCAAGAAATGTTTAAGCCAACCAAACTATATTGGAAGGCAACCAAACATGTGTTGAGATACCTCATAGGCACTACTTAGTATGGTATTTGGTACAAACGAATAGAGGGAGTGAAGCTTCAAGAATTCACATATGTAGATTTGGCGGGTAGTCCATTAGATCAAAAGAGAAGTTTAGGAGGAATATTTAGTATTGGTTCATCAATATTTTCTTAGTACAACAAGAAGCAGACTCAGCTGCACTCAGTTTAGTAGAAGTAGAGTACATGGCTACTAGTTAAGAAGATTGTGAAGCTATCTGAATGAGGAATATTTTTGTTGGGTTATTTGGTTAGATGATGGATCCTAGTGTGATTTACTATGACAGTCATATTTGTATCAAACTCTTTGAAAATATATTTTTTCATGATCGATCCAAGCATATCGACATCTGGTATCACCATCTACGAGATTTTGTGCAAAGGCGGATTATGTTGCTAGAATACATTCCTACATAAGAACATGATGCATATATTTTGACAAAGGAATTTTCAAGAGGAAAATTAGAATTCCATAGAGGCAGGATTGGGATATCTGATAATCCATTTCTTGTTGAGAGGGAGTGTTCAAAAATGGAAACAAGAAAATCTAGATTTAATTTTCCTTGAACTAAATTAGGGGAAAATTGTAATTCCACATCAAAAGACAACAAGAATGTGTTAAATAAGTTAATTTGACTTATTTGGCTCAGTTAATTCAAGTTTAGGGCCTAACTTGGGTCATGTAGAGTGTCTCTTTATTTTTAGGAGCTTGGGTGGAGTTTAATTTGAGTTGTAATAATTGAATTCAGTTAAATTGAGTTAAAGTCAGTTAAACTAGTTACAATTGTTGGAGGAACTAGTGGGAGGCCAAGTAGTGGGGTGTATACTCATTGATCAACCATTTAATTGATAAATCAACCATAATTTACTCATGCATGCATTATCTATGAGTTACCTAGTTGATATTGGAGTTCAATGGAAGTGTACTATCAATTGTATAATTATCCAAGTTATCGAGGTGGTGCACGCAGTCAGAGAAGGACCTATAGGGATTGTGTAGTTTTGGATGGGGAATTTCCTAATTAATAGGGGAATAATTCCCAAGGAAAAAAAACAAGTAAATAGGTTCTTGGGTAAGAAAAAATTTGGTTATTTTTTGGACGGAGCAGGCTTGTGAAGTAGTGCGATAGAATATACTCATGCAGAGATTGTTCAAGATTGAACACTCATTGTATTTATTCTATATTTTCTGATTAATGAAAACATATAGGAAGGGGTTTTGAGAAATTCCTTCTCCCTAGATATATCATCATGTTATGTGTGTTAATTGATTCATGTCCCATGTTTTGATATTACTTCTCCATTGTGAATTTCTTTCCACATATGAGTAGAGTAGATTCAAGTCTATTTTTTTAGTAAATTACAATTAGTAGTTTGAATCTACAACGAATTTCTACAAGGCTCAGTTATGGCTTGATAAAGGAAATAATCTCCAAGAAATACCTAAGAGGATAGTACAGACCGAGGGTTATGAATATTCAATTATGATGAGTATTTCTAGGATCAAGGCTTCCAAGATGAGACAAGACACCCCTAGGAGCTTTGCAGGAGGAATATTCTTCAAAAATAGGGCTTTTGATCCACTAGAGAGACTTAGAGAAAAGCCTATGTGAGACCTAGGGTTTATGAGTAATCATAAGAGTAATTCCTCCAATATGATTACCAGGTCAAGCTAGGATAGGGAAAGGGTAAATAATGACCAATTACTCAGATTTTTATGTGCAAATGATCCTCAAGAAGACCTCTCAACCTATGATGGTCAAGATAGGCTTTCAAAGTTAGAGCTATGGCTCGAGGTTTTTTCACAAACCAAATTCTTGAAAAATTGAGAATCCCTAAATGAGACACCAACGTAGTTTCTTGTCTAGATAGAATTGAAAATTTCATCTTCTAATGGAATTCGCAAAAAGCCATAGCTAGTTGTCTAGGAAAAAGGCCCAACATTTTTGGAGAAGAGAAAAGAGAAGGAAAAAAAGGTTGTCCACCAATTTTTCTCAGACAATGCCTAATTCTTGGGCTATGGAGTCTATGATGATTAAATATTTTCCAAACTCATCTTCAAGAAGGTAAAATGTAGTAGTAACAATTCTTCAACAATTACCTACTCAATGTTTATGGATTTTCACGGGAAAAGTAAAAAATAACATCCAATAGGAATATTCATCTATTTTCATTTAATGAGTAACATGTGAAATTTACAACCAAGCCATATTTCACAATGATATTCAATAAATTAGGGTAGAAGAGATTTAGCTAGTTGCAATAATTACACGCATTAGACATTATTCCAAGAAAAAAAATCCAAAAAAATAACACTTATAATATGACAAATAATATATCCAACCATAAAAGAACAAGTAGTTCCAAGAAAGATCAAAATTTCATCCTCCGAATACATCGAAACGCATCAATAAAAAGTCTCCAATCAACATCCAAGAAAAAGTGTGAAATTATTATTACAAGAGAAGTCCAAGTGATGATGATGATCTCTCATAAATCAAAGTAATCTCTATTTATGTGATCCTCTACTAATTTGATTCAGCCCAATTATCCCCTAACAAATATAAAATAATTTGAAAAATACAAATATTGGTGACAATCCCACCAAGTGCCTAATAAAGTGATGAAGAACCCATCCATAAGTGTGCCAAAATGATGAAATCATGGTGTAGAAGGGTTTTTGGAGGGCGTCGTTGAGTCCTCAAGGTGCCATGTTGAGAGAGAGGGTTTCATGAATGATAGACAAGGGGGTGGACCCTTGATCCCTATATAAATCATCATGTGGTGCTTCTAAGTGGCTCTAGGGCACAAGTAGTGGCCTCATGGGTTTATTGATGAATGATAAGCCTGTATACCACTCTAAATGAGGGCTTTAAAGACAATGTCTGCCATTCGATGTCTCGAGAGTGAGAAAAACCTCCTATGGGCCTTGGATCAGCTACCAAACACTCTAATAATTGATAAGTTGGCTAGGGGAAATGATGGTCGAAGTGCATCATCTTATGGATAATGTGGGGCAATGAATAAGTGGTTGAAGGTGTTGAGGTTGTGCATGGTATGAGATAATGCTCAGTCACATGATGGAAACCCATGGCTCTCAATTCATACCATACAAGTGTCAATATGATCCTTTGGTGGGCTTGGGACCCAAGTAAGTTTCCCAACCCATGATGAAACACCTGCCAATTTGATCAGGTGATCAAAATTATGCTAAAAAATGAAAGTTGTTGGAATGGTGTGGACCTTGAACGACCGTGTATATCTCATAATTCTGAATCTGGCGCAACTCCTTTCGCAGAAAATCGACACTGTATGCTCCCAGAAACACATTTTTTCCACTTTTTCAAATATGCAATTAAAAAAAAATGCAGGACATGCCAGCCAACAGTCTGTACAGCTGACTGGGCATGCCTAGGTGGTAGGGTGATTTACAGGTTTACTTGTTCAATTTTTTTCTCCAGAGAATGCAATTGTGCCAAGTGGCATGTTTTATTGGTTGGATATAATAGGTTTTTATTGGTTAATAGGGTAGCCAATCCATGTGGCAACCCAAGGGCCACCAAAATTTATGTGGGAGGTCAAGCAGAGGTGTCGAGGGTCAAACCCGTGACCTTCATCAAACCATGGACAAGTCTAACCAATACAACACCGTGTTGTTCTTTATAATACTATGGTTTGAATTTGGTTTTATGTTCATATGAAATACAAAATTGGGGGTGGGGGGGGGGGGGGGGCGGAGGGTGCCAGGGTCTAGCCCTAGCCCTAGTCAACAACAAAGGTGGGACCATGGGTGTGAGGCTAGCCCCGCGCCCCCCCCCCCAAATGGTCATAAAATGTAACCATAATTGCACATAACTCTGCCAACCCGCCATGTGTCCACCGATGAGATCGTCGGAAGCTGACTACCTGCTAAAATTCCTCGACTCACTGCGACATTATATGCCAACCTTCGCCAACATGTATCCACAGTTAATGAGAAGTCTGTGATCCTTAAATCACCGGTTATATATATACATATATATTTAATAAACCATAATTTATATGGTTTAAAATCTGGTTTGTAAGTTTCATTGTGAAAATTGGCGCGCTAACAATTTCACCTTGTTTTTGGCGAAATTGGTGCTCAGTTAGCTGGATTCTAGGCGGATTTGTAGTATGATGCCGAATTTTGGGAAAAATGTGGAGTGAATAGTGCAGGAACTTGGGGAAGTCATAACTTGATCATCTTTTGGAAAATTTTGAGGGAAAAAGAGGCTACACATGCATTTTTTGGCATTATGGAGCTGATGGAACAAGTTTCAGAGTTGTTTGACAATTGTAAACACATGTAATCACATGTTTGAGCATAATAGAATAGGTCAAATCCATTGGAAGTTGTACCAATGAGACGTAGCCTGGGCGGGGTGAACTCCTTCATCATGTTCTATTGTGTTACTGTTTATGGTGATGTTCAAGTATGTTAGATGCTACTGTTCAGTGTTTTTTTTATGTTAATTTGCTCATTAAATTCACATAAAAACACATAAAAACTCATGTTAAACTCACAATTAACCTCATCATCCTCAATAAATTTATTTATATTCTAAATTGGATCTTAGCACAACAAACACTAATATTCCCATTCACATCAAGTTGGTATTAGAGAACTAGGTTTACTTGTGCAAGGAGGATTTAATTTTTTTTGCAAGTGTTTAAATGCTTAAAAGTTTGAATCTCAAGAGAGGAGAAGGAAATTTTGTGGGTGTAGGTTCTCTAGTTGGAGCAAGGAGAAGGACGGCACAGTTTCCACAATCTCCATCACAAGATTCACCTCCAATTGCAGTAGAAGCTTCACTAAGCATGTCTCATGAAGGAGGAAATGATAACATGTTAGAGGATGAGAAGGCATTTAGGAAGGCTTTCTTTGACATAACACAAATGGTGAAGGTCATTTATGAAGAGAGGAACACAAGGTTGCAGGGTTGTTGGCTTGAGGGGTCCTGACCCAGGTTCAGAATTTATGGATAAACCAACAAACCCTCCAACTATTGGCCCTTTCAGCAGCGATATTCTTGCAAAAATCAAATTCTGACTTGAAGAAATATGTGGAGGTATTGGAACCAGGTTTACACACCTTGAGGGAGAAATTAATGAAGTGGTCCTCAGTAAATTAAAGGAAAACTTATATCAATTCTAAACATATGCGTGCAATAATATACAAGAGAATCACACAGAATGCGCAAACTTTAACCGAGTAAAGCAGAGTTCACAAAGCCTCTAGTGTAGATAAAATATAACATAACCAGATCCAGATCTAAACAATGTAAATACTTAAACATATCTATCAACCATTAATAATCATTCATAATCATATCATATATCCTTGCACAATAATCAATAAGTAAGACAAAAGCAGTGCAATATCAACACAACATAAACAATAACAATCTTAGATTCATAATATAATAAGTTCACCAAAATATGTCCTTTGTATTAGCTTCAAATATGTTCAATCAATACATCAACTTCCCTTATAAAACCCTTCCGCGCACACAGCTAGTGGAGTCTACACATAGTAAGGACTAGGTCTCCGCGCACACAGCCAGCAGAAGCCTTTCAACCTAACCCAATAAACCCTTACAACGTGTCACAGATGCATAAACATCAATATCATGAGCTTATCTTCACTACTTAGCTTAGACTCGATCTATCTATTTATATTCGCCTAGCACGCAGATACTATGGTCTTAAACCATGGTTTGAGGCCCACAGTTTACCCTTAAACCCATTTACATCAAAATTGGGGACTTTGACCCACCCCAAAGCCCCTTGAATTCGTTTCACAGGGCACACATACAAAATTATACAAAATTACATCAAAAGTTGAGCCTCATGGGACCCTGCTCCAACATATATTCTACCTCCATAAAATCTTTATACGAGTTTTCATGCATTCTTCATTTAAATAATGAGATCATTAGCTCTCTTACCAAAGGAAATCATTTTGATTTAATTTGCACTTGGTATGACAATGTTATATCTACTTTGATGAGCTTCAAATCACTCAACATTTCAACTGCGGTCAAAGCATTTTTTTTTTCTATAGCAACCATATCAACCTCTACCATGGTTGTAGGATATTTAATAGCGTGATGCTTTGTACAATTATTAATAATGGAACAAACTACTCCGATTCACACACTTGTTTTTAGTGCGAGAAGGCTTGAGTTTGATTTCCTTGCCACATATCAGATTTTCCTGTAACTTCCTTGTGTAAAGCTTTGTAGAGCATGTTTGCAAGTGTGAGAGAAGACCAACATCGTGAAATTTGAGGTATGATGTACCAATATTCTAGTTTATGCACCCTTCAATTGAAATTTGAAGAGGTTTTACTTATTCAAATGCACCTTTAGCTATTTATAATTCATTGAAGTCATGGTTTTCAAATTCATGGAGAAGCCATTGGAGAATTTCTACTAGTCAAGTTCGTGTTTAAATCTATGCTTCATTCCTAACTACTGGTCCATATCTCTGCAATAATTTGTCACTACATTGAAAACCATGTACAATTCAATTTGCATTAAATGGTGGATTTACCTCTGCAAAATGAATTGATCACAATACAACATAAAAATTTTGTCTCATTCCACACAATTTTTCTTTATTTTGGCATATTTTGTAGCAAATAATAGTGGAATGGTTGTTCAATAAGTTATTTGTCCTAATTTGGGATAACTTTGTGTAACATTGCAATCTGTTGAAGTCAAAATTCATTGAAGCCACACATTCATTGGCATAAAACTATAGCAATGTAGTGGTTTTCTTACAATACGTAGCAAAAAACTTTTGGAAACAGTGGATTAGTGGTGAACTATAACCTGAAGAGGAATAAGTGAAATTTCTTCATGTAATATCCCAAATGGGATATTTCATGAATTTTGCTGGAAATTAATTCAACCATAAAATTACCAGAAGATTGCCATGTAAAGTATCTTTAGAAATTCAAGCTGTCAACATTATAAACAATCAACCACAATATTTATGGAAAATGGAAAATAAAACATGCAACTGAATAATAGAAATTATAATCATGCGGAAGATCTCAGCATTATTTTATTAATATAAACTGGTAGTACAAAAACTACAGATGGCTGAAGCAATGGACGCAAAAATATCTACAACAATGCCACAAATGGATTCCAAAACAAACTGGACATAAATGCAACATGTGAATCCTGAATAGATCCACTAATGGAAGAGATGGGTGCTCGCCCACTCTCACTAAATCACCCGAGGGTTTCCATCCTCGGGCTACTACATGAAGTAGAGAATACAAGTTCTCAAACCTCTCACACAAAAAATGATCCAATCGTAGATATCTCTAATGGATAGATCTCCAATCCTCTAGAAGCATCTTAATTTATTATTTTATTATTATTCTATAAGATCCTCCATTGACTCTATCAAAGTGACTTTAATTTAATTATATTTCACTTAAGTCACTTTTGGCCCCTTTCCCTCTAAATTTTATTTTTCATTTAATTAAATGACTAATTAAAATCATTTTTAACTAAGGAAAATAGTATATCGCCCATGGTACTATATATTTCCACTATAAGTTACTTCTCAGCATCGCATCTTGAATATCTCCTTATTTCGATTCCAACGATTTATTACACTATGTTCTTCTATCATGTATTCCTCATGGAATTCCATCTTGAACGTAATTAATTGATTTAAGCCCAAAAATAACTCAGTTTTCTGATAGTTGTCAAAATTCGCCGGAACGAAAGGGAAACTGTGTGGATGAAGGAATATATCAAGTGAATGCCATCGGTCCTCATAGAAACTCCTCAAAACTCCTCCAAAAATCCCTTGGGCCCACTAACGACACCAACCTTTATTTGAAACCTGTCTGTATCCAACTCTAGAAGTCCATCCTAACCTTGTCATAGGTGATACCAAAGAAAGGAATATTACAGACTTCTGCCCTAATATTTCTTTCCCTCAAGCAATCCAAATATGTGGTCCACCCTATTGGCCCGATGGAACTGAGACCCAAGGCCCGAATCCCATACAAACCCCTAGGTGCTGCTATGCACCTGTTTCAAGCCACCCGGAATAGACCCCTCAATGTCGGGATCCCAAATTGATCTGTCGTTGTACATGGCATCAAAGAATCCTCCCGAATCCCAATGCTACCATGGCCAATCATCGCCCAAGTTCGATAGCTAGGATTGCATACTGCCTCTAGCTATAATTGCTGCCCCATGAAGTGAAGTTTGCCAGCGAGCATAAATGCTACATGGATCCTACTGTGTTGTACCTCTAACTATATAAGCTGCCCCACCAACTATGTACCAACTCATCACCTCTCCCCAGTCCAACTCCTGGTATAGGCTGAGGTCAATCCTAATATGTGGATGTCAAGCTAGTGCTACCGAAATACTGATGGATTGTCGATCCACAATCCATGTCCTAATGGAACATGTAACATCTCTCCCATCCAAGTGCTCTTGTCGAAATGTACCCAGGACTAATAATGATACTCTATCAATAGAATACCAACTCATCAACTCTCTCCAATCCAACTATAGAATTGATCGGATGCTAACCCTACTCTCCTAAAGTCAGGATGGAATGCTAAAGAACTGTTGACTGTGCCCCACTGCCAATGGGAATCTATAGCATCTGTCATGTCCAAGGGCCCCTGCTCTGCTTCGCTCCCTACGAAGAGGGTCGTACCATAAAGAGGGTACCAACTCATGATCTCCCACCAATCTAACTTGGAAGAAGAATCTAATGTAGTGACATCTGCATATGAAACACGTTTGGAGTGTTGTCGTCATCCCATACTCAACTCATGCTGATATGTCCCGTCTGCCAACGAGATCTGCATGTAGTGGAAGGCCCCTCTCTCTATAAAATTCCAAAGTGGGTGAGATATACTGCAAGCCCCATCGATGTACTCCTAGAGAGTGCCACTCCTTGAAATAATTGTTGCTCTGTTGAATGCATGTGCATCTATCTGCACCTCATCTGTGTGTTAGCCTGATGATGGATGATCCACCATCTCCAATAGCTCATCTTTCTCTTGATCAGGAATTTCATACTCATGTTATATACTAGCCTCCCACAGAACTATCCCATGAATCTCCAACATCTCTTGAGGATAAGTATCTGCAACTACTGCCTCCCTGCTAGATGCCCATACATCCATCTGCTCCTCAGCCATGGTTGTCCCTAAGGGTAGCCATACATCCATCACAGACTCAATATGAGCCTCCATCTAGCTCTGCCCCAAAGGGCTATCATGCATGATGTGCATAGCCTCGTCTTTTGCTAACTCATGCTCCATCATATGCTACTCTGGATGAATCATCACAAGTGACTCATCCCGCAGAGTATCTCCCGTAGAGTCCCCTGAATCCTCACCCTGCACACTCGAATACAGCTTCGGCCTAATGTCATCAACTCTCCATGACTACACTCGCTCCCCAGAAGCATCCTCATATGATCCCATGGACTCATCTAATGAAGATTCCTCATCCTGGAATACAGAAGGAATGTCCTTTTGTTCTGCCTCTGCCACATCATCTGCATCACTCAAGCATGAATGATCAAGCCCAAGGTACTTTGAAAATGAAGTAAATTCCCTTCCTCCTCAACTCATTTTTGTTGCCTGATCCACCAAACTAGAGTAGCTCCTCCTTGGTCAACTGTCTCATGAATAGCCCAATATTACGCTCAACTAGTCCTTGGGCTAGCTCATAAGCAGCAGGTGAGACCAACTGCTCTGTCCTCCAAATACTCAACACCCTAGTCTGCAACTCTCGGTAAATGGCCTCACAGCCTCTCATAGATGACGACAGGATGGACTGCATGTTTGCTATGATTGCGTTAGCACGATGTCTCCTAATGTTGAAGAATCATTGGAACATCTGCAGAATCAAGCCATCACATTCAAGATCAAACATGATGCAATATGTTATGAATGTGGCCATACCTCCTAAAACCTCAAGCTTCTTCCCAAAGGTAGAGCCAGCACTATTGTCCAAATCCTAAAAGGTCCCTACCATCAATATGAAAACTCTCCTCATGATGTCATCATTGTAAGGGGTTGTAGGGGCAATTAGTATCATGATGTAGTTGAGACAAGCTGCAACTGGAAGTGTGACCCCTCCACAAGTTTTCTCCAATAAATGGGGCTGTGTGAGAGCAAGCATACATGGTTTTAGGGCCCAAATTAATTTTCTCCTATCTGACTGTTTCACTTTGGAAAGGATTTCATCAAGTTCCTCAAGTTTGGAAAGAATTCTCCATGTGATTTTCATGTGTTTCAAATCTATCCCAAGCGCAAGGATTTTGTTCCCTATTTTTGGCTCCTTTTGTAGGTCCCTTGATTTCCCTTTTTGAAGAATGGAATAGACCCCCTTTAAGAAAGTTCTATTGTTCTGCTTGGTTTCTTGGTCCATAGAAACATTGTGGTTCAAGGCTTCAACGGCTATGTTGCCATGTGGGTTTAGGAGGTATTTTAAGAACCCCGTGTTTATGGCAACAATAAAAAGATATGATAACAATGAAAGGTACCAAAAAAACACCCTACATACATTTCTCATTACAATACCCTGCCCCAATAGATAAATCTAGAGTCGGAAAATAATTTAGGCTTTGGAAAATAAATTGGGCTCTAGCAAAATATTTTTTGCACAACAAGATGAATTCATCCTAGAAAAGCAAGATACAAAATGTTACCCTAGATGCAAGGGGATGATCTATCCTCAGCTCTGCAATGACTCTGGAAATTATGAAACTGTTGGAAATGTTGTTCTTGGCTAACTTCAGACCGTCGGTTGGGTTGCTTCTACTGCTCAACAAATTCTAGGAATTTTGGAAGGTGACCCTTTCCCAAAAACCAAAAAAACCCAGAAATGGTTTCCTTGAATTTCAACCTTCAAAATCTGACCCTTTTTCTCCTAACTCCTATAATTGTTAGCTGAGTAGGGACTACATAAATAAGCTGATCTACTACTCATAAAATTTCAGGATTTTAACCAAGGACTCTAGTCACAAATCCCAGAAAAACCCAGAAATGGTTTTCTCTAATCCCAACTTTCAAAAATTTCCCTTTTTGCCTAGTTCCTATAACTGATGGCTGCGTAGGATTGCATAAATGAGCTGATATGATGCTCAGAAAATGTTAGGATTTTACCCATGGACTTTATTAAAAAAATTCAAAAAAAACTAGAAAAATATTGGCCAAATTTCTAGCTGAATAATTCTGGCCCTCCAATATAAATTGGGCCCAGCAAAATGCTCTCCTGCAGCAATTTTGTAATAGTTGCTGCAACGGATTGGCCAAAAAACCTACATCCAGTGCTCATAAATTCTCAAAAATTACTCCCGGACTCCTCAAAACAATCTGACCAAAACCTAGAAATGTTTTGGCCAAATCATGATCCTCCAAAATTGACCCCAATAAGCCCTACACTCTCCCAATAGCTGTTGAATACGCTGTCTACAAAATGATCAATGAAATAATTCAAATGTGCAACAAATAATCCCTCTTGCACTTCCTCTATCTCCCAACTCAAATGGTTGAGACCTTCCTCCACAACTAGGCTCAACTCTCCTCCTCTACGATGACCTAAAGACTGTTACGCTGCTCCATAGATAGAATATCAATCTCGGCCCTTGGAGGTTCACCTATAGCAGAAAAGCTAATGAGCTTTGCAACCAATAACAAACACAAGAACCCATATGTGTCCTCTAGAAATACACACTCCAAACTGAGTCAAAAAAATTTAGAAGCTAAAGATAAACAGCTCGAACAATTGAGATCAGAATCAATGGTGCAATAATGCATGAAAAAGTAATAAATCTTCGATCTTATTCTGAAGTTGATGTGTAGTAAAACCCTTGAACTTGGCTTTTCCGATAATTTGGAAAGTAAACCCTCAGGCTAGCAAGATTACTAGCTCTAATCCCACTGTAATATCCCAAATGGGATTTTTCATGATTTTTTCCGGAAATTAATTCAACCATAAAATTAC
This sequence comes from Pinus albicaulis, assembly GCA_034641835.2. Classification (NCBI taxonomy): domain Eukaryota; kingdom Viridiplantae; phylum Streptophyta; class Pinopsida; order Pinales; family Pinaceae; genus Pinus; species Pinus albicaulis. Next base: position 984,744,682 of record CM076569.1, read on the forward strand.
CAGAAGATTGCCATCTAAAAATACCTTCAGAAATTCAAGCCGTCAACATTATAAACAATAAACCACAATATTTACAACAAATGGAAAATAGAACATGCAACTGAATAATAGACATTATAATCATGCATAAATCTCAGCCTTATTTTATTAATATAAACTGCTAGTACAAAAACTAGAGATGGTTGAAGCAATGGCCGCAAATAGATCTACAACAATGCCGCAACTGGCTTCCAAAACAAACTGGAAATAACTGCAACATGTGATTCCTGAATGGATCCACCAAGGGAAGAGATGGATGCTCGCCCACTCCCACTAAATCACCCGAGGTTTTTCATCCTGGGGATACTATATGAAGTATAGAATCCAAGTTCTTAAACCTCTCACACAAACAATGATCCAATCCTAGATATCTCCAAATGACCTTCACTTCTCCTTTTATAGATCCGATGGATAGATCTCCAATCCTCTAAAAGCATATTATTTTATTATTTTATTATTATTCTAGAAGATACTCCATTGAATCTATCAAAGTAACTTTAATTTAATTGTATGTCACTTAAGTCACTTAATTTGGCCCCTTTTCCTCTAAATATTATTTTTTGTTTAGTTAAATGACTAATTAAATTTATTTTTAATTAAGGAAAATAGTATATCGCCCATGGTACTATCTCTAGCCACTATAAGTCACTTCTCAACATCCCATCTTGAATATCTCCTCATTCTGGTTCCAACACACTATTACACTAAGGTGTTCTATCATGTATTCCTCCTGGAATGCCACCTTGAGCATAATTAATTGAGTTAAGCCCAAAAATAAGTCAGTTTTCTAAAAATTGTCGGAATGCACTAGAACGAAAGGAAAATTGTGCGGATGAAGGAATATATCAAGTGAATGTCATCGGTCCTCATAGAAACTCCTCAAAACTCCTCCAAAAATCCCTTAGGCCTGCTGATGACACCAACCTATATCTGTGACCTGTCTGCTCCCAACTCTAGAAGTCCATCCTAACCCTGTTATAGGTAATATAAAAAAAAGGAATATTACACTTCACAACATTTAAAAGGGTGATACGATGGTATGCATGAGTTTAAATGCATATATTTTTGGTTTTACAAAGCATTCATTTTTAAATAAGAAGATCACATATGAAAGTGGCAAAATAAAGTCGTATGGTGTGACACGTATGAGTTTTAAAATATTACTTTAATACTCAAAAAAAGAGTTGTGATTGTATTTTAAAGGAACCTAAAGTGCACACCATTTCATTATGAAGGTGGATAAGTGTCAATTTTAAAATTGAATTATGATTATAATAATTCAGTAGTGGTCAGAGAATTAGAGCATAACCTGAGAAATAAAGGTGATGTTAAGTCATATAGAATTTGAAATGTAAAAATTCTGGTTGAACTAAGTTTGGAACTCAAAGAATATAAAGTCCATGTCAAATGTTTGTTTCAGAATGGTTGAATAAGGAGTCATGCAAGTCTAAAAGGTTAGTGAGCCATGAGTTGAGTAAAAGGTTTATAAAGTCAATGCCAAGATCAATTATTAATGCAATGAGTTGAAGTTGAAATTGAATTAAGTCAAGTGAGTCAATTATTTTCATTTTTCAACTGAGTCATCAAATTCATTACATTGTAAAAATTATCTTGGGTGCATTTTCGGTGGTATCTGACACCCTCATCCTATTGAAGCAAAAGAAAGCGAGCATGAGTTCAAACATTCAATTGTTAAAACAAGTTAAAGTGAGCGTGAAAATCACGCAAATCTTAAAATCAAGCGAGAAACTACAAGTGAGCATGTTAAAGACCAAAATGGGTAAAGGAGGAAAATGTCTTCAAAGTGGAGAACTACAAATCAAAGAATTTCAAGAGTGCAATCATGAATTACACAACAAAATTGAAGTGCTTGAGTGGAAGTTAAAGAAAAATCAAAACTTAATTAATCAAATGACCAACACATTAGAAGCAACAAAATATTTTCAAACTCAGCTAGATATGAAAGAAAAACTCATTAATGAAATTTAGATTAGATTAAGTGAAAAACATTATCTACTTGATGCACGATGTACTAGAAAATATAGATGAAATGTGTGACACAGACGACCTCATCCAAAAAACAAATGCAAGTTGTGACACAAATGACCTCATTCAACATGTTGATGAAAATTGTGACACAAATGATCTAATCCACTAGGTTGATGAAATTTGTGACACAAATGATCGAATCCAACAGGTTGATGAAAGTTGTGACACAAATGATCTCACCCAGTAATTTGTGCTACTAAATGATGCAACTAGTAGTACTGAATATCTAATTGAAAATTTTGATGTAGCATGTGATACAAATGAATTGTTGATAGAGATGATTGATTCTAAATGTGATACACATGGCTTAATGAATGTTTGATAGAGATGATTGATTCTCAGTGTGATACACATGACTTAATGAACGTTAGCAATAGCAGCAGGTGTGAAGAAAAACATCAAAATGGTCTTTCCAAGAAGGAGATCAGACCTTGGGAAGAAATCTCTTTCAAAAAATATTGAGATGGATTGGGATACAACAAAGAAAATACTTTGTATGTTCCAAATTTCTCAAGACCATTTCAGTTTGTAACTGGAGGTTTTCTAGAAAATACCCAAAATCTTGTTAAGTGTAACCATTGTAAGAGAAATGGTCATATGGAGAGTAAATGTTTTGACCTCCACCCTTATCACCATTGTGGCAAGAAGAAATATCTATTAGAGAAATGTCGAATGCAATAGAAGAAGACTAAAGTGACAATTAATTATGGTTGGATAAACCCCTGGAGATGGAATCTAGAATTGAAGAAACTGCATAAGTCCTACAATCTACTTAATATAGAGGTAAAGATAAAGATTCCTGAAGAATTAAAAAGAGAAACTCTCATACACCTTAAGGGGGGGAGTTGAAAAAAAAAATATAGATGATTTTCTCTCTTTTCAGCTGACAAAGGAGGGAAATGACAATGGAATTAAAAATGGTTGTCAGACTAAAAGTTTCAACAACATCAAAAAATCAGCAAGTGGGAATCATCAAAAGCATCCAGTGGGCATCATCAAATTTTTCGGTGGGCATCGTCAAATTTTCTAGTGGGAAAGTGATTGGGAATCTGAACTACAAAAGATATGCCAGTGGGCGTCATCAAAATTTTGTTAGTGGATAAGTGATTAGGATGCTTATTGAGAGAATTTGTGGACATTTTTTTGTTCACTTTGATGGTCATTGGACCAAGAAAAGGATAAATGGATCCTTTTTCATTACAGCTTTGAATTTAATGGATTTTTCAAGAAAATTTCAGGAATGTATCAAAATTGCAGCTGATTCATGTTTCTTAGTTTTCTCTCTTCATATTGGAGTTTTTTGGCATCCAGTTTTGGCGGTTTTTCAGGCAGTTTTTCATTGAGGATCAACTCAATAGTTTCAACATGAGGACTTAGAGATGGTTCTGGGATATTACTTTGTACTTATGATTGAGGGGGGGAATGTTAGCCTCACTCTCAAATAAAAACAATCAATAAGTCCAAAATATTCAAAATAATTAAAATTGTAAATCTTGGATTAATTCCTACTTAACGATTACAGAATGTGATTGTTCCTCAAACTTGGGAGTTTTTTTAGGTCTAGTTGGTTGAGAGATTCTCTCCAACTAGTTAGGCTCCCAGATTAGTGTGTGGTTGAGATATTTACTCAACCAAAGTGATTGAGTGTCCAAGATAGGCACACTATATTGAGACATACTCTTGATGTATAATATTGTATCATTCTGATAATTTTGTAGTGAGTGTGAGTGAGAGAAATACAATGCATTAAGGCTCGTGCAGCCTTTTCCGCCATGTCTCAGTGTCTCTTTCTCATGATTTATTTTTTCATTATTTTTTAATTTCTTTTACGTTCTAACTTGATCCTTGATGTATCACTTGTGGAACTTGATCCTTTTTGTGCTTCTCTTGAACTATGAGATTATGTTTCGTCTCCTGCAATCATATGAGTATATGGGGGAATTGTATCCAAATTGCCTAAAATTTTATATCTATCAATTCTAGGTGCTCTAACAAATATTCCTCAACTATCTCTTAATTTGTACATACAATATTTAGCTCACTTGGCTTTGTAGGACACACTATGGTGGTGGCACAAGTTATTACCTCCCATTTTATGATTCTAATTCCCCACAATAAAAAATTTCATACTATATATTTGAGTAAAGAGAATATTCTAAACTTTTTTGTATTTTCCTCTTTTTTTAACAAACAAATCAAACTCCTTAGAACCACTTTGTTACACCTTCCCAGAAACAACGCCAAAAATGTCAAGTCATAAAGTGGAAAAATGATTTAAGCCTCATTTTTGTCAACCCAGGGAGATAAACTGTGAGGTGAAACATAATGTGTGTAAAATATTTTTTCTAAACTATTCATATGAAAAATTAGGCATAAACCAAATACAGGTGGATCCCAGAGTTGATTTCAACTTACAAGTATTTCAACCTCTCAAATTCAATCTTAGATTTATTGACACAAAGGTTGCAGATTCAAAAATATGTATCACACTTCTGTTGGGTGCTAAAAGGTGCCTTTTAAAACTCCTATTTATCCCACATTAATTATCAACCCGAGCAAGTCCTCTTATTTCAAGAGTTTACACAATATGTGCACGCTATAATCCCAGAGAGTAATTTTTCTTAAAATGTAGTATAGATATTTCAAATACAAGAATAAACGGGTGCTTGTAATAAATCCCACTTGCAACTAAAGGAAACTCAATGCTATAAAACTAAATCATTCATTCAGCAAAGTAACAGCAATTATCAGTCGAGGATACAGTAGCAATAACTCATTCCTCTTTTAACTGATGTAAACTAATCAAGCATAAATAAGATCCTCAATCTGAGAGCTTTGACAGAAATAGCCAATGTTCTTTATAGTTGTTGATCTCACACACAACACACTAAATAACCAATTGGAAATGGAAATGAATTAAATCAATAATGCTACTGCAACTAATGGAAATGAGATAATTATGCTAACTGTAAGAATGCTAAAAGGAAAAACTAAATGATTGCAAAAAGTAAATGAGTAGCAACACTATATAATAGAAATAGACACCAACGCTTATGTGACTGCAATGAATAGAAAAACTAAGTTACTAAAATGAACAATGAAGCTCTGTAATTAGAATGAGCAACACAACAATATACTTGCAGAAAGAAATGATCTTGTTATGAGGGAAAAGAACAGCAACACATTTCAATTGCAGAAAGTAATCATTAAACAAACCACACTTGTAGAAATCAGAAATAAGGAAAACCACATTGTTTGGTACAGGAACGGCAAGTAGATCCACCAGGAGTAGGGCCCTTAGCCGCCAGTGAATACCGCCAGATTACTTCAGGAGATGTGAATTAATTGCAACTTTTTTTATATATTCATTATTGCATAATCATTACAGCAAGTTCGTGCTCTGCTTCAACAGCGAAAATCGATGATCAAAGTTACAATTTCAATAGTAATTCTCTCTTTCCTCCTATCCTATCCTATCTATCTCTAATCTAATAATCCATCTAATTCTCTCTCTAATCATCCATCATGAATCCCCATAATAACCCCCCCTTCTCTGATCTCTGTTATGATTTAAATACACATAGAGAAAAGAGAAGTTACAACTGATATGATTAAAAATGATTCCTATTACAAAATTGGATTGCTCACAACCAATTGATCAGCAAGATCATATCTGAAATATCCTTCCATCAATCATTTAACAGGAACAAGTCGAATTTGGTATTGCAACTGGAAGAATTTGGAAAACGGCCACAACAACAAATTTGGGAAAATCTTCCTCAGAGAACTTTCTGTTTCTCTCAATACAGACCGAATTTGGGCAAACTGTTCTCTTCTAAAGTTAACACGGCCCATTCTGGACAAAACCCATGTTTCGTATTTTCCAGATTCTTCTCCATTTTCCCAATACGTCCAATGAAAAATTTTCACTTATTATTCCAGCAAATTTCTGAGTTGGCATATTTAATGATGAGCTAGAGATCAACTCTGCAATCTGGAAAATATCTTGGAGGCTAAAATGGTGAGTGATGTTACAACAAATTTATTAATAAACCATAATTGGTAAAATCATGCATAATCATCAATTTATTAAAAATAACGGAGAAGAAATAATATTTATCCATAAGAGCATAATTAATTATAAAATGGAATTATATGATAAATTATGATAAATGAAATGATAAAGAAGAGTAGAAATGGATGAAATAGGTGTTAAAAAGTGATAATAATAATGACATATTAGTGGCCCAACAACTTCCTCACCAGAGACTCTATCTGAATTAATTGTTGGTAAATACTGATTTAAGACTATAATTAAAAGGATCCTAAATGAAATCAATGGTCTAATTTTTTTAAGAAAATTCAATTAAGCACAATAGCAATTATTCTATTCTAAAAATGAAAACTGATCCAATTTCCTAATTACTATTTTTAGGAATAGAAAGTCTAATTATTCTAATTGTTTAACAATGAATGTAACTGAATAAATTGATCGAACTTAACCTTATCAACTAACGAAAATGCTATAAGAAAAAAGAGAGATTCTACACAAATTCTATAAAATCTTGTGCGATTACAGGATCACTACAACAATTTAGTAAGCATTACAAGAATACTTGTGTGATTATTGGATCATTACAGGAAATACAATAAGTATTACAGGAATTCATGTGTATTTACATGATCACTATAGGAAGTTATGAAAACGATTACAATAAATTATTAACAATCACATGGAATCTTTAATAATTACATGAAACAAAGTATACACTAGTTTTAAATATATGACAACATTCACACCTGGAAATCATACAAAATAACATCAAACTTGAATAAAATACAGAACACATACCAAAGGGCCCTCCTGGTGTATGTTTTCAAAAACACTTAGAAACTACAAGAAATCATTTACCATGCCATAAAAATGCTTCTTATATTAACCAAAATAAGCAGTTCAATACATAAGCATAATTTGTTCATGAAATAACGTTTGTAACACACAATTCCCATATTGCTTTGTATTTTCTTTTTCTAATCTATATCTTCCCTTTACCTATGCTTTTATACAAAAACACTCATGTTTAATGTGTTGGAAATGGAAAGTGACAACTATTAATCTTATTTTCCTTTAACCTTGATATTTTCTTGTGAATCTTATTTATCTTCTTTATGTTCTTTAGTTAGATATTTTCATAAAAAAATATCAAGAACAATTACAACAACAATAGAGTACACAAATATTAGGCTCTCTGTAGAAATTAGTATAAACTAAGCATGAATACATCCAGATTCCCCTAATTTCACAATATTTAACTTCTTGGAAAATACAGAATCATTCCACTGTTAATCTTTTGCGGAAAATTAATTGCAAACACATGTGAAGCATAAATAAAAAAAATCACACATAACACAGTTGTTTAACGGGAAAGCTTGAAGCTGAAAACCCCAACTATCATATATTATGTATCATGGATATCATGTAACAATCTCATACAAAGCTTAGCACATCAATCTCTCAGTACAATACAATTGTCACACACTATCATGAAGAAATCTGCAAATCCATGCACCAATTTCTTGCAACCTGTTAGCCTGCCTCCACTGCGCAATCCCTGCTGAAGAATAGTTTTGAATGAATTCTAATTACCCTTGCCTTGACTTCGCAATCCTCATTGGCAACTCCAATGTGTGTGTGGCGCAATCAATGCATCACTATAGTCACAACAGATAGTCCATCTTTCCCTTTCACCTATCTCTCCACTGGGTCTCCACTGGAACTGACATGCACTGTATTTAACTGATGTATTTTTTCAGTTTATTAATGAGTTATTATTTTTGAATTAATTAACTAATTAATTCACTACACTCTCACTAATGTATCATTCAGTTAAACTAGATACAACTAACTCAACTGAGTCTAACTCACTTTAACTAAGTTAAACTGAATACAACTCCATGAACTACTCTTCCAACTCTGTCATAACTTTGCCACTTCAGTTATAACTGAGTCCTCCATGTGTGAACCACCAGTAAACCCTAGGAATTGCGTAATTCCTTCAGCCCACTGATTTTCCAAATCTGCTTACTGAAATTAAGTGCTCCAAGAGAATAAGTTGTTGTTTATTGTTGGATTATTATTAAGAACTAATAATAATCGACACTTCTATTTTTAGATCGACGATCTATAAATAGACTTCACCCAATATTCTAAAAATATAACTTCATCTATTTTTCCAACTTGACCAACCATCCACAAATAACATCCTGCAACTTTTGAAATATGATCACCATGTCTAAAAATAGACATAGTCTAAAAATATACTTGCGCCAAAAATAGCCTGTAGGCCCACTTTGTGAAGGCGACCCTTTTCACTAAGATCATCATCTTTTTGAATCTCAACACTCTCATCCAAGGAAAAACCCCTCCAACGGGAAAAATCGAAAACTATTCTCTTAGAATTGCTTCAAATGAGATGCAAGGACCCAAACCCTAGAGAAAGTCCTTCTCTTAGTAACAAGTCGACCCTTCCTCAATTCTTTCCATGATTCTGCACCAACCATCTTAAACATTGCAACTTCAACATGTTAGCTTAAATAATAGAACTCATCCTGCCACTTCGACCTTGTAATGTTGGCTTTGCAGGTTCTTTGGAAACCCTAATCCAACCTCCTCCTTAGACCTTCCTAGAGGAATAAAACTCACACAGGTCAACGAGGTCATTATAGGGTTTTCTCCCTTCCAACTTCAAGATTCTACACTTTGTCCTACTGCAACTCAGACCTACAATTTCAACCTCCTTTTGTAGCACCATAAACCCTAGATCTTCACATGTGTGAGAGAGATAGAGCCAAAAAGAAATAAACTTCATCCTTCTTCCTTCTCCAAGACCTTCACTCTTCTTTTTACTTCCTCTCAACTTCATATCGAACTCTTTCCTCATATATCAAACTTGTGTGAGTGCGTGTCTCAAAATGAGGTCAATTTCTTCTTCTCAAGGGGTCAAATTCCCTCCTTTAGGCTAACTTGATTTTCCCAAGGTTGACTTGTACTTTTGGAGTTTCTCGGACTTTCTAGACTCAAAATAATTATTTTTACAAATATATTTTTCCCAGAAGGGTATTATAAACATGACGTTGACTCCTTTGACTCAAGACAATAAATTATAAGAACTAACAAACCCTATAAGCATGAAGAACATCCTTTTACCTCGAAGACCATCAATAATGATAATGAAACCCACGCTTTAATAATAATAACATTTTATTTTATTTTATTGTTTGTTACATAGGATACATATTCAAATGAGTACAACAATTCTGAAGGCTGAAACTAATTACATTTCTCAACACTCACTCTTAACTAGGGAGGTATTTATAATTGTAAAACTAATACAACATCATATCTCAAACTAAAGAGTTCTCACAAGAAGAGTTGGATTGATAAGCCATACAGTAATAATTATCATCATGAACACCACTATACAAGGCCTAACTATACAAGCTCTTCTTTAATCAAGAACATTATGTTGGGAGGATTTATGTGTGATACCGCACTATCTTTACAATGTACATGCCCCATCCATATGTCTACAAGGTATCTCCTTTTCAGACTATTCTTATCTTAGATCTCCAATCCTGAGTCCTCAAATAATATTGGCCCTCATCGACCACTCTTATCTTAGATACTTGTCATGTCCTCAAAGAGTGTTGGTAAATTTTTTTTATTGGATGTTTTATCCTCAAGGAAACCATATATTTTTATCCAATCCTCAGTCATTCTCTCTTCATCGCCTGAAGGGGAGAATTCAAATACAATGTCCAACATCACTCCATCTCAACCAAAGAGGACGTCCATAATCTCTTTTAATATTGAGAATACAACCTTTCTCCTATACAAGGAGACTCATTTACTCCCTTTCAAAATTAGATGAGATCTAGACTTCCTTTCTATTTGGGAAGTCATCATCACAAGCCTTATAACTTGACTTCAAAGAGTATCAACTACTAGTTCTTCATAGCTTCTTGACTCCCCCTTTCCTCAACATCATTGTTACCTGGATAAATCCCTCTTACAGACAAGAGTAATCTCCCTAGTATCCCAATGGATAACTAGAAATAAACATACATAAGAATATCCCTTTCCCTATGCTATTAACATTTGGATTATCAAAACTAGAAAAGAGTGGATAATGCTCTTACCTTTCAACGATATGTTTTTTGAGGACCTTACCTTTTGTTCCAAAAAATTCCTCCAATACAGAGAAGAAATCAACAATCACAAACATGCAAAGAATCAAAAGCATCTACAGTAATAATCTAAATACTAGCTTAACTTAATTATGAAGGGGATTAAGAATTGTAATTGTTTTAATGAATCTGAAAACAACATAATGAAAAAAGGTATCCAAATGTATTATTTAGGAATATAAATATCAATCTTACAACCAAGCCTTGATGTCGTACAGATTCCTCCTTTATGCCTTCCCAATTTTCCTCCTTGGTTTAACAAGCTTTCCACTGTAGAATGACCAACATAATATTATCATAAGTGAACCCCTTAACCCTGAAGTTTCAACTCAATTTATAGGAGAAACTGAGGAGGTTTCAGATCCACCAATAGAGGGATGTGATCCATAAATGAGGGGATTAGGGTTCCTTGATCTAAGGGGATAAGCTCCATGATTGGAGGGATTTAGCTTGACTGGCATGACTAAGCGGATTTTAGTTGGAAGAATATGTGCCCAACTATGCTTCTAGAAGTTAATTTTCACCTTTTATTTACTTTAAATGGGGTACGCGGGTTTTAATGGGAAACAAAGTGCAAAATTACGCATGGAATATTAGTAATATCCGTGCATGCACAAGAAGTGACCAAAAAAGTGTGCATTCCATCTTTAAGAGTATTTAATAGCTATTTTCCCAGTTTCCAAGCAATGGTTAAGGAATATAAATGTTTGACTTCTAAGGAAGCATGAGTATGGATGGTAATAGATCCATATTGACCGTCAAATTTCATGGTGACAAAATGATGTGTAACAGATTTCCCCCTAAAGTGTGAAGTCTGAGAAAATATTTAAAAAGAGTGAAGTGCTTTATCATACCAAGGATTGGATCAGAGACATCAGTCAAAAACCTGTATGAAACATTCAATGCAAATATATAATCATCACTGAGGTAGGCATCCCCATACTCAAAGAAAAACTAATTATATTTGATGGTACAGAATTGACCTAGAATTACATCAATAGTAGACATAGTATGGACACAACCATCTGTTAAGAATTATTCTACTGAAATATGAATACATAACTCCTCGTAACCTGGATGGTTGAAACTAGATCTAGGATATTGATCTCCATTTCTTGAACTAGTACGAATCTAACCATGTGATTGATTGTTTCGAAGTCGAATATGGTAGAAACCACTTGATTAACAATCAATTATGAAAACCGTTAACAAGTGTGAGAGAAATCACCAATAATGGCAATGGCTCTCAAATTACCTCAGTACAATATATGAAATGTGAATGAACGATTTGCAGTCGAACACTCATAGAATCGTTCGATCGAAGGTCAATAATGAAAACCTGTTGTTGAAGGAGAGAAACCTACCATTAAGGCATGCAAATTCCAAGGTACTGATAAGATTTCTAGATAAAATTCCTATATAATGAGCTAAAGTGGATAGCAAGTGATCTGTCGCAAGAGGGCCTACGACACGAAACCATAATGTCAAGTTTTGAAGAAATATTTTGCAAGGATTAACTCAGGGATGTTCAACGTGAATGAAGACAAATATTTGTTGTTAGTATGAATCTTAATTCCAAGTGTAAAAAAAAATACCACTTTAATTGTGCATAACCACCAGCCCTAACAGCAGAGATGACTGCCAATATCTTCAGATCTGCAGTTAGGTGATCAAGATAAATTCTGCAAAAATCTATATCTATGCATTAGAAGACATTAAACATTAGAAAAAACAAGATTTACTCCATGCATCCAATAGACAAGACAAGAATATGTTGAATGAATTTTGTATTAGGGGCACCTGGGAGGAAAACACAGGAGGGTGTTCCCAGTTCTTCACAATGGGATGGGTTCTTGTAAGTCCTTGGCACTTTAGATCTAAAATTCCTCTCTCTCAACGGTGTAGAAAACCCAGACAAAAATGGTAGCAAAATATGACTATGATGGTGGATCAATAATCAGACCAAAAGTATAGATCCAGAGTGATCTTTAGGCAACAAAAGGTGGTAAATGAATGGAAAAACCCTTCTATTTATAACAAAATATTGAGTTAGTCTAGATATTGGTGCATAATTAAAATATTATTAACCAAATCAAGATCCAAATTTTATGAAATATTTTATTATATTTGTTGGAGGGAAAAGGAATTTGACTTGGGTTAAATCCATTTATTTGTGAATAATAAATAAATAAATGATTTATTTATCATTTTAAGGATGTCGTTGAGTAATAATCAAATAAATAATGATTTATTTAATTATTTATGGATGATTTAGTCATATTTAACAAAGAATATTATTTAAATCAGGTTTAAATAACTATTCTTTAGGAAATAATAAGATAAATAATGATTTATCTAATTAATTTCCTTGTTTTGGGTTAAATATAACCAGGAATATTAATCAAAATGTTGTTTAACTAATTATTCCTTGAGGAAAATCAAACAAATGTAGATTTATTTAATATTTCCTCATGGGGTTTCCTGTTTAGACCATAAACAACTTAATAAAGGTGGTTTACTAAGTTATTTTTCAGAGTGAATGCAATTTTACTGAGGGTAAAATTGGTCTTACATGGTGTACTTGGGTCCATCTAATGAAAATGTGTTATATGACCAAAAAATAGTGTAACATTTGCAATGAAAAATGAATTTAAGTTCAACTTTCTCTTGAACACATAACGACACTGTAAATTACTTGGAAGCATTTGACTTTAATATAATACCTAAAACCAGCTGAAGAATTTCAATGAGGTTTGATTAACTGTAAGACAAAAATATTACCCAACCTAGACATGAGTGTGACAAATTGTCTTGTTCAAGAGTGACATGCTTCTTCTGAAACAAGTATAAAATATGGATTATTTTTCTCAAATCCCCCCCCACCATTACTGGCAAGTACCTCTTTATTTTTTTCAATATTGAGGAGGATAAAATTTTCTTTTTGTGTAAGCTCATCATTCGGATGATTCCATCTTATTAATTTTAACGAACCCTATGAAGGAGTGGCTCTATCCCATTGTGATCGATGAGTCCTCTACTGTTTAATTTTAACAAGTCCAACATAGGTTTAACTCGGTGTTTTTCAGTTTTAGGGAGTCAAAATAAAAACATAAGTAAACTCCATAGTGTTCTTTTTCGTAAATTTAGTCTCTAAAACCCGAAAAAGGATAAAATAATGTAGGAGAGAACTCTATTGACCATGCTTAGTCAACATATACCTTTTTTGTAATCAATCTAGTTCAATTCGGAAAATGGGTAAACTTATACTAAGTAGATGTTTGTTCATTTATATTAACGAGTTCAAATAGTCAAGTGCTCGACAATATTTTCATGTTTAGAGAGTGAAAAGGTCTTAAAAGAGAACTCCATGGTTTCACTTTTTCATGTTTTTCGAGAGTCTGAAAAAGTGATAAAAGTTTACTCCATCGTCAAAATGATTTGTTTTTTAAACGCAACCTGTTCTGCATGGAAAACTCAAAAATTAAAATAATATGTTCTCAATTATGGTAAAATTATTGAAAATTTGAACTTATAAAGGTAAAAAGAAATAAAATAATATTATTTTATTCATAAAAACCTATAAAAGCTGAAAAGAACAAGTCATTTTCACCATATGATATCCAGAGCAATTAAAAAGGGTTTTTACCATAGAACTTTTGAAGCTAGTATCGGGCGAACCATTGGACCATTTCATGAACTGTTAGTTCCAAGTATTTAATCTCCATTAACTTTAATTCTATATATTTGGTTTTTTATTTTATTCTTTAAGATTATTTTTTTGAAGAAAATACGTTTTTAGAAATCGCCCTCGAGGGTGCGCAAGTTTTCCTTATTGGGCCTGCATACCCCGATAATTTTTAACACGGAAAATTATTATTCCAGCATGGTTTTTATGTACAGAATGTGTGCAAAAATGCACTATGTATAGAGAAAACCAACACAGGTGTTGTGGGGATTTTCAAAAATGATTTTCTTTCCATCCGAATTGCTCTAGGTTCTTCCAAAATATTTCTAATGTTTTTTAATGATTGTTTGCAGGAAAATTGAAACAACTATGCTTGAGTGGAGAGAACGTGAGCATGAATCACATGATAATGAGATAATTGATAGACCAACAATGCTTCGGGCTTTAAATAACTGTGGAATATAAAAATTATGGTCCATACAGGGAATGAAAGCCCAAGTAGAGTTGATGACGTGGTTGGTAAATGCTTGGTATATCCAAGAACAATGCTTTATCATTAGAGATCACAGGCTCATCATTGATGCATAGGATATTTATTTCCTCACCATTTTTCCCTATAGTGGATGAGACATCTCTTTTTTTGGCACATGGCCAAGAGGGAAGCCCACTACTTCCTATATGGTGTAATATTGCACTCAGGATTCGAAATTGAAAGCTGGTCGAATCGATATAAAAACTATCGAACGACTTGATCTTAAGGTTATTGCTTTCATAGTTACTAGATTATGTAGTAGCATGACCCCTCATGTGTCCACCAAAGAAAATATGCAAACATCTGTTGAGTGTTCCAAGGGAACGATATTCAACTGGTGCAAAGGAGTAGTTTTCAACATGAAAGGACAACTCACTCAAGCGAAGAATGGTAAGTTGAAGAATTTAAGTTATGGTGCCATTCTTAAATCTTTTTCTTTATAGAGGATTCCACTCCTCATACCACAACAACAATTAGTGGATCCTATGGGACCGAGAGATCCTCGCAGGTTGTGATGGGTGTCGTTGATGGCTCGCCATGGCAGCGATGGCAGTCCTATTATACGATATGCACCTTAGTTTTTCACATGGATGAGAAGCTATATTTTAATGATCAAGGACTTCCCCAATGCATGGGTGGATTTCAAGGGTGACCCTGATACAACACTCCCACCTAGAGCATAGTGGGATGAGTCAGGTAAAAAGTCTCATTTTGAGTTTTTATGTTTTATAAATTTTATTTTATTTTTTATCATCCATTACTAATAATAATAAAAATTTTAACGCAGATATATTCCCAGTACGACTAGCAATGCTTCATTGATTTAATAGATGAGGAGCACAACCTATAGCAGCAGTTTCACCTTAGACTGATGCAGCTGAGGCCCTTATAGAGTTGGAGCATAATCTGGAGAGGCTGACCATAGATATCCTAGAGTCTGCGACAGATGATTTACCTCTTCTATACCAGAGGCCTGTGACAAGGGTTCCTAGTCCATTTAGATGATACCTGCGCCGAGTGGCACATGCTATACTATGCTATCATGATCATCATCATGGATAGTTGATGGTCGTTTTAGAAGAATTTTTTTCTTTTTTTGTATTAGTATATTTATATCATAAGGTGTTTGAGACCTATGATCACAGATGATGTATATTTTTTGACAAACTATGATAAACAACTATTTTGACCTAATGATGATTACTACTTTTTGTCTCTGAGTATCTTGTTCAATATGGATTAAATATTTTTTTGATTCACATTCAATGTTGCAAATATCTATTTAAAACTTCATTAGCTAATGCATTAGCTAACATGTTTAAATTTATCGAAATGTGTTCATATTAAATTTAATCAAATTTCCTTTCCAAGAGACGAACCCTTAAAAACATTCTTAACAATAATGGATTTCGGATTGTATAAACATCGTTTAAATGTAATACAATGAATTGTGAATCTAACCTAACAATAAAATGTTGTTATGAAACTAGCTCACAAAATAGATGAAAATAGAGATCAACGACTTAGGAATCAACCACTTCGAGGAGGGTGCATGGTGCATTGCTGAAGGTTGAAGGGGTTAAGATTCATGGTTTGATGATGCACCAAGCACTCAACAAGGAGGAAGGCATTTTTTTAAGGGCATATTTTGGAACAAGGAAGGGGAATGAGGCTTAGGAATGTGCTATTCTCTTATATATTGTAGGGTGCACTTCTGAACAATGAAGGATTCCCAATCAAGTCTTAAGAGTGTGATTTTGCGCTCCTAGCCTTAATGGGTTCATTTGTGCAACGAAAATTTGTCTAAGTGTGGAAGATAGAACAAGAGGTGAACACAATGAGTTTAGACATAAAATCAAGTGTGACACATACCAACTCATCAATAAGACTTATACAAGCTTTAACAATGAAAATTACACATCAAAATGCAAGTTTAGAAACACTCCCCAAGTACAATTAACACAGTGTGTGTGATTACGAATAAAAGTGTCGTTTTACAAAAAACAAAGATGTTACAAACGTCAAGTTCACTAGAAAAATTCTAATCGATGTAATGACACTTGAAAATGAACAAGAACACTCAAAACATATGGAATGAATTAAGACAAAACTTTACGACCAGAGCGACACTTGATGCAATGATTAGGTAGGGTCCAAAATTTGAATGTAGTGAAATTTTGGAGGGTGTTGTAGCAGTAACAACACTTGGTGACACACTGGATGAACTTCCACTTCTTTTCCTAGGAATATATTTTAGTTAAAGGGTTGGACCTTCAGGAAGTATTGATTAAATAATTTGATTATCTTGACTTCCCCTTTCGACCCAGTTACCTACATAGTACCTTAATTCACTTCACTTGGTTCAAACACACAAAATATATTTCATATCGCAATTAATTCAATCTAGGAAAGGGTAATATGCAAGAAAATTTTAAGATATTCAAAGTATGAGCTTCAACTTCGGTGTTTCTCAACCACCAATAGGCCTGGAAAGTACCCTGGAAGAGTCACTACAGGAGCACAAGCATTGATTCGCTGCCAACGAGCCTAAAAAATACTCCCAAAAAGTCACTTGCTTCAGCTCCCTACGTAGCAAACCTTTATCTTCTTTAACCATTTATTTATTTATTTATTTAATAGGGTTTTTCTTTGGCACTTATTATTTTCAAAAGGTGGAAGAGGGATCCTAACTTATTGAGAGCATAGGATATTTACCCTTCAGAGAAGTATTTATATAACTTATGATATTGGTTTTCTCGATTTATATTTTTCCCTTATCCTTTCTCTAATAGATTGGATATTAAACATGTAAAAACCATGTATATTTAACACCAATATGAGGAGTTTGGAAACTAGGATAGATGCAGATCAGATAGGTTCCCTCTAGTTTTTAATTTCGTATGCATCATATTTTCCGTCTAGGCTTAGCTCAACCTATATCATCTTCCAAAAACAAAGAAGGAGAATTAACAAATAGCCAAGTGTTATAACTGTCAGATCACCTCTTCATTACACCACAAATCCCTTCAGAACCATGCACTCTTTCACGCAAGGTCTTATTTATATAAAATGACCAAGAAACAAAATATGACGAGACATGACTTTATAGACACACACAATATTGACATAAATGATACATAAAATAAATTAAATAAAAATGTATAGGAAACACATCTTAGAGCTTCTATTGGAAATAATGTATCAAATCTCAACCATTAACTGTGTTATCACTCTCTCCAACAACCCAAGGCTGAAAACAGGACTGAAGAAAGGTAACTACAGAACAGGCTTTAGGTCAGGTAGCTAACCCTACTAGGACCATAGAGGGCTCTCTCGTTGTCACTGTTGTAGTCAAAGGAATGATTTAGTATCTAATGATCTTAGGATAGGTATGTAAGCTCAGTAAATATGATTTTTTTGATGTTTTGAATGCTGGATAGGAAAGTCAGTGAGTAGACTGTGTATAAGGTTTTTAGGTCTGAACTCCAAGGTGAATTTTCAAAGAATATGTGAGGCAAGATAGGTAGTTTGAAATAATTTTAATAGGTCATTGAGTATAGGATGAAGTATAAGAGATTTTGAATGATCACTGAGGTGAATTCATTCAGTTTAGAAGAAAATAAATATAGTAATGTAAACCTTGTCTAAAACAAAGCATGCATAAACATGATTTATGCTCATAAACTTACAAGATAAACATATATGAAGAATAATACATAGTGTTAATCATGAAATTATAAGCATACATTAGAAAAAAATATGCTCCAATGCATACCACAAGTATCTCAACACAATTCCTGCAAATCTGTCTCTGATTTCATTCCAAATTGTTGATTACAAGAGCTCCACTGCAATATGAGACTATCCAACCAAAAAAAAAGACTAAAGAGAGTATAATTATATAAAATATGGACTATTACACCTAATCATGTCGAAATCCCATCCAAAATGGATAATAAATACAAAATATGAGTCATTTCCTAGATTCTAGGGAGGTTAGAAACCATTCCTTGAATTTTAGTTATGAACTAGGAGTGTTTGTCCCTTACATTAATTACATATTCCCTCATGATAGGAGGAAAAAATTAATTCAATAACTCTAATTCCAACTCATGGGACAAAAATACCTCTAATTTGTGACAATACCTGATCTTGACAAGTGTCCCGAGGAATGCAATGTTGATTTGTGACATTTTTGACAGAAGGGTAACAAAAATTTGTAGAAGCATAACAAAAATTTGGAGGCAATTTTGAGGCTCTTTTGAGGAAATTTTAAGAGTCAAAATCCACTTTTGAAAGAATGTTCAACTATACATGTGTGTCTAGTTTCCAGAACATCTTGAATGTTGAAAAAATACCCATGGGAAGGCCTTCAAAAATCTATTCTCCCAAAGTTACTCCAAAAGCGTAACAGAGGGTCCAAAAAGGTGGCAGAAACATGAAAAATGAGTGTTTTTTGAGCCTTTTCTCCAAAATTATAGCTTTTCATTCCATTTGGGTTCCTAATATGTGATTTACTCATAAAAATACATCCATCCATATAAATAAATCATCATTTGGATGCCCCCAAAATAAGAGTAACAAAAGTACATTACCCTTCTGCAATGAGGAATTTCCAGAATTTTGCAAAAATCACATAAAATACCAAAATTAATCAAAAATTCTCAAAATTGGTTCTATGACACCTGTGAGAGGTGGTATAAATATCCAAAGAAGCTTCAACCAATAATTCCAAGTTATCCTTCTCTTTAATTTTCATTTGTGCCCCTTTTAGCCTTTTCTTCAATTTTTTCAGCCTTATTTGAGAAATGGTGTTCCTGGTGCAACAGTGGTTTTCCATGTGTCTTTGCAGCCTATTGTCCTTCTTAAACCTATTCAATAGCTTCTCCAAATTCTCATTTAATCTTGACAACCAAAGTTCTTTGTCTTCATTAATCTCCATGGAAATAAGCTCATCAAAGGTCAACTCTTCAGGTGGATGAGTTGATTGTATTTCTCACTCCATTGCCCTTTTGAGGCCTCTTTTTTTTTTTCTTCTTGTTTGTGTTTAAACCATTTGATAAAAAATAATAAACTCCTTACCTTTACCTCTGTTTGCCTCTATGTCTGACTTTGGCTTTCTTTGTAGGAGTTGATTCAATGTCGATTGAAAATTTTCTTGATGAAGGAAAGTGATTTGAGATTTGGCAATGGAGAAGATCTCTTTCAATTATGCTATTTCCTTATATTTCTCTCTAATAATATCTTATTCTTATCTAACCTCCACATGCTCTGCTACCTCAACCTCCAATGGCGTTGATTCACTATGCTAATGCAAAATAGGTTGCTCCTCTATCTCACATTGTCCCACAATGGTGTCAATTGTAAGAACACTCTTGGCAGACTTGGGTGAAAATACTTGTCTCTTACCCCTCTCATATGTGTGAGTAAACTCAATAAACCTAGGAGCATAAGAAATCTGAGTTGGCATGCTAGAAGAGAAAACCTCCATTGGTTGTGTTGATGATGTACTAGGCAAGATAGAAGGGCTAATGGTAGGCGATGTTGACAATCTTTCCAAGAAATTGTCCCAAGTCATGTTTATGGAGGACAGGTGATGAAAAAAAATGAGCTTGATCAGACCATGATGAAAAATACTAGTGTGATGATCTTGTCTTCTGCTCTGAACCTTCTCAGTCATCTTAATCAAACTCCTATACAAATAATATGGAAAATCAAGTGTTTTTACAGAGGTGAAATGCGTCAAAAACCTGATATGATACCTATACAAACTGGATAATCTTCCTTCACATGTGAAGTACTTAATTATGAACATCATCAAAGGAGCATACTTTTTTTGAGGTGTTTGAAAGGAAAAAGGTAGTCTGGCTCCTCTCTAGCATGAGGCTTGAGAAACTGTTTGTAATTTTCAATGTCTAACTCCATGCCTTTGAACCACTTCTCTCCATGAGAAGGGATACCTGTTGTTGGAGAAATTAGGTTTGATGATAGGCTTATCTCCATACCTGAAATAGTGACCTTTCCCATGTTGTAGCTTGTTTCAAATAGACTGTTCAATTGAAGATGATACCCCTCTTCCATAAGCCTTACACAAAATCTCAAACGCTGAGCTCTCTCAAAGAATATTATGGCTAATGCCGAGGCATTTATTTCATGCATTGTGAAGGGTTATAGCCTAAGATGGTGCCTTCACTTGAAGCTCTTCTTGTCATTTTCCATTGTGTTTGTCATTAGAATGATGAAAAACCTAGAGTATTAATGAGATGAGTGAATGTATGGAAATCTAGAAAAACAGAGTGTAGGAAAGTGTGAGTTTAGTGGATTAGATGAAGGGTCATGAAGCTGAGATAAATTATATAAAACATCGAGTGGGTTGAGTTGTGTGTTAGATCCAATTTGTGGGTGGAATGAGGGAAAATGAGTGTGAGGAAGGTGGAAAAAAGATAAAAACATAGGAAATTCCCAATTTTAATTATGAAAAGAGATAGTGTAAAAGTGTTTTAGGTTTAGAAGGTGAAATGCAGACCATGGAGCTAATAAAAAATTTTATGAAAAATTCAATAAATAGGATGGAATCTTAGCTCCACACTTAAAGTGGAATGAGGAAAAATGGATGAGTGCAAGGTGGAAAAGTCTAGCAAACACAGGAAATTCTCAATGTTTTCACTGTGAAATAGCTAGAAATTAGGGTTTTCTTGTATTTGACATGTTAGGAGTGGTGTAGATGATAGGAATGTGGGGATAAGGTTTATGAAATGTGTGGGTTAGGTTTTAGATTCTATGGTTAGGTTTTAGGTATGTGGGGTAGGTTAGGGTTTTGTCAAATTAATTTTTTTTTTATATATATGGACAAGTGAAAATATGAAGAGAATATAAGTGAGCATGAAAACTTTTAAATACCCAAAACATTCGACCAAAAGATAACATGAGAATGATGAATTACCTTTTATGAAGGTTACACAAGGAAGTGAAGACAAGCTTGAAGTGTTTTGGAGGTTTCCCAAGCCAAAAATTGAAAAATGCTTCTCCTCTAGAAGCGTCACAACCACCTACAGAAGCGTAACAACGGTGGAGGAAAGCATAATAATTGTGGGTAAAAGCGTAACACACAAAATAGTAACGTGGGTTGTGTAACACGCACAAAATCATAACAGTGCTGCCCAGAAACATAACAAGAGCTCTCAAAAGCATAACAACAGTTGCTAGAAGGGTAGAAAATGGGTTTTCAAGTGATTTTAATGCTTGTATTTGGAGTTTGGAACACTTTTGTAGGGAAAGTGAGGTAGAGAGGTGATCTCACACACATAAAAGGGTAACAATGAGTAAAATTGAGTTTAATTTTTCCCTTTTATAAGCTTGAGATGAGATTTCACCTTTTAACATTTAAAATGACTTCTTGAACTTTTTACATTTGGAAATGACCCTTTTGAAACAAGACAAGTTGTCTTTGAATTTGGAAATGAAATTTTTTGTTATTGAATGAGATAATAGGATAGAATGGACCTCTTTAAGCCTTTGAAACTTGATTTCCTTTCAATGAGACAATAGGACAAAATTTTCTCTTTTCAATGAGACAACAATACATAATTGAGTTGCTTAAGCTTTTTCAAACACTTTAAACATTTGAAACAAGACGCATTGTCTTTATTTCATTTCCTAAACATGCTAGCTCCCTCCTTAGGGTTTTATGAGTGAAATGAAGGTTTAAACACTACAAGGAAAATACCCTCTAGCAGATGTTATTGAGGAACCCCTTATAAAAATACCCCAGACATTCGTTTCTAGCGAAGGTTACTAGAGAAGGTTGGCGGGTCAAGGTTTTTGCAGATTTTTTTTGTCCACTGCACTTATCATCATAAACCGCACTGGTGCATTCAACAAGAGAAAGCACCAATGCACACAAAACATTGGCACATCGAATACCATGCGCTCCGTACACACCCGCTCGGTGCATCTTATTACTGTAGTGCACAGGTGCTTTACAAATATTTTGCATGGGTGAATCATAAAACCCCATGCCAAAATAGAAACTGCCTAGTGCAGTCTTAAAACCACACTAGTGCACCTATAAACCCCACACACTGGAACAAGGTTAAATAAAAAAAAATTACGGCAAAAAAACTGCATTTTTCACTTTTCTTAGTGCTCCAGAGCTCTCAAGCACTAGTGCAATTTATTCTTGTCTGAGCCACCCTGACATCGGTGTTCCCATTGCACCCATTGCACGCACTGCTGTTGTGCATTGCCCACCAATATCTAGCTTGAATTTTGAAAAATGGTGGGAAATTTTTCTTTTGCAAATTATACATCCAATATGCCTCCTCTACGACCAAATGTACAAGTATTTTTCTTGTTTTTCCATAATTAAGCATTTTAGTGGATTAGAATCTTAAATTACCTTAAAATTAACCATTTAAAAGAAAGAAAAAAATATTTGTCACGCGGTACGCTCAAGCCATTCGGCTCGCACCGGTTCACACGTTGCCGTTAAATTTACAAGTCGCACTACAACCGGTGCGAACGTTATCTACATTGGTTCAAGGGTGGTACTGAAGGAGCACCGTGTTATTTTAAAATTAAAAAAAAGTGTGGTGCGATCGATTACCCAGCCACACCGTTGACCATGTGGAATAGCGGAAATGCGGTGCATTGATTTAAATATCCACCCTGGGGAGGGTATTTTTTTCAGTGCACCGCATTCCGCATTTCGACAGGGTCAACGGTGCGGCCTGGTAAAAGACAACACCACTGACTATGTAATGATCTTAGGAGGTCAGTGTGCTAACCGAACTATACACCCAGGGGCATAGAGTTTATTCAGTGCACCTCACTCCCGACACCATCCATAGTCAACAGTGCGCTGAAAATTTTTATGTGCACCACCATCGGTGCGCTGAACATTTTCTAGTGCACCACCACCAGTGTGCGACAAACAAAGACGCACCAGTACCAGTGCATGCCTGTTTTTTGTGGTGCATTTACTTTTTTTTTTCCTAAAAAAATTAGATATGTATATTCCTAAATACATGTCTCATTTAATAAAAAAATTGTATTTAATATGTCAATCATTCAGAGACGTGAAAGGAGAGAAGAGGGGGAACAACAACGACAACAAGAGGACCAATATAACATGGTTCACCTATGGGAGGCATGAGAGAGGGAGAGAGATGCGTACCCTCGCCCTATTACAGCATCTACCCAGGGGCTCCTAAGGCAGGTAGGCCTTCTCAAGTTCTATGAGAAGGCTACTTCCCTAAAGGGCCATTGTCTATTTTTGAGACATCTTATCCACAGGTGGAATGCCCACCTACAGGCTTTCCGGGTTGGTCCTAACCAGTGGTACGCACCCACTTAGGAGGACATATATCTCATTACAGGGCTATTGAGGAGAGGAGTGGATTTTCCCTCATTCCCATAGGTTCCAGTTGGTTATGCAACAGGGAGTCAGTTGGTGTACTCCCAGAGATACATTAGCGTAGATATATTGTCTCCTTCAGATTTCAGGTTTCCAGAGGTCAGTTACGTATTGGTGCATTTGGTAGTGAGGAGGTGAGGTGCCTCTCACTTCTGATTTCGACCATTTCACACAACACTAGTGACGGGCAACGCATTAGTTGCTCACTTCTATATTATGTTGATTCTTTAGTATAGGAGCCACGACTTGTTAGGTGGTCTGCCATTTTTTTCCGGTAGTTATGTATAGCCTTAGATAGATATTGTGCTCATGCACAAGGGAGGGTATACTTCCCTTTTTCTTCAGTTATTTTTTGTTTATTTTTTAGATTTTTCCATAGACAAGGCTTACTTTTTTTGGCAGCCTCGTAGGCCGATGTTCGAGACACAGATGCACATGTGGGGGCAGATGATGCCCAAGAGGAGAAAGACTATTTTTACAACGAGGATATCACATGATGCAATGTAGTTGCTAGCCAGTGTTGACGAGAATCCCTTCATTATGGTCCCCTGTCCTTATGTTGGTTTGGATTGGCGAGGGTGTACTAACATCCTCTTCACAAATGACGAGCAACCGAATAATAGAGGTAATATTATTGTTTTATTTAAATTTATTCTAACATGTTCTTTAACTTGTTTTTATTAAATTGTGTAATGAAATTGTCTAATTATTGTTATGTACTTGTATATATTTTGTAGACATTGGGTCTTTTGATGGCGAGACATGCCATCACCACCATATGATCCAGGTGTGGATCCTTATGATGATCAAGGTATGCCAGATGCCGAGGATCATCAGGAGGCCAGTGCAGAGAGACCTGCTCCTGCTAATGCGCAGATACTACCTTTTTCTAGGTGCAGTAAGCTTGATAGCAGATACTGGATGGAATTGGGCAACCAACTCACTGCATTGATTGTTCAGGTAGGCATCAGAGCCGCTACTATGAGAGACTTACGAGCCGATGGTAGGTTGTTACATATGTGGAGAGGCATATAGTGTGACATGTACAGCCTGATGCATCATGTCGTAGGAGCTACAACCTTAGTTATGCGGTTGAGGAGGACCGTTGCACGTTATAGGCATGGTCGAGATGTAGCACATGATTGACAGTCCATGAGCATCACGCATCATCTTATGATCGTTCACCTCGCGTCACGTCAGATGAGCAGCCTCCACTAGCATTGAGCAGCAGTCATCATGGAGAGCAGGCTAGACCATCGGCCATGTCCAGTTAGCAGCCTGCAGCATCCAACAAGACTCATGATCATGAGCAGGCTGGACCATCAACCATGTCGAGTCATCACGAAGAGCATTTGACAGTTGATCCAGATCAACAGGCACATGATGATAAGCATGTATCTGAGCTTGTTGAGGTTGCACCATTAACTGAACAAACCTCGACTAGTATTGATATTGATGATGTACCACTAGTTGATCCATGACATTTATATTACAGTTGTATATTTTTAACATTATTCAGCTATATATATAGTCCATGTATTTTATGTTCATGTTGCAGTTGTAATTCATTTACATGTTGGTGATCATCATGATGTGTATATTGTTAGGTCATGTTAGATATGTTCATTTAATGTGCAGCTTGCAGATAGATGTGTATGCAATAACAGTTATTTCACATGGGATGTATATTTGATGTTTGTGTTGTGATGATGTTATATAATGTTAATTATGTTTTGTTAGATGATCATGATCACAATGATGTTAGCGAATTGGAATGTGTTTTTTATTCAAATATGATGTTTGTATGATGGTTATCATGAACGTGATGTTTATTAATTAATTTAATATTAAATTATCATGATATTGTAAAATTATAATATTTGTAATCATAATTGTATGTAAAATTATAAAATTGTAATTGTATTTGTATTAATTGTAATTGTATGTAAAATATTTGTAAAATTTTACTTGTAATTGTAATGGTATATATGTAAATTTTTAAAATTGTAATTGTAATTGTAAATTTTAAATTTGTAAAATTGTAATTGTATATATGTAAAATTCGAAAATTGTAATTGTAATTGTACGTGAAATTGTAAAATTGTAATTCTAATTCTAATTCTAATTCTATGTAAAATATTTGTAAAATTTTAATTGTATTACTATGAATTGATTGTAATTGTAATTGTAATTGTATGTAAAATTCTAAAATTGTAATTGTATGTGAAATTGTAAAATTGTAATTGTAATTGTAATTCTAATTTTAATTGTATGTAAAATATTTGTAAAATTTTAATTGTATTAATGTGAAATGATTTTATTAAAATTTTAAATTTGTAAAATTTTAAATAATTGTAAAATAATAAATCTAGAATAATATGAATTATTGTAACATAATAAAGTTTATAAAATAATGCAAATAAATTCATGTCCTTTAGAATTATCATTATTTTATTATGATCTTACATACAAAAAAAAAAGAACTTTATACAGTATGCCATTTTTTTTGAGATCAACATAATTGCAAATTATCAAGTGAAATATTGCTTTTAACATTAACACAATGAAAATTACCAATTAATTCAAAACACTATTATAATGTTTCGAAAAACCCATCTTAAAAAGTATAAATATTGCTGAAATAACACGTGTACCATATCACCCTCGATTCTCATGATCACCCTCATTATCTTCTAGCTCATATGGCATGATAACACTATTGTTCTCAAAAATATATTTTGATATAGGGTTATGTCTCAATATGGACCACCAATCCCTATCCAACACATCTGGGTAAAAAAACACCTAGTTGTAATGTTTGGGGAAAACATAGGGCTCCTTAGCTTCATCCCACATCTTTCTAGAGTTGATACATATCAACCTACTATCGCAATCTTCCTTTACATTATTCCGATCAAAGGTGTCCCACCACTTGCACCTAAAAATAACACATTGTAAAGAAGAGAAATCCATTTCAATGATCTCTTGTATCTTTATGATGTAACCTAACATCCCTCGTACTAGGTTTTTATCATGGTGGCTAGATCGACTAGGTTTATTGAACTCGACTTCCACTCCATAATCTTGTATGATGTTTCTAGCATCGGAATTTTCTGTGCGAAAATGGTGTCCATATGCGTACATAGATGGGAACAAATGCACCTATTATAAAAAAGTTAAAAAACTCATAGTGTCACGTGTCTTATAATAACCCAACAGTTAAAATATGAAATATAGATGTCTTATAAGTTTCAAATTTACATATAAATTAAATAGATTATTACTGAGTTGCTGCACCCAATCCCTACGTTTAGCGCATCCTCTTTAGCACGCGGGTAACGATCGGTCAACAACCCAACTGTTGGGGCATATTTTTGGCATATTTTATTTTAAATGATCGGGATAAGGCACACTTCTACCATTAAATCGTTTGAATTATTTCCTGTCACTATCCCATTTCATCCTCTTATGTTTGTACAATGCGACCCATGGTTGTGTCGCTTCAGAATTGTAAAGAACGAATTTAATGGTTGCTTCAATTTCTGCATTCGCTGATGAAATCAAACCAACATTATATAGTAGTTAGAGATCAAAATATTCATTATATTTAAGTTCAACATGAATATTTACTTTGTGTAAATTTGAAAAATTATAAGTCGCTTACTCTTTATCAAGCGCTTTTTTCCACTCGTTTGGAGCAACTCCCCTTCTCTTTTGTCTTCATCCCTTTCATCGTCCCAAATCATCG
This sequence comes from Pinus albicaulis, assembly GCA_034641835.2. Lineage (NCBI taxonomy): Eukaryota > Viridiplantae > Streptophyta > Pinopsida > Pinales > Pinaceae > Pinus > Pinus albicaulis. Next base: position 984,772,397 of record CM076569.1, read on the forward strand.
CACCTAGTTTGTTGTAAATATGTTTGATGTACTCACTCACATAATAGAAATACTCATATGATATGTACCCCTCTGCCATATACCCCTCACGTTTTTCCCTTTGTCAAACAAAACCTTTCAATTTCTTCATGTACATCTCTAAGAAGAACATCCAACGACAAGAAACCACCCCAACTAATTCAACCTCGTCTACTAGGTGGATTAGAAGATTAACCTGTAAGTCCATGAAACTCGTCGGCAGTTCCTTCTCAAACATACAAACAATCTCAACTATCTCTTGACGCCACCGTGGAATGCTAGCTACATGAATCGGGCCTTTGACGTGATCCAACATACAAATGTAGATAATTTAGATATGGCACATCCTAGGTCTTGAGGGAATTCATGTTTCACACATCCATGCACGAACAAAGGATAATGATATTGCAAAGTTATAAACACGTGCAATAATATACAAAATTAGTTATGTTTTATGATCCCTGCATGGGATAAAATTTATTAATATAAAAAATAATAAAATTATGATTTTGACATTATACATACTCTTAGAAGATTCAAATGGTCATGTGATTTCAACCCCGACAAATGGTCATCCACAGTGAAGCAGTGCCATAGTGAAGACTCGTATGAAGTTGGCACCCTCACACCCATTATAGCTTCTTGTGCCAAATAAATATCATATTTTTTAAAAATCCATGGGACATCACCTTCTTTGAAAAACCATGAATTAGAGGGACCAGCGCCTGCCTATGATCACGTAATTTCTAATCATCTTGGTCAATGTTTTTTTTTATTTTTTGAAGTAATAATATCTTTCCTAATAACCAATGTGTTACATTTTTTCGATGACATGTGCCTCCATAAAGAAGATGAAACATTTTTAAATATATGCATGGGATCTAATAAGTGGGTAATCTTAAGATGCTCCCAATATGGGAGGTTATAAAAGATATATGTCCTTTTCATCCCAATGGGAAATTTCTCAACATAGGTGTTGAAGAATTCTGGATCATCGAACATAGGCTCCCCATTTGGATTGAACATTTCTATGAACTCCTTCTCCTTCTCTCCATTCAGCCAGTGTCGTTATTGGAGGCCTTTGGGTTCTCTCTCGTTTACCATTAAAAGAGGATGATGCTCTTCTATAAGGGTGTTCTTCTGGGTTGAATACCTTGGAGCAATCATACACTGGCTTTCGTAGGTCCTTGGACCATCTAGCTTTCAAAGAAGGTCCACAACATTTACATCCAAAATACCCTTTTTTTACAAGACATGCGAGATTATTGTATAGAATTAATATGCATGGCATGTTAAAGAATATCATGAAGATCAAAACAATTACAACGAATTAAATAACTAATATGTGAAAGAATATTGTTACGTATATAAACAAATCAATAAATTAAACATGTAATTTAACAGAGTAAACTCCTAATCCTAGATAATCATGTGTCGTGTAAGCACATATGCCATACAACATAAAAATCCTCTATGTTGCGATGGGTCTTGATACATCGTATAAATTTATCCCATCCCATAATTCCTTCAATTCATATACCAGTGGTTGTAAGTAGAAATCCATATTCTTCACTTGTCTTCTACCAGGGACTATGAGAGCCAACATAAGATGTTCATTCTTCACGGACAACCATGGGGGGATATTGTTATTGATCACTACTACAGGCCAAACATAACATTTTATGTTCTGGAGGGAATATGGGTTGACGCCATCCATGGCTATGCTGAGTCATAGACTTCGTACTTCATCCTTGAATTTTTCAGGCCGTGTATCCTCTATATGCTTCATGGCTATTGAATTAGTTGGGATTCACATAACTCCCAACTCACTTCTGTGTGAGGCATGCCATCCCTGCAACATAGCTAATTATTTGCATCAAAAGATCCTTTGAATCCTTGGGATTATAGGCATGTGCCTCAATATCTTAAAAGGAGGACCAGTATGTGATTTACCCTTCTTTTTTTATTTATCATACCTGTCATGCCCACATTTCGAACATATCTCTTTGTCTGCATATTCTCCTCTATATAGAATACAATCATTTGGACATGAATGATATGATATGTACTCAACACCCAACATTTTCAACAATTTCTTTGCCTCTTCGCAGCTACCGGTCAAGACATTATCACTCGAAAGAACCTTATCTTTGAATAACCTATAGTTGGTGATCATGGAGAAATATATTAATAAAAGTACATTAATGCTGATATAATTATTAGCGTTCATAAAATTTACCATTTGTAATGTTCATTGTACTGTACTGATTATATTTCTCAAATTTATATAAGGGAGAAGTTTATGGTAACTTACCTCAAAACTTCCAAGAAACATGTATTCGACAAGCTAAACTTTGCTTTCAAGTTATACAGTAACATCGTTGTCCCCAACTGGGTATAATTTGACTGACCGCCAGGTCCAAAGAGAGGGGTGGTGGAAGAAAATTTAAGGCTTTTAAAAAATGTGTCAGCGATATGAGCATCATCCCCTAGTTGATCATCGTGTTGGAATGCATCTAACAACATTGTCTCCATGGCATTCATCTCCCTTAATTAATCATCCATACCAACCTCTAATTGATTGCGTCCATTTTCAGCTTGTGAAGAACTACTATTGTTGTAGTCATTCCTAATTGGTGAATATGGACGTAGTGGGAATTGAATCGGTGGTTGATTCAACCATTATTGGTATCGTTCCTCTCCGATTTTTTCTCTTAATTTAGTCTTCTCTCGATTTGACATTTTTGTGGGGTGCAATGGAAGATGGTAGGTAGGTCTCTCATCATCACTAGAATCCTAATAATTAAAAAAAAAAAAATTGAACATGATTAGTACAAAATATATGATATCAATTAGTAAACACATTGACAATATTACATGATTAATTGGTTTGACGTTGAAATAATTACATTAATCAGTATACCAAACAATTGTAATTATTACCATCATTAATGTCCTGGGATTGTGGCTAGAAGATGCAATATTGTTACAATTAGCAGGGTGAAGGGGCTGTCCATTTTCATCTACCAAATGTGCTTTGTGGTATGTTGCTCCTAATAAGAGCTTTCGACGTTTTGGAGTTGACGTTTGAATATTTTGTGCATCACAACTTGATTCTAAATCTGTGTGAACCTGCAAATTTGTATACATTATAAATTTAATTAAGTTGTGCATGATTGACATGGATAAAAAACATAAATTCAATTAGATAATGAAAATATAAATAAAATCTGAAGTAAATATTACGTCTCAAGATGGATAGGGAAAACTCCGTGATGGACTTTGAGAAATATTATGGAATGAGCTGCATTTTGAAGAAATTTCCATTCAATATAATTATGATATTTTTTCCCTGCATTTGAGAAAAATCAGCAATAATTTTTGGTGCACACACCTAAAAGTAATTTCAGTGAATTAAAAATGGACTTCTTGTTATTGGTGCTAATATACAGATCACCGCACGGGTGTGTTTCCGTTAATGCACATCGGTGCAGTGATATTAAGTGACACACCAGCGACGAATAACCGTGAATAAAAAAAGCGCAACTCTATTTTCTTTAAGTGAAAAAAGCGGTAAATTGAAAAATGGGCAGCAAAATATTTTTGAAAATCTAATTTCATAAAACAATTCTTTAAATACTAAACACTTTTCATTATTTCACTATTTTTGCAAAAAACTTCAGCCAAATATTTGCAGGAGACATACCTGGAGCAACAGAACACCAGAGCACTGTGGAGCAATGAAATATGTTCGAATAGAAGTGTTTAGACAATCAGAATTCCAAACTTTTGGTGATTTAAACCCTGTAGCATAAATTTCAAATGATCTCGTGATTAATTTTATTATTTTTTTAATTTTTCGACAACTTTTTTCCGCAGTAAGAAAAAAATTCAATTTCTTTTTCATTTTCAGAAACAAAATTAAAAAAAAAAAAATATTCATATTTACCCTAAACCTACATTCTTTTTGTTTCTTCCCTTTCTTCTCCCTGTTTCTGTGATTTTAGAATTAAGGATTTTCATTTTATATTTATAGGGTTTTTGTATTGCTATATATAGGCCTAAGACATCCAACCCATGGGATGACTTGCATAGTCAGATCCCAATCCATGTCGGCCCTTGCGTGAATTTTTGAAAAAAAAAATTTATTTTATATTTTATCGGTGTGCCCTGTGTAACCTAGTGCACCAGTGTGCTATATTATCCCAATGCCCCACGAAATTACTGTGATAAAAACATTAAAAACAATTTTTTTTTAATCAGTGCGCCATATGTAAAATAGGGCATTGATGCGCTATTTCATTATGGCGCACAACGAATGTGATTTTTCGCAAAAAATGTTTTATTGTGTTAATCGGTGCACCATGTAACATATACCGCACCGCATCGGGTCTCCTAGTTGACAGAGAGCACTCTATGGTGGTCCCTTGTTTGCATGGGGCGTTTGTGCTACAAAAACTAACACTGGATAATTTTTATTATTTTCTCTGTGTTAATTAGTGCGGTGGTTAACATGTAACACACCAGTGCTTCTTGTTGACATAGAAAATTGTACGGTCTATTATATTGTTTGTATGGTGCATTTATAAGACACCCACGCACCGACGTCGATGCGTACACCATGAATGGCGCACCGGTTTCTTGAGATTTTTTTTTTTTACTTGAAAAATTGACAATTTATTTATAAAATATATTAATGAATGATATGGTAAAGGTTTCATATTGATAAAGAAATGGCTGACAAGAGATCAAGTAACAAAAATACTGATAGCACATCAAGAAAAGAAAAAAATACAAGTTCTTTGTAAATTCTTTACAAAAAAAAATTATTTTTGAACTATATGTAAGTTTAACTAATATTTATTGTTTATTGTGTATCATGAAGAGCCACAAAATGACAAAGCTCGATAAGATTATTTCTGATCTAGGACCAAAAGAGCGTAAAATCTTGATGGAAAAATTGCAAAAGGATGAATCAGGTGAATGAAAAAATACTATCGATCCAATATGAGTTTCTTTTTTTAATTTTAATTAATAGTATACTTAAAATTATTAGATAACATGTGTCAAACAATATATTAATTCACATATGTTTAATGTTCTACAGGGGCCAACAACTCATAAAAGTAATGTTCTTCTAAGAAAATAAAAAAAATGGAACATGCAAATGAAAATGAATTGCTCCTTAGCTCATCTAGAGTGGTGCTGGAGGTTAACGAAAGGGGGGGAACTTTTACAAAATTTTGAGAGATCTAGTGGAAAAAATGTATAGACGTTCTTTCCACTTACAATACAAAAATCAATCCAATGATTCCAAGAACCAAAATTTATCTAAACTCCAGGAAGAGTTTTCAGAGAATTGGTCAATGAGACATGTCAGACTTTTAATAGCAAAAATGTACAACAACAAAAAAGAAGAAATGAAAAATTAATATTCCTTTAAATGTTTGTCTATAATTATTTATAAATATCACTTTTGTTATATTTAATTTTCATATATCAATGTAAAAATTAAATATTTTATTGTCATGTTACATTTTCAGGAAGCTTATGAAAATTTCAAAAGATAAAAGAGCTGATATCATAAATATGCTAGTAGGAATGTCCAAAAATGTATACAAGGAGATGGTCAAATAAATGGAAAAAATTGCATTGCATGAGGAGTCATCTCAACAACAACATGCTTCAAATGTAATATGTAATCATTGAATTTTTCGATCATTAGGTACAACAAATAAAATAGGATGACAAGGAAGAAAAGGGTTGATATCTAAGTTTGTGAGTAATTATTACTTCCTTATAACAACTTAACTAGATTTCATTTTTGTATTTTTGAAGTTTTTTTACAAAAATCATCATTGAATTTCTTCAAACAGGTGCTAACATACAAAGAAGAACCATCAGACGAATTGATTGACATTGGGTTAAATATGGGTTGTGAGTATATGTTGGCATATCAAAAATTAATTGTGGAATTTGTACGCATCTATTGATCTTGTTTTACTTAGCTCCTTATATAATTAATAGAACAAAAAAATATCTTATTTTAAATATATGATGTGTTATGGGGTATAAAATTTGTAGGAAACAAAGTATGGAACTGTGCCAACAGATGAAACCTTGAAAGATGGCATACTACATGGTTTTGAAAGAATGTGTATAGTTCATGAGTCAATTGTTTCTATGGTACATCATTTCTTTTCGATTTACATTGATGTATATTATTTAATATTGCAATTTTAATTATTCTCACCAGTGTATATACACTCATTACAGTTTATTTTTATGTTTGTAGATGGAAGGTGAAGAAGATCAAGAAAACAATCAACACCGTGAACAAAATAGGACGACAAGGAAGAAAAGGGTTGATATCTAAGTTTGTGAGTAATTATTACTTCCTTATAACAACTTAACTAGATTTCATTTTTGTATTTTTAAAGTTTTTTTACAAAAATCATCATTGAATGCCTTCAAACAGGTGCTAACATACAAAGAAGAACCATCAGACGAATTTAATATTGCAATTTTAATTATTCTCACCAGTGTATATACACTCGTTACAGTTTATTTTTATGTTTGTAGATGGAAGGTGAAGAAGATCAAGAAAACAATCAACACCGTGAACAAAATAGGACGACAAGGAAGAAAAGGGTTGATATCTAAGTTTGTGAGTAATTATTACTTCCTTATAACAACTTAACTAGATTTCATTTTTGTATTTTTTAAGTTGTTTTACAAAAATCATCATTGAATGGCCTGAAACAAAGCTAACATACAAAGAAGAACCATCTACTAATGAATATTTGCAGTAATTTATTAAGAAAATTCAGAAGCACACCACGAACAAAACATTCCTAAAAATAACCCAAGTCATGGAAGTAGATCTAGCAGTGACAACAATTCAAGCAAAGAATGATGATCATTATGTTTGGATATCAAAGCAAGGTGGCATATTTTTTTAAATATGTGTCTGTGAAATCAGACATTTTGTTTAATGTAATGGACATAGTGTCCAATTGAAAGACAAAGGGATACCAATAACTGTCCCATTTTGTATGGCAAGACATTTTATATATATATATATATATATATATATATATATATATATATATATATATATATATATATATATATATATGTAATAAAATATGTTTACCTAATTTTATTGTATCTCCTCCATTGTTACCGCGTGGGTAATGTAAAGACACCATCGATTAAATTTATGAAGTAGAATAAATAATATAATGAAAGATGTGAAATTTGATGATATTATGATATGATATAACAATTAACCAAACATCGTTCTTAAATGCACTAATAAAAATTTAATTCGTATGAATATTGTTATAAGATATATATGTGTCAACTTTTGATGAATAATGAATTTTAAAAAACCACAATAATTATGATATGATATAACAAATTAATCCAAACATCACATTCAAATGCATTAATACAAATTTAATTAATATGAATATTGTTATAAGATGTGTCGACTTTTGATGAATAATGAATTTAAAACAATCACAATAATTGCACTGTCATAGGTCGATGTTTCTAAAAAATAAAATGAACACTAGTGCGCTTATATCATACCAAAGGTGTTTATGATAAACCATAATTAAATATTTCGACGACTGTGCGTTGTTGAAATCACGTCTTAATTTTTAACTATCAGCATTAGAGCACAATTTAAAGCGCTTCGTGAGAGGTCTGTTACATTGTAGGTGCGCGAATGACTGATGAGGCACTCCGTGACAAATTAATACATCATCACAATAGTGCATACGCTGTGCCAGGAAGTGCAGGTAAACGCAACGCGCTTGAGACGGTTAGCATCATGGTAACGCAATCACTAGAATGAGCCCGTGCAAATATCCATTCATGGATTTTTAAACATGATAAATTACAACAGTATAGGCAGCCACGCTCCTGCCACCCTTCTTCTTTGATGCACCGCGCCGCGCGACACCTTCGTAGCGTACCGATGAAAAAAACATCCGTAATAACCTCCAGCCACCCAATTTTTTTAGTTGTGTTGAAATTTCGTTAAAATCTCTGCCAAAACCTCTGTAACCATAAACAGATGTTTTAGAAAATGTTTTTTTTGAAAATTTTGGCCAATTTTATAACACGGAAAACCTTCTTTATAACCTCTACTAGAGGGTCTTTTCCTTGTAGTGAAAGCCTTGTTTTAGGTGACAACCTGAACATTTTTCAAAGACAGAGATGACCCTAGACAATGACCTATATGAGGTGGAATGTCATAACCCTATACCTTTTAAAGATTATGATGGAGACAGTGACATTGAAAATTATGATGATGATGAATGAGATGAGGGAGCAACACACTTGACCTAGACCTCTTCAGTGACAAAAATTATTTTCTAAAAACTTGAAAAAGTAAAAAAAAATTACATATGACTTTAGGAAAAAAACTGAAAGAGTTATTTTTTATCATTGACATACGTAAGCTAACAAACGGGAAGAGGATTTTTCCTCCCATTTAAGGATTTCATCTTGAAAGTATTGTGACCAATATTTTCTTTGATGGTAAAGGTACCAATCCATAAAGGTTGGAACTTCGTATGTTTTCCTTTCTCTTCATGGGATTTGTCCCACTTCAATACTAAGTCACCCAAATAAAAAATATTAGTCCCTGTGAACTTTTTGTCAAACCAATGCTTAATACAATTTTGATGGACAACAAATATTCCTTTTATTTTGAGCTTTTCTTCCTCAGGTTTAAGCAAAGTATATATCACACTTTGAATAGAAGGTAAGGTCTACCTTGGGACTCTTGGGAGAGTTACAAGGTTGGGAGATATAGGTTTAGAGGAAAGATAACTTATTTACCATAAACCAGAAAGTACAACAAGGTTTTGAGGGAAGGATTAGGACTTACATGGTCAAGCCATAATACATCTATCAAAGCATTGTGCCAGTTACTTTGCTCAAATACAATGGTTTTCTTGATTATACGAATGAGATTTTTATTTGTTGATTCAGCTAAACCATTTCCCTATGGATAATAATTAGATGTGTGCTTTAACAAAATGCCATTTTCTAAAGTGAAATCATAAATTTTCAGTGAAGAAAAATAATTCGTGCATTGGAACACCAAACCTGGTTGTAATATTCTGCTTTAAGAATTGGATGAATTCCTGGTCGTTAACTTTCCTTAAAGGAACCGCTTATTTCCATTGATTAAAATAATTTGTTGTTGTTAAAATGTATCGGTGTTTCTTTGATGAATGTGGGAAGATTTATCCAATAACATCTAGTCCCCACTGTTGGAAAGGTTCCTCGACTGCTATTGGTAGAAGTGGGGCGACTGACTTCTGATATCGACTGACACATCTATGACAAGATGGGCACTTATGATCATAAGCATGATCATATTTAAATAATGTGGGCCAATAGTAACCAAACCTCATTACTTTATGCGTAGTTGTATCGCCCCTATAGTGACCACCAATGTGGTTCTTTCTAAAAATCACTCCATGAACGAGCTGATAAGATAGATATTTAAGGCAGGTTTCCCTCTTTTTTTTGTTCAAAAAATGTGTGAGAAAGGGGTTGTGTTCTAATAATTGTTGTATGTCTAAGTACCATGGCGTTGTTGAGCTTGTTTGGGGAACTTGTTCAAAATTGTACATCTTTATCTCCTCCTACCATCTTGAAATGTCTTGCTCCAGAACATCTCTCGCTTCTGCTGCTAATTAACGGAGGACATGCCCCTTAGTAGTATGAACTGGTTTAAATTCAAGATCATATTCTTGTAAATAGGTAATCCAATTTTCCCTCTTATCACCCAACTCCTACTACACAAAGAGTGTTCTAATCGCTAGATGAGGCACATATACAATCATGTGCACTTTAAGGAGATAGGGCCTATTTTACTGCCTTATATACAACCTATGATTATTTATCAATGGTAGGGTAACTTCTCTATGACCACTGCAAGCCAACACTCATAAATTAAATAGGCCATTCATTACCTTCAATATCCTTCTATTTCAACACGGTCGCAATAGATGAATTTGAGGAAAATTTATAAAGCAGGAAATCCTTACCATAATCATGACTAAACAAAGCAGGTGCATCAACAATAACTAGTTTAATTTCAGAAAAATCATCTTTCTCTCGTTTGTCCCATTTATAAAGTGTGTGTTTCTTAATCATCTCCTATAATTTTTTAACTATTTGAGCATAGTCAGAGATGAACTTGTGCAAGAAATTATATTTCCCTAAGAAAGTATGCATAGACTTCTTATTACTGGGAACGAGATCTGAGTTATAGCTTTGACCCTTTCAGGATCAACTTTGATTCCACTTTTCATAATGATGTGTCGTATGGGTGTGTCTTCTGAAACACCAAATATGATTTTCTTGGGATTGAGAAAGATTCTATTGACGAGCTCCATCATTAGGTATTATTGGAGGGGTTAATTGTCACCTTTTATCCTTATTAAGTCTCTCTTTCTCACATTTAAATTATATTATGGTCTTATGTTGCTAGTGTACATGGTGATTAAGGCTTGTCATACTTCGAATGCCTAACATGAGTTAAATGCATGATAATCATGAAGATATTGCACTTTTGATGAATATTTTTCAATTAAAGCTCGGAGTAGATAACAAGGAGAGATTCTAGGATTATTTCCTACCTCCTTAACTCACAAAGGCAACCAAGGGATCCTCAAGATTCCCTCCAACAACTCGAAATCAAAGGAAACCAAGCAAATGGGAGATCAAGAGAACCAAAGCTCGACTTCTCTTATTCAAAGTGGACACATCAGCTAATTTTTAGGGAGATGTTGGTAGTTACCGTCTAGGTTAAATAGGGCTGAGCAAGAGCTCATTAGGATTCGAACTTTGAAGGAATATAATAGACTCTTAGCTCTTGTAATAATTTTTTTTATAATTTTATGATGATGTAATGAGACTATTTTCTTCAATAAGATGAGTATTCAGATTTTCCTTCACTGATTTAGTTTCAGAGGGCTAGGCTTGTGGGTTAGGGTCCAAACCATTTTCCTTAGTCTCTCTTGTCTATTCATGATTATTTTTATGTCATTGTAGCTAGTTTTCTTTATGAGTTTTTAGCTAGTTTTCTTACATTTCAATTCACTACTTTTAGTTTGATTCCATTTGTCTTTTGATGTATTTAAGCTTGCATAAATGCTGGTAGAATAACTGATAAACTCATAAAGCTGTGTGCCAAGCCTCCCTCTCTCATCTCTTTCATTGGAGCTTGAGGAGGGCAGACCTTACCCACGCGCCAAATTTTCTCTTTAGTTTATGATTTCTTGGAAAGAATAGTTAGGTTGTTGTAGTGTCATGAACATGTCTAGAATACTGAGTTAGATTTCTAATTGAAGGCTAAATTAGGTTTTCTTTCCAAATTCAACTCATCTTTTCCATTTACTTCATCATGAATTTTCCAATGTTTGTTGCATGAACAGGTAGTTTGCTTGCAGGTTCAAGTAGCACAACAAAGGAGGACTTCACTAGCACCCTTAGCTTCATTTCTCACCCATAGTCAACCTTGTTTCTTTCAAATCACCATCAGCCTTTTTTTTAAAATATTTTTCACCTTCACACCGTGAGAAACCCTAAAAGTGAAAGACGGGCTTCTCAAGAGGTTTTGAGCCTGGCCAAGGGGTTGGCCACCCTCCATTCATCCAAACACACCTTCATTCCACCTTCCCTACACTTTTCTCCACCATTTTTGGCCTCAAATTTCCATCTAACTGTTTCCTATAGAAATTCAAGACTTTCCTGTAGCACTACAGGAAACCTGTAGCAGCACTTGCGGTAGCACTAGTGGGCCTCTCCTTAAGCCCAAAAACCATCATCCAGCTCATCTAGACCTTCCAAAACCATCCATACACCTTTAGCCCTATACCCATGAGTCCAAGACCTTTGTAAACCACCTTAGCACTTAGGTCATGATTAGATGCATGAGTAAAATCATGAAGTAGACATGTGTGATTAGGTTAGTCTTCTTCATGCAATTTCAATTCATCAATTTACTTCATGAAAGATGCCTAGTTTTCTTCCATTTATTTCCAATGTTTAACTTGTAGATTTCTTCCATTGCAGAGTAGCTGGATGTACTTTCCTGTTGTAGAATAGTTCTTTGGTTGCTGATAGAGTAATGGCTTTGAATCATTTGTATCCATAGGTCTAAGTTTAGAAGTGTGACATAATTCATTCAAAAACCCTAGAAATATAATCCTTTCATAGGACTTAGAAGAGGATGGCATGAGTAGAATGCATCTGATGTGTATATAGCACTGTCACCTCCAAGTTTGTACGAACCTTGGGTTGATAAAGTAAAGTAGATTAGCCTCTAGGAGTTGCAACATTCTTGGTGCAATACCAAGGCTCACCACGTTTTGGTGTCGTTGCTGGGGAGGTGTCTAGTAAATGCTTTGATTTCGTTTTAGCATTATTTTCTTCTTTGCTTTTACATGTTGTTTCAAAAATATTGAAAAATACAAAAGAAATATGATTTTCATGCCTCATAGGGGTAGGTATACTCAAGGAATGTTTTTACCAAAACCCCCCATATCTCCACATAGTCACCCTTCACTCTTCTTCAGTGACTGTGAGGTTGAACACGCCATAGGTGAGCCTTTTGAAAATTTTGAAGAACCTATTGGGGAAGAAGAATAACTTGTTTCACTAGAGGAACCTCCTTCATCTATTGAAGCCATGGTTGAACTTGAAGCCCAAGGAATATTTCCCATTAGAGAGTTAGATGGGGAAACTAAAATGAAGAACATCAGCTCCTCAGCCCTTCCACATTTCCATGGACTTACCTTTGAGGAACCTGACACATTCATGTTTGAATTTGTTGTTGTCTGTAGGACCTATGAATATGCCTCAAATGATCAAAAAATGAAGATATTCCCATCTTCCCTTAAATTCATGGAAATTGGAATTATGCAGAATATAGAATGGAAAAATAAAATCTCTCACACACATAAGGCACAATATATTCTCTGTGAAACTCTTTCAGGAGAAAACCCAGCTGAAAGGTGAGGTCGCTCCACTCTGCTTCTCTGTCTAGAAATATGGATGCAGGTACAAATAATTATGACTTGTGGCTCTTAGGTTGATACAATGTGCAAATCGTCTCTTTTTGATTTACCTCCAATCCCTCTTGTCTATATTTTTTCAGCTATGGAACAAATTCACTCGAAAGAATGGAATGCCTCTTCCTCCTAGTGGCCTAGTTATAACACAACCCAACAGCCTACTAGTGGTTAAGTTTGACTACATCAACTCCTAAAAAGAGTTAAAATATATATTCTTCTAAAGTATTTTACATCACAATAATGTGGCTAGACCCTTTTTCCATGAATAATGGGGGTTGATGTGACATCCTCTAGAACCACGGTGGTGAGAATAGGAAGGTCAACTTATGAGTGGCATAACTTTTGAATACAAACTCTAATTGAAACTCTTCTTGCGTCATTGGAAAGATATATGTGTATAGAATAGCATGAAAAGGTTTAATGCGAAAGACCAAAATTTTTACCCCTAAAAAAATGACATTTGATGCCTCAAAATGCTCTCGGACGGTTTCAGACCTCATTTTTCCAAACTGGGTCCTGCCCAAAAAAAAAAAAAAACTCGTGAGTTGATTCCTCCACTTTTTCCACTCTGAATGCATCGAGATGGATGAAAAACAATATAATGGTCCAATCCAGATCACACCTCCCCATTTTGGGAGGCTTTTGGTCCCCAAAACCTTCTACTGAATGAGGTGAGAAAATGTTTCCTCCACCTTCTCTCTGGTGTACCATTTAGTGTTTCCTGAAATTTTTCCCTTAAAGCAAATCTTCCAAAGGTGATGTTGCCCCTGGCTTGTAGTTTTGGACCTCTTCTACAAAAATATAACTTCTTTCAACTCTGCCTGAGCATTTGGTGCCAAATCCTCCATAGAAGGTAGGACACCTTCCTCTCCCTGATCTAGCATGGAAGGCTCAAAGAGTTTCAAATTATCTACATTCATAATTGAGTAAATGCACATATACGGTGGTAAACTGAGTCGATAGGAATTATCACCCACATTTTCTAGTATCTCAAAGGTAGCATCTCGCATAGCCTTGATTTTATTACCAAGCCCCTGCAACCTCTCCTTGTTCAACTGTAGCCATACACTATCTCCCACCTTGAACAATTTCTTTTTTGTTGTTGTAATATTCCAAATTTTCCATCAGCTAATTGGAATATTAGAGTTCCTACTTTTCTTATTTAGTTAAGTAAATAAAAGGGTGGAGAGACCCATAAACCCAGTAGATGAATAAAATACACTTCTATAGTGTGAATGTGGGTTAGTTAGGTAGTGGATCAGCATTATGGAGTAGTGGAGCAGCTTATTGATGAAGGAAGAGTGGAGGTCATAGAGAAATAATGAGGAAGATGATGGAGATAGTGGAGAAATAATTATGAAATGATGGAGGAAGTGATGCATTAAATGCACACATGATGGAGGGAGTGGAGAGTAATTGCAACAATGGTGGAGATCATGGAGGAAATCACAGTTTTTATGGAGGCTAGTGGCCACATGTGCAACGCACTTATGAGGTGGGCCAAGGCTAGGGAAGGCTCACAAACATAAAAGGAAGATGAGGGAAGCAAAGAAAACCTGTTTGGAATTTTATATTGTATTATCGTTTGACATTATTTTTACGCTTCAGTTGTTTAGCTAAGTCTATTGTGTTGTTTAACACACGGGTGTTCCCAAGCAGGAATCCCACCCTTACCCACGAGGGACTTCGAGTGCCTAATTTGGGAAGGTTATTTTGAGAAGCTATTCATCATCTGACATTGGTTCCACATTCAACCCCTCTCTTATAAATGTACAACTTTAGGAATTACACATTCTTGTCTTAGTGTTTGAGAGGAGGAAGGTAGTTTCTAGCATTTCGGCTAGGAAACTCGTGGAGGATTCATACATTCACCTTGAGCTTCCATTTCAGTCTTCCAGGTGCAAAATTGTGATATATGGCATTAGGCCATCATATTATACCTCCATGCAACAACAGTTCCTTCAGGAATTGCGCAGTCTAACCAAGCAGATCTAAGGGAGGAAGGAAGTTCCAAGTATTTTAGCTTGGAATCCTATGAGGGGTCTTTCCCTCACTTTGGAGAGATATTTACATGAGCTGTGAGAATTATTTCATCATCCAAAAGTAGGCTACAACTCCAACCTCCTTGACAGCGTAGTCTAGTCCAGCAGTTGTGCAGTTTGCAGCTGCAACTTGAGCAGGGAAAGGAGGAGCTAGATCTCAAGCTTCTAGCTTGGAGATCAGGAGAAGGGATCAGCCCTTCAGTTAGTGAGTTGAGTGGGTGCTATTGTAGCTGATATATCATATTTTATCCCCATATCAGTATTTTTCTCCAAGGAGTGTGTAACTCAGCCAGCAGGGGTGCAGTGTGCTACCCAAAAAGGGCCAAAAATCCAAAGTTAAAATCCAAACAAACCATTTTTGGTTTTTTATGGGTTTTTTTAGTAGAGTCCGTGTTTAAAATCCCAGATCTTTCAAAGCACTCTAGCAACCTCCCGCAAATGGTTCTTCTTCACAGTAGCAGTATTTTCCAGCAACAGCAGCAGTAGCAGCGCAACATTTCAAGGAGAAGATGTATTGTTATCCCAATTTGACATTGTTGAGCTGCACACAACACTTTGTGTTGGAGTGTGAAGTTTCTGAGGATGGGATTAGCATAGTCCTAATGCATAGAAACTATAAAATAGCTTTCGAGAACCAGAATTTAATGTTGCATGAGTTGTCTTATTCTATTTAGGACAAAGAGATATTGGCCATTATGCATGCACTGGTCAAATTCCAACAGTTTTTTATTGGAAGTAGATTTCGGGTGAAGACCAACCACCATAGTCTCCAACATATTTTAGCAGAGGAGCAACAAATACATGAGAGGCAATAGCGGTGGATCAGTACAATCCATGACTATGAGTTCAACATTGTATATGTAGAGGGCCATGAGACAACAGATGCACTATCGCGGAGATCAGCAGTGTTGTCACTGAGGAGCAGTGATGATTTGAGGGTCCAATTATTATTTGAGCATTTTGATGACTGCTTCACTTATTGAAGCATTAGATGGGCAGATGGTAGATGGTAGAAATCATGTGATGGATAACATCTTCCATTATCAAGACAAATCCTTCTTGATGAGCACCTCACAGCTCAAATAGAAGTTTCTGCATACATATTCAGAACCTCATAGGTTCTATCGAGCCATCGGTGAGAGGTTATCATGGAGAGACCTCAAGGAGGATGGACTTCGACATATCATGGAATGCAAATATTTTCATCAGATTATGGAGGATGGTATTTTTGACATTGATCCATTTTCGAGGTATGCACATTGCTTCAACATTTTCACACAATACATCTCTTCACCCGTGACCAGATTATATTTCCTGGTTGTCTTCATGCTTCATGGTATTCTCAAGACCATAGATAGTGATGGGGACAGTTATTGTATGAGAAATTTTTGGCGAGAGATTCTCCATTGGGTGGATACCGAGCTGGTGTATGATATGAGTCATCACTCACAGTTGGATGGATGGATGGGGATGATGAGCAAGTGATTGGAAAGCTACTTGCAAATCTATGACACAGGGCAACAAGAAGCATGATTGCGCTGTCTGCTCTTGGGTGAGTATGGTTACCACCCGAAATTTCAGATTGGTATGTTCCATGCCTTGCACACAACTGAGGTGATGCAACAGAAAGAGGCATGGTTGTGCTGGTTAATCTTGGGAAATTATGGCCACCATTTGACATTCCACATGTCAATTGGGATGACACTGTTTTATACTTGTCATGATGATGATGTGTTGTGGTAGCAAGAGGCATTGTTGCGGTGGCTTCTCTTGAGAGAGTATGGCTACCATACTTGGTATGATGATGTTGTGATGTGGCAACAAGAGGCATTGTTGCGGTGGCTTCTATTGGGAGAGTATGGTTTGACATTTCACATGTTGACCCATATGTCTCTATTTCCTACTTTGCAAAGTGTTGAGATGATGCTTAAGGCAAACAAGGCCACCAGGGCCAAGGATTGGAGCATGGAGAGACACAACCTAATCCATGTAGCATGGGTTGGAGAGATAGTTTATGAGTTGGTACTTTCCAGTTGGGGAAGGAACCACTACACTTCACATATCCCATGTAGAGAAGAGGCTTTTGGACAACAGATGGTTTCCACTTGGGGACTCATTGATGAGGAGAGGCATCTAGCTACATAACTGGAGGCCATTCTAGATATTCTAGAGAGGCAGCTATGGAGTTGGGCATTCATAACACATTGGAGAAGATGGGGAAACCTTCCATATGAGGATGCCACTTGGGAGGGAGATGGATTTCTGCAGCATTCACTTTTGCAATTTCTTGAGGACAAGCAACATTTTGGCTGGGAGGACTATAATATTCCAAGTTTTCCATCAGCTAATTGGAATATTAGAGTTCTTACTTTTCTTATTTAGTTAAGTAAATAAAAGGGTGGAGGTACCCATAAACCCAGTAGATGAATAAAATCCACTTCTATAGTGTGAATGTGGGTTAGTTAGGTAGTGGATAAACATTACGGAGTAGTGGAGTAGCTTATTGATGAAGGAAGAGTGGAGTTCATAGAGAAATAATGAGGAATATGATGGAGGTAGTGGAGAAATAATGATTAAGTGATGGAGGAAGTGGTGCATTAAATGCACACATGATGGAGGGAGTGGAGAGTAATTGTAGCAGTGATGGAGATCATGGAGGACATCGCAGTATTTATGGAGGCTAGTGACCACATGTGCATCATAGTTATGAGGTGGGCCAAGGCTAGGGAAGGCTCACAACCATAAAAGGAATATGAGGGCAGCAAAGCAAATCAGTTTGGAATTTGATATTGTATTTTCGTTTGAAATTCTTTGCACGCTTCAGCTATTTAGATAAGTTTGTTGTGTTGTTTAGCACACGTGTGTTCCCGAGCAGGAATCCCACCCTTACCCATGGGGGACTTCAAGTGCCTACTTTGGGAAGGTTATTTTGAGCAGCTATTCATCATCCGACATTGGTGCCACATTCAGCCCCTCACTTATGCATATACAACTTCAGGAATTACACATTCATGTCTTAGGGTTTGAGAGGAGGAAGGTAGTTTCTAGCATTTCAGCTAGGAATCCAGTGGAGGATTCATCCTTCAACTTTGAGCTTCCATTTTAGTATTCAAGGAGCAAGATTGTGATATCTAGCATCATTCCATCATATTACACCTCCATGCAGCAACAGTTCATTCAAGAATTGCATAGTCTAGCCAGGCAGATCTAAGGGAGGAAGGAAGCATTAGGGGAATTTTGAGGTCTAAAATGGGACTCATAAGAAAAATTTACAACCAAAATAAAATTTATAAGAACCAATAGGATTCAAGATGATGATTTCAACCATGGGGGATGATTCACCATTTTTTAAGTAAAAGGGTAAAAATATTAAAAAATAATAAAATAAGAAAACTATTTTTTCAACTTGAATTTTCAACTTATATCCCAAATCTTTTACTCAAATTTTGACCGGGAATACTCATTGGATGCAAAATTTAATTCCTCATCAAAGGAGTACCCATGTTGCATACTTTCAATGGACTCTGCTACGCGAAAAATGAGAAATACATGAAAAAATGTGATTGCAATCACATTTTTTCATGTATTTCTCATTTTTCATGTAGCATGGGCCATCGAAAGTATGCAACATGGGTACTCCTTGGATGAGGAATTAAATTTTGCATCCAACGAGTACTCCCACTCGAAATTTGAGTAAAAATTTTGTTAGATAAGTTGAAAATACGAGTTGAAAATTTAATTTTTTCTTTTTCCCTCTAAAATTTGATGATGTAATCAAATATTATTTTATTATTTCCATTATTATTTTATAATTTCCTTAGGAGGCCCATTTTAGACCTAAAAATTCCCCTAATGTTCCAAGTATTTCAGCTTGGAATTCTATGAGGGGTCTTTCCCTCACTTTAGAGAGATCATTTACATGAGCTGTGAGCATTCTTTCATCATCCAGCAGTAGGCTATAGCTCCAACCTCCTTGACAACGCAGTCTAGTCCAGTAGTTGTGTAGTTTGCAGCTGTAACTTGAGCAGAGAAATGAGGAGCTAGATCTCAAGCTTCTAGCCTGGAGATTAGGAGAAGGGATCAACCCTTCAGTTAGTGAGCTGAGTGGGTGCTATTGTAGTTGACAGATCATTATTTCAGCCCCATATCAGAAGTTGTCTCCAGGGAGTGCGTAACTCGACCAATAGGGGTGTAGTGTGCCACACAAAAAGGGCCAAAAATACAAAGTTAAGATCTAGCCAAACCATTTATGGGTTTTCTGGGTTTTTTGAGTAGAGTCCGTGGTTAAAATCCTGGATCTTTCTGAACACTCCAGAAGCCTCCTGCACATGGTTCTTCTTCACAGTAGTAGTAGTTTCCAGCAATAGCAACAGTAGCAACGCAAATTCCCAGTGCTAGTTTTCTTTAGTGTATTTCGGCCATCTTGTGGCTTGAGGGCATTCCTTTTGGAGCATTGTGTACTACCTTTCCGTTGACCCTTAATGATATTGTTCAGCTGTTTTCTGCCCATATATATGATGTTTTGATGTATTCCGACATTTTTCCAGTTCTACATGTTTAATTCTTATTTTACCATAGTTGGAATTGTGCATGTGTTCTATATTCTTGTCTTTTCCATTTTGGAATATTACATTTGTGTTGATCATGCTTGGAATTATACTTCTCTTGCAACTTTTGTAGTGTTTCTTGTACCCGTAGATGGATTTGCCTAATCTTCTCTATAATTTTTTTCAACCCTTAAAGCATCTCATGTAAGATCTTCCCTCACTCTTTCTTGTTGCACATATTTAATATCCAATGATGAAGGTGGAAAATATCCAAAACAAGTTTGAAATGGGGACTTTCCTATAGAAGTGTGGATTTTTCTGTTGTAAGAATCTTGTATATATACCATATTTTCATCCCATGTCTTCAGATGCTTCTAAATGTATCCCCTCAGAAGCTGCACCAAAGTCCCATTGAATACTTCTATCTTCCCATCTATCTATGGATGGAATGATGTAGATATCTTCAACTTTGTGTCCATATTCTCCCAAAATGTAGTGCAGAATGCACTGAGAAATATTGTATCCTTGTATGACGATGCTCCTTGGTATCCCAAAGTTCACCCAAACTTTTCCAAAAAACAAGTTTGTTTCTTCTTTCCTGCTGATGTTCTTTTTATAGGGAAAAATAACACAAATCTTACTAAACTATCAACTAACATGAACAGGTAGTCATGTCCCTTCCTAGTTGTTGGTAAACCTCCCACAAATTCCATGGAAATGCATTCTCATGGATGATCAGGTATAGGTAAGAGATGATATAGACCATGTTTCCTATTTCTAAGCTCATTGATACAACAAATCATGCATCCTCTTATGAACCTAGCTACACGCTCTTGCATCTTGGGCCAATACACATACTTATGCAAGCTAGCCACAGTCTTCCCTACACCAAAGTGACATGCAACCTTGGAGGTGTGAGACTCTCTAATCAACTGCAATCGCTCACCTTTAGAAACACATAGATTATCCAGCTTGTAGAGTAACCCATCCTGGAGATGGTAGTTAGTAGTGTTTTTCCCATCGTGCACATGACTTTGACTGTGCAACTGCTGACACACCTCCTTGAATTCATTACCCTATGATTATGCCTCTCTGTATGCATCATGGGTGAATGGCTCCATGTGCATAAGAGACCCCAAGCTATGATCTTTGATGTGGGTGGACTTGAAAGCATGTCAGCCAACTTGTGTTTGATACTCTTTGTATACTTGATCACCAAATGAAATTGATATAAAAATACGATCCACTTGTAATTCCTAGTCTGTTGTAGCTTACTCTAGGCCGGAAAGTACTATAATGGCTAGTGATCAGTGTGGATTACCATCTCCTTTCCCAACATATAGTTCTTCCACTTCTTCACATATTTCACCATGACATAGAGCTCCATGTCATAGGTATGGTAGTTAAGAACTTCCCCTTGAAATACTTTAGAATGGTAGCATACAGGTCTTCCTCCTTGCATCAAGAAAAATCCCATAGCATAACCACTTGCATCTGTCTCTACTTCAAAGGGTCACTGCAAGTTTGGTAATGCCAAAACTAGTGCTTGAATGATATTCTTCTTTAGCTCAAAATCCTTTGCTAACCTTTTCCCCATTGGAAACTCTTGCTACTTGTTGATATGGCATGGATCGGTGCTACTATTTATGAAAATAAGGCTATGAATTTCCTCAAGTACTGTGCTGCCCCAATGAAAATCCTAACCTTAGAAACATTAGTATGCACCAACCATTTCATGATGCCCTCCATATTGGAAGGACCTATCTTCAACTCTCCTCTACAAATCACATACCCCAGATACACCAAAGGTTGTTGCACAAACTCACACTTCTTGAGATTTGATAGTAGTTGGAGCTTCTTCAATGTTTCCAACACTTGTGTCAAATGTGAAATGTGCTCCTCCCAAGTAGAAATATATACCAGTATATCATCCAAATATAAAATAACAAATGAATATATAAAAGGGAGCAGTACATCATTCATTATTCTCATGAATGTAGCCGGTGCATTACATAATCCAAATGGGATAACTATCCACTCATACAAACCTTGCCTAGTTTTGAAGGCAGACTTCCGTCTATCTTCTTCTTTGACTCAAACCTGGTGATATCCATATCTCAAGTCCATCTTGGTGAATTAATTTTCTTGCTGCAATTGATCTAGCAAATCTTCTATCCTAGGTAGGGGTCATCTTTTCTTGAGTGCAATTTTGTTCAATGCCCTGTAATCTATACACATCCACCAAGTCCCATCCTTATTTGTCACAATGATGATGGGTGACCTATATGGTCATTTACTCAACCGAATGACATCATGTTCTAGAACTGTTTCTTCACCCCACTTGCTTCTATAAAAAACTACCTATACAACCCAATATTTGGAAGTGTGGAATCCGACAACAACTGGATCTCGTGCTCCACTTCTCTATTAGGTGTTAAACCTTTAGGCTCTCGAAACACATCCTCGTATGCCTGTAACAACTCCTCCAATTTTTTTTTATGTTTCTTAGTACACCCCTCTAGGGATTCCTTGCCTCTTATTGACTCCTCTTTAGACTAACTTTCTATTAAAAGCAATAAAACATACTTCTTACTGGAACTGATCAATTTCCTAGCTTGATTGGCACTTACCAGTGAAATTTTTTACTTTCCTTTGTGTGCATTGATGATGAGTGATTTTTCATCCTTGACAAGTTGGTACTAGTTTAATCTACTCATGAATATTTCATTTCGCATGTACATGTATGGACTCCCAAACATGACTCCGCGTACATCAAGGGCAACCACATCTAGATCTACTTAATCAATAAAATCAACACTAATAGAAAATCTAATTGTGCGTTGTTTTGTTACCTTCAACTTTATGTATTTATTTACCCATCCCAATAGATATGGTTTTGGATGATCACGAACTACCAGCCCTAACTTCCTGATCAACTCTTATGCAATGAGATTCACTTGTGATCCTGAGTCAAATAGAGCATCAATATTTTTATTCTTGACATGTATATTTATATGGAAGAGTTTGGTCATTTATTTCTCTCCTTATTGCTGAAGGATACTCAGAATCACCTCCTTATGAACTGACATACAAAAAATATTCTCATCCATGTCTGAGATTCTTTCAACTTGGTTTCTCGAATCAATTTCCATGAGTTTCTTCTTCTTATTATATTTCTTCTTGTTCTTCGAGTTCAACTCTAGATGAAAATTCCAACACATATCCTCTGTATGGTCACCAATGTTGCAGTGGTTGCTTAGATCTTTGCACTATTGTGTTGTGGCTACCGTCTTTTTATCTTTTCTCCTATTTTCTTCTGCTTCCCCACCTTGGATGCATCATGTTGCTCCTTTTGGTTATATCCAACTTGATTGCACTCTCTTACACCTATGTTCTCTAGGTACTGCGCCTATACACAAGCCTAGTCCACCGATTTATGCTTGAACAAAATCACTTTCTCACTCAAATGGCGATGAAAACCTCCCAAATACTCGAGGCTTACATATGGGTTCTTTGAAGAGATACCCAACATTATAGCCATATTTTAGAACTACGTGATGTACTCTTGCACGCTTTGCCTCGAATTTTTCTTGAAGTAGTGCCATCAGATCCACTGGTCCTCTACGTAACCAATGGAATAAAATTGTGATGTAATGAGGGTTTTGAAGTCCTCCCAATTAGTCATTGGATGTTCTCCCTCCAAATTTAGGGTTTCTATGTCGATTTCCCACCAAGTCAGTGCATGGCCCTCTAATTTTAGCCACACAAATCAAATATTTTGTCCTTCCACAATTTGGACACTGAAATAAACTTCTAGTTGTTGCAACCAGTGATTCATATTTAGAGCGTCGATCTCATTGTTGTACGACTTGATATCGACTTGTTGTAAGTTCCTTTTTTCTGTTAAGTTAGCTCGTTAGGTCAGTGGTTCAGGTCAATAAGCGAGGAGGTATGTTGGCACTTCACAAAGAAGAGTCACTTGTGGTAGTTTCAAGAAGAGAGTAGCTAATTCAGAGAAATATTCCACTTTTCATACGCTTGATAGGTCAGGTCTGCCACGAATTCCACAGGATGGGAAAAAATGGTTTTTCTTCCATTTTAAAAAAGGAATGTGATTGGTTCACAACACTCGAACTCGGTTGATATTTTCCGGATAATTTCTTCGACCAGTTCTTCATTTATTCCCAATCTCCAGATCCCCCTTCTAATTTGTCCTCTGCATTTGAACCCCCATATTCTCTAAATATCCCAAACCTATTTCTCAGGGCTTCCATGAGGAGTTTTACATGATGATTTATATTTGCGACTTGTTGTTCGAGCTGCGAAAACCTCACCTCTGCAGGATTACGAGGGTCATTTACAGATTCATCAACCATTATTAGAGTTTTAGTATTTTCGGTCCTATCAATATAGATCCACAAAATACTTGAAGAAACATGCTATGATACCAATATGATCTGCAAACTATTGTGGATATTCCATTGGACAGTTTTTTACAAAAATATGATAATATTATATAAAAAAATCTGAAATTCTAAACTATTATAGTTTTATTAAATTTCTAGATCTGTAGATTTAACTATAATTAGTGCATGCATGCTAATGGAAATTATGCAAAAAATAGAGAACGAAAAAATAAAATAACACATACACATAAGAGACAAGATATGATCCGGAAAACAATTTCGAGAGAAAACCCAACTGGAAGACGAGGTTGCTCTGCTCTCTTTCTCTCTCTCTGGAAATATGGCTGCAGGTACAAATAAGTATGACCTATGGCTCGTGGGCAGCTACAGTGAAAAAATCTTCTTTGTGTGCTCGACCTCCTATCCCTCTTGTATATTTTTTCTCAGCTATGGAACAAATGCACTTGAAAGAATCGAATGCCTCTTCCTCCTAGTGGCCCAATTATAACAAACCTTGATAACCTTCTAATGGTTAAGTTTGACTATATCAACTCTTAACCAAAGTTAAAATATACACTCTTCTAGAGTAATTTACATCAAAATCACATGGATATCTCCTTTTTCCATGAATAATGGGGGCTAACATGACATTCTCCAAGGAAATTAACCAAGGAGTTAAAGGTGCATAAGTGGACATATATTTTATATTATATCCCAAAAAAGTTGAAGGAAACAATATATATACATTGAATTTATAAAAAATGATATTCAAATTTATATATATCTATCTTGAAGTTATACTTTATAAAATATAGTAAGCAAGTGTCAAATTACATATTGAAGAAGGGTTTTTCACCTCGTGTACATCCACTTATTACGAAGAATACATAATCTTAATAATCAAATGATCCAGGTGGCTCCAGAGGCACACAGGGGACAAAGAGGACTTATGAAATCTCAAAAATCAAAGTGGAAAAAACGTGGCAAAATTAGTTTCAAGTTGAAGATCTCGTCGTCTTGATCATATTGGTGCGAATGGTTCATCAAACCGAGTTCGTATGCAAAAGTTAGAGTTGGTCAAAGTTCTAAGGTTGACTAGATGACTTGGCAAGTTAAGGAGGCATCATTTTCGCAGATTCCGTTGATTGGATTCCGACCAGCTCCAGCCAGATTCCGAGCGAAATTGTGGGACGTTTAATTTGTCCTCTTCGGCCTTAAAACTGAATTTCACAATATGGGACTATTGTTAAATAAAAACAAAAAATATATAATTTAGGGGTGGCAGGCCACCAACGCCGCCACCCCACACAAAATCTGCATACCATATATTAAAATTTTTGTTGGGTGGCGGGCTGCCAACCCCACCACCCCCAGAACCTCCACATAACAATCCGCATAATTTAAACCATATGGCATGGTCTCTCATTCAAAAGGGTTGGTTCGGGGCTGCATGGAGTGGACCCCACCCACCCAAACCATCACACACCATTATACCATATGCTATATGACAGTGATCAGGGCTAGTGGGGCTCGAACCCGCCCGAATCACGTGGGCCGGCCCCATCGGAGGGGCCCATAGTTAATACATATACAAAAAATGCCACGTTCCAATCAAACCAACATTTAATTCCAAACGATATTAAAACAAAAATATTGCAAAATATAGTTATGTGTTAAATACACACGTGCCCATATTTCAAACAATTGTGTTTCAAAACGAATACACACCAGTTTGGGAGGGGGCGGGATTTGATCGCCTGACCTCCTCCCTACCATTTTAGATCCTAACCATTGTGCCAATGAATTTATTTGGGAAGCCCGCCCAACATTTTATTATTTAAACCAAGTTCCTCAGATGTGTAGATAGAGCATGTACAAGAGTGGGCAAGCAGTTTGAGGCAGACAGGTGGAACCCTAAGCCACTCAACCAAATGCAATGGAACCATGATTGAGCCTCATTTCCAGAGGGGCCAAAATTTCCCAGTGTCCAAATTGGAAAAATTTTATATGGATTTTATACCTCTCAGAAACACGAGTCTAATGGAGGTGTCAGTTTCTGCAACAAAAGTCTCAATTTTTCATCCATTTTCCATAATGGAATGACGGTGTCGGATTTCAGCATGTGGACAGTCAATTTCTTGCCATTCGATGCCAAATTTTCGATGGTGCGTTCAGATCCAACAATTGAGTAGCCTATTCTTCAAACAACATCAGAGTCGAGGTATATGAAGTGTTGTTTCCATGTACTTCATTGATTATTGTTGTGGGATGTTTTATGTTGTGTCAATTCCTGCTTGATGTATGATGCAGAATATTTATGTTTATTTGTTGTTGTCGATTCCTATTTGATGTATGATGAAAAATATTTATGTGTATTTGACGTGGTATGTACTTATCATGGATGGTGATTTATGTTGTGAGATCCCTTTGTTGCCTTGATGGTGGGATACTCTTTGTCACCATGTGTGAAGTTGTCACGCTGATAGGAGGTCTGTGATGAGTGAGAGTTCCTTGTAAAGGAACGTCTCATGGAGAGTATTTGCCACTCATGTTGAGGGATTTTCCTTGTATGACAAGTAAAAAACATCCATGTACATCATCACCAGCTACAACACTGAATGAAGCGGCCAACACCATCGAGACACCGAGGCCCGAATATGTAGTCCACACTGGACGAACTCCATTATTAAACGTCTTGTGTTTTGTTGTGTGATTGTTTCCATGTGTTCCTCTTGATTATATTTGCATGTGTTCATTAATGCTTTTGATAATTGTAATTCTAACACATTATCCGAAGCAAAAGGTCTTGGTTAAAAGGGTATCAAAAATTTACCCAGATCAAGTGGTATCAGAGCGGTCTTCTTGCTGATGTGAATTGCAAGCATGAACCATTGAACATGCATTAATGGAGGATGTCAAATAAATGTACAAGGCCATGCTGAGGATGTATGAAAGGGTGGACATGTTGTATGAAGATTATGAGAAACAAGTAGTAGATAACGATGAGTTGAAAACACTTCTACAAGAGGAGCAGGAGGACAAGCGGCGACTGCAGCTTAAATTGCAAGCCACGACAGAGGCATTGGAAGAATTGAAACACAACAACAAAAGTCTTCAAATAGATAATGATGCATTTAAAACACTTATACAAGAGGAGAAGGAGGAAAAGTAGTGATTGCAACTTCAATTTCAAGCCACGACAGAGGCATTGGAAGAATTGAAGCGCAACAACCAAAGTCTTCAAATAGATCATGATGCATTAAAGACACTTCTGTGAGAAGGGAAGGAGGAGAAGCAGCGATTGCAGCTTCAATTGCAAGCCACAACAGAGGCATTGGAAGAATTGCAACACAATGATGGAAGTCTTCAAACAGATCATGATGCATTAAAGAACCTTCTATCAGAAGAGAAGAAGGAGAAGTAGCAATTGCAACTTCAGTTACAAGCTGCAAGAAATGCTTTGAAGGAAGTGAAGCATAACAAAGGCTCAGAGAAGCCCTCTTCACCTATTTCAAAGTCGATATCTGAGGTAAACAGTTGTGATAATTATTCAGTTTCATCTTCACATGCTATTATTTCTGTTGGAAATGTGGAGATCCCCATTACAGGAACCGGCATGAGGTTCCTTAGCAAGATGGGGTACAAAGGAGGAGGAATTGGCATTCGTGGCCATGGCATGACTCAACCATTAGAGGTTGTGCAAAGATCTCGATACGTAGGTTTGGGATACACTGAAGCAGAATTCTCAAAGGTGTCTGAAGCTTCCACGACATTGATGAAACCGTCGAGGAAAAAGAATGATAGGAATACTTAACCATCATCTTATGAAAATGCATATTGCAAAGCAAAAGCCGAGGAAAGCTCTAATGCCATAAGGACATTAGAGGCAAACATATATTGTTGAAATCTTCAGGGGAAAATAATGATGGGAGAACTTCACCATTATCCCATGGAAGTGCATGTCACAGTAGAAGAGCTAAGACAAGCTCTCATCACCATGAACGCACCAGAGACCACCAGGAAAGGTATAATGAGTATTGATTCGCAAGTTCATTTTGATTATAATAATGTTGCTAATCATGAATGTAAATCATGGCATAAGAAAAAAATTTCGTTTTTGTGGTTTACATAACCATGTCATTGCTAAGTGTTGGAAAAGAATGGAAACACAAAGGAGGATGAGGGGTGGAAAGCCTTCTCCACAACAGGGAAAGAAATTGGTTAAGCATGTATGGAGGAAGAAGACCTTTTTCACCCATTGCAACCAAAATGGTCATCAAAGAGCCACGTGTTAGAGGCTCCATCTAGAACAGCACCTTAAGGATGAAGTGTCGGTGCATGAACCAATTGAAACAATTGTTCGACAAGCAAGTGCGCCATAGGGAGATGATCCATTCACTTTGATAAGTGAGAGATGGTTTTTCTAGATGGTAGTGTGTCATGGCCTTCTTTGAAAATCATGTGTTTCATTTCTTTATGTAAAAGTGATGATGTGTTTTTCCATCACTTGTTAAGAAACAATGATGTCTTTGGCCTTGTATTGATAGCTGGGGTATTATTAATTCCATTTTGATGTAAGCTTAACAACGAGTATGTGTTATAAACTTGTGGAAAGTATGGAAATATTTGGGTCATAGTTGGTCATATTTGAGCATGTAATTTGCCAGATATTATACTACATGTTTGCAGGGGATGCAGGTGTCGATTCATCACTTATGGCTCCGAAGCACAAAGGTGAAGGAGAATGAAGGGTGACCTTTCAGGACACTTGTGATGTAGACATAGTACACAACAGTTGCAAATTATTTTTGATGCTTTTGGAGGACAAAAAGCTCCTCAGTGGGGAGGATTGATCTAGGTGACTCCAGAGACAAACACAGGACAAAGAGGACTTATGAAATCTCAAAAATCAAAGTGGCAGAAAGGTAGAAAACTCAGTTTCAAGTTGAATATCTTGTTGTCCTGATCGCATCAGTGTGAACTGTTAGTCAAACTAAGTTTGTATGCGAAAGTTAGAGCTGGTCAAAGTTCTAAGGTTGACTAGATGACTTGGCAGGTTAAGCAGGTAGCATTTTCGCAGATTAAATTGACTGGATTCTGGCCAACTCCAGCCAGATTCCGGGTAAAATTGTGGGACGTTTAATTTTTCCTCTTCGGACTTAAAACCAAATTTCATAATATGGGACTATTGTTAAATAAAAACAAAAAATATATAATTTAGGGGTAGCGAGCCACCAACCCTGCCACCCCACAAAAAATCCACATATCATATATTAAAATGTTTATTGGGGGGTGGGCTGCCAACCTCGCCACCCCTAGAACCTCCACATAAAAGTTGCATAACTGAAACCATATGGCATGGTCCATCGTTCAAAAGGGTTGGGTCACCCTGCCCACCAAAACCATCACACACCATTATACCATATGCTATATGATAGTGACCGGGGCTGACGGGGCTCGAACCCCCCCGACCTACGTGGGTTAGCCCCCACCGAGCGGTCCCCATCGGTCGGCCCCATAGTTAATACATATACAACAAACATCATGTTCCAATCAAACCAAAATTTAAATTCCAAACTATATTAAAACGAAAACATTGCAAAATATGGTTATGTGTTAAATATAAATGCACCCATATTTCAAACATTTGTGTTTCAAAACGAATGCACACTAGTTTTGGAGGGGGTGGGGATTGACTGCCCGACCTCTGCCCCACCATTTCAGATCCTAACCACTATGCCAGTGACTTCCTTTAGGAATTCCGCCCAACATTTTATTATTTAAACCCAGTTCCTCATATGTGCAGATAGAGCAAGTACATGAGCGGGCGCGCTGTTTGAGGCAGATAGGTGGAACCCTAAGCCACTCAACCAAATGCAGTGGAACCATGATTGAGCCTCATTTCTAGAGGGATGGAAATTTCCCAGTGTCCAAATTGGAAAAAAATTATATGGATTTTATACCTCTCGGTGACACGAGTCTAATGGCGGTGTCAGTTTCTTCAATATAAGTCTCATTTTTTCAGCCATTTTCTAGAATGGGATGACGGTGTCAGATTTCAGCATGTGGATAGTTGATTTCTTTCCATTTGATGCCACATTTTCGATGGTGCATTCAGATCCAGTAATTGAGTAGCCTATTCTTCAACCAACATCAGAGTCGAGGTATATGGAGGGTTGTTGCAATGTACTTCGTTGATTATTGTTGTGGGATGTTTTATGTCATGTCGATTCCTACTTGATGTATGATGCGAAATATTTATTTTTATTTGTTGTTGTCGATTCCTGATTGATGTATGATGAAAAATATTTATGTGTATTTTATGTGGTATGTACTTATCATGGATGGCGATTTATGTTGTGAGATCCCTTTGTTGCCTTGATGGCGGGATACTCTTTGTCACCATGTGTGAAGTTTTCATGTTGATAGGAGGTATGTGATGAGTGATAGTTCCTTGTAATGGAACGTCTCGTGGAGAGGCTTTGGCACTCATGTTGAGGGATTTTCCTTGTATGACAAGAAAACAACATCCATGTACATCATCACCAGTTACAACACTGAATGAAGCGACAAACACCATCAAGACATCGAGGCCCAGAGATGTAGTCCACACTGGACGAAATCCATTATTAAACGTTTTTTGTTTTGTTGTGTGATTGTTGATATGTGTTCCTCTTGATTATATCTGCATATGTTCATTAATTATTTTGATAAATTGTAATTCTAACACATCAGCCGAAGCAAAAGGTCTTGGTTAAAAGGGTATCAGAAATTTACTCGGATCCTCAAAGCACCAAAAAAATAATTATGTTGATAAGATTAATAATAGTTGAATCCATGGTCAAATTTGTGAGGATGCTCAATTTTGCAAAATGATTAAGAAAGTTATAATTGTACCAGGTAAGAAGTGAGGGTAAGATCTTTATGGCAGTGCACAGAGAACAATCAGTTGTGGTAGTTTCGGGAAGAGATTAAGTAATTTAGAGAAATATTCCACTTTTCATACGATCAATAGGTCAGTTTGGTTCTAGCAGATCAAAAAGATAGGTCAGCTTAGCTGTGACTTCTATGGGATGGGAAAAAATGGTTTTTCTTCCATTTTAAACAAGGAATGTGATTGGTTCACGACGCTCAAACTGTGTTGATATTTTCCAAATTATTTCTTCGACTGGCTCTTCATTTCTTCCCAATCTCTTGATCCCCCTTCTTATTTATCCTTTGCACTTGAACCCCCATATTCTCCAGCCCCAGACCTATTTCTCAAGGCCTCCATGAGGATGTTTACATTGTGAATTATATTTCAGACTTGCTGTTCCAACCACGAAAACCTCACCTCTACAAGATTATGAAGGTAATTTACAGATTCATTGACCATTATTATAGTTTTAGGATATTTGGCCCTACCGATCTAGATCCCCTGCAAATCTCCACAAAATACCTGAAGAAGCCTTCTCTGATACCAATATGATCTATAAAATTTCGTGGATATTCCATTGGAAAATTCATTACAACAGATATGATAATATTATATAAAAAATCTAAAATTATTTATAGTTTTATTAAATTTCTAGATATGTAGATTTTACTGTAATTAGTGCATGCATGCTAATGGAAATTATGCAAAAAATAGAGAACAAAAAAATAAAATCTCGCATACACATAAGACACAAGATATAATTCGGGAAACCATTTCGGTAGAAAACCCATCTCGAAGGTGAGGCTTCTCCGCTCTCTTTCTCTCTCTCTGGAAATATGGATGCAGGTACAAAGAAGTATGACCTATGGCTCATGGGCAGCAATAGTGCAAAAATCCTCTCTGTGTGCTCTACCTCCTATCCCTCTTAGATATTTTTGCTCAGCTATGGAACAAATGCACTCGAAATAATGGAATGCCTCTTCCTCTTAGTGCCTCAATTATAACACACCCCGATAACCTACTAGTGGTTAAGTTTGAGTATATTAACTCTTAACCAGAGTTACAATATATACTCTTTTAGAGTATTTTACATCAAAATCACATGGATATCCATGATGGTGAGAATAGGAAGGTCAACTTCTGAGTGGCATAACGTTTGCATACAGACTCCAATTGATGCATTTATTGAATCATTGTAAATATATATGCCTGTAGAATGGCATGAAAATATGTTGAACTAAAGGAGAAAAGTTTTACCCCCAAAAAAAATTCATTTGACGCCTCAAAACTCTCTTGGAAGGTTTCAAACCCTATTTTTCCAAATGGAGTCCCGCTGGTAAAAATGGTCCAGTGAGATGATTGCTCCACTTTTTCCACTCTAAATACATAGAGATGGATGAAAAAAAATATGATGATCCAATCCATATCACCCATCCTTTTATTCAATCATATCACTTTTTTACTCAACATTTATTTATAAATAGTATTTATCTTATAATGGATATTTTTATATTCTAGATATTCTAAATATTTGTGTGACAACAATTTTTTTGTGTCATTTGTTATCAGAGCTTCCTTGTTTGATCCAACCATTGGTCACATAGATTTTTTTGAGTTTCTCCCCATTCTTTAGGTCCTTAGGTCCTTGACCACATTTAGGATCTTTTCCACTCTTATTTTTGTAATTAAGAAATAAGAAGTAAAAATGTAAGTACCATGGATAAAAACATTGATATATAAAACGTTTCCAAGTATTGTTAAGAAGTGCATGTAAAAAAAGTAAGAAGTGAATTTTAATAATATCTTCAAGAGTGTTTGAAGTAGAAATATTCTATAATTAGTCCATCATGGTGACTTACAAACTTGTGGTTTTGGAAACTCATGTTAGTTTTCTATGGTATTTGAAATGTAAAGGAAAATAAGAATACAGACATTTCTTTACATGAATGCTAAGTTCTATTTTATCTTTTTTCATGGAGGAAATTAACCAAGGAGTTAAAAATGCATAAGTGAACATATATTTTATATTATATCTCAAAAAAGATGAACGAAATTATATATATATAATTTTTTTTGAAATT
Organism: Pinus albicaulis; assembly: GCA_034641835.2. Lineage (NCBI taxonomy): Eukaryota > Viridiplantae > Streptophyta > Pinopsida > Pinales > Pinaceae > Pinus > Pinus albicaulis. The sequence continues at coordinate 984,805,516 of CM076569.1, forward strand.
ATAAAAAAAGATATTCAAAGTTATATATATTTATCTTGAAGTTATACTTTATAATATATAGTAAGCAAGTATCAAATTGCATATTGAATAAGAGGGTTTTCCACACCTTGTACGTCCACTTATTACTAAGAATACATAATATTCATAATCAAAGCACCAAATAAATAATTATATTGATAAGATTACTAGTAATTGAATCCATGGTCAAATTTTTTAGGATGCTCAACGTTGCAAAAGGATTAAGAAAGTTATAATTGTACCAGGTAAGAAGTGAGGGTAAACTCTTTATGGCACAAAGAACAACCACTTGTGGTAGTTTTGGGAAGAGAGTAGGTAATTCAGAGAAATATTCCATTTTTCATACGCTCGACAGGTTAGTTCAGTACTAGCATATCAGAATGATAGGCCAAATCAACTGCGACTTCCACGGGATGGGACAAAATGGTTTTGCTTCCATTTTAAACCAGGAATGTGATTGGTTCATGAAACTCGAACTAGGTTGATATTTTCCAGATTCTTTCTTCGATTGGTTCTTCATTTCTTCCCAATCTCTCGACCCCCCTTCTGATTTGTCCTCTGCATTTGAACCCCCATATTCTCCAAATATCCCAAACCTATTTCTCAGGGCCGCCATGAGGAGGTTTACATTGCGATTTATATTTGTGACTTGTTGTTCCAACCGCGAAAACCTCACCTCTGCAGGATTACAAGGGTTATTTACAGATTCGTTGACCATTATTAAAGTTTTAGTATTTCTGGCCCTACCGATCTATATCCCCTGCAAATCTCCACAAAATACGTGAAGAAACCTGCTCTGATACCAATATGATTTGTAAACCGTGGTGGATATTCCATTGGAAAATTCATTACAACTAATATGATAATATTATATAAAAAAATATGAAATTCTACACTATTATAGTTTTATTAAATTTCTAGACCTGTAGATTTATGGAAATTATGCAAAAAATAGAGAACCAAAAAATAAAATCTCGCATACACATAAGTCAAAAGATATGATTCGTGAAACGATTTCGAGATAAATCCCAGCTTGAACGTGAGGTTGCTCCACTCTCTTTCGCTCCCTCTAGAAATATGGTTGCAGGTACAAAGAAGTATGACCTATGGCTCGTGGACAGCTACAGTGCAAAAATCATCTTTGTGTGCTCTACCTCCTATCCCTCTTAGCTATTTTTGCTCAGTTATGGAATAAATGCACTTGAATGAATTTAATGCCTCTTCCTCCTAGTGGCCCAATTATAATACAGCCCGATAAACTAATAGTGGTTAAGTTTGTCTATATCAATTCTTAACCAAAGTTACAATATAGACTCTTCTAGAGTATTTTACATCAAAATCAAATAGATATCTCTTTTTTCCATGAATAATGGGGGCTAAGGCGACATTCTCTTGAACCATGATGGTGAGAATAGGAAGGTCAGCTTCTAAGTGGCATAACTTTTGCATACAGACTCCGATTGACGTGCTTCTTGCGTCATTGGAAATATATCTGTGTAGAATAGCATTAAAAGATGTGGCAATAAAGGGTAGGAGTTTTACCCCTACAAAAACATCATTTGATGCCTCAAAATTCTCCCGGAAGGTTTCAGACCCTATTTTTCCACACTGAGTTCCGCTAGTAAAAACGGTCCCATGTGCCGATTCTTCCACATTTTCCACTCTGAATGCATAGAGATGGATGAAAAAAATATGATGATCCAATCCATATCACCCATCATTGTATCCAATCATATCACTTTTTACTCAACATTTATTTATAAATATTATTTATCTTATAATGGATATTGTTATATTGTAGATATTCTAAATATTTGTGTGAAAACGAACTTTTTTTTGTATAATTTGTTACCAAAGCTTTGTTGTTTGATCTAGCCATTGGTCACATAGATTTTTTGAGTTTCTCCTCCCTCTTTAGGTCCTTGGCCACATTAAGGATACTCTTACTTTTGTAATTAAGAAATAAGAAGATGTAAAAATGTAAGTACCATGAATACAAATATTTATATATAAAAAGTTTCCAAGTATTGTTAAGAAGTGCATGTAAAAAAGTAAAAGTGAATTTTAATAATATTTTCAAGAGTGTATGAAGTAGAAATATTCTATAATTAGTTCATCATTGGTGACTCACAAACTACTAGTTTTGAAAACCCATGTTAGATTTCTATGGTATTTGAATGGTATTTGAAAAGTAAAGAAAAAAAGAATATAAATATTTCTTTAAGTGAATGCTAAGTTCCATTTTATCTTTTTACATGAAAAAATTCACCAAAAAGTTAAAGGTACATAAATGAACATATATTTTATATTATATCTCAAAAAATAAAAAATAAAAAATAAAAATTATATATATATATATATATATATTATAAAAAAAATATTCAAAATTATATCTATCTTGAAGTTATAGCTTTGTGATAATTAATTCCAGCTACAGAATCACCTTGGTGATAATTAGTGTATTTTCGTAACAACTTCATTAATAAGTGCTTGATACAACAAATAGTTGATATTACTCCTCTACAGATATTTAGTGTACTTGCTAGGTCTAGACTCCACTGCCTAACGAACTATTGTGTGGTTAATTTTGGCCCCGTTTGTAACACGATGGGGTTTGAATAGTATAAATGGTTACTAATAAAAAAACGTGGGGATTATACCTGTAAGTTCCCCAAAAATCTCTATATGGAGGGTTATAATACATAAGCACCACTGAAAGCATTTTTCAAATCCATAGTCTAAAGGTCGCTATATTATACACGAAACAGCCGTTGATATTATTTTAACTTTGGGTCAATAATACTTTCTGAAGAGAGGGTTAATTAAAGTTTAAGAAGTTTTATTATAAAAGGAAGGTCTAATCATTTAAAAAGGTATTAATATTAAAGGTACTTTTTATAAGCTAAAAATATTTATAGTATAAAAGGTATTGAGATAAAGAAAATTTTCAAGGAAGTATTTATAATTTGAAAAAAGAAATCGAATTATCATATTTCTTAAGTAAGAGTAATATATATATATATATGTGTGTGTGAATTTTGAAGTATAAGGGGATAAAGTAAAATGGGGATTAGTGATAGAATATTACTTAAAACTTTTAGCAAAGTTGTTTTTGAATTCTTTAAAGTCAAAAGAAAAATTGCAGGAAGGGATGCTATTATCTCTATCACTCCTACTCAAGATTAAAATTATGTTACTAAATGTGATAATTAGTTAGTGGTTCTTACGTCTAATATAATTGAAACAATAAAGATGAATGAGAAACATTATGACATAAGCAATTTAAAATTGAGTATTAGGGATTATACTTTTTCCTTGTGATTCACTATTAGATATTTATTTTGTGAATATATGACATTAATCTATAATCACCTTGGATGAATCACTAAGATCCATCTTAAATACAAAGAATACGTTTTTGAAATTTTTCTATAAGAAGAAAAAATAAAACTATGAGATGTTACATTTAAGATAGATTCAATAACACCTAAAAACATACAAGATATCTCAAATGTAATTCTTCAAGAAAAACAAAAATCAATGTAAAATATGCAAAAATAAGTTGAAAAAATTATCACAAGCAAAATGAATAAATTTATCTCCTCATAGACCACAATGAAATATTACTCACACAAATTAAGAAGATTCAAAAATTCAATTTAAAGAAAAGAGAACAAATAAAAATTTGGATCCAATTGAAGTAGAAACATACTCAGATGTTGCAATTCAAACAACAAAATTCCAAGCGAAGATCGAGTAATCAAACCAATAACATCAGTACACAAAAAATATAATATGCCAAAAATAAGTAAAGAAAATGCTACAAGTATATTAAAGGAAAATCAAGACACAATAACTTTGTAGCAACACACAAATCATAAGGGTATACATCTCAACCAGTTAGAATATCCATATCACTCATGATAGAAACAATTGATTTATGTTTCAAAGAATATCAATGTTAGTACAATTAAGACTTATGATAACAATTCATCTTTGGAAGCCTATAAGCGCAAAATTCCAAAAAATAGTGATTTGAGATGGTTAGATCATGTTATAGTTTAACAATTCTACTAAGCACTTAAAATTTCATATTGTCTAGTATCATTAACAATAACAAGACCAAGGTCACGCAAAGACATTATATATATATATATATATATAATATTTTTCATCCATATGGTTTGAGGGCAAAGAATTTTTGAAGTGGAAGGCAATGTTAAGAACATGAATATGGAATAATACAAATAATAAATAACATAAATAATAATAAAATTAATAATTATGAAAGGGCGTGTCTCAAAAGTCACGACTCCTTAAGAAAAGTCACTCCCAACTAATATTTATATGGGGCCCATAATTGTATTCTATCATATTACTTTTGTACTCAAAACATTTATTTATAAATAATATTTATCATATGATGGATATTCTCATATTCCATATACTATGAATATTTGTATGATAATGAACATTGCATGTATCATCTAAGTCCTTATGAAGGCATCGTTAGTAGATACAACACATTTTCCTCTCTTTTGGATCATATTGAATGTTATAAGTGCGTAACTATGGGCACAACCAATGTAATTTTAGCAGCAACTCAATAAGGCCTTCTAAGAAAAATAAGGAAGAAGAATGCACAAAGGCTTGAAAAGGGAAGCAAGAAAATAAGAAGAATGTAGATTTTCTCTATATGTTAAAAACCAACTAAATGGTATATTGATAGTGGGTATTCAAAACATATGATAGGATATGAGAGAAAAATTCTCTCTCTAAATGAAGACAAAGGAGGAAGTGAAACTTTTAGAAATAATGCATTAGCTAGAATAATGGGAAATTAAAGATAATTAGCCTTGATAATGGAAAGAATAAAACTCAAAATGTACTATATGTCGATAGTATAAAACACAATCATTTGAGTGTCAGTCAAATGAGTGATCAAGCCTATGATCTCACATTTTGTTCTAAAGGATGTGAAATAAGGAAAGTGGGATCAAGAAGAGTGGTGGAAAATGCAATTAGGACTTCAAGCAATGTATACATACTATATGAAGTTAAAGAAGAATGTTGTCATGGGAAAATATGATGAAAATTGATTATGGCATAAAATTCATTGACCATCTAGTAAAAGTCATTTAGAAAATAAAAGTAGTAAGAGATATGTCAAATATTTCAAAGACGAGTGATACTATTTGCAAGCCATGTTAGATGTTGAAAATGGCACCAAGAAAGATTCTAATTCAATTTTCCCTTGAATTAAATTAGAATAAAATTGTAATTCCACATCTCATGACAACTTGTAAGAGTTAACTAAGTTAGTTTGACTTAGTTGGTTCAATTAATTTGAGTTGAGGGTATAACATGAGTCATGTAGAGTGGTTCCTACTTTTTAAGAGCCCTGGTTGAGTTTATTTTTAGTTTTAATTAATTAATTCAGTTTCTCTTAGTTAAATTTAGTTTAACTAGTTCCAAATGTTGGAGGAACTAGTTGGAGGTCTGGTAGTGAGTTGTCTACTCTGTGATCAATCAGTTAACTGATAAATCGACCATAAATAACTCATGCGTGTGTGAACTGAGAGTTACCCAGTTGAGATTGGAGTTCAAGGGAAATGTACTATCATTTGTATAATCATCCAAATTGTAGAGGTGGTGCACGTAGTTAGAGGAAGGCCCTAGATGGATTGTGTATTATTGTATAAGGATTTCCCTAATTAATAGGGGCTAATTACCCAAGGAAATGACACAAGCAAATAGGGACTTGGGAAAGCCAAAATTTTGTTAAGTATTGGCCTAGGATTGTCTAGGAAGCAGTGAGACATATAGAGGTAGTGTAGAGGTTGCTCAGGCATGAGAAAAGCATTGTAATCTTCTCATATTTTCTAACTAATGCAATATACAGATAACGAGGATTTTAGCTGTGGCTTTCCACAGGAAATAGTTGTGTAATGTAATGATTGGATTATTTCTCTTTTATTCTTTGTGATTTCACAATCGTTTAAATTGGTTTCCGCAATTGGTAGAGTAGATTCAAGTCTATTTTTTTAGCTAATACAATTATAAGTTTGAATCTACAAGGAATTTCTACATGGTATCATTGTTGAAATCACTATAGAATAGAATAATACGAGTTTGTTTTGTGTAGGTGAATCAAATTTGCAATATCATTCTTCAGGATCAACAGGATGTCGTTTTATCGATTGAGACTTGAGTATGCCCTTGAGAGAAACTCAAATTACATATCTTGGAAGGATAGAATGGAAGTAGTGTTGGAAGATAACGGTTTGAAGGAGTTCATAGACAATGATATTCTTAAGCCTCCAGCAACTGATGCTCAAGATTTGGTGACCTGGAAGAAGAATGTAGCAAAGGCGAGAAGGATCCTACTAGAAGGGGTTCAAGACCATATTTTTTCGAACCTCCATGGAAATGAAATTATATACGCAATGTGGAAGGCCTTGTCATATTTTTTTCAGAATAGTAATGATCACAAGAAGTTGGCACTGAAGGATAAGCTTAGGAAAATCAATATGGAGAAGGGTGACATAATACCAGAGTACTTGACCAAGTTTAACCATTGTTGGGATGAGCTTGGAAGTGTTGGTGTATTAATTTCTAAACATGATCTGGTCAACCTAGCATTTCTAGGAATTCCCAAGAGGTGGCACAACTACTAGGATTCAATAAATGGGAGGGAGAAGCTACCAAAGTGGGAGCGTTTGTGGCCCGACTTGGTGCAAGAAGAGATTCGGCAGAACACTAGAGATGGGACCTCATCCAAAGAAGTGGAAGAGGATTTCACTTCTTTCCATAGGAATATTAAATATGGCAGCATTATCTGGAGTGCATTCAATTTCCATCCTCTGAATATATTTTTCTTGGTTAAAACATTCTTTGTCTTTAAGATCACCTACATTTTCCTCATTATCATGAGATAACCCTGTAAGGTCTTCAAAGCCTCGGTCACAGAAATACTTATTTTCTATAGCTCCCTTTGCAGATATATGTTCATCTGCAAAATCAAATTCATCCTCACCAATTTCTTGATCTCCAGCAGAAGAAACAATAGCTAGCGTCTGTTCTTCATAATTTTCTTTTTCCACATTTTTATGAAATTGTTCCTCTTCTTTATTATGGATTACTACATAATTTTTTTTAAAACGGTTTGTGACTTCTGCACATGAAGTCTCTAATTGCTGAAGCTTTTCTAGAATTTTATTAATTTTTTCACTTTCTTCACATGACTTTTCTAATTGCTCATGATTTCCACGTACTAGCACATAGTGTGGTAAACTATGTCCATAGGCTTGTAAACTTCGTTCGTAGGCTTGTAGAACGATGTTGTGTGCCATTGCTTCCACTTGTCCTCAATATGGCTCTAATATGGCTCTGATACCACTGTAGCAGCGGACCTTGTAGATTTGGTTTATGTAGTAGCAAGACTTGTAGATTTGTTGCTTAATAGCGAAAATAGCTTCTAATTATAAAAATACACAAGAGGTATTTATAATAATAAATATTTATTGATGTGATATAAGATATAAGATGATTGAAAGTTACAATGAGGCCCTGCTTTTATACCCATGCAGGTGACCTTTCATGAATAGGCGTGTGTTTTAGACATTCATTTTCAGTTAACTAATGACTACTTAACATAATCACTATTTGATTATTTAGTAATTACATTTATTTGTATTTACTCTATTTTATACAAATTATATTCGTTACACTACCAAAGTGGGAGCATTTGTGGCCCGACTTGGTGCAAGAAGAGATTCGGCGGAACACTAGAGATGGGACCTCATCCAAAGAAGTGGAAGAGGATTTTGCATTAGTCAGCAAAGAAAATAAATCCAAGGGAAAGAAGTCGCAAGGTGAGGAGGGAAAGAAGAAATACTTGTCCAACATCAAGTGCTTTCACTGTCATGAATTCAAGCACTATGCCATGAAATGTCCACAGAAGAAGGCAAGCAAGAAGGAGCCTGCAATAGCAGCAACATGTAAAGCTCTAGCTTCACAACATAATTTCACTCTCATTGCATGCATGGAAAGAACTATAATGGGAATCATGTGGTATCTCAACAACGGTGCCTCGTTCCATATGATGGGGAGTAGAGATATCTTCACTGAATTGGATGAAAAATACCTCAAACATAACATAGAGTTTGGAGATGATGGGAGGTATAACGTGACCGGTATTGGTATAATTACTTTTCAGAGGGAGTTTGGCTCCTCTCTTAGACTCACATATGTGTTGTTTGTTCTAGGACTAAAGAATAATATTGTTTCCGTCATAGTATTGGAAGACCGTGGCTACGATGTGATATTTAGCAAAGGGAAGGTTTTACTTAGACACATCGCCACGAGACAAGTGAAGAAGATCGGTGTGTGAGTCAAGAACTTGTTTTCACTTGAGGTATAAGATGCATGAAAAGCCTTGAGGATCAAGCAAAATAATGTTAGAGACTTGGTGGTTGAGAGGGAGAATTATTAACCTCTCAACATGTAACCTCATAAGAAGCCTCAAAAAGTTATGGAGAATCCACAATTGAAGAAGTAGAGAGGAGATAGGGTGGAACCATCCACTCAAATAGAGACCTCCAATAGGGGGAAATTTCAAGCCAAGTGGGTAGAGGGAAAACATGTAGCCATACCTCGAGGTGAGAGGTGGGCCGATTTGAAGCAATAATCCCAAGAGTGCAGAAATTTGGGCAGGGTCCATTGAGGTGTTCTCCTCATGGATAATTACCTTGCTATGGGGGCCCACAAAATACAGTAGCAGGATGGATCTGTAGCAGTTGATGCAGTCAGATGCCAGAGTGATAGATGCAAAGACTAGTAGCAGTCATATACTAGGGAGGTCAATGCAGATCTGGCAGTAGTGAAGATGGCATAATGCAGAGTCAAAATCAATGCAAAGTTTTAAGTAGATAGTGCATTAGCTAGTAGCAGTCAAGACTTAGGTGATAGATGCATTATACTTATCACAGTTGATTCAGGTTTTTTTCTTTTTTTCTTTTTATGGATGATTTTCAGTTGCAAATGTTGCAGTAGCAACAAAAACAGTGAGAAGTGTTGCATGTAAAACATTCCAAAGGTAATGGATTGAGATATATGTGAATCCATTTCTTGTTGGAAGTGATTTTTGAAAATGGCACCAAGAAAGATTATAATTTAATTTTCCCTTGAATTAAATTAGAATAAAATTGTAATTCCACATCTCATGACAACTTATACGAGCTAACTAAGTTAGTTTGAATTATTTGGTTCAATTAATTTGAGTTGAGGGTCTAACTTGAGTCATGTAGAGTGGTTCCTACTTTTTAGGAGCCTTGGTTGAGTTTATTTTGAGTTGCAATTAATTAATTCAATTTATTTGAGTTAAAGTCAATTTAACTAGTTCCAACTGTTGGAGGAAATAGTGGGAGGTCTAGTAGTGAGTTGTCAACTCTATGATCAATCAGTTGACTAATAAAGCAGACATAAATAAATCATGCATGTGTGAACAAAGAGTTACCCAGTTGAGATTGAAGTTCAAGGGAAATGTACTATCAGTTGTATAATCATCCAAATTGTAGAGGTGGTGCACGCAGTCAGAGGAAGGCCCTAGATGGATTGTGTAGTATTGAATGGGGATTTCCCTAATTAATAGGGGCTAATTACCTAAGGAAATGACGCAAGGAATAGGGACTTGGGAAAGCCAAAATCTAGTTAAGTATTGGCCTAGGATTGTCTAGGAAGCAGTGCGACATATAGAGATAGTGCAAAGGTTGGTCGGGCATGAGAAAAGCATTGTAATCTTCTCATATTTTCTGACTAATGCAATATATAAATAACAGGGTTTTTAGTTGTGGCTTTCCCCAGGAAATCATTGTATAATTTGTTTATTAGATTCTTTCTCTTGTATGCTTTGCAATTTCACGATCGTTTAAATTGGTTTCCACAATTGGTAGATTAGGCTCAAGTCTATTTTTTTAGCAAATTACAATTAACAGATTGAATCTACAAGGAATTTCTACTTTAGCATGGGAATGATACCAAAGTCAAATTCAAGGAAAAATAATACTCAACAACAAAGCCATTGGAACTTGTTCATACAAATCTGTGTAGGCTTAAAACAACATAAACATTAAGAGGCGAGAGATACTTTATGCTTCTAATTGATGAATATATGAGAATGATATGGGTTACTTTCCTCAGAGAGAAATCGAAAGCATTTGAAAAATTCAAAACCTTGAAATCCCTAGTTGAGAATGAATCTAATCTAAAGATCAAGTACTTGAAATCTAAGAAAGGAGGAGAATTTACTTTTGATGAATTCAATGAATTGTGAAGAGCATGGGATTGTAATACATTTTTCAATAACAAGGACTCTTCGGAAGAATATTGTTATTAAAAGGAAGAACAAAACTATGTAGAATATGGAAAGAACAATTCTTAACGAAACAAACCTTCCAAACAAATTTTAGGGAGAAGCAATTAATGCAACAATTTACATCCTAGGTAGAGCTCAAATCAAAGTAAACAATATTAAGACTCCTTATTAATTATGGAAAGGTAGACTTGTGTCATTCAAACATTTCAAAATATTTAGAAGCAAGTGTTAAATCAAGATAAATGAAGACAATTTATGTAACTTTGATTCTAGAGTAGATGAATGAATCTTTTTGGTTATTGATCTAACAAAAAGGGTTATAAATGTTACAACAAAATACTACACAATATAGTAGAAATAATTGATGTAAGAATAGATGAATCATTACATCAAAATAAAATTAATAAGAAAATGAATATTTAGAGAAGATAATTAGCAAATGATGTGAAAATGAATAAGAAGAAGAGGAAGAAAAAAACGAACAAGAGGAAGAGGAGGAGGAAATAAAAATTCAACATCTAAAGACTCCATCTAAATAATGTTTAGAATAATCACACAAAAATAAACTTTTTTCGAAATAAAGATTCAAGGGTTCAAACTAGAAGAAGAGTGACAAGCACACCAAAGCATGCAAACTTTTCCTTGCTATTCAAAATAGAACCCAAGAAAATTTCTCAAGCTAGTGAAAATGAATAAAAACTAGGACTAATATCTCTCTCATCTCGTCAATAAATGGAAAGTATAAGGAGAAGTGAGAGATTGTTGTAATCTAGATCACATCAAGAAGATGAATTCTTTAGAGAGTGATTGCAAGAGAAGAATGATGAAATGGTAAGTTTGGATGATGTGAATCAACAATTGATATGTAATGATCTAAAATTATTGACTCATCTGCAAATAATTTTATGACAGTGAGTTAATTTAGCTCAAATTTTAAAATCTTAATGAACAATTAAAAGGCTAAATTGAAGAAATGAAAAACATAAAAATAAAAAGAGGTTTATAATGGAGTTCATCCATCTTGCGCTACATCTACAGGTCCATTTCCAATGAGGAATCGATCCATTATGAGATGTAAAAATGAATTAATACATTCAATTTTTCTCTAACCCGGAAACAAGTTTTTCCTTAACTCTACTACCAAGAATGTTGTATTCTAGAAAACCACCTCCCAACCTCAGGCTACCGAGCTATGGCCTCAAAAACACTATTCCTTCAATTTACAAATCAAAAGAACACTATAAAATGACTTGGTGTTGAGAAATATTTCACGAACACACTTACTGGTGCACTCGTAAATACCCTTGGTTATATAGAACAGGTTACGAGGTTGAACCCACAGACCATTGGTGATTTTTTAGGATATGGACAAGTGCTAATTCAAATACAAGCTTCTTGTCCATTGTATACAAAATAGTTGGTTGGTGCAGTGGTTAAACTGTTGTGTTGCAGACGTAGAGGTTACAAATTCAAATCAATAGACTGTCCATTTTTAACTAATAGATATTACATATAGTTTAAACATAGTTTACACACCCCTAGTAACCAAGAATGTCGTTGGTGTATTGGTCAGAGCACTATGATTTTGTGTAGATATTGCTGGGTTGAACCCCACCAATGTGAATTTTGGCTTTGGGTAGTTTTTAAACTTTAAATATACATTTTTCTAGTACACTACAATGATTGACGATTGGTGTAGTGGCAAGGCCAGTCATTTTCTCCGATGAAGTTGTGGGTTCGAACCTCCCTAGTGGATTTTTCGTGACCTTCCTAGTCCATTTGGGGCTACCTCTTGGCACCCTCTAATTGTTCCACATCAACCCTCTACACAATGAACTTGCCATGTCACCTCATCACATCATCCCTTTTTCCACATAAAAATACCACGTCACCTTACCACATCACCCCATCTATATAGTCAGCAATGCCATGTCAACATCCATAATGTCACTTGTCACAATTCGTACTACCATGTCAGTGTATGTACCACTGCATGTAAACCTTTGGTGATGCTATGTGTCAAACCCACACATCTCTTTTCCTATCTAACCAAAAATTTAGAAGTCCATAGCTTTCTCATACAATGTCAATTTGACCTTGTTCAAGCATCGTTGGAAATCTCTTGATAAGCGCTTCACCATGGAGACCATTTCATCAACATTTGAGACCATAATTTTTTATCATTTATAAAGATCTACCTAGTTCAATCCTCCCCACTGGAAAGTTTTTGGAACCCAAAAGTCTTGATTTATTCAGAAAGTAAGTGAGGGTATTGCTTCCTTGCTTGTTCGATATCCATCCATCACCCTCAAATAGTGAACATTTGACTCATCACAACAAGTTGTAAAAATAAGGATGAAAACTTTCATAACACTATGGACATAATCAATCATCCTCTAACTTTCACAAACAATTGTATTCATTGTACAAATACTGACCATACACAATAAACTAGCAGTAAAAATAAACATGTAGTTTCTAATGAGAATGAATCAACAATATACTTGCTCTTCTTAACAAGACCAATTAATGGATCTATTTCACTCTCAACCATATGTTGTAAGTTTGGATTCTTGATGCTTTCATGCAACGAATCCTCATGTTGTAACTCTCGTGAACCGTGAAACATTTTATTGTAGTTATAAACAATCTTATTTATTTCATATCTAGGATCACACTATTTAATTTCTTTGGATTTATCATTATCCTTAGCTTTTATAGACATGAGTGTAATATTATTTCTTGCATTTACTAGCCTTTTTAACTATCATGTATTCATAAGAGACATTAGTCTTCATCCGATGTGGTCCTCACAATGAAGTCAATCCAAAATTCGATAAGATGATATTGTTCTCCTCCTTGTAAAAGATTTCCATTAGAGAAATTTTGAGGTAAAAAATGGGGCTCAAAACAAAATAGTACCAAAAAAATAAACTTTATAAGAACCAATAGTATTCAATTTGATGATTTCAACCACGAGGAATGATTCACCATTTTTGGAGTAATAAGGTAGAAAAAAGCAAAAAAAAGCAAAAAAAAGCAAAAAACTAAATTTTCAACTTGTATCTTCAACTAATATCCCTACGTTTTTACTCAAATTTTGAGCAAGAACACTCGTTGGATACAAAATTTAATTTTCCATCGAATGAGTACCCATGTTGCATAATTTTTATGGACCCTACTACACGACAAATGTGAAATACATGAAAAAACATGATCACAATCACATTTTTTCATGTATTTCACATTTTTCGTGTAGTAGGGTCCATTGAAAGTATGCAACATGGGTAATCCTTGGATGCAAAATTAAATTTTGCATCCAACGAGTGCTCCTTATTGAAACTTTAGAAAAACCGTAGAGAGATAAGTTGAAAATGTGAGTTGAAAAAGTAGTTTTTTCTTCCCCGACCCCCCCCCCCCCCCCCACAAAACTTGATGAGGTAATCTAATCTGATTTTATTATTTCTAATATTATTTTATAATTTTCCTTAGGAGGCTCATTTTAGACTTCAAATTTTCTCTAATTCTTCTTTTCATATAAACATGGACTTCCCAAAACAATCCCACAAATGTTAAGTGACACCACATATAACTCTACCTCATCTATGAAACATGATGCGATTGAAAATCTTAGTTTATATTTCTTATTCACTTTTAACTGAGCATTTTCACACACCTAACCCAAGGGACATGGTTGCAGCTAAGTCTCAGTTCCCAATGCCAATCTCTTAACAATTTCCTCAAAAATAATATTAACTTGTGATCCACTATCAATAAGTGTATAAATCTTAAGTGTGTTTTGAGATGAACCTAATAAAAAAAATTCAATTATCCTTTCACCGGGTACTTCCTTATATTTCGAAGAATGAGCACATGAACTGAGATTAACAACCGAAGATATACATTGTATTCCCATGGTAGTGATCTTAGTTTCATCACATGAGTCAATCATGTTGGATTGTAGCAATAATATTTTCTTTACCCTTCTGGTACTGGAACCATTTGGGATTTATTTGTGGATGTAGTTTCCAACATTAATCCTCATCATGTCCTTCCTTCTTGCAATAAGAACACTAAGAATTCTCATCTTCCTTATTCACTGTGGTTTTCCTTTTCAATTTCTCTTTTCCTTTATTCTTTCATTCCTTTGATTGAACAAATTCCATGGAGAAACCATCATTATTTTCCCAACTCGATGTGATTTTCTTGGACACAAACTTCATCAAGATTAGTTGGATTAAACTTAAGAATAGTGTTCTTCAAATGAGTATGTAACCCAATAATGTATTTTTTTAAAGTTCCTTGTGTATAAAGATGAATGGCCAATGCTAGTGCTTTCTTCTTAAACTCCTGGGTATAACTTTGAACACTTCTTATTTTAGCTTTCCTTAAGTTTTTCCAATCCATTATTTCTTTTTATAACTATCCCAATGGATAAAATTACTCCCTTAATGCAAAAATAAACTCATACCAAGAAGAAATTATTTTACCTCTTTTAATGAGATCTTATTGAGCTCTAATTTCCCACCAAATCAATGTTGTGATTTCTAGTAGAAGAGTGGCTAGTTGGATCTTTGCATCATCATAAAAAACCTTCTAAATCCTGCAATAGACCTCAAACTATCTGATCAAGTTATCCAACTTTTTTGCAATAATTTCACTGTCATACATTGGAAGATCAAACTTAACATATAGTTTCAATAAAGGAAAATTAGACGTAATTTTCTTAGAATGCTTCTTTGGAAAAAGAATTTTCGCTCAAATTGGAAGAAGAGGATGACAAGTATGAAGGAGTCTTAGGAGGATCATCACCAAATCCTTCTCCTTCATCTTTTACAGATGAACCACTTTTCTTGGGCTTATTTTGTTCTTATTATGACTCTTCCACAATAGCTTTCATTTCCATGAAACTTTCATGGAAAATCACTTCATAATTAAAAGGATTTCCTCCTTTTGGCGATGACATTTCTCATCTTTGAGTTGTATGCCTTGAGCCAATTTCAGGATCATATTCTTTAAGTGATCCTTCTCCATGCTTGAGCTTAGATATGGTAAGAATTTAGACTTGAAATCCTTTCAAACCCACTCTAATATAAAAATTGATACAGAATTAATGATTGATTGGAAAGTAGTTTTATGTGTGACTTAACTTATATTAAATTTTAAAAGCTTAATGAACAACTGAAAGGTAGAATTAAAAAAATGAATAGCAAAAAACAATGGAGATAATACAAAGAAATTGATAATGGATTTCACCCATCTTTAGTTACAACTTTGAGTTCACTTCCAACAAGGAATCAATGTATTATGAGATGTAAAAATGCTTAATACATCCAATTGGTCTCCATCCTGCAAACAAATTTGCCCTTGATTCTGCTAAAAAATTGTGGTATTCTAGAAAACAACATCCCACTCTCGAGCTACCAAAATTAGGCCTCAAAACCACTATTCCTTTATTATAGAGCAAAACAACACAATAAAATGCCTTTTTTTCGAGTAATCTTTCATGAACACACTTACTAGTGCATTGGTAAAATCCCTAGTTATATAAAATAGGTCATGGGGTTAAACCAATGGATTGTTAGTATTTTTTGAGGTATGGAATTAGAGAAATTTTGAGGTCTAAAATGGGCCTCCTAAGGAAAATTATAAAATAATAGTGGAAATTATAAAATAAGATTAAAATACCTCGTCAAATTTTGGAGTGAAAAAAGAAAAAAACTACTTTTTCAACTTATCTTCCTACGATTTTACTTAAATTTTGAGTGGGATCAATTCTCGTTAGATGTGAAATTTAATTTCACATCCAAGGAGTACCCATGTTGAATACTTTCAATGGATCCTTCTACACAAAAAATGAGAAATACATGAAAAAAAGTGATTGCAATCATTTATAATGTTTTTCATGTATTTCTCATTTTTCGTGGTGGAACCCATCGAAAATATTCAACATGGATACTCCTTTGATGCAAAATTAAAATTTTCATCCAATGAGTTCTCCCGCTAGAAATTTGAGTAAAACCGTAGGGAGATAAGTTGAAAATGGAAGTTGAAAAAGTAGTGTTTTCAATATTTTTTTTTTATCATTTTACCTTTTTACTCCAAAAATGGTGAATCGTCCCCCATGGTTGACATCAACATCTTCAATTATATTGGTTCTTAAAAAGTTGATTTTGGTTATTTAATAGGCGCCAATTTAAATACAAGATTTTTTTTCCCTATTATAAAAAGGAGTTGGTTGGTGTAGTGGTTAAATCGTCGTGTTGCAGGCACAAATGTTATGGGCTAGAAACCTTGTACTGCCCATTTTTAACTAATAGATATTACATACACAGTTTAAATATAGTTTACCCACCCTCGACAACCAAAAATATTAGTGGCATGTTGGTTGAAGTGATGTGTTTTTAGGTGGAGGTTTTGGGGTTGAACCTCGCTGACACTAATTTTGGCATTAGGTATTTTATGAAATTTAAATATGGACTTTTTTGATATATTGCAATGAGCACTAATTTTCATAGCAATAAGGATGGTCATTTTCTCCAATGAAATCAGGTGTCCAAACCTCCCTTATGGATTTTTTGCAAACATTCCTAGTCCATTTGAGGTTTCCATGTGACACCCTCTGATTGGTCCACACCATCCCTCTATAAATTCAACTTTCTATGTCACATTGCCATGTCTGTCGTTCCATGTCACCTTGCCACACAAACCCATCTGTATAGTTAGTAGTACCACCTCAATTCCCATACTGACACCTATCACCATCTGTAATGCCACATCAACGTCTTGCCAAATTTCATCCCTTAGTAATGCCACATGTCAAACCCACATGTCTTTTTTCCTCTTTAACCAAAGCTTTGGAAGGCCATAACTTTCTCATAGGATGTTCTTGATCTCATTCAACCATTATTGGAAAGCTCTTGACGAACTCTTCATCATGGAAACCATTTCATCAACATTTAAGATCATCAATTTTTATTGGTTGTAAAGATCCATCTGGATCATGTAAAGAGCATGAAGTAGATGGTGCACTACAATTGGCAAGAAAAGCAACTATTGACAATTGCTCAAATAATCAACAAGACCAAGAGATTCTCAAAATGATTTTGAATGATTGGAAATAAATGAAACTGATTGAATTGTATGAGGAAAAACATGGACTTGTTCATTCAAATGCATCATGAAAGGAAATTTATGGTAGATAGGTATAAAAATAAATTGGATATACAAACACTTAAAGCATAAGCTTAGGGGGGGCACTCTCTTGTCTTGGTTTATGAAAAAGGGGGAGAATTGCAGTTGAGGAGAAACATCAATTCAGGGGGAGCATCCCATTTCCATTGATTTCAAACGGGGAGAAACTACAAAGAAATGAAGAATTGTAGACAAGGGGAGTTGAGGTGCATACAAGGCTTGTTAGTAGATAGAAGTTCCTCGACAGTTTTCCAAAATTTTCAGAGGGTTGCCATCAATGAAAAAGTGAGATATTTTTGAATAATGTTGCCAATGATACCAATGTCAAGGGAGTTCCAAAGTTTTGATTTGAGGCATACATGAGAGGAGTAGAGGAACAAGGTTGAGGAGCAAAGGTGTGCAATTGGAGATGTGAGGAAGATATAAGGTAGGAGCACAAACTGAGGCATAGAAAGAGGTCTAGAGAAAATAAATGAAGATTTTCAAAGAAACCTCAAAATTTTATCATAATGTAGAAACCTCACAAAACCAAAGTCTTCAGGCCACCTCCGTTGGCTAATAGATAGAGAAATTGTTGACAAAATATGGTTTGTCTACAAGACCCTCAACGTATTGGAAGTTATATATAAGGATTTTTTTTATTTTTTATTTTAGTATATTTCAGCTCCTGGCCACCACCCTTGGTCATCCAAGTGTTAAGGTGTAACACCCCCCTCGTAGTATAATTGTGAATCCAACACAATTATATTCTAAATGAAACCATTATCTGATGGTTCAAAAGCCACTTAGTTGGGAGGAGTGATCCAGGAGGATTTGCCCCATAATCAATCAAATTCAACATGTCATTCATGCATTTATGAAAAATCAACCTCCACGATCCATGTGTAGATTTAGCATTTTAAATATTCTTCTATTGAGATCATGGACACCTTGCTAACACTTTATCTCAAAAGTGAGGTTCTACATGCACTCCAAGAGTCACTCACTAACAAGATTGCAAACAATAGAATATATATAGTTAGATCTACAATTTAAAAAATCAAGCGTGAATTAACATTTTTAGGGGGGATCAAACCCTACCTCACCTTTGTGTAAAGGGTAAAAGAGTATGATTGCTTGCATTGAGGGAGTCAGGACGATTAGAGATGGTGGGAAGTAATAGTAAGTAGATGCCTTGTGTAGGTGTCTTATGCCATTAGAGTGTCACAACCTCTATTTGTCTTTTTTGATAGAATTGATACAGAGAGCATTTCAAATAAGGAAACTCTAGAGGTCATTAAAGAGAACTTTGATTTGAATAATGGCATGATCATGATCAACCTTGATTTGAAGAGAATAGGGCAAGCTTGTGTCCATCTTATTGCAAGAGAAAACAATTGTTATCTTCCTAGAGGATATGGGAGGCAATTTTTCCAATTGAAGGGCATTATTTATTTAAAGAGGTGAAATGGTATGCTTTGCATCCTTTTAAATTGATCAATTCATCAACTGAAGTGGATCCAGAGATGCAACCCATATGGGTGAACTTATTTATCAATTTAATAAATATTGATTGTGTTATTTCAATGTTGGTTTTTAAATTTTAGTCTTTAAATACTAATTTTAAGTTCCTTAAGCAAGTTTAAACACATGTTATATGAATTTGAATTAATGAATTTTTTAATAATAAAAACGAATATTTAAGCATTGATTTCAAAGAAACTAAAAACATGGCATTATGTTTTCTAGTAGACATTGTCATCTATCTAAATTCAAGAAATCATTGAATGTTTAATAATTGTAATTTTAATTAAAATTTTACCTTAATTGATGTTTTAATTTATATTTATAACCTAAAACATATCATATAAGTTGAATTGACAAGATCTTAAAGGAGATGAAAATGCAAGAGTGTGTATGTAAACAATGAACAATCTATCATTACTCAAATAGGGACTTTGTTATATTTTCTTCAAACCTAGTACCTGACGCATAAATTCCTATCAGAAAATTTGATCTACCAATTTAAATGCACAACTAGGTTCCTAACAAAATAAAATTCAGCGGAAGTGAATATACCAATCTCAATCACAATGATAGATTTATACCCAATCACAATTCTCCATTAAAATAACCTTGGAAATTAATTGGCCTCTCGTAATGAGAAAATGGCCCAATAGAGAAAATCCAAAAATACAAATGCCTTGGATCTAAACCAATAGATCTGTCATAGATTAGTGCTCAATCACCTTGGAAAATATGGATATCCAAGCTCCCTCTTGTACTTCCTCCAGACCCAACACTATGGAATATCACACTCCTCCTTCCCCTAAGACTAGTGTTGTTGTATGGTGTGTCTTCTCCCTCTCCCTAGCCTTGCTTTTATAATTTTATATTGATTTAAATCCCCAAAAATAACCCTATTCTCAAAGTGATTAATGACCAAGATTAGATCTTGCCTCACTTGAGATCAATGGCTAAGATTAAAATAATATCACCAAAATAAATTAAATTTTTTTTGAAGTTTCTTTAACTCAATAAGCCACCATACTAATGTATTTTTCCTAAGTTGGACATAGGCTAAGTTATAATAGCAACTTGCTCACACTTGAGCAAGTGATTTAAGAAGAATGTGGGCAACTTTTGCATGCCTAGACACAAGATCTGTACACAAGTACTTGCCTAAGCTACAAATATAAAAAAAACTTTAGATAAATAAACATTTATATCCTATGTAATCTCCTAATATATATATATATATATATATATATATATATATATATATATATATATATATATATGATGGCCTTCCTAAAATCATGTCTGTACTTTGTGAAATTAGCTAGCACCCTAGCCATATCAACTCAATTATCTATAGAAAAGAATGTCTTAAAGAGATGAAAATAAAGGTAATATAGCAAGTCAAAGGAGTACTTAAACCAATGAAAGAGAGTCCCCTCTATTTAAATTCCATCAATTATTATACTCCTTGTTTCATAGCAATGGAATTGCTTAGGAGATGAGAATACATGATGCTTTTATAACAATTTTGAAATTCCCATCAAGTTCTTTTGCTCTAAAACAATTAGAATGAGAAGTTCTAAAATTATGTACCTCCCAAAGATGTGTAGTTTTCAAGTCCTAGAATTGTTTAATTAATACAAAGTATTAATTTTTTACTAAAAAATGTGTAATGTGTGAAAATAATTCCTAAGAAAGAAATGCTTGTTTTGTCAATATAATATTGCTATTTATTAAATCAATCAACAAGTTCAAAAAAATATCTATGATGATAATTTTGTTTTTTAATTAGAATTATGAACATGAGAGTGAAAAGTACTTTTAAATATATAATTGCAATGCTTAATCTTCTAAAGGGGTCAGAAGATAGACAATTCATTGTGGATTATTTGCAGGATAGCTTTGATATATTATTTTTAGTCTTATTTGAAAAATGATAATATCTATTTTATTGAAAGATTTATTGTGTAAAATGTGTAAAGAAGTTTATTGAAAACATTTACTATCTCTAGCTCTTAAATATTTTCTTTTGTTGTGATTGACCTCTCAAAAACTAGATGTTGTTTATGACTACACAAATATTTTTTATGGATCTCGAAGGGAAATAATCTATGAAATAATGAAAAGAAAAATGCTACTAGAAAGACTTGTATTATGAAAAAGACATATTATTACAAAGTCCTATAATTATGAAACTTACAAATACTTGTTGAATTAATTTTGGTCAACTTTGATATGGCTTAAGTGTATAGAAGATGTGAAATTCATTTTTAAAGTTTGAAATATATAAATTAATGTGAATGACAATTTCTATTGTTGTTATAACACACAAAGAGACAAATTAAATGTACAATTATCAAAATTGTTTGATTTTTTTAATCATTAGATATTCACATATTCTACATTTAATAGATTTCAATGAAAAATGACAATTGGAAAAAATATTGATTTACAAAGAATACATATTTTGAAATACATTAATTATGTTTCTTATACATTTGTTATTTTCAATGTGGTTGATGAGTTGCACCTTGTTAAAATATACAACTAAAAAAAACAATGAATAATAAAACAAACACTAATCATAGATTTGATATTCATATTTTTAGAATTTATTTTAGCAAATTTTCACTATGATTTCACATTTTTAGAATCTAATGAGTTTTCAAATTCATTTAGCACTTTTTAAATCAAAATTTGCATTTATGAATTCTATATTAGCACATTCAAAACCCTAATTTTGGACATTAGAAACATCAATTTTGGGCAATCTTTAAAGGAGCTTAGAGTAGATTTACTCCAAATTTAATGAATGGTTGTTTAAATCAATACTTCTTCAACACAACTAGAAACAATGTTCACCAAGGAAGTATTTGCTTAGTGTCCAAAATATTATACACTTACTTCCCTTGCTTCACTTCTCTTTTGTAAAGACCTCCTCCCTCCATTGTGCCTTACAACCAATATTTACTTTAGACGTTGTTTAACTATTCTTTGTTTTGGACTTTATGGTCGGAATCGATGAAACATTTTTTTATCAGATTGTGCTTTGTTGTTTAAAATCAGTTTTTAAATGCATAAATAGATTTAGCACCCTTAAAAAAACCTGGTAACTCAACTTGTGCAGAGTTTACAAATCAAACTTTTGATTTCAACAAATTCTTACTAGATTTCAAGTAAGTTTGACAAAAAAATATGCCTAGAAAACCTCCAAAATGTAGAACAATTAGTCTATGACTTTACTTTATACACAATGTTGGAGGTGGTTGAGTATAGTGATGTAGGTCTAGCATTTCAAAGTAAGGGTTTTTCTTCACAAAGTGCATTAAAGCCAATTTCTCTTAGGTGAGAAGCGATAAATTTCCATCATTGAAAGGGATGTTCAATAAATGATCCTTCTAGGTAAAAGTTAATAGCTAAATTTTTGCATTTGATTATTTTTATTTTTGTTTCCAAAAAGAATTCACAAATTTTTGTGGGTTTTTCTTCATAAAGTGCATTAAAGTCAATTTCTCTTAGGTGAGAAGCAAGAAATTTCATCATCATTCGAAGGAATGTTAAATAAATGATCCTTTAGGAAAAAAATTAATAGCTAATTTTTTGCATTTGGTTATTTTTATTCTTATTTCCAAAAAGAATTCACAAATGTCTATTCATTTTTAAAAATATTCACCCAAGTTTTTATAAGATAAAATATATTGCTGAAAATTGCACAGTTTTTGGAAACTATAGAAATCCCTAAAAATTTGAAATAACATAAATTAATCAAGACATTTACACTTTTCATTTTAAGAATTAGTTAGATTTGTGAAGGTCACTAGATTGTTAAGTATGGATGCTTAAATTTTTCCTGGGAGGCTTCGTAAAAATGTAGGAAGAGGATGGAGACATGCTTCCAAATTAGTTAAAGTGGGAAAAAGGTAGCATGGGAAAGTGATTAGATTATAGATGGTGTTGCAAAATTAGGAAAGAGACCCCTTCTTGAATATTTTAGTAAGAAGAAGCCACCCCTCCTAGAGTTGATTTCATGGATAAGGAAGTTTTAGAATAACACAATGTCAGGGTCTCTCTAGAAAAATAAGTGATTTTTATGGGGGGCACTTGAGGACATGAGCCTAGTTTTGAAATTATGAATAAGAACTTTAACTCTTCCTTAACTTGGAAAACCCATCTCAACCTATGGGTTCACCTTTTAGGCCTTCTTTTGGACTTATTTAACTCTTGGATTCTCCAAGTGGGGGGAGAATCCTTAGGATAATTCAAGTATGTGGTATCTCAAAACCTAAATTTGAAGGGGCACCAAGGTATTTGGTGTTAACAGACACTAATTGGGGTCTCCAAGATTCGATGGTTTGTAGATATTATGAATGGCATACATTTTGGCTATAAGAAAATCCCAACTCATTGGCGTTATCATAAAATGGGTAAATTCTCCATAATTTCCCTTGGAAGGCCCAAGTGTACAAAAAGAGGACATGTGGGGCGTGATTCAATTAAATTACTCTAAGATACCATATTCAAGCCAAGGTGTCACAATTTCCTCACATTATGATAGATCTTCAAGGTTGGGTTGGGATCTGCAAAAATCATCTCAACTTATCTCTCCATACACTTCATTGAACTATAAAAAGACAATGTAAGGAAGGAATATCCATTGCAATGATTACCTCTATTTTCCCTAAAAAGTGTTCATGGTAATTTTCTTTATCTACCATCTATAAGTCCAACCAAGAGATTTGATCTTATGGTTTGAGAAGAATTGATAAAGTATAGTGCTAGACACTGAAACTCCCCTAAATTATCCTCCATAATAGTTTAGAGGGAATTAAAAGATAGAAGTGAAGCTCATAATTCGAACATGTTACCTTATAAGAGCAAACCATGCACACAAATAAGAATTATGTACTCATTGAGAAACTCAATGGTAAGAGTCGAGTCTCATTTAATGTTCATAATATTGTGCTTTAAAAAATTACTATTGTGCGAATTGCTAAACCACATTTATGTTTCTAAATGGCATTAATACATTAATAAGCTCTACTTAGCTTTGTGACATCTCTCAAATATAGCCCCACGGTGTGGCTTATGCTACCCAATTTTGTTTGGTCCATATAAATTTATCCTGCATATGATAGAAACTTAGATGCATCCTAGTGTGTTGTTCAATGTAGGAAAGTAGGGGTCCCATTATCGAGGTCATCGATATGTAGATACTAGATATGGCAGGTAAGAGTATGGTGTGGGCAGATAGAAGACCCCATGCAACTATAACACCAATATGCATGACCATAGATATTGATATAGTTGTACATGTCGAATTACACATAAGAGACCGTACTTGTATACATCCATGCAAATATCCATGCAAATGTGGACTATACAATAATAAAATATAGGTTCACCTTCAAGTTGCCTAAGCAACGATACTATCAGTGTAAAATTTAAAGAGATCCTTAATAATCATTGATGGGGTTAATAGGACACCCACAAATATATTTCTGCATGATCCTTACAAACAGGTGCATTGCACTAAATGTTTTAAAAATACATAACAAGAACACCACCTGTGCACAGAGCATTGATACTCGATCATGTTGAAACTTTGATTAGAAAAATGTTAATACAATCAAACAGGTGAAGGTCACATCATACATAGGAACAGCTCACCAGTGAGGAAGTAGAATCCAGAGGGAAAATGCAATTGAAACACATAGTTCTCGGGTGTTGTTTATGGTTAGCTGCTTGATTGGTCATGTATCATCTTGATAGTTTCCATCATTCTCCAATATCAGGAAAAGGTGCAGCTATAATACATTTTTCCCTTGTAAATTGAGAAGTGAATATTCCAGAGAAATGCAGCCCAACGGACTATTTCTTCCTTTACAGGTCAGAGCATGTGCTATGCGTCTACAACAAACTTTGTGCTCATTTATTTCATGAAGCCAAACATCTTAGGCAATAATTCCTTCTCTTGGAATTGAATTTAATAAATCCAAGGATAAAATAAAATCAAATAAAATCACACTAGATTATCTACCTATCTCGGGAAAATGCAAACCAACATATTTTATAGAGTTAAGATAGCTATTTTCAAATTACAAGGGGACACAGTCGAAAGCAGGTTATGAAGACAAAGCTTGGTTGTCAAATTAGGCATAACGTTTTGACAAAAGAATACAGTACATGGTAGTCTACATGGTGCGAATACGATGTAGCTATTGATGGACTTTTTGCCTTCGTGTTCGCCGACCGACCTGTAGAATAGGAGCAAGAATTCAGCGAGTGAGAAACTATCATCAGTGAAAACTAATTCTGAAAAGGCCGTAAGTATCTCTGTATCTAAAGCACACTGACCAATCGCTCATCATCCGAAATGTTGATAGGTGCTTCAAGCTGGGACTTTAATCCCTTTTCTTTCATGGAAGACTTCTTTCTTTGAATTTTTTTGTCCTTTTTGCTGTGCTCAGGTCCCGATGCCTGTTTTAGCGGATACTGTTCCTTACCTACAATTTAGGGACAAGAGAATAAATCTTGATTAATTAGTAAATTTCAAAATTTAAGACTCGTTACATATGTACCTTTTGAAAAGGCGTAAGTCATAATGTTCCCAGAGCAACGTTATTAACCACAAAAGAATCCTGTTATCCACCCTATAAAACTTTTCGACCTCAGACTCGTAAGTATCATATCAAGACTGGCAAGTCATACTTGATTTTGTGCCAAGACCTGGCAGACTTAAATCGACCCGGTAGAAAGTTCTTGACAGAAGAAACTATGGGGAAGTTCGCAAGTCTAACTCGCACTTTGTGAATTGCACAGGAGTTTCTCAGACCCATAAAGTCTGACTCAGAAATTCTTCGCAAACCTTTTTTTAATGGAAATTTGGTAGTTTTAAAACTTTTATTTGCTGGTTTTTTCAAGAGTTTTTACTGAGCACTGATCTTCCGGCCTCGCTGACTCATTTTCCAGGCAGAATTATTCATCGTTTCTTAAGAACAAGAAACACTACTGCAGTCCTGCATCTACATTTCTAATTTGCACATCAACTAACTAAAATATAGATAACAGCAAAACGCAGATCAGAAACCATTTCATGCCAAACGGCTCCATATTGAATTGCAAATATTTAAATATTCATTACCGAGCTCTACAAATCAAAGAGACCATTCCACGAACATAAAAGATCAAGGCTATACAAATCAAAGAGACCATTCCACGAACATAAAGATCAAGGCTATATTAATGATAGAAGTCCAAACTCGGGACTGAAGAAACTTTGTAATCTAACTAGAACTATCGAAAATCAAGTCATTTAGATCCAGTAACTCCAACACAAACAAAAGGTCTAGGCAGAAACCATAAACCATAAATTTAAAAGGATGAAAGCAGATCACTTAACATGGGAAAATTTGTGATATAGGAAAAATGGAGAATGTTGTAAACTCGCAAATGTTTCACAATGCACTTATCATTCTTTTCTTTCTTATTCAAATCTCTAAATGGATGTCAATGTCACATAATTGAATTCTAGCATGACTATATTGTTCAAGCTTTTATCAATTTGAGCAATCGCTTCCATTCAATCTGTGGAATAATAGAATTCAACGTAGCTATTTAATATTTTATTGCCATCCTGGTTTTTCCGTGAAAAACATTTACAAACTTGACAAAAATGAGAAAGTCACTCCACAAGTGACAAAACTATTGAGTATTTTCCATCCATTGAATATTAGCTGGAAATATCACTTACCTACACTATTACTTCTAGTGAAGTAATCCCTCTGCTTATGCAAACTTGTATCTTAATTCAGTACATAATGGATAAAGAAAAATTACATTGATAAATTGATATTTACATTGGTTGACTCATTGACAGTTTGATCGATCAAAGACTGCTTGTATGCAGAATATAAGCTAGGTCGCAAAGAAAGGGAATAACCACTAACGACGAATACACTAGTAACATAATGTTAGACAACTAATCCTCGGGTCAGTTTGTGTTAGGGTAATTGGATATTAGAGTCCAAGAAACCCCGGGAATTAACTCAACAGTTTCTTGATGTATTTATATGTGTACACATTGAACATCATTCTTTGAGACATTCATTAATATAACTTTGAGTTTGTTTCCAGTTTCTGTGTCTTACAGTGGTATCAGAGCGCAGGTTGAGCGCTGGTTAATCATATCAGAGAAAGGTAATCTGCTCTTAAAATAACTTTAGTCACTAGTTTTGTGACTCCCCAGTTGTATGTCCTTAGAGAGTGCTTCTTAATCAAAGAGAGGGTTAGAGGGTTTGAATCTGATGCTGGTGGAATGGAGCGCTGGTTGTCTTTATAGCGGATCTTCACGTCACACTTCAGGGTTGAAAATCAATTCACTTCAGGTTTGAAAATCAATTTACATATTTCCCTCCTCAAGGTGATAAATTTGCATACACTTCGGTCTTGTCCTCAAACAACATTTTCTTGAGCAGACATATGATCTAGTTTTTGCGTAAGAACCCCACCATCTAGTGGAGCTGAAGTGGGCATTGGTGTATTGTCTCTACCTTGATTACTCATTGATAAAACCTCTTTTGCTCTAGGAGCGTTTGTATCTAACGTCTTCGGCTGGCTATTAGTTCGTACACTACCCACACTGCCTTCTGCATGACTTCTCATAGCATTAATTCTCTCAGTTTCTTTCCTCCAAACTTCCCTGTCCGACCTTATTGGTTGAGCTTTTCTTTGGGCATTATTAAGACCTTGAGAAAAAAAAAACCTGCATATTGATTTCAGTCCTGTCTCAATTGTATTTGGTTTCTTGAAGTTTGCAGATTTTCCTTGCAATAGCTATATTGCTCCTTCACTTAAAAGCTACTAGACCTCACACTCACTGCATTGTTCATATCATCTAAACCGTTGTCAAAGTCACGGATGTCAAAGTCCCTGTTCTCTGTTGTATCAGTCATACTCTCATTCTTTACGCCCATTTAGAGTTTATAAGCAATTGTAAGGGCTACTCTAATGTCGTTCAATTTGTAAGTGGCTGTCGAGTTCCAAGTGTTAGATTTGT
This sequence comes from Pinus albicaulis, assembly GCA_034641835.2. Taxonomy (NCBI): domain Eukaryota; kingdom Viridiplantae; phylum Streptophyta; class Pinopsida; order Pinales; family Pinaceae; genus Pinus; species Pinus albicaulis. The sequence goes on from CM076569.1 coordinate 984,833,658, forward strand.
TGACAGACTAGTCACAAACGTTCCTGCAAACTTTGTGCTTTCGCGACATTGTGTCTATTGATGCTTCTGATCTACTGCGGCTACAATAACTGCGAGAAAGAACCTTTGTAAAAGTGGAAAATCCAAATTGCTGGTTCTGTTGAAGGTCAACCGAATAGAGAATTCGCCCAGTAGGAAGTAAAGCAAGGCTCCACAATTAAGACTACTGAAAAAAGGGATCGAGTCTCAGTATAAGCACGATGAAGCATCTTGTCCAACTCGGAGTCCAAATTGTTGGCTGACTTGAATGTTTGGATGATTGAGCCTGCACATAGCTTCAAAAATACTAATTTTGTTGCCTTGAAATTCAAGAACATTGGCAGAGTTAAATGCAGCAGTTACTTGGGCAATTTTGAATCCTGGTATGTGAGCAGATAATGTACTTTGTTAACTGTGCCATTTATATGCTTTTTTGAAGCGGAGATTTACTATATAGATTGAAGCATTACATAAGGTACTGTAGTTTTTTGCAAAATAAAAGTGACTAAGATTACAGAAGATGAGATATCTTAATGAAATTTTCCAAAGTTTTCACTCTGAATTCAAGTCAGAGCTGAAAAATCACATCGAATATAAGGTTGCTGCAGAGAGCAACAGATTATGTTTTGTTGCCATAAAAAAAAACTTTGAATCGTTGATGAGGCTTCCATTGTTGACTTATTTAAAGTAATATTTGGTTGATGTTTTTAAAATTGGCTGAAGTTAGCGGGAACCTTGATGTCCATTAAGTGTTTATCAGATTTGAGTGTTGAATCATTGCTCTGCAAATTGAAAATTCTGTTGGTCGTGGATCGTGAGTCATTGTTGTTGTTTGTTATATTGGCATTCGGAGCCTATGACAGCTTCACAACTATGATGGTGCTTTAAATCTGAATCAACAACAAGAAAAAACAAACCCTAGTTTCAAAGGAAGGAAATTGCATTCTCGTGGTGGTAATCTTGAAAGATTTGTGTTACTAGTGTGGCTTTAAAATGGTTGGATTTTTTGTTTATATTTTTTGAAAATTTATGAGCAAAAGATGAACCAATTGTTTGTTGGCTAGGTTTTGTGGATTTACCTGGCAGATGATTTTTTGAAACAAATCGGAAGATAATTTTTCTTGTTGATTTGCATTGTTGATGGGTGCATTATCGGTTGAACTCGACAGCTGGTTAAATCATTGTAATTTGTTTGTATTGTGTGCATTTTCGGTGGTAGCCGACACCCCAAACACCCCTTTTTTCAAAGTTGATTGTTGGAGAAGATGGCCAAACTCGATGGTTTGATACACTTATTAAGTAGACTAATGTTGTCTACTGTTAATAACAGTGTCCAAGTCACCAAGGACATGCTCTCTGACATCCAATCATGTTTGCAAAATGCTAAAAGCAAAATTGAATTCTTGGAACTAGAGTCTCAATTTCAGTGAGATGAATTACATGAATTACAAAAGAATGTTGACCCTGTTTTTGTTCAGACCAACAGTTTGTTTGAGCTTGATCATCAGTGAGAGAATGATAAGAGAAATGAAGTGTTTTCAGGAGAAAATTTGGATACGGTTAGAAGTTCTGATATGAAACCTATTATAAGACCATTGGAAGAGATTACACACAACAAACACAGAACTGGTCTGGGTTATAACAATGATGTATCTTTTCACATTCCAAATTTCGCTAAAAACCTATAAAATTTCAATATCAGGGTTTCTGGATGGTGTAGTTCCAAAAAAACTTGATAGATGCCAACAGTGTAACAGAGTTGGACATGTGAAAGATCGGTGTTTTGATCTTCACCCGTGCGAGCATTGTGGAAAGCGAAATCACCAATCAAACAGATTTTCCAAAAAGAAGAGTACTGCAAGAGAGAAGCTAAGTTTTGGATGGATTGCTTCTTGGGAATGGATGAAAGTAGCCAAGAAGATCTGCAGGTCATATCGAAGAATTTGTTCGAGAGTGTTGACGAGTCTTGCAGTGATGACGAATATTTCTCACCCTGTATCTGACAAGGGGGGATTTGTTGGTGGTCTGCTACAAGTGTCATATGTGTGAATGATTTCCTTGTCTAGTTTCCTTGTTTCTGCATCAATTTTAGCGTAGGCTGTGTCAGTAGTTGCTTCAATAGTTCAAATCTGAATTAATTATGTAATGTAATTTACTTCATGGGAGAAGTACACTCAGTTGTTGCAGTAGGATTCATTAGATCTGTTTGGATCTAGGAATTTTCACACTATGTAGGTTCCATAATTGGGGTTGGTTGAGACTTTGCGTTCTCCCATTTTCGGTTTGTGGTCATCCTTAAAAACCATTTCTGAGAGACATTCAACTCTTGGCTGAGATGCATTTTTGCATTCTGAGCTCTCATTCTTGGACTTTGGTATATCCCTTCGGATTAAAGGGGAAATGTTAGACAACTAATCCTTGAGTTAGTTTGTGTTAGGGTAATTGATTATTAGAGTCCAAGAAACCCTAGGAACTGATTCAACAATTTCTTGATGTATTTATGTGTACACATTGTACATCATTCTTTGAGACATTCATTAATATAAAGTTGAGTTCGTTTCCAGTTTGTATGTCTCACATAATATAAATTATTATATCCATCATCAATATTTAATATGAATTGGAATGTTAAGACACAACATGCCCACGCCATTTGAGATGGTGCATTCCTGTAGCATGAGTAGTCCAATTGTAAGTAGTCTTTAAAGCCTTTGATTGATATTATCTTGGCACAAAAGTACTTGATTCCTCAAATATCAATTATTATGACATTTGTTTGCTTCAGACTAACAGTGTCGATACTTATCATACCAGAAACGCTTTTTTATTCTTGTCATAATGAGGGTGATAATATGTCTTTGTTTTAACTTCTTTCTTTATGTTCTATGGTCTGTCAATTTTACATTTATATTGTCAATGTATCTCTGGTCATTTTATCTTTCTCAAGAGGATCTTATTGTGCCAATTCATTCCAATGTTTGACACATTCAATCACATGATTTTTAAGGCAACTAATTTGATTTTTCAATGCTGCATTTTAGGTAAGCAAAAATGATAATCGTTACGTATTACTTGAAAGAGCTTACAACTGTTCCTTTAGATGCTCGATTTTGCTTACTCTTTTGTTCATCTTCAAACTGTTTCTTTATGTTCAGCTGTTCTGTACATTTACCATGCGAATTATTCACTTTGGATTGAAGATATCGTTTCGCATCTTCAACATTCTTAAATTCAGATTCCCCATGAATAAACCTCTAAAAAACGAAAATTTCTTTTCTCTTTTATTCTTTTTTCTTTGATCATTTAGCTAAAAAATCATTCTAAAGATGAGTGAAACACCACATTTCTGCAAGATAAATAACCATTTTTCAAGGCTACTAATATCCAAGACTACATCAGATTCCTCTGAGAATTCCCTCTTGTTAGTTCACTTTAATCCGAAGTCTGTGGAATCTACATTAGCTGTGTTGACACCTTTTGTCCAGCCTCAAGAACTGTGGTCAGCAACCACAAATCCAAAATTTGGTTTGTGGGTGGAGCAGACTGCCCAGATTGAATTTCTCAGGCCTCGAAGCACATCAGACCCAGGGAAAATGTAAGGTATCATGGATTGGATTTTCCATACTGTTACACTAAAAACTGTCACCTTGACATTCTGCTAACTGTATGAGCTCGTTAACACTCATACATACCTCCTCTGCAAGTCTTACAACCTTTACTCCTCATGTCAAGCCCTGAAACAAGAAGAAAAACCCTAAAAACCTCTGAAAGAATGGGTACACATGTAACATGAAGCCTGCCTGCGTTCCTGGCTTGGGTACACAGGTAATGCATGGCTTACCTACGTTCTAGAACGCAGTTTTCCTTTGGAATGCCTGCGTACCCCCTCCAAACTCAAAAAAACGAGAAAGTAAAGTTAAAAAGTTGGTTTGAGGTCAATTCTAGAAGGTTCTAGATGACAATTTTTGGGGATGAGTACGCTTTGATAAGGTGCATGTATCCATCACCTTAAGGAACTAATCCCTTGATGTGAGGAGTGTATCCCTTTGAAGGAGGATTCTATCCCTACAAAGGTGGAATCCTAACCTCCTCATCTGCTCTATAAAAGGAGGCATTGGGTAGCTCAAATGGTTAGATTTTGGAGATTGGGAATTGGAGTTCAAGCTTTATGTGTGATTGAGTTGAAGTGCTGTTGAGATTTAGACTTCTTTCTATTGAGCTTTTGAGAGGAAAGATCACATACCTCTTTATGCTCCTGGAGGAAGAGTGCAAGACTTATCAAAGTAGAGGAGACTCCTGCTTCGGACCCCGAGAAGGCCTTTCGAACATCAAGGCTAAGGTTGTAAGGTTCTTTTGTTATTTTTAAGATTAATACAATCAAGTTTTGTTTTCTCAATAAATTGTTGTTCGATTGTTTATTTCAATAAGCTGTCGTTTGATCATTTATTTCATAGAGTCCTTGATCACTATGATAGGTATGTTTTATAATTATTTGTTATACAGGTGCTATTTAATATTTGCTTGTTTGTGATTGTAGGTCGACAAAAGACGACACTTTGTTGCGACGAAAGAACTCATGTTGCAACGGAAGGATTATTGTTGCGATGAAAGAACTCTTGTTGCGATAGAAGGATTTTGTAAGGACACTGTATCCTGATTTCTAAGATTGTACCTATCTGAACTTAAGTTTAAGTAAAAACAGATCTAATAAAACATTGTAACAGTTAAAATTGAAATTTCAGCTTGCATGATTAATCTATACGTAGAGGAATACCTGAAAATCAGCACAAATTTACAAATCCTGCAACGGCTGAAGATTAGTTGAGCACCTGGTGATGTCGTGAACAGAACAGATTATAGGGACAATCAAATCCTCCCAGCCAAATCTGGGAACAATCCCAGACCCAGAGGATGTCTCCTCTGCCCCCGTGCCCAGATTTCCAAGAACCAGAGACTCCTTCCCAAACAGTTCAATCTTCTCACAATCTAATCTATCTTAAGCAAAATCCGTTTCTTTTCCCTCACTTCCAAAAAACCTCCTTTCACCTCCATATAACCTCTCTTAAATAAGCTCCCTCCACCGCCTCATACTTCCCCGAGGTCTTCCCCTTATTAATGGTGATATTTTCTGCATTTATGGTGGTATACTTTTCATTAAATTTGGATAGGAATATAATTTAAACAATCTTCCTCCACCGCCTCTAGCCTCCCGAGGCCTTATCCAACTTTATTTTCATATTAAATGTTTTTATGGTGGGTGATCCACATTTAAGGTGAGTACGAATATACATTTATGAAGGTGGGATTATATAGTTATTTTATTTATAGAGCTTGGGACTTTATTTCAGTTCTTTTAATATTAATCTTTAATATTGCATACTCATTTTTAACTTAATTATTTCATTTCTATTATTACCTCTTTTCATAAAATTTATACTTAGTTGAACTTAATATAAATCTGAAATCTTAATATTAAGTTCCCAATTTATGTAATCTTGATCTTCGTAGGTAGGTGTACTAGTGCGATGTAGGCGGTATAGGTAGGTGTAGCTATCAAATGCCTATATCGTTCACACGCTAATATCGTTTTGGATACAACTTGGGAATGGGTCGTTACAGATTTTGATGCAACGGAAGCACTACGACAGCAAATAAGCATTTGGATCTAAGGTAGGATCGGCAACTTTATAACATTTATTTGTAAAACGAATATATTTAGAGAAAGACAAACTTAGTTGTTCGTTTGTTGCTAGATTGTCTTCTGACACTAGGGAGATCGGTCTTGTCCGCAAGAACTATTTATCCGGCCAACAAATTGGTGACTCCACTGGGGAAAGAACTTGTTGTTTTTGGTTCTTTTTTATTTTGATTTGATGAAAAGTTTTTCCTGGTTTTGATTGATGGATATCTGCCTGGGTAGCTTAGGTTTTCTCTGTTTTTGAAATTTTTGAAATCTTTTACGTTTTTTCTTGAACTTTTCTGGGAATAACACTTTGTTCTTTTGCACAGTGCGGGCAGTTTCGCACTTTCCTTGAGTAAACAGTGCGGGACCGCACCTGTTACTTCTGGGAGCCTGCACACCCTGTTAAAATTTTGGAAAAACTCCAGATTTCTTTTTTCTAGTTTAGTTTAGATTTAATTTAGGATTCTTAGCATCTACCAGATCTGTATTTTTCTGTCAAAAATCTCTTGTTTATGAGTTTCTTTCAGCAAATTCTTCATCTCATCAATCTCCGTTAATTGGGTGTTTTGAGTCTCTTTTTTGAGAAATTCTTAATTTGATTTCCTTTGGTCATTACTTGGAGGTTTGTCTCAGTCTTTTCACAATTTTACATCTTTTTTATTTTGATCTTTGGAACTCTCACCCGATTTTCTTGACTTGCACTTGATTGGTTCTTAGATTACATTAGAATCATCTTTTGTTTGAGAATTCTCTTGCATAGATCACATTTGCATAATTAGAATTCTCATTTTCAGAATATGAATGAAAAATGTGCATAGATTACATTTGCATACTTTTCAAGTGAATTGTGCATAGATTACAACTGCATAGTTTACATTCTGAAAAATCAATCATAGATTTAGATCATTTTTATTTGATTTGAATTTAGATGTTTTTATGCTTGTTTTAAAAGCATAAAAATAAAAAATTTGGAATTGATTAGCATTAGTTTTTCTTGATGAAATTAGTGCATTAGAGAATTTGTTATATTTTCTCTTATTGATCAATTTTTTGCATTGTTGAAAGTGAATGGAAACTCTCTCCTTACTTTAGTTAGGATTCATCGAATTGAAAAGATTACATTATCATATTCGATTGCATTCTGTTTTGGGTTAGGTCATAACACCATTGGTTTCATATCCATTTACCCTTTGAGTAATAACAACCTAAATAACACAATGCTTAATAAAATACATCTAGTAATTTTTACATTTTTAGGGCTCTTTCCACCAATCTAGCTTAGGATTAATGCTTTGGAATAGGTTTTAGATAACTTTCCAAAGAAACTAAAATAAACAAGTAGATAAATGTTGCGGTAGGAAATAAATCCAATTGTAATTGGTACAATCTGGGATGCTTCTCTTAAAGGAGTTAATCACGAGATCATGTCCAATCCCTTTGAGACAATCAATTCGTTTCATTGGGGAAGATAGAAGATTTTGCGCGCATTACAAACGGTAAACCTCGGATTAACCATTGTCGAGGAGCCTGGGGTCACTTGTCGATAAACCTCGGATTGACCATGTCGAGGAGCCTTCAAGGGGATTGAGCTTTGTTACTCTGCCCTTGCGTGTGGAATCGGATTGTAGATTGTTCCCCTAGTTGTATTTGTTACTGTTGGTAACCTTAGTGTCCATAAGCTTAAGATTATTTTCCAAGGTGATGGTGAAGGAAAGATCTCACTGTACCTGGAGCAGACGTCGACTAGACTCACTTGGACTCTCTGGGGGGTTCTCTTCACACGAGATGGTTTTGTGAGGAAACTTGTGCCAGTCTATTTCATTCAGCAGGTTGTCGGGGTAACTGTTCCAACCGCCCTTTCTGTATTAAATTCTACGATGTTGGATTTCATCACCAACTAATGTTTTTAGTACGGGAAGTCACTGTTTGTGTGTGGTTTGACTCCTAGATTTGATAGCGCGTGTTAATTTGTTTGTTTTTACTTTTAGAGACCATAGGTGTGAATTGTGAATTTTAATTGTTAGGTGTGGATTGTGAATTGTTAATTTTAGTTTTAAATTGTTAATAAAATTCACTGAAGTTGAATATAATGGCAACTGTTCCAGAATTTACCAACCAAGGAACCCCTCTTAACGAGAATCCTAGTACTTTTCCTTGCTTTGGAAATGTTGGTCCTCCTTATATGGCTACTTTGTCATTACTTGGATTTACAATAGGTTTACCGATATGGTTATTTTCAACTTCGTTGGCCCCGAATACTCCAATTGTTCCACCTCAACCGGATGCTTCACCTCAACATAGTTCACCATCTCAACATCACCAACCTTCTGTTGACCCTTTACCTTCTTCGCCTAATATTTCTTCCTCCATTTCTTCCTCTTCGCTTGGTAAAAGCCTTGACGCTAGTAACTAGGTGGCTAAGAAGAAGAAGAAAGGGAAGAAGAAGAAGAAGAAGCAAGATAAGAAAGAAGTCAACCAACCAACCATGGCTGTAAGTGTTAGTTGTGTTGAGGAAACCTCCAACATGCATCATAAACCCAAATACCCTTGCAGGCTTTGTAAGGGTGACCACTTCCTTATCAATTGTCCTGGTATTCCGAAGGTCTTGGAAGTATGGTCAGAAAAATCTCATCAACTTTCCATTGATCCATCAACCAGTGATAGTCAGGTTCCTGGGAAAAAGGGTAAAGTTAGGTTTCCTTGTAAGTTATGCAAAGGGAGTCATCAAACTCACATTTGCCCCCACATGGATGAAGCCTCAAAATTTTTGGAAAACCTTACTGTTCCACATCAAGAACTTCCAACTGGTTACCGTAAACTTTCTCCCAACCTACCGTCAACTGACGGAGTGATTGATCTAATTTCAAGTACAGTCGATCCCACTCTTCCATTGGAGAGTGAAACTCATATCACTCAGGTTGATGATCCATTAGTTGATCAAGTGGTCGATTCGATTTCACATTCGATCGATCCCATTCTCCCTGTAGAGAGTGAACTTCATACCGCTCAGGTTCTTCTTGTTACATCAGATTCTTCTACGCCGGGGGGCATTTCACCTGTTTCTACAGAACCCCCTCCAAGTACCGAGGTCTTTTCCTTTGATTGGAATAGACTGACAGAACCTCGTCTTCCTTCCTCCATCCCTTTCCAAATCATTGTGAAGTTTGGTGGTAGGGACATACACCGCACACAGGTAGATGAAGGTGCTTCTGTTAGTATTTTATCCTCAACTGCTTGGAAAGCTTTGGGTTCCCCTCAACTTGTGCCTATTACGCAGAATCTGAAAGCTTTTAACAGAACCATTAGTGAACCTTTAGGGATCCTTCCTAAGTTTTCTATTACTTTGGAAGGTAAAACTGTCTGTATTGATCTTATGGTAGTTCGAGGACCCTTTGATTTCAATTTACTCCTTGGGCGAGACTATGTCTATGCAATGAAAACTATCATATCGACACTCTTTCGTGTGATGTCTTTCCCTCACAATGGGAATATTGTGACTATAGACCAGCTTTCATTCCCTAGTCTTGATTCAACTACCAATAATCCGACATCCCTGAATGTTCCTCATACGCAAGTGGTATCTACCCCGCCACGGGTTAATTATGTGGCAGCTAGTCCCATGTTTTCAATTACCGATGTAAGCGAGCCTCTCACTGTTTGCTCGTCTTCCTTTGACTTAGATCCGGTAATTGACATGGAAAACTCTATGGGATTATTTGAACACGATGTTCTTATCCCTTTTGAGTCCCTTGACATGTGTTCCTTCCAGAGAACTATTCTTCCTTCTGATGAAGACCTCTTGGAAGCCATTATCAAGGTGTGTCCATTGGACATGTGTTCATGATAAGCTGGTGCTTGACCGTTGAGGTGTGGCTAAGACAGTTCTTTTTACCGTGTCAACCTCGTTAAAAAATGAATCATTAGTTTCAGCCCCGAGAATCGTGTCAACCTCGTTAAAAAATGAATCGTTGTATCAAGAGGAAAGCTTTTTTCCGTGTCAACTTAAAAATGAACGCTATCGTGAGGATGGTTCTTGTTAATGAGCTGCTTAACCTGCAAAAATGAAATGTGAGAGAAGTTCTTTTCCTTGTCAAACTTGCTTAAAATGAATCATTAGTTCCGAGATATTCCCATCGTGTCAACTTTTTAAAAATAACCGCTAATCGATAGTTCCTTTTCTTGTGCTTTCAAGCTCATGAAAACAAGCTTCCATGAAGACAGTTCTTTTCCTGTGTCAACCTCATTAAAAAATGAATCAGTAGGTAGATTAATAGATTAGAATTTAGTAGTTTCCAAGGATAGTTCCTTTTACTGTGTCAACCTCGTTAAAAAATGAATCAGTGAGTTTGAGGATAGTTCTTTTTACTAAGTCAACCCCATTAAAAAATGAATCAGGTATGAGGACAGTTCTTTTCTTGTGTCAACCTCGTTAAAAAATGAATAGTTGGTCAAAGGATAGTTCCTTTCATTGAGTCAACCTCGTTAAAAAATGAATCAGGTATGAGGACAGTTCTTTTCTTGTGTCAACCTCATTAAAAAATGAATAAGTAGGTTATATAGGTAGATTGTAGAGAGTAGATATGAGGAAAGTTCCTTTTATTGTGTCAACCTCGTTAAAAAATGAAACACGTTGCCATGAGCATAGTTCTTTTCCTGTGTCAAGCTTGTTAAAAAATGAAACAAATCCTCCCCTAATTGAGTCGAGTCTTTGACTAGATCTCGTAAATGTTAAGTCATATATTTACGTTAGTTATTTCAGTTTTTGCATAATTTTCTTACAGTTTTAGGTCGGGTCTTTCATATGATCTCGTAAATGAACCTTCATTCCATCCAACTATTAATTACCAACAGTGTATTTAGTTGAATGAAATGAAGCTGGGGGGGCATGCGCTCTAGTAGTTACGCTTAGGGGATGATCACCCGTCCATACAAAGACCTCTATTCATTTGACTCCAAAAGAGTTAAATGCTTGGGGATGATCAAGGATTTGGTGGTCAATTTGGCCCAAATCCCAGCAAAAAGTGTGGTCATGGATATCGTGGTGGCTGACATCCCAGCTCGCTTCAGCATGTTGCTGTCAAGGTCTTGGAGAACAAAAATCGGTGGATCAATCAAGTTAGATTTAACATATGCCACTATCCCAGTTTTTGGTGGCTAAGAGAGGAGGTTGTATAGGGAGACTAGATTTGTCAAGATGGTGACTAAGGCTGACAGCTCTGTAAATTCACCAGTCTATAGTAAAGAAGGAGATTTCTCATGCCTGATGCTGGAAGAAGATCAAGATTATGCTAATGAACCACCCTTCTGCCAGAGTCAGATTGAGCAGTCCTTAGAGAGCCATGAAGCAGGAATCTGGACACTTCATTTTGATGGAGCAAATTCAAGAGAAGGTAATGGGGCTGGAGTGTTATTGATTTCTCCTGCAGGCAAATGGATCCCACTGTCTTTCAAACTAGAATATGAAGTCACCAACAATGTGCTGAATATGAAGCACTTCTGTTAGGATTGCAGACAACCAGGAATATGAACATACAAAGCTTAAAAGTTCTGCGAGATTCAGAACTGGTGGTCAAACAAGTCAGGAATCAGTGTCAAACCAAACATCCTAGGCTAAGGGCTTATAGGAATGCAGTTTGGGACATGGTAGAGAATTTCTTCTTGGCATTTAATATCCAGTTCATGCCCCGAGAACAGAATAGGATGGCTGATTCCCTTGCTGTGGCTGCTAGTACATTTCGACCACCTCAAAACCCTCTTTTAAGATATGAAGTGGAGGTGCGTTATCGGCCTTCAATCCCAGATAACATCAAACACTGGCAGGTGTTTGAAGATGAAGAACAGATGAAGAGATTCCTGGAAACAGTAGGAGAATTCTCCAATATGGAGATTGATGCTGATGAAGAAGAGGTTGAGTCTGAAGATACTTCAGAAAGAAATTGGAAGAAGAAAGTGGCAGGTAATAAGGTGTTACAGTTAAAGGGAAACATAATACCTAAAGGGTTGGTGCCTCTAGAAAGATTATTTGACAAGAATGACGTCCCACTGCAGCCAAACAAAGTGGTAGAAGAAAATCAGGTAGAAGACCTGAATTTGGGTACTGAGGCTGATCCCAAAATTGTAAAACTGTCCAGGAAGATTCCTGGAGAATATAAAAAGCTATATCAGAAATTATTTCAGTCTTACAAAGATGTGTTCACATGGTCCTATCAGGACTTGAAAACTTTTGATATCAGTATTATGCAGCACAAAATCCCACTAGAGGCAGATGCAAAGCCCCATAAGCAGAAGCTCAGACAAATCAATCCCCTGCTGCTTCCTTCTATTGAGAAGGAAATCAAGAAGCTGCTAAAAGCCAAAATAATTGTACCACTGAGGTACTCTAAATGGGTGGCAAACCTTGTCCCTATCCGGAAGAAGAATGGGGAAATAAGGCTGTGTGTGGATTTCAGAAATTTAAATAGAGCATCCTTAAAGGATAATTATCCACTGCCTAAAATGGATCACATCCTGCAGAAGGTGGTTGGAGCTTCTAGGATGTTAATGATGGATGGATTCTCTGGTTATAACCAGGTGGCTGTACTTCCAGAAGATCAAAAGAAGACTTCTTTCACCACACCATGGGGTACATTTATGTATGCCAGGATGCCTTTTGGATTGATTAATGCAGGGGCCACTTTTCAGAGGGCTATGGACATTGCTTTTGTTGGGGAGCAAGATAAATTTTTGGTAGTCTACCTTGATGATATCACTATATTTTCAAAGAATGATACTGAGCATATTGAGCATCTGCGTAGAACCTTTGAGAAATGCAGAAGGTATGGTCTCTCTCTAAATCCCCAAAAGTCTTTATTTGCATTAGAAGAGGGTAAACTTTTGGGACACATTGTGACTAAAGATGGGGTGAAGATAGATCCTAAGAGGGTAGAGGTTATAAATGGTATTGCTTTTCCCAGAAATAAGAAAGAGGTACAAGTATTCCTTGGACGCATTAATTTCCTAAGAAGGTTTATCCCTAACTATGCTGAGATAGTTAGGCATATAACAGACATGCTGAAGAAGAATAATGAGGTAAAGTGGTCCTAGGAATCACGAGAGGCATTTACCAGAATTAAAAATGCTTTTGTAGAAGCTCATGTGCTAACTGGACCAAATTATGATAAACCTTTCATGATTTTTTCTTTTGCATCACCTCATACAATAGCAGGAGTTTTATTGCAGAAAAATGAGGAAGGGTATGAGCAACCTATTGCCTTTTTCAGTCAGGTGCTCCGCGATGCGGAATTAAAGTACAACATATTGGAAAAGCAAGCATACGCCCTAGTGAAATCCCTCAAAGCATTTCGCGTATATATCTTACAGTCCCATATCACTGCCTTTGTGCCTGCAGCCGCTGTAAAAGATATTCTTATTCAGGTGGATAGTGAAGGAAAAAGGGGTAAGTGGATTGCCAAAATACAGGAGTATGACTTAGACATTTGCCCTACTAAGTTGATCAAAGGACAGGGGCTTGCCAAAATATTGTCTGAGTCAAACTATCAAGCTTTGGGTATCAACCTGTCCATTGTAACAGGTAAGGAATCTGAAGAGAAAGAAGAACGACAGGGAATTGGAGTAGCTACTCCAGAAACACATATAAAGTACCTCACCAGTCAGTGGTACAAAGAGATAGTAGAATATCTCCTCACACTCAGCTGCCCACCGAGCCGTGATAAAGCTAAATACAGAACACTAAGATTGAAATCACAAAAGTACATAGTCGCAAATGGCCGACTATATTGGCGAGATCCCTCGGGTATCCTACTCCTATGTCTCACAGAGGATGAGGTCGGAAGTATTATAGCTGAATTTCATGAGGGAATTTGTGGGGGTCACTACAGCTGGAAGGCCACTACTCATAAAATCCTGAAGGCTGGTTTTTATTGGCCCAAGCTTTTTGGAGATGTTTTTGCCCAGGTTAGAGCATGTGAGAAATGTCAGAAATTCACTGAGAGGCAGAAGTTAGCACCTCTACCCATGATTCCTGTGCACGTGGATGAACCGTTCAGATAGTGGGGAATTAATTTTATAGGTGAAATACATCCTCCATCGAGTGGTCAACATAAGTGGATTTTAACGGCCACTGATTATTTCACCAAATGGGTGGAAGCCATACCTGCAAGGAATGAAACAAATACTGTGATCATAAGGTTCATGGAAGAAAACATCATATCCAGGTTTGGCTGCCCTGCCAGAATAGTGACTGATAATGCACAAGCCTTCAAATCTACGAAGTTTGTAAGCTTCTGTCAGCAGTACAACATCACACTAAGTCACTCTACAGCCTATTATCCACAGGGAAATGGCTTGGCAGAGTCTTCCAATAAAACCCTGGTGAGGGCATTGAAGAAGACTATAAATGAGAATCAGAGGAATTGGGATTCCCAATTGAAATTTGCTCTGTGGGCCAATAGAATTACCAGCAAGAGAGCAATTGGGAAATCCCCATATGAACTGGTATATGGCAAGGTAGCAGTATTTCCTATTCAATTAGCCCTACCAGTAGCCCGATTCATGCAGGAAAGTCAAGAAGAGCCAGATGATATGATCAGGAGAATAAACCAGTTGGTGGAATTGGAAGAAACACGCAATCAGGTATATCAAAGGCTGACGGAATATCAAGAAAAGATGAAATACCTTTTCGATCAGCATGCTAAAGACAGGAATCTACAAATTGGTGATCTAGTGCTCAGATGGGACATCTGGAGAGTTGAGAAGGGAAAACATGGTAAATTCGACCCCCTCTGGTTTGGCCCTTTCAAAATTGTGGAACAGGGGGGCAATAATACTTTCAGGTTGGAGAATTTACAGGGCGACTTGTTGGATGCCCCTGTAAATGGTCAATTCCTTAAACCCTATTTCCAATTCTGACTTAGGCCGAGAAAGCCTGGTCTATTATATTGTATATTAGTTTGCTGATTCATTTTTGTTTGAATGATGTGGTTGTCGTGATGAATCATGAAGTAAAAAGTAGAGGTGTCGAAGGGAAGAGTTCCCACAGTAGAGTATCTGATGGTCTGCGAAGTTCTCGACACGTTCAGGGATGAACGTGCCGTCCCCAGATGGAGCCGATGTTGATCATTTCAGCCCCCATTGAACCCTTGACAAGCAATCCCTTTTTGGTGGGCCTGAAAAATCCATTATCCACCTATCGTTGCCTTCTCCCAGCCTCAGAATTGCATAAAAGGGCCGAGAAACCCACCTTTGAAAATATATCAGGCCTCAGCCCCTTTCGGCCTAGCCCCTCTGCTACTTTTCCTCCACGTGACCTAAAGCCAGAACCAGGCGCCGACCCTATAAGCGCTTACCACAGATACATGTTGGGCGCGTTTGTAACCGTCGATCTGTACCGATCGGATGGCATTCGCAATGCTTCATCGCGCCCGAACCCCACTCAGTTCACAGCTCTGATAATCTGTCCACTGTCCGATTAGCTTGCAGATCAACGGTCAAAAGCTCACCCGCTTCAGTGGCTTCGCAGCACGCTACTCCAAAACCGGGTGGTATGTATCGCACCGCCGAAAATTCTCGTTTGGCCAGCGATTCCATACAGTGTTTGCCACGCGTCCTAGCGTACGGCTCCAAAACCACCGTTCATTGCGCATTATTGTTCGATCAAAGTCACGACGCGATATTCATGATAGCCGTCCGATCTGAAGGTCTTCATCCAACGGTTGTCATACTCCGAAGCTGCACGAGGGTTAGTCCATGTCAACAGTGCCCCTGGCCCACTGTCTCATTGCCCTCCGATGCGTTTTCAACCGTCGATCTCGTCTTGAGATTGAACGGTCCAGATCATCTGCATTGCCATTGACTCGGTCCTCCTCCACGTCATCATCCCACGTGTTTATCGCATTTTTCTCTCTGCCATTTATATATTCTATTCATATGTTATATTTTAATGTTTTGCATTTTAGCTCTGGCCAGCCCGTCCGCCATTGTTCCACTGCATTTTTCATCGTCACCTCTCGTCCTTCCACCATCTCATCACGCTGCGCTGTCTCGCCATTATCCCCACTGTGTTCACCTTCCCGTGCATGGTTTTCTTTAACGAGTTTGCGGATTTTGCAGGTTTACAGCGGCGGAGAACTATTACAATTCACAGTCTCAATTACTGTGATAGAGAGCACATCAAAGGACCAGTTTTCAGAGCTGAATTATGAAGAAAGCCCTGGGAAGGCAAATCGATAAGACTTCCATTAAAGAAGCGGGGTTAAAATCTGTCAAACCTTGCAGGGACATTCAAGGCGCTGATTTCATAGATGAAAACATTAATGAAGCAGCAGAGGAAGATCAGTGGATGATTGAGGAATTCAGCGTTCGACGTTGATAATTTTAAAGCTTAATTCAGGATTGGGAAGGCAGAGGGTACAATGCACAGAAAACAATGCCCTCAAGGTTTTATTTTAGCATAATTTTCTCTCCAGGAAGGACAAACTGCCCATAAGGTTTATATTTCTCTACCGTGTTCCTGAAGAGATTTTCACCCAAAACATTTATTTCAGGAAGATCACAGAGTACATACAACATTACAAAGTCATCGAGCAGTATGGGCGTGCCCGTTTCCGCCATCTTGTCTTTATGAAGCAAATAATGGTTCATCACCTACTTCATTTATTAAGTTTTCTTTTTCTCTATAAAACCCCCAAAGAATAGATTATTGAGGGTTCCAAATTTTATCAGAAAAATATGCAGTGAAAGGCTTTTGGTATACATTTTGTAAAGCTCTTGTATGAAGGCTCAGAGCCCACAGGGTCTCAGTGAGGAGGAGTTTTATTTGTTAAAGAGGATTCTGGTCTTTGGTATTTCACAGTCTGTAACTTTCTCTTGTGTGTTATTTTAATATATCATTTCATTTCATCCATCTTTCTTGTATCATGTTTTGGAATGCGAGTGGCTCACTGATTTTTGGTATGGATTCATCTTAGTTGATGCCCATGCTCGGATCAGTGTAGCACTTTAAATATGGCTCATGCATGATATTCTGTTCCATTACTCATCTAAACCGTATTTCTACTATATTAGTTGCTTTGGGAGGGTGTTTTTAAAACGCTATCTTCATGTATGGATTCTTAGATTGATAAGCCCATGCATGGTGGTATTGTGTATCTGGATATCAACTCAATGATAACTAATATCTTCTCGATATTTCTTTCGCTACATACACCTTCTGATAATTGATTTCTGTGACATATTACTTGAACTGGCCCGCTTTGCAGTAAACTATCTCTGAATTGTCTGTTGCTTTTGTATTAGAGTTCTACATCTTGCCTCTGCAATATCTCTTTTCCTGTGTCAGTTTCCGAGAGTTTGGTCCCATTCCAGTTTATTTCCCTGTTTACAGGAGATAGCAGGCGAGCTGAAGTTGACAACTTCACACATTATATTATACGCTCCTTGCTATGCTAAGATGTCCTAGAAACTGGTCTATCACAACTCTAGGTTGTCTCTAGGAGCGACAACAGGGGGCATCAAGCACAGTTTTCTCTTTGTTTCAAGCTTGTGTGAAAATGAAACCACTCTGAAGCATAGTTTTTCTCTGTTTCAAGCTTTAGTAAAGATCAAACCTATCTTGAGTCAATTTCGGTTATTTTCAAAACTCGTTAAACTCATGAAAATCCTGAGATTATTTTGCTATCTTTCATTCTCGTAAAACACATGAAAATGCCGAGTTATTTCCGTCTTTTCCTGCTCGTAAATTAAATTGAAAGTCGACCACAGGAGTATATTTTTATCCCTTTTTAGAACTCGTTAAAACTTACGAAAAAGTGAAAACCATGAGTACATTTTTATCCCTTTTTCGAACTCGATAAAATTACAAAAAAAACGAAACTACTGAGTATACTTTTATCACTTTTTCGGACTCTTGAAAATTACGAAAAAGCGAAACCTTAGAGTCCTCTTTTAAGCCCTTTTCAGACTCTTTAAACATGAAAAGATTGTCGAGCACTTGATTATTTGATCTCGTTAAAGTAAATGAATGATCGTCCCTTCAGTATAAGTTTACCCCTTTTACGGACTGAAATGGACTATTTACGAAAAAGGTATATGTTGACTAATTACGGTCTATAGAGTTCTCTCCCGCATTATTTTATCCTTTTTCGGGCTTGAGATACTAAAATTACGAAAAAGTACACCCATGGAGTTTTCTTAAGTTTTTTTTTTCTGACTCCCTAAAATTGAAAAACACCGAGTTTCTCCTATACTGGACTTGTTAAAACTTAACAGTAAAGGATTTGTTCAATTTCTAAATAGGAACGAACCACTCCTTCTTAGGGTTCGAATCTTAAACTAAGTTGAACTCATTCGAAGGATGAGCTTATAAACAAGCAAATGTTATCCTCCTCAAGCTTGTCAAAAATAAAGAGGTACTTGCCAGAAATGGTGGGGGAAAAGAGAGAAAAATAAACCTGTTTGTTACATTTTGATTATTCAGAAAACCATTAACCACTCTTGAACACAACATTTTTTGTCCACCTGGGTTGAGAAATCCTTTGCCTAACAGTTAATCAAACCATATTGAAAGTCTTCAGCCGGTTTCTGGGTATTAGCTTTGGGTCAATTGTCACCAAACCATCTGCAGTGTCGTTATGTGTTCAAGAGGACAGTTCAAATAAACCATTCATCTGCAAAATATCTGTCATCCATTTTAACCATCCCTGAGTTAGTCCTTGCCAATATATTTTCAAAACTTGATCTATGATTTCGTGTTGTGGGTTTGCCTACAACAGATCACTTTCTATCGACGACAACTCATTATCTAGGAAGTTGATCTAGAAATCGTCAGTACCTTGAGATTTGCATGCCTCAATGTCAGGTTTCTCGCCTTCGACGACAGGTTGCATCATTGACCTTCGATCGAATGACTCCGTGACATGTTCAACTTCAGCGCATTCATTCACATTTCATGGATTGTACTGGGTACTTTGAGAGCCATTAACATCACTGATGGTTTCTCTCACACTTGTTAACAGTTTACATTATTGACTGGTAATCAAGTGGTTTCTACCATGTTCGACTTCGACACATTCATTCACATGGATAGAATTGTACTAGTTCGAGAAGCGGAAATCAAGACCCTGGATCTAGTTTCTACCATCCAGGCTGCGAGGAGTTTTATTATTATACAATAGACTATTCATTACAGATGGTTGTGCCCATGCTGTGTCTACACTATTGATGTAATATTGAAAATCATTCTTGTATCAGAACAAGTTTAGTTAGTTTTTGATCTGAGTATGGGAATGCCTACCTCAGCGATGATATGATTACATATATATATTTTGCATTGAATGTTTTTACAGGTTCCGACTGGGGTGTCCAGAGGATGATCTTTGAAATGATAAAGCACTGCACTCTTCATATATGACAGACTTCATCTTCATCTATTTCAGACTTTGGACTTTAGGGGGCAATCTATTACACTAAAAATTGTCACCTTGACATTCTGCTAACTGTATGAGCTCATTAACACTCATAGATACCTCCTCTGCAAGTCTGACAACCTTTACTCCTCATGTCAAGCCCTGAAACAAGAAGAAAAACCCTAAAAACCTCTGAAAGAATGGGTACGCATGTAACATGAAGCCTGTCTGCGTTCCTGGCTTGGGTACGCAGGTAATGCATGGCTTACCTGCGTTCTAGAACACAGTTTTCCTTTGGAATGCCTGCGTACCCCCTCCAAACTCAAAAAAGCAAGAAAGTAAAGTTAAATAGGTTGTTTGAGGTCAATTCTAGAAGGTTCTAGATGAGAATTTTTGGGGATGAGTACGCTTTGATAAGGTGAATGTATCCCTCACCTTAAGAAACTAATCCCTTGATGTGAGGAGTCTATCCCTTTGAAGGAGGATTCTATCCCTACAAAGGTGGAATCCTAACCTCCTCATCTTCTCTATAAAAGGAGGCATTGGGTAGCCTCAAATGTTAGATTTTGGAGATTGAGAATTGGAGTTCAAGATTTATGTGTGATTGAGTTGAAGTGCTGTTGAGATTTAGACTTCTTTCTACTGAGCTTTTGAGAGGAAAGATCACATACCTCTTTATGCTCCTGGAGGAAGAGTGCAAGACTTATCAAAATAGAGGAGACTCCTACTTCGGACCCTGGGAAGGCCTTTCGAACATCAAGGCTAAGGTTGTAAGGTTCTTCTGTTATTTTTAAGATTAATACAATCAAGTTTTGTTTTTCTCAATAAATTGTCGTTCGATTGTTTATTTCAATAAGCTGTCGTTTGATTGTTTATTTCATAGATTCCTTGATCACTATGATAGGTATGTTTTATAATTATTTGTTATACAGGTGCTATTTAATATTTGCTTGTTTGTGATTACAGGTCGACAAAAGACGACACTTTGTTGTGACGAAAGAACTCTTGTTGCGACGAAAGGATTATTGTTGCGATGAAAGAACTCTTGCTGTGACGGAAGAACTCTTGTTGCGACGGAAAGATTTTGATGCAACGGAAGCACTACGACTGCAAATAAGCATTTGGATCTAAGGTAGGATCAACACCTTTATAACATTTATTTGTAAAACGAATATATTTAGAGAAAGACAAACTTAGTTGTTCGTTTGTTGCTAGATTGTCTTCTGACACTAGGGAGATCGGTCTTGTTCGCAAGAACGATTTATCCGGCCAACACATACCTCCGTGTGGGATTGGTGTTCACTATTTAGAAACGTTTCAGTCCAAGTCCTAGTGTTTGCATTTTAAAGACCTCCCATTTGCAGGTAAACTTACTGTTATTGAAAATGGAGCTTGAAAGGTGATTATGCATTATTGGTCAAGTGCCATGACATGAAGAAAATCACAAAAAAAATCGTACATCAATTGTTTAATTATTTCCTAAGTTTGGACCTTAGGCATAAAGTTATTAATTTAATTTTTGACTTTATTGGCCAATTTTATAAAGTTACAAGGGTCATCTAGAGATTATATCTTGACCATATATCTCAAGTGTGGATATGCAATCTTAGCCCTCTATCACTTTGGAGATTAGGTCAGAAAATTATAAAAGAAGAAATAGGCTGTTGGAGAGGCAGATCGATTGGCACAAGAAGTGGGCATTTAGCTGGAACAAGAGGTCAAACTGAGCAAAGTGAGGAGTGGCGAACAAGCTATTTCGGGGGTAGCAAGCAGGCAAGGAGGATGACGAATTACCCAGGCCATACAGGTCGATTCAGTAGGGCAGAACTGAGCCAATTTGACAAGGTTGAATTGGGCCAATTTTACTGGGCTAAGCTAGGCCGAAATGACTAGGTCATACCAAGCAAAATTGCTGGGTCAAATTGGCTGGGCTGTACCAGGAAAAATTTTTGGGTTGAATTGGCTGGGTCATATAGGCTGATTTCTGCTGGGCTGTACAGGCCAAAACCCACCTAGATGTGTAGGTTGAATTGTGTTGGGATTGTACGAGTTAGCTAAGGTCGACGAGGTTGTGCAGAGCTGGGCCATACAGGGAATTCTTGAAATAAATTTGGTGCTGTAAATTCCTATAATGTACTTTCTGTAGTCAATTTTTTGAGGCTGAATAAGAAGCTCAAATTTGTTGGTTTTCCCCACAATGGGGTTTCCAGGGTAAAACCGGGTCAAACAAGTTTTACGTGCCTGGTTTTCTGTTTATTTATTTTTGTTGCACATACTAAGTTAGGAACCCAGTGTATTTCTTGCCATAAAATTCAGATATGAAGAAACTAACTTTTATTTTTGTTCCGGGTATAATTTTATTTGGGTTTAAGAAAACTAAAATGGTATTAGAGCAGTAGCCTCTACGTACGAAACCAAAGGGCATTTGACAAAGGCACCAGTTCAAGAAATTGCAAGTCTTCAACAAGTGTTTAAGGGTTTAGTCTATCATGGCTACCAGTGTTTTCTATCAAGACAGGTTAGAAGGGTCCTCAAATTATCTTCAATGGAGGGTTCGTGTAATATCCAAAACAGGATATTCTGCTAATTATGCAGAAATTTAACTCAACCAAAATTTCACCATAAAATTACTATTCAATTAACAGAAGATTGCCATTTAGAATATAACAAGTAGAGTGCATGTAATTCAATAACACCATGAGCAGAAATAATCTCAGCTTTCATTATAATAAATAACTGAAAAAAGTGTACATGATGATATAACTAAAATCGTTGAGATAGATAATTTGGTCTCCAAAACTGATCTTCTCCAATGCTGAAACCGACCCTCCAAAACTGAACTGAAATGCTACTGCTAAGGTCTCATGTGAATTCTAGATGAATTCACCAAGGGAAGTGGGTACTCGCCCAATCTCACTGAATCACCCGAGGGTTTCCATCAGGGGGCTACCAATGAAATAAAGGACCGAGTTCTCCAACTTCTCACACAAGAAGAAAGATCAAATCCAAGATGTCCTCTAATTACCTCCTCCTCTTTTTATAAATCCTCTGGACTCCTTTAGAACCTCCTATTGTTTTATTATTTTAATCATAGAGCACTTTTCCCTGTTTTAATTTCAATTAAAATATTCTTTTTAATGTGAGAAAAGGGTAAATTGGCCACCATGCTTCCTCAAGTCACTGAATATGACTCATAACCATCTCATCCTGTAGATATTCTTGTTCTAGTTCCAACGAGCTATTACACTAAGGTGATTTGTCAAGTATTCCTCCTAGAATGTCACCTTCAGCGTATTCAATTGACTCAGACCCATTATAACTTTGATTTTTGAAAGTTGTCGAAATGCAACAAATTGCACAGATGATGGAATCTATAAAGCGAATGTCATTGGACCTCATAAAACCCCTCAAAACCCCATGAAACATCTCCAAAAGCCCCTGGGCCCACTGACAAAGTAAACCTGCACTTGTGACCTGTCTACCTCCAACCTTGAAAGTCCATCCATTAGGAAAAGCATAAAAAGGAACATCACAAATCCTCCTGCCCCAAGATTGCTTGCCCTCAAGCAATCCAAACTTGTGGACCGATCTGGTGGCCCAATGCAACTGAAACCCAAAACTACTAGCCTCCTACCAAGCTAGTACCTCCTGACAACAAGTGTCTGCACATACTACCATCCTATTGGCTATCTGTACATCTGTCCACTCCTAATTAATGGCTAGCCCCAAGAATGTCTGCTCATCCTCCTCCATCATGGACTCAACATAAGTCACCAGCTGACTCCCAAAAGATGGGTCATCATGCACACTAAGCTCCACTATGTGTTGGTCATGCTGAATGAGAACACGCTGTTGCTCATCAATCTCCTCTACCAAACATGGCGACATCGCTAAGCTGTTGTAAATTTTTGTAGATGTTCTATGCTTGATGCAACTTTACTTTTATTACAGCAATCACCCAAATAGTTAAGTAAAATGCTGATAGAACATACCAGTGGATCTGTAGAAGACAAACCAAAAACAGGAAAAATGTGATGGTGCGTTACGGCGGTCAACAGGATGCTTCAACCAGCAAAGTCTTCTTGATCAGCCAACCCAGAATGTGTCACAACAATCCTCAAATTAGTCAACACAAGTCAACTCCAGAAAAGTCAATGCTGTCCAGAAAAGTCAACGCAGGGCAGCAACATAAAAGTCAACGCAGCTCCAACTTTGGTCAACCTTTTGACCTCGGTTCTTGTGCCAAAGTGTACGGCCTGCTAAAATCGAAGTCTCCACAAATTTTGGGCCTCTTTGGACCATGCGTTGACCAAAGTCAACGCTGGTCAAATTTCCTAGGAAACCCTAGCTGCAGCAAACTGCGTCCTTCTTCTTGGCTGTAGTAGCTTGTCCTTTTTCCCACGTGTGAGCTGAATTCGTCCTCCAAGAAGCTCGTACTAAATCAGAGAAGAAGAAGATGTGATGAGATGAGATGAGTGAAATGCTCTCCAACTTTGACTGTATTTATATCCATCATTGAGGTGTGTGATACATCTGCTGGGGGTGCAAAACATTAAGGCCGACCTGCACATATAATTTATTATAAATAATAAATTCAAAATAAATGTTCTGCTCATCGGATTAAGATATATTTTATATGGATTTTACACCTCTCCGAAAGAGGAATCCAACAAAAATATCAATATCTTAATCTGAGCATCACAACATGGAGCTTGGACCTAGTTGTCCAATTTTAACAGTTGTCAACCACTCCCCCTGACTGCTCCTGCTCCTCAGAGGTGTCCAAGAGGAATCCTCATCCTGAAAGTCAAAAGAAATCTCCTCTTGATCTTTGTCTGTCGTCTCCTCGGTGTCACCCATGCATGAGTGGTTAGATCCCCATGGTCCCTTGCAGATGAAGCAAAGACCTCTCCTCCTCAACTCATTCTCTCTGCATGATCCACCAAACTTGAGCAGCTCCTCCCTGGTCAACTGTCTCCTGAACAACCCAATGTTCTCCTCAACCAACGTTTTGGCTAGTTCATAAGCTACAGGTGAGACCAATTGTTCTCTCCTCCAAATGGTCAACAATCTAGTCTGAAACTCCCTGCAAATGGTATCACGACCTCCCATACATGAAGACAAAATCCACTACATATGTGCTGTGACTGTGTCAGGATGATGTTTCCTAATGTTGAAGAAGCATTGGAACATCTGCAGGATAAGATCATCACACTCGAGATCAAACATGATTTCATAAGTCCTAGTCATGGCCATAATTTCCAAAACCTGAAGTTTCTTCCAAAATGTAGGACCCACGGAGCTATCCAAGTCTCGTAAGGTTTGTACCATCATCTTGAAAACTCTCTTCATAACATCAACATTGAAAGGAGCTATAGAGGCGGTCAACATCATGATGCTACTAAGACAAGAGGCAATTGGAAGTGTGACCCCTTCACAAGGGTACTCCAAGAGCTTGGGTTGTATTAAAGCTAGCATGGCGAGTTTCAAAACCCACATCAAGTTCTTCCCCTCTAATTGGTCTATCTCAGAAAGGAGTAGGTCTAGTTCTTCTAATTTGGAAAGGGTTTTTAATGTAACCCTCATGTGCTTCAAGCTCGTCCCATGTGAAAATATTTTGTGTCCTATTTCTGACTTCTGCAAATCCTTTGGTTGTTCTTTTGAAGGATGGCATGGACCCTTCTTGAGAAAGGTCTGCTAGTTAATTTTGTTTTCGGGTTTGTATTGCATCCCATGGAGGTATTGCTTTGTTGGTTCATGAGGCGTTTTAAAAATTCCATCATTCAACCACATGTACTATCAACATTGTATTAAAGGGACACAATCAAGACATACCCTCTACACAAGCTTCTTACTTAATGATGGCAGCATATGGATATTACAAGGCTTATGACAAACACATAAAAAGAAAAGGGTTAAAGTATTCAAATTTGGAATTTCGGTTTGGGAGTTTTGTGCACACTATGACTTCCTGAGTTTTAGTGAGTAATTTCATCAAACAATATGAATGACAGTTGTCACAAATTAAAAATTGTTTCAATTGGTGTATACAAAGGTTATTGCAATGATGAAAGGAACTTCAAACAACATTATTTTAACCTCTTGTTGACCACTCTATGTCAACGACCCCATAGCAGAATATCCTTTTTTTTGCAAAAGGGATCCATCATGTTTGAGTGTCCATGCCATTCATATTTCATCATCATTTGACCATTGTAAATGATGCAAACCCATTCTGCATGTTTATAATATAAATGGTCTTAGTAATACCATTATGCATGTAAGAACCTAGGTAAGCCTAATATTTTGGTGATGATTTCTATTCTAGGAAGTTTTTCATCTCACCGATTCATCAGTGTCTCTAGACAAAAATGATCGACAAAATTTTTCCCTCTAGCGTCACCCCAAAGCTAGGGTGGATTTTTCGTCAATATATTAAGTGATTCCTAGTGTTTTTTTTATCGAGTCTCTGTAAAAATGATTTGGGAATAATTCTAACTATTGGGTTAGATTATTTGATTAAAGGTCACTTGGTCTACTAAATCACATTTTGTGTCGCAAAAATGGGTAAATCTTGAGGGTCTATAACGAACGGGTGTTCCCCCTTCATGTATTAAATTGTAATATCTTGATGTAAAAATTACTTAGTGCATGTTCCTTCATAATTAGACACCATGGCTAAATATTAGAGGGTTGGAAAATTTATTAATCCCCTGATGAGTCAATTAATTAAATTTTCTGGCTAAAATAAATTAAAAAATACTAAGCCATAAATTTAATTAATTTGGGTCCTACAAAAAATTAAATTCTCCAACATTTAAATTTCGTGGGTTTTAAATTTTTTAATTTTTGGAGGTCCCCGACCAAGGGAATATTAAAAATTTTATGATATTTTGAACCCATGGGCCATAGTAGTTAGGTCAAAGTCAATTTTTGCGGCAATTAACTCAAAATAATAATTTTTGAGTTAATTAAAAGGAAATTAAAAGTGAAATTCGAATTTCCTCTAAAAGTAACTTTATTTCAACAGTGATGACTAAAAGATCATTTGATTTTCATCAACAGTTGAGATCGCTTTGACGAGGATCAAACCAACTAGCTGTTGGAGAATTTATCTATAAATTAGAGCTCTCTCTCCATTATTTGAATCCGATTATTGAATCGTACACTTGCTCTGAAAAACTCTTGTAACTTCTTTTGATTAATAAAACTCAAAGGCTTTGGGGTTTCTAACCGTAGTTTTCCTTTTTCATATTTATGTGGTAATATTACTCTTAAGACTCTGTTGCTTTTATTTTCTTTTGTTGGTTAATAGTTTTTGAAGATTGATCTGTGCACATGTATCTTGTACAGATTTCTGGGTTTTTGAAAATATCATTTTGGTTTGATAGAACTAACAGATATCTATATTTCTTGATGATCTTATGATTATTTTTGAATTTCTATTAATCTAACAATCCGATCTGAGTGTGCAGAAGTTATTATTCAAAGTTTGGGTGTTTGGGGAAATCCTTAGCTAGATCAACCGACTCTTAGATTACATAATCTAAAGAGCCCACTGTTTTTAATTTCTGAAGTCATCTTACAAAATATTTTTGCAGAGTTTTTCTTGGGCTTGTGCCTCTTTAAAATTTCCAGTTTATTTCTAAATTTGTGCAAAATTGTTTAAATTTGGTTAATAGAGAGCTTTGATCTACAAATATGTTAGATCTATAAAATATTATTGTAGATCTGTAACTTATCTGTAATTAAATTTTTGTCGATCTGAAATTTTGTAAAAAAAAAAAAATTAATCTTAGGTTTTGAATTTTTTAGTATACTTGTAAATATTCTTTAGATTTATTTTATAAATAATTTTCAGATTTCAAAATTGTAAATATTTATTTAATTTGACTTTTAATTTTGTAGTTTAATTTTTTTCTAAGATTTAACTTTCAATTTTGACTTGTAAAGTTTTTATCTCACATTCAAAACTTGAAAATAATCTCTGATTTGTATCTATATATGCTAACCTTTCACCTTGTATTGATTGATAATGTGTAAATAACTTTTCTAACCCTTGTATTTATTTTCTAATTTGTTCTTTTTGTATATATTAGCATTCCTTGGGGTTTTCATCTTGTTTCCTTGCAGATCTAAAAACAAAAGGGACGAGAATTTCTTCATAAATTATTTTGCAGGGATATTTCACCCTAAGGATCACAGAGATTCAATTTTGTGAGGAAATCTGGACTCACAAACCCTGGACATCTAGGGTTTTAGGGCCAAAATTACCATTTCAAAAGAATTGCAATCACTCTTCCCCAAGGCTGTGAAAGCTCCATAAATATTATAGGCTTCAACAAGGAGTGATTTCAGCATTATGTGGCCCTATTTCCTCGCCGAAATCTCATTCACGGGGCAGTCACATGCTTTAAAGGGGGCTCAAAAATTCCTCCAACAATTTGGCATTAATTTCAGTGAAAAAAAATGTATTACAGAGTGCCGACCCATTGAGCCCTCATCAAATTTAAAAGCTAACAGTGTATGGTTGTAGAGGTCTGGGTACTTTGAGGAGCCTCACTAATCTTTTGAGACCAAGTGTTGTGATTTGGCTTATCAAATTGGTCATTAAAAGAGAGCTGCTAGACCTTGAGGTTTGCTCTTCCTCTCTTCTCCTGGTTGTCATTATCTTTCCAGATCTGAAGTAACTGATCAGATTAAAATGAACCCTAAAATTATTTGAATTTTCTATACATAGATTATAAGCTTGGCTGCAAACTTTTTTTAAGTGACTGCTCACGCTTGCAGTGATCTGATCTGTCTTTACAGTGGCATCTTTTCTAGCATGTAAACTTGGATTTCTTTTTATTGGCATTATTTCTTGCATCTTGGGTATGATCTTGTGATTAAGTAGGCTGGCATTTATTTGATAATAAGCTACAGTGAACTTATCTCTGAGGTCTGGTGTCTTCATTTTTAGCTCTGAAAGTTTCACTGATTTTCTTGTGCATTACCATAGCTAAAGGCAGTAGCATTGGGGTCTTGCATCTATATATCATCCTTTTTCAGATTTGAAAGTCATTTACAGTGGTGGACCATACAACTAAAAGCACTGAGTAACATTACATAAATATCTCATAATAATAACAAGTGCTTTGAGACTATCATTGTATACATTTAATGACTGATTTGGGGACTGCCATCACTATTACAGGGGGCTCATGTAGAATTTACAGCGATAAAGGCCTAAGCTTTGAAATTTTAGAGCTCATCTTGGTATACTAGTTTCTAAGGCCAGGTTGTTCAAGCCTTCACGGTTTGGTCTATCCCTACCATGGCCTATTTATGATTGTATCTGAAGCATATATCATTATAAGGAGACACATAACAATCAGTCCTAAACACTAAATAATTAACACACAATAGTTACTGTTAATTTTGGACAACTAGGTCCAAATTCCATGTTGTGATGTTCAGATGAAGATGCCAATATTTTTATTGGACTCTTCTTTTGGAGAGGTGCAAGATCAATCTAAAGATCATTTTCATCCGATGAGCAGAACATTTATTTTGAATTGATTCAAAATATGTGTAGGTCAGTCTTAAGGTTTTGTGCCCCAATAGTTGTGTCACACACCCTCATTGATGGATATAAATTGGTCAACGTTGGAGGACATTTTCACTCATCTCATCCTCACACATTTCTCTCTCCTCATCTGATTGGCTCAATGACCTTGGAGGCTCTTCTCTCAACATGTGGGAAATTTCAGCAGCAGCTCTTTTCTATTTTCGGCCTAGGGTTTCTACAGCAACTTTGACCAGCGTTGACTTTCATCAACGCACGGTCAAACAGACCTGAAATTGGCACTATTCCCGAGGCTAGATGTTGACTTTGACTTTGCTGTGTTGACCTAGCTGCTGCTGTTGTTTGCGTTGACCGTTGACTAACAACGTTGACTATTTGCGTTGACCGTTTTCGTTGTCCTAGAGGGTTGTGTGACATTGCTGGTTGGCTGACCATATTGAGACTTTGTTGGTTGGAGCATCCTACTGATCATCGTAACGCACCAACACACATATATTTTTGGCTTGTATTCTGTCGATCCACTGGTATGTTCTATCAGCGTTTTACTTTGTTGTTTATGTGATTGCTGACTGATATTGGGATAAAAAGTAAAGTTGCATCAAGCATAGAACATCTACAAAATTTACATGGTATCCGAGCTGAGGTGAAGACAAAGCCCTAGTTTGTAGCAATCACCGAAGAAGAGGATGGGTTCCTTGAACTACAATGGCTTTAAGGCTGATGACAAATTGACTGGGAAGGAAGACTTTCATGCTTGAAATATGACATTGGATCTTAGTTTGGAAGACCAAGATGTCATGGACTATGTGCAGGGTAAAATCCAAGAGCCTCCATCCACTGCAACTGCTGCTGCCAAAACAAAGTACAAGAAGGGGGAAATCAAAGAAAAGTTGATGATTAGGGACTCAATTCATAAGAGTCTGGTTGCCTACATCTCTGAGCTGGGCACATCCAAAGAGATGTATGATAAGTTGGTCCACATGTTCAAGGCCAACAATACAAATCAAGTCCTATTCTTCAAGAATCAATTGAAGAATCTGAAAAAACGCAGGGATGAGTCTATTCAATCATATTTTCTGAAGCTGACCGAGATCAAGAATAATCTGTTGACTATTGGGGAGACAATAGCTGATCGAGAGATGGTACTCATCGCACTTGGAGGTCTCTCATCTGAATGGCATGTATTCAACACTACTATTCTCAATAATAATGTGATACCTGATTTTGACGATGTTATGAATATAATTCATAACAAATATAATAAATATAATTATTAATAGTCAAATAAGGATTATGTAAGTAGTCATTAAGTTAGTGAAAAGGCATGTCTAAAAAGACATGCCCAGTCATGAAAGGCCATCTGCCTAGGTATATAAGCAGGGCTTCATTGTAACATTTTATCATCACTTATACATTTTATATATAATATATTATTATTACAAATACCTCTTGTGTATTTTACAATTAAGTCAACAAGCCTACAACTTTGTTGCTCCATTTGGTATGAGAGGGAGTTGGTGTTGTGACTGCCTTCTGCTACTGCTGGCTGCCTTTAGCTGTTACATGCGGTGCCTCGAAATCATTGCCGCTCGATATCTTCATCAATGTCGATGACCGAATTCAACAAAAGGTTGATCGATCTTGAGAGTAAGATCAATAATTCCAATGAATTCACTAAAAGATTAATCGATCTTGAGGATACGTTTACAGGACATTCTGACGACATCAAAAAACTTCAAGACATGACAAATCGGATAGAAAGACAAATTTGGCAAAACCATAGCGAGTCCACAAACAATCATAAAAAAGAAATGCAGAAGATAAACGCCATTTGGGACAACATTAATCTGACTCAAGAACCAATATTTCTGAATATTGGACATAGTCAACAAAACAATTCACTCGATTCAGGGAATTCATAAGATCTAGATGAAGTTGGTCTTGATGTAGATGAGGATCTAGATGAAGTTGGTCCTGACGTGGATAAGGATTATGAAGATGAGGATGATTCAGATAAAGATAATGTGGAAGAAGGCTATCTTGAGAAACAAGAAGATCCACATGAAGATGAAGATGATCTCAACAACTATTGTCACATGAATGACAATCAAAGTGGGTACATGAAAACTAAAGAAGAAAACCACTTAAACTCTAAATCCAGTTGGGAATATGAAGAAAAAGAAGAAAATGCTTTTGATGAGGAAATTGATGTGAATATGGAAAATTTTGAAAATGATGAATGTAAAATTAATGACATGCCTGCACTGTTAAAGGATGGAAAAGAATCCTATGAAGAAGATTTAAAAAACGTTTTTGGTGTAGCTGGTGAAATTAAGGTGAAAGGTGATCGTTGCGAGAATAAAATAACGTGTATTAACATGGAAGGAAGACGTATAATAGTGGAATCATTACTCTTCAAACGTGATTCAGAAATAACAGATTTTATGCAATCTTCATATTTCTCCGGAAAATTGGTATTGAAACTACTAGTATCTAAGAATTGTGCGTGGAATTTGGATGTGAGCAAGATTGAAAGAGCAACGATCTATTTCGGTACAAAAGCAATTAACTTTACCACGTTTCGCTCTAAGAACAAGACGCATGTTTTTGTATCATTGGAGTTGCCTGTAGTAATTTACAGTGACAACAGTACATTGGCACATATGAATGTCCATTTCATAAGTTAATCACATGTGTTCTTTCAATACAATTTCTTTTCCTGACACCGTTTTGATTGTAAAGGAAGAAAACCTTATTATTGGGTCAATAGATGACATTTAGAAACTTCATGTCTTCTCTGTACCTCTTAGGGAACTGCCCTATCGTATTTGTTATCAGGAGCAGTCACACACACTCGCAGTTTGCACCGAGAAAAAGAGTGAACAATTTGGTGCGTCTCAGAAAAAGAGAAAAAGAACCAACAATATTAATGATTACGATGAGAGAAAAAGAGCCAACAATTTCAATTTCGTGCGTCTCTTCGATGATAAAAAACTTGAAAATGTTTCATCATTTTCACTTAATGCTAATGAACAAATATGTTGCGTATTGAGTTGTTCATTCACAAGTGACAGAAATTTCTATTATTGTGTGGGGACAATGTATATGAATGATGAGCACAATGAAGATGAACCAACGAGTGGTAGAATTTTGGTATTTTTAGTTAAAAATGGGCAACTCCAACTCGTTAGTAAAAAGGAGACAAAGGGTGTGGTATTCAATCTCACTTCATTAGATGGAAAACAAAGATTGAAAGATCAAGAGAGGGAAAGAAGATTAAATGAAATTGCTGAAATGGTAAAAAATGTGACTGTCAAGGATGCGCAGAAATCATTTGTTGGCGTTTGCAATCAACTGCATAAAGCTTTGGATTGTATCAATGAAAATAATCCCCTGGCTCAGGCTAGCAGTGGAGCTAGCCTTGTTAAACAGATCTTTGCGGGTATTCTAGCTACATATGTTGTTCGAAATACGTGGAGCGGTAATCAGCAAAATAATGAGGAACTTGAAGTTTTGTATGGTGCCTGGTTTAAAATGGATCCTTCCTATTACTCAAAGGATGGAAAACTTATGTACAATAGTGTCACAACAATGGAGCGAAGTTGTCCTCTTAGAATGTACAAATATGGTGTCATTCCATAGGAGTTCTGGGCTAGTGACAAGGATCCCGACACTAGACCTTTGACAGATGAGGAATTATATGATACCCTAGAAATCAAACATAATTGTCGATGGAAAAATTCGAGTTATCGTTTATCGAGTGAACCCAACATATTATTATTCGAGTATGGCCCTCCCCCGCATGTCGACCGGCCAACACAAGAGGAAATTGATCGGAAGGAAGCAATAAAAAAGGAAGTAGAAAGGAAAATCAAAGAGCCATAGGAGATTTATAAGCAAAGAGAAGAATGATTTTCTGAGGAGCTGAAGAAGTTGCAACCAACATCATTCCCCGAAAATGAAATACCACATCGAACGGTTGATGCAATTGGGAGGTTGGTCATTCCTTGGCCCGAGTCGCCTCTCAGACCACACCCTAAGCCAAAATCGCCAAAATCGTCAAAATCTCATGAAGAAGATAGTCGACCGCGACAAGTGAATATTCATGTCCAAGAATGGGTGATTCATAAAATGAAGAAAGCTCTGTTCGAGAGGGCTAAGGAAACCGCCACAATCAATGCCTTCAAAAACGAAAACACAAGTGTTGATGCTGTCGTCGCCACAATCGCTGCTTCCAAAAATGAAAATACAAGTTCCACTGCCTGTCATATCCTGTCGCTACCCACCTGCTAAGCAATGGTACTGTTAAAACGCCTGCTACGAAGTAAAAGTTTGTGGCCAGGTGCGTGGTAGGGTCATGCCCATTGTGATATGTCACGGTGGTAATAATACGCTACGTCGGATATATGGTCGGAGGTTAGGATCTGCGTAATATAATAAGACTTTAAAAGTTGATATACTAAAGGTTGGGAGTATCATATTAAAGGGTGCTCTACCCCGGTGGTACCTATACCTCTATCCTTGCCTTTGTTGACGGAGAAACTGCTTTTCCACCTTCTACTCCAACTGGATCAGAATCTGGGGGCTCTAGAACAGGATATGAAACTACAGGCGGGCCAGCCAACACGCAGCTGGAGATAGAAAGCGATAGGGTTCCAGGTGGCGGTTGCCGGTGAGGAGGTCTTGAGCCCGGAAACATCTGGAACTTGGCAGTATGAATATAATAAGACTTTAAAAGTTGATATACTATAGGTTGGGAGTATCATATTAAAGGTTGGACAAGACATTAAAAGTTGGTTCGAATACATATAGTAAAGTTATATTATATATTAATTTAATTAATTAAATAATTTTAATTAATTAGATTAATAAAATTATAAAAAAAATGGGTTTCCAAAGGATTATGACAACAAATTATACATGTTGAGGTGACAAACATGAATAAAATAAAAATTGTGACCCGTTACACTTATAGAAAAATGACAAAAGCAAATGAAGAAAACGGTGCGTGATTGAACTGAAGAAAAGTGTCAACTATAAGCTTTGAGGACAAAGCTTTTGAAGGAAGGGGCAATGTTATGAATATAATTCATAACAAATATAATAAATATAATTATTAATAGTCATTAAGTTAGTGAAAGGGCATGTCTAAAAAGACATGCCCAGTCATGAAAGGCCACCTGCCTAGGTATATAAGCAAGGCCTCATTGTAACATTTTATCATCACTTATACATTTTATATATAATATATTATTATTACGAATACCTCTTGTGTATTTTACAATTAAGTCAACAAGCCTACAACTTTGTTGCTCCATACGGAGTACTATCGAGATGTGTACAAGAAGAGACAAGGATGAAGGAATATGAAAATGAAGGAAATGTAGCCTTCACTGCTTGTGCTAAGAAGAAGAACTTTGGTGGTCCAAAGAACAAAGAAAGAGCAAGGGCCCAAGGAAAGAAAGGCAAATGTTACACTTGCCACAAGCCAAGTCACTATGCTAGAGAATGCCCTTTCAAGAAGGATTCTCCCGATGATGATGATGACAACAACAACAGGAGGAATGGCAACCAAAGGAACAACAGGTTCAAGGGAAAGAGGAAGGCTCCCTTCAGCGGAAATGGTCAATCCTTCAAAAGGTCGAGAAATTCCAAGTATGAGGAATCAAATGTTGTTGATAAAATAAATGGATTCATTCTTGTATCTGCCCTCTCTGCTTTATCTCCACCTGACACTATGGATGTCTGGTTGATAGATAGCGTTGCCTCAAGGCACATCAGTGGGTTCAAGGAAGCACTTTCTGATATGGTTGAGAAGGATACTAATCTGAAAATTATCCTTGGAGATAATGCCACATATCCCGTGAAAGGGACAAGGACTGTGACCCTCCACTTGTCTCAAGGTCAAGTCCTCCGCTTGCAAGATGTACTCTATGTACCTGATTTGAAAAAGAACCTTGTGTCAATTTCGGCCATGGAAGACAAAGGTTTCAATGTGGCATTCGTTGATGCGAAGGTGCGTATCAAGGAAGCTATCACGATTGGGTTTAGAGTTGATACACTCTACCAAGTTGGAGGAAGTCCACTGGAAGCGATGATATGCGATACTATCCGACAGACCGATAATGGCACTGAATATGAGACGAACGAGTTCAAGAACCTTTGCAGAGAAGCTGACATCAAGAGGGAGACCACAACTGTCTATACTCCTGAGCAGAATGGCGTTGCTGAACAAAAGAATAGGACCATTGTAGAAGTTCCCATGCCATGCTATGTGACAAAGGTCTACCGAAGTTTCTGTGGGGAGAAGCTACGAACACTGCTGTGTACATACAAAATTGATGCCCACATTCCGCTCTGGACTCCAAAACTCCCGAAGAGGTTTTCTCTGGTAAGAAACCTAGTGTCTCACATTTTAGAGTTTTTGGATGTCCTATTTATTTTCATGTACCAAAGGAGAAGAGGAGCAAGCTGGATGCTTCTGGAAAGAAGGGAATATTTGTGGGCTATGGCAAAACTTTGAAGGCCTATAAAGTCTATGTGCCTGGTCAAAGGGAAGTGGCGATATGCCATGATGTTACCTTTGACAAAGATGCTTCTCTGAGGAAAGTAGTCAATCTTCCGAGATCTTAGGAAGATCATGAAATAAGGCCTGGAAATTAAGAAGAACCGAAGGATGAGACGATGCCCGATGTTGAAGGACCAATGGACCCGATTGATCCACCTCCTTCAATGAGGACAAGACCATCATGGCTCAGGGACACTCTTGAGGATGCCGAGAATCATATGGCCCTAAGGGGGACAATCCGTAAAAGCAAGAAGCCGAATAGATACCAAGGGTATCTAGAAGCCATGAGTACTATTGTATAATCTAAAACTGGATCTTTTGAGAAAGTCGTAAAGCATCAAGTCTGGAAGGATGCTATGCACAAAGAATATAAGTCCATTATAAAGAATGATGTATGGGATGTAGTTTTGAGACCAGAGAACAAAGCAGTGGTCACCTCGAAATGGCTCTACAAGATCAAGCATGTAACTGATGGAAGTGCTGAAAAGTTCAAGGCAAGATTCGTTGCCCGTGGCTTTTCTCAAAAGGAAGGCATAGATTATGATGACATATTTGCACATGTGGCCCGATATACCACCATCCGATCTATCATAGCCCTTGCTGCTACGCAAGGATGTAGTCTTCATCAAATGGATGTGAAGACCGCATTTCTGCATGGTGCGATAAAGGAAGAGGTGTATGTGGAGCAACCTCTGGGTTCGAAGTCTAGGATTCAGACACCCATGTCTGCAGGTTGAAGAAAGCCCTCTATGGGTTAAAGCAAGCACCCAGAGCTTGGTACGAGAGGATAGATAGCTACCTGATGAAGCTGGGCTTCAATCGTAGTAATGCTAATCCAAATCTTACTTCAAGGTTGATAGAGAAAAGCCTCTCATTCTGGTGCTGTATGTGGATGACCTCTTCCTGACAGGTGTTGACCCTCTCATTCATCAGTGCAAGAGGGAGCTCGCTGCTGAGTTTGAGATGAAGGGCCTAGGACTGATGTATTACTTACTAGGCCTGGAGGTCTGGTAGAGACCTGGCGAGATTTTCCTTTCTCAAGGAAAATATATTGTGAAGCTTCTGGAAAGATTTGGTATGGCGGACTGTAAGTCTGTGTCGACACCGATGGAGCTCAACTTTCAGAAGTCGAGTGGCAGCGCTGCTGGGCCCGTGCTAGCAAATCCTACTGAGTATCGTCAACTCGTAGCGGGCCTGATGTTCTTAGTGAACACTCCTCCGGACGTATGTTGTGCAGTGAACACTTTGAGTCAACACATGGTTGATCCTCATAACTTTCACTGGGTTGGTGCCAAGAAACTCTTGAGATATCTTTGGGGCACAATAGACCATGGGCTGAGATACACTACCGAGAGCATGACACTCCATGGATATACTGATGTCGTTTGGGCTGGTAATGTTGTGGATCGCAAGAGCACATTTGGATGTTGCTTCACATGTAGATCTGCTTCGGGCAAGAAACAAAAGTCGATTGCCTTGAGCACCGCTGAGGCCGAATACATTGCAACATGTATGGCCTGTTGTGAAGTCACTTGGTTACGAAAGGTCTTTAGTGAGCTGTTCAAGCATGTGCTAGATGCCACCGTTATCCTTTGTGATAACTAGAGGGGGATTCTTTTGTCAGAGAATCCCGTGTTCCACGATCGATCCAAGCATGCTAATGGCTAGTACCACTTTATCCGAGATATGGTACAGCGAGGCACCATAAGGCTCGATCATATAGGAACTGATGAGCAGGTCGCAGATATTCTCACAATGCCCTTTGGGAAGGTCATGTTCCTAACCTTTCGTGAAAATCTTGGAATCGTGGAACAACCCTATTCTAAGGGTCCTGTTGGACGATAAGCTCTGGGAGGCTTTGAGGATAGCTTCTCGGAGCTATAAGAAACTACAAGGCTAGGTTTGTCGAACCTTGTTGGTGTACTTCTGCCCCACCGTTATGATGATTGAGTTGGTTCACCTCTCATGATCTGTGCCCCGTATGCATCCTACCCATTAAATCCCGGGCTCATGGGAAGTACCTCTCATTTGGCCAGTGAAGTGGGAAAAGCTAGAGACTAGTAGAAAATACTGATAGACGCATCAGAGATTGTTGTACTCTCTATCTAGGATGGCGCGGTCCAACCACTTGATCTGGGATCAAGTCTAGTGAGGTTTCAGACCTCCAACTGGCTTCGGGTCAGTAAAACTAACTTCGGGTTAGTATATGACTCTCTTGAGTCCAAGTGAAGTTTCGGACCTCCTGTTGACTTCGGGTTAGATAAACCAACTTCAGGTTGGTATGAGACTCTCTGAGTCCTATAGAGGTTTTGGACCTCTAGGCTGAATTTGTTAGGCGGGAATGATGTCTTTGTGATTGACCCACTTTTGTTCTGAAATAAAGAAGCTAGCAAAGCAAGCTACAGCAGGATGATGAGCGATGTTTGGATTGCATAGATGGATGGAGTTCTTCCTAATTAAGAGGGAGTGTTAATTTTGGACAACTAGGTCCAAACTCCATGTTGTGATGCTCAGATGAAGATGTCAATATTTTTATTGGACTCTTCTTTCGGAGAGGTACAAGATCGATCTAAAGATCATCTTAATCCGATGAGCAGAACATTTATTTTGAATTTATTCAAAATATGCACAGGTCGGCCTTAAGGTTTTGTGCCCCAGCAATTGTGTCACACACCCTCATTGATGGATATAAATTGGTCAACGTTGGAGGACATTTTCACTCATCTCATCCTCACATTTCTCTCTCCTCATCTGATTGGTTCGATGACCTTGGAGGCTCTTCTCTCCACACGTGGGAAATTTCAGCAGCAGCTCTTTTCTGTTTTCGGCCTAAGGTTTCCGTAGCAACTTTGACTAGCGTTGACCAAAGTCAACACAAGGTCAAACAGACCTGAAATTGGCACTATTCCTGGGGCTAGATGTTGACTTTGACTTTACTGCATTGACCTAGTTGTTGCTACTGTTTGCGTTGACCGTTGACTTTTGGGTTGACTTTTCAATTGACCATTCTGGCTGTCCTAGAGGGTTGTGTGACATTGCTGGTTGGCTGACCATATTGAGACTTTGGTGGTTGAAGCATCCTGCTGATCACCGTAACGCACCAGCACACTTATATAGTTTTGGCTTGTCTTCTGTTGATCCACTGGTATGTTCTATCAGCATTTTACTTTGTTGTTTATGTGATTGCTCACTGATATTGGGATAAAAAGTAAGGTTGCATCAAGCATAGAACATCTACAAAATTTATAGTTACACATTAGTCACAAGTGTTTTCCTTTGGTTCTCGCGCTTTTGGTGAATGATCTTACGTAATTCTGCTACAATAATTCACTAAGCTCAATATGGCAGAGGTCTGATTTGACAATAAAGTGGCATTTTTTTGAGATTGATATATTGTGTCTTATTTAATCATTCTGCAGCAAATATTATGTCATGCATCTAGTAATTAATCAAAATTCCTGTAGGTTGATTTCAAATTAAAGTTGACTGATGGACACCTACAATGATCTGATCTGGAAGATGCACTGACATTGCAGTAATTTAATACAGACATTTCTTAACATCAAGCTACAGCAGTAGACTCAGTGGCACATCAAAGGATTGGTACATATCTGACTGACTGATTTGCATTTGTTGCTTTTGTGGCTTGAGGATAGCCATCTTGGGTTACTAAACTTTCTTACATGCCATTCCTTGCATCTCATAATTGGTTAAATACATTTTGTCTTTGAGAAGCATCTTTACATTAGTGTCTTCTCTGGCAACATTTCATTTCCAATCATATGCATTTTCATCTTGTTGACATTTTGCTTGAGAAAATTATGGCAACTCTATAGGGTCTCGAACGTGTGATTTCATCATCATATAAGCAGTTCATTTGATAGCAATCTCCCAATTAAGTTTATTGCCTAAGGGTCACCAAAAGTGATAATAACCCTCCTTGTGCCTAATTGTTAAATCTTTTATCATAAGTAGCCTTGAATAAGATCTTGATGATTGATCAACCTCATTATTATGCTCTAAGTGTTATAAAGAATATAAGGAGGCACACTTTGTTTTGTTTCAATGGAAAAATCGCCAAACTTTCTCTAAAGTGTTTTGCCTACTTGCTCTTATTGTCTATTGTTGAATATCATTGAGAGCATTTTGATTTCAAGTGATATAATTTGATTAAAGCGCTTATCACATCTAAATAAATCTCATGTGAGTGTTCACTCATAACCCTGCATTTCTCTTTTAGAATTCGCGCATCATCTAGGATAGTTATTCGTCGAAGCAGCAGTAGCTCATCAAGTACTTAGTCCTAAAAGTTCTTAGCAAGATAGTTGACTCCATAAAGCACTCGTATCAATTCTCTAAATCTAATCGAATCCTTTAAATCTTGCTAGACCTGATACAAGTATTTGGTCGCTTAACTGTGTCTCCCGAACTGGTTGGTTCTCAACTAGTTCTCTTTCATTCCATTTCCGTAGGGTCTACCCCCCTTAATCTGTTGTAGGGAGATAGCTTAAAAGGAGAAATTAGGGATCAGGGTGACAGCCCTCGATCTGAGCCATTGTCTCGGTGCCTAGACATTCTGTGCGACAACACCTCTCAATGTTGGCATAAATTTAATGATAACCCATTGGAAAACAACATAAATAATTGCAACAAGTTATAGATATAGGAACCTGGTCACAAGGTAATGAAGCTTTGCTCTAGACTTGGCTTTTGAGACAACGGAGTACTGATGTTGCATGCAAAAGTATATATTTCTGCCAGAGAAAGAGTCTCTAATACAATACTGCTACAGGTAACTCGTACTTTCAGCGACCCTGTTATGACAAT
Organism: Pinus albicaulis; assembly: GCA_034641835.2. Taxonomy (NCBI): domain Eukaryota; kingdom Viridiplantae; phylum Streptophyta; class Pinopsida; order Pinales; family Pinaceae; genus Pinus; species Pinus albicaulis. The sequence goes on from CM076569.1 coordinate 984,873,722, forward strand.
TTTGCTCCAATAATAGTAAGCTGATCCAGAATTAGAATTTTCTGCATCAAATAATTTCAGCCCAGGTATGACAAATCTAAGGGAGGTTTAAATTTCTGGAGTCAGTTCTGCTAAATGCTGTAGGTGAAATGTATCTATTGGTGTCGAATGCAACCATATAGTGGCAAAAATATAGACAATCCAGTCTCAAACTGATTGCTGGTATTTCATTTCAAAACTCAGAATTTGTAATATCACTGGATCACCACAGAAAATGTTAGGAAAAGACATAATCTGGTACGCGGTAATGGCTATAGAAGAGATATTGCAATTCCACCTATGCGTGAAGCAGAGATACACTGCCCAAGAATGAAGCCAATAGCTCAGCCCTTTGAAGTGCTGCCAGACGACCAGACCAGGCAGTTGTAATGATACAAGCCACTCAAAATGATGCCACCACGAGTTTAGAAACAACGCAACCCCAAAAGCAATGATGCACACACCGATAAGAGTGCATTTAGCTTCCACGCTCAGAGAAAATACCCACAAGTAGTCTGAAATAAACAATGACTCCAACCATGCAATGTGTCCTTCACACAGAAATACGCTCCTTGTGAATGAACAGAGGTCGACTGCTCTTTTGAAAGCAAATTCGGTGTTGACTGAAGTGTCCTACGCAGCAACAGGGAAGAAACTCATTCCTTTCATCAATCGACCCAACTGAAATCTGTATGAATCGAGCCACAGTGTAATTCGGCCCAAGAGATTTATTGTTGTCGCATAAAATCAGTTCAGCCTTTCTGTTGGGTGGAATTATGAACTGATAAACCTCGCTCCTTTGGAGAAAATTGATAAGCTCATCTACACACGGGCTATAAATTTTGGGCTTCTGCTCTAGAAAAGAATGGCAGTCGGCCAACACAAGAAGTCTTTGAAAATGGCTGCTCCTGCAATCTAAATTCAATTGATACGAAAGAATTTCCTGGAAAGAAATATGGGTCGCGCTGAAGATCAATTCTTGCCCAATAGGTTTTGGTTCCAGAAAGGGAAATGGATGCTCCGACCTTGCGAATATTAAACAACAATTGAAAAGAATTAAACCATAAACTTAGACCTTGCCCTTTAAATGTTCCACTACTTTCTCAAAAATGAGTCGGTCAACATAAAATTCAGCTCTTATAATATTTATGGCTCCATGTAGCAACAAAACTTGTACGCTTGTTGACTTTAATAGCAAAAATCGCTGTAATTATAAAAATACACAAAAGGTATTTATAATAATAATTTATTAATAAAATATGATATGATATGAATAAGATTGAACGATTACAATAAGGCCTGCTTTTATACCCATGCAGGTGCCTTTCACGAATGGGCATGTCTAAAAGACATGCCCTTTCATTAACCTAATGACTATTAACATAATCCTTAATTAACTATTTAATAATTATATTTATTACTTTAGTTATGAATTATATTCATAACATTTCCTTCTTCTTGAAAAGCTTTGTCCTCAAAGATTAACTTTTCAACAATTTCCTTTACTTGGGATTATCTGCTAGACATGTCATTGAGCACTGGTACCTTCACTGTATGATTTGCTTGTACATTGTCCATGTTTCCATTTTGCTTCAATTTTTACTATTTTAATTAATTAAATAGTAATTTTAATTAATTAAATTAATAGTTTTTTTTATAATATATATATATATATAGATATATATATATAATTTAATTTAATTAAACTTATCATTATAATTATATAATATAATTATCTATGAATCGGATCGAAGGCACACGAAGGTTAAATAAAAATGGTGCAACGGTTGTGACTTTTACGGATAAGTTATCCAACCTCCATCTCTCTCTATCTATCTGTATCTCCAGAAATTCCTCAAAAAACGTGAACCAGGTGACTCAGTGAAAGCTCAACGATCGGAATAGCCATGGCAGAGCCCAGGCATCCTCTCCTACTGGAACCAAAGGGAAAGATTTTGAATTTATCCGATTGACTAGTTAAATCTATATATTCTTGCCCCATAAATCTCTCTGGCTTAAATTCCGAAGCATCTGCCCCCCACACAGTGGGATCCCTTCCTATTGCCCACATATTAACCAGTAGCATCGTTTTCTTAGGAATATAGTATCCTTCGACTCTGACAGTCTCAATTGACTGACGAGGAAGTGAAAAAAGCAATGGTGGGTATAAACGAAATGTCTCTTTCACCACACAGTGGAGGTATTTCATGGCTGCTAGATCAGATTCTTTTACTTTTTTATGTTCACCAACAACTGATTCAATTTCCCCATGTAATCTCTTCATTGCAGGAGGATGTCTCAGCATCTCACTCATTGCCCATTCTATTGCAGTCGTCGTCGTTTCCATTCCACCAGCGGACATGTCAAATATAAGAGCTTTGATTGTTTCTTGTGTTATTTTTGTGGGTGTGTTTTTATAGGTTTTTGCAATCTCAAGGAACACATCGACGAAGTCTTTAAGAGGCTCTGCCTCTGTCTCTTCCGCTGCCACGCGATGATGAAGAAGTTGATGGTCTTCTATTAGTTTCTCAGCGAAAGCATCGAATCTTTTATTAGCTTTCTTCAAGCGATGCTTGATGCCTTGCAAAACAAGCCAATCAAGGTAAGGGATGACGTCGCCGATATTAAATTCTCCCAAAGCAGTTGACACCTCTAGTATCAGATCTTTGAATCCTTTGTCACTGGCACCCAAGTCATCGTCAGAAAATTTGTGACTGGCCAGTATTTGCCAAATTATATTTGAGGTGAGGCTAGAGATGGCCTTGGTCACATTGAAGGGCATTGTGCCCTTCTCACTCTTTTGCAGCAATATCCTGAGGAAGACCAGAACCGCGATTAATCCCACAATAGCAGTTGTTGTCCCTGTAACTCCTCTACAGGTTATCAGCGTTGCCAAAGTCTGAAGCAAGTTATCAAAACCCATATGAAATGCCTTAGTAAGTGTTTCCATTGTCTTTTTATCTGAGAATGGGACGACAACCATGGCATATTTTGCAGGTGTTTCTCGAATACCTCATCATAATTATCTTCAGAAACGTAGACGATCTCGAAGTCTCCCTTCTCCAATAACTTTTCTCTCAAGATAGATGCTTCCTGTAAAGTAGAATAAGAATGAAAAGATTTCAAGCCTTTACAAACTGCAGATGCAAGGATAGCTTGTAAATATCCAATATTGAGATTATCTGCAGAAATATCATCAGTATCGCCCTTTGGCCTTTTCTTCGATGCAAAATCTTCAGTTGAGGATTTTCGAATTCTTGGTACAGCTATGGATAAACTTTCTTTTACCAACATCATTGCAGACTGAAGACTATTCTGAATTGATTCAGATGCCAGCAGGGCAGCAGTAATCACTACAGGGACCATTTCAGGGGCACCGCTGCTTTGAATTGGGTCATGATAGACAGAAATATTCTTATCCTGACAATCACATGGTTGTTCCATAGTCTCGTGTTTGGCATCATTTTCAGCCTTCCCTTCTGGTGTTGATATTTTATTAGTATGATGGTATGCAGGCCCTACAAGGTTATGGTTAAAATCTGTGGTATCTGATTTCTTGAAAACCATCTTACCCTTTTCCATTTTTACTTTACTGTTAGGCTCCTGAGAGAAGTGGGACCTGGGCCCGACATCATCTTTCCGGAGTCATCCTCCATATTAGTCTGACATTCACCACTGTTGGGACACAAAACTAGATCGGATCCAGCAAATGAAGGAACACATGGTCCATTCAGATCCTCTTCTGTTTGACTAACACGATGTCCAGAATGACAAACATCACTAATGGCAATCTCATTTCTTGTATAAAAGGCACATTTATGTCCTGTGAAATATTTGTCTATACACTTCCAACATTTCTCTTCCTTTTTTCCTTCAGTATTAGTTGGTTGTTTTCCTTTATTACGCATTGGTGGGGGGAATGTATTTTCTTGAATTTTCCATGGATGTTCTACTTGATTTTCCCTTGGCATAACTAACTGCCTTCTCATTATTACAACATTTTTCATCTTTTTGTTTCTCACAATTTTCTTCTTTTTCTTTTTCCACATTTTTATGAAATTGTTCATCTTCTCTATTATGGATTACTGCATAAAAAAATTTAAAACGGTTTGTGACTTTTGCACATGAATTTGTGACTTCTGCACATGAATTCTCTAATTGTTAAAGCTTTTCTAGAATTTTATTAAATTTTTCACTTTCTTCAGGTTCTTCACGTGATGGCACATTGTATGGTAAACAATGTTCTCGAGCTTGTATACTACATTCATAAGCTTGTAAGACGATGTTGTGCGACATGGCTTCGACTTGGCTTTGATATGGCTCCGATATGGCTCTGCTGGCACTGTAGCAACAAAACTTGTACGCTTGTTGACTTTAATAGCAAAAATGGCTGTAATTATAAAAATACACAAGAGGTATTTATAATAATAATTTATTAATAAAATATGATATGATATGAATAAGATTGAATGATTACAATAAGGCCTGCTTTTATACCCATGCAGGTGCCTTTTCACGAATGGGCATGTCTTTTAGACATGCCCTTTCATTAACCTAATGACTATTAACATAATCCTTAATTAACTATTTAATAATTATATTTATTACTTTAGTTATGAATTATATTCATAACACCCCACTCAATTTTAATAATACTCCTTTATAGCACATAAAGCGTGGCTCTTAAACATAATATTTGGGTTTCATAAAAGAGTCGGTCCTTCCAACAATTTCCACCGTGCTAGAGAAATTTACGATTTAGTCGCACCAGTATTATGCAGTCTACATTGGATGCCATTCTGTCAATCTTTCATTAAAGATGTGACAATATGATAAATGAATAAACAAAAGTGTAATTCTGGCTTCTCTGGCAATGCAAAAAATCCTTTCCGACAAATAGAATTTTGGCACCTTCAAAACTCTCGAACAATCTCAATTGAAAACCCGCAAATTGAGCCGAGTTTGATGCTCTGATACCATTGTAATATCCCAAATGGGATATTTGGCTAATTATGCAAAAAATCAACTCAACCAAAAATTCACCATAAAATTACTATTCAATTAACAGAAGATTGCCATGTAAAATATAACAAGCAAAGTGCATGCAATTCAATAACACCATGAGCAGAAATAATCTCAACTTTCATTATAATAAATAACTGAAAAAAATGCACATGATGATATAACTGAAATAGCTGAGATAGATAATTTGGTCTCCAAAACTGATCTGCTCCAATGCTAAAACCGACCCTCCAAAACTGAACTGAAATGCTACTACTAAGCTCTCAAAAACCGGAATCGGGTTCCGATTCGGCCGAGGGTCGGCTCCGGCTCCGGCTCCGACTCCGTATCGACTCAGCCGATTTGGTTTCAATGACTCGGTTTTTGTAAATAATACATTAAATATTATTTTTTTTGTAAAAAGAACATTATTTTAAAGATTTTTATTCATGTTTCCAAACACAATTGCGCTCACCCCCACCTCTTCAGCAACCTCATCCAAAATATGAAACAACAAATGTGCATCTTTCACCTTATCAGATGCATCAACTGATTTTAGAAACATGGTTCCCCGTGGGCAAAAGACAAGAAAGTTTATGATGGTACGATTCCTCTGATCAGTCCATCCATCTGACATGATGGTACATCCTGTATGTGCCTATGAGTTTTTGAACTCTTTCAAATAATCATCAATCTTCATAATCTGTCTTTGCAAAAGAGATCCTCTTAACTCATGCATAGTAGGGCCTTTGAAGCCCTTTCCAGTAGCATATATGGCATCAGAAATAGGTTCATAATGGTGAATGAGTAGCATTGAAGGGAATATAAGAATCATACCACCATCTAGCAATGTAATCACAAGCAGTATCTCTCAATTCTTTTCTCCAATGAACATCTAAAGTGGGCTGCACAGTTGGAGGACTAGGACCATGTGTAGTTGCACTATCAGAGGGAGAAGAGGGCACGAAAAAACTTTTGATTGTAGCCCTATTTCTCATTGCACCCTTACCCTTTTCAGAAAACTTGGGTTGGCAGCCATCATATGTTGTAGATTTCTCTTCCTCCCAATTTCAACCTGTATTTATTTTTGCCTAATTTTCTCTTCCTCGAACTTCTGAAATTGTACATTCAACTCCTTCCTAATTTCCCCAATGTTTTGTGCTTCACATGGAGTAATTTGGCCTCTAATACCAGCCAAATGTAGTTTCAGTCTATGAATGCCCCCTCCACCCCCCTTAATTTTTTTCTTACAAAATTTGCAATACATTTGATCATCAACCATTTCAGCAGATGCCCAAGTAGCATCTTTCGCTCTAGGGGCCATTTTGGACTGAGTTTTTGACTTGGAAAGAAAAGGTTTAAATCTGAAAATGAAAACAAAAAAAGACTATTCATTCTATGTTCATTTCTTTCACCAAAAACTATGTTTACCATTTTCAGATTTGCAAAATAAATAAAACAAGCAAACACAGATTTTAGAAGAGAAAAAATAAATACCTCTAGCCTCTAGCCTCCTCAATGCAACTCCAACAAACCAACTTCTCAATGCTGCTCCAAAGCTTGCCCAATAAGCTCCTCACTTCTGCTCCAAAGCTTGCCCAAAAGACTCCTCAAAGCTGCTCCAAAGCCAACTCCACAACTCTTCACAAAATCCTCACAAATGCTCAAGAAAATTCAATGAGATAAATGTGAGGTATTGAGAGGGGTTGGGTAGATTAAATAGGATGGGGAGGGGTTAGACAAGGGAAACAAAACCTAACAGCAAAAAACAACGAGTTTCAAGTCCGTTTTTAGGTGATTTTTGGGGCCCGCGACCAGCTAGAGCTGACCGACCGAGCTAACTCGGCCTCGGCTGAGCCGGCCGGTTTGTGACCGAGTCGATGTACAGCTCGGTCGGCTCGGTCACAAACCGGCCGCCTGACTGGTTTAACCGCTGAGTCGGACCGGCCATCCCTTTGGCTCGGTCGACTTGGCCGGTTCCGAGCATGGACAACCGGTTTTTAAAACACTGGTACTCGCCCAATCTCACTGAATCACCTGAGGGGGTTTTTGTCCTGGGGCTACTATGAAGTAGAGAACCGGGTTCTCCAACTTCTCACACAAGAAGAAAGATCAAATCCAAGATCTCCTCTAATGGCCTCCTCTTTTTATAAATCTGATGGACCCCTCTAGAACCTCCTATTTGTAATATCCCATTTCGGGGATATCTCTAAAACACAAGAAAACTCCAACCAGAGATGGACTGGGACAGCGTTTACCAGATATTTCACCTCTGTGAAGAGGGTGAGATTTGGAGGCTTCCTGGCTATTTCCAGACTCTGTCTAAGAGTATGAGATAAACACACCAAGTGGTATAGAACTAGAATGCTCGAAAATAGATAAAGATAACAGTAAAGCAGACATACAATAGCATAGATAGAATGTACGACAAATCATCCAGAAATATAGAGAGAGAATGCTAAGCCATTTTATCATACTAAGAAATATAATGAAGTACAATAGGTGATTAGAGTGATGGCACCTAGTCTTGCTCAAGGCAAGAGAAGAAATACTCTCAGAATATCCAAGAAATGGCTACTCTCTGAACTACGTCCCAGCTGCCGAAAAACTGTCGTGTAGCTTCAACTGCTGAACTGAACTGATGACTTAGGGCTTATTCCCTCGCCGGAATGAGTTGAAAATCTGGAATCCACCTCTACTCATCAACCACAGCAAAATCCAGAAATCATATTTGAAATGGCTGACCCTCGAAAATCACCCCCTTGGGGAATTACGCTGTCCTCCAAGGCTCTGCGCAGAGGCTGAATAGGAACCACTGAAATGCAGCCTCAAACTCCACCAAAATCCTCCCAAAGGAAAAGGCTGATCCTCTGCTCAATATCCAAGCTCAAAACCCCTATAAGAATCTCACTCCGGAGCTCCCCTAGAATGGACTGCGTCCTCCTCTCAAGACTGCGCAGTCTTTGAATGCCCAGCTCCACGAGAAAACCCAAACATCAATCCTCCCACAAAATGCTGAAGAAACTACCTTGCCCGGGCAGGCACTCGAAGTCCCCCGGGGCTAAGGGTGAGATCTTCGATCGAAGACACTCAACGCACTAAACAGTGTTGCAAACAAGCTAAACAGCCAGCGTGCTCAATAAGTCGAAACGACCAGCTCAATATAATCAACAACGAATGATCAAAATGAGGAGGCTCTCCCCTCTATATAGCGTTAGCCCCTTTCAACCCTAAGGCTCACCTCCTCCAACGTTGCCACGTGCTCCCTCTTGGCCTGCGTAGTCCCTCCATGTGTCTACGTGGGCCCCCTCTCTGCGTGGTCTCTTGGCCCCCTTGCCTCACTTAAGTTACAACGTTGTGCTACTAGGGAGTGAACTTTTATTTCTAAAGTGAGTTATGTCTTCTTTACTCACCTTTTTATTTATGAATAAACTATAGACGACAAAATTGAGCAAAATCGAATATTCTGATTAGTCATAGCTAATTAGGAATATTACAGTCTCCCCCGGCAAAATGTTGCTTGTCCTCAAGCAACTGAAGTGATGGATGCTGCAAAATTTTCTCACTCTCCCAAGTGGTATCCTCATCCAGCAAATTCTTCCACCTCACCAAGAATTCCCAGACTGTCTTGCTCCGTAGCTGCCTCTCCCTGGTATCAATAATAGCCTCTGGCTGCAACACCAAATGCCCCTCATCATCCGTGGGTGGTAGGTCATCTGTCACTGTCACCTGCTGCCCCAGTGCCTTCTTCAGGCATGATACATGAAAAACATTATGAATCTTGCTGCCTTGGGGCAGCTCCAACTCATATGCAACCTGTCCAATCCTGCGTATCACCCTGTATGGCCCGTAAAAGCGAGGCTTGAGCTTTTCAGCTCCCTTCTGCTTCAGTGACGACTATCGGTATGGCTATAATCGTAGGTAGACCAAGTCTCCTACCTCAAACTGTCTCTCCACCCGACCCCTGTCAGCATACAGCTTCTGCTGATTTTTCGCTGTAGCCATATTGTCCTTGAGAGCTCGGAGAATATCCTGACTCTCTTGGATCCAAATCTTGGCTCTTGGAGCCTTGCTAGCACCGAACATCACATCAGCAAAAGATAAAGAATGATACCCATACAAAGCATAGAATGGTGACATACCAATGGACATGTGATGTGTAGTGTTGTAGCAGTACTCCCCCAGATGCAACCACTTCAGCCATGCTCGCTGCTACCCACTGACATAGTTACACAAGTAGCCCTCCAGCCACTTGTTAACTATCTCCGTCTGTCCATCCGTCTGTGGGTGATAACTAGTACTCGGTGTCAACTCGGTCCCCACCAACCGGAAAAGCTCCTGCCAAATTCACCCATGAAGCGGCTGTCCCTGTCACTGTTGATGGTCTTAGGAAGACTATGTAGCTTGAAAATCTCTCTAAAGAACAGCTCGGCCACCTGTGCTGCTGTGTAGTGCGCGGATATGGCGAAAAAATGCGCATACTTTGTCAGTCGATCAATGACGACAAAGATACAATCCTTGCCCAGCACCATGGGCAACCCTGTGATGAAGTCCATTGAGATACTCTCCCATTTCCCCTCCGGAATGGGAAGAGGCTGCAATAATCCTACGGGATGGCTCATATCCCCCTTGTTCCTCTGGCAAACATCGCACTCCCTGATGTGCTGGAGTACGTCCTCCTTGAGGCCCTTCCATGAGAACCTCTCTCTAATGGCCCTATAGGTTTTGGTAAACCCCTGATGGTCAGCCAAAGGTGAATCATGTGATGCCTGAAGTATCTTCTTCTTGAGCTGAGATCCCTCAGTCAAGAAGATCCGGTCCCTGAAGTAGATGATCTCATCGACCACCCTGTACCTGTCATCCGCCACTTGTCCATCCAGAACCTCACATGCAAATCTGTCCTTGGAGTACTCTACTAAAAGTTGAGCCCTCCAATCCGTATCAAAGCTCATAAGAGACAACGTGGCTGGTCTACGTGAAAGGGCATCTGCTACCACGTTGTTCTTACCCTTGACATACTCAATGTCAAAGTCATATGCCTGGATCTTACTAATCCACTTCTGCTGCCTCTCCTGTAGTTGCTTCTGCTCCAAAAAGAACCTAAGGCTGTTGTGATCAGTCCTCACCCTGAACCTGTTACCCACTAAATATTGCCGGAATTTGGCCAATGCATGCATAATGGCCAACATCTCCTTGTCGTATATGGAATACAACCTCTCGTGTGGAAGGAGCTTCCGGCTCTCAAAGGCTATAGGGTGTCCTCCCTGCATCAATATTGCGCCGATACCCTCTCCAAAACAAATGGCTGCGTAAATAACGGTAATGCAAGCACTGGGCAGTTGCTCATCACCTTCTTGAGCATGTCAAAGGCTCGCTGCGCTGTATCTGACCAACTGAATTCCCCCTTCTTCGTCAAATCTGTAAGGGGTGCAGCAAGCTGTGAGAAACTCCTGACGAACTTCATGTAATAAGTACAAATGCCAATGAATCCCCGAAGTTCTGTCACATTCCTCGGCTCCGACCAATCTCTGATGGCCCTGATCTTCTCCTCGTGGACTCTCACTCTGTAATATTCCTAATTAGCACCGCTAATTGGAATATTTGATTTTTGTATAGTTTTTCCGCCTATAGTTAATTAATAAATAAAAGTGAGAAAAGAGGGGTAAACTCACTTAAATAAAATAAAGTGTTTCCCTAGTAGGAGCAACGTTATAACTTAAAGGGAAGCCTTGTGGGTCCACACCATGTATGAGGGAGGCCTCATGTAGGCTCTAGGAGCAACTGCGCAGGCATAGGAGGAGCACGTGGAGAGAGGGGACGCAGTTAGGGTTTTGAGGGGAGCTAGCACTATAAAAGGTGGGAGAGTCACTCCATTTGGCATTACTGATATGTTGATAATATTTTGAGCTAGACTTCTGTCTACTTGAGCACGCTGGCTGTTTAGTCGGTCTGCAGCACTGTTTAGTGCGACTGAGTGTCTCCGGTCGGAGATCTCACCGTTGGTCCCGGGGGACTTCAAGTGCCTGCTCGGGCAAGGTATTCCTTCAGTCTTTAGCAGTTGATATGCAGGTGATTTGGTTGGACGTTTTGCTGAGGAGCTGAGCTTCATTGGGTGACTGCGCAGTCTTGGAGGGAGGACGCAGTTGGAGTTAGAGCAGCTCAGTTGTGGGGATTTTCGTGGGAGATTCAGTGTGTTTCAACGTGGAGGGTTAGTCTCTTTCAGTTGGAGAGTTTGCAGAGGGATTTGTGGCTCTTTCTCAGCATTCTTCTTTTGGCATCTGCGCTGGGCCTGGAGGGACAGCGTTTTCCTTGAGGAGGGCTTCTGGGGTGTTTTTCGGAGGTGGTCCATTTGCTTCATGGTTTCTGGGTTTTGTCCGGAGCAGAGAGTACAGGCGATCTACCGATTTTTAGCTCATTCTGGCGAGGGGATCAGCCCCTAGTTCCAGTTCATTGCAGCAGCAGCATTTTACGGCAGATTCTTCCAGCAGCTGGGACGCAGTCTCTATAGCAGCCATTTCCTATTTTGAGAGGGTTCTTCACTTGCCTTGTGCAAGGATAGGTGCACTTATTCTGATTATCTATTGTACCCATATATATTCTCAGACTAATAAAATGGCTTAGCATTTCTGGTATTTTTATGTGTACTTGCTCTATATTCTATTTCCGGCATTTTTCCTATATAGTTGTATGCTTGTATTGCTGTGTATTGCTGTCTATTTCCTATTGGGGATATTACACACTCCGTCCACCCCTATGATATGTCCCAAGTACAACATCTCCGACAACCCAAACTCACACTTGGAGAGCTTGGCATAGAACTGCTGCTCCTCCAAAATACACAACACTGCTTCAATGTGCTGGAGATGCTCCTCCCAAGTCCTGCTGTAAATGAGGATATCATCAAAGAACACCAACACAAACTTCCTCCAGTGACTGCGGAAGATGTAATTCATGCAAGACTGGAATGTCGCTGGTGCGTTGGTTAGCCCAAAGGGCATCACCAAAAACTCAAAGTGCCCATAGTGACACCTGAAGGCAGTCTTGGGAATGTCCTGTTCCCTCACGTCACGCGAATCTGATGGTACCCCGATCTCAAATCAATCTTTGAGAAGAACTGGGCTCCTCTCAACTCATCGATCTTGGGTATAGGGTATCTGTTCTTCAGGGTCTTCTTGTTCAGGGCCCTGTAGTCAATACACATCCTCAAGGTGTCGTCCTTCTTCTTCACCGACACCACGGAAGAAGCAAAAGGACTCGTGCTAGGACGGATGTGCCCAAGAGCCAGCAACTCCTGGATGGCCCGCTTAATCTCATCCCGATAGGCTTTAGGATGCCTATAGGGGGTAGTAATCACTGCCTGTATGCCCTGCTCAAGCTCAATGGTGTGCTCAAACCTCGGTCTGGTGGCTGTCCCGACGGAATATCCCCAAACACTGTGGCATACCTGTCCAAGATGGACTGTATCTCTGGGTGCACTGTCTGCCCTGTAGTCCCTACCTCTGATGCATGCAGCTCCACTTCCCACTCCACGTCTCCCTTACGGAAGACTGCCTCCATCTGATGAGCCGACACAGTCTGAGGCAGATAGGTATGCTGTCCCTGTATCTTCTCATGCCTCCCGGTCTTCTCATCATCCCACTCCATCTCTAGGGCCTTCCAATTTGTAGTGACCTTCCCTAGAGTGATAAGCCACTGAACACCTAGTACCATGTTGGTGTCCGTAATATTGACCATGAAAAAATGATCAGTTAATGTATAGGTGCCCATCGTCACTGATAACTCTAGAACATAACGAGCACACAGCATGGTCTGATCTCCTGGGACCAAAACTGAAAATCCATCGAAGCTCTCAGTCTGAATACCTCTCCGCTCAACCATCTGTGCATCGATAAAATTGTGGGTTGCCCCACTGTCAACCAAAACTGATACTCGTTGGCCACATACTGTCCCCCGTACGCGCAGCGTCAAATACCTGGGAACTCCTCGCAATCCTGCAAGGGCCCCTCCGGTAGGTGCAAAAGCCGCACCTCCTGCCGCTCGAGGTGGAGGTGGCAAAGGATCCTGCGCTGAATGACTATCTCCTTCCTCCATGTCATCCTCCTCATCCTCTTCCCCGCTGCTCTCGGAGAAGACCTCAATAAAATGTGCTTTGCCAGCAGCACATCTATGTCCTGGTGCCCATGGCTCTTGACAAGTAAAGCACAACCGCTTCTTCTTTAGCTCCCTCTTGGCGTCATCATCCATCTACGCCCGTCCTGGATTCCCCTTTGGAGCCAGAATCCTCACATCCTTCCCCTTGGGCTGGAAAGCCTGTCTCTGGGGGTAAGGTGTCCGAGTCCTGGGCAATGCATCCTGTAAGTCTCGGGTCCTGCTAATAGCACCCTGGAGTGTGGCTGGTCTAGTAGATCTAACTAGACCTCGAAGTGGCTCTGCTAACCCCTCCACAAACATATAGATCATCTGTGCCGCAGATAGATCTAGCACCATCACTAAAACCCTCAAGAAGTCTACAATGTATGTCTCTGGGCTCCCGGTCTGTTTGAGCCTCGTCAGCTCAACAAAGCGTTGTTCCGGATCCCTCTGGTCAAATATCTCTATCAATCTCCTGGTGAACTCGGCATATGTCGTCACTGTAGAATGTACGAGTGTAACCATCCCATGGAACCACCAATCCTGGTCCTCACCATCCAAATGTAATGTCGCCACCTTGATGGCCTCCGTCTCTGACATCTGGTTAAGCTGGAAATAGATGTCTAGCTTCTCCACCCAAGACTTCGCCAAACTGTTTGATGAACCATCAAATGTAGGCAAGTGGAATCTGCTAGCTGTCCGATGGGTATCTCTGTCATGATAAGGCCAGTGCCGTCTATGATGGTCACGGGGTCTACTGTCTCGCTAAAGCTGAACAAAATCTCTGAACGAGAGAGCATCCCTGAACTCCTACCCATAGGCCTGATACTTTGCAAAATAATCACCCATATGCCCGGGCTCTGCCTCCTGCTGGGCTCCTACCCCTGTGTCTGCTCCCAAGAAAGTGGGCATGGTAAAGCATGTAGGTGCATTTGAAGCCATCTGCTGAGTAATATCACGCTGAGTAGCACCATGCTCTGGCAAATGGTGGGATGTACCCGATCCCTCACCCAATTGGAAAACCCATGGGGTCTCACGCTATCTAGCCTCCACAGCGGTGAATCTCTAACCCATCACCTTAATATGTCTCGCTAGATCCTGCACTGATTTGAGGAGTGCCTCCCCAAACTATTTTGCCTCACTATCATTTTCCATCGGCTCTCTCTGCTCTTAATCTAACACAGGCTCCTCCTGCTTTGCGTCTATCACAGGCTCCTCCTGTTCTGTGTCCACCACCTGAACATAGTCTCCCTCTCCGTACGTGTTCTCCAACCTATGCTCACGATCTTTGTACTTTTTGCCTCTGTAACAAATATATGGCCTCTTCCCCGGTGTCATAGACAACTAGCTCCACAGGTTGAGCTAGAACTATGCTCTGATACCACTGTAATATCTCGTTTCGGGGATATCTCTAAAACACAAGCAAACTCCAACCAGAGATGGACTGAGAGGGCGTTTTCCAGATATTTCACCTTTGTGAAGGGGGTGAGATCTAGAGGCTACCTAGCCCTTTCCAAACTCTGTCTAAGAGTATGAGATAAACACACCAAGTGGTATAGAACTTGAATGCCCGAAAATAGATAAAGATAACAGTAAAGTAGACATACAATCGCATAGATAGAATGTACGACAAATCATCCAGAAATATAGAAAGAGAATGCTAAGCCATTTTATTATATTGAGAAATATAATGAAGTACAATAGGTGATCAGAGTGATGGCACCTAGTCTTGCTCAAGGCAAGAGAAGAAATACTCTCAGAATATCCAAGAAATGGCTGCTCTCTGAACTACGTCCCAGCTACTGGAAAACTGCCGTGTAGCTGCTACTACTGAACTGAACTGATGACTTAGGGCTGATCCCCACGCCGGAATGAGCTGAAAATCTGGAATCCACCTCTACTCATCAACCACAGCAAAACCCAAAAATCACATCTGAAATGGCTGACCCCCGAAAATCACCCCCTTGGGGAATTACGCTGTCCTCCAAGGCTCTGCGCAGAGGCTGAATAGGAACCACTGAAATGCAGCCTCAAACTCCACCAAAATCCTCCCGAAGGCAAAGGCTGATCCTCTGCTCAATATCCAAGCTCAAAACCCCTGCAAGAATCTCACTCCAGAGCTCCCCTAGAATGGACTGCGTCCTCCTCTCAAGACTGTGCAGTCTCTGAATGCCCAACTCCACAAGAAAACCCAAACATCAATCATCCCACAAAATGTTGAAGAAACTACCTTGCTCGAGCAGGCACTCGAAGTCCCTCGGGACTAAAGGCGAGATCTCCAATCGGAGACACTCAACGCACTAAACAGTGTTGCAAACAGGCTAAACAGCCAGCGTGCTCAAGAAGTCGAAACGACCAGCTCAATATCATCAACAACGAATGATCAAAATGCGGAGGCTCTCCCCTCTATATAGCATTAGTCCCTCTCAACCCTAAGGCTCACCTCCTCCAACGTTGCCACGTGCTCCCTCTTGGCCTGCGCAGTCCCTCCATGTGTCTATGTGGGCCGCCTCTCTGCGTAGTCTCTTGGCCCCCTTGCCTCACTTAAGTTACAACGTTGTGCTACTAGGGAGTGAACTTTTATTTCTAAAGTGAGTTATGTCTTCTTTACTCACCTTTTTATTTATGAATAAACTATAGATGACAAAATTGAGCAAAATCGAATATTCCAATTAGCCATAGCTAATTAGGAATATTACACTATTTTATTATTATTTTAATCATGGAGCACTTTTCCCTCTTTTAATTTCAATTAAAATATACTTTTTAATGTGGGAAAAGAGTAAATTGGCCACCATGCCTCCTCAAGTCCCTCAAAATCACTCATAACTATCCCATCATGTAGATCTTCTTGTTCCAGTTCCAACAAGCTATTACACTAAGGTGTTATGTCAAGTATTCCTCCTGGAATACCACCTTAAGCGTAATTAAGTGAGTAAGGCCCATTAATAACTTTGTTTTTGTAGAAATCTCTGAATCTTATATCTTATGCTGAAATTATTACTGTTAATCCGATTAAGCTCCTCCTACTTAGATAAGTTATTAACTGAATAAATTCAAGTTAACATCGAATCAAAACACATAACAAATCTCTACCAATTCAAATCTAGAATAAGCACATGCACACATTGACAAAGTGACACAGTTATTTCTGGACAAATAGTCCCTGGAAAATCCCAATGTGGGAAAACCGGTCTCTGGCTACTGGAGGGTTTTATTATTAAGAATATTTCTGAATACACAAATCTCAGTTCCAGATCTGGACAACCCAACAGAGAAAATACTAGATCTACAACTCACTGGCTGATCTAGGGCCAAAATAATGACTGATCCACACCCTCAAATGGGATTTACAAAACTCATCCAAGATTAGGGCCTACAAACCCCAGCGCTTCTCTGGAAGGGACTGCCCCCAGACTGGGTGACGTAGTCACTACGCTGCCCCTCAAGGGTCTCTGAGTAACACCTGAGGCTTTCCTATTGAAAATCACGTTGTCCTTGCTGTTGCTGCTGCTGCCTTCCTCTGCGATGTCCTTGAGCTGATCTCTGCCTCTTGTGTATTCTAGACCTCGAGATCAGATCATCCCCTTGGTCTAAATTCCCCACTCTGCAGCTGAAACACTTCTGAGTATTCTTAGCAAACCCTGCCCTAGAATCTCGGTTTAGCTTCAGTGCTCTGCCTCTGTGTGTCTTTACAAATAGCCCCAAGCCTTTCCTTTATACTTTTCTCGTTGACAAATCAACGACCATGATCAAATCTTGAATCAATGGCTAAGATTAAAAGAAAGTTTGATCTGTGTGAGTTAAGACAATTTCATCGCATGTTTAATTAAATTCACCTTAATTATTTAAGTTCCATAAGTTTTAACTTAGGAAATACATTAAAATAATTAATTAATTTAATATCTCCTAAACCAGATGAAATTTCCCAAATCCATTTCTGTGTCTTGTAGATCAAGTATACTCTAGTCCCTCCACAAAACTTTGGAGCAAGAGCACCACTGATGCTACCCCAAATACACAAAATCTCAACACTCCCTCTTAGCATCAAGGGTGTGGTCTAGTAATACATCAAACTATGCATTACATGACTTTAAGTACTGGTTCTATGATGTTGAAGCTTGGCCTGCTGCAACTCAACTCTGCACTGCTGCTGCGATTTTGTATTGTTGCTCATGACTCTACCACTGCCACTGCAACTTCTGTACTGCAACTCCCTCTCAATATGTTGCATTTGTGCTGCTCATAGCACTAACATTGCTGATCTACTACAATGCAACTTCAGTTGTTGAGAGAAACCACTGAATCTCCTGCCCAATCTTTGACAAACAAGTCTGATGGGCTGTATCTTTATCATTGAAGCTCCATAGGCTACATATCTGTGTTGGCATCTAAAGAACGATGCACAGCTACAACTCTGCCTGCGTAATCAGACTCCCTCTGCACTACTGAAGTTACATCAGCTCCTTGTGCTGAAATCTATCACGTTGCTGTTGCACTATGTTGTCCCTCTGAAGCTTTCTGCGATGCTGCAGCTCTGCACTGCGTAAGCAACACTGCTCTACGTTGTTGAAGTCTCATCAGCATCTGCGTTGCTGCTACTTTGCTCTGCGCTGCTTCTCCCAGCCTTCAGATCTGCCTCTACTTCTGCCTCAATTGTGATCTATGCACCCACTACTCCACTTGTCCCGCTACTGTCTTAAGGCTGTCGTAGCTCGCTTCTGATCCAAGAGATGAGCTGCTCAAGGATCCCGCCTTCATTCTGTAGCTGCTCTACAGATCCATGTCGCCCCACTTTCGTGGTTCATGAGCTCTCATGGCCACGTCATTTTCGTCCATCTACTTAGCAAATCTGTCGGAGCTCCTCCTCTCTATACTAGAGATCTAGATCTAGGGTCCTTTACGAATTGGGCACCCTTTGCTCCCTCTGACAACTGATTTCCCTCTTTGGAAATCTACCAAATCAACTATAATTCAACTTCTTCTTTGATCCTGTGATCAAACTGCAAGCTTCCATTGGCAAGAAACTCTCTGAGAAGCTGATCTCCTCCCAATATTTGTCACTTGTGCTAAGGCTAAAAATCTGAAAACTTCAGAATTTTAACCCCACCAGCTCCTCTGAATTTCTACAGCTTTTCTATAGTCTTTTCTGGATTTGACAGATTCAAATCTGAATCACACTGGCTGGCTTCAGACCAAACCAACGTTGTTTCTGAGCTGCCTCTACGCAGTAATTGCGTGGGCTTGCTAGGACACAGCGCTGGACAACGTCACCCTTCCCTCTACGTGAATCTGCTCCTGAAAACTCTGTTGTCCCCTCAGATCTGCGTTTCTGCTACTTTTCTAGTTGCTTTCTGCAGCTAGAACCTTCAGTCTCTTTAGCTGGTGTCCCTCCTAGATCTGCAATTGCTCTGATCCCATGTAGAAATTTATGAATCTTATATCTTATGCAGAAATTATTATTGTTAATTCGGTTAAGCTCCTCCTACTTAGATAAGTTATTCACTGAATAAATTCAAGTTAACATCAAAACACAACACATAACAGATCTCTACCAATTCAGATCTAGAATAAGCACATGCAAACATTGACAAAGTGACAGTTATTTCTAGACAAATAGTCCCCAAAAAAACCCAATGTGGGAAAACCGGTCTCTGGCTACTAGAGGGTTCTATTATTAAGAATATTTCTGAATACGCAAATCTGGGTTCCAGATCTGGAAAACTTGACAGAGAAAACTCTAGATCTACAACTCATTGGCTGATCTAGGGCCAAAATAATGACTGATCCACACCCTCAAACGAGATTTACAGAACTCAGCCAAGATTAGGGCCTAGAAACCCTAGCGCTGCCCCTAAAAGGCTCTGCGTCAGCCTCTGAAACCCCTGAAAGCCTCTGCGTCAACTTTGAAGTCCTCCAAACCCTCAGCGTTGCTCCGGAAGGGACTACGTTACCGCAGACTGGGTGACGTAGTCACTATGCCGCCCCTAAAGGGTCTCTGCGTAACCCTTGAGGGTTTCCTGCTAAAAATCACGTTGTCCTTGTTGCTACTGCCTTCCTTTGTGCTGTCCTTGAGCTGATCTCTGCCTCTTGTGTATTCTAAACCCCGGTATCAAATCATCCCCTTGGACTAAATTTCCCTCTCTGCAGTTGAAATACTTCTGAGTATTCTTAGCAAACCCTACCCTAGAATCTCAGCTTAGCTTCAGTGCTTTGCCTCTGTGTGTCTTTACAAATGACCCCAAGCCTTTCCTTTATACTTTTCTTGTTGACAAATCAACGACCATGATCAAATCTTGAATCAATGGCTAAGATTAAAAGAAAGTTTGATCCATGTGACTTAAGACAATTTCATCACACGTTTAACTAAATTCACTTTAATTATTTAAGTTCCCTAAATTTTAACTTAGGAAATACATTAAAAAATTAATTAATTTAATATCTCCTAAAGCAAATGAAATTTCCCAAATCCATTTCTGGGTCTTGTAGATCAAGTGTACTCTAGTCCCTCCACAAAATTTGAGAGCTACAGCACAACTGGTGCTATCCCAAATACACAAAATCTCAATAGTGTTTTGAAAGTTGTCAGAATGCAACAAAACGAAAGGAAAATTGTGCGGATGATGGAATCTATCAAGCGAATGTCGTCGAACCTCATAAAAGCCCCTCAAAACCCCATGAAACATCTCCAGAAGCCCGTGGGCACACTGATGATGTAAGCCTACACCTATGACTAGTTTGCCTCAAACCCTGAAAGTCCATCCATAACGAACACTAGAAAAAGGAACATCACAGTTCGAATCACAATTGTCCTCAAGCAAAACATGTTGTGGAGCTTTGTGAACACCACTATTGTTCCACTTGTCTCAAATCCTATTGCCCTAGACCTGCATGAGGTGAAAGAAGCAAGGGTGTAGAGGATAATTCTAGATGGATTCAAAGACGACCTTATTCCACATTTATGCGAGAAGAAGACAACAAAAGAAATTTGGGATGTGCTCTCCAAGCTATACCAAAGCGACTATCAAAGTCGAAAAATGGTATTGAGGGATGAACTACACAGTACAAGGATGTCCAAGGGTTTGGACCTAGCTTCCTATTTGACGAAGATCACTCAGCGATGGGATGAGATGGTGGTTGTAGGAGAAATAATACCTTAACCAGAACTAGTGCATAAAGCCTTGAATGGCTTTGTGAAATAGTGGGATGTGTTCGTCAAATGCATCGTGGGTTGAGAGCACCTTCCCACTTGGGAAAGAATGTGGGATGATTTCATTCAAGAAAAGATTAGAGAAGGGGATCAACGTAGTGACTAGAAGAAGAAATTTGAGGGGGAAGAGAATCCTGCCTTCACTAGTAAGGGTAAGATGAGGGAAAAGAGAGAGCAAAATAATGGGTCGACTTCTAAAGGAGAGAAGAAGGACCCTAGTAAGATAAAGTGTTTCACTTGTCATCAAGCAAGACATGTCGCCAGCCAATGCCCTAATAAGAAATGGGGCAAGTAGAAGGAGGTTGTTGTTGCAACTGAAGTGGATAAGTTTGCAGCGAAATTCAAAAATGAGTTTTCACTCATTGTATGTCTCTCAAGTTCAGTAGCCACCAGTGTATGGTATATTGACAGTGGAGCTTCTTGCCACATGATGGGAGTGAAGGAGTATTTCACCATCTTGAAGGAGAAAGTAAGGGACTTCTACATAGAACAATGCCAAGTACAAGGTAACTGGAGTTGGCACTATCATGTTTTAGAGGGAGTTTGATAAACCCTTGTTGGTAGAAAATGTGTTGCATGTTCCGAGAATGACCAAAATTTCGACTTCTATTGCTACCTTAGAAGATAAGGGCTACATTGTGACAATTAAAGATGGAAAAGTATGCATTTGACCTAAAGGTTCCAAGACAACCTAGGTGATAGGAGTCAAAAACAGTAACCTACCCAGACTTCAGCTCAAGCTTGTGCAAGCATTGGCAAGTTGCAACAGAGAGTTGGGTGAGTTGTGGCACAAGAGGATAACTCATCTACACCATGGAACATTGAATGTGCTCAAGGAGATTATGATAGGAGTGCCAGAGTTCAGGGTCGACCAACATGATGTGTGAAAGGACTGCACATTGGGCAAGTATGCCTAGACCACCTTTCCGAGCAGCAATACTAGGGTCAAGGGCATTTTGGACCTAATTAGTAATTCACTTGGATGTGTATGGGCCCATGTCAGCAGTGTCCTTAAGTAGATACCACTATTATGTGACCTTCATAGATGACTTCTCCAGGAAGACCTGGTTATACTCCATGAAGAAGAAGGATGAGGTTTTATGTCGCTTTAAAGAGTTTAATGCCCTTGTATAAAACCAGAGTTGGACAAAGATCAACACACTTAGGTTCGACAATGGAGGCAAGTACACCTAGAATGCCTTCAAGGACTTTTGTGCACATGAGGGTATGAAAAAAAAGAACCGATAGTTCCATACAACCCTCAACATAATGTGGTTGCAGAATGAAAGAACAAGCCTATTATTGGAGCAGTCAAGGCTATGATATGTGATCGAGGGCTCCCTATGTTTTTATAGGCAAAATCTTGCAACACTATTATTTATTTGCAAAACTAAAGTCCACATAAAGTGCAAGGAAGATTGACACCTTGTAATATTCCAAATAAGAAATAAACAACAATACAAAGCAACATAAACAAAAACTACAACAAATAGAGAGACACCATGAAAGCACTGCAAACATTGAGAAAAGCTGAGCCATTTTATTATAAATCTGAAAGAGGGAATGAGTACAAGAGGTGATCAGAATGATGGCACCTTGGCTTGCTCAGGGCAAGCTGAAATAACTCTCAAAACCTTGATTGGAATGGTTTCTTCCTCTCTGTACTACGTAACTCCCTGAGCTGTTGGTGCTACTGGAAAATGTTGCTTCTGGCTGGAATCGAGTTGTTCTTTGGGGTTGTTCCCCTGCTCAAAAAATTGTGAAACTCCAGCTATGAACTCTCCTCCAAAAACCCAGAAAAACCCAAGAAGGAATTCCAGAAAGGGTGACCCTGGAATTTGACCCCCTTGGAAAAATTACGCACTCTTGGTGAGTACGTTGGCCTCTAAACCAAATGGCTGGAAATGTTGGCCCCCTACTGCTCCAAAACATGACTTGTGAAGGGTTGACCCCCTCACACTACTCTCGGACTAAAACTCTTGATCTCCCTTCACTCCCAAAGCTGCCCTCCTCCAAGACTGTGTAATCTTTGAGTGCGACTGTGCTGCGTTAGTGACTATGTAACTCCTGGTTGAATGGCTCTATGTTCTATGCTCTGAAAATCGATGGTGAAGCTCCTCATCTGAGCGGGCACTCAAAGTACCTCAAGGCTTAGGTTGGGATCTCCGCTTGGAGACACCCATGTGCTGAACAACACTTGCAAACTTAGCTAAACAACGTAAGCGTGCTCAAAATATGTTAGATAGAAATTTTGAAGATGCATAATAGAATGAATGAGTAGCTAGCCTCTCCCTCCTTTTATGTTTGAGACACTAACTCTCCCTTGGGCCCCACTATGCTACGTTGTCTCCTCTTGCCACGCTGCCCTACCTACACTGCATTGTCTTGGCTGACGCTACCACTGGGTTGCCTGGCCCACGCTGCCTCTACACTGTCCCTCTCCCTGTGCTATCACTTGGCTCCCCTAGGCCCCACGCTGAAACCATAATATTGTCTAAGTGACTTGAGGGAGTTTATTTCTCCTAAGTTGGGATATGGGTCCCATCACCCATTTATTTTATGGTTGAACATTAGAAAAGCAAAATCTGAGCAAAAATTAATATTGCCAATTAGCTGCTGCTAATTGGGAATATTACAGTCCTCCCTGCCAAAATGTTGCTTTTCCTCAAGCAACTGCAAAGATGGGTGCTGCAAAATCTTCTCTCTCCCAAGTGGCATCCTCATTCGGAAGATTTCTCCATCTCACCAAGTACTCATTGATTGTCCTGCTTCGTAGCTGTCTCTCCCAGGTGTCTAAGATGGCTTCTAGTTGTAACACCAAATGCCCCTCATCATCTGTAGGTGGTAGCTCCCCTGTTGCAGTCACCTGCTACCCCAATTTCTTCTTCAGGCATGATACATGGAAAATGTTGTGTATCATGCTACCTGCTGGCAGCTCCAACTCATAAGCAACCTCTCCTACCTGACGGATTACCCTGTAAGGTCCATAGAAGCGGGGCTTGAGCTTCTCGACACCCTTTGTTTCAACGTAGACTGCCAGTAAAGCTGAAGTCGGAAGTAGACCAAGTCACCTACCAAAAATTGTCTCTCTACCCACCCTCTATCTGCATACAACTTCTGTTGATTCTGCGATGTGGCTAAGTTGTCCTTAAAAGCCCAGAGTATATCTTGGCTCTCTTGGATCCAATCCTTGGCCTTGGGGGCCTTGCTAGCTCCAAACATAACATCACCAAAAGTCAGAGCATGATATATATTGTAGCTCCTAGAGAGAGCCTTGAGTTGCAAAAGACCAGTGCCTAGGACATCATGAAATGAGAGGTTAGATATAGACAATTTTAAGGGTGCCTCTGACAGAATCTGGATAGAGAGAATAATCGTTGTGGTGGTTCAGGAATGGTCAAGACTTTGGATTCTGATTCATGCGAATTACCCTATACTATGAGAGGGCTCAGGAGGTTGTATGGCTCGGTGGCTTTTCAAATGGACCAAGTATGAAACAATGAGCAGAGGCTTTCAAAATATGTGGAGGTGTTGAGAAGGAACGGAGGAGGATCCTGCGAGAGACGGGCTTAAAAGTCTTAAGAATCTATCTCCCGTGAACTCAAAGGAAGCAGATGTAGGTGGAATGTGACCAATCAAGAGAGATTCGTGAAGCGCAAATTAAGGGAGCATAGCAAGTTTAACACATGAGCGTTATTCATACACGAATTCATGAATAAAAATGCATACCACCAACAGCTACATTACACGAATCATCAAAGCAGCAGAGCATGGAAAGATGATTATACATAAACAGGAGATTGCTAATAAACAAGAGAACACAGATACATACTATTCATTGCTCCATCTGGAATCCAAATAAACAACGTTGTATATCATATTATGTTCAAAACAGCTCTCCCAAATATGTATCTCAGAGCACAAACAGCACAGTCATACAAAACTAAAGCAAAAATTCTCCAAAATTATGAACCTTTCTTTCAACTCTGAAATCTCTACATATAGAGTTCTCCTTGAGGGTTTGTGATCGAATAATCATTCATGATCGGCCCACACATGTGAAAATCAAAATATCCTAACCAACTAGCAGAGCGTGCATCAAGAAATCACTCCTGTAATCAGAAAATCAAAACAAAATCGGGTGAAATCGAGATTTCACCAGCAAGACATCATAATCAAACAGTAAAAGAAAAACATAGTTGGCCACTGAGGCCAAATCTTGGAATCTTCAAAATGGGTCGGTGAGGAGTGGCTGTGAACAAGTGGGGTGTCTGGCTTCCATCACATGATTCCACCTGTTGTGGGAAGCCTCCATTCCCTCGTTCTCATGATTCACATTAACCGTTATGAAACGACCAGTCGTGCCACACGTTCTTGGCTCTTTAGTGGAGATTTCCTGGACAAACTGAATCAACCATAGCTGTGCTTGTTCCACCAAAAACCCATGTTGCGCTTAACTTGCAAAACTGGAGGTCGGGCTTCAGAAGGGGTACCTGTGACATTAACACACAACGAGACGGTTTAACACTGAAAAGGGCGGGACAAAGACCGTGGAAGGGCTATTGATGATGTGGCAGGGAGGTGAGGCTCAAACTGATATCACAAATCGCAATGGGGAGTCGGGGAGTTTTCTTATGAGAAGCGGGAGGTAAGTGTTAAAACTTGCGAAGTGCGAAGTGCGATGGGCGCAGGTGACGTGGCAAGGAGGTGGGCCCGCCCACAGATTGCAAATCGACGTTTTTGTTATGAACAACGGGGAGGTAAGTGTTAAAACTTGCGAAGTGTGAAGTGTGATGGGCGGAGGTGATGTGGCAAGGAGGTGGGCCCGCCTACAAATCTCAAATTGGAGCTTTTGTTATGAGCAGCGAAGGGTAAGTGCTAAGATTTGCGAAGTGCGAAGTGCAATGAGTAGAGGTGATGTGGCAAGGAGGTGGGCTCACCCGTAGATTGCAATTGGGAGTGTTTTGTTATGAGAAGCGGGGGGGTAAAAGTTATAATCTACGAAGTGCGATGTGCGATGAGAGGAGAGGTGACGTGGCAGAGAGGGTAGGTCCCATTTACATCGCAATCGGTGAAATGGTGCAAGCGGAGTTAACAAAAGTGTAAGTATAATGTAGTTGGCGATGCGAAAAGGTAAGTGGGTACCAATAAAGGTTTAGAGGGGAAAGAAATGAATTATGAATGATAAAGGTTCATGTGGAAAAGGTGAAAAGGACTAAGGTTTTATTGCATCGGTGATTTTGCTAAGGAGTGCAATGGAACCATTCTCGCCTCAACCCTGTGATTTGCTTATGGGGGCCACTTCTCCACCCTGTGTGCGGTCACAGGCCAACAATATCCATACAAAGCATAAAATGGAGACATACTGATAGACATGTGGAAAGTGGTGTTGTAGCAGTATTCCCCCAAATGTAGCCAATGCAGCCATGCCTTCTGTTGCCCCATGACATAGTTCCGCAAGTAGCCTTCTAGCCACTTGTTCACTATCTTTGTATGCTTGTCCGTCTGAGGATGATAACTGGTACTAGGAGTTAACTCTGTACCCACCAAACGAAAGAGATCCTGCCAAAAGCCGCCCATGAAACGACTGTCCTTGTCACTAACTATGGTCTTCGGAAGACCATGTAATCTGAAAACATCACGAAAGAACAGCTCTGCCACCTGTGCAACAGTGTACCCTGCTGATATGGCGAAGAAGTGGGCATACTTTGTTATTCGATCAACGACCACAAAGATACAATCCTTGCCATGCACCGCAGGCAACCCAGTCATGAAATCCATAGAAATGCTTTCCCACTTTCCTTCCAGAATGGGAAGCGACTGTAGTAGTCCGGCTAAGTGGCTCATCTCCCCCTTGTTCTTCTGACACACCTCGCACTCCCTGACATGCCATAGTACATCCTCCTTGAGGGCTCTCCAAGAGAACCTCTCTCTGATGGCCCTGTAGGTCTGTGTGAATCCTGATGACCTAATAACGGCGAATCATGGGATGCATGCAGTCTCTTCTCCTTGAGCTGAGAATCCCCAGTCAAGAAGATCCTATCTTTGTAGTGGATGACCTCATCCATCACCCTATATCTATCATTGGCAACAAGACCATCCAACACCTCACAAACAAAGCGGTCCTTGGAGTACTCCACCAATAGTTGAGCCCTCCAGTCTGCATCTAGGCTATTCAAGGACAACATTGTCGGTCTGCGTGGTAAAGCATCTGCCACTACATTGTTCTTCCCTTTGACATACTCAATGTCAAAGTCGTAAGCCTGGATCTTACTAACCCACTTCTACTGCCTCTGCAACTGCTTCTGCTCAAGGAAAAATCGGAGGCTATTGTGATCAGTCCTCACCTGAAAGTTGTTTCCTACCAGATACTGCCGAAACTTGGCCAATGCATGCATAATGGCTAGCATCTCCTTGTCGTATATCAAATACAACCTCTCATGCAGCAGTAACTTCCTGCTCTCGAAAGCTATAGGCTGGCCTCCCTACATCAATACTGCACCTACTCCCTCCCCCGAAGCATCACACTCCAGAATGAAGGGCTGCATGAAGTCTGACAAAGCCAACACCAGACAACTGCTCATCACCTCCTTGAGCTTGTCAAAGGCCCTCTACGTAGTATCAGTCCAGCCAAATGCCCCCTTCTTGGTGCAACAAGTTGGGAAAACCCCTTGACAAACTTCCAATAGTAGGTGCAGATGCCTACAAATCCCTAGAGCTCTATCACATTCTTCGCTTCCGGCCATTCCCAAATGGCCCGGATCTTCTCCTCGTGGACTCTCACTCCATCGACACCAATGATATGCCCCAAGTAGAGCATCTCTGCCAACCCAAACTCGCACTTGGAGAGCTTAGCATAGAAATGTTGCTCATCCAAAATATGCAGTACAGCCTCAATGTGCTGCAAGTGCTCCTCCCAAGTCCAGTCATATATAAGGATGTCATCAAAGAACACCAACATAAACTTCCTCAACTGACCATGGAAGATGTGGTTCATACAAGACTGAAAGGTGGCTGGTGCGTTGGTTAGCCCGAAGGACATCACCAAAAACTCTAAGTGGCCATAATGACACCTGAATGCAGTCTTGGGGACATCCTAGTCCCTCGCCCTGATTTGATGCTACCCCGACCTCAAATCGATCTTGGAGAAGAATTTCAATCCCCTCAGCTCATCCATCGGCTCATCAATCCTGGGAATGGGGTATCGGTTCTTCATTGTCTTTTTGTTGAGTGCCCTGTAATCGATGCACATCCGTAATGTGCCATCCTTCTTCTTTACCAGAACAACAGAAGAAGCAAACGAGCTAGTACTGGGCCAGATGTGTCCCAGTGCTAAGAGCTCATGGATAGCTCTCTCAATCTCATCCCTGTAGGCCTTGAAGTGCCTATAGGGTGTGGTGATCGCTGCCTGGATCCCTTGCTCCAACTCAATGGTATGTTCAAACCCCCCGTCCGGTGGCTGCCCCAATGGTATATCCCCAAAAATCGTGGAGTACATGTCCAATATCGACTGCACATCTGGGTGAACTGACTGCCCTATGGCCCTTGCCTCCAAAATACATAGTTCTACTGCCCACTCTATGTCTCCCTTCCGGAAGTTTGCCTCCATCCAATGTGCTAAAATTGTCTGTCGAAGGTATGTGTGCATGCCTCTGATCATCACATGCTTTCTGCTCTTCTTGTCCGTCCACTCCATCTCCAATGTCTCCTAGTCTGTGGTGACCTTACCCAGCGTAATCAACCACTGCACTCCCAATACCACATTGGTATATGGGATGTCAACCACAAAGAAGTGGTCTATCATCGTGTAGGTTCCCATGGTCACTGCCAATGTCAGAACATATCTCATACACCGCATGGTTCTAGCGCTCGGTACCAGCACTGAGAAGCTGTCAAAACTCTCTGTCGGTATGCCCCTCCTCTCTACTAGCTAAGCATCAATAAAGTTATGAGTGGTCCCACTATCTGCTAGAACTGAAACACGCTGCCCCTGCATGGTGCCTCAGACACCCAGTGTCAAATACTTTGGAACTCCTCGCAGAGATGCAAAGACTCCTCCTGTGGGTGCAAACACTGCCCCTCCTGCTCCTGGAGGAGGTGGTGGTGGCTGATCTCCTCTTTGTGCTACAGCGCTGGCCTCTCCCTCTATCTCCTCATAGGCATCTTCTTCTCCCTCATTGTCGGAGAAGACCTCGATGTAATGTGCCTTCCCTGCGGCACATCGATGACTCGGTGCCCATGGCTCCTGGCATGTGAAGCATAGCTTTCTTCGTCTCAAGTCTCTTCGGGTATCATCGTCCAAAGGCCCTCAGCCTTGGTTCCCCTTCTGCGGTGGAACTCTCATGTCCTTCCCCTTCAGCTGAAATATCGGTCTCTGGGGAAAAGAAGTTGTGGTCCTGGGCAAAGCATCCTACAAGTTTCTTGTCCTCACAACTGCATCGTGAAGCATAATAGATCTAGTGGACCTGACTAACCCACGCAGAGGTTCTGCCAACTCGTCAATAAACATGTAAATCCTCCTTGCTGCAGACAAGTCTGGCACCATCGCTGAAAGTCTCAAGAACTCAGAAATGTAAGTTTTGGGTTCCCGATTTGTTTGAGCTTGGTCAGCTCGACAAAATGCTCCTCTAGATCCTTCCGATCAAACCTCTCCCCCAATCTCCGGGTGAACTTTGCATACGCTGTCACTACTGAGTGACCCAGCGTGGTCATCCCATGGAACCACCAGTCATAGGCTTCCCCCTCAA
This sequence comes from Pinus albicaulis, assembly GCA_034641835.2. NCBI lineage: Eukaryota > Viridiplantae > Streptophyta > Pinopsida > Pinales > Pinaceae > Pinus > Pinus albicaulis. Next base: position 984,902,828 of record CM076569.1, read on the forward strand.
GGTGCAGCGCTGCCACCTTGATGGCCTCCACCTCTGCCATCTGGTTTAGCTTAAAGTAAATGTCCAGCTTTTCTACCCAAGCCTTTGTTGAACATTTAGATGACCTATCATATGTTGGCAAGAAAAATTTGCCCGTGGTACGTTGCAACTCACCTCCCTGCGTGTACCCACCTCCTCTATTTTGGTTGCGGGGTGTGTTTTTGTTCTTGAGTTGGCAAAAATCATGGAAAGAGAGAGCTCCACTGAACTCTCACCCATATGACTGATACTCTGCAAAGTAGTCCCCGTAATGAGCCATCTCCGGCTCATGGGGTCCTCCCGTTCTTATACCGGCAGTCAAGAATGTGGGCATGGTGGAACATGGGGGAGTATGTAGCACCACCTGTTGCGCTGTGTTCTGCTCTTACGTGTCAGATCCCTCTCCGATGTGAAAACCCCTTGGAGTTTCACGCTGTTTATTCTCCCGACCAATCTTCTGACCTATCTCCTCTATTTTCCTGGAGAGCTCCTGTACAGATTTCAAGAGGAGATTCCCAAACTCCTCGTCATCTATTTCTTCTGCCATAGGTGCTTCCTTCTCTGTGTCCTTTACTGGAACACAATCCCCGTCTCCAAATGTGGCCTCGAGCCTCTGCTCTTGGCTCCTGTACCGTTGCTTCCGGTAAGTGATGTATTCTTTGTCTCTAGATGTCATAGAGTGATCTACTCCACAGACTGAGCCAAGTCTATGAGCTCTGATACCATTGTAATATTCTGAATACGAAATAAAAAACAATACAAAGCAACAAAAACAAAAACTATAGCAAATAGAGACACCATAAAAATCACTGCAAACATTGAGAGAAGTTGAGCCATTTTATTATAAATCTGAAAGAGGGAATGAGTGCAAGAGGTGATCAGAATGATGGCACCTTGGCTTGCTCAAGGAAAGCTGAAATAACTCTCAAAACCCGGATAGGAATGGTTGCTTCCTCTCTGAACTGCGTAACTCCCTGAGCTGTTGCTGCTACTGGAAAATGTTGCTTTTGGCTGGAATGGACCCGCTCTTTAGGGTTGTTCCCCTGCTCAGAAAATTGTGAAACTCCGGCTATGAACTCTCCTCCAAAAATCCGGAAAAACCCAGGAAGGAATTCTGGAAAGTCTCACCCCAGAATTTGACCCCCTTGGGAAAATTACGCACTCCAGGTGAGTATGCTAGCCTCTGAATTGAATGGATGTAAATGACGGCCTCCTACTGCTCCAAAACATGACTTGTGGAGGGCTAATCCCCTCACACTACTCCCGGTCTAAAACTCCTGATCTCCCTTCACTCCCGGAGCTGCCCTCCTCCAAGACTGCGTAATCTCTGAGTGTGACTGCGCTGCCTTAATGACTGTGTAACTCCTGGCTGAATGGCTTTGCGTTCTCTGCTCTGAAAATCGAAGGTGAAGCTCCTCACCTGAGCGGGCACTCGAAGTCCCCCGAGGCTGAGGTTGGGATCTCCGCTCGGAGACGACACCCGTGTGTTGAACAACACTTACAAACTTAGCTAAACAGCTTAAGCATGCTCAATATCTGTTAGACATAAATTCTGAAGATGCATAATAGAATGAATGAGTAGCTAGCTACTCCCTCCTTTTATGCTTGAGACCCTAACTCTCCCTTGGGCCCCACTATGCTGCGTTGTCTCCTCTTGCCACGCTACCTTGCCTACATTGTGTTGTCCTGGACCACGCTGCCACTGGGCTACCTGTCCCACGCTGCCTCTGCGTTGTCCCTCTCCCTACGCTATCACTTGGCTCCCCTGGGCCCCACGCTGAAATAAAAATATTGTCTAAGTGACTTTAGGGAGCTTATTTCTCCAAAGTTGGGTTATGGGTCCCATCACCCATTTATTTTATGGTTGAACATTAGAAAAGCAAAATATGAGCAAAAATTAATATTGCCAATTAACTGTTGCTAATTGGGAATATTACACACTTGAGGAGGATTTCAGAAGAAAGAAACTAGATTTTTTGTGCCTTCGCGTCATTGGTTGTTTAGTATACAACCATGCTCCTTCAGATAATAGGACCAAGTTAGAATCTAATGCGGAGAAGGAAAATCTTGTGGGGTACAGTGAGATCTCAAAAGCCTATAGGATTTACATTCTGACACTAATGAAAACAATGCTATGTAGGGATGTGAAGTTTGAGAAGAAAAGGACTATCAAGAGGTCTTACACAACAAATTCCTCTATATTGGGGGTTCAAGAGCAGGAGACACTTGAAGACAAAAATAGTGCAAACACCTTAGGATGCCATCACACATTGTCGTGAGTAGAATGAGTAGGTCAAGCAAGAGGAGGATGAGGAGAAGAGGGTTTCTCTCTCTCAAACTTAAACTTCCAACATAGGGAGGATGAAGGCCAAGTGGGTGGAGAAAACACTGAGAGATGCTAAGGAGTATGTGGGTACTCCTATATATTCAAGCAGGTAGAGTAAGGCACCAGAACAATATTCAAGCACTATGTCGTTGATGAGTGAGCTAATTGAGGCCAAGCCTTCTAACTTCCAAGAAGCATCTAAGCATCATGTGCGGATGGATGCTATGGTGGAAGAGTACTCTTCCATCATGAAGAACAATTTCTAGGAGTTTGTGCGACAACTAGAGGGAAAATCTATGGTTTCCTCTATATGGGTCTTCAAGATAAAGCACGTTGCAGATGGTCATGTTGAAAATTTGAAGGCCCAATTTGCGGCTAAAGGGTTTTCTTAGAAGGAGGGGATTGACTACAATGAGACCTTTGCCATAGTAGCTAGATACTTTGCCATCAAGGCAGTAATTTCTATTGCAGGGCAAACAAGCTAGAGGAATCATCGAATGGACGTAAAGACAACCTTCCTAAATGGTGTGGTTGAGGATGATGTTCATATTGAGCAACCAGAGGGTTTGAAGTGCATGGGAGGGAATCCCATGTATGCAGTCTGAAGAGAGCATTGTATGGATTCATGCAGGGTCCTAGGGTGTGGCATGGCAAGATTGGTAGCTATTTGTAGGTAATGGGCTTCACCAAGAGTGAGGTAGACCCAAACCTATATTACATTCAAGTCAAGGGAGAGCCTCTCATTTTGGCGTTGTATGTAGGTGACCAGTTTCTCCCAAGTTGGGAGAAGCTCATAACAGAATGTAAGAGGGACCTAGCAGCAGAGTTCGACATGAAGGATTTGGGGTTGATGCACTATTTTTTGGGCTTGGAGATGTGGGAGAGAGATGGAGAGAATCTTCCTCAGACAAGGGAAGTACACAGTTGAAATTCTGAAGCAACTTAGAATGTTGGACAACTCACCCATGTACACGCCACTAGTGACCAACTGGAAGAAGATTGATGCTTCTAGATCAAAGATAGTAGACCCTACATTATATAGACAACTAATTGGCTCTCTCATGCACTTGGTCAATACCATACCGAGCATTTGTTTTGTTGTTAATACACTCAGTCAGTTCATGGTAGAGCCAAAGTGAGTTCATTGGGTGGTTGCAAAACATTTGTTGATATACCTTTGAGGCACGATTGAATATGTGTTGATATATAATTAGATGGATGGAGTGAAGTTAAAGGGGTACGCAGATGTTGATTGGGAAAGTAACACAACTGACAAGAAAGGAACTTTTGCGTGATGTTTTAGCTTGGGATCAGAAGCAATTTCTTGGTTCCCCAACAAGCAAACCTTAGTTGCTTTGAGTTCTGAGGCCAATTACACGCTTACCAGCTTGCCAGCTTGTGAGGAAATCTAGTGTCAAAAGCTTCTTGTGGGGTTATTTGATCAGGAAATGGAGTCGACTATGATTCATTGTGATAACCAGAGATGTATCAAGCTCTCGGAGAATCCAATGATTCATGAAAAGTCAAAACAAATTCATATCAAGTACCACTTCATTTGAGATTGTGTGCAGCATGGGGTAGTATGTATTGACAAATGAGCAGGTAGAAGACATCCTAACCAAGGCTTTGATGAAGGGAAAATTTATATTCTTTAGAGACAAGTTGGGAGGAGGGGTGTTGAACACCTTCTTGCTAAGAGAGAGTGTTGAAAATGTAGATTGGAAGGTGATTCTTGTTGAAAGTGGGGGCGGTTATGCGACAAATTTCCCATAGGAATCCAATAACCCTAATAGAAGCCCATCTCACCCCAAAAGAGAAAAATTGGGGTTGAAACCTTGGCTCCTATTGTTAAAAAGATCTTCAATAGCATCACACAAAGTAGTTTTCCAATTGAATAGACAACTAGTGTTGCTATCCCCTTGTACAAAAATGGAGACATTAACATCCCCTCTAATTACCGCACTATTATGGTCAATCCTCTTTTTGGAAAGTTATTTGGAAGCATGGTGGAGCGTCGAATTAGCAGTTGAGCATTAAAGGAAGGTAGAAGAGCAAAAGGGCACGCTGGTTTTAGGCCATGGCATTCTACCATTGATCATTGTATCACTCTTAGGCATTTCATAGAGAAAGTATGGGACATACAGGGTGAGGAGGCATTTTGTTGCTTTCTTGATTTCAAGAAATCTTTTGACACTGTTCCTAGAGACAAGCTTTGGAGAAGGATGGAAGAGATAGGAATTCCAAGTCAATATAGAGCAGCTGTTCACAAGCTCTACAAGAAAGTTAGAGCTAAAATCAGAAATAAGGAAGGTTTTTTTTAATGCTTTGGTAGTGACATTGGGGTCAAACAGGGGTGCCCTCTTTCCCCCACGTTGTTTCGCTTATATATTGATAAGTTGGAAGAATGGTTAAACTGTAATAGTGGGGAGGGTATTCAGTTAGCAGGGTATGTGGTGAGACTTCTCTTGTATGATGATGACCTTATCCTAATTCCAAAATCGGCTCATGGTCTGAGAAAGCATTTGAAGGCATTAGAGCTATTTTGTGGTGAGGTTGGGATGCAAGTAAACATTAGCAAAACCAAGATCATGATCTTCTACTTGAAGAGGAAAAAGCAACAAGTAAATTTTATTTTTGAGGGGAAACCCTTGAAGATTGTGGAAGGATACAAGTATCTAGGAATTAGTTTTCACAACAGGCTCAATTGGGAGACATGTAGAGCTAAAAGGATTCAGGGGGGATGGAGAGCCTTTTATCTTCTACAAAACAGATGCAGGAAAACAGAACTATAGGACTGCAAGACCAAGAAAACTCTTTTTGGGTTGTTTGTTACACTAGTTGTACTCAATGGATGTGAAGTTTGGGGGAGTAGTATGTTAGACTACAAGTGGAGGCAATTAGAAAGAATTCAAAAACACCTAATCACTAATAATTTTGAAGTCAAATCAATGATTCGGTATGAGATCTTGCTAGCTAAGGGTCGTTTATTTCCAATGGAGGCTGAGGCAATTTTTCGCTTGTTAAGTTACCTAAAAAAGGTTGAAGGCATGGAAACAAATCATTGGCCTAAAATAGTTGTTGCGAATGAGTTAACGAGAAGGAAGAAAACTTGGGGGAAACAAAATGACAAGTGGTTGGGCCAGTGGGACATTAAGTGGCGAGAGTGTCCTAACTCTAAAGAGGAAATTAAAAAATGGGTGCTTGAAAAATTCAAGACTACCTTTTGGGAAAAACAGATTGGTCGAAAAAGATCGCTTTATGTTAAAGATTTCAACCCGACATGGTCTCATGATGAGAAGATATATTTAGGGGCCAAAATCACGGGAAAAGCTAGATTATTAATAGCACAGATGAGGACCGAATCTCATCATCTCAGATGTGAAAAAAGTAGATGGACAACTCCAAAAGAAGAGTGGGAAGAAAGAATCTGCATCTTTTGTAGGAAAGGAGAGGTTGAAACAGAATGGCACTACATCATGGATTGTCTGGCTTATGTGGATATTCGTAATCAATGTAAAAGAATTTTGAAGGTGGATTGTTTGAACAAAATGTTTGAGGAAGCGAGACTTATCAACACTGCAAACTTCTTGGTCAAGATTCATGACGAGAGAGTAGTCTTAGAGAAAAGTTTGAAGTTGTGATGGGTTGGAGTCCTAGGTCCCTTAGACTGCTTGGTCTCGTCGACGTTATTAAAATGTAATATCCCGTTTTGGGGATATCTCTAAAACACGGCAAACTCCAACCATAGATGGACGGGGAGGGTGTTTACTAGACATGCCACCACTGAAAAGAGGACGAAATCTGGAGGTTACCTGGCCCTTTCCAGACTCTGTCTAAGAGTAGGAGATAAACACACCAAGCGGTATAGAACTAGAATGCCTGAAAATATATAAAGATAATAGTGCAGCAGACATATAATAGCATAGAAAGAATGTACGACAAATCATCCAGAAATATAGAGAGAGGATGCTAAGCCATTTTATTAAACTGAGAAATATAATGAAGTACAATAGGTGATCAGAGTGATGGCACCTAAACTTGCTCAAGACAAGTGAAGAAATACTCTCAAAATACACAGGAAATGGCTGCTCTCTGAACTACATCCCAGCTGCTAGAAAACGGTCTTGTAGCTACTACTGCTGAAATGAACTGATAACTAGGGGTTGTTCCCCTTGCCGGAATGAGCTGAAAATCTGGAATCCTCCTCTACTCACCAATCTCGGCAAAACCCAGAAATCATATCAGAAATGGCTGACCCCCGAAAAACACCCCCTTGGGGAATTACGCTGGCCTCCAAGGCTCTGCGCAGAGGCTAAATAGGAATGAATAAAATACTGCCTCAAACTCCACCAAAATCCTCCCAAAGGCAAAGGTTGATCCTCTGCTCAATCTCTCGACACAAAACCCCTGCAAAAATCCCAAACCGGAGCTCCTCCTAGATGGGTTGCGTCCTCCCTCTCAATGTCTGTGCAGTCTCTCTGAATGCTCAGCTCCGCAACAAAACCAAACACCAAACCTCCCGCAAAATGCTGAAGAAATTACCTTGCCCGAGTAGGCACTCGAAGTCCCCCGAGGCTAAGGGCGAGATCTCCGATCGAAGACACTCAACGCACTAAACAGTGCTGCAAACAGGCTAAACAACCAGCCTGCTCAAGAAGTCAAAACGACCAGCTCAATATCATCAACAACGAATGAATGAAATGAGGAGGCTCCTCCCTCTTTATAACGTTGGCCTTCCTCCAAACCCTTAAAGCCTATGTCCTCAACGTAGCCTCCCTCTTGCCACGTGCTCATCCTCATCTGCGCAGTCTCTTCTAGAGCATACGTGGGCCCCCTCTCTACGTGGTGCTTGGCCCCCCTTGGCTCCCTTTAAGTCACAACGTTGTGCTACTAGGGAGTGTGTTTTATTCCGCTAAGTAAGTTAGACCCTCTCCACTCACCTTTTTATTTATTAATAAACTATGGACAGCAAAATTGAGCAAAATCGAATACTCCAATTAGCCACTGCTAATTAGGAATATTACAGTCTCCCCAGGCAAAATGTTGCTTGTCCTCAAGCAACTGAAGTGATGGATGCTGCAAAATCTTCTCACTCTCCCAAGTGGCATCCTCATCCGGCAAATTCTTCCACCTCACCAAGAACTCTCGGACTAACTTGCTCTGTAGCTGCCTCTCCCTGGTATTAATAATAGCCTCTAGCTGCAACACCAAATGCCCCTCATTATCCTTGAGAGCTCGGAGAATGTCCTGACTCTCTTGGATCCAAATCTTGGCTCTAGGAGCCTTGCTAGCACCGAACATCACATCAGCAAAAGATAAAGAATGATACCCATACAAAGCATAAAATGGTGACATACCAATGGACATGTGATGTGTCATGTTATAGCAGTACTCCCCTAGATGAAACCACTTCATCCATGCTTGCTACTGCCCACTGACATAGTTACGCAAGTAGCCCTCTAGCCACTTGTTAACTATCTCCGTCTATCCATCCGTCTGTGGGTGATAACTGGTACTCGGTGTCAACTCCGTCCCCACTAACCAAAAAAGCTCCTACCAAAATCCGCCCATGAAGCGGTTGTCCCTGTCACTGATGATGGTCTTAGGAAGACCATGTAGCCTGAAAACCTCTCTAAAGAACAGATCGGCCACCTGTGCTGCTGTGTAGTGTGCGGATATGGTGAAAAAATGCGCATACTTTGTTAGTCGATCAACGACGACAAAGATAGAATCCTTTCCCTGCACCATGGGCAACCCTGTGATGAAGTCCATCAAGATACTCTCCCATTTCCCCTCCGGAATGGGAAGAGGCTGCAATAATTCTGTAGGATGGCTCACCACCCCCTTGCTCCTCTGGCAAACGTCACACTCCCTGATGTGCTGGAGTACGTCCTCCTTGAGGCCCTTCCATGAGAACCTCTCTCTAATGGCCCTGTAGGTTTTGGTAAACCCCTGATGGCCGGCCAATGGTGAATCATGTGATGCCTGAAGTATCTTCTTCTTGAGCTGAGATCCCTCAGTCAAGAAGATCTTGTCCCTGTAGTAGATGATCTCATCGACCACCCTGTACCTGTCATCCGCCACCTGTCCATCCAGAACCTCACATGCAAATCTGTCCTTGGAGTACTCCACTAAAAGTCGAGCCCTCCAATCTATATCCAAGCTCATAAGAGATAACGTGGTTGGTCTACGTGAAAGGGCATCTGCTACCACGTTATTCTTACCCTTGACATACACAATGTCAAAGTCATATGCTTGGATCTTACTGATCCACTTCTGATGCCTCTCCTATAGCTGCTTCTACTCCAAAAAGAACCTGAGACTGTTGTGACCAGTCCTCACCCTGAACCTGTTCCCTACCAAATACTGCCGGAATTTGGCCAATGCATGCATAATGGCCAACATCTCCTTGTCGTATATAGAATACAACCTCTCGTGCGGAAGGAGCTTCCGGCTCTCAAAGGCTATAGGGTGTCCTCCCTGCATCAATACTGCGCCGATCCCCTCTCCTGACGCATCACACTCCAAAACAAATGGCTGCGTAAAATCCGGCAATGCAAGCACTGGGCAGCTACTCATCACCTCCTTGAGCCTGTCAAAGGCTCGCTGCGCTATATCCAACCAACTGAATGCCCCCTTCTTCGTCAAATCTGTAAGGAGTGCAGCAAGCTGTGAGAAGCTCTTGACGAACTTCCTGTAATAAGTACATATGCCAATGAACCCTCGAAGTTCCGTCACGTTCCTCGGCTCTGGCCAATCTCTGATGGCCCTGATCTTCTCCTCATGGACTCTCACTCCGTCCACTCCAATAATGTGACCCAAATACAACATCTCTGTCATCCCAAACTCACACTTGGAGAGCTTAGCATAGAACTGTTGCTCTTCCAAGATATGTAGCACTGCCTCTATATGCTGGAGATGCTCCTCCCAAGTCCTGCTATATATGAGTATGTCATCGAAAAAGACCAATACAAACTTCCTCAGGTGACTGCAGAAGATATGGTTCATGCAAGACTGAAAAGTAGCTGGGGCATTGGTTAGCCCAAAAGGCATAACCAAAAACTCAAAGTGCCCACAATGACACCTGAAGGCGGTCTTGGGAATGTCTTGTTCCCTCACGCGAATTTGATGGTACCCCGATCTCAAATCAATCTTCGAGAAGAACTTACCTCCTCTCATCTCATCCATCCACTCATCGATCCTGGGCATAGGATACCTGTTCTTCAGGGTCTTGTTGTTTAGGGCCTTGTAGTCAATACACATCCTCAAGGTGTCGTCCTTCTTCTTCACCAACACCACGGAAGAAGCAAATGGACTTGTGCTCGGTTTGATGTGCCCAAGAGCCAGCAACTCTTAGATGGCCCGCTCAATCTCATCCCGATAGGCTTTGGGATGCCTATAGGGGGTGGTAATCACCGCCTGAATGCCCTGCTCAAGCTCAATGGTGTGCTCGAACCCTCGGTCCGGTGGCCGACCTGGTGGTATATCCCCAAACACTGCATCATACCTGTCAAGGATGGCCTTTATATCGGGATGAACTGCCTGACCTGTGGTCTCTGCCTCTGATGCCCGCAACTCAACCGCCCACTCTATGTCTCCCATCCGGAAATCTTCCTCCATCTAGTGTGTCGAAACAGTCTGAGGTGGGTAAGTGTGCATGTCGTGGATCTTCTCGTGCTTCCCGGTCTTCTTATCATCCCACTCCATCTCTAAGGCCTTCCAATTTGTGTTGACCTTCCCCACAGTAATCAACCACTAAACACCCAATACCACCTTGGTATCCGGTATGTTGACCACGAAAAAGTGATCGGACAGGTGTAGGTACCCATCGTCACTGCTAACTCTAGTACATATCGGGCACACTGCATCGTCTGAGCTCCTGGGACCAAAACTGAAAATCCGTCGAAGCTCTCGGTCGGTATACCTCTCCTCTCGACCATCTGTGCGTCGATGAAGTTGTGGGTTGCCCCACTGTCAACCAAAACTGACACTCGTTGGCCACGTACTGTCCCTCGTATGCGCAGTGTCAAATACTTGGGAACTCCTCGCAATGCTGCAAGGGTCCCTCCCATGGGTGCAAAAGCTGCACCTCCTCTCCCTGGAGGTGGAGGTGGCAACTGATCCTAGGCCGTCTGACTGTCTTCTGCCTCCTCGTCATCCTCCTCATCCTCTTCCCTGCTATCATCGGAGAAGACCTCAATGAAGTGTGCTTTGCCAGCAACACACCTATGTCCTGGTGCCCACTGCTCTTGACAAGTAAAGCATAGCCGCTTCTTCTTCAGCTCCCTCCTGGCATCATCATCTGTCTGTGCCCGTCCTGGATTCCCCTTTGGAGGCGGAATCCTCACATCCTTCCTCTTGGGCCGGAAGCCCTGTCTCTACGGGTAAGGTGTCCGAGTCCTGGGCAATGCATCCTGTAAGTCTCAGGTCCTGCTAATAGCATCCTGAAGTGTAGATGGTCTGGTAGATCTGACTAGACCCCGAAGTGGCTTTGCTAACCCCTCCACAAACATATAGATTATCCGTGCTGCAGATAGATCTGGCATCATCACTGAAACCCTCAAGAAATCTGCAATGTATGTCTCTGGGCTCCCATTCTACTTGAACCTCGTCAGCTCAACAAAGTGTTGTTCTGGATCCCTCCGGTCAAATCGCTCCATTAATCTCCTGGTAAACTCGGCATACGTCGTCACTGTAGAGTGTCCGAGTGTGACCATCCCATGGAACCACCAGTCCTGGGCCTCACCATCCAAATGTAATGTTACCACCCTGATGGCCTTCGTCTCCGACATCTGGTTAAGCTGGAAATAGATGTCCAGCTTCTCCACCCAAGACTTTGCCGAACTGTTTGATGACCCATCAAACATAGGCAAATGGAATCTGCTAGATGTGCGGTGGCTATCTCCATCATGATAATGTCGGTGCCCTCTATGATGGTCGCGGGGTCTACTGTCCCGCTGGAGTTGAACAAAATCTCGGAATGAGAGAGCACCCTGAACTCCTACCCATATGTCTGATACTCTGCAAAATACTCGCCCATGTGTCCGGGCTCTGCCTCCTGCTAGGCTCCTGCCCCTGTGTCTGCTCCCAAGAAAGTGGGCATGGTAGAGCGTGTAGGTGCATGGGAAGCCATCAACTGAGTAGTATCACGCTGAGCAGCACCATGCTCCGGCAAATGGTGGGATGTACCTGATCCCTGACCTACCTGGAATACCTGTGGAGTCTCACGTTGTCTAGCCTCTACAGCGGTGAATCTCTGACCCATCACCTCAATCTGCCTCGCTAAATCCTGCACCGATTTGAGGAGTGCCTCCCCAAACTGTTTGGCCTCAGTGTCATCTGCCATCAGCTCTCTTTGCTCTGAATCTAACACAGGCTCCTCTTGCTCTGCGTCTGTCACAGGCTCCTCCTGCTCTGTGTCCACAACCCGAACACAGTCTCCCTCTCCGTAGGTGTTCTCCAACCTACGCTCACGATCTCTGTACTTCTTGCCTCTGTAACAAATATATGGCCTCTTCCCCGGTGTCATAGACAGCTAGCTCCACAGGCTGAGCCAGAACTATGCTCTGATACCACTGCAATATCCCGTTTCGAGGATATCTCTAAAACACGGCAAACTCCAACCAGAGATGGACTAGGAGGGCATTTACCAGATATGCCGCCTCTGAAAAGAAGACAAAATATGGAGGCTACCTGGCCCTTTCCAGACTCTATCTAAGAGTAGGAGATAAACACACCAAGTGGTATAGAACTAGAATGCCCAAAAATATATAAAGATAACAGTGCAGCAGACATATAATAGCATAAAAAGAATGTACGACAAATCATCCAGAAATATAGACAAAGGATGCTAAGCCATTTTATTAGACTGAGACATATAATGAAGTACAATAGGTGATCAAAATGATGGCACCTAAACTTGCTCAAGACAAGTGAAGAAATACTCTCAGAATACACAGGAAATGGTTGCTCTCTGAACTGCGTCCCAGCTGCTAGAAAACGGTTGTGTAGCTGCTACTGCTAAAATGAAATGATAACTAGGGGTTGTTCCCCTTGCCGGAATGAGCTGAAAATCTGGAATCCTCCTCTACTCACCAATCTCGACAAAACCCAAAAATCATATCAGAAATGGCTGACCCCCGAAAAACACCCCTTTGGGGAATTACGCTGGCATCCAAGGCTCTGCGCAGAGGCTAAATAGGAATGAATAAAATACTGCCTCAAACTCCACAAAAATCCTCCCAAAGGCAAAGGCTGATCCTCTGCTCAATCTCTCGGCACAAAACCCCTGCAGAAATCCCAAACCGGAGCTCCTCCTAGATGGACTGCATCCTCCCTCTCAATGTCTGCGCAGTCTCTCTGAATGCTCAGCTCCACAACAAAACCAAACACCAAACCTCCCGCAAAATGCTGAAGAAAATACCTTGCCCAAGTAGGCACTCGAAGTCCCCCGAGGCTAAGGGCGAGATCTCCAATCGGAGACACTCAACGCACTAAACAGTGTTGCAGACAGGCTAAACAGCCAGCGTGCTCAAGAAGCCAAAACAACCAGCTCAATATCATCAACAACGAATGAATGAAATGAGGAGGCTCCTCCCTCTTTATAACGTTGACCTTCCTACAAAACCCTAAAGCCTATCTCCTCAACGTAGCCTCCCTCTTGCCACGTGCTCATCCTCATCTGCGCAGTCTCTTCTAGAGCATACGTGGGCCCCCTCTCTACGTGGTGCTTGGCCCCCCTTGGCTCCCTTTAAGTCACAACGTTGTGCTACTAGGGAGTGTGTTTTATTTCGCTAATTGAGTTAGACCCTCTCCACTCACCTTTTTATTTATTAATAAACTATAGACGGCAAAATTGAGAAAAATCGAATATTCCAATTAGCCACTACAAATTAGGAATATTACATAAAATCTCTTCATTCATTCAAGATAGTCCAAACTCAATCTGTGGTTCATTCTTACTTTGGTCAAAACCTACGTTGCACGGGTTCCCGCACCCAGGGGTGGGGTTCCCGAACCCGCACCGGGTTCCTGCACCCAAGTACCGGATTCTCCGCACCCAAGTACCCTGAAGAACCCAAACGAACCGGGTTCTTCTCAGAAGAACCGGGTTCTTCAAAAAAAAAAATTCGGGTTCTTGGGTTCTTTTGGTATGAAGAACCCATCGTTTGGGTACTTAGAACCCGAATTTCAGGTTCTTCAGGGTTCTTCATGAACAATTTTTTCAAATATATAATTTTTTTTAAATGATTAAAAATTAAAAAACTTAATTAAATTTTAATAAATATTAAAAATAAATTATAATTTAATAAAATAGAGTTTGTTTAGTCTTAACTCTTAAATTCTCCACCCTCTTGATTCCGCACACTGCTTCCCATTCTTTCTCACCACCCAGCATTCCACTGCTCGCAAACGCAGCATTCTCTGCTATCGAACCATTTTCCTCATCCCTCTTACGCCGTCGTAGCATCATTAACCCTGCAAATAAACGCACTCAGAAAACGAAGAGATCATCCCTCGAGCTCCATCCTTCTTCTGCCGTGGACGTTAACCTGCACAACAAAACGCACACAAAAAAAGAGGGTGGCTTTCGACCTGCATAGTTTCTCTGCTACCAAGCCTTCAGATTCTGCTTTGCGTCGACATCGGGCTCCTCCTCCCGTCGCCCACCTTGAAACTCACGCAGATAAGAAATATCATATGTATGCGTTGATTTGTTTTGATCGAATTCATTTTGCGTGCATAAGGGTTTAGTATAGTTTAGGTTTAGATTTGTTAATTTTTAATTTTGTTAGTTTAGATTTAAATCTTAGTTTTTATTCATTCCGCTTTTGATAGCGTTAGTTATAAAATAGTTTTATTTTATGATAGGTTTTAGATTTCGTTTTTTTTAGTTTGACTCTTAGTTTTAGATTTTTTGGTTTAGTTTTAGTTTAGAGCGTTAATTTGGTATATTTTAAATTTTTGTTCTTAGAGTTTGTTTAGTCTTAATTTTCATTAAATTTATAATTTATAAATTTAATTTATAAAATATAGTATTATATATGATATATAAATTATAATTTATAATTTATAATATATATTAATATAAAAATACCCAGACGAACCCACGCACCCTGTTTTAAAAATGTCGTCCCAGTCCCCGTCCTCGCACCCGCACCCACGTTTCCTGGCAACATAGAAATAAAGAAATGATAATTTAATGTTTACAAGTGTCAACTCCATTTTATGGAGCATTTGTTTTTTTCATCTTTATACATGTGGATCTGTCTATAAAAAATAATAAAATTTTATTGTAAAGGAGTTAAAGCCACAAGCATTTCTTATTTTGTAATCATGGTCAAAGTGCAGATTTAGAAATCAGAATAAGGTCATCTGCATATAAAAGAAGCCTTATAACAAATTTTTTGAAATGGATACCATCACCCCCTTGCAAATTTAGCCACTCTTCAAGCTTGTCAATATATAAACCAAAGAGGTTAGGAGACAAATGGGCAACCTTGTTTGACCCCGATATCGCTTCTAAAAGTTTTGGAAATGCCTGCTGAAGTTCTAATTTTGACTTTGACCTCTTCATACAGCATATGCACAACTGCTCTGAAATACCTGGGAACTCCAAGTTCCTCCATTCTGAGCCAAAACTTATCCCAAGGAACCGTTTCAAAGGATTTTTTTGAAATCAACAAAGCAACAAAAGAATTCTTCGTTTTTCTCCCAAAATTTCTCAATGATGTGCCTTAAAGTTATACCATGATCAACTGTGGAATGTTTAGGTCTAAAACCTGCTTGTCCTTGAGCGTGTTAATCTCTTTCTTCTGCCCACTTGCTGGTTTTATTTTCTAACAAGCTTCCAAATAGCTTTGCAAATAGGGGGTTTATCATTATGGTCCTATAGTTGGAGGGATTATTGACGTCGCCACTCTTGAAAAGAGGTATTGATAAACTAGCTTCCCAATCAGCGGGGAACCCCTGTTGTATGATGCTGTTGAAATTTTTTGTAATGTGAGGTGCAAGAATTTTTAAGCCCAACTTTATATACTCTGCTTGGAGTTCAACCAAGCCTTTTGTTTTTCCAACACCCAACTTCTTAATGCCCATCTCTATCTCTTGCATTGTGAAGGGTGTTAAATTTTCAAGAGGAAACTATTTTTGCAACACTTGGTTAATTTCTCCTACTTTTGAGATAAGTTTGTTATGTATATTTTATTATTATTTATTAATTAGATTTAGTTATCTTAGGTTATTAACTGAAAAGGCATGATCAAAGATCATGCCTCTTCACCAAGGGACACCTTGAGGCTATATTTAAAGCCCAGGCGATCCCTCATTGTAATCATCTCTTATCTCATCTTTTCATCATTAATAATATATATTTATCAGTTTACCAGAGTTTTTACACTCCATTGGTATCAGAGCCATCGCTCTTTGGATCTGTGTGATCACCCAGGAATTGCAATTCCAGAATTGCAGATTTTTTAAATCAGATTTTTTCAAGATCGTGTATTGAATAAAACCGAAGAGGACTTGATATCTCTGTTTTTTGGGCAAATTCTATTAAATTTTCATCCGCTTACATACACTCTATTGGTATCTGAAGTTTGGGAATTTATTGGAAGTGCTGTGACACAAATCTGAGGATTGGTCACAGGCATGAGGTATATATTATATAATTTTTAATTAAAAATTATATATATATAATAATTATATAGTTTAAAAAAAAATTATTAATTAATTAATTAATCAAATATTAATTAATTAATTAATTTTAAAAATAAAAAAAAAAGGGAAAAAGAGAAAACTGGCAGAAAAATATCAGTATGTCTTTATCAATGATGACGATTGATCAAATAAAAAGACAAATATGGCTAAAACAAATGGAGACTAAGGACAAAGAGAACAAAATATTGCAGAAATTTAATGCGATCATGAACAATATGACAGAACTCTACAGTAAGCTAAATGATAAAATAGATAAGTTAAGTCCGACACAATCCCCAATATCTCCTAACAGGGAACAAAATCAACAAAACAATTCTGCAGATTCAGGGGACTCGGAAGAGCATCAGGAAAAAACTGATTTTCCATATCACCATGAAGATACAGATGTTTGTAAACAACAAAGTGTTCTATCCCCAGACTTGGACGAAACATATGAAGCGACAAACACGTCCGAAGCCACTGATATAACGGCAGAAGCTGTTGAGGCCTTCGGTGATGAAGCAGATATGGTTGTTAAGAATGAAGCATGTGATGATGAGGAGAAGTTACATCAGACAATAATTGTTGGTAACTTACCTCTAAATCTAAAAAGGAATCACAAAAAATCACCAGAAGAACAAGGAATAGCTGGGAAACATGAAAAAGTATTCCAAGATCTACTCATAAAAGTGCCTTACGGTAGGAAAATCAAACATCCAATAGAAGTCAAGACAATATCCAACTCTGTCGATATCAGATCTTTTCACTATCCACATCACCAACAGATGGATCTCAAGAAGATGCTCCACAATCTTTTTAAAATATGGGAAGCAAAGGCTCATCGCTTGAGGAAACCAGACATTTGTCAACATTGTCCATCGTTACATATGCTTTGAGGACAAAGCATCTTAAGAGAGGGGCAATGTTATGTATATTTTATTATTATTTATTAATTAGATTTAGTTATCTTAGGTTATTAACTGAAAAGGCATGATCAAAGATCATGCCTCTTCACCAAGGGACACCTTGAGGCTATATTTAAAACCCAGGCGATCCCTCATTGTAATCATCTCTTATCTCATCTTTTCATCATTAATAATATATATTTATCAGTTTACCAGAGTTTTTACACTCCAAAGTTATTTACAAATGGTTAAGTAAATTCTGAAATAAACACATTTGCAAATCTTCACTATCGTTAAGAGCATAAGAACAGAAAGATAGTTTACACAAGTAGCACAATAGAAATAACCACATGAACACAGTTGTTTTTGGACAATTGTCCCCGGGAAAACCCAATGTGGGAAAACCGGTGCAGCAGATGAGGGTTTTATATTTATCTTCAGAAATGGAAAGTACATTTACAAGAGTTTGATGAGCAGAGAAAAATTTCTAAACACTTGGCTGAATTTTCTAGACCTTCCAGACAAATTTCAAACCCTCGAGGTGACCTCCTTCACCCTCTGCATCATCCAGCGTGAGAGCTCTGCGCAGTCCCTCCCTGGACTGCATGATTCTGTGTGGAGGGGTTCTTGCTGCTGATCAGCTCACCCTCCCCTTCATCCTCCTGTCTTCTGCTTCCCAATAACCGACTCCTCCCTCCTCCTTCTGCTTCTGCAACCCTGCCTCTACCAACTCACCCACTAAAATCGAATTCTCTTTGCTTCAGAATCGATTTCCTTCGAGTACTGAGAGTGTCGAGGCTTGATTTCCAAATGGCCCTCAAGTCTCTTCTTATAGTCTTCTCGTTGATGTATCAATGACCAAGATTACTCGTTAATCAATGGCTCAGATTAAAAGTTGACTTGATCTTCGTTTTCTAGAAAAATCCCACTTTGCTTTATTAATACCATTTAATTATTTAATTATTTTAATAATTAATTAAAATAATTAAAATAATTAAAATAATTAATTATTTTAATAAAGTCATATCCGAGTGGAATTTCCACAAACGATTTATGGGTTCTCTGGATAACTGATGTCCAAAACTCCCTACCAAAAATGAGACTTAGAACACTTTCCGATGCTATAGAAATCAACACTCCCTCTTAGCAATGAAAGTGTTTAAGCAAGATACCACTGTACTACTCTGACTATATAGGATCTATTGCGCTGATGTTGTCCTGGCTACTGCCCCTCATCTCTGCGCTGCTGCTTTTTGTACTGCTGCACTGTTACTGCAGCCTCCGTACTACAGCTCCCACTTTCTCTGAAGACCACCCTTTACTCTAATGGAAGGGGTTCTCGATCATCCCCATCTTTTCTCTGAAGTAAGTGAACTTGATCTTACTTAGAGCCTTTGTGATCATATCTGCCACCTGTTCCCGTGTAGGAGTGTACCTCAACTACACAACTCCCCGTTGGACATAGTCCCTCATGAAGTGGCACTGAATGTCAATGTGTTTCGACCGGTCATGAAACAGAGGATTCTCAGAGAGCTTAATTCAACTATAATTATCACACATAATCCCAGTCAGTTCCATCCTTTTCTTGAGTAGGTTCAATAGCAATTTATGAAACCATATGGCCTTGCAGGAAGTTGTGCTAGCTGCCATGTATTCTGCCTCGGCTGAACTTAGTGCCACGGAGTTCTATTTCCTGCTGCACCAGGAGGTCATTCCTGATCCGAGACTAAAACAGTACCCACTGGAACTCTTCCGATATATTGTGCTTCTAGCCCAATCTGCATCTATAAACCCACTCAACTGGACCTCATTGCCCTTGGTGTACTTCAAGCCATACTCAATTGTTACTTTCAGATATCTGAGAACATGCTTGGCTGCTGACTAGTGAGCCCTCCTTGGTTCCACCACGAACTGACTGAGGGTATTCACTGTATAACAGATGTCAGGTCTAGTATTGACTAGATACATTAATGATTCGATGAGTTGCCTATACAAGGTGGGATCAGCCTCATCATCCTCTGTTGTGTCTATCTTCTTCTAGTTAGTAATCATAGGCGTGGCCATGGGTCTACAGTCTTCCATCTGAAATCTCTTCAGAATTTCTGTAGTATATCTTCCTTGCCCTAGGAAGATTTCCCCCTTCTACTGCCATACTTCTAATCCAAGAAAATAGTGCATCTGCCCAAGATCCTTCATGTCGAATTCTGTAGCCAGATTCCCTTTGCAATCCTTGATGAGCTTGGATGATCCAGTAAGAAACAGATTGTTCACATATAATACCAAAATTAACGACTCATCCCCTACTCTTAAGCAGTAGAAATTGGGATCTGCATCACCCTTGACAAATCCCATCTTTTGCAAGTAGCTATCAATTCGCCCATACCATGCCCTGGGGGCTTGTTTCAACCCATACAAGGCTTTCTTGACCCTGCAGACATGAGTCTTTTGCTCATGGGTCTCGAAGCCCTCTGGCTGTTTTATGTACACTTCTTCCTCTATTACCCCATTCAAGAATGCTATCTTGACATCCATCTGGTGAATTTCCCATCCCATCTGCGCTGCCAGAGAGATGACGGATCTGATAGAAGTGTAGTGAGCTACAGGAGCAAAGGTCTCCTCATAATCGATTCCTTCCTTCTGTGCATACCCCTTAGCTACAAATCTGGCCTTGAACTTCTCTAAGTTGCCATCTGCAGCATATTTGATCTTGTAGATCCACCTGGATCCTACAACTGATCTTTCCTATGGTCTAGGGACTACTTCCCAGACATCGTTTGTCATGATGGACTCCACCATCGCATCTACCCACACTTGATGCTGAGCTGCTTCCTGAAAGCTGGAAGGTTCTCCAACCTGAGCTACCAGTGCTTGATATCTGTCAAGTTTCTTTCGTACCCTCTTCCCAACTCTAGGGATTCCAACAAATTCTTCTGCGTCCCTTAGAATTTGTTGAAGTTCTCTGCTCGATCTCCCATCAGTGGTGGATGGTCTTACCTGTTCTTCTTCCTGTTCTTCTTCAAAGGAACTCTCCTCGGAATCATTGTGCCTTGGAGAGGCACCTGGCCTGTCCTCTGTAGGTCGTTGAGGCCACACCAGTGGATCTTCCTCAACATGCGTATCTGTGGCCATTTCTCAAGATTTCTAGAAGGCTCTTTCCTCCAGGAATTTCACATCCCTTCTTACCACGATTTTCCTGCTCTCTGCAATATAGATGCGATATGCCTTTGCATTCTCGCTATAGCCCATCAGAAAACCCTTTTTTGCAGTTTGATCCAGCGTCTTTCTCTTTTCATCTGGAACGTGGCAGTACACCATGCTGCCAAATATCCCGATGTGGCCCACTTCTAGCTTAATACCTATGAACACACTCTCGAGAGTTGCCTTTCCCAAGGCTCTATTGAAAACTCTGTTCTGAATATATACTGCTATATTGCAGGCCTCTGCCCATAAGAATTTGGGCAAATCTTGGTCATACAGCATTGCCCTTGCAACTTCTATTATGGTCCGATTCTTCCGTTCTGCAACTCCACTTTGCACTGGATTGTATGGAGCTGTCCATTCTCTCTTGATGCCTTTCCTTGCTTAGAAATTTGTGAAGTCTTTATCGATATATTCTCCACCATTATCTGATCGCAACTTCTTGATCTTCTTTCCTGTAGAGTTCTCTACCAATGCTTTGAAATCTTTGAATCGATCAAAGACTTCATCTTTGGTTTTCAAAAAGCAGATCCAAGTTTTCCTAGAATGATCATCAATGAAGGTGGAAAAATACTTTGCCCCACTGAGAGCAGTTGTGGACATTGGACCACAAATGTCAGAGTGTATTAACTCTAATACACTTTTGGCTCTACTGCTGCTTCTTGGAAATGCCGCCTTGGCATACTTCACTAGTACGCATCCTCTGCAAACTTTGTCTTTCTTCGTGCTAAGCTCGGGAGCCCCTATGACAGTATTTTTGAGAATCCCTAAGGCTCCATGATGTAGATGCCCCATCCTTTTGTGCCATAACTCATTCAGATCTCTGTCGTCTGTACTGCCACTCAAGGCCACCAGAGATTCAAGTTGGAGCTTATACAGCTTCTGACTCCTTACTCCGATTTGTGCCCTTTTGCTCCAATTAGGGTGTTTGACATACACCTTATCTTTAATAGAGTATATGTCATAACCCTTGTTCTGAAGTTGAGACACTGAGAGTAAATTCATCCCCAACCCTGGTACATGCAAAACATTCGTGGCTTGAATCTTGCTGCCATCTTCAGTCTGAAAAGTTACGATACCTCTTCCTATGGGGGTACATTTTGCCTTGTTTCCCATAGTTATCTGGAAATTCATCTATTCTTCTTGGTAGCTCAAGAAACATTCTTGAACCCCCGTCATATGAGCAGATGCCCCACTGTCAATATACCAAACACCTGGAGGAGATGTGCTCGACACAAAAGCAAGATCCTCCTCTAGTCTGGATGCCAACACTTTCATGGTGTGTTCTCTCTGCATTCCTGCGTGCTCTGGAGGACTGCGTGAGTCCCTTTGACTGCTTGAACCCTCTGCGTGAGACCATGACAGATCCTCCCTCTCTGCTTTTAGCCCTTGACTCTGATACGATGTGGAATTTTCAAGAGGAAAATATTTCTGCAACACTTGGTTTATTTCTCCTACTTATGAGATAAGTTATTTACAAATGCTTCACTAAATTCTGAAATAAACACATTTGCAAATCTTCATTATCGTTAAGAGCATAAGAACAGAAAGATAATTTACACAAGTAGCACAATAGAAATAACCACATGAACACAGTTGTTTTTGGACAATTGTCCCCGAAAAAACCCAGTGTGGGAAAACCGGTGCATCAGATGAGGGTTTTATATTTATCTTCAGAAATGGAAAGTACATTTACAAGAGTCTAATGAGAAGAGAAAAATTTTCAAACACCTGGCTGAATTTTCTAGACCTTCCAGACAAATTTCAACCCTCAAGGTGACCTCCTTCACCCTCTGCATCATCCAGCTTGAAAGCTTTGCGCAATCCCTCTCTGGACTGCGTGATTCTGCGTGGAGGGTTTCTTGCTACTGATCAACTCACCGTTCATCCTCCTATCTCCTGCTTCCCGATAACTGACTCCTCCCTCCTCCTTCTGCTTCTACAACCCTGCCTCTACAAACTCACCCACTGAAATCAAGTTCTCTTGCTTCAGAATTGATTTCCTTCGGGTACTGAGAGTGTCCCCCGCTTGATTTCCAAATGGTCCTCAAGTCTCTTCTTATAGTCTTCTCGCTGATGAATCAACGGCTAAAATTGTATCATTAATCAATGGCTCAGATTAAAAGTTGACTTGATCTTTGTTTTCTAGAAGATTCACACTCTGCTCTATTAATACCCTTTAATTATTTAATTTCCCTAAGTTTGAACTTAGGGCCTGCATTAAAATAATTAATTATTTTAATAAAGTCATATCCGAGTGGAATTCCCACAAACGATTTATGGGTTCTCTGGATAACTGATCTCCAAGCCTCTCTACCAAAAATGAGACTTGGAACACTTTCCGATGCTATAGAAATCAACAAAGATTTTTTTTATCAATGTTGGCCAAAGGAAGACGGTCAAACTTAGGATCCTTCTCATAAAGTTGTCTTGCATAGTCAAACGATTTAGAAGCTGTAATATTCTTTTCAGTTTGCATCTTTCTCAGTTGAAGCTCCTTCCAAAATAATTTGGGGTTATTTTTCCGAAGGAAGATTAGTTCTTCTCTCCTCAAAACCATTAAATCAGTGTTTTTCTTTCTTAATATCCGCTTGTAAGCTTTGAGCTTTATGTTATCCTTGTTTGACTCTTTCCACATTCTCCTTACCTTTTGGCATTCCTCATCAAACCAAACATTGACCGATATGCAATTTTTTTCAGACTTCTTAATTTTTGCTCTTTTGCACTCTGCAAGTGCACTTTGAATTAAATGTGTTAATTCGTGACTATGCAGGTCATGAAATGAGATTTTATCCTTCTCGAAGAGCCTCTCTAGCGCTAATTTGAATGTATTACAATCTTCTAGAGTCAAAAGAATTCTGCCCTTTGGAAGATTTTGTTGAACACGCTGATTTTTTTACCCTAACTGCTTCTTTCTAATTTAAGAGAAGCTTAAATAAATTGACTTGTGATCTGATTTTAAGCCCCAAAGCTGATCTCCAATCAAAACTTCCTCCATTTTCTCACACAAACTATGTGAGAAAATTACATAGTCTACTACACTTGCTCCATTGTAAGTATTGCAAGTGAAATTACCAGACTTTTCCTATCTAGTCAAACCATTACAAATGACTAAATCGAAAGCCCCACATAGAGTAAGCAATTATTCACCAAAGAGATTGCAGCCCTTGTCCTCTGAAATTCTTTCCCACTGATGATTACTCTCTTTTGTAAGCCAGATAGGGTCACAGTCTTCTTTACAACAAAGAATGCTAGCTATGCTTCTTCTTAGTTCTTGCCTCTAATCTGAGCTTTAATTAAGTTAATTTTGTAGAGATAGATCAGTGATCAGTGATTGCAATATCACTTCTTGGTGACACAATCACCAAGAAGGGGAGGTTTAGACTTCTAGGGTCTTTGTCTTACCCTTAGCTCTGATCAAAACACACAGTTTCAAGTGTTGGAATTCCTTTTAATGGGGATCTTCAACCAAATCTCTGGGATATCAGTGGCAGCTGCTAGTACAGTGGTTGGGGCATCTCCAATGAGCATGTCCTCCTAGTGAAGGTGTATTCCCTATGGATTATCCTAGACTAACTTGAGTGGGATAGTTTCACCCCCAACTCCTCACCCATCTATTCCTAAAGGAAGAGCTGACAAAGGAGGAGTTGTAATCGCAACCCCCAACCTCTGGTTTATGGGTGTAATTTTTCTTCTATGCTTCATCTTAGTTCTTGCCTCTAATTTGAGCTTTAATTAAGTTAATTTTGTAGAGATAGATCAGTGATCGCAAAATCACTTCACCAATTCAGTGAGTGACACAGTCACCAAGAAGGGGAGGCTTAGACTTCTAGTGTCTTTGTCTTACCCTTAGCTCTCATCAAAATACGCATTTTCAAGTGTTAGACAATCCCTTTTAGGGGGGATCTTCAACCAAATCTCTGGGATATCAATGGCAGTTGTTATTACAGTGGTTGGGGCATCTCAAATGAGCAAGTCCTCCTAGTGAAGGTGTATTCACTCTAGATTATCCTAGATTAACTTAAGTGGGATAGTTTCACCCCCAACTCCTCACCCATCTGTTCCTAAAGCAAGAGCTGACAAAGGAGGAGTTGTAATAGCGACCCCGCCTATTGCCCTTGAATATTGGCACCAGTCTTCATATCCTTCCATCACCCCCATTTTCTTTCCTATATAAAACCCAAATTGTGTTTTACTTACACTTTTATCTTCAAGCCCTGGTCATCCTAAAAGGGCAGCACCCTTTCGAGCCAAAGGAGAGATGACCGAAAGATAGGCAACATTGGTTGCTAAGGTAACTGTGGGTGACCTACTCAAGTGCCAATCAGAATCTACAACATGGTTTGGAGCTTTTATCATTTCAACCAATGTTACAATTATCATTATTGGCAATTTATCGCTGAGGGTACAAAATTTAAATTATCGGCAATATCGGGGAAAATACCGGAAATTATCAAGAAACTTGAAAAAAAATACAATTTTTTTTTTTCAAATTTCTATTCCTTTATAGAAACATCAACATCAAACAAACACATTGTCACGCAAATACGAAACTAAAACTACAATATAAAATGTATAAGATGTCAAGTGGTATATCAATAATTGATACTAGATAGTAGATACTGAAATATGATATTTGTCCGAAGTCCTGACATTTTTTCAATTTATTATTCTCTTAAGGCAAACATCAACATCAAACAATTAACAAACACATTGTCACACAAATACGAAAATAATATTATAAAACTACAAAATAAATTATATAAGATGTAGATACTAGATATTGAAGTCTGAAATATGATATTTTTCATTTTGTCTTGACTCCTCAGTCATAAGTTCTGAGTCCTGACAAGATAATAGTTAAAACCTAATACAAAATCACATTAAAACAAAATAAATGTATCTCATGAGGCATCTAGATTCTAGATACTATAAGTCTATAACGTTAATCCAATAAACTTGTGGTTCCCATGAAATTCATAAGTTCCTCCCTCTAATCTCTCTTTCTGGTAGTATCACGAATTGAGTTCTTTGCAGTAAGGACAATGTCTAGGGTAGCTCTAGGGAAAATATGCACATTATGCCCTGGGATTTTGGCAAGGTGGTATTTCAAGCGAGTGATTCCGCCGAACATTTCCATTCCACAGAACTTGCACCTCAGCTTTGCTCTATTATCATCCTCACATGGCTCACCATACTCCCACATTTGGTCCAATGGCTTTACCATTTTGTAGAGCTATGATTAAATTTTCAGATATTGGTCCTACCACACAAAACAAATGTGGAAATTCAAAGAGGATAAGAAGAGGTAAACTCTAAATTTATAGTATATAATAATCTTGGAAAACAAAGAAAAGGAAGGCATATTTTTTTTACATACCTGGAAATAATAAATATGGATATGGTATGCTGGAGTAAATCTCCACTCCAAAAATGCTCAGCTGATGGCAAAGAAAACTATGAATTTCCCCTTGTTTGCTTGATGAGAAATGGTCACAAGACTCACACAACCCTTAGAGCTCAATCCTATCCCAAGGAAAAACAAAAATGACCCAAAAAAACCTAAACTGCAACTTATATTAGCGTTCCTTTTTTTTTAAGCAAGGCGATAATTTCCGATCGTCTCGCGATAATTTTGAAATTATGGCGATAATTTCAAATTATCATGATAATTTCTGACGATAATATCACCAGAGGGTCTTTCGGCGATAATACCGTGATAATTCCGATATTATCACGATATGTGCAACACTGATTTCAACGCACAACTCGCAGAGGTAACACTGCCTACACCCTTTTCAGAGCAAATTGTTGCAGCCAGACTTGTATTTTGTATCTATGACACAAACAAACTTTTGACAAATACAATGATAGAGTACTATGCAATTCTTCACAGCTCTTTGAATTCATTGGTTCAATAGTCTTATTTTGTGCAGTAACTTGCGTGGCCTAAGTGCCTTTACTTTGATTGTACCAATCACTTAAAGCACACATTCTTTCTCTTTATTTCTTTCATCTCTGGCTGTTGCAAATTGGAACTCTCTTGCATTTATAAAGTATCAACATTCTTATGTCTGTTGATACATAATAAATGCAAGAAAATTCCAATTTGCAGCAGCTAGATATGAAAGAAATAAAGAGAAAGAATGTATGTTTTCATTCATACTAAGGACCACTATTTTGGGTGTTCATCAGTCATACTAACATGCAAATTTTTGAACACTTGGGATGACCCCCGCTGACTGAACAAACACCAGCCCAATTGGAAGAATGATTAGTGGTAACGTTGGGCCAGTCTCCCAGAGATTTTGCTTAGGTTTTCCTGGTGCACTACTGAGCGATAACATGTCCAAGCACCATGAAAGTCAAGAAATTCAAAAAATATATTTCTGATGTTTATTACATATCTGTTGAATATGTGCTCAAAATGGCAGATGATCTAAAAGATGCATCATAGAATATATGAACTAAATGCAAGAGACATGAAAAAGTATCAATAATATTAGTAATCAATCTCATTTAGCCCACATGACCTGCATCCTGTACTGCATATGTTGATCATGTGAACATACTTGTATTGACGTTATATCCAATACAGAAAAAACTGGAAAATTAAAGTACGTACTGGGACTGGGAGATCCAGCTTCATCCACTTGCTCAACTATTTTTTTGTGCTCAACCAAAGGCTCGAGTGTTATGTCACTGCAATTAGAAGAAATTGCATCCATCCTCAGTTAATCTTTTAGAATAGCATATGAAAAATTCAAAACAATGAGATTCGCCATTTACATACCCTCTTTCTGGAGCCATTGCTTCAGCAAGTAATTTCCCCTCCTGTTTCCTAAAAGAAAAATAGAAAATAGAAAATGTTTAGTAGTAGTGGTTCCTGTACCATAGAAAAATTCAGAGCTCAGCCTGAAAGCAAAGCAAAATATCCGCAAAAGATCTTAGTAGAGAAATGTAACCTAAACAACATATGCTTTTAGAAACAATTCAAGTGAATAATGTGGACCAGATACATTTGTGTACAGGGTGTAGAAACCAAGGTATACAGTAAAATGGCCAGTGTCATTACTCCTGAGAGGAGCATCAAATAACATTCTAGGAACTTTCCCATGATAGTTCCTGAATGGTCCTCAATCATATTCAGTAGTTTAAACATCTTTGGAATTTGGTGGAAGGGAAACAACAGAAACCCACAAATCAAGATGGCATGAGAAAATTTGAAAGTGGAGATCGAGAAGAATCATTAATTTTAACCCCGACCATGACAAGCAATGTGATTAAATAACTTAGAAATACTCAAATATCTAACACACCATGAAAGAAATTGATAAATATTTCTGACACTCTGAATGAGTCTAGGACATCATATTTAAAAGATATGGTGAATGCTACTCAAATTAAGATAACAAGATCAAGATCTTATCTCCAGCATCAAAGCATTTGAGTGATGAGATGGCTGCTGCAGGAACAAAAATAAACGACACGGAATTGGTAAAATTGATCTTCAGATGATTACCTGGCTTATAAGCCCTTCAAAACCTCATTCGGTAGCACATGTAGAGTGGATAAAGTTGGTAAGGCTGTTCCAGGAGTAAATTAAGCAATGTGAAGAGGATGGCAAGTCTAAGGAAGGTTTCATGGCACAAGAAAAGGAAAGCATCTAAAGCAGTTCTTGAAAGAAGGAACCTGAAAGAACAAACAAGAAATCTAGAACTAAGAAGAGGGAATCTAAGTTGCACGAAATGTTTAAAAATATAGAAGTTTCCAATGGGAACGTGACCTCCGCCCCCCTGCCCCCCCAACAAAATGGAAACGTCAAGTGAAACGTCATATATATATATATATATATATATATATATATTACAAATAAGTTAATAACACATTTTTTGCAAGAAAGAAAAAAAGAATGAGACACATAAATAATGTTTTAGAAGGAAATCCAAGTCTTTATTAACTCTCATAGATGATTACACGATGCAAAATCCAAAATCAGCCTTCATACATGGTTGTACACAGTGTTGTGAAAATCGTGATAAAATTGCCGAATCATGATTTTTTCGCATTGGTGATTTTATCAGTGATTTGTTAAAAACGAAAAAAGCGTGATTTTATCATTGTTACTAGGAAAAAATAGTGAGTCGACTGGTAAAAATCGCTGGCCAGCCGAGAAGCGACTTAATAAAGGTTTTGACTTGGTTTTTTTAATTCATTTTGCAATTAGAGGGCAAGCGAGAGCGCTAAGGACCAACAGGGTGATTCTACAAGGGAAATAGAGGAGAAACCCCACATTCTTGAAGATCCCAAGCAAAAAAAAAAGATTTTGCACCTAGTTTCTTCAGTATGCTGCAAATTCCAAGTATGGGCATAAAATTTCACCCTATTTTTTGTTTTCTTCTTCCTTTGCGTTGGGTTTCAGTCACCCATATTATTTCCATGATAAAATTGAAAATGTTGATTGTTAATTTTATTTTCCTTCAATTCTTCTTGTGCCCTAGGTTCAATCTTACATTAACAATTCAACAAACATGCCAAGATGTTTGGACCTTTTGTGGAAATTTGGTGCACCCGATGGGGGGTTTCATAGATCAAATTTGAGTTGCAAATTGTGTGGGAAGCATATGACAGGGGGAGTATTCCGATTGAAATACCACCTTGCACAAATTCAGGGACATGACATAGAACTTTGCCCATATGCAACTCTAGAAATCATCCATAGAGCCCTCAAAGCAATAGAATATATGAACTCGGCCAAAGTGAACAAGGAAGCTGTGAAGACTAAAATGGCGAGGGGTGGGGTGGTTAGAGGAGACTTTGAGAGTGGTTCTTCTTCAACATCAGCTTCTACAGTGAACCCCGTAGCTGCCTCCTCATTCTTTTTTCCTAAAACCGCACCTGCTGCACAACCATCTACCAAGTCAACTCTTAAAAAAAAGAAGGAAGACACTGACAAGCTAATGGGTCAGTTCCTTTTATGGAGTTACATTCCCTTTAGCATTGCCCGGAACAATCCATTTTACCAGCCCATGTTTGATGCTATTGCTATTGTTAACCTGGGGTACAAAGCCCCTTTCTATGATGACTTGAGAGGGCTTGTTACCCACCACCAGTGAGTGACCCCCAATGTCACCTAACACTAGAACACAGGACATGTAGGACATGCAAATTCGAGTGTCCAACACGAGGCACGTAGACCCCCCACAACAGGACACGTCATATATATATATATATACAAATTCTCATGATGATACAAATCCAGACATACATCTAGATTCTACATTGTAATTTTGTAACATTATGCTTACAAATACAATCATGACAGATTCATCAATGATCCAATACGAGAAAGACAATAAATTAACAATAAACTGCAATTTTCTCATTAAATCATCAAAATCAAAGTGTGTTACATAGGAAAGGAGTCTTGAGGACTCCTAACTAGGGATGCCAATGACAAATAGAAATATAAAATACAAAACAACTACAAGATAGTACGTAGCTCATCAATCATCATCCTAAAAATCAACATTGTTGAGAAATCTAGGGGCATCAAGTATAGGTCATTTCCCTTTTATTTGATAACTGTTCGTGATAGGTGATTTCTCTTTTATTTGATAATTGTTCGTGATGCCTTTTTATTTCAATTATTTAGATTCTTCTTTCTCTTGTTTATTATTAGATTGTTCTTCATCAAACAGCTACCAAACCATAAAGAACAATGAAACAGAGGACACAAGATATAGGTGATAGTGGCACCTTCTTTGAACTTGGGTAACCATTGGTTGTATTTCTCAGGTAATGGCTTGCGATCATCATTCAATTTCAAAGGAGCTAATACAGTGACCAAATGTCTTTCACTTTTGGTTAGCTTGTGTTTCTCAGTGGTAGAACTAGGTGCCATCTCTGGGGTGGGATCACTAACCTTTTCAAATTCTGGGAGAAGGGCGGTTCCAACAAGTGATGGATCATATCCCTTCCTTCTTGCAGTAGCTTTAGTTGGAGGAGGAATATTGTCGCCTTCAAGCAAACTAGCAGTTTTGATAATGAGTGGAGTCGCCAGAGGAATAATGAGATTGTCATTAATGAATAAATTCCAAAATGATTCACTAGGGAGGCAGACCTACTTCCTCCTCGACAACAGTGCCAGAAATGTTACCACTCAAACCAGCAAGGCACTTAAAAGGGACTCCTAAGAGGGCAACTGTTAGGTCAAGAGCAATGATGGAGACTGAGCCCAGTGTCACCACAGCTAAGACTCCTTACTCTTCAGGGACTTTCACTAATGGGAGTAGTCCTGGTATATAGAAAGCCACTTATGAAGGATAGATCAACAAATAGACATGAAATTGTTGATTTCTATAGCATCAGAAAGTGTTCTAAGTTTCATTTTTTGTAGAGAGGCTTAGACATCAGTGGTCCAAAGAACCCAGAAATCGTTTTTGGAAATTCCACTCGGATATGATTTTATTAAAATAATTAATTATTTTAATGCAAACCCTAAGTATAAACTTAGGGAAATTAAATAATTAAAGGGTATTAATAAAACAGAGTGTGAATCTTCTAGAAGACGAAGATCAAGTCATCTTTTAATCTGAGCCATTGATTAAAGATATAATCTTGGTCGTTGATTCATCAGCGAGAAGAATATAAGAAGAGACTTGAGGGCCATTTGGAAATCAAGCCGAGGACACTCTCAGTACTCGAAGGAAATCGATTTCAGCAGGTGAGTTTGTAGAGACTGGGTTGCAGAAGCAGAAGGAGGAGAGAGAAATCAGTTATTGGGAAGCAAATCTCAAGAGGGTGAAGGGAAGGGTGAGCTTATCAGCAGCAAGAACCCCTCCACGCAGAATCACGCAGTCTAGAGAGGGACTGCTTAGAGCATCCACACTGGATGACGTAGAGGGTGAAGGAGGTCACCCCAAGGATCCGAAAATTGTCTGGGAGGTCCAGAAAATTCAGCGAGGTGTTTGCTAATTTTTCTCTGTTCATCAGACTCTTGCAAATCTACTTTCCATTTCTGAAGATAAATATAAAACCCTCATCTGTTGCACTGGTTTTCCCACATTTGGATTTTTCAGAGACAGTTGTCCATAAACATCTGCGTTCATATGGTTATTTCTATTGTGCTATTGGTGTAAATTATCTTTTGTTCTTATGCTCTTAACAATAGTGAAGATCTGCAAATGTGTTTATTTCAGAATTTACTAAAGCATCTGTAAATAACTTATCTCATAAGTAGGACAAATAAACCAAGTATTGAAGAAATATTTTCCTTTTGAGAATTTCACATGGTATCAGAGCAATGGGCTAATAACATGAAGGGAGGATCTGCTATGGACAAAAGGAAGGGTTCACACAATCCTCCAGAGCACGCAGAAATGCAGAGAGAACATGACATGAAGGTGATAGCATCCAAACTAGAGGAGGATCTTGCTTGTGTGTCAAGCACAACTCCTCTAGGTGTTTGGTATATTGACAGTGGAGCATCTACTCATATGACAAGCGTTCGAGAATGTTTTTCAAGCTATCAAGAAGAGCAGATGAATTTCCAAATAATTATGGGAAATAAGGCAAAATGTACCCCCATTGGGAGAGATACCGTAACATTTCAGACGGAGAATGGAAACAAGATTCGAGCCACTAATGTTCTGCATGTGCCAAGGTTGGGGATGAATTTACTCTCGGTGTCTCAACTTCAAAACAAGGGCTATGACGTATACTTTATTCAAGATAAGGTGTATGTTAAACACCCTAACTGGAGCAAAAAGGCACAAATCGAAGTGAGGAGTCACAAGCTGTATAAGTTCCAGCTTGAATCTCTAGTGGCCCTGATCAACAACACAGACGACACAGATCTAAATGAGTTATGGCACAGAAGGATGGGACATCTACATCATGGGGCCTTGGGGGCTCTCAAAAATACTATCATAGGGGCTCCTGAACTCAGCACAAAGAAAGACGAATTTTTCAGGGGATGTGCACTAGGGAAGTACGCTCAGGCAGCGTTTCCAAGAAGCAGCAGCAGAGCCAAAGGTGTATTAGAGTTAATACACTCTGACATTTGCGGTCCGATGTCCACAACAGCTCTCAGTGGGGCAAAGTATTTTGCCACATTCATTGATGATTATTCCAAGAAAACTTGGATCTATTTTCTGAAGACCAAAGATAAAGTCTTTAATCAGTTTAAAGATTTTAAAGAATTGGTGGAGAACTCTACAAGAAAGAAGATCAAGAAGTTGAGGTCAGATAACGATGGAGAATATATCGATAAAGACTTCACAAATAACTGTGCACAGGAAGGCATCAAGAGAGAGTGGACAGCTCCTTACAATCCAGAACAAAATGGAGTTGCAGAATAGAAGAATAGTACCATAATAGAAGTTGCAAGGGCAATGTTGTACGACCAGGAGATGCCCAAATTCCTATGGGCAGAGGCCTGCAACACAACAGTTTATATTCAGAACAGAGTTCCCAATAGAGCTTTGGGGAAGGTTACTCCCGAAAGTGTGTTCACAGGCAACAAGCCAGAAGTGAGCCACATCAGGATATTCGGCAGCATAGCATACTACCACAGTCCAAAGGAAAAGAGGAAGAAGCTGGATCAAACTGCAGAAAAGGGTTTTCTGATGGGCTACAGTGAGAATGCAAAGGCATACTGCGTCTATATTCCAGATAGCAGGAAAGTCGTGGTAAGAAGGGATGTAAAATTCCTAGAGGAGAAAGCCTTTAGGAAATCTCGAGAGATGGACACAGATACACAGATTGAGAAAGATCCACTGGAACAACCTCAAAGACCTATGGAGGAGAGGTCCAGTGCCTCTCCAAGGCACAATCCCTCTAAGGGAAGCTCCTTCGACGAAGAACAGGAGGAAGAACAAGTGAGACCAACCACCATTGATGAGAGACCGAGCAGAGAACTCTAATAGATTCTTAGAGATGCAGAAGGATTTGTTGGAGCACCTAGAGAAGGGAAGAGGATAAGGAAACAACCTGACAGATATCAAGGGCTGGTAGCTCAAGTTGGAGAGCCTTCTACCTTTCAGGAAGCAGCTCAGCATTAGATATGGGTAGATGCCATGGTGGAGGAGTATAGCTACATCATGACAAATGATGTCTGGGAAGTAGTCCCTAGACCTCAAGACAAATCTATTGTAGGATCCAGGAGGATCTACAAGATCAAATATGTTGCAGATGACAGCATAGAGAAATTCAAAGCAAGATTTGTAGCAAAGGAGTATGCCCAGAAGGAAGACATTAACTATGAAGAAACCTTTGCTCCAGCAGCACGATACACTTCTATCAGTTCCATCATCTCTCTGGCAGCGCAGATGGGATGGGAGATTCACCAGATGGATGTCAAGACTACGTTCTTGAATGGTGTGATAGAGGAGGAAGTGTACATAGAGCAGCCAGAGGACTTCGAGACACATGAGCAAAAGATTCATGTTTGTGGACTTAAGAAAGCCTTGTATGGCTTGAACAAGCCCCTAGGGCATGGTATGGTCGAATTGATGGCTACTTGCAGAAGATGGGGTTCATCAAGAGTGACGCAGATCCCAACTTATACTACTTAAGAGTAGGAGATGAGCTGCTTATTCTTGTTCTGTATGTGGATGAGTTGTTTTGGATTGGGTCATCCAAGCTCATCAAAGACTGCAAGGAGAATCTGGCAACAGAATTCGACATGAAGGACCTAGGGCGGATGCACTATTTTCTTGGTTTAGAAGTTTGGCAGTAGGAAGGGGAAATCTTTCCTAGGACAAGGAAGATACATGACAAAGATTCTGAAAATATTTCAGATGGAAGACTGTAGACCCATGGCCATGTCAATGATTACTAACTGGAAGAAGATAGACACATCAAAAGATGATGAGGCTGATCCCACATTATACAGACATCTCATCAGGTCATTGATGTATCTGGTCAACACGAGACCAGACATCTGTTATGCAGTGAATACTCTCAGTCAATTCATGGTGGAACCAAGGAGGGCTCACTGGGCATCAACCAAACATATTCTCAGATACTTGAAAGGGACAGTCAAGTATGGGCTAAAGTACACCAAGGGAAATGAGATCCAGTTGAGTGGGTTCACGGATGCAGACTGGGTTGGAAGCACAGTAGATCGGAAAAGTACCAGTGGGTACTGTTTCAGTCTCAGATTAGGAATGACCTCCTGGTGCAATAGGAAACAGAAGTCCGTAGCACTGAGCTCAGCTGAGGCAGAGTACATGGCAGCAAGCACAGCGTCGTGCGAGGCCATATGGCTCTACAAATTGCTCTTGAACTTACTCAAGAAATGGATAGAACCGACCAAGATTATGTGTGATAATCAGAGTTGCATCAAGCTCTCTGAAAATCCTGTTTCATGATCGGTCGAAGCACATTGACATTCAGTGTCACTTTATCAGGGACTATGTCCGGAAGGGAGCAATACAGTTGCGATACACTCCTACAGGTGAACAAGTGCCAGATATCCTCACAAAGGCTCTAAGTAAGATCAAGTTCTCTTACTTCAGAGAGAAGATGGAGATGGTTGAGAACCCTTTCCACTAGAGGAAAGGGTGGTCTTCAGAAGAAGAGGGAGTTGCAGTATGGATGTTGCAGTGACAGGGAAGCAGTACAGGAAGCAGCAGCGCGAAGATGAGGGGTAGCAGCCAGGACACTATCAGCGTAGTAGATGATGTAGAGTCAGATCAGTACAGTGGTATCTTGCGTAAACACTTTCCTCGCTAAGAGGGAGTGTTGATTTCTATAGCATCAGAAAGCGTTCTAAGTCTCATTTTTTGTAGAGAGGCTTAGACATCAGTGATCCAGAGAACCTAGAAATCGTTTGTGGAAATTCCACTCGGATATGATTTTATTAAAATAATTAATTATTTTAATGCACACCCTAAGTATAAACATAGGGAAATTAAATAATTAAAGGGTATTAATAAAACAGAGTGTGAATCTTCTAGAAGACGAAGATCAAGTCATCTTTTAATCTGAGCCATTGATTAAAGATATAATCTTAGTCGTTGATTCATCAGCGAGAAGACTATAAGAAGAGACTTGAGGGCCATTTGGAAATCAAGATGGGGACACTTTCAATACCCAAAGGAAATCGATTCTGAAGCAAGGGAAATCGATTTTCAGCAGGTGAGTTTGCAGAGGCTGGGTTGCAAAAGTAGGAGGAGGAGGGAGAAGTCAGTTATCGGAAAGCGAATCTAAGGAGGGTGAAGGGAAGGATGAGCTGATCAACAGCAAGAACCCCTCCATGCAGAATCACGCAGTCCAGAGAGGGGTTCCGCAGAGCATCCATGCTAGATGATGCAGAGGGTGAAGGAGGTCACCCCGAGGCTCCGAAAATTGTCTGGGAGGTCCAAAAAATTCAGCCAGGTGTTTGCTAATTTTTCTTTGTTCGTCAGACTCCTGTAAATGTACTTTCCATTTCTGAAGATAAATATAAAACCCTCATCTGCTGCACCAGTTTTCCCACATTGAGTTTTTCTGGGGACAATTGTCCAAAAACATCTGTGTTCATATGGTTATTTCTATTGTGCTATTGGTGTAAATTATCTTTCTGTCCTTATGCTCTTAACAATAATGAAGATCTGCAAATGTGTTTATTTCAAAATTTACTAAAGCATCTGTATATAACTTATCTCATAAGTAGGAGAAATAAACTAAGTATTGCAGTAATATTTCCCTTTTGAAAATTTCACAGAAATGACTTCAATGGTCCTTTTCCTAGAATAGGATGAAGCATGGAGCTTGCTTTCTCTTCAAGAAAGTTACAAGGTTTTCTAGGAGAAGGAGGTGAGAATTTAAGGGCTAGGTTAAGGGAATATGACTTATGAAGGAGTTTCCCAATCCCTAAAATCCTTGTAAAACTTGGGTTCCCAAGTTCTCCTTAATGAATTGTCTTTGATAAGAAATGGGACCACACGGAGCCAAGTGGACCTAGCCTAGGTTAAGGGGAGGGAGTTTAGCAACCGATGATAATATTAACCTAAGCAAGGCAGGGGAAAGGATCAAAACAAGAATTTTCACTTAAAGGTGTCAAATTGATCCTATGAGGTGCTAGCCTTGGGAACACTAGGAAAAAGTTTGATCTCAGACCTAGGGATTAGGATATCTCGTAATCACACCGTCAAAATATCTTCAAATTTGGAGAAGACCTTGAGGACACACTAGCACAATATGGGCTACGAGATCAATCCTTTTCTAGGGCTCCTTTGTCAAGAAATTGATGCCCAAGGTGGCCCAACGAGGATATTCCTAGAAGAGAGAGGAAAAGGTGAATAAATAGGTTTAAAGTGACCACCTTTGGATGGATTGGTGCCTAATTCCTCTTGGGGATATGGAGTCAAGAAGAACTATGAAGATGGATCTTGTTCCTTGTTCAAGGAGGCACTCAAAGTCAACTTCGTCCAATGTTAGGGAAAAAGAAGGAAAGTGACCTTAAAACGTTTATACTTTGTTGCAAATGGAGAAGGCTAGTCGAGGTAACTTCGATCTCTAGGACAATTCGTTCATCAAACATGGCCCATACATAGAGATAAGCTACATAGAAACATAATTCCACATTGTGTTGATTTTTAATGTACCTTGGACAAGTGGTTTTCCATGGGTTAGTCTCTAAGTCGGGAAAAGTGTCCAAAATAATTTTTTTCCTAAGTGTGACTTTATAAAGTGAAAGTGACTTTATAAATGGTAAAGTCAATATTAAATTATAAAGTGAAAGTAACTTTATAAGTGGTAAAACCAATATTAAATTACAAAGTGAAAGTGACTTTATAAGTGGTAAAGTCAATGTTAAATTATAAAGTGAAAAGTGAGTTTAGACATAAAGTACAATGTGTGTACTTTATTTAATGGGTGAGTTCAAAAATAGAAAGTGAGAACTAAATGCACATTTATTCTCATCCCTTGATCTAAATGAATCTGAGCCATTAGATCTTAAGGTTGCCCAAAAGTCATTTAGGGAAACAAAAGAGGGAAACGAAAAGTGAGACTGTATTCATTCATTCTTCATGAGTAGATTGGAGAAAGGATGTTAAGAGTTGCAGAAAAGTTTTGAAAGAGAAATTTGTTGCAGCAAGCTAAAGGATTGATTTATGGGCAAAGTTGGGCACAGAAATCAAGGCATAGAAGACAGCATAAGATACAATTTGAACAACATTTAATGTTGTGAGTTGCACGCAGTTCGAGAGTTGTTTTTGGGCAAAAATAAATAAATAAAATTGGAAAAAAAATCCATACAGTCTATACGTAATCCATACAGTGCAACCTACGTCTGTACAGTATTGTTTCAACTTCAAGTGGGCACGATTTTCAAGGAGTTTTGGCTGAAGAGATGAGTTGTATCTTATTGTTTTGATTTGTCTACAAATGTATTTTTTCTGAACTTGAAAGATAAATAAATTTGAAGAGCTCTCTAACAGGTTTTCCCTGGAGAAGATTGAAGGGGTTTTGCCTAGGTCTAAGTTCACCAAAAATCTGTGTATTTTTTATGTGTTGTTGATCTCTTTATGTCCATATTTATTTTCAGCATGTGCTGACAATCCCATGTGTTTTAATCTGAAAATTTCATTTCTAGAATTCTATATGTTGAATGTAAGTTTATGGGAAAGACCATTTAACTGAATGGAAGTGATAGGGTGAAATTAAAACCGGGTTGGGATTGCAGGAAACTTTTTAGACATCAAATTTCAACACATTGATGTCCAGAATGCATGCAACAATTCGCTCCAGAATAGTGAAAATCTCATGATCAATGTATGCAACAGAGTAAAAGTAAATAGCATTTAAATTGTACTTACATGTAAGAGAATATATGCAACCAATAACACATTTGCAATATAAGAAGCTTCAAGATAAGAAGACCCAATCCACACATCAAAATTCATCCATGATCCAAAAATATCCTCCAAGAAGAAATGCAAAGTTCTCAAGAGAGAGAATGATCCAAGTCAAGTGATGATCTAAAATGAATTCATGTGACTCCTATTTATACACTCATTAGGAGTTCAAATTAGCTAATTGGGCCTACATTAGCCCCTAAACTAAAATAATGTGCAAATTAACTAACTTTTAGTGACAAGCCCACCAAACTAGCTCACAAATAAAATAATAAGCCTCTCAAGAGGTCAAATAATAACCTATGCATGTCGTAGGGCCTTCCTAGGGCCTTCCAAGAGTCCTGATGAGGTCCATAAGTTCCATAATGATGAATAGGACCCTCACAAGTGATGCATAAGGGGGTGTAATATTCCAAATTAGCAGATAAGCTATTTGGAATATTAATTTTGATTAATTTTTTCCTTTCCTAATATTGAACAAGAATAAAGTGGGTAGGAGATCCACAATTGACATTTTTCCAAAATAAAGCCACTTTCTAAAGTTCCTATGGGGAAAATTGTGGCTTTAGTGGTGGGGTCGAGTGGTCCCTACGTGGCAGCGTGAAGGAGGCACGAAGGAGGCAGCGAAGGAGTGGGGCAATGTGTGAGTGGCTCAAGGAGAGGCAGCGCAGGCCAAGGTGGGGCCCAAGGAATACGTTGAGCCTCCATTGACAAAACGAGGGACAGAGCTCTCATTCCTCATTCATTCAACTATTTTCTTCTTGTCATTTTCACAGAACATGCTTGAGCTCGAGAGCCAAGTCTGCAGTGTTGTTTAGCACACGAGATCTTCAAGCAGAGATCTCAACCTCCACCTCAAGGGACTTCGAGTAACCGCTCAGGAGAGGAGTTCCACACCTTGAGAGGATATTTTCAATCAGCGCCATCAGGAGGAAGCATAGCCATTTCTAGATTGCGCAAAGGAGGAGTAAACTGCACAATGGAGGACACAATGCAGAGAGGAGTTGGTTTTGGGAGGTTGGACAGAAAGGAATTCACAGATTTGGAGGGGAGGCTAGTCACCTCCTACCAGGGATTATTACAAATTACGGAAGCATTTTGCAGTAGTTCATTCCAGTGGTTCGATTTCCCCAACAGTTCATGGAGCCAAGCCCAAGAGGGCCAATTTCGAGGGTTGAGCTTTCATCAAACCATTTCCGGGTTTTTGTGGGTTTGATGAGTAGAGTCTGGTGTCCAATTCCCGGAATTTTCTGAGCAAGGGAAGTAGCTTATCCAATAGTTCGAAGTCAGCCAACAACAACATTTTTGGTCTAGGTGGCGCAGAGACAAAGCCACGCAGAGCCATTTCCAGGGGAAGATTTAAATTGTGTTCGAGTTGTTGTTCAACCTACCTCGAGCAAGCCCGGGTGCAAGCCTTCCAACACCACTATTGTACTCATTCCAAGAAAATTATTAAAATGGCTCAGCAGTTGTTTTTAGGCTCCAATCCATGTGTTTTAATGATGTCTTTTCTTTGTTGTAGTTTTTAGTCTATTGTGCTTAATATTAACTGTCTATTCTCGATTTGGGATATTACAGTGCTATCAGATCTCATAGACTTGGCTCAGCCTGTGGAGCAGCGCAGTCTATGACACTAGAAGACAAGCAGAACGTAACTTATCGGAGACAGAGGTACAGGAGAAGGGAGAGGGAGTTGGAAATCACTCTTGATCTGGTAGACAACGTTCCAGTTGTAGCAAAAGAGAAGATGGGGGACGCAGAAGGGGAAAGGAGCAAGGAAGAGGAGTTTGATCACCTTCTGCTGCAGTCAATTCAGGACCTTTCCAAGAAGATCGAGGAGATGGGCCAAAAGATTAGCGGTGGCAGCAAAGGAAAGGAATGAGTCGCAGGGGAGTTCCAAATCGGAGAGGGTTTTGGCACTTCACAGCACCAGATAGCACCTGAGAACACCATACCAGCTACACCCCATACTCCACCCCGCTCTACCATTCCCACATTCATAGCGTCAGGAGCAGGAGGGCATCAAGAGCCGAAAGAAACTAACTATGGGGGATATTTTGCAGAATACCAATATTACGGTGCAGATTTTGGGAGAGCCATCAATTTTAGAGATTTTTGCCAGCTGAAAACCAACAACAAACCCAAAGGCCAGAGTGGAGGAGGCTACGCTCAGAACACTGATCTTCAGCACATTGTGGGAAGGTTATTCCTTCCAACCCTCGATGGGTCTGCAAAGAGCTCAGCCAAGGCTTGGGTTGAGAAGTTGGATGTTTATTTCCAGCGGAACTAGATAATAGAGATAGAGGCCATAAAGGTGGCTACACTTCACCTAGAGAGAGAAGCCCATTATTGGTGGTTTCATGGGCTGACTACGCTCGATCGCGCAAGGGTGACAGCATATGATGACTTCACGAAGAGAGTGCTGGAGAGATTTGAAAGAAAGGATCCCGAAGAGTATTTTGGAGAACTAACCAAACTGAAGCAAACAGGGAGTTCAGAGGTATATATTTTTGAGTTCTTGAGGTTGTCATTGATGGTTCTGAATATATCAGAACCTAGGAGGATATTTATGTTCATAGATGGGCTGGCAGAGCCATTGTGTGGGCTGGTGAGGTCAACCTGACCCACTATGCTCCAGGATGCAATTGGGTGAGTGTTGAGATTTTGTCTACTTCGGGTAGCATCAGTTGTGCTCTAGCTCCCAAACTTTGTGGAGGGACTAGAGTTCACCTAATCTACAAGACCCATAAATGGATTTGGGAAATTTTATTTGTTTTAGGAGATATTAAATTAATTAATTATTTTAATGTATTTCCTAAGTTAAAACTTAGGAAAACAAAATAATTAAAGTGAATTTAAATAAACATGTGATGAAATTGTCTTAAGTCACATGGATCAAGCTTTCTTTTAATTTTAGCCATTGATTCAAGATCTGATCATGGTCGTTGATTTGTCAACGAGAAAAGTATAAAGGAAAGGCTTAGGGTCATTTGTAAAGACACACAGAGGCAGAGCACTGAAGCTAAGCTGAGATTCTAGGGAAGGGTTTGCTAAGAATACTCAGAAGTGTTTCAGCTGCAGAGAAGGGAATTTAGACCAAAGGGATGATCTGATCCTAGGGTCTAGAATACACAAGAGGCAGAGAAGAGATTAACTCAAAGACAGCGCAGAGGAAGGCAGCAACAACAACAATAGGGACAGTGTAATTTTCGGGAAACCCTTCAGAGGTTACGCAAGGACCCTTAGGGGTAGCGTAGTGACTGCGTCACCGATTCTGGGGTAATGCAGTCCCTTCCAGAGCAGCGCTAAGGGTTTGGAGGCCATCCAAGGCTGACGCGAATGCTTTCAGGGGCTTCAGAGGCTGACGCGGAGCCTTTCAAGGGCAACGCTAGGGTTTCTAGGCCTAGTTTTGGTTGAGTTCTATAAATCTCGTTTGAGGGTGTGGATCAGCCATTATTTTAGCCCTAGATCAGCCAATGAGTTGTAGATCTAGAGTTTTCTCTGTCGGGTTTTCCAAATCTGGAACCCAGAAGTTGTGTATTGAGAAATATTCTTAATAATAAAACCCTCTAGCAGCCAGCGACCAGTTTTCCCACCTTGGGTTTTGCCAGGGACTATTTGTCCAGAAATAACTGTGTCACTTTGTCAATGTGTGCATGTGCTTATTCTAGATCTGAATTGGTAGAGATCTGTTATGTGTTTTGCTTCGATGTTAACTTGAATTTATTCAGTTTATAATTTATATGAGTAGGAGGAGCTTAACTGGATTAACAATAATAATTTCTGCATAAGATTTAAGATTCAGAAATTTCTATAGTGAGCACGGGATCTTCAGGATGCACTA
Organism: Pinus albicaulis; assembly: GCA_034641835.2. Lineage (NCBI taxonomy): Eukaryota > Viridiplantae > Streptophyta > Pinopsida > Pinales > Pinaceae > Pinus > Pinus albicaulis. Next base: position 984,944,666 of record CM076569.1, read on the forward strand.
CCGAGTGCTAAAGCCCCCATGCCCAATAGCTCGGTCTTCAAGCAAAAAGGAAGAGATGCGAGAGCTCCACCCCCGAGAGGGAACCAAGGTCGAGGACCACTAGATGATGACACCAGGAGAGACTTGAGGTGGAAGAAGCTTTGCTTCATGTGCCAGGAGCCATGGTCGCAGAGACACAGATGTGCTGGAGGGAAGGCACACTACATCGAGGTCTTTTTAGACAGCGAGGGAGAAGAGGAGACACTCTTTGAGATGGGAGGTGAAGACAATGCAATATCTCAGGGGGAAGGGCCTCCACCTCCACCCCAACCAACAATAGGAGGATCAGTGTTTGTGCCGACTGGAGGGGTGCTTGTATCCTTGCATGGGATACCCAAATATTTGACGTTGAGGATCATGGGGACAGTTCAGGGACAGCATGTCTCAATGCATGTGGACAGTGGAGCCACGCACAACTTCATCGATGCCCAGATGATGCAAAGAAGGGGCATCCAGACAGAGGGGTTTGAGGGATTTTTTGTGCTACTACCAGGAGCTAGGACCATGCAGTGCATGCGTTATGTTCCGACCTTGACAGTGACCATGGGGATTTATTCAGTGACGGATCATTTCTTTGTGGTTGACAATCTGGATACCAACATAGTGTTGGGGGTCCAATGGCTCTACAACCCTGGTAGGATCACTACAGATTAGCAGAAGATGGAGATGGAGTTCTTGGACAAGAATGGGTAATCTGTGATCCTTAAGGGCATGCTTTCGTATCCACCTCAGACAGTCTCTACGAATAGGATGGAGGAAAATTTCAGGCGGGGAGACATAGAGTGGGCAGTTGAGTTGAGGATTTGAGAGGCAGGTGGTAAAACTAAACCCACTCATCCAGATTTACAGGACATCCTTGACCGATACTCCACGGTCTTCATGGATATTCCACCAGGACAGCCACCTGACCGAGGATTTGAGCACACCATTGAGCTAGAGCCTGAGATTCAAGTTGTGATCTCTACTCCGTATAGGCACCCCAAGGCCTACCGGGATGAGATTGAGAGAGCCATACATGAGCTTTTGGCCTTGGGGCATATTTGACCGAGTTCGAGCCCCTCTGCTTCATCAATTGTTCTGGTGAAGAAAAAGGATGGTACTTTAAGAATGTGTATTGATTATAGGGCCCTGAGCAAGAAGTCAATGAAGAACCGCTACTGCATTCTGCGGATAGATGAGTTGATGCATGAGTTGAGGGGGTGGGGGGGGTGGCAAGTTCTTTTCCAAAATAGATTTGAAATCAAGGTACCACTAGATTAGGGTGAGGGACAAGGATGTCCCCAAGACAGTGTTATGGTGCCATTACGGGCACTTTGAGTTTTTAGTGATGCCCTTTGGGCTAACCAACGCTCCAGTCTTGTATGAACAACGTTTTTTGTGAATTTTGTGCTCATCTTCTTCGATGACATCTTGATCTATAGCCGAACATGGGAGGAGCATTTGCAACATGTCGAGGCAATGTTGCGTATTTTGGAGGAGCAGAAGTTTTATGCCAATTTGTCTGAGTGCAAATTTGGACTGACAGAGATGCTACAATTGGGCCACATTATAGGAGAGGACAATGTATGAGTGCACGAGGATAAAATCAGGGCCATTAGAGATTGGCCAAACCCTAAGAATGTCACCGAGCTGAGAGGATTTGTGGGCATCTGCACCTATTATAGGAAATTCGTGAAGGGCTTCTCTCAGCTAGCTGCACCCCTCACGGATTTGACCAGGAAAGGAGCATTCACTTGGACGCCCACAACGCAGGAGGCTTTTGACTACCTCAAGCAGGTGACGAGTAGCTACCCAATACTTGCACTCCCTAATTTCACCAAGCCATTTGTCTTGGGGTGCGATGCATCGGGGAAGGAGTAGGGGCAATGTTGCTGCAGAATGGACACCCCATTGCTTTCGAGAGTCGGAAGATCTTGCCTCATGAGACCCACTAACCCATATATGACAAAGAGATGTTAGCCATCATGCATGCACAGGCCAAGTTCAAGTAGTACTTGGTGAGGAACCGGTTCAAGGTTAAGACAGAACACAACAGCCTCCAGTATTTTCTTGAGCAGAGGCAGTTGCAGGAAATACAGAAGAATTGGGTAGTAATATTCAGGCCTACAACTTTGACATCGAGTATGTCAAAGGGAAGAATAACGTGGTGGTCGATGCCTTGTCTCGGGGCCTAGAATCCCTCTCCCTGATGACTATAGACACACACTGGAACGCACAGTTACTGGTGGAGTATTTGAAGGACCGGTTTGCATGTGAGGTGTTGGATGGACAGGTGACGAATGACCGATATCGGGTGATGGATGAGGTCATTTATTATCGACACCAATGTTGCACGACTCGTACTCGTCCGACCATTGACTCGTCGACTTGTATAAGACTCGGGAACAACCTGTATAAAACTCGTATAAGACTCGTCAAAATGCAAAATAAAAAAAATATGGTAAATTTTAAGCAAAAAAAGAAACTAATGATAATTCCAGTCCTTATAAGTTATAAAAACCACAATATATGCAATAATTCATAACATCATCTCATATCTATAATAGTACAACATAGCATATTCGATTTTTGTAAGCAAAACATTTAGATACTTAATAAGAAAAGGAATCATGATTCCATAATTAAAATAAAAAATGTCAGCCAGTTCAAAATTCAAATACATATGTCATAAATGATAAATGATTGTCTCATAACAATCTTGAGTCTCATCACTCATGGACGACCACACCTATAATAAGCCCTTGTGGAGCTCATGGTAGCATCGGAAGGCTGAAGCAATTGTGAAGGCAGATGTATTGGAAGTCTCCATATGAGATGGCAAACTAGAGAGATCCTCAATCTCTTCATCAAGGCAACTCAAATCAGAGGGCTCCTCCTCCACAACCCAATCAAACTCTAAATCAATAGTATCCAATAAAATTGGATCTGTATCTGTAATATCCCGAAAGGGAAATAACCAGTAATACAAAGCATACAACAAGATTTTAATATTTCCATTTTTGGTGACACCTACGACAGGGCCAGGTTGGTCTTCCAGAGTTAGGAGCAGACAAGTCACAGGTACAGATTGGTGTTATCAGCAGGTTCAAGAGCTTTTCGGAGTTGTTTTGAGGAGTTTTCATGGTGTCCGAAGGCATTCGCTTGATATACTCCATCATCCAAGCAGTTTAGCTTTCGTTCCGATGCATTCCGATAACTTTCGGAAATTTGAGTTATTTAAGGGCTTAACTCAATTGATTATGCTCAAGGTGGCATTCCAAGAGGAATACACGATGGAACACCTTAGTGTAATAGCTCATTGGAACCGAGACGAGAATACCTACATGGTGGGACAGTTAGACACAGATTTCAGTGACCGGAGGAGGCGTGGTAGCCGATTTACCCTTTTCTGCATTAAAAAGGAACATTTTAATAAAAGGGAAAAGTGCTCCATGAATAAAATAATAATAAAATAATTCTCTAGAAGGCTCCAAGGGATCTACAAAAGGAAGGGAGGAGGCCATTGGGAGATATCTTTGGAGTAGATCATTTTCTTGTGTATGGGAGGTTTGAGGACGTGGTTCTCTACTTCATGTCGTAGCCCCAGGACGAAAACCCTCGGGTGATTTGTGAGTATTGGACGGAAACCCAATACTCTTGAGGAGGTTTCACTCAAAGATCTCACAAAGCTTCAGTGATATTGGAGTGAGGATCATTCAGATCTTCAACGAGAGTTTCAGTGGATTCAGTGGTAGCTATTGCCGAAGGGAGAGTGCAACAGTTCAGTTTTGGAGGCCAGCGCAGTGCAGCAGTTGTAGGAGATTTTCTTGAGGCCAATTGTATTTCACTTACCTCAGCTATCTTTCATTTCAGCTTGTAACCCCAATGATAATATAATAAAGTTGAGTTATATTCCTGCATTATGGTGTTATGGATTTGCATGTACTTGTATGTTTAATTTTACATGGCAATCTTCTGTAAGTGAATGTTGATTTTGCGGCATTTTGTGGAGTTTATTTATTTATTTGCATTTTTAGTAAAAATATCCCATCCGAGATATTACAAAGATACAAAATTCTACAAACAGAATATGAAGCAGATACACGTAAAATAGAGAGAATACTACGCCATTTTATTATACTGAGAAATAGAAATAAGTACAAGAGGTAATCAGAGTGATGGCACCTCGACTTGCACTAGGCAAGTGTAGGAATACACTCAGAATAAAAAAGGAATGGTCGCTCTATGCTCTGCGTCCAAGCTGCTGGAAAACTGCCGTGCTGCTGCTACTTCTGGAACCAATCGAGTATTCAGGGTTGCTCCCCTGCTCAGAATGCGTTGAAACTCTAGAATCAGCCTCTACTCACAATACCTAGAAAAGCCCAGAGAGCAAGCACCCGAAGTCTCTAGAGGCTGAGGGTGAGATCTCCGAACGGAGACACTCAATGCACTAAACAGTGCTGCAAACAAGCTAAACAACTAGTGTGCTCAAAGTCAAAGTGACCAGCTCAATATGCATAAACTCGAATGAGGAAATGAGGAGGCTCTCCTCCTTTCTATAACGATGGGCCTCTCTCAACCCTAGGCCCCACCATCTCCTACGTAGCCTCCATTTGGCCCACGTTGCCAACTCAACTGCGCTGTCTATGCCCACGTGGTCTAAGTGGGTCCCCCTCTACGTGGTCTCTTGGCCCCCCTTGGCCCACTTAAGTTACACGTTGAGTCTACTAGGGAATGTACTTTATTTTAAAGTGATTTATATCCCCCTCTTACTCACTTTATTTATATTTTAACTATATAAGGCAAAATTGATCAAAATTAATATTTCCAATTAGCTATCACTAATTGGGAATATTACAGTATCCTTTGGTTGCACTTGTTTTGTGAGCATTCGAAGGTTGTAGTAGATGAAAACCAACTTCTCCAACCTCTCATGCTCCAACTTTTTTCTCTTTTTTCTGTGGATGTGCTCAAACACTGACCAATTGCAAAAAGAAGCACTATAGGGTTGACTCAGAACTCTGATGGCGAATTCTTGTAATTGCGGTGCCTCAGAGCCACAATCTATCCACCAATGAGCTGTAAAAAAATAACAACAAAGATTATCAGTTTGCAATGCCAAATATATAAGGCAAAATTTCAAGCTAAGTTCTAACAATTTGCACTTATAAGGCATTTTCTTGTCCTTGAGACGTTAGCTTGAGCTGAATCCAAACATGCCAAATGCTTCCTTGTCATATCTCGTTGTAGGTTGATTTTGCCTTGAATATCTACATCCAGGAACATCTTATGAATGCATATCATGTCACCTCTCATCACCTCGGGATCTCTTTGAATGTTAGACACCTCATTATAGAATAAGCTCGGATTCAGACATGCTCCTGTTGCATGCAATGGTGAATGTAGTTGTCTGTCCCACCTGGATCAATAATTTACCATATAGGGAGATATTTAGATTCATCTCCCTTATAGAAAGTCTTGATGGCCTCTTTGGCCCTATCCATGCCCTCATAAATATATCCCATTGGAGGTTTCTCTTCATCCATCAATCTCAAGACTTTCACAAGGGGCTCAGTGAAGCTGACAATCTCAGTGACTTTGCCCCACAAACTATCACCAAAGACAGATGCTTTCATAGACAATGCTTTTAGTTTTGTGCTATCTTTCCAAAATACCCATTGTTAACTACAAGACATTCTTCGCAAAGCTTGGTACTCATACAAAAGGCTTTGGAGGGAAAGAAAGTTTGTAGCAAACCGTGTGATAGCTGGGCGACTAAGCTCACCCTGTGTGAATTCCCTCATAAGGTTCAACACCCAAGCATGATTATAAATATACTTGGTAATTTGCTTGCATTCTTTCACAACATCTTGCACCCACTCCAACTTCCCAATGTCCTCTGGTATCAAGTCTATGCAATGGGCAACACATGGAGTCCAAAAAATGGTGGGATATTTGGCACAAAGCAACCTTCCAGCTGCTACATAATTTGTTGCATTGTCCGTGATTACTTGGACAACATTTGCAACCCCAACTTCCTCCACCACATCAGCCAACAATGTAAAAATCAAATGTGCATCTTTTACATTTGCAGATGCATCAATGGATTTTAGGAACACGATTCCTTTAGGGCAAGCTACAAAAAAATTTATTATTGTTCTACCCCTCTGATTTGTCCACCCATCAGACATAAATGTACAACCTATAATTTTCCATGAGCTTTTAATGCTCTCTAATTGTTCCTTGACACACTCAAACTCCTCATCTAGCTCATTCCCCATAAGTGCATTATAAGATGGGGCTTTGTATCCAGGGCCAGCGCTTGCAATGGCATCCACCATGGGCTGATAAAAATATGACTTTGCATAGTTGAATGAAAGACTGTTATGGTACAAAAACCTCCTCGCTGCCATATCTGCCTCCTTCCTCTTCTTTCCATTAAAACTATCCAAGGTTGGTTGAGATCCTGGAGTTGTACGAGGAGTGAAGAAAGAAGAGGTTATACTCCTGTTTGCCACAAGACTTGAAGAGGAGTTACCAATACCTAGACTTTCAATCTGTGTTTCAATCTGAGATGAAGATCTACCTATCCCAACAATATCATCCTTCCTTCTTGCCCTCTTAGAAGTTTCTTCTTTAATGGCTTCCAAAGCAGCTGCCATTTCAGTAGTGACTTCATCAGAGCAATTTTGACAACATCCCACACCATTCCCAGGAAAGGTGGTATTTTAGCCTATTTATCCCTGCATGCATTGTGGCATTGCAATAATTGCACTTGACATGGTGGTCATTACCGGCAATGATTCATTGACCATGTGCCCATGTCGGATCACGAGACTTTCTAGAACCCTTTGGTGGCATGGTGACGAAATTTGGAAGAAAAAAATTAAATTTTTAAAATCTAATTGATATTTTTTAATTTTTTTTTTTTTTGCTCTTTTGGTTATTAATTTTTTTTTAATTTACAATTTTTTTTGGCCCTGTGGCTGAGTTTCTTAGCCACACGGGGCCGATGTATGGCTGAGAAACTCAACCACAGGGCCTGCAGAGTGAGGAGGCAGACCGCAGGCCCTATGGCTGAGTTTCTCAACCACACAGCGGCACTGTGTGGCTGAGAAGCTCAACCAAAGGGCCTGCGAGCTCAGGAGGCAACCCGCAGGTCCTTATAGTTGAGTTTCTCAACCACATAGGGTCGTTGTGTGGCTGAGAAACTCAGCCACAAGGCCAAAAAAAATTGCAAATTGCAAGTGAACAAAAAAAAAAGTTTGAATTGATTGGATAAAATTAAAAAAAAATTACATGCAAGCAGCAACCTGCAAAAAATGCTTTTGGTTGAGTCATTCAAATTTGCCTCTAGGGTTTTGGTCATGAGAGCGCGCTCTGCAACTTAGGGTTTCCTGCAACCTCTGCAACGACGCAGTCTGAATCTTCTCTGCCACAATTTTCCTTTCGCCCTACCGCTCACAACGATAGCCCGCCGATATAGTCCACTCCACAATGGCTGAACCTTTCGGGGGGGCCTTGAAGTCTTCCCCACCGTCGAGAAAGGTCATCCAGCGCAGACTCTGTCAGGGCCGTCCGGTCCAAAACAAATAAACACAGACTCTAACAATACCCCAATGCAAGAAAAGATAAAGAATCCTTCGGATCAGTCAGATAAGCGTAGTGAAGATCTAGAAGGCGAGACAGGGCAAAAGGAAACGCCCAAAGTAACATCAGTGACATGTAAGCCGATAGCAGCTGAACGACCCAAGATAGAGCTTCCCAGCCACAGAATCAATGGACAAATCCAGTACATGAGGGACCATGCCCTCATTAGTAAATTTATTCGATACTGGCCGACAAAAAAAGCTCTGCAAGGCTGGATCTCGGCCAAATGGAAACCTAAGGGGCATGTAACCTTGCAGCTGGGACCAAAGGGTTTTTTCACAGCGATATTCATTTGCATCTAAGATCGGAACAGGGTCATGGATGAAGGCCCTTATTTCTTCAACTCAGTCGGTCTGTACCTAAGGGAGTGGGTCGAGAGATTCAACCCTGACAAGGAGGATTTCAGTTGGGCGCCAGTCTGAATCTGGATGTACTCGCTCCCATTGGAATATTGGGATGAGGAATCACTGAAAGATATTGGCAAAGGGCTGGGAGAATTCATCAAAATTGCTAAAGAAACGAAGCTGCGCAGATACACCTCCTATGCTCGTATTTGTGTTTTCATGCGCCTGGACAAGGCCCTCCCGGATTCGGTAAGTCTATACCATGATGATTTTGAATGGATTCAACCCTTAGATTTTGAACATGTTCCTTTTCGGTGTCGTAGGTGTCATGCTCATGGTCATCTTTTTCGGGACTGCCCTCTAAATGTCAAACCCCAAACCTCTAACCCCTCTGACCAACCAGCTCAATATGGCTTTACCAAGGTCGCTTCTCGAAAGAGATCGCACAAAAAACCCTCCTCCAGGAAAAAACCCATTCAGAGTGATACCTCCGTTCCATCTACTAGTAATAGTTTTGAGGTGTTAGCTAAAACCTCAGAAGATCCTTCTCAGCACTCTGCGCCAATCCCTCCTTTGATCATCTCCACCTCTACCCCCCCTAGCTTGGGCCCTACTCCCAATCCCTCACCCCAGGTTCATAGCTCCGGGGTTCTTGAGGTGTCTCGGAAGGATCCGGATTGGAAACCTAATGGCATGGATGTTGACTGTATCCCCAGTCAGACAATGAACTCTACATTCACTTCAGCTGAAAGTAGTCAGACGCAACACATGGAAGAAGAACCGGAAAGCATAGATCTGGGAGGTCTTGACATCTTGGAACTAGAACAAGTATGCAGGAAGAAAGACTACGATAAGATCAGGAGCATCAACTCAATACCCTGGAAGTCATCATCTCCGGGGCTTACCAGCAACAACAACTGGGTATACAACTAGGAAGTCAATGGGATGGCAATTTATTTCTCAAAGACTCCAAAAAGCGTGGAAGAAAGACTGATCTTCAAAGAACCATCACAATAGGAAAAATCCTGGTGGAATCAGGCAGATATGCAAAGCTGACAAAGTACTATAAGCCCACCACTAATAGTGAATCATGAAGCTCACTTCATGGAATTTAAGAGGGCTCAACAGCCCCGGGAAACTCAGAATGATAAAAAACATGATAAAGAAGGAGCAGCCCCAGATCTTCTTCATGCAGGAAACGAAATGTAACAGTAATACTCTTGGTCAAATCCTCTCTAAAGCCTGGCCAGGTTGCCACTCGGTTGCGGTGGATGCTTCAGGGGCCTCTGGAGGTTTGGCAATAGCCTGGAATACGCAAGCCATCACCCTCTCAGACTTTCATGCTTCCCATCACATCATACAGGCCACTTTTCATATCATCGGCACCAACATCCACGGACATCTCACCAATGTCTACTTCCCACAGGACGCAGGCAACAAAATTGCTCTTCTTGACACAATTGAAGCGCTTAACCTCAACAGACCCTTTCCTCTCTGGATCGTTGGAGGAGACTTCAACATGATTACCAAGCTGGAGGAAAAGCAGGGGGGCCGGGCCAAGCTGGAACAGAAGAATAGCCACTTCAAAGACTTTATTCAAAACAATCAGTTAATCGATTTGCAATTCTGCAATGGAATGCACACCTGGAGCAATCGTAGGGCCGGACAGCAACAAATTGCTTCCAAATTAGACAGATTCCTCATATCAGACAATGCAGTGCATCTCGGAGGCGGCATCTTGGCATCTATTCTTCCATTCTCAGGCTCGGACCACTGGTCGATCGCCCTCCAATGGCAAAGACCAGGTAACTCCACCAGACGCCCTTTCCGCTTCGAAGCTTTTTGGCTTACTCACCCCGCATTCAACGAATTCATCAGATCCACCTGGGCTACCTACCCTTCGCCAGAGGGCCCAAAAATGTATCAGTTTCAACAGAAACTCAAATTCCTCAAATCCCAAATCAAGCGCTGGAATCAAGAGACTTTCGGAAACATCTTCCAGGCTCAGCAAGACTTAAATAATCAAATGAAAGAACTCCAGCAACAGATAATCGCACAGGGCTCAAAGGAGGGAACCTTGGAAAAGGAAAAGCACATCCACAATCAATTGGAGGAGAGAAGGAAGCAGGAAGAAATTCTCTGGAAGCAAAAATCCAGAATTAGATGGTTGAAAGAAGGCGAAAGGAACACTAAATTCTTCCATAGAACTACAGTGCAGAGAAGAATGCATAATACCATCTCCTTCATACAAAAGCGCAAGGGGCAACGAGTGGAAAGCCATGAGGAGATCGAACAGGAGTTCATCAACCAGTTTCAAGAGGTTCATTTGGAACCCCCAATTGACAGGCAGCCTGCAATTGAAAAGATCACTCAAAATGTGCCGAAACTCATCACTGAAGAACATAATCAACTGCTTCTTCGCCCTGTTATGCCTCAGGAGGTGGATTTGGCTATGAAAGCGCCTGGACCGGATGGCTTTACCACGAATTTTTTCCACTCTTTTTGGGATCTAATCAAAGAAGAGGTCTGGCAAGTGGTGGAGGAATCTCGCACTCTTCATTGGCTCCTGCGCTCACTGAACTCTACTTTCATAGCCTTAATCCCAAAGGAAGAGAATACTTTTACTCCGGATAAGTTCTGTCCTATAGCGCTATGCAACGTCATATACAAGGTGATCTCCAAAGTCATTGCAAACAGGTTGAAGCCGCTGCTGCCCATGCTCATTTCACCAGAACAATCCGGATATGTTGAAGGACGACAGATATTGGACGACATCATACTCACTCATGAAATCATTCACTCACTCAAGCACTCCAAACAGGCAAGTATGCTTCTCAAGATTGATCTCTCCAAAGCTTTTGACAAGCTCAGTGGGATTTATATTCAAAAAATGCTAACAGCCTTTGGCTTCTCTCCAATGTGGGTTAGATGGATTCTAAGCTTAATCTCCTCCACGTTTTTCTCGATCCTTCTTAATGGCATCCCCTCCCGACCTTTCCGCCCCTACAGAGGTATTGGTCAAGGAGATCCTCTTTCCCCTTTCCTTTTTGTTCTTATGGCGGAAGGTCTGGGTCGTCATATCAAACATGCTCTTCTCTCCCAGCATCTCAAAGGTCTCTCGGTCCACAACTCTCCTGCCATCACTCATCAACAATTTGTTGATGACAACATGTTGTTTGGGTACCCCTCTGTTCAGGAAGCCTCCCTTTTCAAATCCCTTCTGAGTGATTTCTCTGATGCCTCAGGAATGTGCATAAACTTGGCCAATTCGCAGATCTTTTTCTTCCACACCGCACCTGTCACTCAACATGCCATAGCCCACATTTTGGGTTTCCCCATTGCCTCTCTACCCTCGAAATACCTGGGTGCATCGTTAATAGACTCAGCCATCAAGCACACCTCGTGGCGTAGGTTCCTGGAAAAACTGGAATCTCGTCTCACCTTATGGACTCATAGAACTCTGAACATCGCCAACAGATTAGTGCTAATAAAGGCTGTGCTTCAAGCGATGCCTCTCTATCTTTTCTCCATCTTGACAGTGCCCAAATGGGTCCTGAAAAAAATAAAAGCTTTGCAACGCAATTTTCTTTGGGGTGCTACAGGTACAAATCGCAAATGGGCTCTGGCTAAATGGTCGACAGCATGCCAGCCAAAAGAAAAAGGAGGCATAGGTCTGAGAGACCCTCAGCACAGCAACGCTACAATGGGGGCAAAAATATGGTGGCAATGGCTCTCCTCTCACAACAAACCTTGGGCAGCCATCTGGACTGCTAAGTACGCCAATCACAGACCTAAGGATCAGCTAATCAGATTCACTCCCACTGAAAAGGGATCTCTTATTTGGAATGCTGCCAGACAACACTATGCGCTCATTCAACAACACAGCTTTTGGGAAATAAGGAACGGCAGTACTGCTCGGTTCTGGACGGATCCCTGGCACCAACTTCCAAGGCTCACCAGCATCTTCAGTCCGCCTAACAGTCAAGAATGGGAGGAGCAACAACAGGAAACTGTCAACCAGCAATGGACGCCGGAAACAGGGCAAGGTTATAGACAATGGAAGTAGATCGACCGGCTAATCGAAAACGCGGACAATCAAGATAAGGAGGTCGTGGAGCGTGAGCTCCAGAATAGGCGCATTAGATATTCTGAGGGAAGGGACATCCTACGATGGGGATATTCCCCAAAAGGCTCCTTTTCGACCAAAGAGGCTTACAAACTTATTTGCAACGATCCAATGCCCCTGGACCCCATCTGGAGCAAAATCTGGTCGTCGGGCACCTAGCCCAAAATCTCTCTTTTCCTGTGGCTTGTGGGGCACCGGAAAATCCTCACTTGGGATAATCTTCGAAAACGAAACTTTCATGGGCCCTCCATGTGTCCCAATTGCAATACTCAGGAGGAAACTCTCCAACACCTTCTAAACTCTTGCCCTCTTGCCAACCATCTTTGGGAGAAGGCCAGCTTCTGTTGTCAAAAGAATTGCAGAGTGTCCAATGATATAATTAATTCCATTCGAAATTGGCACCAGAATCCCTACAAAAGCGAACTCCTAAACCAATTATGGAGATTGATTCCCGGTCTACTTCTTTGGACTATCTGGAAAGAAAGAAACAAGCGCATATTTAAAGATCAAATTACTCCTTTAGATATCATTTGGGACAAACTCTGTCTCAATCTCAAAGAGACCTTGATGCTTCAAGCTTGGCATCAGGAAGACCTCCCCACTCTTGCAAATGAGAAAGCCATCTGGGAGAATTGGAACATACAACTTCCTCAAAGTGCGCATCAACACAGACCTTCAGAAGGCCAAACCAATGGAATGCTCTCTTGGACCCCCCCTCCAAAGTTCTCCTTCGAACTCAATTTCGATGGAGCTTCAAAAGGCAATCCAGGCTCTGCTGGATTCGGAGGCATTTTCAGAGATCATGAGGGCATGTTGCTCCTAATTTTCTTTGGAAACATCGGATGGGATACAAACAACTCGGTTGAGCTGGAGGGCCTCTGGTAAGGACTTCTCCTATCTCAGCGTCATGGCTTCCATCCTCAGGAGATAGAAGGAGATTCTTTACTCCTCATCAATATGGCCAACCAACTCCTCAATGGGACTCATGTGAGAAAAATTGCAAACAGTTGGAGACTGGAAGCCAGATTGGATGCAATTGAACAATGGCTCCACTCCAACAGGGCCATAATTTTCTACCACGTCAAACGGGAAGGTAACAAAGTGGCTGATCTTCTGGCTAATTTGGGTGTGAACAGTCGGCACACTCTTCTCATGGGGGATCTGAACATAATTCAAAATCATGATCAAAAACAGGAGTGCAAACTACTCATCCAAAAGGATGCAACCCTCCTGGATACGAGTGTGTAGTCTTGAGTTTATTTTGATGGGACAGGGGCGCAGCGAGGTGGATCGACACCTGCCTGCCCAGGACAAGAATGATATCTCGCCTTTGTTTGCCAGATCTTCGCATTTAAGCCACGCAATGTTTAAAGGCACGGTTCATGGGGGGCAGGTTTTCATACAATGTATTCCGCTCTAGATTCTGCCATCGCATGCTTTGGCATGCTTGAGTCTGCGTTCGTCTTCAATGATGCAATTACGATGGGGGCTTATCGATGTGCGAAGGGGGAGGATAATGGGCAGGGTGGCGTCGGGTTCTCTATTGCGTTTCAGTCGCACCACTACCATTTCTTCGTGGTCTTGGGTCTCAATTCAGTTTTCAATCTGTTTGCTGTCGGTTGCACTGTTTTGGTCGTCCCTCGCTGTCTAGAGGAGGAGGCTCTCTTGGAGCTTTCCTCAGGTCCTTGGGCGAAATCGACACCGTTGATTCTTGAGCACATAGCTCGGACCTTAGGCCTCTGCCTGCGTTGGTATATCTCTGTCACCGCTGCTACCCAGCCCCCACCTGCTCCCTCCATGCCTCGGTTGCACCACAGGATGAGGAGACGCAGAGGTGGCACCAGGGGTCGTCTTCCTAGCACGTCTTCCAGTTATTCGTCTGGCGCGACTGCTCGCTCTAGTGGTCTACTGGCTGGCCACTACCCTCGTACTCGCAGTGGGAGAGGGCGCTTTAGAGAATCTCCTGCTCCCCGCCCTCCGGCCTCTCTGCCTCAGCCTACCACTGGGTCTGTGCGCTTCACTTTTGACAGCACACTGAATCGCCCTAGGATTTCAGTTCTCTTTTCAGCTATCTTCCAGGAGGAAGCTCAGTTGAGGGAGTCAAGTGCTCATCCAACAGGCCTCGTTCTAGACTCTGCCCAGATGTCGAATCCTCAGATGGGAATTGGTAGCGTGACGTTGCAACCTCCGGATGATCCAGCTCGCAGCGTTCCTGAGGTGGTGATGGCACCCGCTGATCAGGGCCCCTCTGAATCTGAAGATGCTCTGGCTCGGGATATGCTGGCTTATGGCTGGTGTCGCATCGTTGAAGTTCCTCCAGATGAATAGTATGTTTACAGTAGTGCCTTCTTCTCACCTTGCGGCCCTTTCAATGGGGCTTGTTAATGATCAACCGATTAGGTGGATTTTTGGCTTGTTTCTGTTCTTTTTTGTATCCATGCACACTCTGCAATTTCAAGATGTTCATAAGGTGAGCCCCTGCGTGGGTTGTGGACTTCTTTTCCAGACAGGTTTCCCTGTCAAAGGGCAGTCTTTAAAGGTGTTTTTCCTGTTAATTCTGCCTACCCCTAGGCAGTAGTTTTTGGCCTCGGTCACGTTGTATTTTTTACTCCTGTTAATAGATCAATATTATTTAGATAAAAAAAAAAAAAAGCTGCAAAACAATAAAACAAAGATCATGAAGCGTACCTGGGCAATGTGCTGCTACTCTACCAATGCTGCTACTTCGCCAGTGTTGTGACTCCACCTTGTTGTTACAGTGTGCTGCTACTCCGCCAGTGTCATGACTCCGCCAATGCTGCTACTCTGTCGGTGTTGTGACTCTGCCCTACTGTTACAATGTGTTGCTACTCCGCCAGTGCTGCTACTCCGCCAGTGCTATGACTCCACCTTGCTACTACAGTGTGTTGCTACTCTGTCAGTGCTACTACTCTGAAAGGGAGAGAGGTGCTTATAAAGAATTTCCTTCCCTCCAAATTCCCTTTTCCTCCACCTCATTTCCAAAAAAAATAGAAAAATAAAAATAAAAATTGAGAAAAATCCCAAAAAAATTCCTTTTGTTGTGGGACGGGTCTTATAGGGGTCCGATACACGTCCTATGAGAAACCCACGGGTCTTATGCGAGTATGCAAGTTTAATGCGAGTTTGAGTGGGTAAGGGTAGAGAGCGCGGGTTCTATGCGAGTGACCCAGCTCGCTATAGAACCCGCGAAGACCCGCAGGTACCCGCGGGTCTTATACGAGTGGTGCTTCACTGATCGAGACCGTATTTTTTTGACAACCAACTCCTAGTTGCGGGAGAAGAGCCTATGTGCATCACATGACTCCCCATTATCATGGCACTAGGGGTTCACCAAAGCCTATTGGGCCATCAGATAGAGGTTCTCCTAGAAGGGCCTCAAGGAGGATGTACTCTAACATGTCTAGGAGTGCAAAGTTTGCCAGAGGAACAACGGGGAGTTAACCCATCCAACAAGACTGTTGCAGCCGCTTCCCATTCCTGAGGGGCAGTGGGAGAGCATATCGATGAAATTTATCACTAGGTGCGCATGGTGTAGGGCAAGGATTGTATCTTCATCGTGGTCGATAGACTAATGAAGTATGCACATTTTACTTCCATTTCAGCTCGGTACACAGCTTCACAAGTGGCCGAGTTCTTCTTTAGAGACATTTTCAGGTTGCGTGGTCTTCCCAAGACCATAGACAATGATCGAGATAGCAGGTTTATGGGAGGATTTTGGCAGAAGTTGCTCCGATTGGTGGGCACGAAGCTCACACCGAGCATGAGCTACCATCCGCAAGCCGATGGACAGACGGAGATAGTGAACAAGTGGTTAGAAGGTGTGAAAATTCTACTGTAGTATCATGGTTTATTTCTCCTACTTTATTTAAAATATTACAAGTTATTTTCAGAAATTAGTTTCAGAAAATATCAAAATAAACACAACTACAGTCTACACATGCAGATCATTTACTGAATAATACGCTCATCCAACAAAGTGACACATGGATTTTTGGACATAAGTCCCTGGAAAAACCCAAAGCGGGAAAACCGGTGCAGTCCCTGGAAAACCCGACAGCAAATAAAAGAAATCAAATCTGCAGCTAACCTATTGTTCTAGTGCCAAATATCTGACTGATCCACACCCTCAAACGAGATTTACAAGACTTAGCTCAGAATTGGCCCTAGAAACCCCAATGTTGCCCCTGAAGCCCCAGCGTCAACCCTGCTAGCCTTAGAATGGCACTGCGCTGCACATAGAGGGACTGCGTAACCCCTGAGAGGGTGATGCAGGCAGGCCTTACGCTAGCCTTGGAGACCCTCTACGTAATTTTTGAAGCCCTCTAGAGCCTTTGCGTCATCCTACATAGCACCTGCGTAGCGGCTGCGTATCACCTGCGTAGCTGCTGCTTTGCTTCACTGCGTTCTCCTTGTTGCTACTCCTCTGCCTCTTACTAACTCTTGGGTCCGGCATCAGATCATCCCCTTAGCCAATACTACCCCTTGCTACAAAAAATTCCTCCTGAAATTCTTAGCAAACCCACCCTAGAATTCTAGATCTATTTCTTAGTTTTGCATCTGTGTGTGTCTCCAACTGACCCTCAAGCCTTTCTCTTATACTTTTTCGTTGAACCCTTCAACGATCGAGATTAAAACACTCATCAATGGGTGGGATTAAAAGATTGTTTGATCTGCGTCTTTTAGAGCATTTCAGCACATGTGTTAATTAATTCACTTTAATTATTTAATTTTCCTAAGTTTAGACTTAGGAAATCCATTAAAATAATTAATTATTTGAATAACCTGAACACCAGCTGAAATTTCACAAAACACTTTCTGGGTTTTGGAGTTCAAGTGTGTCCTAGCCCCTCCACAAAATTTAAGGGCTAGAGCACACTAGATGCTACACCAACTATACAAAATCTCGATTCTCAACACTCCCTCTTAGCACGGAGTGTGCTCTAGCAATGCATTCACACCATGCACTAGAAGATCTTGTAGTTGGATTTTGTGTTGTTGATGCTTGGCCTGCTACCCTCCATCCACTGCATTTTTGCTCTCTGTACTGTTGTCCATGCCACTGCCACATCTGTACTGCAGCTTCCTCTCAACATGCTGCATCATGCTACCCATAACACTGCCACTACTAACTATTGCACTGCAACTCAGTTGTTGAGAAGTAAGCAACTGAGAGACTTCTGCCCAACTGTTTGACAGATAAGTCAAGTTGCCTTCCATCACTGAAGCTCCCTGGATGTTGATTTACACTGTCCTTCTGGAGGCACTATTATGCTGCAACACTGCACTGCGTGAGCATAGCCTCTCTGTGTTGTTGAAGTCCCATCAGCGCCTCTACGCTGCTGCCTTCACGCTCTTGTTGCCTCTGCATTACGTTGCTCCCTCTTCCACTTCAATGTGACCTTCTGTAACCATCTCCCAACTCATCCCGCTACTGTCCTAAGGCTCCTGTCGCTGATATGTGATCGAAGAGTAGGACTAACTCAAGGATCCCGCCATACTATCTATAGATGCTCTACAGATCTATGTCACCCCACCTCTTCTCTCGAGGCACATGAGCACTTATGGTTGCATCATCATCAAAGCCATTTCCCTTCGCTGTTGCAGCCTTGGAATCAAAAGATCCTTTGTCCTTCTTTTTAGGACAAGTGCTCGCAATGTGTCCAAGATCGCCACAGTTAAAGCACCAGACCTTGGAAAAGTCCTACTTCTCCCCTTGCTGCTTCTTTTCCTTCGATGCAAGGGTTGCATCATCCTCCTCCTCTTTGACTTTGGCCTCTCTGCTTCCACCACTGATATTCTGCCTCTTGGTGACCCTCCTGATCTCCTCTTGGCGAAGAATAGCCCACATGTCTGCCCAAGATGGTAACGCTACCCTTCCCAGAATGCTTTAAACAAATGTTTCCTATTCTTCGGAAACTGCATTCAGGGCAGTCCTCACTAAGAGCCCCTCATCAGGAGTAGCACCTATGTCAATCAGTTGATCTCGGATAACTTGAAGTCTATAGAGGAATGGATCTATCTCTTCACCCGTCATCATTTGGAACAATCGCATCTGGTTCTCCAGAAGCATTCTTCGTTGGACAAAGTCTCCTTGGTACATCGTGTCCAAGGCTACCCACATGTCATTTGTTGTAGTCTTTCCAGCAATATGAGGTATAATGTGGTCCTTGACTCCGTCTATTGATCAAACGCTTAGTCCGCGCTTGATATTCTTCAAACTTCTTTAGAGATATGCATCGGTTGGTATAGCAAGAACCTTCTCTGCATGATCTTTGAGACCATACTCATCCAAAATTGACAGGATCATGGCCTTCCAAATAGCATGGTTGGGCATGTCGTCCAATCTATCCTGATCCCTCAGTCCATATCGAGCCATCTTGCTCAGATCTGAAAGAAACAATACTTCTCCCTCTAGATCTGGGTTTCTTGGTGACTAGAAACCCTCTAGTTACTGCTTCTGTTGAAGATTGATTTCCCTCCTGGAAATCTTTCACCCAAACTCAATCGGACAGCACTTTCCGATCCTCCTGATCGAATCTCAGATCTGCTAAGTAACTGTCTTCCTCCCGCCTTTGCTGACTTAGCTAGGCACAGTTCTGCACCTGCAGAATCTCCACCACACCAGCACTGCTGAAGATCTGAAGAACTGCATCTGGATCTTGGAAAAACTTTTCTGCAACTGGAGAAATGACTAGACTGTGCCTCACTAACTGGCCCAGCATAGCCTCTGCACCACTCAGAAGTGGACTGCGTAACCCCATACTGGGTGACGCAGTCCTTACGCTGCCCTGGGAAGGGTCTACCTAAGCCTAATGGCCTTCTGCAGCTTCAATGTTGTCCTCTTCTAGATCTGCGTTCTCTTGCTATCAAGATGCCCTTTCCGGATCTGCTACTTCTTCTCCCACCCTGCAGAAAGATGTTTCTTCAGCTGATTGCTGGAGATTCAGCTTGATCTGCTATCACTCTGATACCATTTTAAAATTCTACGACAGTATCATGGTTTATTTCTCCTACTTGATTTAAAATATTACAAGTTATTTTCAGAAATAAGATTCAGAAACTATCAAAATAAACACAACTACAGTCTACACATGTAGATCATTTACTAAATAATACACTCATCCAATAAAGTGACACCTGGATTTTTGGACATAAGTCTCTAGAAAAACCCAAAGGGGGAAAACCAGTGTAACAGATATGAGGGTTTACTTTATTAAGTAGATTCTGAGTACAGTAAATTTGGGTTCTAGATCTGGAAAGACCGACAAAGAATAAAAGAAATCAAATTTGCAGCTAACCTGTTGTTCTAACTGATCTACACCCTCAGACGGGATTTACAAGACTCAGCCTGGATCTGGCCCTAGAAACCCCAGCGCTGCCCCTGAAGCCCCAGCGCCAGCCTTGCTAGCCTCAAAATGCCACTGCACTGCACAGAGAGGGACTGCGTAACCCCTGAGAGGGCGATGCAGGCCTTACGCCGGCCTTGGAGACCCTCTATGTAATTTCTGAAGCGTTCTGGGACCTCTGCGCTGTCCGGTGGAGCGGCTACGCAGCACCTGTGTAGCTGCTGCTCTGCCTCTTACTGACTATTGGCTCCAAGATCAGATCATCCCCTTAGCCAATACTACCCCTCGCTGCAGAAAATTCCTCCGAAAATTCTTAGCAAACCCGCCCTAGAATTCTAGATCTATTTCTCAGCTTTGCATCTCTGTGTGTGTCTCCAACTGACCCTCAAGTCTTTTTCTTATACTTTTTCGTTGAACCCTTCAACGGCCAAGATTAAAACACTCATCAACGGCTGGGATTAAAAGACTGCTTGATCTGTGTCTTTTAGAACATTACAACACATGTGTTAATTAATTCACTTTAATTATTTAATTTTCCAAGGTTTAGACTTAGGAAATCCATTAGAATAATTAATTATTTGAAAAACTTGAACACCAGCTGAAATTTCAAAAACACTTGTTGGGTTTTGGAGTTCAAGTTTGTCCTAGCCCCTCCACAAAATTTCAAGGCTAGAGCACACCCGATGCTACACCAACTATACAAAATCTCCACAGAAGGCTACTTGCAGAACTACGTCACAGGGCAGCAAAAGCCCTGGGTGCCATGGTTGGACTTGGGGGAGTACTGCTACAACACCACTTTCCACATGTCTATTGGTATGTCTCCTTTCCGTGCTTTGTATGGTTATGATGCACTGACATTTGTTGATGCCATGTTTGGAGCTAGCAAGGCCCCCAGGGCCAAAAGATTGGATCCACGAGAGTCAAGATATTCTAAGGGCTCTCAAGGACAACTTGAGGACAGCGCAGAACCAGCAGAAGATGTTTGCAGGGCGGGGCCACGTGGAGAGGCAGTTCGCGGTATGGGACGTGGTGTACATCCGACTTCAGCCATACAAGCGATCCACACTAAAGCAGAAGGGGGCTGAGAAGCTCAAGCTTCGCTTCTATGGACCTTACAAAGTTGTCCGACGAGTTGGGGGGGTAGCATATGAGTTGGAGTTGCCATAGGGGAGCAGGATCCATAACATCTTCCATGTATCCTACCCGAAGGAGGATTTAGGACAGCAGGTGACAGGAGCTACTGAGATCCCTCCTACAGATGATGAGGGGCATTTGGTGTGTAATATTAGCAGCAGCTAATTGGAAATATTAATTTTGTTCAAATTTTTGCTTTCTAATGTTCAGCCAGAAATAAAAAGGTTGTTGGGACTGATAACCCAACTTAGGAGAAAATAATCTTCCTAAAGTTACTTGGCCAACATAACACATTTAACATAGGGCCCAGGGGGACCAAGTGGCAGCGCAGGAAGAGGGAAAGCATAGGGATAGTGTGGGCAAGGCAGCCCAGTGGCAACGTCGGCCAGGCAACGCAAAGTAGGCAAGGGCAACGTGGCAAAGAGGACAGTGCAGCGCAGTGGGGCCCAAGGGAACTTTTGGGCCTCAAGCATAAAAGGGAGTGAGGGCTTAGCTTCTCATTCATGCTATCATTCATCTTCAGAATTTCTGTCTAACAGATATTGAGCACGCTTATGTTGTTTAGCTAAGTCTGTAAGTGTTGTTCAACACGCGGGTGTCTCCGAGTGGAGATCCCAGCCTCAGCCATGGGGGACTTCGAGTGCCCACTCAGTTGATGAGCTTCATCATCAGTTTTCAAAGCAGAGACCAAAGAGCCAGCCTTCAAGAGTTACGCAGCTCACCAGGCAGCACAATCACTCAGAGGGATTAAGCAGTCTTGGAGGAGAGCAGCTCCGAGAGTGAGGGAGACTTAGGAGTTTCAGTCCAAGAGAAGTGTGAGGGGATCAGTCCTTCATGAGTTGAGTTTTGGAGTAGTGAGAGGCCAGTGTTTCCAGTAGATCAGCTCAGAGGCCAGCATACTCACCAAGAGAGCATAATTTTCCCAAGGGGATCAAATTCCGGGGTCAAAATTTTTGGGATTCCTTCCTGGGTTTTTTCGGGTTTTAGTAGGAGAGCTCATAGCCGGAGTTTCAAAAAAATTCTGAGTAGGGTAACAACCCCAAAGAGCAGCGCCATTCCAGCTAGTAGCAGCATTTTCCAGCAGTAGCCCAAAGAATCACCCAGTCACTAGAGGAGCAACCATTCCATAGCAGGGTTTGGAGAGATATTTCAGCTTGCCTTGAGCAGACCAAGGTGTTATCGTTCTGATCACCTTTTGTACTCATTCCCTATTTCCGAAAATATAATAAAATGGCTCAGCTTTTCTGAAATGTCTGCAACAATTTTTATGGTGCATCTCTATTTGTTGTAGTTTTTGTTTATGTTGGTTTGTATTGATGTCCATTCCCCTTTTGCGATATTACAATGGTATCAAAGCTCACAGACTTGGCTCAGCCTATGGAGCAGATCAGCCTATGACATTCAGAGACAAAGAATACATCACTTACTGGAAGCAGCGGTACAGGAGCAGAGAGCAGAGGCTCGAGCCCACATTTGGTGAAGGGAACTGTGTTCCAGTAGAGGACGCAGAGGAGGAAGCACCAATGGCAAATGAAGTAGATGACGAGAAGGAGTTTGGTAATCTCCTCCTAAAATCTGTACAAGAATTCTCCAAAAAAATAGAGGAGATGGGTCAGAAGATTGCCAGGGAGAACAGACAGCGTGAAAACCAAAGGGGATTTCACATCAGGGAAGGGTCTGACACTTCTCATCATACATAGGAGCAGAATGTTGCGCAGCAAGTAGTACTATGCACTCCCCCACGTTCTTGACTATAGGTACGGGGACGGGAGGACCCCAGGAGCCAAAGGCAACTTATTATGGGTATTATTTTGCATAATATCAGCCATATGGGTCGGCGTTTGGAGAAGCCCTCACCTTCCACGATTTCTGCCAACTAAAGAACAATAGAAGACCCCACAGCCAAAATAGAGGAGGTGGTTACACGCAGGGGGGTGACATGCAATGTATCATGGGAAAATTTTTTTTGCCTACATACGACGGGTCATCAAAATGTTCAGCAAAGGTTTGGGTGGAAAAGTTGGACATTTACTTTCAGTTGAACCAGATGGCGAGGGTAGAGGCCATCAAGGTTGTAACGCTGCACCTTGAGGGGGAAGCTCATGAATAGTGGTTCCACGGGATGTCCACGCTGGGTCATTCAGGAGTGACAGCGTATGCAAAGTTCACTCGGAGATTGGTAGAAGGATTTGACTGGAAGGACCCTAAGGAGCATTTTGTCGAGCCGATCAAGCTCAAGCAGACCGGTAACCCGGAGACTTACATCTCTGAGTTCTTGAGACTTTCAATGATGGTGCCAGACTTGTCCGCAACCAGGAGGATTTACATGTTCATTGACGAGTTAGCAGAGCCTCCGCATGGGCTAATCAGGTCTACTAGGCCTACTACACTTCAGGACGCAGTTGGGAGGACAAATGGCTTGCAGGATGCCCAACCTAGAACTAGAGCTCCTTTCCTCCAGAGACCGACAGTCCAACCAAAGGGGAAAGACGCGAGAGTTCCATCTCCGAAGGAGAACCAGGGCCGAGGGCCTTTGGACGATGATACCCGGAGAGATCTTAGACGAAGGAAGCTATGCTTCACATGCCAGGAGCCATGGGCACCGACTCATCGATGTGTCGCAAGAAAGGCATGCTACATCGAGGTCTTCTCCGACAGTGAGGGAGAAGAAGATGCGTATGACGAGTCAGAGGGAGATGCCAGCGCTGATGCACCAAGAGGAGAACATCCAACACCACCTCCCCCAAGAGCAAGAGGGGCAGCGTTTGCAGCCACAAGAGGAGTCCTTACATCCTTGCGAGGAGTTCCTAAGTATTTGACACTGCATGTCTGAGGCATAATCCAAGGGCAGCGTGTTTTAGTTCTGGTGGATAGCGGGGCCATTCATAACTTCATTGATACCCAGCTAGTGCAGAGGAGGGGCATACCGACAAAGAGTTTTGATGGGTTCTCCGTGTTGGTTTCGGGTTGCCAGAACCATGCAGTGCATGAGGTATGTTCCAGCATTAGCAGTGACCATGGGGACATACACGGTGACTAACCACTTCTTTATGGTTGACATCCCAAATACCAATGTGGCATTGGGAGTGCAATGATTGATTACGCTGGGTAAGGTCACTACGGATTGGGAGACATTGGAGATGGAGTGGACAGACAAGAAGAGTAGGAAGCATGTGATGATCAAAGGCATGCACACATACCCTCCTCAAACAATTTCAACACACCAGATGGAGGTAGACTTCAGGAAGGGGGACATAGAGTGGGCAGTAGAGTTGCGTATTTCCAAGGCAGGAGTCACAGGGCAACCAATCCACCCCGATGTGCAGTCGATATTGGACTGATACTCCACAGTTTTCGGGGACATACCACTGGGACAGTTGTCGGACCAAGGGTTTGAGCACACTATTGAGGTGAAGCAAGGTATCCGAGTGGTGATCACCACCCCTTATAGGCACCCCAAGGCCTACAGGGATGAAATTGAGAGAGTTATCCATGAGATCTTTGTTGGACATTGGGTTCAACGCTCCCTGTGTGTTTCGCGACATGGACTAATCGCCTCTCGTCGATCCTAACTCTAGCAATTGTAGCGGAGACTAATGCCTGCGGGTTTTGGTCTAACGGCAACTCACCCGGCTCGCATTGGGGGGGAGATTGTTGGACATTGGGTTCAACACTCCCCATGTGTTTCACAACATGGACTAACCGCCTCTCGCCGATCCTAACTCTGACAATTGTAGCGGAGACTAATGCCTGCGGGTTTTGGTCTAATGGCAATCGTGATTCCAACAATCTTGGCACTAGGACACATCTGACCCAGTACTAGCCCATTTTTTCTTCTGTTGTTTTGGTGAAGAAGAAGGATGGCACATTGCAGATGTGCATTGACTACAGGGCGCTCAACAAAAGTACCATGAAGAACCAATACCCCATCCCCAGGATTGATGAGTTGATGGATAAGTTGAGGGGATCAAAGATCTTCTCTAAGATCGATCTAAGGTCGGGATACCATCAAATCAAGGAGATGGACCAGGATGTTCCCAAGACTGCATTCAGGTGCCACTATGGACATTTCGAGTTTTTGTTGATGCCCTTTGGGCTAACCAACGCACCGGCCACCTTTTAGTCTTACATGAACCACAATTTTCGTGGTCAGTTGAGGAAGATCGTACTGGTGTTCTTTGATGACATCCTCATCTATAGCCACACATGGGAGGATCACTTGCAGCACATTGAGGCTGTTTTGCGTATCTTGGAGGAGCAGCATTTCTATGCTAAGCTCTCGAAATGCGAATTCAGGCTTACAAAGATGCTCTATTTGGGGCACATCATTGGTGTGGACGCGATAAGAGTCCATGAGGAGAAGATCCGGGCCATCCGAGATTGGCTGAAATTGAAGAATGTGATAGAGCTTCGGGGATTTGTAGGCATCTGCACCTACTACTGGAAATTAGTCAAGGGGTTTTCACAACTTGCTGCACCCCTCACAGACCGCACCAAGAAAGGTGCATTTTGCTGGACAAATACTGCGCAAAGGGCCTTTTGACAAGCTCAAAGAGGTGATGATCAGTTGTACAGTATTGGCTTTGCTGACTTCACGCAGCCCTTCATTCTGGAGAGTGATGCTTCAAGGGAAGGAGTAGGCCCAACTTTGATGTAGGGGGGCCACCCTATAGCTTTCGAGAGTCGGAAGCTACTACCGCATGAGAGGTTGTATCCGATATACGACAAGGAGATGCTGGCCATTATGCACGCATTGGCCAAATTCTGGTAGTATTTGGTGGGTAACAAGTTTCGAGTGAGGACTGACCACAACAACCTCCAGTTTTTCTTTGAGAAAAAGCAGTTGCAAGAGAGGCTGCAGAAGTGGGTCAGTAAGATACAGGCCTAGGACTTTGACATTGAGCATGTCAAAGGGAAGAACAACGTGGTGGCAGATGCCTTGTCACGCAGGCCAACGTCATTATCCTTGATGAGCTTAGATGCAGACTGGAGGGCTCAACTGCTGGTGGAGTATTCGAAGGACCGCTTTGCCTGTGAGGTGTTGGATGGCCAGATTACAGATGACAGGTATCAAGTGATGGATGAGGTCATCTATTACCGGGACAGGATCTTCTTGACTGGTAATTCCCAGCTCAAGGAGAAGATATTGCGCGCATCCCACGATTCGCCGCTATCAAGCCACCACGGATTCAAAGACCTACAAGGCCATCAGGGAGAGGATCTCTTGGAGAGGCCTCAAAGAGGACGTACTCTGACATGTCAAGGAGTGCAAAGTGTGTCATAGGAATAAGGGGGAGATGAGCCACCCTGCTAGTTTGCTACAACCGCTTCCCATTCCGGAAGGAAAGTGGGAAAGCATCTCCATGGACTTCATCACAGGGTTGCCCACAATGTAGGGCAAGGATTGCACCTTTGCGGTTATTGATCGACTAACAAAGTATGCCAATTTCTTCGCCATATCCGCACGGTACACGGCTTCACAAGTGGCCGAGCTATTTTTCCATGATGTTTTTAAACTGCATGATCTCCCCAAGACCATAGTCAGTGATAGGGGCAGCTGTTTCATGGGCGGTTTTTGGCAGGAGCTCTCTTGTTTGGTGAGTACCGAGTTAACTCCCAGTACCAGCTACCACCCAAAAAGGGATGGGCAGATAGAGATAGTGAACAAGTGGTTGGAAGGCTACTTGTGAAACTATGTTATGGGGCAGTAGAGGGCATGGTTGCGTTGGCTTCACCTGGGAGAATACTGCTACAACACCACTTTCCATATGTCTATCGGTATGTCTCCATTTTATGCTTTGTATGGATATAATGCTCTAACTTTTGCTGATGTTATGTTTGGAGCTAGCAAGGCCCCCAGGGCCAAGGACTGCATCCAAGAGAGCCAAGATATACTCCAGGCTCTTAAGGAAAACCTAGCTACAACACAAAACCAGCAGAAACTGTATGCAAATAGAGGGCGGATAGAGAGACAATTTGAGGTAGCAGAAAAGCTTAAACCCCGCTTCTATGGGCCTTACAGAGTGAGCAGGCAGGTAGCAGAAGTTGCATATGAGTTGGAACTACCGGCTGGGAGCAGGATACATAATATTTTCCATGTGTCATGCCTGAAGAAGGCTTTGGGACAACAGGTGACTCCACCAGGTGAGCTTCCACCCACAGATGATGAGCGACATCTGTTGATAGAGTCGGAGGCTATTTTAGACACCCGGGAGAGACAGTTGCGAAGCAAGACAGTCAAGGAGTACTTGGTGAGAAGGAGGAACCTTCCAGATGAGGATGCCACTTGGGAGGGTGAGAAGATCCTGCAACATCCATCCTTGCAGTTGCTTGAGGACAAGAAACATTTTGGTGGGGAGGACTGTAATATTCCCAATTAGCAACAGCTAATTGGCAATATTAATTTTGTTCAGATTTTTCCTTTCTAATGTTCAGCCAAAAATAAAAAGGGTGTTGGGACCCATAACCAAACTTAGGAGAAAATAATCTTCCTAAATTTACTTGGCCAAGATAACACATTCAGCGTAGGGCCCAAGGGGGACCAAGTGGCAGCGCAGGAAGAGGAACAACGTAGGGACAACGTGGGCCAGGCAACCCAGTGGCAGCATGGGCCAGGCAGCGCAGAGTAGGCAGGGGCAGCATGGCAAAGAGGACAGTGCAACGTAGTGGTGCCCAAGGGAACATTGGGGCCTCAAGCATAAAAGGGAGTGAGGGCCTAGCTTCTCATTCATGCTATCACTCATCTTCAGAATTTCTATCTAACAGATATTGAGCACGTTTACGCTTTTTAGCTAAGTTTGCAGTGTTGTTCAACATGCAAGTGTCTCCGAGCGGAGATCCTAGCCTCAGCCTCGAGGGACTTCGAGTGCCGGCTCAGAAGAGGAGCTTCATCATCAGTTTCAGAGCAGAGACCAAAGAGCTAGCCTTCAGGAGTTATGCAACTCACCAGGTAGTGCAGTCACTCGGAGGGATTATGCAGTCTTGGAGCAAAGAAACTCCGGGAATGAGGGAGACTTGGGAGTTTTAGTACGAGACAAGTGTCAGGGGATCATCCCTTCATGAGTTGAGTTTTGGAGTAGTGAGAGGCTAGTGTTTCCAGTAGATCAGCTCAGAGGCCAGCATACTCACTAGGAGTGCGTAATTTTCCCAAGGAGGTCAAATTTCAAGGTCAGCCTTTCTGGGATTCCTTCCTGGGTTTTTTCAGGTTTTAGGAAGAAAGCTCATAGCCGGAGTTTCAGAATTTTCTGAGCAGGGGAACATTTCCAAAGAGTAGCTCCATTCCAAGTAGTAGCAGCAGCAGCCCAGAGAATTACACAGTCACTAAAGGAGCAGCCATTCTGTAGCAGGGTTTAGAGAGATATTTCAGCTTGCCTTGAGCTGAAATGGCTCATGCTTTTCTGAATTGTTTGCAATAATTTTTATGGTGCATCTCTATTTGTTGTAGTTTTTGTTTATGTTGCTTTGTATTGTTGTCCATTCCCTTTTTGAGATATTACATGGTGCTTCAGCCAGAGGCCATCCTAGATACCAAAGAAAGGCACATGAGGAGTAGGGTGGTAAAGGAATATTTGATCAGATGGAGTAACCTTCCAGATGAGGATGCCACATGGGAGGGGGAACAAATCCTTCAGCACCCATTTTTGCAGTTGCTTGAGGACAAGCAACATTTTGGCGGGGAGGACTGTAATATTCCAAATTAGCAGTTAAGCTAATTGGATTATTAATTTTGATTAATTTTTGCCTTTTCTAATGTTGAATAGGAATAAAGTGGGTAGGGGACCCACAAATGACATTTTGCCAAAATATATCCATGTTCTAAAGTTCCTAAGGGAAAAATTGTGACTCTAGTGATGGGGTCGAGTTGTCCCTAGGTGGCAGCGTGAAAGAGGCACAAAGAAGGTAGCGCAGAAGTGGGACAGCGTGTGAATGGCTCAAGGAGAAGCAGTGCAAGCCAAGGTGGGGCCTAAGGAATACGTCGAGCCTCAATTGACAAAAGGAGAGAGAGAGCTCTCGTTCCTCATTGATTCAGCTATTTTCTTCTTGTCATTTTGAGAGAGCATGCTTGAGCTAGAGAGCCAAGTCTACAATGTTGTTTAGCACACGAGCTCTTCAAGCGGAGATGTCAACCTCTGCTTCGAGGACCTTTGAGTGCCCACTCAAGAGAGGAGTTCCACACCTTGTGAGAAGATTTTTCATCAGCAACATCAGGAGGAAGTGTAGACATTTCGAGACTACACAGAGGAGGAGATTGCGCAGTGGAGGACGCAGTGCGGAGAGGAGTTGGTTTCGAGAGCTTGGAGAGAGTGGAATTCACAGCAAGAGATTTGGAGGGGAGGCTAGTCACCTCCTACCAAGTATTATTGCAGCATTCTGGAGGCATTTTCTAGCAGTTCATTCCAATGGTTCGATTTCCCTAGGATTTCATTAAGCCAAGCCCAACAGGGCCAATTTCTGGGGTCGAGCTTTCAGCAAACCATTTCTGGGGTTTTGTGGGCTTGATGAGTAGAATCTGGTGTCCAATTCCCTGAATTTTCTGAGAAAGGAAAGCAGCCTATCCAGCAGTTCGAAGTCAGCCAGCAGCAACATTTTTAGGCTAGGCAGCGCAAAGACAAAGCCACGTAGAGCCATTTCCAGGGGAAGATTTAGCTTGTGTTCGAGTTGTTCTTCAGCCTGGTCAAAGGCCCAAGTGCAAGCCATCCAGCACCATTATTGTACTCATTCCAAGAAAATTAATAAGATGGCTCAGCAGTTGTTTTTGGCTCCAGTCCATGTATTTTAATAATGTGTTTTCTTTGCTATAGTTCTTAGTCTATTGTGCTTAATATCACTGTCTATTCCCAATTTGGGATATTACAGGGTGGCCCCTTGTTCTCCAATCAATAAACCTGTGGTGCTCCCAGTGGGTGTGGGGGCACACCAATGACCTCATGGGTCTCCAAATAAGTCAAAGATGCCTGTACACCATTTGTAAGAGCTCATGTGATGGAATGAACGATGCCACATTAACGTAAAAGTCCTGGATCACCTGCCAAGTGTATGGTGCAACTCTGGGGTTGGGTGGCCATGGTTGTTAAGTTTTGTAGATGTTCTATGCTAGTAGCAATTTCTCTTTTATTTCAGCAATCAAACAAGTAGTTAAGCAAAATGCAGATAGAACATATAAGTAGATCTTACAGAAGACAAATCAGAAACAGGAAAAATGTGTGTATTCGTTTCGGCGGTCAACAGGATGCTTCAACCAGCAAAGTCTCCTTTGGTCAGCCAGCCCAGCATGTGTCACAACAACCCTCCAAACTGTAGATGAGTCAACCCAAGTCAACTCTGCAAAAGTGAACGCTATCCTGAAAAGTCAACGCAGGGGCAGCAAGCTAAAAGTCAACGCAGCAGCAAAACGGTCAACCCTTTGACCTCGATTTTTGTGCCAGGTAGTACGGCCTTCATAAATCGAACCTTCCACCAATTTTCAGCTTGTTTGGACCATGCGTTGACCAAAGTCAGCGCTGGTCAAACTTACAGCGAAACCCTAGCAGCAGAAAATCGTACTGCAGCTCAGTTGTACGGTTTGTCCTCTTCGTCCTTCACATGTGTGGATTAAACTCGTCCTTCTTGGTAGCTCGTACTCCTTGATGAGAGAGGAAGATGTGAGTTGTGATGATGATGAAAATCTCTCCAACTTTTCCTGTATATATATCCATCATGAGGGTGTGTGACACATATGTTGGGCATCCGAGCCTACATTACAAAACTGGCCGACCTTGCACATATAATTTATTAAAAATAATAAATTCAAAATATAAGTTCTGCTCATCGGATTAAGACATGTTTTATATGGATTTTACACCTCTCACAAAGAGGAATCCAACAAAAATATTAACCTCTTAATCTGAGCATCTTAATATGGAGTTTGGACCTAGTTGTCCAAATTTAACACTCCCTCTCAACTAGGGAGAACTCCATCTATTAGTGCAATCAACATCGTGCGTCATCCCGCCGAAACTTGCTTTGCTGGCTTCTTTATTTCAGAACAGAAGTGGGTCAGTCACAAAGACATCATCCCCCGACCGACATAGTCAGTCCAGAGGTCCCAGACCTCACAAATCTTGATCCCAGATCAAGTGGTTGGACCGTGCCATCCTAGATAGAGAGTACGGCAATCTCTGATGCGTCCATCAGTCTTTGCTAATAGTCTCTAACTTTTCCACACCTCATTGGCCAAATGAGATGTACTTCCCATGAGCCCTGAACTCAATGGGTAGGATGCATACGGGGCACAGAAAATGAGAGGTGAACCAACTCAAAATCACAACGGTGGGGTCCAAGAACACCACCAAGGTTGGCAAGCCTAGCCTTGTGGTTGCCCATAGCTCCAAGAAGCTCTCCCCAAAGCCCCCCAGAGCTCCCAGAGCTCATCGTCCAACAGGACCCACATCATAGGGTCTTTCCACGATTCCAAGATTCTCACGGAAGGATAGGAACATGACCTTCCCCAAGGGCATTGTGAGAATATCCGCGACCTGCTCATCAGTTCCTATATGATCGAGCCTTACGGCGCCTCGCTGTACCATATCCCAGATAAAGTGGTACCAGCCATCAACATGCTTGGATCAATCGTGGAACCCGGGATTCTATAACAAATGAATCCCCCTCCGGTTATCACAAAGGATAACGGTGGCATCTAGCACATGCTCGAACAGCTCACAAAGAGCTTTCGCAACCAAGTGACTTCACAACAGGCCATACATGTTACAATGTATTCGGCCTCAGCGGTGCTCAAGACTGCCGACTTTAGATTCCTGCCCGAAGCAGATCTACATGTGAAGTAGCATCCAGATGTGCTCTTGCGATCCACCACACTGCCAGCCCAATCGGTATCTGTATATCCACGGAGTGTCATACTCCCGGCAGTGTATCTCAGCCCATGGTCTATCGTGCCTCAGAGATATCTCAAGAGTTTCTTGGCACCAACCCAGTGAATGTTATGATCAACCATGTGTTGACTCAAGGTGTTCACTGCACAGCATATGTTCGAACAAGTGTTCATTGAGAACATCAGGGTCCTTATGAGTTCACGATACTCAGTAGGACGGGCCCAGCAACGTTGCTCCTCAACTTCTTAAAGTTGAGTTCCATCGGTGTCGACACGGACTTACAGTCCACCATTCCAAATCTTTTCAGAAGCTTCACAATATTTTTTCCTTGAGAAAGGAAAATCTCTCCAGGTCTCTGCCAGACCTCCAGGCCTAGTAAATAGTGCATCAGTCCTAGGTCCTTCATCTCGAATTCAGCAGCAAGCTCCCTCTCACATCGATGAATGAGAGGGTCATCACCAGTCAGGAAGAGGTCATCCACATATAGTACTAGAATGAGAGGCTTCTCTTTCACAACCTTGAAGTATAGGTTCGGATCAGCATTACTTCGAGTGAAGCCCAGCTTCATCAAGTAACTATCCATCCTCTCGTACCAAGCTCTGGGTGCTTGCTTTAACCCATAGAGGGCTTTCTTCAACCTGCAGACATAAGTGTCTCGATCTTGAACTTAAAATCCCAGAGGTTGTTCTACATACACCTCTTCCTTTATTGCACCATGCAGAAAAGCGGTCTTGACATCCATCTGATGAAGACTCCATCCTTGTGTAGCAGCAAGGGCTATGATCGATCGGATGGTGGTATATCGTGCCACAGGTGCAAATATATCGTCATAGTCAATTCCTTCCTTTTGAGAGAAGCCACGGGCAACAAACCTTGCCTTAAACTTTTCAGCACTCCCATCAGATCCATGTTTGATTTTGTAGAGCCATTCCGCGGTGACAACAGATTTGTCCTTCGGTCTCGGGACCACATCCCAGACATCATTCTTCATGATAGACTCATATTCTTCATGCATAGCATCCTTCCAGACTTGATGCTTGATGGCTTCCTCAAAAGATCCAGGTTTTGCGAGAGAAGTCATCAGTAAATGTCATATAGTAAGAACATCCCCCCAGGGATGTTACAGGCAACATACCAGAAAGATCAAAATGGACCAGTTGCAATATCTCAGATGTCTTTGTGACACTTGAGGGGAAAGAAGGTCCCCTTGTTATGTTATATTCTTCAGCACAGCCCTTACATACACCTTCCTTGCTTCAGGAAGGGCTTTCTACGGTGCCATAGTTCGGTTTGTCGGATAGTATCACAAGTCATAGCTCCCAATGGACTCCCTCCAACCTGATAGAGTGTATCAACCCTAGAACCAATTGAGATAGCTTCCTTGAAGCTCTTCTTCCACATGAGCACCTTTCCATCAGAGAAAGTTACATTGAATCCTTTGTCTTCCATGGCAGATGCAGACACAAGGTTCTTCTTCAATTTGGGTACATAGAGTACATCTTGTAGACGGAGGACTTGTCCTTGAGACAAGTGAAGGGTCACAGTCCCGGTCCCTTTTACAGGATAAGTGGCATTATCCCCAAGGATAATTTCTAGATTAGTATTCCTTTCAACCATGTCAGAAAGTGCTTCCTTGAATCCGGTGATATGTCTTGAGGCACCACTATCAATTAGCCAGACATCCATCGTGTCGGGCAGAGATGCAGCTGAGAGAGCAGATACCAGAATATACTCATTTCTTTTATCAACAACATTAGACTCCTCATACCTGGTATTTCTGGACCTCTTAGAAGGTTGATTGTTTCCTCCAAAGTGAGCCATCCTCTTTCCTTTGGATTTGTCATTTCTTTGATTCCCAATTCCTTCGGTTGTTGTTGTTATCGTCACTATCGGGAGAATCCTCCTTGAAGGGGCATTCTCTAGCATAGTGTCCAGGCCTATGGCAGGTGAAACATTTACCCTTCTTCTCTTGAGTCTTTGTCCTTCTTTTGTCCTTAGAACCACCAGAGTTCTTCTTTCGGGAATGAGCACCATAGGCAGTATTTCTTTCATTATCAAATTCCTTCATCCTTGTTTCTTCTTGCATACATCTTGACAGAAGCTCATCAAAGTTAGGAATGGTATTATTGTTGAGGATAGTAGTTGTGAATACTTGCCATTCATATGGAAGTCCTCCAAGTGCGGTGAGAACCATCTCACGATCGGCTATTATCTCCCCAATAGCTAGCAGATGGTTCCTGGTTTCGGTCAACTTCAGAAAGAAAGTTTGAACAGAATCATCTCGGCCCTTCTTCATATTCTTCAACTTGTTCTTGAGGAATAGCACTTGGTTCACATTGTTTACTTGAAACATAAGTATCAATTTGTCATACATCTCCTCGGATGTGCCTAGTTCAGATATGTAGGCAACCAGACTCTTATTTATGGATTCCCTGATCAGCAGCTTTGCTTTGATTTCTCCCTTCTTATACTTGTTTCTAACAGCAGCACAGGCATTGGATGGAGGTTCTTGAATCCTCCCTGTCACATGATCCAGGAGATCATGATCTTCTAATTTGAGATCTAATATCATCTTCCAGGGATGGAAGTCATCACTTCCGGTCAGCTTGTCATTCTCCTTGAATTCAAGACTAGTGGAACCCATTTCCACGATGATGATTGCTATAGATTGAGTTTGTCTTCACCTCAGCTCCGATACCATGTAAATTTTTGTAGATGTTCTATGCTAGTAGCAATTTCACTTTTCTTTCAGCAATCATACAAGTAGGTAAGCAAAATGCAGATAGAAAGTAGATCTTACAGAAGACAAATCAGAAACAGGAAAAATGTGTGTGTTCGTTTCGGCGGTCAACAGGATGCTTCAACCAGCAAAGTCTCCTTTGGTCAGCCAGCCCAGCATGTGTCACAACAACCCTCCAATCAGTAGATGAGTCAACCCAAGTCAACTCTACAAAAGTCAACGCTGTCCTGAAAAGTCAACGCAGGGGCAACAAGCTAAAAGTCAACGCAGCAGCAAAACGGTCAACCCTTTGACCTCGATTTTTGTGCCAGGTAGTACGGCCTTCAAAAATCGAACCTTCCACCGATTTTCAGCTTGTTTGGACCATGCGTTGACCAAAGTCAACGCTGGTCAAACTTACAGCGAAACCCTAGCAGCAGAAAATCGAACTGCAGTTCAGCTGTACGGTTTGTCCTCTTCGTCCTTCACACGTGTGGATTAAACTCGTCCTTCTTGGTAGCTCGTACTCCTTGATGAGAGAGGAAGATGTGTGTTGTGATGATGATGAAAATCTCTCCAACTTTTCCTGTATATATATCCATCATGAGGGTGTGTGACACATCTGTTGGGCATCTGAGCCTACATTACAAAACTGGCCGACCTTGCACATATAATTTATTAAAAATAATAAATTCAAAATATAAGTTCTGCTCATCGGATTAAGACATATTTTATATGGATTTTACACCTCTCACAAAGAGGAATCCAACAAAAATATTAACCTCTTAATCTGAGCATCTTAATATGGAGTTTGGACCTAGTTGTCCAAATTTAACAATGGTGTACCAGGTGCATCTTCCACGTCCAATAGGTGCATCTCGAGCAATCTCTAAACTTCTCTGGGAATCCATGGAGTGTTTTCTACTGCTGTGGAGGCCCATGGCTCTCTACACGTACCCTACATGTGCCAATGTAGCCCTCTAGAGAGTTAGGACCCCTTATAGGGAGACCAAACTCAGGATGGATCATGGATAAGATCTAATGTGTCCTCTAACCTTCTAGCACAACAAGGCATTACAATAATGGGAAAAGAGCTCACAAACCATGGACAAGTGGACACTTCATAATGGCATGCCCTTCCATAATGGGCTTTGGCATATGTTAATGTCTCCAAGCTCCAAAGAGGGTTAGCCAAGTACCTTATTAGGTGGTTTCCTCCTTTACAGGGGATAGTATGTCCAAGATACATCCCTCAAATGGTGGTGGCATGTGATAAAGAGGTGAATGGAACAAGGAATGAGAGGCGCAATCTTGGGCCACATATCGGGGTACAGGGTAGCTAAGAGAAGGAAAACCCACACCTGGGAATATAATGTATAGGAGGGAGCAATCGTGGTACATGAGGTGCCCTGAACTTGATTAATGCACCCTTCTTTATATTCCTTTTAAATTTTATGATTTTTCTTTGATTGATTTCTCTGGGTTCAAAGGAAAAGAGCATGATGTGTAAGATATAGCAGTGGATACCCCCTTTTTGGTGGGGCGGTTCATTGCTCTCTAGGGGTTGGAACAATCATGGGTTCCTGAATTATAAAGGAGGCTCATCTAGGGCCTATGGAACCAAGGTGATGGCCATGGGTATTGGGGTAGAGCTCATGCATTGGATTTTTGACATTTATGCTTTTACTTTTCTTTTTAGCAGCTTCAACCTCCATGGCATAGTTCCAAGCTTGAGCCAAGGTGGGGGATGTTGAAAAGTGTAACTAGGTTCAGTCTTCATAATGACTTGTAATTATGAATTTATGTAATGAAGAAGACTAAGATAATAAAATGTATTTTGGAATGCTTGCCTCATGGGTTTCAGGAGCAAGGAGTTTTTATTATAGGTCAAAGACTTCTTCTTGATGTCTTTAGGGATTTTTCATCTTGTCATAAATATCATTAGAGTCGTGCATATGAAGTCGTGTTACACTTATGAAAAGACATGTTAATGATATAAAATTATACTCCAAAGATCTTGTTACCGAACCTCTTGAAGTCGGCTTGAAAGATATTGTAAACATAACCTTGATGATGTCGACCTACCTTCCTATCTTGATGTCGGCCTAATAACCAAAGACAATCACTATATATATAGAGTGACTCGACCTTATTGGACAGCATCAATCTCGGTTGGGTCTGCAATAAGAGATGCGAAGTAAAAATGCGAAGAGGAAGACTATGATAAGAGGACATAAATTGAATCTGTAATGAATGCAAAGAAAAGGTCTACAACAGGACACCTCAGCGAAGTAAAGTAATCTATCTTTGGACTATTCCTATCTCGCATAACTCAGAGAGTACCGAAAGTATCTAGTGGATAAAGCAGAAGGATATACAACAAGGAGAGAGGTGTATCTTTGAAGGAGATGAGACTCATCATATATTTGTCTTGGGTTGTCACTGCACCTCACATATTTCAGCGAAGTTGAAGGAGATTGCAGTAAGGAGGGTCAATACGAGGGCTCGGTCTTGGGCCTTATTGATACTTAAGGGGTGTTGTAAATAGGCAAAGGAGTCTCTTGAAGGTCGAGGTTAGAGAAAAGAAGGACAAGAAAGAAGCACATCAATTAGGGCTAGGGACCGAGCTTTCTTAGTGCTGGTGAAATACAGTGCAGGAAGGAAGAATCAATGTAAGAACACAAGAAGAGCAGCAAGTTATTGTGACAAGTGTCTTTGGAGATATATTGATGTCAAGGGTCTGTGCCATGGTCAAGGTACTCGTCAATTGAACATCTATAAGAAGAATTACATTCGGGTTTTCCTCTCCAATAGAGAGAGATTTTGGCCCTGGCTTGAAGAGCCTAAACTTTCTCTCTCTTGTGTTTTGATAATTGACTTTATGAAAGACATAATAAGCTAACAAAGATAATATCTAAGTAGAAGAAGCATAACAAGTTCACAAGTAATTATCATGAAAGAGAAATTGAATTAAACGCTCTAATTTCTCAACATGGTATCAGAGCTAAGGTGTTGAAGACAAAGAAGGGCAGTTTAGCAAGAAGACACAACGATCAAAACTTCAAGGAAGTAATCAAGGATCAAAGTTTTCTAGAAGGCATCAAAACAAAAGAAAGGGACCTACATTGAAGAGTCAATCTTCAGATCTAAGAAGATCTTCACTCATTCAAGAATGAGCAGCTTACAAAAATTGGAGAATGAAGTCATGCCAAATACACGAAGGGAGACATAAGAGCCCAGAGGATTCTTATAGAATCCATAAAGGACTCTCTCATCCCCTATGAATCAAAACTAGAATCTTCAAAAGAAATATATGACAAATTGGTGGAGCTATTCTTGGTGAGTACTGCAAGAGAGGTAATATCTCTAAGACAAAATCCATACAAGTTGAAGATGTCTAGAGAAGAAGGAATAACTTTATACTTTATGAAGATTTCTGAAATAGGAGATCAACGGTAGGAATTGGGAGAAGTAATGTCTAATAGAGAAATGACTATAGTGGTGTTGAATGCTCTACCAAAGGGATGGGGAAACTTCACTTCAAGTATCTATGGGAAGAAAGAAGCAACACCATTCCAGGATCTATGGTCTCTATGTAAGATAGAAGAGACAAGGATAAAAGATAAAATTGGTATAGGACCAAATGAAAAAAATCAAGCCTATGCTACCATGTCAAGAAGAAAGGAAAGATTCGGGAAGATTTCGTCCTCAAAAGAAAAGGTAAGATACGATGCTATGGATGTAACGAACTTGGGCACTATAAGAAGGATTGTCCCAAATCTAATGATGACAAGAGGAAAACGGAAGAAGCCCATTTTGCCAGAGAAATGGAAGAACCTGATGCAAAAGAAATCTAAGAAAGAATAAGTGAAATATCTCTACTATGATTAAGGTTTCTGTCAATTGTAAAATAGTATGTTAGGAAGCATTGTATATCAGATAAATGCATCACTCCAAGATTGGCATCATGATAGAAGCATTTAAGAAGGAGCACTTGTTATTGGAGGATGTTTGAAATACAATTATGTAACAACTATGCTATGAAAGAAGTGGCTCTTGGGAACCTCACTAAAAGCAACATTTATGTAAGGCATTCATCTAGATCAAGGGTCATCATTTAATAATCAATATGGAAATAGGTGTTGACATTTTCTAAAATGAATCCTCTTTGGATTCACCGGTTAGAAACAAAGCAAAAGGTTTCTTCGAGAATTCTAACTTGCAGAATTCTAGGATTAGAATATGATGACATATTGATGAAGCAGGTCAAGAGAATGAAAATCTTTCATTCTAAGGAAACCTCTTGCAGAATGACTCAAAAGGAAAAGAATGAGGTACATGTATATATATGCTGACAC
Source organism: Pinus albicaulis (assembly GCA_034641835.2). NCBI lineage: Eukaryota > Viridiplantae > Streptophyta > Pinopsida > Pinales > Pinaceae > Pinus > Pinus albicaulis. The sequence continues at coordinate 984,983,253 of CM076569.1, forward strand.
TGGATGCAATGAAGTCATGTCATGTTGTTGCAGGTAGTATACTTCTATCTTAAGAAGTATGATCAAAATAGAAGGCATAAACTCTTCTGATGAACAGGTTGCCAAAAAGGCATGATCTACACTAGATGAAATCAACATAATATGTTCTCATATGGAATATGATGTGATTGTACATTATCAAGGAACTGCTCAAAGGAAGTTCCTAGGAATAAAATAAAACTGTGTGGAAAAAGAAAAAGGAAGAGATCATGGGAAGTACAACCATGGAAAAGAAGCAGTCAACATCCAAGGAAGCCAAAAAGACTTGACTAGAAAATCTCCTAGGAAGATATGTAGACTCTGATAGAAGTCTGGAAAAGATGGAGACCCTTGATAATACATATCTTTAGGAGATGTGTCAATCTGTAAACAAAGGATGTCGATGCCTACAAGAAGATGTCATGGTGAAAGAACATCACTAAGGTACCTTTTGATTTAAAAGATCATATTTATAATTAATTAATATCTGATGAGCTTATGCAGGGCTGCCAAAGGGAAGTATATGTCTTCCACAAATTGATAATCATATGACAGGATGAAAGATCCTTGGGAGAAATATGGTTCGACGAAAAGAAGCATGGCATGAAGCTGGACCAAATGATTGATGGATCACTTTCTAACAGAAGACATGACTCTTGGAGGAAAGTGATGGATGATTTGTGCCCTATGTAGAGATCCCAAAGATGAAGACGCCTCAACAACAAAGAAATGCGTGACATTGAAGCAAGGAGTTCTGCATGAGAAACAAGGTATTTTCATCATTGCTGTTGCAGGTCCGTGGTTAAGAGGGAGCCTGGTAACGAGTTTCTTACTTGGAAGAAACTTGAAGTATGTCCTTCCTTAATTAAAAGGAAGTGACAAATATGATTCTTTAATTCATTTGTCATGCACTAGACCGGGACTAACAACCGTAAGTCTTAGTGAAGGCCATGAGGAGAGAATGGATAGACACATCATTCTAGTCTTCACCTGGGAAGATAGAATGGAGGATTGGGTAATCATCTGGTATTCGATACACTTTAGGGGATGTATTAGGGCATCCAAAGAAAGAGTAGTCGTGGAAGGATGGATATTCCTTAAAGATAGGGAATCCAATAGTAAGAATAGTCCTAGTGGAAATATAGTGAGTGAACCCGAGGGGATATTATCCAAGAGAGACAATGATGAGGGTGTCTACTCATCAATGGTCTCACTAGCATTCATGGTCTCGTGGACAGATGGAGTTGTTAGCCAAGACCTTGCACTATGACAATGTCGGTTGATATGATGTTATAAAGATGAGATCACAATTGGATTCTTCTTATGAGATTTTTCAGATTGAGAGTGACCATGTACCATTATGAATACCTCCCTAGTTAAGAGGGAGTGTTGAAAATGTAGAAATTTCTGAATCCTTACACTTTATGCAAACATTATTACTGTTAATCTGGTTATGCTCCTCCTACTTAAAGAAGTTATTAACTGAATAAATTCAAGTTAAAATCAAAGCAAAACAAATAACAGATCTCTACCAATCCAGATCTAGAACAAGTTCATGCACACATAGACAAAGTGACACAGTTATTTCTGGAAAAATAGTCCCCAGAAAAACCCAATGCGAGAAAAACGATCTCTGGCTGCTGGGCATTTTATTATTAAGAATTTTTTTGAATACACAAATCTGGGATCCGGATCTGGAAATCCCGACAAAGATTATACTAGATCTACAACTCACTAACTGATCTAGGGCCAAAATAATGACTGATCCACACCCTCAAACAAGATTTATAGAACTCAACCAAGATTAGGGCCTAGAAACCCCAGCGCTGCCCCTGAAAGCCTCTACATTGGCCTCTAAAGCCCCTCAAACCCTCAGGGCTGCTCCGGAAGAGACTGTGTTACCCCAGACTGGGTGACATAGTCACTACGCTGCCCCTTGGTGTATCTGTGTAACCCTCTGAGGGTTTCCTGCTGAAAATTACGCTGTCCTTGGAGGGACTGCGATGTCCTTGTTGTTGTTGTTGCTCTCTTCTTCTGCGTTGTCCTTGAGCTGACTCTTGTGTATTCTAGACCCCGTGATCAGATCATCCCCTTGACCTAAATTCCCCTCACTGTAGCTGAAACACTTCTGAGTATTCTTAGCAAACACTGCCATAAAATCTCAACTTAGCTTCAGTGCTCTACCTCTGTGTCTCTTCACAAATGAGCCCAAGCCCTTCCTTTATACTTTTCTCGTTGACAAATCAACGACCATGATCAGATCCTGAATCAATGACTAAGATTAAAAGAAAGCTTGATCCGTGTGACTTAAGACAATTTCATCACATGTTTAATTAAATTCACTTTAATTATTTAAGTTCGCTAAGTTTTAACTTAGGAAATACATTAAAATAATTAATTAATTTAATATCTCCTAAACCAGATGAAATTTCCCAAATCAACTTTTGGGTCTTGTAGATCAAGGTACTCTAGTCCTTCCTCAAAATTTGGGAGCTAGAACACAACTGATGCTACCCCAAATACACAAAATCTCAACACTCCCTCTTAGCATCAAGGGTATGCTCTAGCAATACATCACACTATGCATTACATGACTTTAAGTACTGCTTCTGTGCTGCTGAAGCTTGGCCTACTGCCACTCAACTCTACATGGTTGCTGCCATTCTATACTACTGCCCATGACTCTGCCACTGCAACCATTGTACTGCAACTCCCTCTCAATATGTTGCATCTGTGCTGCTCATAGCACTGCAACTGCTGATCTATTGCACTACAACTTCAGTTGTTGAGAGAAACAACTGAATCTCTTGGCCAATCTTTGACAGACAAGTTAGATGGGTTGCATCCTCATCACTGAAGCACCATAGGCTACAGATCTTTGCTAGCATCTAAAGAACGATGCACGGCTATAGCTCTGCCTGAGTAATCAGACTCACTCTGCACTACTGAAGTTACATCAACCCCTTGTGTTGAAATCTATCATGTTGTTGTTGCACTGTGTTGTCCCTCTGAAGCTTTATGTGCTGCTACAGCTCTGCTCTGCGCTAATGAAGTCACATCAACCTCTGCACTGCTGCTGCTTCTACGCTGTTGCTGCTCTCCTCTGCGCTGCTCCTCCCAGTCTTCAAATCTGCCTCTTCCTTTGCTTCAATTGTGATCTATGCACCCACTTCTCCACTTGTCCTGCTACTATCTTAAGGTTGTCGTAGCTTGCATGTGATCCAAGAGATGAGCTGCTCAAGGATCTAACCTTACTTCTATGTAGCTCCTCTACATATCCATGTCACCCCACCTCCATGGTTCATGAGCACTCATGGTTGCATCATCTTCTGACCCATCATCTGCCACAGCTACTTTGGAAGAAGATGATTCCTTGTCCCTTTTCCTCTCAGGACAATTGCTGGAAAAATGTCCCATTTCACCACACTGGAAGCACTTGATCTTTGAAAGATCCTTCTTCTTCTTTGGCTGCTTCTTTGATGCCAAGGCTACATCTTCCTCATCTTCCTTCTTCACTTTGCTCAATGCAGGGTTGTGTTGCTTATTCGTGAGTCTGCAGAGTTCTTCTTGACGCAAAATTGACCACAAGTTGTCCCAATCTGGGCGGTCCGCTCTGCCCAAGATACCTAGGATAAAGGTTTCCCACTCACCCGTGACTGCATTGAGGGCAGTCCTAACTATCACAGCATCATCCACCGTTGCACCCGTTGCAGTCAATTAATCCCTGATTGACTGCAACATGAAAAGAAAATGCTCCATGTCTTCTCCCTTGGTCATCATGAATGACCTCATCTGAGTCTCCAACAGCATCTTTCTTTGGACAGACTTTCCCTCATATAGGGAAGTCAAGGCCTTCCACATCTTGTTAGTTGTCTTCTTCTCAGCTATGTGTGGTACAATATGGTCCTTGATACGATCCATAATCAGCTGCTTAGCATGCCCAACAGCCTCCTTATGCTTCCGAAGGAGATCCAGATCTGTCGGTGTGGCCAGACTTTGCTCTACATGGTCTCTTAGATTGTATGCCTCAAGGACTATCAAGATCCTTGCCTTCCAAACTGAAAAGTTTGAGAGGCCATCCAGCCTATCCTGATCACGCAGTCCATGAGGAGCCATCTGCTCAGAATGTGTCGAAACTTCCTTTTCTCTTTGCTAGAGAAATGGATCTAAGGCCCTTGGTTAAACAAGCACCTTCTGCTCCCTCTGACAATTGATTTCCCCTCCTTGGAAATCTACCAAATCAACTATGATTCAGCTTCTTCTTTGATCCTCTGATCAACTTGCAAGTTTCCTTTGGCTAGAAACTTTCTGAGAAGCTGATCTCCTCCCGTTCTTTGTCATTTGTGCTAAGGCTAAAAAAATCTGAAAAACTTCAAAATTTAAATCCCACCAGCTGCTTCTAAATTTCTGCAGCTTTACTGCAGTCTTTTCTAGATCTAATAGATTCAGATCTGAATCACAGTGGCTGGCTTCAGACCAAACAAAGTTTGTTTCTAAGCTGCCTCTGCGTAGTAATTGCGTGAGCTTGCTAGGAGACAGCGTTAGTCAGTGTCACCCTTCCCTCTGCATGAATTTGCCTCTAAAATTTGCGTTGTCCCTTCAAATTTGCATTTCTGCTGCTTTTTCAACTGCTTTCTGTAGCTAGAACCTTCAGTCTCTTCAGCTAGTGACCCTCCTAGATCTACAATTGCTCTGATACCATGTAGAAATTTTTTGAATCCTTACACTTTATGCAGAAATTATTACTGTTAATTTGGGTATGCTCCTCCTATTTAGACAAGTTATTAACTGAATAAATTCAAGTTAAAATCAAAGCAAAACACATAACAGATCTCTACCAATCTAGATCTAGAACAAGTTCATGCACACATAAACAAAGTGACACAGTTTTTCTGGACAAATAGTCCCCGAAAAAAACTAATGCGAGAAAATCAGTCTCTAGCTGTTAGACGGTTTTATTATCAAGAATTTTTCTAAATACACAAATCTGGGTTTTTGATTTGGAAATCCCAACAGGGAATATATTAGATCTACAGCTCACTGGCTGATCTAGGGCCAAAATAATGACTGATTCACACCCTCAAACGGGATTTATAGAACTCAGCCAAGATTAGGGCCTAGAAACCCCAGCGCTGCCCCTGAAAGCCTCTGCGTCAACCTCTGAAGCCCCTAAAACCCTTAGCGCTGCTCTGAAAGAGACTGTGTTACCCCAAACTGGGTGACGCAATCACTACGCTACCCCTTAGGGTCTCTGCGTAACCCTCTTAGGGTTTCCTGCTAAAAATTACGCTGTCCTTGGAAGGAATGCATTGTTCTTGATGTTGTTGCTACTCTCTTCTTCTACGCTGTCCTTGAGCTAATCTCTACCTCTTGTGTATTCTAGACCCTGGGATCAGATCATCCCCTTGGCCTAAATTCCCCTCACTGCAGCTGAAACACTTCTAAGTATTCTTAGCAAACCCTGCCCTAAAATCTTAGCTTAGCTTCAATGCTCTGCCTCTGTGTCTCTTCACAAATGACCCCAAGCCTTTCCTTTATACTTTTCTCATTGACAAATCAACGGCCATGATCAGATCTTGAATCAAAGGCTAAGATTAAAAGAAAGCTTGATTCGTGTGACTTAAGACAATTCCATCACATATTTAATTAAAATCACTTTAATTATTTAAGTTCCTTAAGTTTTAACTTAGGAAATACATTAAAATAATTAATTAATTTAATATCTCCTAAACTAGATGAAATTTCCCAAATCAATATATGGGTCTTCTAGATCAAGTGTACCCTAGTCCTTCCTCAAAATTTGGGAGCTAGAGCACAACTGATGCTACCCCAAATACACAAAATCTCAACAAAAAAGTGTAACTAGATTTGGTCTTCATAATGACTTGTAATTATGAATTTATGTAATGAAGAAGACAGATAATAAAATGTATTTTGGAATGCTTGCCTCATTGGTTTCATGAGCAAGGAGTTTTTAATATAGGTCAAAGACTTCCTCTTGATGTCTTTAGGGATTTGTCATCTTGTCATAAATATAATTAGAATCATGTATATGAAGTCGTGTTACACTTATGAAAAGACATGTTATTGATGTAAAAGTATACTCCAAAGATCTTGTCACCGAACCTCTTGCTGTCGGCTTGAAGCATATTGGAAATATCAACTTGAAGATGTCGGGCTACCTTCCTATCTTGATGTCGGCCTAATAACTAGAGACATTCACTATATATATACAGTGTCTCGGTCTTATTGGACAACATCAATCTCTGTTGGATCTGCAATAAGATATGCGAAGTAAAAGTGCGAAGAGGAAGTCTGTGATAAGAGGACGTAACTTGAATCTGTAATGGATGTGAAGAAACGGTCTAAAACAGGACACCTCAGCGAAGTAAAGTAATCTATCTTTGGACTATTCCTATCTCGCATAACTCAAAGAGTACTGAAAGTATCTAGTGCATAAAGCAGAAGGCTATATAACAACGAGAGAGGTGTATCTTCGAAGGAGATCAGACTCATCATATAACTATCTTCGATTGTCACTGCACCTTGCATATTTCAGAGAAGCTGAAGGAGATTGCAGTAAGGAGGGTCAATACTAGGGCTCGGTCTTGGGCCTTAGTGATACTTAAGGGGTGTTATAAATACGCAGAGAAGGAGTCTCTTGGAGGCCAAGGTCAGAGCACAGAAGGAAAAGAAAGAAGCACATCAATTAAGGCTACGGACCGAGCTTCCCTAGTGCTGGTGCAATACAGTGTAGGAAGGAAGAATCAATGTAACAAGTCGAGAAGAGCAGCAAGTTATTGTGACAAGAGTCTTTGGAGATATACTGATGTCAAGGGTCTGTGTCATGGTCATGGTACTCTTCAATCGAACATCTGGAAGAAGAATTACATTCAGGTTTTCCTCTCCAAGAGGGAGAGTTTTTGGCCCTGGCTTGAAGAGCCTAAACTCTGTGTCTCTTGTGTTTTGATAGTTGACTTGATGAAAGACATAATAAGCTAACAAAGATAAGATCTAAGTAAAAGAAGCATATCAAGTTCACAAGTAAGTATCATGAAAGAGAAATTGAATTAAATGCTCTAGTTTCTCAACAGTGGAAAGGGAATGGGGAGGCTAACCCTAGGTGGACCCAGTGAGGAAACTGTGAAAATTCTACTACAGTATCATGGTTTATTTCTCCTACTTGATTTTAAATATTACAAGTTATTTCCAAAAATTAGATTCAGAAAATACCAAAATAAACACAACTACAGTCTACACATGCAGATCATTTACTGAATAATACGCTCATCCAACAAAGTGACACATGGATTTTTGGACATAAGTCCCCAGAAAAAGCCAAAGCGGGAAAACCGGTGCAACAGATATGAGGGTTTATTTTATTAAGTAGATTCTAAGTACAGTAAATTTGGGTTCCAGATCTGGAAATCTTGACAAAGAATAAAAGAAATCAAATCTGCAGCTAACTTGTAGATCTAGGACCAAATATCTGACTGATCCACACCCTCAAACGAGATTTACAAGACTCAGCCCGGATCTGGCCCTAGAAACCCCAGCGCTGCCCCTGAAGCCCCAGCGTCAGCCCTTCTAGCCTCAAAATACCACTGGGCTGCCCAGAGAGGGACTGTGTAACCCCTGAGAGGGTGACGCAGGTCTTACGCTGGCCCTGGAGACCCTCTGCATAATTTCTGAAGCCCTCTGGAGCCTATGTGATGTCTTACATAGCACCTGCGCAGCATCTGTGTAGTTGTTGCTCTGTTTCTCTGTGTTGTCCTTGTTGTTGCTCCTCTACCTCTTATTGACTCTTCGCTCCAATATCAAATCATCCCCTTACCCAATACTACCCCTCACTAAAGAAAATTCCTTCAGAAATTCTTAGCAAACCCACCCTAGAATTCCAGATCTATTTCTCAGCTCTGTAACTATGTGTTTATCTCCAACTGACCCTCAAGCCTTTCTCTTATATTTTTTCGTTGAACCCTTCAACGGCCGAGATTAAAACACTCATCAATGGCTGAGATTAAAAGACTGCTTGATCCGTGCCTTTTAGAACATTTCAGCACATGTTTTAATTAATTCACTTTAATTATTTAATTTTCCTAAGTTTAGACTTAGGAAATACATTAAAATAAATAATTATTTGAATAACTCGAACACCAACTGAAATTTCACAAAACACTTTCTGTGTTTTGGTGTTCAAGTGTGTCTTAACCCCTCCAAAAAATTTCAGGGCTAGAGCACACCTGACACTACACCAACTATACAAAATCTCAACATAAATGTGGACCCAAGTGGGAGATATGATGAATGGGGGGGTATAATGAGCGGAAGGGGAGTGATATATCTGGATAAGGGAGCAGGACCACACAAGCAAAGTCGAGGTTTCCCAAGTAGTACCACCCCAAAACCAAATGGTCAGTAAAGGAGATCCAACAAGACTAAAATCCAAGGGTGACATCCAAAAAAGGTCAAAGGGACATAACCACAAACTAAGCCCACTCTTTTCGCCGAATCCCCCCATTAATACATGCCCTTTGTCCATGATAAGTAAACCCAATAACTCAATTACCAAATGACAAGACATGCCTTGGGTTCGGGAGCCCACCTCGAAAGATACAATCAATATAGATGGGTGAGGGACCACATGGTTGGCTCAGGTGGTTGAGAAATGGCACAACGAGCTAGTTGAAGGCTACAAGGGGCTACCGACTGTCATCTTAGCACCATCATGTAGAAGAGAATTCTCTTAGGGATATTATCCACGAAGTGGTAGGCAACAGTGTCCTCCTCCTCTTTTATAGATCTGATGGATCCCCTCTAGAAGCCTTTATTTTATTATTATTATTATCACTTAATTCATTTTCCCTCTTTTTATTTTAATTAAAATACCTTTTCAATTTGGCAAAATGGTAAATCAGCCACCATCCCTCCTAAGGTCACTGAAAGTCACTTCCCGCCATCTCATCTTGTAGATCTTCTCATTCTGGTTCCAATGATATATTACATTAAGGTGTTCCGTTAAGTATTCCTCTCGGAATGCCACCTTAAGCATAATTAATTAAGTTAGGCTCAATAATAACCAATGTTCCACCAAGACTCCAATGCGGGGAGACACGGGTGCTGAGAATAATAACCAATGTTCCACCAAGACTCCAGTGCGGGGAGACACGGGTGCTGAGAGACGCACAGGGGGAACGTGTGTGAGTACCCTGAAATTTTAGGGAAATTTCGCGGGTGCGGGAAATCGTTCATAATTCAAGTTCATATTCATTGTTAAATAATGAAAGCATAAATATTAAATATTAAATAGACTAATAATAATATAGTATATACTATAGACCAGTGTCGATAATATCGGTATCGACAAAATATCGGCGAGGGTCCAGAAAACATCTTATCGTTAATATCAGCAAATATCGACAAGCATAAAAAATGCATAATATATTCATTTTTTTCAGATTTTTAAACATATAAAGCAATAACAACATGAAATAAACACATTGAAACATAAATATGAAGAAAGCACTAATATATATGATGTAGTGGATGTAAAATAAAAATGATATATCAAAGGCGATACCAAATCCTGTTGATCCCTGATAAATGTCCAATCAAGGACTCAAATGTGGAGAACCAATACAAAATAACATCACATATATAAAAGTATCTCATCATCATGAGTTACATGTAGCAAAGTTGCAAAACAAATAAAACTAGCAACTATCTATCTGAGATCAGTTCCCTCTCCCTAGCAGCTATCTTTCTATTTTTTTCAGCAATAGCTTCAAGATCTTTTTGTATAATTTCCGCACTAGAAACTGTACAAGGTATAACATCATGTCCAGGGAGTCTAGCTAGATGGTATTTCAATCGTGTAACCCCTCCTGTCATCTTGGTCCCACACAATTTGCATGATAGATGTGCACAATTTGTCCCGCCATCAAGCTCCCCATACTCCCAAAATGGGTCCAAGAATTTTGGCATATTTGTAGTGAACTAATTCAAATTTCAAACCTAGGGCACCAAAAAAACAAATAATTGGCATTAAACATGCATACACAAAAAATGGCAATAAGAGGATGCATAAGAAAAAAAAAAATGAAACTTGCTGTCCAAATATGGAGAAAACCTTTGCATTGGCTCATGTGCATGAAAATCATAGCAAATGGAAAAAAACAAAGAAACAAAATCTTGGTAGGCAAAGAGGCAAGCAAGCATAACCCTAAATCTATGAAAAAAATCATTAACATAGGGGTTTTTAAGAACATACCAATTAATGGAAGAAATGAAGTTTCTCTCGCTGTTCTTCAATCTTTGATCAACAAAAAATTATGAGTTGATAGTGATAATGGCTCTTTGATCCTCAATCCCTCCTTGACAACTAACACAAAGCTCTTCCCCTTCCTTCTCCAAGCCTCACAAACAAAAATGAAAAAAAAAAAGACAAAGTTCCCTTTTCTAGCCGTGGCCCAGGAGTGCCCGGCGATATTTCCCATCGTCGCGCGATATTTTCCCGAAATATCAATGATATTTCGAAAACATCGCGATATTTTCTTGGTGATATTTCGGCTCGCCGAAAATATAGCGATATTTCCGAATATCGCCAATATTTCGGCGATATTATCAATAGTGCTATATACTATATACTAATATGAATGTCAATACATTGAAAATTGAAATTTGATCTACACATGATAAAATTTAAATTCATAATTGAATTGAATAATGACATACTTTGATCCATCCCCATCATTCATTTTGATACATACATCATTCATATGACATACCCATTATTCTAATATTCATCCATAATCAATGATCATTCAATAAATAAATTCAATAATGAAATATTCAAATACATTGAACCATGACTCCATATCATTCATCATTCATCATTCTACAATCTACAATGTACATTGATTTAAAAATTAATTTCATCGTTCATCATTCTAGAATCGAAATTGAAAGCAAAACGTACTAGAATTCTAGAAGTAGATAGTAGATACTAAAGTTTGAACGTTGAACACTAAATAGTAAATAGTAAATTTATATAGCTCAAAGTTTCAAACTCAAAAATAGTTAAGAGTCAAGAGTCAAGAATCAGTCTGAGGTCATCAACTAAAAAGTAAAAATGGATAATGAGCACTGAAAATAAAATCAACATCAAGGACGCAGAGAGGTCAAGGTCAAAGTCGTAGAGGTCAGTTGGAGGTCGAAGAGCTAGAAATGAAATGAATCATTGAATAATGAATCGTATTTTTTTTTAAAAATTACCATTTTGTTTTTTTTGTTTTATTTATTTTTAAAATTTTAAATTTTTTTAAATTTTTTGACTTTATACTATATGATAGTCATTTTTTTCACATTAGGTGTCATTAGACAAATCTAAGGGCGAACATGTCCCCCTTCAAAAGAGGGACACCCAGAAGCACCCTTTATGGGGAGTCATGCCCCCTTCAAAAGAGGGATGCCCAGAAGCACCCTTTTTGGGGAGTCACATCACCCACACTGACGAAATGCACCCCCTTGCGTCTCCCCGAAACTCCCCAAAAAGGGTGCACGGGGAAACGCACCCGCTTGCGCCCCCCCGAAACTCCCCAAAAAGGGTGCGCAGGGAAACGCACCCCTAGGAGACTCCTCGTCCCAAGTGCGAGGGGTGCGAGGGGTGCATGCACCCAACCCTGGGGGGACGCAACCCCATGGAACACTGATAATATCCCTATTTTTTGAAAGTTGTCAAAATGCAACGAAACAAAATGCAAGTTGTGTGAATGATAGAATATTCCAAGCGAATGCCATCGGACCTCATAAAAACTCCTCAAAACCACTCCAAGAGCCCCTGGGCCCTTTGATGGAGTAAACCTGCTCCTATGACCTAGTTGCCTCCAACCCTGGAAGTCCATCCTAACCACACCATAAGGGTTCATAGAAAAAGGGACATGACATTTATCTTTACTTGGAACATTTATTTAGCAAGTACTTATAATTTGCCACTAGTCTTTTTGTTTTAAAGTTTCATTTTGCAATTTAAATACTTGTAGATGTATATGCTGATGAATGTACTTTGATTCTATATAGAGGATTGTATCTTGCTCATCTTTACTAACTCCTAGAACTTAACTTAACTAGTTGAGCCTTAGATTATTTATAGGGTTCACCGCCTTTGGCTTCGCTAAGAGTAAGCCTAGATGGAGGAGTTAAGAATTGAGTAAAAGCCTCAACTCGAGACTTTCCCCCAAGGCCACACCAACTGGAGTTAAAGATTTTCTCCATGATAATCCCAGGTATGGATTAAGGAAGCAACACAACACATAAACTATTTTTGCATAAGTCACATTTATAAGCTTGGAAATTTTCAAATAGAATAGCCAATATATAACATATGACATCTAACAGCTTGGCAATTTAAGGAAACCTAAAAAAATGAGTGGAAATTCACATAGAGTTTACCCATGTCAAACTCATTTACTTTCCTAAAATTACAGCATTAATCAAAATGTCATGAATTAAAATGTATAACGCACCATCCTTTGAGTGGACACCTGAGATCATCCTGCAACAAGGCCACAGAAAACTGTTGAGAGGAAACTACACAGATTATCAAAGACATGCAAAAGTTGGAAAAAAATAAAATAAAAATGAAAAAGCATGCCAGAAAAGAGGCATGACCAACCTTTTGGCTGCCACTGATAAGCTCCCAACGCTCATTGACTAACTGAAGTAATTCGACTTCACCATCGTCATATGTGATCTTTATACATGATAAGCTCAGAGTTAAAATTAGTGGCATTAACAAGTTTCATTTTAATAAATCATATCACTTTAAATACATAATACAGTTAAAGTAGAAAGGGGGAAAAAAACTCTTGTTGATGTAATTAAGGGAAGAAATTTAATAACATAGTCTCAAGAAAAAAGTAATAGCCATAACACGTATCCATAGAAGATCTCATCTAATAGATGACACATTTTTCTCAATTCATTTTAAAGAAACAGTGCTATATTAGTGATGTAGCTCCCTGTGTTTGCAAGCAATACTTTCCTTTTTCCCCAATTTCTGAATCCAAAGAGGGACAGCAAAATGTTACTTCAACATTAAGATCTCTCATAAGCAAGGAGAAACAAAATAGCTTAACATCTCTCGAAATCAAGGAAAAACATAATAGCATATATATTTTCACCTTTCCGTGACTTTTCACCTTTTAGTCACTTTCCTTATAGAACATGGAACAGGTGAGAAGAACCAACAACAGTACTTCTAGGACAAACTTGCTCAAACAATAGCACTGTGCTTTTGGATCTAGATGATAACTACATTACAGCAATTGTTGGAAATAATACAAAATCAGAAGATAGGTCAGCTGGAGTTGCATGCTGGAAGGGTCTAGTCATGAGCAACAAAAGTAGAGAAATCAGAGCCAGAGTTTGAATAGCTCAAAGACTTGAGATTTGAGACTTCTGCGACGTGAATTATGTTGAAATGCTTCTAGATCCATCGCATAAGTTTTTTTTTTATCGACGTTTGGAACCATCATATATGGCTCACCATCAGGATGAATTTAAGATTATGAACAAATTGTTGCTGCGCACTATGATCCCGGATGGATATTTGCACTGTTCCATTTTTTCCAGCAGGGAAGTCAAAATACCCCAATAGCATCTGAACAACAGAGTTGCAGTAAAGAATTGCACAGTCAAACAAACAACACAGAGATGGAGGTATGGAGATTTTTTTAAGAGGAAAAAATCCCAAGCAAAAAAAAAGCCACTACATTGTTTTTAATTCCCTCAAATCTCAAAGCTACACTGTTTTTAATTCCCTCGAAACTAAAGGGGTTTAACGGGCAACATTTCCAGGAGCCACAAGAAAGAAACCCCTTTTCAATTCACCATCAAGATACAACCCCCAAATACCAAATGATATGGACATGGAGAAACAATTTTCCAAACTGATGATATTCCATTTTATTAATGACCCGTTAACTCTAGATGTTGACTGACGCTTACACCTTGGATGGTTGAAAATTCCCAATATCATAGAAAAGATTATGTAGAATAATTTGTGCTCTAACAAAACGGACAAAGGCCATATAGAACAAATCATGCACTTATAGAACAAACACCATTCTGCTTCTCCAACGGTGAGCTCATGCACCAATTCAATTCTGATAGAAAGTGGAGAAGTCATGAAAAATGAATTTCGACTACGTATAACTTCAGTCTGTTAAGCATATATCTGTAAACCCTGCCTGTCATATGTAGAATAAAAAAAATAAAAGAAAGTGAGATAGTGAAGATACAGTCAAGCCAAGTATCCCTACATGTACTAGCATGCTGAGAGTCATAGTTTTTAGGTGGCTTGTGAGCCATAGAATGTAAGGGAACAAAGTGTCATACCTAGCAATTCTCTGGAGTCAGCACTGCTGGAATCTTCATATGTAGAGTATTTGATAATATAATCAAGTTTTTGTTGTTTCACTTGCATTACAATTGTGTATTAATTTGTTATGACCCTAATGGGGGTATGTTATGTCACTCTAGCCAATATAAGGGATCACATGGATGAGTTAATAGTAGGTCACCCTAGTAGTGGGCCCACATAAGTAATGAGAGAGGAGATAAAATAATCGTATTGAATCTTGATGTCAAATGAGTGACTAAGTGGGTCAATGGTAATGCGAAAGCAACCCCTATGACTACTCTTCCAGATGCAAAAAGAAGACAACTACCTAACTAGCCAATCAAAATATAAAAGCAAGTGAAGATATGAAATCAAATCCATTTTGAGCATCAAATGCAGATGTCAAGGCATGTCGAGGATAGAACTACAATGAAAATAGAGATAGGGAGGGAAGGAGCGAGAAGATGGCTTCCAATCCGAGTTGTCAATCACGATGAGGAGACCGATGCACACCCTAATGATGTCATCCAAGAAAATATTTGGGATCAAAGGGACCTGGATGTGAAATCCTTTTAGGCAGCAGGGAGGGGGGGCATAGATCAATGAGATCCATCACTACAAACATCTAAAGACAGGGCGAAGCAACTATGAATGGAAGACTAGATGTTCGCTCAAACCTCGGGCACATAACTTGTGTTACACCATCTTACCTCTTGAACCTGCAGTAAATATGTGTGAATTAATTTCACTGAGTGATATTATTTTCATTGATTAGAATACATATGCATTTTTGTCATAGTTTAGATGCTTTCATTTTGATTTATTCCCATCTCCAGGAAGGGATGAGACTTCATATTCTATTCCCTCCCTACAATTGTATGACTATCTTATGAGACTGTTTCAAGAGTTATACATGGAGATTATCGGTTTCTCACATCATCCCGAGTGAAGCATGTGTTACACATTTGGAACCAGTTGTTACCCCTCATTTCAACACGAGTACCTATGCTTTTCTCTTCACTTTCTATAAAACTACCGTAAGTCCAAAGTATGCAAGTTAAATCTTACTAAGTCATGTGAGATTTTGTAATAAGGTATCCTAGGCCTATTATTGTCAGCCATGGTCAGCCCCTTTGTACCTGCTCTAGGCCCCTTTCGTCCTCGATAGGATTGGAGTTCTTGGAGTGGATCTCATTGGGACTCGTGGTTTATGGGAGCCTTTGATTTAGAGGTTATAACAGTTGTAGGGTTAGTCCATCCCAAGTCATGCGAACCTATGTCTTTCCACACGGTCATGTGTCATAGGATTTGTATGCATCCTTGGCTTTGGGTATTCACCAGAGTGTTCTCAACATGGAAATCTCATCATTCTCAACAATTTATGTTTCCCAAGCTAGTGCATCTTTCCCAGTGCATGGGACACTAGTGTAGAAAAACAACAAGGTCTCAAATTGCTCATAATAATATATAAATGATGTGGCACGTAAAAATTTTGGTCAAAATGTGAACGCGTTGTTACCCACCGAAGTGGGTGACCCCATAGGAGTTATTTTTCTCCCACCATCTCTTTAGCCAATATCTAGCAACCCCTAACAGCCATTAGTAGTTGATGATAATGTGCTATTCATATCTCTACCACCTGCATCAGTCATATATGATATGTTTCCTCGCCCATTTGGCATGAGCACACGTTGGAAGGCGGGCATCTGATCATAAGGTACCATATTCATTTTACAATTAGGTGCTTATGATTGTTTGGACTTTGGGCATTTGGCATGGATTATGGGGTAACTTGGAAGGAAGAGGGGTTTTAACCATCATTTTGTTCCCTCACCTTAAATGGGGGGTTAATCTTTCGTCCTAGTCCAGTGGGACCTCCCCTAATGGCCTAATGGGCGTAGGAGGGGAAATACAGATAGTGTAGTCACATCTCTCCCTATTCCATACTTATCACCTTCCATCTTAAATCACAAGCCCCATATTCCACCTCCCTTCTTCAGGTTCAACTGACCATTGGTTCTTTGATATTGGCACCATACATCCTCATTCTTGGGTAGGGCCTAAAACTTTGGCCTGGGAGGTTGTTGCAACTAAAAGAAACAGAAAAAGCAAATGATGGCCACAAGTATAAAACAAAAAGGATTAAAATGCAAAAGATGGTCAGGACATACACATTAGCTCGGGGGAAAAAGCCTAGCATGAGCTCTACCTCACTTATTATGGCCTTCACCCGGTTCCTGAGCACATCTTTCTCTTCATATTATGAGAAGGAGCCCATGCATGTCCCAACCCCTTGTGGGTAATGAGTTGCTGTAAATTTTTGTAGATGTTCTATGCTTGATGCAACTTTACTTTTCTTACAGCAATCACACAAATAGTTAAGTAAAATGCTGATAGAACATATCAGTGGATCTTATAGAAGACAAACCAGAAACAAAAAAATGTGATGGTGCGTTACGGCGGTCAACAGGATGCTTCAACCAGCAAAGTCTCCTTGATCAGCCAACCCAGAATGTGTCACAACAATCCTCAAATCAGCTACCGAGTCAACCCAAGTCAACTCCAGAAAAGTCAACGCTGTCCAGAAAAGTCAACGCAGGGCAGCAAGCTAAAAGTCAACACAGCAACAAGTTCGATCAACCTTTTGACCTCGGTTTCTGTGCCAATGTGCACGGCCTCCCAAAATCGAAGTCTCCAACAATTTTCAGCCCTTTTGGACCATGCGTTGACCAAAGTCAACGCTAGTCAAACTTCCTTGGAAACCCTAGCTGCAGAAATTTCGTCCTTCCTCTTGGCCATACAGATTCGTCCTTCTTCTTCCCACGTGTGAGCTGAAATTGTCCTCCAAGGAGCTCGTACTAGATCAGATGAGTGAAGAAGATGTGTGATGAGTTGTTGTGAAATGCTCTCCAACTTTCGCTGTATTTATATCCATCATTGAGGTGTGTGACACATCTGCTGGGGGTGTAAAACCTTAAAGCCGACCTGCACATATAATTTATTATAAATAATAAATTCAAAATAAATGTTCTGCTCATCGGATTAAGATATATTTTATATGGATTTTACACCTCTCCGAAAGAGGAATCCAACAAAATTATTAGTATCTTAATATGAGCATCACAACATGGAGTTTGGACCTAGTTGTCCAAATTTAACACTCCCTCTCAACTAGGGAGAACTCCATCCATCAGTGCAATCAAACATCGTGCATCATCCCGCCGTAACTTGCTTTGCTGGCCTCTTTATTTCAGAACAGAAGTGGGTCAGTCACAAAGACATCATCCCCCGACTGACATAATCAGCCCAGAGGTTCGAAACCTCTATCAGACTCACAGAGAGTCTCCAACCAACCCGAAGTTGGTTCATCTGACCCGAAGTCAGGCAGAGGTCCCAGACCTCACTAAACTTGATCCCAGATCAAGTGGTTGGACCGTGCCATCCTAGATAGAGAGTACGGCAATCTCTGATGCGTCCATCAGTCTTTGCTAATAGTCTCTAGCTTTTCCCACCTCATTGGCCAAATGAGAGGTACTTCCCATGAGCCTTGAACTCAATGGGTAGGATGCATACGGGGCACAGAAAATGAGAGGTGAACCAACTCAAAATCACAATGGTGGGGTCCAATCACACCACCAAGGTTGGCAAGCCTAGCCTTGTGGTTGCCCATAGCTCCAAGAAGCTCTCCCCAAAGCCCCCCAAAGCTCCCAGAGCTCATCGTCCAACAGGACCCACATCATAGGGTCTTTCCACGACACCAAGACTCTCACGGAAGGTTAGGAACTTGACCTTCCCCAGGGGCTTAGTGAGAATATACGCGACCTGCTCATCAGTTCCTATATGATCGAGCCTTACGGCGCCTCGCTGTACCATATCCCGGATAAAGTGGTACCTGATATCAATATGCTTGGATCGGTCGTGGAACACAGGATTCTCGGTCATACGAATCCCACTCTGATTATCACAGAGTATCACAGTGGTATCTAGCACATGTCCAAACAGCTCACTAAAGAGCTTCCGCAACCAAACTGCTTCACAACAGGCCATACTAGCAGCAATGTATTCGGCCTCCGCGGCGCTCAAAGCCACCGACTTCTGCTTCCTGCTCATCCATGAGATCGAAGCAGAACCAAGATTGAAGCAGCATCTCGATGTGCTCTTACGATCCACCACACTGCCAGCCCAATCGGCATCAGTATATCCACGGAGTGTCACACTCCCAGCAGTGTATCTCGGCCCATGGTTTATCGTGCCCCGAAGATATCTCAGAAGATTCTTGGCACCAACCCAGTGAAAGTGATGAGGCTCAACCATCTGTTGACTCAAAGTGTTCACTGCAAAACATATATCTGGACGGGTGTTCACTAAGAACATCAAAGCTCCTACGAGTTGACGATACTCAGTAGGATTTGCCAATACGGGCCCAGCAGCGCTGCCACTCAACTTCTTGAAGTTGAGTTCCATTGGTGTTGACACAGACTTGCAATCCACCATACCAAATCTTTCCAAAAGTTTCACAATATATTTTCCTTGAGAAAGGAAAATCTCTCCAGGTCTCTGCCAGACCTCCAGGCCTAGGAAGTAGTGCATCAGTCCTAGGTCCTTCATCTCGAACTCAGCAGCAAGCTCCCTCTTGCATTGATGAATGAGAGGGTCGGCACCTGTCAGGAAGAGGTCGTCCACATACAGCACCAGAATGAGAGGCTTCCCTTGGACAACCTTGAAGTAAAGGTTCGGATCAGCATTACTTCGAGTGAAGCCCAGCTTCATCAAGTAGCTATCTATCCTCTCGTACCAAGCTCTGGGTGCTTGCTTCAACCCATAGAGGGCTTTCTTTAACCTGCAGACATGAGTGTCTCGATCATGGACTTCAAACCCTAGAGGTTGTTCTACATGCACCTCTTCTTTTATTGCACCATGCAGAAAAGCAGTCATGACATCCATCTGATGAAGACTCCATCCTTGCGTAGCAGCAAGGGCTATGATTGATCGAATGGTGGTATATCGTGCCACAGGTGCAAATATGTCATCATAATCTATTCCTTCCTTTTGAGAGAAGCCACGGGCAACAAATCTTGCCTTGAACTTTTCAGCACTCCCATCAGATCCATGTTTGATCTTGTAGAGCCATTTCGCGGTGACAACTGATTTGTCCTTCGGCCTCGGAACCACATCCCAGACATCATTCTTCATTATGGATTCATATTCTTCGTGCATAGCATCCTTCCAGACTTGATGCTTTACGGCTTCCTCAAAGGATCCAGGTTCAGATTGTACAATAGTACTCACGGCAGCTAGATACCCTTAGTATCTACACGACTTCTTGCTTTCTCGGAATGCCCCCCTTGGGGCAGCATGTCCCTCAGCATCTTCGAGGGTGTCCCTGAGCCATGATGGTCTCTTTCCCAGTGAAGGAGATGGATCAATAGGGTCCATTAGTCCTTCAATATCAGGCATCGTCTCATCCTGCGGTTCTTCTTGATTTCCAGGGCTTTCTTCATCATTTTCTTCAGATCTTGGAAGATCTACTACTTTCTTCAGGGAAGCATCTTCGTCAAAAGTGACATCATGGCATATCTCTACTTCCCTTTGACTAGGTACATAGACTCTATAGGCCTTAGAAGTTTCACTGTAGCCCACAAACATTCCTTTCTTCCCAGAAGCATGCAGCTTACTTCTCTTTTCTTTCGGCACATGAAAATAAACAGGACATCCAAAAATTCTAAAATGCGAGACATCAGGTTTCTTACCAGTGAAAACCTCTTTGGGAGTTTTGGAGTCCAGCGCGGAATGAGGGCATCGGTTTTGAATGTATACAGCAGTATTTGCAGCTTCTCCCCACAGAAACTTCGGTAAACCCTGGTCACATAGCATGGCACGAGCAGCTTCCACAATAGTCCTGTTCTTGCGTTCAGCAACACCATTCTGCTCAGGAGTATATGCAGTAGTAGTCTCCCTCTTAATGCCAGCTTCTCTGCAAAAGTCCTTGAACTCATTTGACTCATACTCAGTGCCATTGTCGGTCCTCAAAATCTTGATCTTCTTTCCTGTCATATTTTCCACCAAGGCTTTGAAGGTACGGAACCACATGAAAGCCTCATCCTTCTTCTTTAAGAAGTATATCCAGGTTTTGCGAGAGAAGTCATCAGTGAATGTCATGTAGTAAGAACATCCTCCTAGGGATGTCACGGGCAACATACCAGATAGATCAGAATGGACCAGTTGCAAAATATCAGATGTCTTTGTGACACTTGAGGGGAAAGGTCCCCTTGTATGCTTTCCTTCGGCACAGCCCTTACATACACCTTCATGATTATTTCCACAGTCAGGCATCCCTGTCACCACCTTCGTTGCTTTGGGAAGGGCCTTGTAATGAATGTGTCCAAACCTTCGGTGCCATAGTTCAGTTGTCGGATAGTATCACATGTCATTGCTCCCAGCGGACTTCCTCCAACCTGGTAGAGTGTGCCAACTCTAAACCCAATCGAGATAGCTTCCTTGAAGCTCTTCTTCCACATGAACACCTTTCCATCAGTGAATGTTACATTGAACCCTTTGTCTTCCATGGCTGATATAGACACAAGGTTCTTCTTCAATTTTGGTACATAGAGTACATCTTGCAAATGTAGGACTTGTCCTTGAGACAAGTGGAGGGTCACAGTCCCTGTCCCTTTCACGGGGTATGTGGCATTATCTCCAAGGATAATTTCTAGATTAGTATCCCTTTCAACCATGTCAAAGAGTGATTCCTTGAATCCAGTGATGTGTCTTGAGGCACCACTATCGATTAGCCAGACATCCATAGTGTCGGGCGGAGATGTAGCAGAGAGAGCAGATACAAGAATATACTCATTTCTTTTATCAACGGCATTAGACTCCTCATACCTGGAGTTTCTAGACCTTTTAGAAGGTTGATTGTTTCCACCAGAGGGAGCCTTCCTCTTTCCTTTGGATCTGTCGTTTCTTCGATTCCCATTCCTCCGGTTGTTGTTGTTATCATCACTATCGGGAGAATCCTTCTTGAAGGGACATTCTCTAGCATAGTGACTAGGCTTGTGACAAGTGAAACACTTACCTTTCTTTTCTTGGGCCCTTGTTCTTCCTTTGTCCTTAGGACCACCAGAGTTCTTCTTTCGAGAATGAGCACCATAGGCAGCATTTCTGTCATTTTCGAATTCCTTCATTCTTGTTTCTTCTTGCATACATCTAGACAGAAGCTCGTCAAAGTTAGGAATGGTATTATTATTGAGAATGGTAGTAGTGAATACTTGCCATTCATATGGGAGTCCTCCAAGTGTGGTGAGAACCATCTCACGATCGGCTATTGTCTCCCCAATAGCCAGCAGATTGTTCCTTGTTTCGGTCAATTTCAAAAAGTATGTTTGAACAGACTCATCCCGGCCCTTCTTCAGATTCTTCAATTTATTCTTGAGGAATAACACTTGGTTTACATTGTTTACTTTGAACATAAGGATCAATTTATCATACATCTCCTTGGATGTGCCTAGCTCAGATATATAGGCAACCAGACTTTTATGTATGGATTCCCTGATCATCAGCTTTGCTTTGATCTCCCCCTTCTTATACTTGTTTTTAGCAGCAGCAGTAGCATTGGATGGAGGTTCTTGTATCTTACCTAGTACATGGTCCATGAGATCATGGTCTTCCAATTTGAGATCTAATATCATCTTCCAGGCATGGAAGTCATCCCTTCCAGTCAGCTTGTCATTCTCCTTGAATTCATAACTTGTGGAACCCATTTTCTTTGATGGTGATTGCTAAAGATAGGGCTTGTCTTCACCTCAGCTCCGATACGATGTAAATTATTGTAGATGTTCTATGCTTGATGCAACTTTACTTTTCTTACAGCAATCACACAAATAGTTAAGTAAAATGCTGATAGAACATATCAGTGGATCTTATAGAAGACAAACCAGAAACAGAAAAAATGTGATGGTGCGTTACGGTGGTCAACAGGATGCTTCAACCAGCAAAGTCTCCTTGATCAGCGAACCCAGAATGTGTCACAACAATCCTCAAATCAGCTATCGAGTCAACACAAGTCAACTCCAGAAAAGTCAACGCTGTCCAGAAAAGTCAACGCAGCAACAAGTTCGGTCAACCTTTTGACCTCGATTTCTGTGCCAATGTGTACGGCCTCCCAAAATCGAAGTCTCCAACAATTTTCAACCTTTTTGGACCATGCGTTGACCAAAGTCAACGCTGGTCAAACTTCCTTGAAAACCCTAGCTGCAGAAATTTCGTCCTTCCTCTTAGCCGTACAGATTCATCCTTCTTCTTCCCACGTGTGAGCTGAAATTGTCCTCCAAGGAGCTCGTACTAAATCAGATGAGAAAAGAAGATGTGTGTTGAGTTGTTGTGAAATGCTCTCCAACTTTGGCTGTATTTATATCCATCATTGAGGTGTGTGACACATCTGCTGGGGGTGTAAAACCTTAAGGCTGACCTGCACATATAATTTATTATAAATAATAAATTCAAAATAAATGTTCTGCTCATCGGATTAAGATATATTTTATATGGATTTTACACCTCTCCGAAAGAGGAATCCAACAAAATTATTAGTATCTTAATATGAGCATCACAACATGGAGTTTGGACCTAGTTGTCCAAATTTAACAGTTGCCTCACCCTTAAGGGGGTAATCACTGCTATACATCATACAAAGCAAGCTCTAACCCTTCATCTACCAGCAATAATACAAAGAAAAATCGAGAAAAAGTAAAAGGCACACAAGAGGGGTGGAGAAACAAAGCCCAAGTTGGTAACTCATGCATCCACGATTGCTCCCTCCCCACATCTATACACTCAAGATGAGGAGCCCCATTATAGTTGTACCCTTTGACCATGGCACTTGACCATGAAACCTTCTCCCCTCTATTCCATCATAATTCACATGACACTTATTGATTGAAGGGTTGACCCAGGACATTTTGTGAAAATTCCTAGATCGCAATCTTACTGCAACAACTGATGTTATTTCTTCTACTTATTAATACTAAATCAAGTTATTTACGGTGCTACAAAGTAAACATCGAAATAAATTGCACTGCAGGTTTCACAAATAAAACACTGCAGAAAGTAAATGCAAGAAAAAATACTAGCACAAATATAACCACAATGACAAAATTACTTATTTACAATCGTCCCCGAAAAAACCCAATGTGGAAAACTGGTGCAGCAGATAAGGATTTATTTATTATTCTTTACCAATAATTCATGTACAAAGTTCCAAAAAGCAAAATATAACAAGAGACACTGAGAAAATTTTACTGAACAAATTCCCACAATTCACAGCATTTTTCTGCCCTTGTTGGCCTCACTGCGTCACCCTCTACACAGTGCCTGTGTCACTGCCTCTGCGTTGGTGATCAACATCCCTCCTCTGCGTTGCCCTTCCAGAATTTTCCCTGCACTCTCGGACTATTGTCGATCCCTCTCTCTCCCACTTGCAACTCTCCCTCTGATTTGATTTTCTCTTGCCGAACTTCAGCCACTGAAAAAATCGATCTGCTTGGAAAACTGAGTATCTATGTTGGTGTGTCCTCCAAGGGCCCATCGATTTCCTTCTTATAATCTCTCGTTGAGACATCAACGGCCAAGATTAAAACATAAACGATGGCTAAGATTAACTTGGACTCGATCTTCGTCTTCATTTAGAATATTCTCACCAGATTTAATTAATACTTTTTAATTAATCACATTTTCTAAGTTTTGATTTAGGAATATATTAAAAATGATTAATTATTTTAATTAAATCATCTTAAGATGGAATTTTCCCAAATGATTTATGGGTATTGGAGAATGCATGTGTCTTATTCTCTCTACAAAATCTCGAGTCTAGAGCACATCTGATGCTAGAAAAATCAACACTCCCTCTTAGCAAGGAATGTGCTCAAGTGCTGCAACCTACTGAAGCATCACTCTGACTCTGTATCACCTCCTATTGCGCTGTTGATGTCTGGCCTCAGTGCCCACCAAATCTGCACAACTTTGATTATGCGCTTCATCTGTGCTGCTGTTGACTCTGCATCTGCACTGCAACTCCCTCTCATTTGTTGCTGTTGTAACTGAGAATCCACCTGTTTCTGCTATTGAAATGGGTTCGCTATCATACCCATCTGTTCCCTGAACTGGATGAACTTAGCTCTACCTAGAGCTTTCATGAGTACGTCTGCTACTTGATCTCCTGTGGGAACATTCAACATATTGCAGCTATACTGCCCCACATTGAACACAGTCTCTGATAAAGTGACATCTGATATCAATGTGTTTCGACCTATCATGAAGTTCTGGGTTCTTAGAGAGTTTGCACAACTCTGATTATCGCAGTAAACATTGGTTGCTCCCATTTTCTTCCTGAAAAAACTCACAAGCAGCTTTCTAAGCCATATCGCTTTGCAAGCAGCTGTGTTGGCTACCATATATTCAGCTTTTGTTGAGCTCAGTGCTACCGACTTATGCTTCCTGCTGCACTAAGAGATCATCCTTAATCCAACGTTGAAGCAGTACTCAGAGGTACTTTTCCGGTCTACAGAACTACCTGCCAACTCTGCATCCGTGAATCCGCTCAAACTGACGTCATTTCCACAGGTGTAATTCAAACCATATCTGACTATTCCACACACATCTAAGAATGTGCCTAGCTACTGCCCAATGTACCCTTTTTGGTTCCACCATGATCAGACTAAGGGTGTTGACACTAAAACAAATGTCTGGCCTAGTGTTGACCAGATACATGAGCGACCCAAAGAGTTGTCTAGACAAGGTGGGGTCAACTTCCTTGTCTCCTGATGCATCTATCTTCTTTCAGTAGGTCATCATGGGCATTGCCATAGGTCGGAAATCTTGCATTCTAAATCTCTTTAGAATTTTTGTAGCATATCTTCCTTGCCCAAGGAAGATCTCCCCATTCTCCTACCAGACTTCCACTCTTAGAAAATAATGCATCAACCCCATATCCTTCATGTCGAATTTTGCTTCAAGGTTCTTCTTGCAATCCTTTATGAGCCCTGATGACCCTGTTAAAAACAAGTCATCTACATGTAATACTAGAATGAGCGGCTCATTCTCCACCATCAAATAGTAGAGATTGGGATCAACATCACTCTTGATGAATCGCAACTGCTGCAAGTAACTATCAATCCAACCATACCATGCTCTAAGTGCCTGCTTGAGCCCATAGAGAGCTTTCTTTAACCTGCATACATGAGTTCTCCTCGCACGAGTCTCGAAGCCTACAATTTGTTCTATATACACCTCTTCTTCTATCACCCCGTTCAAGAATATTGTCTTGACATCCATCTGGTGAATCTCCCATCCCATCTAAGCTATTAGGGATATAACGGATCTGATAGAGGTATATCTAGCGACTGGGGCAAATGTCTCCTCATATCTGTTTGTGCGTACCCGTTCTCCACAAACCTAGCCTTATACTTCTCTACACTGCCATTTGCAATGTACTTGATCTTGTAGATCCACCTTGAACCTACAACTGATCTATCCTCTGGTCTAGGTACCACTTCCCAGACAACATTAGTCATGATAGACCTGTATTCTTCTACCATGGCATCCACCCACACCTGGAGTTGTACGACTTCCTGAAAACTGGAGGGTTCTCCAACTTGAGCTACATGGGCTTGGTATTTGTCATGATGTCTACGCTACATCTTGTTGTCTTTTAGAGCTCCGACAAACTCCTGTGCATCCCTCAGCGTCTAGAGTACTTCCCTACTGGTTCTACCACTGGGGGTGGGTGGCTCAATCAAATCCTCCTCCTGTTCTTGTTGTTCCATCTGCTAAGAACTACCTACATCTCCTACTCGTGGGGAAATACTAGTCACTATACTTGATCCTGGTGATTGTCCTCCTGCATGTCCTTCCTACTTTCCCTGTTGTTGTTGGACTAATAGAACATCTACTAACTGATCACCTGTAGACATCTCTCGAGAACTTCTGAAATCCCTATCTTCCATGAAATTTGCATCTCGCCTTACTACAATTTTCCTGATGCTAGGAATGTAGATCCTGTATGCCTTTGATGTCTCGTTATACCCAACAAGGTACCCCTTATCTGCAGTCTGATCCAACTTACTACGCTTCTTGTCTGGAATGTGGAAATAAGCCACACTCCCGAAAATCCTTAGATGACTTACCTTTGGCTTCTTCCCCGTGAACACCCCTTTTGGCATTTTCTTCTCAAATGCTCTGTGAGGAGTTCGATTTTGAATATACACTGCTATGTTGCATGCCTCTGCCCATAAAAATCTACTCAAGTCTTGGTCATATAACATAGCCTTTACTGCCCCGACTATTGTTATGTTTTTCCACTCCGCTACTCCATTTTGCTATGGATTATATGGAGTTATCCACTCTTTCTTGATACCCTCCCTTCTGCGGAAATATGTGAAGTCTTTATCTGTATACTCTTCACCATTATATGAATGCAATACATTGATCTTTTCCCCTATCATGTTCTCTACAAGGGCTTTGAACTCTCTGAACCGATCAAAGACCTCATCCTTGGCCTTTAAGAAATACATCCATGTTTTCCTAGAGTGATCATCAATAAAGGTCACGAAATATCCGTTATTTCTCAGAGCTCTAGTGGACTTTGGGCCACAACTATCTGAGTATATCAACCCCAATACGCCATTTGCTCTGCTATCACTTCTGGGAAATTCTACCTTTGCATACTTTCCTAGTACGCATCATTTGCATACATCATCATGCCCAGTACTGAGAACTGGAACTTGTTGAGATTTTGGATAGCATCGGATGTGCTCTAGCTACGAAACTTTGTGGAGGTGCTAGAACACATGAGATCTCCAAGACCCTGAAATCGTTTGGAGAAATTCCACCTGGAGCCTAAGTTATTCCAATAATTAATTATTTTAATGGAGACCCTAAGTCTAACTTAGGGAAATTAAATAATTAAAGGGAATTAATTTAAACATGTGGATAAGAATGTTTGAAGTGATGAGGATCAAGTCTTTTCTAATCTTAGTCGTTGATTAGAGATTAGATCACGGTCATTGAATGTTCAACGAGAAAAGTATTAAAGGAAGGCTTGGGGTCAGTTGGAGCAAACACATAGCGTTAGAACTTGAGCTAAGTCAAAATTCTGGGGCGCGGTTTGCTGAGAATTTTCAAGTGAGCTTGCAGTTCAATGAGGGGTAGATCGGCAAAGGGATTTATGAATCTGAGGCCGAGAATACAATTGTAGAGAGGCAAATATGTACTAGAGAGGCAACGTAGTCCAAAAAGGGTGACGCAAAGGTAGCGTAGGCCCAGCAAGGGTGACGTAGACCAATCCAGGCTCACACAAAGCCAGCGCAAAGGTTCATGCAGTCACAGGAGGGTGACGCAGGCCAGGAAGGGTTGACGCAAAGCCAGAAGCTACAACGTTGGGGTTTCAGTGGGCAAGAAAGGGCTCATATTCAGCAGATCAAACAGAATGATGCAGCCACACTAAAGGGTGATGCAGTGATTGCTTAGGCACCTGTGGGGTTCCTCATTCTCAACTGGATCAGCCATATTTTTTGCTCCAAAGATAGAGGGACATCTGTCGGGATTTCTCTATTGGGAAACCACTACTGGTGCCCTTGTTTTTATTCAGAATTCTGCATAATAATAAAACCCTCATGAGTTGTTGCATCGGATTTCCCACATTGGGTTTTTCCGAGGACATTTGTCCAAAAAAGATTATGTCCTTTGTCATGTGTGCTTAATTCTTCTATACTTGATCTGTATGTATGTGTATGTTGTAGTTGTATGTACTTTGATGTTTTACTGAATAATTCAGGAAAATAACTTGTTAATTAAATCAAACAAGTAGGAGAAGTAAATCATAATACTGCAGTAGGGTTTCTGTAATAAGGATTCAGAAATTTTCACATGGTATTAGAGGTATTGCAAATCAGGGGGAGTTGAAGCCATCAATGAAGTATATAAAAAAGAGATATATATAAAATAGTACATATACTTATATACCAAGTGTTACACAGCAATTTGTCACCGTCCATGCAATTCCCCGTCCCGCACATTAGAGGGCTTATTCCGTGACCTGTGTTTAGTGACATGATCTGAAAACACTCTCATGGCATTCCCCTAAACATGGACTTTCATTCCCCTGAGACATCTCCTTGTGAAAAACCCTAAAAATAGCCTTTTCATCCTTGGCGCGACTAGCCAGTGTTATACCCGCGCCAATTGGCACTCTGTCTCAGAGTCGCACTCGCACCAGGCTTAATAAAAGATGTTTTTTAAAAATAAATGGCGGAAGATTGACTCCAACCAACTCCTGAACTGGTCTCTAAATTGAGTTGGGACGTTTGGCTCCGGATTTCCATGTAGAGGAAGTAGTTTGCCACCTCTCATGGAAGCTTCCTTGAGGATAGGGCCAATCCCATGATTGTAAGGAACCCAACTCCTCTTCCACCATCTATATAAGCTTGCCATTTCCCTTTGCAAGCTAATCTCCAAGAGCCTTCATAGCCTAAAGAATGCTGCAAGAGCTTTGATAGTCTTCATAGTGCCAAATCTATAGCAAGGAATGGTGGGGAAAAATGGAACCAGCATCATTGTCGTGTCGACAGTATGTCACTCTTGAACATGGCACTTGTCTACATTCGTGTTGGGTTGGGGACATCTCATCTCATTATCTGTTTACCTCTGTGGATTTGGGTAATCCTTTTTGACCTCTCATCTGTTCTTTGCCTCGTCACCATGACCTCTGATCTTTTGATGTCAAATACTGCCAAATCCACTGTTGTGCCGCCGATATGTTCAAGAGAAGTTGACCTCTGCAAAATTTCAACCTTCCTATGATTCTCATCTGATCTTGATTCACAAAGACATTATGTTCCTCTGTCTCGCGTCGATAATGTGGGAAACACTATGGCCCACCTTCGATCAAGGTCACTTCCTGTCGACTTCAGCGCATTATCCAGGAAACTGATCTAGAGACTCCCTTCTGGTACCTTGGAGTCTGCATGCCTCAATGGTAGGTTCTTCGCATTCGACGTGAGGTTTTCATCATTGGCCTCCGATCGAGTGTTCGACGCCAGCTCACTGATTCACATGCCGTAGATTGTACCTATAGTACCTTGAGGGCCATTGTCATTATTGGTGGTACCTCTCGCGTCTGTTAACAGCGTTCATCATTGGCTGGTAATCAGGCAATGTTCTTGCATGTTCGACTTCAGCTCACTTATTCGCATGCTTGAACTTGTACTTTGTTCGGGTCGAGATGGAGCGCAAGACCCTGGATTTTGTTTGTTGGAATCCAGGCTGCGGTTTTATGGATTATTATGATTGGTTACATGACTCACTGATTGGATGGCTGCGACCATACCTGAGTCTCTTTATCGATCCTTATTGGATGGCTGCGTCCATTCCTCAGATCTGGATTCTTGTATACCCTGTTATGGATCGTTGCGCCCATACCACATATGTATCATGTATTTGAGATATCAGTTGTACTCCTCTACGCAGGTTTTCCGACGGCAGTGTTTTCAGTTGGACACATTCTTGTAATGCATTTCACCCCTCTCTCTCTTTCGGGCCTCATGCTTTAGGGGGCATCTGTTACACAGCAATTTGTCACTGTCCCTGCAATTCCCCGTCCCGCACATTGGAGGGCTTATTCCGTGACCTGTGAGCAGTGACATGATCTGAAAACACTCTCATGGCATTCCCCTAGACATGGACTTTCATTCCCCTGAAGACATCTCCTTGTGAAAAACCCTAAAAATAGCCTTTTCATCCTTGGCGCGACTAGCCAGTGTTATACCCGCACCAATGTGGGAAATCTTCCAAAGAGGGCGCGCCAATTGGCGCTCTGTCTCCAAGTCGCACTCGCGCCAGGCTTAATAAAGGGTGTTTTTTAAAAATAAATGGCGGAAGATTGACTCCAACCAACTCCTGAACTGGTCTCTAAATTGAGTTGGGACGTTTGGCTCCGGATTTCCATGTAGAGGAAGTAGTTTGCAACCTCTCATGGAAGCTTCCTTGAGGATAGGGCCAATCCCATGATTGTAGGGATCCCAAATCCTCTTCCACCATCTATATAAACTTGCCATTTCCCTTTGAAAGCTAATCTCCAAGAGCCTTCATAGCCTAAAGAATGCTGCAAGAGCTTTGATAGTCTTCATAGTGCCAAATCTATAGCAAGGAAATTGACGATTGAAGAGAGAGGCTTGTCCCCATTCCCGACAAACTTTACTGAGACGTATTCCGCTGACGACCCGCCAAAGGAAGGTTCAGCGTCAGAGCCTGGTTGTATTTTCCTTTGTATGAATTAATAATAAGCGACTTTGGTTATGGTTCCACTCGTATTGTTCATTATGATCATGAGTTGTGTCTTCTCTGATTGATACATAATTGCATATATCGGATTTTACGCTTGTGTTTGTCGTGTTTCTTGTGTGTGCAGGTGTTCGATCGCGGCGAGCAAGAGGATTGTGATCTGCCGATGCAAAGAAACGGGAGTGTCATCTTCCCTACAAACAACAGCGTTGGACTTGAGGTAGGCCTTCATCGCAAGTTGGTTTATTGTAATTAGGAACCTGCGCCTTAGCGTGATACGATTGTTGCTAGACCCGATCTGGGCTGGTAGGGATCGCCTCTGTCCGCAGAGGGGATTTACCTCTACAACACCAAGACAATTTGCTATGGTTATTTTGATTATTCTTTAAGTGGTTTACAAGCTCGTGGTTTTAGAAGCCCATGGTAATTTCCCATGGTATTTGCAAGGTAAAATAAGAACAAAAGGAATAAAAAATCTCTATGTGAATGGTAAGTTCACTTTTACGTGGAGAACATTAACCGAGTCAAATACACATAAGTGGACATATATTTTATAGGTGAATAGCCACATTTCACTAGGGTTGTAGCTTTTCCAAAAAAAAACAAAAAGAGTTAAAATAAATAAATAAATAAATCAATTGTTAAAAAATAAATAAATAAATAAAATAAAATAAAATTATAAATAAAAATAAATAAATAAAACTAGAATTTACTTAGTCAAAGAACTCATCACTAAAGGAAGACTATATTTATACTATTAAGGATTTCTTAAAATATTAAGGAATCATTATTAAAGCTGGAAGGTAAATAAAAGGAAAAAGAGGTTATTAAAGGTTTAAGTATTGGAAAAGTAGAAAAGGAGATAAATCATTATATTCTAAATATTTTATTCAAAAATGGAATATATACATATATAAAAGAATTTGAGCCTCTTTTAAAACAGAATATTAGTGAAGGATTCATTACCAAAGAT
This sequence comes from Pinus albicaulis, assembly GCA_034641835.2. Lineage (NCBI taxonomy): Eukaryota > Viridiplantae > Streptophyta > Pinopsida > Pinales > Pinaceae > Pinus > Pinus albicaulis. Next base: position 985,014,974 of record CM076569.1, read on the forward strand.
TGAAGGAATAATAGTAAAGGATATTGGAAAGAATAATTAAGCCTGAGGGTTTATTAGAGGGAAATAATAATATTTTATTATAAAAATTAGGAAGGGTCACTCTTAAAAACCCCGAAGTTATCTGACAAAATGGCATCCAAAACAGAACTAAAAGAGGGAAGATTTCCTAAAAATTATAGTATGTGTGTCGATGCGCTAATTGAAATTAAAGGGTCACTTGCAGGAAAAGAGGTTCTCATATCTATCGATTTTACTCGAAAGAATAATTATGTTAGTACCAATGTGCTAACCAATTAGTGATCCCTGAATCAAATATAACTGAAGCAGGTTCATTTAACACAAATGACAAACAATACAACATAGAGAATTTACACCTAAGTATTGGGGAGTATTCCCTTGTCTCGCAATTCACTGTTAAAACCTTAATTTCCAATAATAGTGATATAGTTATGGATTCGTTCTGGATGGAATCACTAGGGTCATTCATCTTTAATACAAAAAATAAGTTTTTAACATTCTCCTACAAAAAAAAAAGAAAATAACACTACAGGACGTTAACTTAAAGCCAAATTCAGTGACACCTGAAGACATACAAGAAATTTCAAAAGTAATTTCTTAAGAAAGTAAAAAGGTGATACAAAATATGCAAAAAGAAATTGACAAAATCACCACTAACAAGAATGAAGAAGTTGCTCGCCTCAAGGACCACAACGAAAAATTACTAATACAAATTAAAAAGTTGAAAAAGGACAAGAAGTCATTAGAAAACAAGGTGCAACAACTTGTCGAAAAGGAATCGTCGAAACCTTCAAATGTAGAAATTCAAGTTGAATAAAAACGAACATTGATCTTATAAATGCACAACTCAAGAAGAAGACAAGCTAGTTGCAAAAGATGCAAACTTAGATGTTGTAGTTCCAACAAGGAACATTCTAAGTAAAGGCTCTGTAACCAGCTCAATAACATCGTCGCTGGAAGAAAATCAAATAAGGCAAACCAAAAAGGTTCCCTATCGACATCCAAATCATGGGATCAGATGACTCGACCAAACTATGTATTCAGAACAGAATCAACAAGCTGATATTCCGAAGAATACTAATGTTGGTGCAATCCACTCATGTGATCAAAAGTCGTCACTAGTTGCCAGTCGCCGTAAGATTCCACAGAAGATTGATTTAGGATGGTCCGATCCATTCTCCGTGCGACAATTTTGTTTGTCACTCAGAGGATCATATCAACTTGTGTCAACCAGGATGACTACTCCGAGAAGACAAGACATGCGTACCAGAGACAAGAATCAAGGCTTTTCATCAACAAGCTCTGAGGACAAAGCTTTTGAGAAGGAAGGCAATGTAATAAATAAATTGATGTAAATAATGATTAATCAGTTAATTAGTAATTAGGTTGAAAGGCCATGTCTGATGAGACATGACCTTTCGTGAGGAGGCACCTACGTAGGTATATAAGCAAGCCTCATTTGTAATTCTGAACCATCTCATCTCATTCTTCATACCTTTTATAATATAATATTTGTATCCTCATGGATATCTTTGTATTCCAAGTGTTCTGGAGTATTTAAGCTTGAGAAGGAACTTTGTTCACTTCAGTATGCCATTGCCTTTTCCTCTAGAGAAAGAATGCCTTGCCCCTGGGGCTACAAATGGACTCTGCCATCCTTTAGAAGCAAAAATAGGAGGTCGCCTCTGTCCTCTGTTGCTGCCCATGATAGATGGTGTCACCTCCTCCTCCTCCTTCTACTATGCCTCTTGTTCTTGTTCCTCCTCTTCCTCCTCATGTTCCTGCTCCTCCTCCTCCTCTACCTCTCTCTCCCCTACAACAACTACCTCCTCCATTGCCTCCAGATCCACCTCCAACCAATCAGGGATTGATTCCATGATAGGCCTCTCAATCTCAACCCTCCATGTAGCAATGTTGTCAACATGGTCCAATGAGATGACTTCCACGTCAGGGGTTTTTTGAAATTGTCTCACCCACAATCAGAGATTGTAGTAGACGTAGACAATGTCATTGAGGCACTGAAACTCCAACCTATATTAGGGTCATAGATTGTAAATTAGTACTCAAAAATTTTAAATAATAAAAATAATAATTTATAATTTATAATTTATTCAAAAATTTAATTCGAAATTTTTTAACCTATTGTACATTTTAATGTGTATTTTGTCAAATACACTCCAGTTGCGCTAGCATTTGAAGGAACGGCATTTTTGGCTGAGCACTCGAATGGCAAGATTTTGGAGATGGCGTACTCTGCCACCATATAGCTTGTCCACCAAGCATCTACAAGTTAAAAGAAATAAGAGAAACACAAGAAAAAACAATGAAATTCTAAACTTGAAGCAAATTATGAAAAGACAATGAATTATTAAATTTGAAACAAACTAAAGCTTACCTGGCATTCTCGTCTTCCTATCGTTTATAGCCATGGTAAAACCAAATCTACAACCTGCCATCCTATTTATCTCCATTTCTTTAGAAATATCTTTATGTTCATGTTCGAATGTCACCATCCTCTCAACACAAGTGAGGAATCCATCCATCACCTAAGCATCAAATCTGAAACCACCAGACTTTAGAGTACAAAAATGCTAGGTTGAGGTAGATCCCTACAGCGTGAATGGGGCAATGTAGGGTATTGTTCCATCGCTCATCAATCACTCTCCATAGAAATTATTGTTTCGTAAACCCCTTGTCCCCCTTATTTTCATAATAGGCATGAACAGCTTCTTTGGCCCTATCCATGGCCTCATACAAGTAGCCCATGCAAGCTTGGAAACATTGAGAGGAGGGTGAATCAGTGTTTCTTTTCAATTGTTATTTTTACCAGTTAAGATCACCTATAATTAGAACACAAAGTGAACAATGATAGAATAATAATTTTATTAATCAATGACGAGGACTCCAATCCTCTATACAATGAATCAAGTACAATAATAATTAGAGCTCCAACCCTCTCTTCCCAAGGCTCCAACCTTGTCACTTTGAGGCACCAACCTCTAGGGTTCCAACCCTACCTTCCAAGGGTCCAACCTTGTCACTATGAGGCACCAACCTCTAGGGCTCCAACCCTATCTCTGGTACAGGCTCCAACATGGTCTTCTTGAGGACTCCTATCCTCTAGGGCTCCAACAATTCACTTCAATTCTTCAAGATAGATTCAACGATTCTTCACGGTTCCTAATATCTTCTGCAACGAGCCCTGGCAATATCTTCACCTTCAGCACTACCCTCAAACGATCTCCAAGGCACTTAGCTCATCAACGACAACATTTGTCTTCACGTGAAGGTGTCTCCACAACTCTTCATGTCACCCAACAAGTGCAGAAATTCCGATCTCTTGAGATCGCATTTAAGGGCACAAAGATCGAGGAAAAGAGAGATCATTGACCGAAGCCCTAATCTGCTGCATTGACTTTTTCCTTGTTGACTTTCTGTTGACCAACATTGACTTTTGAGGAGTTGTCTTTCAGGGGTGTGTGTGACACTTGGAGGATTGGTTGATCTGTTGGAGAAAACTTTGTTGCACAAGAAGAATTGTAAAATCTAATCTATATTATTGGCTTGTCTTCTGTTGATCTATTATTATGTTCTATCAGCATTTTACCTTCGTGTTTATGTGATTGCTAAATTGAATTGGGCCTAAGAAAGATTGAAGTAAAATTGCATTAAGCATAGAACATACCATGGTTATTTAAAATTAACATGGTATCGGACCTGAGGTGAAGACAAAGCCCAAGATAATGTGAAAAGAAATCACCGAAGAAGAAATCCTATCAAGGACCAATGGCCTCCTCCACCTATAAGGGTTTCAAATCTGATGATAAGTTGATTGGCAAGTATGATTATCATGCACGGAAGATGTCCTTGGATTTGGCAGTAGAAGATCAAGATGTCATGGATTATGTATAGGGCAAGATTCATGAGCCTCCATCAAATGCACCTACTGCCACAAAGATGAAGTATAGAAAAGGGCAAATCAAAGCAAATATTATTATCCAAGATTCTATACATAAGCTCTTGGTTGCTTATATTTGTGAGCTGAGAACATCTAAAGAGATGTTTGATAATTTGGTTAGCATGTTCAAAGCTAGCAATGTTAATCAAGTTCTTTTCTTCAAGAATCAATTGAAGAATATCAAGAAGGGCAAAGAAGAATCTATTCAATCCTATTTTATGAGGCTCACTGAAATCAGGAATAATCTCCTAGCTATTGGAGAAGAAATAGTTGATCGAGAGATGGTTCTCATTGCGCTTGGAGGTCTCCCCTGTGATTGGTATGTATTCAATACCACTATCCTTAATTATAATGTGATCCCTGATTTTGATAAAATATTGACGAGATCCACTCAACAGGAGACAAGAATGATGGAGAGAAATCATCCCTCTAATGGAAATGGAAGTGACCCTACTGCCTTCACCGCTCATGCAAAAAAGAAGAACCATGGTGGCCCAAGAAATCAGAACAATGGAAGAGCGGGGTCCAAAGGAAGGAAGAAAAGATGTTACACTTGTAACAAGTTTGGTCACTATGCAAGAGAGTGCCCCAATAGAAGGGACTCTCCCAGGGATGATGACAACAACAACTCCAGGGGGAATGGCAAACAAAAGGAACAACAGGTTCAAAGGAAAAAGGAAGGCACCCTCTGATCATAGTGGAAATGGGCAACCTTTCAAGAGGTCAAGAAATTCCAGGCATGACGAGTCTAATGTTGTTGATAATAAGAAAAATGAATTTATTCTTGTATCTGCCCTCTTTGTTGCATCTCCTCTCGACACCCTGGATGTCTGGTTGATTGATAGTGGTGCTTCAAGGCACCTCACTAGTTATAAAGAAGCCCTCTCTGATTTGATTGAGAAGGATACAAATCTAGAAATTATCCTTGGAGATAATGTCACCTATCCCGTGAAAGGGACAAGGACTGTGACCCTTCATCTATCTCAAGGTCAAGTCCTCTGTTTACAAGATGTGTTGTACGTACATGGTTTGAAGACAAAGGGTTCAAGGTGGCATTCGTTGATGGAAAGGTACGCATCTAGAAGAAGAACTTCAAAGAAGCTCTTTCTATTGGTTTTAGAGTTGATACACTCTACCAGGTTGGAGAAAGTCCATTGTGGGCTATGTCATGTGTAACAACTCTTCAAACAAAGTTATGGCACCAGAGGTTTGCACACCTTCATTACAAAGCCCTTCCCGAAGCAAGAAAGGTGGTGGCAGGGATGCCCAAATTTAAACATAACCATTAAGGTATATGTCAGGGTTGTGCCGAAGGGAAGCATACAAGGGGACCATTACCCTCAAGTGTCACAAAGACATCTGATATCTTGCAATTGATACATTCTGATTTATCTGGTATGTTGCTCGTGACATCCTTGGGAGGATGTTCCTATTACATGACTTTTACAGATGACTTCTCCCGCAAGACCTGGATATATTTCTTGAAGAAGAAGGACGAAGCATTCAAATGGTTTCATACCTTCAAGGCCTTAGTGGAAAATCAAACCGAGAAGAGAATCAAAGTTTTGAGTACCGATAATTGGTCTGAGTATGAGTCAAATGAATTCAATGACTTTTGCAGTGAAGCTGGCATTAAGAGGGAGACCACAACTGTGTATACCCCTAACCAAAATGGTGTTGCTGAAAGAAAGAATAGGACCATTGTGGAAGCTTCCCGAGCCATGCTATGTGACCTAGGTCTTCCGAAGTTTCTATGGGGAGAAGTTGCGAACACTGTTGTGTACGTTCAAAATAGATGCCCACATTCCGCTCTGGACTCCAAGACTCCCGAAGAAGTCTTCTCTGGTAAGAAACTTGATGTTTGTCATTTTAGAGTTTTTGGTTGTCCTGTTTACTCTCATGAGCCGAAAGAAAAGAGAAGCAAGTTGGATGCTTCTAGAAAGAAGGGAATGTCTATGGGCTACAGTGAAACTTCAAAGGCATACAGAATCTATGTGCCTAGTCAAAGAAAAGTGGAGATATGCCACGATGTCACCTTCAATGAAGATGTTTCCCTCAAGAAAGTAAGAAATCTTCCTAGCTCCAAGGAAGACAAAGAAGATGAAGAAGCAGAGAAGCAGGAAGAGCCGAAGGATGAACCAATGCTCGATGTTGAAGGACCAATGGATCCTATTGATCCACCTCCTTCAAATAGAAAGAGACAGTCATGGCTTAGGGACACTCTCGAAGAAGTCGAGAGACATATTGCCCCAAGGGGGACATTCCGTGAAAGCAAGAAGCCGAATAGGTACCAAAGATACCTAGCAGCCATGAGTACAATTGTACAATCTAAGCCTGGATCATTTGAAGAAGTCATAAAGCATCAAGTTTGGAAGGATGCTATGCACGAAGAATATGAATCCATTATGAAAAATGATGTCTGGGAAGCGGTCCCAAGACTAGAGGAAAAATTTGTTGTCACCTCCAAATGGCTCTATAAGATCAAGCATGGATTTGATGGTAGTGCTAAAAAGTACAAGGCAAGATTTGTTGCCCAAGGCTTCTCTCAAAAAGAAGGCATAGATTATGATGATATATTTGCACCTATTGCTCAAAATACCACCATTCAATCTATTATTGCCCTTGATGCAACGCAAGGATGGAGTCTCCATCAGATGGATGTGAAGACTGCTTTTCTGCATGGTTCAATAAAGGAAGAGGTGTATGTGGAGCAACCTATGGGGTTCGAAGTCCAAGATAGAGACACCTATGTATGCAGGTTGAAGAAAGCCCTCTATGGATTGAAGCAAGCCCCCAGGGCTTGGTATGAGAGGATAGATAGCTACTTGATGAAGCTAGGCTTCACTCGAAGTGATGTTGATCCAAACCTTTATTCTAAGATTGATAAAGAAAGGCCTCTCATTCTGGTTCTCTATGTGGAAGATCTCTTCCTAACAGGCACTGACCCTCTCATTTATCAATGTAAGAGGGAGCTAGCTTCCGAGTTTGAGATGAACGGCCTAGGACTGATGAATTACTTCCTAGGCTTGGAGGTCTAGCAAAGGCTAGGAGAGATTTTCCTTTCTCAAGGAAAATATGTCGTGAAGTTGTTGGAGAGATTTGGTATGCTGGACTATAAGTCTGTGTCGACACCGATGGAACTCAACTTTAAGAAGTTGTGTGGAAACGTTGTTGGGCCCGAGCTGGGAAATCTCACCAAGTATCGACAACTCGTGGGGGCCTTGATGTTCTTAGTGAACTCCTGTCCGGACGAATGTTTTGCAATGAACACTTTCAGTCAACATATGGTTGATCCACATCACATTCACTGGATTGGTGCCAAGAATCTATTGAGATATATTCGAGGCACAAACAACCATGGGCTGAGATACACTACCAATAGATTGAGACTCCATGTATATACTGATGTCGATTGGGCTGGCAATGTGGTGGATCGCAAGAGCACATCTAGATGTTGCTTCACCTTGGGTTCTACTTCGATATCTTGGATGAGCAGGAAGCAAAAGTCGGCTACTTTGAGCACCACTGAGGCCGAATACATTGCAGCGAGTATGGCCTGTTGTGAACTTGTTTGGTTGAGAAAGCTCTTCAGTGAGCTGCTTGGACATGTGCTAGATACCACTGTTATCCTTTGTGATAACCAGAGTGGGATTCGTCTTTTTGAGAATCTCATGTTCCACGATCGATCCAAGCATCTTGAAATTAGGTACAACTTTATCAGGGATGTGATACAGTGAGGCGTCGTAAGGCTTGATCACATTGGGACTAATGAGGAAGTCGCGTATATTCTCCCAAAGCCCCTAGGGAAGATCAAATTCTTAACCTTCCGTGAGAAGCTTGGAATTGTGGAAAGACCCTACTCTAAGGGTCATGCTTGAATTGGACTATGAACTCTGGGAGCTCCAAGGGGCTTGGGGATAGCTTTCTAGAGCTATAATCACACACGAGGCTAGGTTTGTCGAACCTTGTTGTGCTTCTGCCCCACCGCTATGATATTGAGTTGGTTCACCTCTCTTTGATCTATGCCCCGCGCGCATCCTACCCATGGAGTTTTGGACTCATGGGAAGTACCTCTCATTTGGCCAATGAGGTGGGAAATGTGGATATAGACCAATAGCAAGACCGATGGACGCATTGGAGTTTGTCGTACTCTCTATGTCTAAGATGGCTTGTGTCCAACACCTTGATCTGGGATCAAGTCTGATGAAGTTCTTACCTCTAAACTAACTTCGGGTCAATAAACTAACTTCGGGTTAGTATGAGACTCTTTTTGAGTTCGATAGAGGTTTTAACCTCTAAGCTGACTTCAGGTCAGCAGAGCGTGATGTCTTTGTGACTCACCCTTTTTGTTCTATTTGCGAAGAAGAGCCAGCGAAGCAAGTTACGACAGGATGACGCAGGAGTGTAGGATGATAGTACACAATAGTACTGATCACTGGATGGCACATGTGGACAAATGGAGTTCTCCCTAGTTGAGAGGGAGTGTTAATTTTGGGCAACTAGGTCCAAACTCCAAGTTGCATTGCTCATATGATGATGATTATATTTTTGTTGGATTCCTCTTTTCGAGAGGTGTAAGATTGATCTAAGGATCATCTTGTTTGGATGAGCAGAACATATATTTTGATTTTATTTTCCACACATGTGCAAGGTCCTCCAGATTTGTAATGTAGGCTCACAAGCCTAATAGATGTGTCACACACCCTCACTAATGGATATAAATTGGAGAGACTTGGAGATCATTTGCTCATCAACTCATCACACATTCTCTCTTTTGATCTGATTGGTTCGATCAGCCTTTTGGAGGCTCTCTCTCTCACACGTGCGGCGCTAAAGCTGGGAAAAGTACGAATTGTTTTAGGGTTGATTGCTGGTGCGTTGACCAGCATTGACCATGGTCAAACCTTAGAGTTTTGACCTCCAACAAGTGCAGAAATTCCAATCTCTTGAGGTTGCATTTGAGGGCACAGAGATCAAGGAAAAGAGAGACCGTTGACCGAAGCCCTAACTCCTGCGTTGACTTTTTGTTGACCACCATTGACTTTTGAGGAGCTATCTTTGAGGGGTGTGTGTGACACTTGGAGGATTGGTTGATCTGTTGGAGAAAGACACTGTTGGCTAGTGCATCATGTTGATTGTCGTAACGAACACTATCCTATATCCTTGCTGGACAAGAAGAATTGTAAAATCTAATCTATATTATTGGCTTGTCTTCTGTTGATCTATTATTATGTTCTATCAACATTTTACTTTAATGTTTATGTGATTGCTAAATTGAATCGGGCCTAACAAAGATTGAAGTAAAATTGCATTAAGCATAGAACATACCATGGTTATTTAAAATTTATCAAAGACATACCTTTAGATTCGGGAGGCCCACCTTCAAACATATGATCAATACAGGTAGGTGAGGGACCACATGGTTGCAAAGGTGGCAGAGAAATGACACAATGAGCTAGTAGGAGGTTGCAAGGGGTTGTTGGCTACTGGCTGAGGTCCATCGTGCAGAAAAGTTTTCTCCTAGTGATATCACCAACGAAGTGGTGGGTAACACAACCTAAAAAATGCCTTGGGACAATACGTGACAGCTACTACCGATTTACCTTCCATGGATGATGAGAGGCACTTAGTTTTGGTGTTGGAGGCTATCTTACAGGAGAGGGAAAGGAAGCTCAAGAGAAAGAAAATCAGGGAGTTTCTTGTCAGATGGAGGGACTTACCTGAGGAGGATGCCACCTAGGATGGAGAGCTAATTTTGCAACACCCAACACTACAATTCCTTGAAGACGATCAACATTTGGGAGGGACGGACTGTCATGTCCCCAACAAATAATTTTTCTTAGGAGAATTCACAATTTTGCAAGTTTGGTAATTGATAAATGTTTTCCCTTGGGAGAAAGGGGTTGGAGACATAAATTAAATTTTGGGAAAGAAAAGGTCACCAACTTAGGAAAAATGAAAAATTATAGTTGGTGGGTTGTGTGGGCCACCCACGGAGGGAAATTGAAACGCTTCATAAAATCTACACCACAAGATGAAGAAGGAAAAAGGGGGTTTGAACTAGTGGGCCCACAAAGAAGAGAAGGGACAGCAAGTATAAATAGGAGAAGCAAACTCATTTTTGAGGTTCCTCGATTGTGCATTTCCAGTTTTAGAGAATGCTCAAGTTGTTTAGAAAAGTCAACCGGTGTTGCCTAGCACAGGGATTTTCAAGCGGAAAATCACAACTCTCTTTCGATGAAGTCAGTGTGTATGAGAGAATTTCGAAGCTCAGAGGCAGTCGATTTCCATCTATTGTAAGCCCATTTCTTCATTGGTTGAACCAGTGTGTGTTCCTTGGAGGATGCAGTAGCAGAAGTTTGTGGTGCTTTGTAATATTCCTAACGGAAATATACAAGGATACACAAAGCAAACACAACAAAAATACACATAAAATTTTCACACAAATCAAACACCCAATATAGAGCCAAAAATTATGTTGTTCTAAGCCATTTTATGATTAAATCATAGGGTAACAAGCTGATAATTGGGGAGTGTGCACCTGGGCTTGCCCAAGGCGAGCTAGCAAAGCCCAAGTGATGAAAGCAAGTGCCTGAACTACCACACAGTTGTCCCCTCTAGGGCTCTGCGCTAATCACCCAGAAGCTGAACTGTTGGCTGTAAAGAATGGTTGATTTGACCCCCTTCTGGTGCTTAGAAAATTCCGTGAAATTAACCCCGGTTCTTTGGAATGATGTTGTCCAAGCCTCCCTGCAAAGTTTGAGACTTGGAACACTTCTAGATGCTACAAAAATCAACACTCCCTCTTAGTGAGGAAGGTGTTCCAACAATATGTTTGTTGCATGCTACTCTGTTTTGAAGCACCCTCTGCGCTACTGATCTCTGGACCCTACTCCTCATCTGTTGCGTTGTTGTCTCCTGTACTGCTGCCTTTGACACTGCCACTGTCACTGTTGCATCTGTACCACAACTCCCTCTTAATGCTGAGTTTATCCATTCCTACTACTGGAAGAGATTCTTCATCATCCCCATCTTCTCTCTGAAGTAGACAAACTTTGTCTTCTCTAGAGCCTTTGTGAGGATTAATGTCATCTGTTCTCCTGTTGGAGTGTACTGCAACTGAACAACTCCACGTTGTACACAGTCCCTGATGAAGTGACACCTGATGTCAATATGTTTCGACCTATCATGAAACACAAAATTTTCAGAGAGCTTGATGCAACTCGAATTATTGCATAAGATGTTGGTCGCTTCCATTTACTCCTTGAGTAGATTTACTAGCAGTTTTCAAAGCCATATGGCTTCGCACGAAGCTGTGTTGGCCGCCATATATTTTTCTTCTGTTGAACTTAGTGCTACGGACTTTTGTTTCCTGCTGCACCAGGAAGTCATTCCCGATCCTAGAATGAAATAGTACCAACTAGTACTCTTCCGATCAACTGAACTTACAGCCCAATCTGCGTTTGTGAAACCACTCAACCTCACATCATTGCTACGGGTATACTTCAATCCAAGCTCGATTGTTCCTTGAACGTACCTGAGAACATGCTTGGTTGCTGCCCAATGTGCCCTCTTTGGTTCCACCATGAACTGACTGAGGGCATTTACAGCATAACAGATGTCTGGCCTTGTATTTACCAGATACATCAATGACCCTATGAGTTGCCTATATAGCGTAGGATCAGCCTCATCATCTTTGGACGTGTCGATTTTCTTCCAGTTGATGATCATTGGAGTTGTCATGGGTCTGCAATCCTCCATCTAAAATCTCTTCAGAATCTCTATAGTGTATCTTCCTTGACCAAGGAAGATCTCCCCGTTCTGTTGCCAAACCTCCAACCCCAGAAAATAGTGCATCCGTCCTAGATCCTTCATGTCAAATTTTTCAGCCAAATTCCTCTTGCAGTCTATGATGAGCCTTGATGATCCCGTCAATAATAGATCATCTACATATAAAAGCAGTATCAAAGGCTCACTCCCTACTCTTAAATAGTAGAGGTTGGGATCTGCGTCACTCTTGACGAATCCCATCTTCTGCAGGTAGCTATCAATTCGACCATACTAGGCTCTAGGAGCTTGCTTCAGTCCATATAACGCTTTCTTCAATCTGCACACATGAGTTTTCTGATCATGTGTCTCAAAGCCCTCTGGTTATTCTATATACACCTCTTCCTCTATCACCCCGTTCAAGAATGTGTTATGAATATAATTCATAACAAATAGAATAAATATAGTTATTAATCGTCAAATAAGGATTATGTAAGTAGTCATTAAGTTAGTAAAAGGGCATGTCTAAAAGACATGCCCATTCATGAAAGGCCACCTCCGTAGGTATATAAGCAGGGTCTCATTGTAACATTTTATCATCTCTTATACATTTTATATATAATATATTATTATTACGAATACCTCTTGTGTATTTCACAATTAAATCAACAAGCCCACTGCTTTGTTGCTCCATTTGGTATAAGAGCGGCGATCTTCCCGCCTGGAAAAAAAACACCTACGCCATTGTTGCTGGATGCCTTCAGTTGTTACAAGCAGTACTGTTGCCGCATTCAGCATTCCTTGAAATCGCTGCCGCTCGATGTCTTCATCAATGTCGATATCCGATTTCAACAAACCAATGCAGAACATAAACGCCATTTGGGACAAGATAAATCTGACACAAGAACCAATATTCTCGAATATTGGACATAGTCAACATAACAATTCAGCGGATTCAAAGAATTCAGATGATAATCATGAATAATCACTACATTCTGAAGAAGATCAGGTTATGGAAATTCCAACTTATGAGAATAGAGGTGATCTTAAAAATAAATATGAGCCTGCTAGTCAGGAAACTATTGAAGAAACAAAACAAGATGAAGCTGATATAGATCAAAATGAGGATCTAGATGAAACTGGTCCTGATGTTGAAGAGGATTATGAAGATAAAGATATTCCTGATGAATATATTGATAATTTGGTTCAACAATTTGCTTATGATCCAATTTTACTAGATGTTAAAGAAGACCCAGCTCAGGTTCTTTATAACCGCAGGACACTCGAGAGAATTTGGGACATCAGCCACGACGTTGTGAACCCATACACCTATCAGCCTTTCGACATTAACAATGTCGTCCCTCATTCCAAGCTGAGGCGACAGATGCGCCACTACATCCTTAACAACCCAACATTGAGTCTAAAGTTAGGTCTCGAGGTTATTCCCAACTACACTAAAGTGTTGAGCACCAAATATATGAAGATTCTCCCGATTGAATTGGGTTTGCATTACGAAAACCTTGTAGATTATTATACTCCAATTTCGATTTTAAATTACGAGGATGATGCTGGGAACGAGCGTTGGAAGAATCTGTGGCAGGGATTGAATCTGGTCCGTCTTTATTGCAAGTACAGTGAAGAAAACAAGGAAACATTTTTGTCAATCAAGGGATATGAATACTTGTTCCAGGTAGTCGAGGAACACCTACGTTGTTTATGGAATTACTATTACTCTTCATGTGAGTATGCAAAGGAATTGTGCACAGAAATTGCGAAAATTGTGGATCTCATCAGTTTCAGGACATGATCTAATTTCCATACCCGACGATTCTCTGCGTGCCTTTGCACGCATTCTCTATGATCTTACAGAATCAGAATATTTGAAAATCTAGAGCATGGTTTTAATAATTTGCCTTCGACTGTTTTACGCCTGTATATTGTACGACCTAGGTGACAGCAACATTTTACGTTATGTGGTCAAAGTTGCTCTATATCTCTTATGACGCGAGAATTCCATAGATATAATGAATGAAGACCTTTACAACGGAATGAAAATACTCTCCCTCGCCTGGATCAAGCTCCAGTTCTATATATTAAGTTTTGAATACTATGTGGACATTCTGGTGAATGTTGTTGTAATTTGCATTCCCTGTTTGCAAGATCTGAATGAAGCTGTTGCAGTTGATGATGGTGACAGCGGTTCAATCTTCAACATCACCAACAATGATATTCATTTGCTCAGTTTTGCTCTTACCGAAGGGCTGAGCTCCATTCAAACCTTAGTTACTGATAACTGCTTCTATTTTTCTGAAAAGCCGAGGTCAAATGAAAGTGTGACCTCATAGGGGGGCAACTTATTGAAGCTCAAACACCCTGTGGTCAAGCGATGTCTGTCCGGTCAAACGGTGTGATGACTGTCGTGTTGTGGGCTGGCTCCCCAACTGGTCCTCTCTACTGCGGAGTCGGCATAACATTCCATTGGTCAACCCATGAGTTCCCCGCCCCTTCCGCTACCCCACAGTGTTGTCTGCATTTTTTTTTTCTCTCCATCGTTTGCGTGGTCTCCATCCAGTATCAACAGTTGTAACCCATCTAATTATAAAAAAAGTGGTAACCCATTTAATTAAAAGTCGTAACCCATTTATGCAGCGTTTGAATCGATGTTTAAGTGATACTATGTGATAAATAGAACAATTAATCAAACCAATAATCATAATTAGTAAATTTATATAATCATAATTAATTAATTTTATTAATGTGATTATATAATTTAATTAATTAATTTTCTATATATATATATATATATATATATATATATATATATATATTAAAAAAAAAAGTCCATATTACTCGGGAGCTATTGTAATGAGATGATTGACGAGTTATACATATCAATTTGACAAACTCAAGATGATGAAATTTTCAGCAATTAAGCTTTGAGAACAAAGTTTTTTGAGAGGAAGGCAATGTTATGAATATAATTCATAACAAATAGAATAAATATAGTTATTAATAGTCAAATAAGGATTATGTAAGTAGTCATTAAGTTAGCAAAAGGGCATGTCTAAAAGACATGCCCATTCATGAAAGGCCACCTGCGTAGGTATATAAGCAGGGCTTCATTGTAACATTTTATCATCTCTTATACATTTTATATATAATATATTATTATTACGAATACCTCTTGTGTATTTCACAATTAAGTCAACAAGCCTACAGCTTTGTTGCTCCAGAATGTCGTCTTGATGTCCATCTGGTGAATTTCCCATCCCATATGCATAGCAAGGGATATCACGGACCTGATAGAGGTGTACCTAGATACTGGGGCAAAGGTTTCTTCATAGTCAAATCCTTTCTTCTGAGCATACCCCTTAGCCACAAACCTGGCTTTCAATTTCTCAATGCTATCATTTGCAGCATAGTTGATCTTGTAGATCCACCTAGATCCTACAACTGATCTCTCCTGAGGTCAGGGGACCACTTCCCAGACATCATTTGTCATCATGGAACCGTACTCTTCCACCATTGCATCAACCCACACTTGTTTTTGAGCTGCTATTTTTAGCCTCGTGGACATTAAAAATTCTTTCTTTCTTTCTTTCTTTCTTTCTCGAAAACTGGAAGATTCTCCGACTTGAGCAACCAAGGCTTGATACCTCTCAGGCTGCTTACGCTATCTCTTCTCATTTCGGGCAATTCTGACAAAGTCCTCTGCAACCTTCAATATCTGTCGAAGTTCCCTGCTCGTTCTCCCACTGGTAGTGGGTGGATCTACTAGCTCTCCCTCTTGCAAATCCTCGGGTGATACATCCTTGGATCCCTATGCCTTGGAGAGGCAACCAAATTTTCTGCTGCTGGTTGTTGGGGCTGAACCATAGGCTCTTCCTCAGACTGCGTAGCAGAAGGTAGCTCATGGGGTCTTCTGAAGGCCTTCTCCTATATGAACTTCACATCCCTTCCCATCACCACTTTCCTGCTCTCAGGAATGTAGATGCGATAAGCCTTTGCATTCTTGTTGTATCCTACCAGATACCCTTTTTCAACTGTCATCTCCAACTTCTTCCTCTTCTCACTGGGCACATGACAGTAAGTTGTACAATCGAAGATCCTAGAGTGACTCACTTCTGGCTTACTGCCAGTGAAGACACTTTCTGGCGTGATCTTTCCTAGTGAAGCATGAGGAGTCCTGTTTTGAATATAGACAGTTGTATTACATGCTTCAGCCCACAGGAATTTGGGCATGTCTTGGTCATACAGCATGGCTCTTGTTGCTTCAACAATAGTCCGGTTCTTCCTTTCTACCACATCATTCTGCTTCGGATTGTATGGAGTTGTCCACTCCCTTTTGATGCCCTCCCTTGCACAGAATCCGGTGAACTATTTATCTATGTATTCACCACCATTATTTGATCACAACACCTTGATCCGCTTCACTGTCAGATTTTCTTTGAATCGACAGAAGACTTCATCCTTGGTCTTCAAGAAGTAGATCCAGGTTTTCCTGGAATGGTCATCAATGAAGGTGACGAAATATTTGGCACCGCTAAGACCTATAGTGGACATCGGCCCACAGATACCTGAGTGTATTAGATCTAGTACACCCTTGGCCCTATTGTTGCTTCTTTGGTATGTTGCCTTGGCATATTTTCCCAATACACACACTTTGCAGACATCATCTCGTTTAGTGCTCAGTTCTGGAACACCTGTGACAGACTTTTGGAGAGTAAAGCCACATGATGCAAATGCCCCATTCTTATGTGCCATAGCTCATTGAGGTTCGTTTCATCTGCGTTGCCGACCAGTGCCATTGGAGAGTCAAGCTGTAGCTTATAAAGTTTGTTTCTTCTTACCCCGATCTGTGCCTTCTTCTTCCAACTGGGGTGCTTGACGTAAACTCTATTGCCAATAAAGTAGATGTCATAACCCCGGTTTTGAAGCTGAGACACTGAGAGCAAGTTCATCCCCAAACCTGGCACATGCAACACATTAGTGGCTCGGATTCTATTTCTCGCCTCGATCTCGAAAACTACGGTACCCCTCCCAACGAGAGCGCATTTTGCTTTATTACCCATGGTTATTTTGAAATTCATCTGTTCTTCTTGGTAGTCGAAAAAACAGTCCCGTACTCCACTCGTGAGCAGAGGCTCCACTGTCAATATACCAGACATCAGAAGAAGCAGTGCTTGATACACGAGCAAAATCTCCCTCAAGTCTGGATGCCAATACAAAGACATTATGATCCATCCGTTTTGTTGTGCTTCTTCCCCTTCCTGAAGAACTGCGTGAAACCTTCTGCGTTGTTGCTGCAACAGTACACTTCCGTTCACTGGTGGATTCCCCCTTTCTGTTATTCATCTCTAGCTCTGAAACCAAACCATATTCAGTAATTCCTAAAGGGTTTGAATCAGCCATATTTTCTGTCTCAAAGTGACAAGGTACAACTGTCGTGAAATTCTTTGTCGGGCAAACCACTACTGGTGCCCTTGATGTATTCAGATTCTGCTCAATAATAAAACACTCAAAGAGTTGTTGCATCGGTTTTCCCGCATTAGGTTTTTCCGGGAACATTTGTCTGAAAAATCATGTGTCTCATTTGTCATATGTGCGCTATGTTTCAGTGAATGATCTGTAAATGTGTAGGTTGCATATTGTGTTAACTTTGATATTTTTCTGAATATTTTAGTTAAATAACTTGTGAATAAGAAAACAAGTAGGAGAAGTAAATCAATATTCTAAAGTAGGGTTTCTGTGTTCAGAAATTTTCACATGGTATCAGAGCGATTGCAGACCAAGTTGAAGCCATCCGCAAGAGGCTGAAGAATTGTTGATGCAGGAGTGCAGCTCAAGCTAATAGATCCAGGAAGAGGCAACGTAGCGCAGACCCAACAAAAGGGTAACACAGAGCCAGTCTGCTCACGCAGAGATGATGCGGAGGCTGACGCAGGCCCTAGTGGGTGACGTAGAGCCTATCAGGCTCACACTAGGCTGACGCAGGTCGTAGAGGGTGATGCAATCCAAGTTGGAGTGACGTTGTGTCAGTTGTTGGGACTGGACGTGCAGCTTCTGATCTTCAAAGTTGTGGGTGGGGCATCGGCTCTGTCGGTGCAGAACAATGCCTAGCAAAGTTGACAAAGTAAGGGGAAACAGTGCATCAACAGATTTTCTTGCCAAGAAATCTGAGATTCGATCAGGAGAGTGATCATCGAGGGTTGATTTGACAGAATTGGTGGAGGATTTCCGAGAGGGAACTCATTTGTCAGAGGGAGCTAATTCTCTAGAGGGTTTCTATCGCCAAGAAACGCAGATCTGGTCTTTTGCTGAGTGTAGCAACAGCAGAAGGGAGAAAAGCACCTACTTCAACTTGTTTCAACAGAGATGGCCCCATACGGACTGAGAGATTAGGGTAGGTTAGACGATGTTAACTTTGCTATTTGGAAAGCCAGATTCCTAACAGCCCTGGAGGAGTACGACATCAGAGATCATGCTGAGAACGTCCTGGCTATGCCAACCAATATTGACGCTCTGAAGAAGTTCAATGAAAATCAAGCGCGAGTTAAGCGCTTGATCATGGATGGAGTAAAAGATCATTTGGTTCCACTACCACATATTTCCAAGGGGAAGACGGCAAATGAGGTGTGGACAGCACGAACCAAGTTGTATCAAGTTAGCTCCATCCAAAGGAACATGCTTCTGGAGAATCAAATGTGGATGTTCCCGATGCACAAGGGAGAGGAGATTGATCCCTTCCTCTTCAGATTGCAAACTATCTGAGACCAGCTGATTGCCATGGGGTCAACTCCGGATGATGGGCTCATGGTGAGGATTGCCTTGAATGAAGTCACCGATGAGTGGGAGACCTTTGTCCAAAGTATCTTGGGCAAAGCACAACTCCCAAATTGGGGCGAGATGTGGGCAATCCTTCATCAGGAGGAGATCCGACTAATAACCAAGAGGGAATTCGGCAGCGGAGGGGTCAAAATAAAGAAAGAGGAGGAGGAATATGCGGCCCTAATATCTAACGGACAACGATATCAAGGGAGAAGAAGAAGGACCTATCCAAGGTTTGGTGCTTTAGATGTGGCAAACTACAACACTTCACCAGTAATTGTCCAAAGAGGAAGGACAAGGAAGATTCAAATTCCAAGGAAGAAGCAACGAAAGGGGACAATTGCAGCAAAGATGATGTGGCCATGAGTGCTCATGTACCTCGAGAGAAGAGGTGGGGCGACATAGATCTGTATAGTGAGCTACAGATGGTGGTGGCTCGATCCTTGAGGTGCCCAAACTCTTGGATCACATACGAGCTACAGGAGCCTTAAGATAGTAGAAGGATGACTGGAGTCTGTGGGTGCAGAAGATTATGGAGAAGCAGAGGCAGAACTAGGAGGCTGAAGACTGGAGCAGCACAAAGGAGAGGCAGCAGCAGCGTGGAAACAGCAGCGCAGAGGTTAATGGGATTTCAGAAGCGCAGTGTAGTGCAGCAGACAGCGCAGAGCAGCAGCAAAGGGTGCTTCAGTGATGAGATGCAGCCAGACTGACTTGTTTGTCAATTGTTGGGTGATTTTCCTGCAGTTTCTTATTTCTCAGCAAATGAGTTGTAGTGCAGCAGTTAGCAGTGGCAGTGTTATAGGCAACATGATGCAGCAATTTGAGAGGGAGTTGCAGAACAGATGTGGCAGTGTTAGTGGCAGTGACATGTGTAGCATTACAAAAAGCAACAGCATAGTGGATGGAGGGCAACACGCCAAGCATCAGCAGCGCGGAGACCAATGCCAGAGATCAAGGTGATGCTTCAGTGGTGAAGTGTTGCTAGAGCACATTCCTCGCTAAGAGGGAGTGTTGAAATTTTGGGTAGCATCGGATGTGCTCTAACTCCGAAACTTTGTGGAGGGTCTAGAACACATGAGATCTCCAAGACCCAGAAATCGTTTGGAGAAATTCCAACCGGTCTAAATGTTATTCAAATAATTAAATTTTTTAATGGGGACCCTAAGTCTAACTTGGGGAAATTGAAAAATTAAAGTGAATTAATATACATGAGAATGTTCTAAGCGACATTAATCAAGCTTTCTCTATTTTTAACCGTTGATTAGTGATTAGATCATGGTTGTTGATTTCTCAACGAGAAAAGTATTAAAGGAAGGCTTGGGGTCAGTTGGAGACACGCACACATTGCAATAGCACTTGAGCTAAGTCGAAATTTTGGGGTGCGGTTTGCCAAGAATTTTCGAGTGAGCTTGCAGTGCTGATGAGGGGCAAATCGGCAAGGGATATTTTGATCCGAAGCCGAGAATACATAAATCAGAGAAGCAAACCCATACCAGGTAGCGTAGAGGCCAACAGGAGGGATGTAACCCAGCCAGGCTGACGCAGAGGCAGCGTAGGGGCTAACACAGAGGCTTCAGAGTGACGCAGAGGCAAAGCAGAGCCCAGAAGGGTGACGCAGAGGCAACACAGAGCCTAGAAGGGTGACGCAGGGGCAGCTGTTGCTGCACAGAGGCTACGCAGAGGCCACGCTGGGCAGGAGAGCCTGACACAGAGTTTGGAGGGACAGCGTTGAGGTTCCAGTGGGCCAGAAAGGGCTCGTATTCAGTAATTCCTAAAGGGTTTGAATCAGCCATATTCTCTGTCTCCGAGTGATAAGGTACAACTGTCGTGAAATTCTCTGTTGGGCAAACCACTACTGGTTCCATTGGTGTATTCAGATTCTGCTTAATAATAAAACCCTCAAAGAGTTGTTGCACCGGTTTTCCCGCATTGGATTTTTCCGAGGACATTTATCCGAAAAATCATGTCTGTTCTTTGTCATATGTGCACTATGTTTCAGTAAATGATCTGTAATAGTGTAGGTTGCAGATAGTGTTTGCTTTGATATTTTTCTGAATATTTCAGTTAAAATAAATTGTGACTAAAAAACAAGTAGGAGAAGTAAATCAATATTCTGCAGTAGGGTTTGTGTGTTCATAAATTTTCACAGGTACCTCAAGAGGGAACTCCTGAAGATACAACCCAAGTTCCATAAAATATATCCCTCATCCTGGCGTGCCAATCACGAACACCTCCTACCAGTCATGTAGCCACCCAAGTGAGGTGTTATCATGTCTCAACTGGTCTCTGGGAAGTGAAGTCCCAGCTATCGAACAAAGTCCCAATGGCAGATCTGGGTGACCTCCCCTGTGGGATCCAACTCTCCCTAATTCGTAACCTAGCTACTCAACCCTATACTTCTCGGTTCCCAAACTAATCTCAAAGTGAGTCCACCGAGTGGATGCTGCCTTGGCCTCGTCATAACTGCGACCCACTCATACTCCTACAGATTCATCCACTCCGGTAAGCCTCTGCTACACACCCATTAAAGGGAAACTCCACTACACGCAGATCTATCCTGCTAGGGCACCATGCCAAAGTTGCCATCTACCGATGCACACCCAGTCTCTTATCGGGACAATAGTGAGGAGCAGCCTGTGCTATGCAAAGGCTACGCAGAAGCCACGCTGGGCAGGAGAGCCTGACGCAGAGGCTGGAGGGACAACACTGGGGTTCCAGTGAGCCAGAAAGGGCTCGTATTCAGTAATTCCTAAAGGGTTTGAATCAGCCATATTCTCTATCTCTGAGTGACAAGGTACAACTGCCGTGAAATTCTCTGTCAGGCAAACCACTACTGGTTCCCTTGATGTATTCAGATTCTTCTTAATAATAAAACCCTCAAAGAGTTGTTGCATCGGTTTTCCCGCATTAGGTTTTTTCGGGACATTTGTCCGAAAAATCATGTCTAAAAATCATGTCTGTCATTTGTCATATGTGCACTATGTTTCACTAAATCATCTGTAAAAGTGTAGGCTGCCGATTGTGTTTGCTTCAATATTTTTCTGAACATTTCAGTTAAATAACTTGTGACTAAAAAACAAGTAGGAGAAGTAAATCAATATTCTACAGTAGGGTTTCTATGTTCAGAAATTTTCACAGGTACCTCAAGAGGGAACTCCTAAAGATACAACCCAAGTCCCATAAAATATATCCCTCATCCTGGCGTGCCAATCACGGACACCTCCTGCTAGTCGTGTAGCCACCCAAGTGAGGTGTTATCCTGTCTCCACTGGTCTTTCAGAAGTGAAGTCCCAACTATCGAACGAAGTCCCAATGGTAGATTTGGGTGACCTCCCCTGTGGGATCCAACTCTCCCCAATTCGTAACCCAGCTACTCAACCCTATAGCTCCCGGGTCCCAAACTAATCTCAAAGTGAGTCCACCAAGTGGATGCTGCCTTGGCCTCGTCATAACTGCGACCCACTCCAGCTCCTACAGATTCATCCACTCCGGTAAGCCTCCACTACACACCTAATAAAGGGAAACTCCACCGCGCGCAGGTCTATCTTGCCAGGGCACCATGCCAAAGTTACCATCTACCGATGCACACCCAATCTCTTGTCGGGACAATAGCGAGAAGGGCCTTCCCCACCCTGTAGTGTTCATCCTGATGGTCTCTGACCTGTCATGCGAAGGAGGATGCAATCCTATCTATGTCATCACCATGATCTCCCCAAAACAATGTAGTTCTCTAACCCAATGGTTCCCTGGATCCCACAGCCAGATAGGAGGGGCCCATCACTCCCAATTCCTGCTGCTTGCCACTAAGTAGTGCCAATGACCGCCAAAACCCACATGTGCCAATCATCCTACCATACTAGCGCAATGCCCCAAATCATCAACAAATCTCTAGGGTCCAAACTACTCTCCGTGCAACTAAAGCCCGATGGAAGACCTATATGACCTTCCCCTATAAAAACTAGCAAATCCCTAAATGTGGTTGAACTGGCAAGCCTTGAGAGGTCAGGATCCCGTGCTGATCATAAAAGGAAACTGCTACGTTGATGTTGCGGCTACCCAGTCATAACCGGTGGTGCAACATGCTCATACTGGATCCTCCCCTCCTGTATCTCTCGGCCACCATATAGGCAATGACCAAAGTTATGCCCAACATGTGGGGACAACTCAACACTGCTCAAGTCTTTGACCCCATGGCTAGCCTCGATCGTAAGCATCAACAAGTATTACTCGCCTCACCATGTGGAGAATGCCTTAGTGATCTCGCATGTGCTGAGCCAAGAGTGGGCTATATCTCTCTCTGTCAGGGTCATGCTCATCTTGAAGTGGACTGGTCCACTTGGCAAATGAAACCCTGCCTCCCCATTTTGCGGTGACATAACTCTGACAACAGTTGTGATACATTTGCGTGTCACCTATGATCCCTGTGGGTGTAGGCTCCATATATCAAGGGACAATTTCGTCTATACCCCATGGCCCTACTCATGCCTGGTCACACGATGAACCCTACCATCTTGTCTCTGGATGGTGTACCCAAAAACTGTTAAGAGCCTACATGCCCTCCTGTAGTACAGGTCTAAAGTCCCCTGCACTGCGTGCCCCTGCAATGCTTCAGAATTCCCTACCGAAGGTGTCATACAGATCCCCCACAGCCATGCCCTCAAGGGGGGACTCGGGGACAAAGCATATGCTACCTCTACAATACACCTTGTCATCCCTACGCCTCCACGTGCCAACACGTGCATAATCTATCTGTCCGAACGGGAAGACTCCTCTCATGTCCATGATACTTTGGGTCATATCCCATCTGCCTCAAGTAAGCCCCTCGCGCCCTACTGCTCATGATGGGAGCATCAAGGGACAATAACCCGCTCCCCTGTGATTATATGCAAGTCCCTGTGGATATACTCAAGAGGCGCTCATCATTGCTTATCTCTATACACCACAGAATGCCATAGCCAGAGGCTGAGTCAGTGTGCAGCAACCTGTATCCTATCAAGGTCGCCATCTCTACTATCACACCTCCATAACCTCGAATGGGTGGGCCTCCCTCCTAATCCTCTCAGAGAGGTCTAACAGGCAAACCTCCTAGGTGCCAATGGCGGAGTCACTAAGGTGTTGTTGCCCGGTGTCCATTACACCCCACATATCCATAGGAAAGCCTCATCCCTGTACAATGCTCTGCCTCTTGGCCTGTCGATGCCAACTCCTCTAATCAACCCCTGCAAGAGAATTTTGATCATCCCGCAACTCCACGTCTGATCCACATGCCAGGACAACTCACAAAGTCCACCTACTCCCTCGTCGATCCAGCGAGCCACTAGTGTTGTTCGAAACTCTAATAGAAAATTGTGGGTGTGTGTTCCTTCAATCCCTGGATCCAGTGCACAACTACAACCATCGTCGGTTGACTCCATGATGTTCTGGGGAATCCCACCTGGGTCCCAGAAATAGTTTGGCCCTCGAGCCCCTCTGATAATCCATAGCCCTTGTTGAACTATGGCCAAGGATACATCCCTACACCTAACCTGCTCCATCGGGTAGTAGCTCAGTACCTCTCACCATCCAATCAAAAAGGAGGGATCGAATGTACAATTTCCTGTAGATGTAACAATCCCTCCAAGCTAATGTGGTGATATACTCAGCTCATGTCGCTCAATCCTGCTAACTTGGTCATCCCCTCTAGTATGTCTAGGCAACCATGCCTCTCTCAATCCAATGTGTAGGGGTGGGCTAATAAAATTGTAGACCCTGTAAGTGTGCCTCCAAAGTAAATTGCGCTGAAATCCCAATGTGTGGTCTATAGGTTGCCCCTCATCAATGGCAAACCCAAAGAATGGTTGCACATCCTCCTCCATCGTGAGCTCAACATGAGACTCCAACTGCTCCTCCATAGACAACCCAGCATGCAAGACATGCTCATCAATTAGTTGTAGGTGGTTGTCGTCCTGAAGCTTTGTCATAGACCTAGATGCCCCATCAATGGATACCTCAACAACGGATGTGTGTTCCACTGTCTCCACCAATCTATCTCCTAGGGCTACCAAAGGAAACTCCAACATGGGTGACTCTTGCGTCACACTAGGTGTATCCTCATGCTCCTCCAGCGTGCCATTAGCCTCATAATCAACAGGATGGAATGTATCTAGATGAACTCCCTCCTCCCTGGGTATGTTCTCTCTCATCTCATCACTACCTCTGCCTCCCATCTTTGTATCTACAGTTTTAATACTAGCCTTTCATTCAACAATCATACTCCTCTTATTTTATTCACCTGCAGGTCAAAAACTACTGTTTCCTCTTGCTTCCCTTGCTGACAACCACCCTTCAAGCTGCCCCACCAGTCTCTCGATGCTCCTTGTAGCATTTCCAAATTTCTCTTGTTGAGATATTTTTGGGCACAAGTTCAATCTGGAGAATAATGTAGGACTAGTGTTTTAGCCACGCGAATTCTAGTCCACAATAGCACTCAAGCATTTGCATGATTTATACCCACAACTAGCCAAAATCATGCTCTGACACCATTGAAATATTCCTAACGGAAATATGATACACAAAGCAAACACAGCAAAAATACACATAAATTTTCACACAAATAAGGCACCAAATATAGATACAAAAATTGTGTTGTTCTAAGCCATTTTATTATAAAATCATAGGGTTACAATGTGATATTTGGAAAGTGTGCACCTGGGCTTGCCCAAGCTAAGCTAGCAAAGCCCAAGTGATGAAATTAAGTGCCCCAACTGTTGCGTAGTTGTCCCCTCTATGGCTCTGCGTTCATCACCCAGAAAATGAATTGTTGGTTGTAAATAAAGGTTGATTTGACCCTCTTCCGTTGCTCAGAAAATTCTAGGAAATTAACCCCGGTCTCTCCTTCGATAACCCACCAAAACCCAGAAAGGGTTTGGCCAAATGTTGACCCCAGGATTTCGGCCCAATTTCCCCTGGCTCCTCCTAGCTGCCGGCTGAGTTAGGATCCTTGTTTGACCCCTCAAATCTTCCCAGAAAATCCTGCCAAATTAATTATGCGTTGTCCACCAAATACCTAGAATAACCCACGAAGGTATTGGCCAATGGTTGACCTTGGAAATTCGGCCCTCTTTTCCCTCAATGGCTCTATTGCTGGGTAATTCAACCCACCTGTCAATCCTGCTGCAAAGAGTCCCAAAAATGACTGCAATCTCTCTCAAAACACTACCCCGGACTCCTCCTCAAGTTCCAGGCCCAAACTCCATTCTCTCCTCAACAATCGAGTGTGGCTCCTCCAAGAACTGCGTTGCTACTGTTGAACCCCTCCACAAACTCAAATTCCCTTCTACTAGTACGAAATAGAATTGATAGGACTCCCTCCTTGGGCTGGCACTCAAAGTCCACCGAAGCAAGGGTTGAGGTTTTTGCTCGGAAACACTCGTGTGTTGAACATCACTTGCAGACTTGGCTTCAACTAAAGTGTGCTATGTCAAAGACAATTTTGCAAATGATCATGAATGAGCCAAATGAGTGCCTCTTGCTCTTTTTTTCAAAGAGACTCCAAAATGCCCATGTCGCCCCAGCTCAACATTCCCCCATCAACTTTGCTCCAATGAGAGCATACTTCCTCATGTGGGCAGTAATTCTCCATGGGTGACCCCCACACTCCACAAGGCCACAATATTTCTCTCCAACTCTAATGTCCAGGCTTGCTTAAAGTCAAAAATACATTTGGGGCCTCTAAACCCACATTCCCTAAGTGCAAACATGAATTAAGACAAAATTTGCCAAATTTTATATTTTACTTATTAGTGGGAATATCACATGCTTGGAGAAGGTGATTTCTAGAGAGTTACATGTGAAAATTCCATAAATTGGAATCCTATTGCATCAACTGATTAATTCTTTTCTATTTGTTAAATAACTAAACAAATTATTTACTATGTTCTACGGTAAATATCAAAACTAATACACTGTAGCCTTCACAAATAAAAACATATTGCGGAAGAAAATAGCACTAAAAAGATAGATGGGCACACACACAAATAAAATTGTTGTTTTTGGACTATGTCCCTGGAAAAACCCAATGCAGGAAAATCGATGCAGCGGCTGAGGGTTTGTATATTATGCAGTAGTATCCAAGTACAAATCTATGGTTACTTGAATCTAGCAAACCATATAAAGAAATTACTGACAAATGAGTCTAGCGAGATAAATCTCACTCTCGCTGGCGATCCGGCACTAACCTTGGCTCAAGATGAGCTACTTTCCCCTGCCTCTATGCAGTCACTGCATCAGCCTATGCAGTACTACATCCCCACATCTAGGAAAAACTCTCTCGCTAAGAGATCAGCTGTTGTCTAGAAACTGGACTCTCCTGGCCTCCGAAAACTATCTTCGGCTTCTAGCACTGAGTCCCCTCTATCTCCCAGCAAAAATGTAGATCTCCTCTGAAGCACTATGCTACCTCTGTGTGGCCTTTGCGTTGCCTCTCTGTGGCACTCACTGCCTCTCTGCTATGCACTCACCGGATCTGGAAAATCTTCCTTCAGCCTTACTATCCCTGCGCCTCTCTCACTGCAACGAGCTCACTAGCTCTTCCTCCGGCAACTTAGCACTATTACTTAGGAAATCGATCTACCAGTGAATTTGATCTCTTCAAGTGTGTTCTCCAAGCCCCATCGAGTTTCTTCTTATAATCTCTCGTTGAGACATCAACGACCACGATTAAAACTTAATCGATGGCTAAGATTAACTAGAACTCGATCCATGCCCTTTTCTAGAAGATTTGCACCTGACTTAATTAATACATTTTAATTAATCATATTTCCTAAGTTTAGACTTGGAAAATTTTAAAAACTGGTTAATTATTTTAATTAAGTCATTTCTAGATGGAATTTCCAAAAACGATTTCTGGGTTTTGGAGAATGCATGTATCCTAACCTCTCTACCAAATCTCTAGGCTAAAACACATTCGATGCTACAAAAACTAATATTACACTTCAGGAATTTCGAGATAGTTTCCTTGGAGGGGGACGAAGCACCTGGAAGAATTTCAGAATTGGAGATTGCTGATCCTGAGAGCTGAATTTGGCCATTCTAGGGCATGTGCAGGGGTGTTTCTGGGTCAAGTTGGAGCGCAGGGATTGAGGGGAGTTTGAGCTAATTTGGGGGTAGGAATTTCATCCACATTCCTAGAGACAGTCTTGTAGAGAATTTACAGCCAATTGAGGGAGGTTTTGGAGCAGAACCTAGCATCATTTCTGGGCTGGACGTTGGGCCACCAGTTGCAGGAGAACGCACTAAATTTGAGTAATTTCAGGCAGTCAGAATTATCCCAAGCGATTTCTGGGTTTTGTTGATTAGCGGTTGAGGAGTCCAGTCCTAATTTTGCAGAATTTTTAGAGCAAGTTTGAGGCCCCAAATCACAGATTGCCTCTAGCAGCAGTTGCAGAAAATTTCTGGGCAGAGCATACAGCCAGTCTAGCCATTTCCAGCAAGGAGATTAACACATATTCACCTGGGTATTGCATGCTTGCTGTAGCAAGCCCAGGTGCACTCATTCCATCTCTTATTGTACACGGATTGACTTATAATTTGCAATAAAATGGCACATAAATATTGTTCCTGCTGAATGGTGTTCTAATTGTCTTTGCATGTGTGAAATTTTCAGTTGCATGTTCCATTTACTTTCTGTAGCTTAGTTCATGTTCTTGGTATTCACTGTATTTCTCTAAGTAGAATACTACACTAGCCTAGACAAATTTGATGATAAACTAAATTCTCTTTGTTCAAGGTGTCTTGCATAATAAGTCACATGATGACTACAAACGTTGAGCTGATATTGCCTTTATCCCTGTAGGTTATCCGGACACTTTCCATTTTGCACATACGTATTTACTAGTGATAATAGACTGAAAAAAAACTCAATTTAGATATATAATATAATATATGTACAATGTGTATGCATAATCCCAGCACAGCTGACTAGCGACAGAACATGAGTTATCCCAGATGATTACTACAGACCTTGAATTAATTTTGGTAAGACCTTGAAATAATCTAGCTGTTAAATTTGGACAACTAGGTCCAAACTCCATGTTCTGATGCTCAGATTAAGAGGCTAATATTTTTGTTGGATTCCTCTTTGTGAGAGGTGTAAAATCCATATAAAATATGTCTTAATCCGATGAGCAGAACTTATATTTTGAATTTATTATTCTTAATAAATTATATGTGCAAGGTCGGTCAGTTTTGTAATGTAGGCTCACATGCTCAACAGATGTGTCACACACCCTCATTGATGGATATATATACAGGAAAAGTTGGAGAGATTTTGATCATCATCACAACTCACATCTTCCTCTCTCATCAAAGAGTACGAGCTACCAAGAAGGACGAGTTTCAGCCACACGTGTGAAGGACGAAGAGGACAGACCGTACAGCTGAGCTGCAGTACGATTTTCTGCTGCTAGGGTTTCGCTGTAAGTTTGACCAGCGTTGACTTTGGTCAACGCATGGTCCAAACAAGCTGAAAACTTGTGGAAGGTTCGATTTTTGAAAGCCGTACTACCTGGCACAAAAATCGAGGTCAAAGGGTTGACCATTTTGCTGCTGCGTTGACTTTTAGCTTGCTGCCCCTGCGTTGACTTTTCAGGACAGCGTTGACTTTTGCAGAGTTGACTTGGGTTGACTCATCTACAGATTGGAGGGTTGTTGTGACACATGCTGGGCTGGCTGACCAAAGGAGTCTTTGCTGGTTGAAGCATCCTGTTGACCGTCGAAACGAACACACATTTTTCTGTTTCTGATTTGTCTTCTGTAAGATCTGCTTATATGTTCTATCTGCATTTTGCTTAACTACTTGTATGATTGCTGTGAGAAAAGTGAAATTGCTCTTAGCATAGAACATCTACAAAACTTTACATGGTATCGGAGCCGAGGTGAAGACAAACTCTATCTATA
The DNA here is from genome assembly GCA_034641835.2 of Pinus albicaulis. Taxonomy (NCBI): domain Eukaryota; kingdom Viridiplantae; phylum Streptophyta; class Pinopsida; order Pinales; family Pinaceae; genus Pinus; species Pinus albicaulis. The sequence goes on from CM076569.1 coordinate 985,044,480, forward strand.
GCAATCATCATCGAAGGAAATGGGTTCCACTAGTCTTGAATTCAGGGAGAATGACAAGCTGACTGGAAGTGATGACTTCCATGCCTGGAAGATGATATTAGATCTCAAATTGGAAGATCATGATCTCCTGGATCATGTGACAGGGAAGATTCAAGAACCTCCATCAAATGCCTCTGCTGCTGTTAGAAACAAGTATAAGAAGGGTGATATCAGAGCAAAGCTGCTGATCAGGGAATCCATAAATAAGAGTCTGGTTGCCTACATATCTGAACTAGGCACATCCAAGGAGATGTATGACAAACTGATACTTATGTTCCAAGTAAACAATGTGAACCAAGTGCTATTCCTCAAGACCAAGTTGAAGAATATGAAGAAGGGCCGAGACGAGTCTATTCAAACTTTCTTTATGAAGTTGACCGAAACCAGGAACAATCTGCTAGCTATTGGGGAGACAATAGCTGATCGTGAGATGGTTCTCACCGCACTTGGAGGACTTCCATATGAATGGCAAGCATTCACAACTACCATTCTCAACAATAATACCATTCCTAACTTTGATGAGCTTCTGTCTAGATGTATGCAAGAAGAAACAAGGATGAAGGAATTTGATAATGAAAGAAATGCTGCCTATGGTGCTCATTTCCGAAAGAAGAACTCTGGTGGTTCTAAGGACAAAAGAAGGACTAAGACTCAAGAGAAGAAGGGTAAGTGTTTCACCTGCCATAGGACTGGACACTATGCTAGAGAATGCCCATTCAAGAAGGATTCTCCCGATAGTGACGATAACAACAACAACCGAAGGAATGGGAATCGAAGAAATGACAAATCCAAAGGAAAGAGGAAGGCTCACTTTGGAGGAAACAATCAACCTTCTAAAAGGTCCAGAAATACCAGGTATGAGGAGTCTAATGCTGTTGATAAAAGAAATGAGTATATTCTAGTATCTGCTCTCTCAGCTGCATCTCCGCCCGACACTATGGATGTCTGGCTAATCGATAGTGGTGCCTCAAGACACATCACCGGATTCAAGGAAGCACTTTCTGACATGGTTGAAAGGGATACTAATCTAGAAATTATCCTTGGGGATAATTCCACCTATCCCGTGAAAGGAACCGGGACTGTGACCCTCCACTTGTCTCAAGGACAAGTCCTCCGTCTACAAGATGTACTCTATGTACCCAAATTGAAGAAGAACCTTGTGTTTGTATCTGCCATGGAAGACAAAGGATTCAATGTAACTTTCTCTGATGGAAAGGTACTCATGTGGAAGAAGAGCTTCAAGGAAGCTATCTCAATTGGTTTTAGGGTTGGTACACTCTACCAGGTTGGAGGGAGTCCGTTGGGAGCTATGACTTGTGATACAATCCGTCAAACCGAACTATGGCACCGAAGATTTGGACACCTTCATTACAAGGCTCTTCCCGAAGCAAGGAAGGTGGTGACAGGGATGCCTGATTTTGGAAATAACCATGAAGGTGTATGTAAGGGCTGTGCTGAAGGAAAACATACAAGGGGACCTTTCCCCTCAAATGTCACAAAGACATCTGAGATATTGCAACTGGTCCATTCTGATCTTTCCGGTATGTTGCCTATAACATCCCTGGGGGGATGTTCTTACTATATGACATTTACTGATGACTTCTCTCGCAAAACCTGGATATACTTCTTGAAGAAGAAGGATGAGGCTTTCATGTGGTTCCGTACCTTCAAAGCCTTGGTGGAAAATATGACCGGAAAGAAGATCAAGATTTTGAGGACTGACAATGGCACCGAATATGAGTCAAATGAGTTCAAAGACTTTTGCAGAGCAGCTGGCATTAAGAGGGAGACTACCACTGCATATACTCCTGAGCAGAATGGTGTTGCTGAACGCAAGAATAGGACTATTGTGGAAGCTGCCCGTGCCATGCTATGTGACCAGGGTCTACCGAAGTTTCTGTGGGGAGAAGCCGCAAATACTGCTGTGTACATTCAAAACCGATGCCCTCATTCCGCTTTGGACTCCAAAACTCCCGAAGAGGTTTTCTCTGGTAAGAAACCTGATGTCTCACATTTTAGAATTTTTGGATGTCCCGTCTATTTTCATGTACCGAAAGAAAAGAGAAGTAAGCTAGATGCTACTGGGAAGAAAGGAATGTTTGTGGGCTACAGTGAGACTTCTAAGGCATATAGAGTCTATGTACCTAGGTCAAAGGGAAGTAGAGATAAGCCATGATGTCACTTTTGGCGAAGATGCTTCCCTGAAGAAAGTAGTAGATCTTCCTAGATCTCAAGAAAATCATGAAGAAATGGCTCGGGAAACTTCTGGAAGATTCCTCAGATGAGACTATGCCCGATGTTGAAGGGCCACGGGACCCTATTGATCCACCCTTCTCTAGGAAAGAGACTATCATGGAGATGAGGAGGCGAGGACACCGAAGATGCCGAGGATCATGTCGCTCTCGTAAAGTTTTGTAGATGTTCTATGCTAGTAGCAATTTCACTTTTCTTTCAACAATCATACAAGTAGGTAAGCAAAATGCAGATAGAACATATAAGTAGATCTTACAGAAGACAAATCAGAAACAGGAAAAATGTGTGTATTCGTTTCGGCGGTCAACAAGATGCTTCAACCAAACAGTTCCTTGGTCACCAAATTCTTAAAGATGTGTCACAACAACTTCTTCAATCAGATGAGTCAACCCAAGTCACTTCGCAAGTCAACTCTCCAAAAGTCAACGCAGGGGCAGCAAGCTAAAAGTCAACGCAGCAGCAAAACGGTCAACCCTTTGACCTCGATTTTTGTGCCAGGTAGTACGGCCTTCATAAATCGAACCTTCCACCAATTTTCAGCTTGTTTGGACCAAGCGTTGACCAAAGTCAACGCTGGTCAAAGTTTCTGCGAAACCCTAGCAGCAGAAAAACTGTACTTCAGCTCAGCCGTACAATTTGTCCTCTTCGTCCTTCACACGTGTGGCTGAAACTTGTCTTTAGGTAGCTTGTACTATTTGATGAGAAGAGAAGATGATGAGATGTGTTGATGATGAAATGCTCTTCAACTTTTCCTGTATTTATATCAATCATGAGGGTGTGTGACACATCTGTTGGGCATGCGAGCCTACATTACAAAACTGGCCGACCTTGCACATATAATTTATTAAAAATAATAAATTCAAAATATAAGTTCTGCTCATCGGATTAAGACATTTTTTATATGGATTTTACACCTCTCACAAAGAGGAATCCAACAAAAATATTAACCTCTTAATCTGAGCATCTTAATATGGAGTTTGGACCCAGTTGTCCAAATTTAACACTCCCTCTCAACTAGGGAGAACTCCATCTATTAGTGCAATCAACATCGTGCGTCATCCCGCCGAAACTTGCTTTGCTGGCTTCTTTATTTCAGAACCGAAGTGGGTCAGTCACAAAGACATCATCCCCCGACTGACATAGTCAGTCCAGAGGTCCCAGACCTCACAAATCTTGATCCCAGATCAAGTGGTTGGACCGTGCCATCCTAGATAGAGAGTACGGCAATCTCTGATGCGTCCATCAGTCTTTGCTAATAGTCTCTAACTTTTCCACACCTCATTGGCCAAATGAGAGGTACTTCCCATGAGCCCCGAACTCAATGGGTAGGATGCATACGGGGCACAGAAAATGAGAGGTGAACCAACTCAAAATCACAACGGTGGGGTCCAAGCACACCACCAAGGTTGGCAAGCCTAGCCTTGTGGTTGCCCATAGCTCCAAGAAGCTCTCCCCAAAGCCCCCCAGAGCTCCCAAAGCTCATCGTCCAACAGGACCCACATCATAGGGTCTTTCCACGACACCAAGACTCTCACGGAAGGTTAGGAACTTGACCTTCCCCAGGGGCTTAGTGAGAATATCCGCGACCTGCTCATCAGTTCCTATATGATCGAGCCTTACGGCGCCTCGCTGTACCATATCCCGTATAAAGTGGTACCTGATATCAATATGCTTGGATCGGTCGTGGAACACAGGATTCTCAGTCATACGAATCCCACTCTGATTATCACAGAGTATCACAATGGTATCTAGCACATGTCCAAACAGCTCACTAAAGAGCTTCCGCAACCAAACTGCTTCACAACAGGCCATACTAGCAGCAATGTATTCGGCCTCCGCGGTGCTCAAAGCCACCGACTTCTGCTTCCTGCTCATCCATGAGATCTAAGCAGAACCAAGATTGAAGCAGCATCCAGATGTGCTCTTACGATCCACCACACTGCCAGCCCAATCGGCATCAGTATATCCACGGAGTATCACACTCCCGGCAGTGTATCTCAGCCCATGGTTTATCGTGCCCCGAAGATATCTCAAAAGATTTTTGGCACCAACCCAGTGAAAATGATGAGGCTCAACCATCTGTTGACTCAAAGTATTCACTGCAAAACATATGTCCGGACGGGTGTTCACTAAGAACATCAAAGCTCCTATGAGTTGACGATACTCAGTAGGATTGGCCAAGATAGGCCCAGCAGCACTGCCACTCAACTTCTTAAAGTTGAGTTCCATCGGTGTCGACACGGACTTACAGTCCACCATCCCAAATCTTTCCAGAAGCTTCACAATATATTTTCCTTGAGAAAGGAAAATCTCTCCAGGTCTCTGCCAGACCTCCAGGCCTAGGAAATAGTGCATCAGTCCTAGGTCCTTCATCTCGAATTCAGCAGCAAGCTCCCTCGTACATTGATGAATGAGAGGGTCATCACCAGTCAGGAAGAGGTCATCCACATACAGCACTAGAATGAGAGGCTTCTCTTTCACAACCTTGAAGTATAGGTTCGGATCAGCATTGCTTCGAGTGAAGCCCAACTTTATCAAGTAACTATCCATCCTCTCGTACCAAGCTCTGGGTGCTTGCTTTAACCCATAGAGGGCTTTCTTCAACCTGCAGACATAAGTGTCTCGATCTTGAACTTCAAATCCCAGAGGTTGTTCTACATACACCTCTTCCTTTATTGCACCATGCAGAAAAGCGGTCTTGACATCCATCTGATGAAGACTCCATCCTTGTGTAGCAACAAGGGCTATGATTGATCGGATGGTGGTATATTGTGCCACAGGTGCAAATATATCGTCATAGTCAATTCCTTCCTTTTGAGAGAAGCCACGGGCAACAAACCTTGCCTTAAACTTTTCAGCACTCCCATCAGATCCATGTTTGATTTTGTAGAGCCATTTAGCGGTGACAACAGATTTGTCCTTCGGTCTCGGGACCACATCCCATACATCATTCTTCATAATAGACTCATATTCTTCATGCATAGCATCCTTCCAAACTTGATGCTTGATGGCTTCCTCAAAAGATCCAGGTTCAGATTGTACAATAGTACTCATGGCAGCTAGATATCCTTGGTATCTACACGGCTTCTTGCTTTCTCGGAATGTCCCCCTTGGGGCAGCATGACCCTCAGCATCTTCGAGGGTGTCCCTGAGCCATGATGGTCTCTTTCCTAGTGAAGGGGGTGGATCAATAGGGTCCATTGGCCCTTCAATATCAGGCATAGTCTCATCCCGGGGTTCTTCCAGATTTCCAGGTCTTTCTTCATGATTTTCTTCAGATCTAGGAAGATCTACTACTTTCTTCAGGGAAGCATCTTCGTCAAAAGTGACATCATGGCTTATCTCTACTTCCCTTTGACCAGGTACATAGACTTTATATGCCTTAGAAGTCTCACTGTAGCCCACAAACATTCCTTTCTTCCCAGTAGCATCCAGCTTACTTCTCTTTTCTTTCGGCACATGAAAATAGACAAGACATCCAAAAATTCTGAAATGTGAGACATCAGGTTTCTTACCAGAGAAAACCTCTTCGGGAGTTTTGGAGTCCAAAGCGGAATGAGGGCATCGGTTTTGAATGTACACAGCAGTATTTGCAGCTTCTCCCCACAGAAACTTTGGTAGACCCCGGTCACATAGCATGGCACGGGCAGCTTCCACAATAGTCCTATTCTTGCGTTCAGCAACACCATTCTGCTCAGGAGTATATGCAGTGGTAGTCTCCCTCTTAATGCCAGCTTCTCTGCAAAAGTCTTTGAACTCATTTGACTCATATTCAATGCCATTGTCAGTCCTCAAAATCTTGATCTTCTTTCCGGTCATATTTTCCACCAAGGCTTTGAATGTACGGAACCACATGAAAGCCTCATCCTTCTTCTTCAAGAAATATATCCAGGTTTTGCGAGAGAAGTCATCAGTAAATGTCATATAGTAAGAACATCCTCCCAGGGATGTTACAGGCAACATACCAGAAAGATCAGAATGAACCAGTTGCAATATCTCAGATGTCTTTGTGACACTTGAGGGGAAAGGTCCCCTTGTATGTTTTCCTTCAGCACAGCCCTTACATACACCTTTCATGATTATTTCCAAAATCAGGCATCCCTGTCACCACCTTCCTTGCTTCGGGAAGGGCTTTGTAATGAAGGTGTCCAAATCTTCGGTGCCATAGTTCGGTTTGTCGGATAGTATCACAAGTCATAGCTCCCAACGGACTCCCTCCAACCTGATAGAGTGTACCAACCCTAAACCCAATTGAGATAGCTTCCTTGAAGCTCTTCTTCCACATGAGCACCTTTCCATTAGAGAAAGTAACATTGAATCCTTTGTCTTCCATGGCAGATACAGACACAAGGTTTTTCTTCAATTTGGGTACATAGAGTACATCTTGCAAACGGAGGACTTGTCCTTGGGACAAGTGGAGGGTCACAGTCCCGGTCCCTTTCACAAGATAAGTGGCATTATCCCCAAGGATAATTTCTAGATTAGTATCCCTTTCAACCATGTCAGAAAGTGCTTCCTTGAATCCGGTGATGTGTCTTGAGGCACCACTATCAATTAGCCAGACATCCATAGTGTCGGGCAGAGATGCAGCTGAGAGAGCAGATACCAGAATATATTCATTTCTTTTATCAACAACATTAGACTCCTCATACCTGGTATTTCTGGACCTCTTAGAAGGTTGATTGTTTCCACCAAAGTGAGCCTTCCTCTTTCCTTTGGATTTGTCATTTCTTCGATTTCCATTTCTTCGGTTGTTGTTGTTATCGTCACTATCAGGAGAATCCTTCTTGAAGGGGCATTCTCTAGCATAGTGTCCAGGCCTATGGCAGGTGAAACATTTACCCTTCTTCTCTTGAGTCTTTGTCCTTCTTTTGTCCTTAGAACCACCAGAGTTCTTCTTTCGGAAATGAGCACCATAGGCAGCATTTCTTTCATTATCAAATTCCTTCATCCTTGTTTCTTCTTGTATACATCTTGACAGAAGCTCATCAAAGTTAGGAATAATATTATTGTTGAGAATAGTAGTTGTGAATACTTGCCATTCATATGGAAGTCCTCCAAGTGCGGTGAGAACCATCTCACGATCAACTATTATTTCCCCAATAGCTAGCAGATTGTTCCTGGTTTCGGTCAACTTCAGAAAGAAAGTTTGAACAGACTCATCTCGGCCCTTCTTCATATTCTTCAACTTGTTCTTGAGGAATAGCACTTGGTTCACATTGTTTACTTGAAACATAAGTATCAATTTGTCATACATCTCCTTGGATGTGCCTAGTTCGGATATGTAGGCAACCAGACTCTTATTTATGGATTCCCTGATCAGCAGCTTTGCTTTGATTTCTCCCTTCTTATACTTGTTTCTAACAGCAGCAGAGGCATTGGATGGAGGTTCTTGAATCCTCCCTGTCACATGATCCAGGAGATCATGATCTTCTAATTCGAGATCTAATATCATCTTCCAGGGATGGAAGTCATCACTTCCGGTCAGCTTGTCATTCTCCTTGAATTCAAGACTAGTGGAACCCATTTCCACGATGATGATTGCTATAGATTGAGTTTGTCTTCACCTCGGCTCCGATACCATGTAAAGTTTTGTAGATGTTCTATGCTAGTAGCAATTTCACTTTTCATTCAGCAATCATACAAGTAGTTAAGCAAAATGCAGATAGAACATATAAGAAGATCTTACAGAAGACAAATCAGAAACAGGAAAAATGTGTGTATTCGTTTCGGCGGTCAACAGGATGCTTCAACCAGCAAAGTCTCCTTTGGTCAGCCAGCCCAGCATGTGTCACAACAACCCTTCAATCAGTAGATGAGTCAACCCAAGTCAACTCTGCAGAAGTCAACGCTGTCCTGAAAAGTCAACGCAGGGGCAGCAAGCTAAAAGTCAACGCAGCAGCAAAACGGTCAACCCTTTGACCTCGATTTTTGTGCCAGGTAGTACGGCCTTCATCAATCGAACCTTCCACCAAATTTCAGCTTGTTTGGACCAAGCGTTGACCAAAGTCAACGCTGGTCAAAGTTTCTGCGAAACCCTAGCAGCAGCAAATCCGTACTTCAGCTCAGCCGTACAGTTTGTCCTCTTCGTCCTTCACACGTGTGGCTGAAACTTGTCTTTAGGTAGCTCGTACTATTTGATGAGAAGAGAAGATGATGAGTTGTGTTGATGATGAAATGCTCTCAACTTTTCCTGTATTTATATCAATCATGAGGGTGTGTGACACATCTGTTGGGCATGCGAGCCTACATTACAAAACTGGCCGACCTTGCACATATAATTTATTAAAAATAATGAATTCAAAATATAAGTTCTGCTCATCGGATTAAGACATATTTTATATGGATTTTACACCTCTCAGAAAGAGGAATCCAACAAAAATATTAGCCTCTTAATCTGAGCATCTTAATATGGAGTTTGGACCTAGTTGTCCAAATTTAACATGCCGCAAGGGGGACATTCCGAGAAAGCAAGAAGCCGTGTAGATACCAAGGGTATCTAGCTGCCATGAGTACTATTGTACAATCTGAACCTGGATCTTTTGAGGAAGCCATCAAGCATCAAGTTTGGAAGGATGCTATGCATGAAGAATATGAGTCTATTATGAAGAATGATGTCTGGGATGTGGTCCCGAGACCGAAGGACAAATCCGTTGTCACCGCTAAATGGCTCTACAAGATCAAACATGGATCTGATGGGAGTGCTAAAAAGTTTAAGGCAAGGTTTGTTGCCCGTGGCTTCTCTCAAAAGGAAGGAATTGACTATGACGATATATTTGCACCTGTGGCACGATATACCACCATCCGATCCATCATAGCCCTTGCTGCTACGCAAGGATGGAGTCTTCATCAGATGGATGTCAAGACCGCTTTTCTGCATGGTGCAATAAAGGAAGAGGTGTATGTAGAACAACCTCTGGGATTTGAAGTTCAAGATCGAGACACTTATGTCCGCAGGTTGAAGAAAGCCCTCTATGGGTTAAAGCAAGCACCCAGAGCTTGGTACGAGAGGATGGATAGTTACTTGATGAAGCTGGGCTTCACTCGAAGCAATGTTGATCCAAACCTTTACTTCAAGGTTGTGGAAGGGAAACCTCTCATTCTGGTGCTGTATGTGGACGACCTCTTCCTGACAGGTGATGACCCTCTCATTCATCAATGTAAGAGGGAGCTTGCTGCTGAGTTCGAGATGAAAGACCTAGGACTGATGCACTATTTCCTAGGCCTGGAGGTCTGGCAGAGACCTGGAGAGATTTTCCTTTCTCAAGGAAAATATATTGTAAAGCTTCTGGAAAGATTTGGGATGGTGGACTGTAAGTCCGTGTCGACACCGATGGAACTCAACTTTAAGAAGTTGAGTGGCAGCGCTGCTGGGCCTATCTTGGCCAATCCTACCGAGTATCGTCAACTCATAGGAGCTTTGATGTTCTTAGTGAACACCCGACCGGATATATGTTTTGCAGTGAACACTTTGAGTCAACAGATGGTTGAGCCTCATCATTTTCACTGGGTTGGTGCCAAGAATCTTTTGAGATATCTTCGGGGCACGATAAACCATGGGCTGAGATACACTGCCGGGAGTGTGATACTCCATGGATATACTGATGCCGATTGGGCTGGCAGTGTGGTGGATCGTAAGAGCACATCGGGATGCTGCTTCAATCTTGGTTCTGCTTCGATCTCATGGATGAGCAGGAAGCAGAAGTCGGTGGCTTTGAGCACCGCGGAGGCCGAATACATTGCCGCTAGTATGGCCTGTTGTGAAGCAGTTTGGTTGCGGAAGCTCTTTAGTGAGCTGTTTGGACATGTGCTAGATACCACTGTGATACTCTGTGATAATCAGAGTGGGATTCGTATGACTGAGAATCCCGTGTTCCACGACCGATCCAAGCATATTGATATCAGGTACCACTTTATCCGGGATATGGTACAGCGAGGCGCCGTAAGGCTCGATCATATAGGAACTGATGAGCAGGTCGCGGATATTCTCACTAAGCCCCTGGGGAAGGTCAAGTTCCTAACCTTCCGTGAGGGTCTTGGTGTCGTGGAAAGACCCTATGATGTGGGTCCTGTTGGACGATGAGCTCTGGGAGCTTTGGGGGGCTTTGGGGATAGCTTCTCGGAGCTATAAGCACTCATAATGCTTCTGCCCCACCCTTGTGATTGTTGAGCTGGTTCGCCACTCATTTATCTGTGCCCCATATGCATCCTACCCATTGAGTTCAGGGCTCATGGGAAGTACCTCTCATTTGGCCAATGAGGTGGGAAAAGCTAGAGACTATTAGCAAAGACTGATGGACGCATCAGAGATTGCCGTACTCTCTATCTAGGATGGCACGGTCCAACCACTTGATCTGGGATCAAGATTTGTGAGGTCCGGGACCTCTGGACTGACTATGTCAGTCGGGGGATGATGTCTTTGTGACTGATCCACTTCTGTTCTGAAATAAAGAAGCCAGCAAAGCAAGTTTCGGCGGGATGACGCACGATGTTGATTGCACTAATAGATGGAGTTCTCCCTAGTTGAGAGGGAGTGTTAAATTTGGACAACTAGGTCCAAACTCCATATTAAGATGCTCAGATTAAGAGGCCAATATTTTTGTTGGATTCCTCTTTCTGAGAGGTGTAAAATCCATATAAAATATGTCTTAATCCGATGAGCAGAACTTATATTTTGAATTTATTATTCTTAATAAATTATATGTGCAAGGTCGGCCAGTTTTGTAATGTAGGCTCACATGCCCAACAGATGTGTCACACACCCTCATTGACGGATATATATACAGGAAAAGTTGGAGAGATTTTCATCATCATCACAACTTACATCTTCCTCTCTCATCAAAGAGTACGAGCTACCAAGAAGGACGAGTTTCAGCCACATGTGTGAAGGACGAAGAGGACAGATCGTACAGCTGAGCTGCAGTACGATTTTCTGCTGCTAGGGTTTCGCCGTAAGTTTGACCAGCGTTGACTTTGGTCAACGCATGGTCCAAACAAGCTGAAAACTTGTGGAAGGTTCGATTTTTGAAGGCCGTACTACCTGGCACAAAAATCGAGGTCAAAGGGTTGACCGTTTTGCTGCTGAGTTGACTTTTAGCTTGCTGCCCCTGCGTTGACTTTTCAGGACTGCGTTGACTTTTGCAGAGTTGACTTGGGTTGACTCATCTACAGATTGGAGGGTTGTTGTGACACATGCTGGGCTGGCTGACCATAGGAGTCTTTGCTGGTTGAAGCATCCTGTTGACCGCCGAAACGAACACACACATTTTTTCTGTTTCTGATTTGTCTTCTGTAAGATCTGCTTATATGTTCTATCTGCATTTTGCTTAACTACTTGTATGATTGCTGTGAGAAAAGAGAAATTGCTCTTAGCATAGAACATCTACAAAACTTTACACTAGCCTACCAGTGTTGCAAACATCTCAATAACATCCCAATTCTATCTCGAAATCACGATATTTTGGCCTAGCCGGTGTTTGCCAATTTTTAAAGATATTTTTATGGTATCTTAATTTTGCCGATGTTTGCCGATTTTTACCGATATTTTCCCCATTTTTACGATTTTTTTGTTTTTTGGACCCTTTCCAATTTTATCCCGATGCCGATGTTCGCAACATTGAGCCTAACCAAATTTTGTAATAGATTAACTTCTCTTTGTCATGAAGCTAATCTATTATAAAATTGCATGAAAGTTGCATGTTGTTTTTTTCTTTCAGCATTTGTTTTCCTTGATCGTAAAAAATTTATTGCCTCGTTATCTTTTGTTGACAGATGTTGATAGTCAATTACAAAAAGGTACACCAGATTCTATATAAAATGATTATCCCTGACTAGCATAAATTGTATGCAAGTTGTATCCAATGTATCAATAAAATTTGGACTAGTGAAAAGACACATGAGATTTAGCACCCATATCTAATATTGTTATCTTGAAACAGTTAAATCCAGTGTCTAAATTCTGAATAACAGTGCACAGGTAAATGTTTAATGAACACATCTGAAAGTTCAGGATACACATCATCAACATACACATAAAGTTTGACTTTGTAGCCTACCTTATGGGTGTTGTTTGCAGGATCAAAATTGTTTATGGTTCCATAACGGAAGCTGCAACAAAGCACAAAATTTATAGTGTAAATACCTGTACAAAACTAGCAACGTATATATCCACAGTTAGAAACAAAGTGAGACTCACCACATGTTCAATCAATGCAATATTTACCTTCTATCAACTGGCCACCATAGTTTTATTCGTTTCCCAACAAGTGTCTCATCCCCTTCCCTATCTTTCTCCGTCTTCCATTCAGGAGACTGCTAAAAATTTTCATGTCAGGTGGATGGTCAAAATAACAATAAACAAAAGCTGTTCTATTTCATAGGAATGAAGATTGGTGTTTTATAAAGATCAATTTCTCTACCTTGCTATGATCTTCCACTGGAGTTTTGAAGCCTTGGACTACTCTCTTAGCCATTTTCTCTGTGGCCTCGTTAGAAGGGACATCTTCATCAGTTCCTTTGATATGTTCTTCACTTTTTCGCCCATTCCTTAAAATTTGGCTTCGTTGACAGACATCTTGCAATGGTTTTCGACTGTAGCATGACCTTCTGGGAGCTTCTACAATTTTATCTTGCACCCAGTGTTCATTGCTTTTGTTGATCATAAATTCCTGCGAATCAACAGAAACGTCTTCATAATGAGGGTTTTCCTCATCTGCTATATTATTTGATGAAGAAACTCTCCCCACAAAATCTTGATTCTGTACCTCTACCTCTGACTGTTGCTTCTTGGAATTCATTGACATCAAGTTGACACCATGCACAGGTTGGATTCTCTCATTTTCCAATCCAGGTTGAGCCTTCTTCGGCCTCCCTCTTTTCCGTTCATTCACCAAACCTTCAATGGCATCTTCCTTTGACCTAGACTCACCCTGGTATCTAGATTTTGAGCTTCGAAGCCGTTTACTACCATGAGACTTACTTTCCTGATCTACCTGTGAATCCTCTTTTCCCTGTTCTTCACTGGTCATCAATTTGACACCCATCCTGTTTGGCTTTTGACATGACTTCTCTGAATCATGTAGAATTTCTTCTCTGGATGAATCTGCCCAGTTTCTTCTAGTTCGTTTTACAAGGGGACTTGATGGCTAATAACAATTAATAAAAAAAAGGCTTAAATAACTAGTGAAGTAAGAGATAATCATACAAATGATTGATGTTGAGGGGAAGATCAGACTTCCAAGACATATTTGAAATGCTACCTGAGATGAATGTGACATATTCCCGGCATGTAAAAACCTTGTGAATAACTCCCCATCAGCTAGACAGCGTGGTAGAGAGCTTCCATCTGTCTGCACAAACAAACATGTTATTAAGAAGCATAGTTTGCATAACTTATTTATCTTGGCATAATAATGATATCTAGATGCTCCAGTTCATAGCAGACCTTCTCTTCTTCATTTCCTTCACAAACTTTGTAAAACTGAGAAGGCAAGGGTGTCCCTCCAGGAATACGACCAGAGGAGCTTTTTTTGTGTCCCAAATTCTTTGCAATAATGATGCCAATGTCACAGAGTACATAAAGATTCTGCACATACATGATTTTAAACATAAGGCATTGATATCCATGTTATGCCCATCGCTAGATTTTTATTATACAAAGAAAATATGACACAGCAAAAGCAGCTTACATGAGTGACATGTTTATCTACTGCATCTTCAGCTCTTTTTATTGCACGGAAAATAGCTAGGATGGATGATAAGTTATCTATATCATCCTTTCTAGCACTGTCGCTACGATCTTGGCAGAATAATGCCTGGATATAAAATAGCAACTGCCTGCATAGAAGTTAAGAAATGGTATAGCTCATTCATAAAAGCATATAATCTGTCATATGAATACACACACAAACAAAATTGCAAATGTTACGACAGAAACCTAAACTTCCAATGAATATGTTATAAACTCTGTTCTCTAATGAACAAAAATCCTTTCAATTAAGTTCCTTCCTAAGAAGCACATACAACCACACAGAATCAAAAATTTATTGGCCATAATGTATTAATCAAGATGAAACCTATAAAAGGGTTCATAAGCTTCTTTGCTTTCAGCATCACTTCCCATTGGGAAGGTTGGATGATGTCCAAGAACGTGAACAAAGTATGTCAGAACATATTCTGGGTATATAGTAAGTGCTGCTCCTTCCATTTGTTTAGGTGCAGATGATTGACGCAGCAAAGCTTCACGATGATAAGTATCAACAAAATCTGCTAGGTACTTTTTTGCCTGGAGTAAGATGACACATAATAAGATAGCTTTCAAAAAAATGGGTTTTGAAACACTACACAATAACTTGAAAAATTAGCACAACAAGATGATCCAAGACAAAAACACATGCAAGCCTACATCTGCCTGAACATCTTTGACATCATCTGAAGCAGCCAATGCAAAGGCAGAAGCATATTTGTTACTGATTGTATGCCCTTTGAGGCACTCGTGAACTTTTTCTAAGAACCTCCGTCGCACATAAACTGATGGATCCTGTGAATCAAGCAAAGAATTTGTATGTCTTATTCAAAACCAACAAGATATACAAATGAAAGCGATGATAGAATTAATATCACAGAGTGGTCATAACATGGTGTTTATCAAGAAAGGAATTTGTCCATCTTATTCAAAATCAACGAGTTCAAGAAATGAAAAAGATGATAGAATTAATATAGTGTAATGGTCATACCATTGTATTTTATTTAGGAGTCCGCATTAAGCAATAAATTGCCATAAAACATATAGTAATAAAGTCTGAATTCACATCACTAGAAGGAGCTAAGAAATGTGATAAATAAGGAATTTATTATGTCACAATCCAATGCTAGTTATTTGTACTGGAGATTATCTCCTTCCTTGAGACAGTTGCACTTGTAACATTAGTAACTGATAATTACGATGTTCTCCCTCTTCTTTTACAACTGTCAAATTTGTCAAATTTCTAATTCGTTATAGGAGATCTACACAAAGATCCACCCCATGGCTGAAACTGAAAACGTTAAGAAATATCAATCAAAATGTCATATATTCAAAATAAATGGACCACTCAGTTCTTTATAGGTAGTGTCACAGCAAGTTTACACCTTATTAGCCCATGGTCGACTGTTTTGTCCTACAGAAGACAGTCATTGATGTAATGTAATACTTTATTAAAATTCTTGAGTCTCCAACATGTGAATGACTAGTAAATATTATTTTTTAGAGAGGTAGTCCAACTAGCCATTAGCTAGTTGCTATCTAGCCGTTAGAAAAGTTTTATAAAAGGCTAGCCTTCCCTCTAGCAAAAAGTAGTTGTTGTTTTGTGAGATCATTGCCATTAATATAAAAACTCATTTTACAAACATGTGTATTTATTTTACATTATGTGGGTTAGCTCTTACTATCTTGTTTTTTCTTGGCTAATTGTGGTAATCAAGCTAAATCTAAAATAATTTTCATCTAGTTCGTTTACACAAAAATCGAAGGATCGATCCACTAAGGGGCTACACAGCCACGTGGACTAGAGAAAATAAAGCTCTAGCCCACTTAATTTTCTTTTTGTAGGTCAGTTAGACAAAGGTTTGAAAATTGACCATTCCAGCGGGGAGCTTCAACTAGGAGAAGAATTCATACTTCACCAAACAATTAAACCAAAGATCAGAGGACGCAACACTAGGGGCTGCTTTTAGCTAGAACCAAAAGTTGGAAATAATTTAAGTCAAGACTCAAAAATGGGGGTGACTTCCATTCAGAGACCAACCTCACTTCCCTGAGCAAGTACAAGGTTCACTTAGAAGCAGGTGTGTTTCACAACCCAATTTATGAGGTAATTTATGAACTACCTTGGGAACCATGAAAGTTGTCAATATGAGACTTCCATGCATGAGAACTGTCTAAGAAATATTGCACCAAAGCCAAAGCCACCTACAGACTCTATAGACTCATAACCATGCAGTAAGACATAGGTGCACCCTCAGGTAAGCAGGACTGACCCATCCACTGGTGGTCAAAACTACAAAAGTTGGCTCCCAAAAAAACCCAAGTCCTCAAGTAAGTCCATCCAAGACCTTCCTATCCTACACAAGACAAAAGGAACCAAAGATGAACTTCAAGGTACCGGCCATGGTCTGATCAAATCAACAAGATACAAACAACAAGACAAAAGGTCAATGATGCCTCATACAGGGCCTCACATTGTTGTTACATGGCTTTTGACTTGTGACCTTGGGCTTACAATGGCAGTGAAAACTGCTACAATGATCTGTATGTACCCCTACTAACATAAGGAGTAACAGTACCCAGAGGGATTTGATCCCTTGACCTCAGAAGTTCAATTTCCAGCTTGCTGGAAATTGTAATTTGCTGCAGTCCAAAGGTTTGCAAGTGATCCATCAAGGTCAATCTAGTCCTCCATAGCTTCTCCAGCCCTAGATCTTTGATCCATAGTGCCTTGGCACTAATTCGGTGGTATTTTAAGGGAACTTGGTTGTCGTCCATATATTTTTCTATTAATTTTATAGTCTGCAGTTACAGGGAAACAAATAGATTTGTACTAGAACCCCTCTAAGCACTATAAATTCATAAATAACTTTAGAATTGGTTAGAATATTTTTTGTACACTTATTTTGATGCATATATGCTATATCTTGTACTCTGAGTGTATCTTTTTGTTAATTTTATGTTTTTGTTGCATGTCTATACACAGAAAACCAATCGACAACAAATAAATAACTTTTCTACCTCATCCTTTGACCCCGAGGAAGGCACCGATCTTCTCTTGGTTGGTTGAGGTAATACTTGGGAATCCTCCCTTGGCCTTTTCAGAGGATGTTGGGCATAAAATGTGGAGGATTGGGCCGAGGTGACAATGGGCACCAACTCTGTGCATTCCTATCTTGGCAGGTTGCACGGACCTTTGCAACCCTGCTAATCAGATCAGTAACAGCTCCAGCCTCATTGGATTTCAAATGGAGAAAGTACAATTTCATATCCCATTCAAAAACTTATAGACTTGAAAATTTTCAGGAGTTCAGGATTGGCGATATTGTAGTGCCTCCATTAGACTCTATCATGTAAGACAGCATGGGATTGCCATTAACCAAAATCATGAAGTTATGAGATTTTGCATCATGTAAAAATCTAAGAAAGTTAATATAGACATGGTTCTTCTTCTAAAACGTTATTTATGTGTATAATTGATGAGGAGTTATTTAAAAAATAAAAAGTTATATATTTCTAATTTTTGTATTTTTTATAGTTGTTTCGAATCCCCAATGTACCAATTTTCAGGATGTCACATTTCCAGGTGTTTCCATATCAGAAACTTGCACATGTTTCCGCATTTGGTGCAACTTAGCTTTGATTTCCTTGCATTGAAATCTTGTAAGATCCTCATCTGAATTTTTCCCATGGAATTAAAAATATTATTTTCCCAACTTCAAGGCTGTTAGTCTTTATTGTGCATTCTGAAAACAGATGATCAAAGAGTTAATCCGAGGAAATTAAGCACAGTTGGTTATAATACTGATAACTTCAAAATATTGTGCAGATACTTTTTGGGAACCCTGGAGGTATCACACAATCTGAATAGCCTTTTATTCTTAAATTCAGCACTTGAAACTTTATTTGTTTCTCCTCTGAAAAAAGTACTTGTATATCTCCATCAATGATTGAAGGTGGCTTAGCATACCTACTACCTCAAAAACCTTGACACCAAGTATTCTCCAGATAAATGCAGTAAGGTTTATTCAATCTGTCTATGGTTCTCCTTCCTTACTAAAACTTATGTAATCTTGTCAAAACAATAATGTATTAAATGTAATCAACTGAGGCAATTTGCAAATATAGACATGATCATGGTAGCCAAAGACTTCCTCTACAATCGATAATATGCATACATCAAACTTTGTCGCCATTTAATATCTGAGTGGCAAGTTCAAATATGCACCTTGTACCCTTAGATATGATGATTCATGGAACAAATGAAAGATATAATCATTTATGAACGTAAAGAAATGGAGACCTTGAATTGTAGGTTAATCTTGAAGAGGTGACAAATTTGGAAACCTTTATCCAAAAACTGGTAGCATTTAATGTTACACGTCTGTGATCTCATTTATTCTTTTAGAGTGCATGCAGTACTGAGTATTCCAACATAATTTTTTGAAAAATCCAATAAAAGTATGTCAATACAGCATAGTCAGTTAGAGGTCAAGCTCCAAACACATTCTGGCAAGCATAGAAATATTAACACAAAAGTACAATACATATTAGTTGATAAAACACTTTGAATGTCACATAAATCATAATTATAAAGAAAAAATTATATTATGAACAGTCATGTTATAGAGTTTAAATCCTCTTAGAAAACATTTTAAAATATGGAATAATATATCAAACAGCAAACCTGAGATTTTAACACAGTCAGATGAAACAATTGAGGCGAGATATGGAACTCCCAACGTCTCGCAAGTCGCAAAACAGACTTTGCAGCAGCTAATCTAAGGTGCGCCTTATCAACCTCACTGCAATTGACCAGCAATGTTAACATTTATCAACAAAGTATAAATAGAGTAAAAACACAAACATAATCTAAAGCTGCATCATGTCTATATATTCACAATTTGATTTTCACCATTTTTCCTCTCAAGATTGTTTAGAGCATAATGTTTTAACACCAGAAACAAATTCTATATGGTTTGATACTCACCACAATTTTGATCATTCAAATTGAAGTTCAAAGTTCACATCACAGATGTTGCTTACACAAGCACCTACTAATAAGGATAGGTGTCTAAAAATATATATATAGCACCTACTAATAAGGACAGGTATCTAAAAATAATTAATTTTTGATAGGATATATATATATATATATATAGTCAAGGTGCATGCACCTAATACTACCAGGTGCATCAATCCTACACCCAAGTGTGGTATGTACTATGTAGCCCCACAGCATCCCCCCCCCCACATCAAGCCCATAGAGTTTGGGTTGCATCCCATGCTAAGTTACCAGGATTCAGATATTCGGGATACCAATCCATCAAATTATTGAAAAGCCAGAATATAAACACAACAGGAAGTGGTGGGTCCAAACAATATAAATATATATTTTTAATTTTTTCTAAATAAAATGTATGTAAAATATTAATTACTTATATAAACATATAAATAATAATTAATCTAATAAAATAATTATCTATGAACCTAATGTATATACAACTTAAGAAAGATATATACACATTTCTGGCTAACTATTACCTATAATATATATATATATATATATATATATATATATATATATATATATAAGTTTGTAGAACTGTGCATAACATTTATGGCTTAAATTCCGAAATCTTCCTTATGGCTCAAATAAATACCTGTTGCACCACAATTTCGATCACAAATAAATCATGCAATGGCTATCCCACCATTTCAGTTATAAACAAATTGTGGCATATATACCTCCTGAACTGTGGCACAACAATGAACCTAAGTTTATTATTATACATATATCTACATCTCTCAACATGTCATCGAGCACCTTATCACATTCCAATGCACCGCCGTTGTTGTCTTCTAAAGCAAGCTCCATAGGGATTGCATTTTTGTGATTAATGATTGCAGTCAGTTTAGAAAGTGCCCTAAAGAATAACCATAGCATGTTCCAACACATAGTAACTTGAGCCAACGTTGAAGTGGGCCGAAATACGATTTAAAAATGCACATATTAGCCCATTATCACCAGCAAACATCCCAAGATATGTCTCTTAAAAGGCTGATCTGCAATAAACATATCTTTTACACCTCCAAAAAAAAGGTTGTAGAATGCTCCAACAGAAAAATGCCTTCTAAGAAGCATAAGGATGAAGTATGCGATGAAATTTCAGAGAAATAAAATTAGTCTCACTATTTGACAGCTGGAAATGACTCATAATATTTGAACTGAATATCTTACTGTTCCATACAATTTCCAGCACTAAAAACATGATTTGCAGCAAAAAAATCATATGCGATTTCACACAAATCTTAAGGTGTAGAAGGCCGGAAATTTCCAGTGCGTTTCATAATCTCTGACAAGCTCCAAATATTGAAACTTTTATGTCATACATAAGCAAACATAGCTGTAAATCACTATCAAAATTTCTGCACATGCACCTACTAAACATGGCTGTCCAAGAGGCACAAAATCACCATTTTCCTCCCTCGAATCATCCCCATTAGAATCATAGATGGGATTTCTTACCCACCAAAAGTGAGGACCTCACTGGGGAAAAATTTTCTCCAACACTTCACATCCAGCTGGCCAGCCAACAGCTCCTGACAACCACCACCTATGTCACATGGTTCGGGTTCTAATTCGAGTTTGGCAATGTTTAAATTCGATTCAAATTTGAATTTTCTGACAAAGTTCATATGAGGTTAGCCATTAAGTTCATTTATATACATATTCGAAAGTTTCAAAATATATAAAAAATATTTGGAATTATATATTTTTTATCTTCATTTATAAATAATATTGCACTTATATTAAAAGTTTTATAAAATTCGCTAAATATAAGTTATAATAATTTATAATATATGTGAAATTAATAAAATTCATAATAGCTTTCTTAATATTTTGGTGCCTTCTAAAACATGCATTGTAGGAAAAGACTGGCACTAGGGTTTGTTCGTTCTATAAAGCAAACTATGCCACCATCGAGTTCAATTTTGCCTCTGGGGTTCATGGCACCCAATGGCTCGGGGAACGCATACTCTATTGAGTTTTTTCCCCTGGACGTGGTCGTTTCCGACTTATTTTTGGGGTGTCTCGACAGAAGTTTTGTTGTTGTGCTTCATTGGTCCCTGAAGAGATATGGGGTCTCAGCTCTGCAGATGATTTCTCTATCATGCCCCTTTCCCAAAATAATATTTGTGTACAAAGGGTGTACAAATGTCCAATATATTTATATATAGAGAGCTCTGATGGGGTCGTGGAGGGAGCGAATGACAAGTTCATTGGGTGTTTGTTTGTCTCCTATTTTTTTTATTTCTGTATGTGTGCTTTGTCTCTTATGTCAACCAGCCCGCAGTGGAGAGGGTCTTGATGTTTAGGGATGTCGCCTCCACCCTTTTTCCAAGCTCTGTCTCGGTTGTTGTACAAACAGAGACAGAAAACAATACCCTTTCGACTGTTCATAAAAAGCCTTAATGGAATGTCCACACTCATATAGATTAAGGAAATGGACCTGGTGCAAAATCTAAAACAAAGTACACAAAATAGTTTGGCATTCCTGCATCTTCTCAAACTTTGATTTTTGAAGGAAAAATGCTTCAAAATGTTGATTTGTGGTAGCATTGAATGTGCTCTAAGTCTCAAATTTTGTGAACAGACTTAGACATATATATTCCAGATAACCCAAGATTGTTTTGGGAAATTCCACCCGGAGAAAGTTTTATTTGAAAAATTATTTATTTTTAATGAGACCCTAAGTCTAAACTTAGGAAATTAAAATAATTAATGAGTATTAATCTAAACTGTGGGTGTAACTTCTAGAAGAAAAGGAGGGTCAAGTCAAAATGATCTTAGCCATTGATTACTTCTAATGTGAGTTGTTGAATGTCAACTAGAAGATTATTTAAGGAAGCTTGAGAGTCATTTAGAAAATACACCAATTACCCAAGAAAAACGAATTTCTCAGTGGTTGAAGTTCGGCAAGAGAAATCGATTCAAAGGGAAAGTTGCAGGTGGAGAGGACAGAGAGGGTATTAGCATCAGTCAGGAGTGCAAGGACAGGTGACGCAATGCAGAGAAGGGAGAACGCAAAAGCTGCAAAGGGGCAGCATAGAGCAGTGACGCAGAGTTGCGCAGTCCTCACGCAGAGAAGAGACGCAGAGTTGCGCAGTCCTCACGCGGAGCAGTGACGCAAAGTTGCGCAGTCCTCACACAGAGCTGACGCAGTGGTGATGCAGGAGGGCCACCAAGGCCTCCCAGAGATCAGATTTTCGTCAGAAATTTGTGACAAATTTTCTACAGTGTTATCACAAAGATTTCCCTTCATTACTGTTGATTGTTATTTGTACAAGAAACTTTTGTTGAAGAATAATAAAGAAACCCTCATCTATTGCACCGGTTTTCCGGCATTGGGTTTTTCCAGGGACAATTGTCCAAAAATAATTGTGTCATTCTTGTGCTAATATTTCTTTATATTTTGCTCAGTATTTTATTTGTGAAGGTTGCAGTAGAATTTATTTTGATATTTACTTAAGTAATCTATGTAAATAACTTATTGTTGAATAATAAGTAGAAGAAATAATATCAGATACGGCAGTAGGATTTCGTTTTAGAAATTTTCACATGGTATCAAAAAAATTTGCGTTGAAGGGAAGTCGTGGTGCTGCAATGATAGCAAATCGAACCCCAAAGGGATTAACGTAGTTTTTCTGCAGATGTTGCCAGAGAAAAGAAATAGCACGATGGAAGATCATGACATCTCAAAGTTATCTTCCAGATTGCAAGAAGAATTTGCTTGTTTATCGACTTTTGCATCAGTCAATGATTGGTACATTGATAGTGGGGCTTCAACTCACACGACTGGAATACGAGAATATTTATCGAGCTATCAAGAAGAACGAATGAACTTCCAGATTACTATGGGAAACAAAACGAAGTGTTCCCCAGTAGGAAGAGGGATCATAGCATTTCAGATAAAAGCAAGAGATATCCTCTGAGCCACGAATGTGCTGCATGTGCCAGGATTGGGAATGAATTTACTTTCAGTGTCCCAGTTACAGGACAAGGTATATGATGTGTACTTCATTGGAAGGAAAGTATACGTCAAGCATCGAAGCTGGAAGAAAACGACTCAGATTGGAACTCGAAGCAATAGACTATATAGGTTGCAGCTCAAGTCTCCAATGGCACTAGTAGGCAGCGATCTCAATGGTGAAAAGGACCTGAATGAGCTATGGCACAAACAAATGGGGCATCTACACCATGGAGCTCTGAGGATACTCAAAGAAACTGTTACAGGAGTTTCAGTCTTAAGTACCAAGCACAATGACGTATGCAGAGGATGCGTACTGGGGAAGTACGCTAAAGTAGCATATTCCAGAAGCAACAATAGGGCTCCAAGTGTATTAGGACTAATACACTCAGATATCTGTAGTCCATTGTCTACCAGAGCTCTTAGTGGTGGCAAATATTTCGTCACCTTTACTGATGACCACTCCAGGAAAACTTGGATCTACCTCTTAAAGACCAAGGATGAGTTCTTTGATCGGTTCAGAGAATTCAAAGCTCTGATTGAAAACTTGACAAGGAAGAAGATAAAAGTATTGCGCTAAGATAATGGTGGAGAATATACTAACAAGGACTTCACAGAATTTTGCGCAAGAGAGGGCATCAAAAGAGAATGGATGGCTCCATAATACCCGGAGTAGAATGGATTTGCAGAGCAAAAGAATAGGACTATTGTTGGGGCAGCAACCAGGATCTGCCTAGATTCTTATGGGAAGAAGCACGCAACGCAGCAGTATATATCCAGAATAGAACTCCTCATAGACCATTGGGCAAGAGAACGCCCGACAGTATCTTCACAGGGAAGAAGCCGGAAGTGAGTCATTTTAGGATATTCAGAAGTGTGGCGTATTGGCACACTCCGGATGAGAAGCGAAGTAAATTAGATCAAACTGCAGAAAAGGGGTATCTCGTAGGATACAACGTGAATTCGAAGGCATACAGAGTCGACATTCTGGGTAGCAAGAAGATTGTAGTCAGACGGGATATAAAGTACATGGAAGACAAAGCTTTCAGGAAATCCCAAGAGATGCCTACTAGAGGGAAGTTTGAGGATGTTCCTCTTGTCCAGCAACAACAGGGGGAAGAACTAGTAGGTGGACAAACATCTGGATCAAGCACTGTAACCAACACCAGTATTTCCTCAGGTGAAAAAAAATCTAGATAGTTCATAGCAGATGGGATAGCAGGAAGAGGAATTGATTGAGCCACCCACCTCTAGTGGCAGAACTAGTAGAGAGGTACGCCAAACGCTGAGGGACGTGAGTTTGTTGGAGCTCCTAGAACCGAGAAAAGGCAGCTAGACAACCTGACAGATACCAAGCCTTGGTAGCACAGGTTGAAGAACCATATAGCTTTCAAGAAATCGTCCAGCATCAGGTCTAGGTGGATGCCATGGTAGAAGAGTACAACTCTATCAAGACTAATGATGTCTAGGAAGTTGTGCTTAGACCAAAGAATAGATCGGTTGTAGGTTTGAGATGGATCTACAAGATCAAGTATGTTGCAAATCGCATAGGTTCGAGATGGATCTACAAGATCAAGTATGTTGCAGATCACAACATAGAGAAGTGAAAGGCTAGGTTCGTGGCCTAGGGATATGCACAAAAGGAGGGAATTGATTATGAGGAGACCTTCGCCCCTGTTACCAGATACACCTCCATTAGATCTGTTGTGTCATTAGCAATGCAGATGGGTTGGGAAATTCACCAAATGGATATCAAGACAGCATTCTTGAATGGGGTGACAGAAGAGGAGGTATACATAGAACAGCCTGAAGGCTTTGAAACCCATGAGAAGAAATCTCATGTATGTAGACTGAAGAAAGCCCTATATGGGCTCAAGCAGGCACCTAGAGCGTGGTATGGTCGGATTGACAGGTACTTGCAGCAGTTGGGATTTTTCAAGAGTGAAGCAGATTCCAATCTCTACTATTTGATGGTATAGAATGAACCGCTAGTTTTGGTACTGTATGTAGTTGATTTGTTCCTTACAAGATCATTAGGCTCATAAAGGACTACAAGAAGAACTTGGAAGTTGAATTCGACATGAAGGATTTGGGGTTGATGCATTATTTTCTAGGGTTGGAGGTATGGCAGAAAAATGGAGAAATCTTCCTAGGATAAGGAAGATAAGCCTCATAAATTTTGAAGAGGTTCAGGATGTAGGATTGTCATCCCATGGCAACGCCCATGATAACAAACTGGAAGTAGATAGATGCATCGGGAGATAGGAGACAAGGAAGTGGATCCCACCTTGTACAGGCAGCTCATTGGGTCACTTATGTATCTAGTAAAGCTTTGTTGTCAACACCCTCAGTCAATTCATGGTAGAACCGAAGAGGGTACATTCTCAGATATGTGTGTAGAACAGTCAGATATGGGTTGAAGTACACCCAAGGGGATGATGTCAGATTGAGCATATTCGCAGACGCATATTGAGCAGAAAATTCAATAGATCATAAGAGTACCACTGGGTATTGCTTCAACATCGGATCAGGGATGACCTCCTGGTGCAGTAGGAAGCAAAAGTCCGTAGCATTGAGCTCAGCAGAGGCGGAATATATGGCAGGAAGCACAACAACGTGTGAAGCCATATGGCTTAGAAAACTGCTAGTGAATTTGTTCAGAAGAAAGATGGAAGTGACCAGTATCTTCTGTGATAACCAGAGTTGTATTAAACTCTCTGAGAATCCAGCATTTCATGATTGATCAAAGCACATTGACATCATGTGTCATTTTATTAGAGACTGTGTTCAGCGTGGGGCAGTATAGGTGCAATATGTCCCCACAGGAAATCAGGTGGCAGACATAATCACCAAAGCTCTAGGAAGGGCCAAGTTTGTTCACTTCAGGGAGCAAATGGGTGTGGTAGAGAATTTGTATCAGTAGGAGAAACAGGTGATATCTCAGCCACAAATGCCGCATTTGAGAGGGAGTTGCAATACAGATGCAGTGTTGATTGTGGCAAGATCAACAGCAGTACAGTTGTAGCAGCAGCATCGTGGTTGATGGGTAGCGTGTCAGACATCAGCAGCACAGAGGGAGATGCTTCAGAGTCGGAGCAGTGTGCAGTAGGGCATATTTGCGAGAGCATATTCCTAACTAAGAGGGAGTGTTGATTTGTGGTAGCATCAAATGTGCTCTAAGTCTCAAATTTTTTGAAGAGGCTTGGACACATGTATTCCAAATATCCCAGAAATCATTTTGGGAAATTTCACCTGGAGACGGTTTTATTTGATAAATTAATTAATTTTAATGAGACCCTAAGTCTAAACTTAGGAAATTAAAATAATTAATGGGTATTAATCTAAATTGTGGGTGTAACTTCTAGAGGAAGACGAGGATCAAGTCAAAATGATCTTAGCCATTAATTAGCTTCTAATCTAGGCCATTGAATGTCAACTAGAAGATTATTTAAGGAAGTTTGAGGGTCATTTGGAAAATACACCAGAGCACATGCTCAGTTTCAAGAAAATCGATTTTCTCAATGACTAAAGTTCGACAAGAGAAATCGATTCAGAGGGAGGGTTGCAAGTGAAGAGGATAGAGAGGGTATCAGCATCAGTCAAGAGTGCAAGGGCAAGTGACGCAGTTCAGAAAAGGGGCAGCACAAAAGCAGCAAAGGCACAGTGCAGAGCAGTGACACAGAGTCGCGCAGTCCTCACGCAAAGTTGACCCAGTGGTGACGTAGGAGGGCCAGCGAGGCCTCTCAGAGATCAAATTTACGTCGGGAATTTGTAAGAAAATTTCTCCAATGTTATCACAAAGATTTCCCTTCATTATTGTTGATTGTTATTTGTACAAGAAACTTTTGCTGAAGAATAATAAAGAAACCCTCATATGTTGCACCGGTTTTCTCGCATTGGGTTTTTCCAGGGACAATTGTCCAAAAATAATTGTGTCACTCTTGTGCTAGTATTTCTTTATATTTTGCTCATTAGTTTATTTGTTAAGGCTGCAGTAGAATTTATTTTGATATTTACTGAAGTAATTTCTGTAAATAACTTATTGTTGAGTAATAAGTAGAAGAAATAATATCAGATACTACACTAGGATTTCATTTTAGAAAGTTTCACACAAAACCCATTCTAGATGAAGGACTATGGTATCTCGAGGAATGTTACTATCATACTGAATCTAAGGTTGCAAGGTGGAGATTCGGGTTCCAGTCATCCCAGAGGTCCTTCCTCTTTCAAAGATGCATTAAAGGGGAAGGCGTCCAACCCTTCTGAATTGATCCAACATATTCTAGGTCCCTATATTGTGGAACAAAAGGAACATGCTCTAGTAATGGAAGTAAACGTCCCAGAGGTAAACTCTCACATCACTACTCTCCAATCAAAAGCTCTTATTTTCATGTTTAATGGCCTTTGGCCAAAATCTAATGTATTGCATCAACAGATTTTTTCCACGTGGAAATCTAACTGCGACCTCTATTTGTGTTCAAAAGGTTTTTTCATTGTTTACTTTGATACACAGAAAGAACTAGATTTTGTCTTGAACGAACAGCTATGGTTTTGCGGTAGTGTAGGGATTTTCATCACTCCATCGTTTCCTAAATTTGATATGAAAATTCCTAGATCTAGAATCCTACTGCAGCAACTGATGAGAAATCTTCTACTTGTTAATTACTTGAACAAGTTATTTACCGTTTTCTACAGTAAACACTAAAACCCATATATTACATCCTTCACAAAATTTAAACTGCGGAAAATAAATGTGCGGAAATAGGATTTGAGCAAGCATTAATCATAGGCACATGACACCGTTGTGTTTGGACCAATGTCCCAAGAAAAACCCAATGCGGGAAAACTGGTACAGCAGCTGAGGGTTTATTTATTATGCAGTAATTTTGAATACAATCTGGGATGCCTTGTTGGCATCCTCACAGAGAATCTGATTGACAAAGAGCTAGTGAGATTACCTCACGCTGACACTGGAAGCACAAACTAGCCAAACCCTGAACTGACATGCCCTCCACTGCCTCTGTTGAGTCTTTGCGTCACTCTACGTGGGGATTGCGTCACTGTTGCTGGTTGGATCTGGCCTTCTAGCCTCTCCTACTCTCACACCCTGGCTCTTCGACACTAGATGTGACCGATTCTCGATAGATTCTAGAATCACGGACTTCCTCAAGGCTATTGCGCTGCCTCAGATGGCTCTGTGCAGGCTCTGCGTAGCTACTACAATGCCTCTCTGCAAACATCTCTCTCTCTTCTCTGCAGTGTATTCTCAGCTCAGGAAAATCTCCAACTGGCAATTATCTCTGCCCCTCTTTGCAAAAATCTTCTCGATCGATTTTCTCCCTGCACACTAAAGAATTTCGATCTCTAGATTTTCTCTCCCGATGTATCTTCCAAATGATCCATCAAGTTCTTATAATCTTCTCGTTGAGACTTCAACAGCCGAGATTAAATTGTTAATCAACGGCTAAAGATTAACTTGACTTGATCTCTGACTTTTCTAGAAGATTCACAATCTGTTTTATTTAATATCCATTAATTATTTTAATTTCCTAAGTTTAGACTTAGGGTCCCATTAAAAATAATTAATTATTTCCATACATCATTGGAGTGGAATTTTCCAAAATCCTTTCTAGGTTCTTTGGAATACATGTTCCTAAGCCTCCCTACAAATTTTGAGACTTAGAGCACATTCGATGCTACCACAAATCAACACTCCCTCTTAGCAAGGAATGTGCTCTAGTAATACAACCGTCTGAAGTACTGCTCTGATTCTGCAACATCTCCCTTTGTGCTGCTGATGTCTGACACTGTTGCATCCATGTTGTTGCTCACCCTGCATGTTGCTGCCAGCTGCTACTACACTGCAACTATGTTGCTTACTGCAACAGAAAAACATCCAAAACTGAACTAAGTGTTCAGTAGGACACATCTCGTGCTGAAGATCTGACTGTTGCTAGTCTCTGCATTGTCCCTCTGAAGCCTCTGCATTGCTGCCAACTCTGCATTATTCCTTCTTGCACTACTGCCAACCTTACTCTGCATTGCTCAATCTCTGGCACTCTCTAGCCACTACGCTATCACTTCTACACTCGTCTACACCAACTAAAACTTGTCCATCCTGTTACCTCTAATTTGGGCTCCCATAGCAAGGTGATGATCCGAGAGGTGGAATCCTCAAGGATCCTGCCCAATCTGTAGTTATGTTGAACTACAGGTCCAAATCATCCCAACGCTCTCCTGGCGATATATGGGCAATCATGGCAAATTTTGATCTAGTCATATTGTTGCTGCTACTCCTATGTTGATGCTTTTACACTGCCGCTGCAACTACTGCGATAATGAGTCTAATATCCTCAGATCCTGAAATACTAGCTTCCATAGGGTTGCTCCCTCTGAAACTAGACTCCAACTGAGTCTCGATCTCCAAATGGGAAATTTTCCTGCTCCCTCCTGGCAACTCACATTGTCCTCCTCTGGTGGAAACTGGACTCCGTAGCTCTGCATTGGGAATATTTTGGCTGGAACTGCACCTGCATTCTGCAACTGGGCAATTCTCAATGCCTGTGTCACTAGAACTAGTTCTGCAACACTCCTAAATGACTGGCTGCTTCTACTGACATTGTGACCCTCCTGCTACTGATTTTGTTGGGATCCTGTAGCAAGGATACTAATCCATGTGAGAAATTTGTAGCAACTGGATCTATTCTGCTGCCCTTCCATGGATCCTGCCCATCTAAGGCCATCTCTATAAAAATGTCGAATTTCTCCCTCTCTCTCCACTATGCAACTGCTAGGTTGGCTTATGCACTCCCTGTTGGAGTTAGTAGATCTACTCCTCAACATCGCTGCTCAGCAACTGAGAATTAGAATACCTTGGTTAAGAATTCACTAAGGAAGAAAATTCCCACAACGTGTCTTCTTCTCTTTCTTCTAACGCTTTCTGCACCAACAACTACTGCTACACTGAAAATTGCGTCCCACCGGCTTGTTGATTTGCACTGATGTGTTGCATTGCTCCCTCTACCTCTAACAAACTGCAAACTGGAAAATTCTACCTCTTTGTCAACGCACTCGGAGAGAGATTTCCTTGCAGATCTAGCCCTCTTGGCTTGGATTGCGCAGTCACTGGGGGGATCGATCTGCTGCTTACGCAGCTCTTTCATCTTCGGCTTCTTCTTCGATGATGGATCTACTGGATCTACTCTCTTGCTCTTCCTGCACTGTTAAACAAGCTCTGATACCATGTGAAAATTCCTAGATCTGGAATCCTACTGCAACAATTGATGAGAAATCTTCTACTTGTTAATTACTTGAACAAGTTATTTACAGTTTTCTATGGTAAACACTGAAACCCATACACTACAGGCTTCACAAAATGTAAATTGCAGAAAATAAATGTGCGGAAACAAGATCTGAGCAAGTATAAATCATAGACACATGACACCATTGTTTTTGGACCAATGTCCCAGGAAAAAACGCAATGCGGAAAAACCGGTGCAACCACTAAGGGTTTATTTATTATGCAGTAATTTTGAATACAATTTGGGATACCTTGTCGGCCATCCTCAAAGACAATTTGACTGACAGAGTGCTACTGAGATTACCTCACACTGACACTGGAATCCCAAACTGGCCAAACCCTGAACTTACAAACCCTCCACTGCCTCTGCGCAGTCTCTGTGTCACTCTGCGT
The DNA here is from genome assembly GCA_034641835.2 of Pinus albicaulis. Lineage (NCBI taxonomy): Eukaryota > Viridiplantae > Streptophyta > Pinopsida > Pinales > Pinaceae > Pinus > Pinus albicaulis. The sequence goes on from CM076569.1 coordinate 985,075,240, forward strand.
GGGGACTATGTCACTATTGCTGGCTAGATCTTCTATTGGCTGGATATGACCTTCTGGCCTCTCTCGGTCTCACACCCCAACTCTCCGGCAGTGGATCTGACTAATCCTCAACTGAATCACAGACTTCCTGAAGGCTACTGCATTGCCTCAGTTGGTTCTCTGCGTACTGCTCTCTATCTTCTCTGTAGTGTATTCCCGGCTCAGGAAAATCTCCAACCGGCAATTATCTCTTCCACTCCGCAAAAATCTTCTCGATCGATTTTCTTCCTAAGCACTGCTCACTAAAGAATTTCGATCTCTATATTTTCTCTCTCGATGTATCTTCCAAATGATCCATTAAGACCTACTTATAATCTTCTCGTTGAGACTTCAACGGTCGACATTAAATCGTTAATCAACGGTTAAAATTAACTTGACTTGATCTCTGACTTGATCTCTGACTTTTCTAGAAGATTCACACTCTGTTTTAATTAATATCCATTAATTATTTTAATTTCCTATGTTTAGACTTAGAGTCCCATTAAAAATAATTAATTATTTACATAAAACATAATCTGAGTGGAATTTTCCAAAATCCTTTCTGGGTTCTTTGGAAAACATGTGCCTAAGTCTCCTTGCAAATTTTGAGACTTAGAGCACATCCAATGCTACCACAAATCAGCATTTGACGGTACAAACATGGTGGTTACAGCAATGTTGGATTGGGTGAGACTCTCAAACCTCCTTGTTCCTTTCAAGCATCATAAAGTCTTAGACGATATTGGGAATACTCTTGGAAATTTTAAAAAGATGGATCTAGAATGAACAGAAAAAGGTCTTTTCTCTTTTGCAAGAATCGGTATCGAAATAGACCTTAGCAAAGGTCTACCTAATCACATCCAGCTGAATCATAAAAACTTCAAGTGGGCCCAAGTATTAGATTATGAGAACACGGCCTTCAGATGTTGTGCATGTTTTCAAACAGGTCATTTGCACAACACATGCCATATGGCAAAAAAGAACCCAAAAAAGAAAAAGAGGTTGGTCCAAAAGCCAAAAGGTTGGCAGGTATCAAAGCTTTACCTCTCTAAAGAAGAAGAAGAAGTTAATATGGAAACTCAACCAAGCAATACACAAGTGGATGCATGGCACAAGAAGGAAATTGTAATATACCAGCACTAAATTTTGCCAAAAAATTATACCCAAAATTTTTCCACAAATTTTAAAACCTAATTGATGACTTTCTACAAAAAATTCGTCAAACACATAGTGACTAACTCAGAGCATGGAACAGCAGAAAATATATAAAACAATTCAGTGTGAACTTTCGTCAAACATATCACCAATAAACTGGAAGCATCACACAGTAGATACTTCTGGTGCAAATAGCAATTTCAATTAATTTGCTGGGAGGAATTTACAATGCACAGTAAGATTGAGAAACTTGGTTCATTTTCAGCAGTACAACTCCAAAGAAAATAGCACCACAATATAATTTCTAGAGGTACAAATTCAATTTCAGCTATAGGAATGACAGTCCAGGATAATAACTCGATCCCTCCAAGATGAAGCTCTGCTCTAGCACTGAGTGAAGATGTAATTTGCCAGAATTCTGACTGCAATGATATAACTCTTGCTCCAAGTATTTAGACCCTCGATTCCTCCCAAATTTATCCTTGGATTAAATGCATTCGTTCTACCAATTAAGGAAAAATCATGCCCAGAAATTTTCCATGAATTCTTGCCTAGAACAAGGGATTCGATCTGCCCAGGTTATCAGGGATTTTGACAGGCTAAACATGCCCAGCAAAATAAGAGAACTTGCTCTGCAAATAAGGGACAATTCGCCCAGCAATATGAAAAATCTTGTTCTGCCAACTGAGGTAGTCACGCCCAGAAGAAATAGGGGTACTCAGCCTGGATTATGGAAAAGATTACAACCCTCCAATCAGCAAATCAATCAACTGAGAGATGGTGCGAATTTCTGCCCAGTACAAGAGAGGAATCAGACCCTTTTTGGTAGAAGATTTGCTCAACAATGCACTAGATAATTATGAAAACTTGTCCTCTGCTAGGAAGGAGATGAAACCCCTGGAAATTGCAAGGATATAGGAGGAAAAGGGTAACTGAGTTTAGAGAAGAATTCCAGCCTTCCTAATGTAGTGAAATCGGCCTTTATACTTCTGATCAAGCTAGGTCCCAATACTGAAGAATTCATCCCTTTTTTTTTGGGCACCAATCTTTGGAAAAGCTTAAGATAATTCGGCCTCTTTTTTTATCAGATCGAAACCAGCTTTAAGTCACTTGATTTTGCTTGAGATTAATCCGCTCTTGATGCACAAATTCTAAGATTAAACCCTGGTATCCTTGGCTGAGTGAGGGCATCATACAAATCCAACTCGACCCCTATAATATGGGCATAGTCCTCTGCTATAATTTGGCCTCTGCTACTGAAATCTCTTCAACCTTGGCTACAGGAGCAATCACTCGGCCCTTTAACAATCAATTCGGCCTCACTCAATTTAACCTCTCCTATAAGCTTGGAACACAGCCTTTTGGAATCTGAGTGGACAAACAATTCAGCCTCCTTGTTTATTGATTAAAATATGAAGATGGAACGCTTGACTTATGATCCTTGGCTTGAGATCTGAAGGCCCGGCTTCTTACTCAAATGAACTTCAAAATCCTTTGAAATAACATGATCCACGTTTTCCTACAGACTCCAGAAGAGCAGAAGCTTGCCTGCAACAAACTTGATTAGATCTTCAAGAATAATCACTAGGGAAAGATCCAACTAGGGTGGGAATACTATCCACCAAAGAAGGAGAAGTTGTAATATCCCCAAATGGGGAAAATGACAGTAACACAAGCAAAATAGACTAAAAATTACAGCAACAAGGAAAACACCATTAAAACACAGAATTTGGAGCCAAAATCATTGCTGAGCCATTATATTAATATGCTAGGAGAGAGTACAAATGAGGTGCTGAAAATATTGCACCTAGGCCTGCTCAAGGCGAGCTGAAGGACAGCTCAAACCCAAATAAACTCTTGCTGGAAACTGCTCTGTGTGGCTCAATGACTACACTGCCTAGCCCAGAAAATGTTGTTGCCGGTCCCAGTGAAATGCTGCTAGCTGCTCGGAAAATTCTGGGATTTTAACCACGGACTCTACTCAAGAAACCCACAATAACCCGCGAAGATATTGGCTAGATATTGACTTCGGAATATTAGTCCAATTTCCCCTAGCTCCTCTAGTTGCTCGCTGAGTTAGGATCTCTGTTTGAAACCTCAAATCTGCTTAGAAAAGTATGCCAAATTAATCTTGCTTCTCCTCAATAAACCCAGAAAAACCCAGAAAGGGTTCGCCAAACCTTGACCTGAAAATTGGCCCTCTTCAGCTTGGCTCACTGCGTTGCTGGGTAAATCGATCCTCTTGTAAATCCTGCTGCTGGAAGTCTCCAAAATGCCACAAAAATTCCTGTTAGGAAGCTCCAAGCCTCCCCACCAAATCTCAGCTGCAACTCCCTCTCTTCTCACCTCCCGGAACAACCAACTCCTCTCTCCACTGGGTCCTCCCCTACGCAGGCTCCTCCTCCTCTGCGCAATCCAAAACCGGCTATGCTTCCTCCTGATGTTGCTGATGGAAATTCTCCTCACAAGGTATGGAAATCCTCTCTTGAGCGGGCACTCGAAGTCCCCCAAGGAAGAGGTTGAGATCTCCGCTTGAAGATCTCGTGTGCTTTACAGCACTCCAGACTTGGTTCTTCGGCTCAAGCGTGCTCTGTCAAAATGACAAGAAGAAAATAGTTGAATGAATGAATGATCCAATATGAGCAGCTTGCTTCCTTTTAACTAAGCCTAGATGTAGCGACCAATAGTTGTATACGCAGCAGAAATATTAGAATACTTCGTAGACAAAGACATCCATTGTAGGATAGAAATTGTAAATTGTATATTATATAAAAGAGTTGATGATAGGATGATTACAAATGAGAAAGAGGGCATGCTTTTATACCCTAGGCAGGTGCCCTTTCACGAATAGCTATGTCTCTAAGACATGCCTCTTCATCACTAACTAACTAATCATTATTTAATGACTTATTATTTATTATTACATTTGCATTTGTTATTATTTTATTATGAATTATATTCATAACACTGGCCAACGTTCCCTTGGGCCCCACCTCAAATTGTGTTGCCTCTAGCTCATACCAATGAGTTGCGCTGCCACATGTGGGACACAGTCTCTCTTCATTGGGCCCACATCCTCCACTACAGTTGTAATATTTGCCTTAGACTAATGTTTTGATCTCTACAGTTTCCTAAGTCTAATTGTGGGCCCCCAAACCCACATCCTCATAGTCAAAATGTAATGGTTTACAAAATATCAAAAATTAATATTCTAATTAGCGGAATTGCTAATTAGGAATATTACAGTCCTCCCAGCCAAAAAATGTTTGTTCTCGAGCAATGCTTGAACAAGCATCCTCTCTAGCTGACGCTCCCCACAGTCACTGCAAAAGTGTGCTAGGGTCCCAGATACGCCACTGAATCACCCCTGATCTGTACATCGCCCTGCTATGAAGGGACCCCTCAATACCAGGATCCCAAGCCATCCTGTCCAACATGAATCTCCCCCTGCTCCACTCACCATCCTACCAGGCATAAGCAGCAGAATCCCCTTGCACACCATCAGTGACTAGGGAATCATGATAATATGGCATTATGCCCAGCTCCTTATGAAGTTTCCCTACCAAGTAATCCATCCCATGTACTCCAAGATTAAACACTCGAAGATACCACCTAATCCCTGCAGAGATAGCGTCTGGCTCACAGGAGCCCCTCCTACGATCATCCTGTTGACCAACCTGCCATGCTAATGAAGTCCCCCACTCCATCAGTGAATTGCTGAAGCCCAATAGAAGATCTACATGATCTCCCCTTATGGTAGCCAACTCATCCCTAAGGGTTATTGAGTTGTAAAGAGCGGTGATGATCAAGTCCTCATCCAAACTCATAGTGGTGTCAACATGTTGACGCTGCGGTACTCTAATTATGACATACTCCCCACAGTGTGTAGACTGTATCCTCCTCTCCTGAGGCCTAGTGGCGGAAGGTCTGTGAGAGACAAGCTCATCCTTCTCGGGCATCACCATGATGCCAATATCTACCCCTCCGGAATCGATCTCAACCCTGATTAACAACAAGATAAGTTTTTCTCGCCAAGAAGTGGTGGTCTCAATGATCCCCCACAGGTCAAACCCAAGGTTAAATGGATTACCCTCTGCCATGACCCTATTGATCACACAGTGGAGTGATCCACCCGCCAACTGGATCCCTCGATCCACCAACCATACTGGGAGCTCATAACTTAGACTCCTCACGGAATAATGTTGTGTATCGCTACTACCTACTAAAACCCATCTAGCCCTCATCTCTAACCCCTGCATGTAACCCATGGGTGGACCCCAAGTATCAAGAGTTTGTCCCATGCACGGAATCTGCCCTACTCCTGCCAGACCACACAATGAAATCTGCTATCCCAACTCTCGAGGGAAAACCTGGACACTACTCGGATTCTGGGTGCCCTCCTGTAGACGAAGTCTACTATCCATCGTCCCTCATGCTCCTGTGACACCTCAAGTTGTCTCTCCAGAAGGGGGTCATGCATCTCCCTGAGTGTGGGCTCAAAGGTGGTGCAAGTGCTAACTCTGCAGAAGATCGAACTACCCCCAAGGTTGCATCCACTAACTCGCATCCTAACCATATGCCGCAACTCAACAGCCTCTCTCCCCATGTATTGTGACCTTTCCAACTGTCCCAGATGATCCTCCTGGGACCTGTGGCCCATGATGAGAGCATCAAGAGATGATATTCAAGTCTCCAGTGTCAGTGTGCAATGTCGGGGAGTGATAAATTTTAGCTCATGGTCGGCCCTGTGATCAATTTGCGCTCCAAATCCGAGTATGCCAAACCCAATGGTGTGCATGATGTCCTCTTTAGGAAATCTCTCTGGCGCCAACACTCCATCAACCTGTCGTGTATCATCATGTTTGGCTGCACACATGTTTGGCTGCACCCCTACACTCCTCTGTAAAGCAATGAACTATGAGGCACAACTCCATGCACCATTGGTAACCAACGCTCAATGTCATGTGCCCATGTATCATAGGGCATCCCATATGTGCCCATGCGCCCATCATCCTGCTAGTACATCTGCCATGATGTGATGTACACCTCCTCAGCTACCTATGTAAACCTGAGCGACCCAACACCACACCTACTAGAGGGGATATCTCTGTTGTGCCGAACTTTGGTGACTCATGTGCTCAATAACACAATGGGAGAACGTCATCTCCATACAATGCCCAGCCTGGTGGCCTACCCATGCCACCTCCTCCCACCAGCTCCTGCCAGGGAAAGCTACTCATCTTGTGATGATTAGCTAATGAGGTAGCCAACCCATGGAGCCTGCTCACAAACCGCTTGGACGCTAGTTCAAACTGGAACTTCCCTAAGGAATACATGTGCTCAGTCGCTAGGTCGGCTACCTCATTAATGTCGTAGCCATCTCGCACATCTAATATCAGATAGAAGGCCCCACCTGGATCCCAATGCCAACCTGGACCTCCAGTGCCCTCGGTGTCAGAAATCCCCCACTGTGCTTTACTCCAAATTTCTATCATCCCCATGAGTCCAGCCCACTCCACCAGGTGCCAACTCAAAATCTCTCGCCATCCAACCCGAGAGATAAATCAAATGCAAGAATCCTTGCACATAGAACAAGCCCTCCATCCAACAAGTGTTGCACCCTACGCAACTCATGTCACCTCATCTCACCATCATGGTCAACACCCAAAATCTGTCGCGATAACTCCGCCTTTCCCTCTCCACTGTGCAGAGGAAACCTACTAGTGCTACAAGCCCCATCAATGTATGTCTGAAGAGAGCTTCTCTGATACCCTAATGTGCACTCTAGTTGGACTATTAGGGAATCCAATCGCCCCCCAACGTAAGTCAGTTTGGCTGTTGACTCAACACAAACTGCTCTAATGACCTCCAACCCCTCGTTTTGTTACAGGATGGCCTCTCGCACTGTCGTGACCTTCTTCTTCAACGCAAGAAGGTCTAGCTGGAACTAATGAAACTGTTGTTGCCGACCATCACCTGATGCCACTGTATCCCTTGGCACCTCATCAATGGATGGCCCTATGGGTGTATGGTCCACTCTATCCTCTAAGATGTCAAACAGAGCAGTCAAAGGAGTCTCCAACAAGGGTGACTCTTACGTCACACTAGGAGTAATTACGAGCTACCCACAATCTTGTGTGTCGTCGTCCTCCAAGTGCAAGGTAGCCATTTTGATGGCTTCCCCCTCTGTCATTTGATTAAGCTGGAAAGAGGTATCCAACTTTTCCACTCAAGCTCGATCTGTGCTCTCTGCGGATCCATCATACTTGGGAAAAGGTATCCTCCAAATGGTACACTGCAACTCTGAACTCTGCATGCTAGACCCCCCACTATTCTTGCCTTTCTCGTCATTTTTGAGCTAGCAGTAACCTCTGAAGGACAAACCTATGAAAATTTCTGAATGTTACTTTCTGCAAAAATTCTACTGTTAGATCTGGTTATACTTCTCCTACTTAAACAAGTTATTAATGTTAAAATATTCAGATTAACATCGAAGTAAACACATAACAAACTTTCACCAATTCAAATCTAAAACATAAATACATGCACACAGAGACAAAGTGACACAAGATTTTCTGAACAACTGTCCTCGAAAAAACCCAATGCGAGAAAATTGGTCTTCTGGCTGCTAGAGTGTTTATAATATAAAGTAGTTTCTGAATACAGCAAATCTGGGCCCCTTACTAGTTAACCAGACAGAGAAAATAATAGATATGCAGCTAACCTATTGTTTTCAGACCAAAAGACTAACTGATCCACACCCTCAAATGGGATTTACAAGACTCAGGCAATTTCTGGCCATAAACACCCAACGCTGCCCCTGAAGCCCCTGTGTCAGCCCTGTCAGCCTCGACGTGCCTCTCTGCTGGCCTGGAGAGGGCTACGCAACCCCAGAATGGGTGACGCAGACCCTACGCTGCCCAAGAAGGGTCTCTGCATAACCCTGGAGCGTCCCCTACTGCCCAGCGCTGCCCTAGAAGGGACTACATAGCTGAAGTTGCTCTCTGCGTTGCGCAACTGCTGCTTAACTATTGTTGTTGCCTCTGCTTTTCTGCGCTGCCTCTGATTGCTGCTCTCTGCCTCTTGCTGATTCTTGGCAATGGGGTCAAACCATCCCCATTGCCAATACTACCCCTCTCTGCAGCTAAAACACTTATGACAATTCTTAGCAAACCTGCCCTAGAATTTCAGGTTAGTCTCAATGCTCTGCATCTGTGTGTGTGTTCTCCAACTGACTCCAAGCCTTTCCTTTATACTTTCTCGTTGGGAAACCAACGGCTATGATCTAATCTTGAATCGATGGCTAAGATTAGAAGAAAGTTTGATCCGTGTAACTTAAGTCAATTCCATCACATGTTTAAATTAATTACCTTTAATAATTTAATTTTCCTAAGTTAGACTTAGGGTCCTTAATTAAAATTATTAATTAATTAATTATCTCCCAAACCGGATGGAATTTCCCAAATCCTTTTCTGGGTCTTGGAGATCTGATGTATTCTAGTCCCTCCACAAAGTTTGGGAGCTAGAGCACATCTGATGCTACCCAAACACTCAAAATCTCAACACTCCCTCTTAGCGAGAAATGTGCTCTAGTACAACTGTGCTTAACCCCGAAGCTCTTCATTGGTCTCTAGTGTGGGTCTCTGCACTGATGCTGGACTTGCTGCCCTTCATCACTGTGCTGCTGCTACCATTCTATACTGCTGCCCATGACGCTACCACCGCCACTACCACATTTGTACTGCAGCTCCCTCTCAATCTGCTGCATCGTGTTGCCAACTGCTGCACTAAATCTTCAATTGCTGAGAGAAGCAACTGAAACTCTAACCCAATCTTTGACAGACAAGTCAGTTGGGTTGCATCCTCACCACTGAAGCTCCATAGGCTGTTGATCTCTGCTGAACTCTGGAGACAGCTACAGCGCTGCACTGTGTAAGCAAACCTTCACTGTGTTGTAGAAGCCGCATCAACCCCTGCACTGAAATCTCCCATGTCATTGTTGTGCTACGCTGTCCTCCTAAAGCCTTTACGTTGTTGTAGCTCTGCTCTGTGTAAACAACTCTGCTCTGTGCTGCTGAATTCACATCAGCCCCTGCGCTGCTACTGCTACGGTGTTGTTGCATCTGCACTGCGCTGCTCCCTTCAACCTTCAGCTTCGCCTCTACTCCATCTGTGATTCTCTGCACCCACTGTTCCACTTGACCTGCTAATGTCTTAATGCTCCCGTAGCTCGGATGTGATCCAAGAGATGAGCTGCTCAAGGATCCCACCATCACTTTGTAGCTACTCAACATATCCATGTCGCCCCACTTTCGTGGTTCATGAGCGCTCACGGCTAACCTATCGTCCACCACAGCAACCTTGGAAGTAGAAGCTTCCTTGTCCTTCTTCTTCTTAGGACAATTGCTGACGAAATGTACTAGTTCGCTGCACTGAAAACACTTGATCTTGGATAGATCACGCTTGTTCTTCCCTTGCTGCATCTTCTTCCTCTTCCTTCTTCACCTTACTTGACCTCGTGTTGTACTGCCTCTTGGTGAATCGGCGGAGTTCTTCTTGACGAAGGATTGCCCACATATTGTCTCAATCAGGAAGGTCCGCTCTGCCCAAGATACTTTGGACAAAGGTTTCCCACTCTTCTCTGACCGCATTGAATACAGTCCTTACCATCACATCATCCTCCACCTTTGCTCCCATGGTAGACAATTGATCTATGATCGACTGTAGTGTGAAAAGGAAGGGCTCTATTTCTTCTCCCTTGGTCATCATGAATGACCGCAACTGATTCTCCAGAGGCATTCTCCTTTGGACGAACTTCCCTTCATATAGGGTTGTTAAGGCTTTCCACATTTCATGAGTTGTTTTCTTTTCAGCTATGTGTGGAACTATATGATCCTTAACCCCATCAATTATGAAACGTTTGGCATGTGCCGCAACTTCCTCATGCTTCTTCAAGAGATCCACAATGGTTGGCATGGCCAGGACTTTTTCTGCATGGTCTCTTAGACCGTATGCCTCCATGACTACCAAGATTCTGGCCTTCCAGATTGCAAAGTTGGACAAGTCGTCCAATCTATCCTAATCACGTAGTCCGCGAGGTGCCATCTGCTCAGATCTACTTTGTCAGAACAGATCTTCCTCTTCCCGCTTCTCTACTGAAGCTCGAATCTAGGGTCCTTGGCAAAAAAGGCACCCTCTACTCCCTCTCACAACTGTTTTCCTCTCTTGGAAATCTGCCAAATCAACAACGAACCAACTCTGATCGATTTGCAGACTTCTTTGGCTAGAAACCCTCTGAGAAGTTGATCTCCTCCCTCTCTTTGTCACCTAGTGCTTAGGCTAAATTTTGAATCTTCAAAAAATTAACCCCACCAGCAACTTCTGAAGTTCTGTAGCTCTTTTCTGGCAACTTCTGAAGTTTTGTAGCTCTTTTCTAGCACTTCTGAATCAACACGACTTCATATCTGCGTCACCCTGGCTAGCCTCTACATGAGCAGACAGTCCCAGCGTTGTCTCTTTGTGGCCCTGCGTGGAGACTGCGTAGGACTGCATCACTCTGGCCTTTGCGTGGCTCTGCTCTCTCTGTTGCTACGCTGTCCCTTCAAATTTGGCTTTCTGTGGTTGTTCCTGATCTCTCTGCTGCTTTCTGCAGCAAGATTCGTCAGACTTCTGCTGGTGACCGTGCTAGATCCGCAATCACTCTGATACCATGTGAAAATTTCTGAATGTTACTTTAAGCAGAATTCTACTATTAGATCTGGTTATACTTGTCCTACTTAAACAAGTTATTAATGCCGAAATATTCAGATTAACATCAAACTAAACACATAACAGACTTTCACCGATTCAGATCTAAAACAGAATTACATGCACACATAGACAAAGTGACACAAGATTTTATGGACAACTGTCCCAGAAAAACCCAATTCGGGAAAATCGTTCTTCTAGCTGCTGGAGGGTTTATATTATTAAGTAGTTTCTGAACACAACAAATCTAGGCACCTTACTGGTTAACTAGACAAAGAAAATAATAGATCTGCAGCTAACCTGTCGTTCTGAGACTAAAAGACTGACTGATCCACACCCTCAAACAAGATTTACAAGACTCGACCAATTTCAAGCCCTAAACACCCCAGCACTGCCCCTAAAGCCCGTGTCAGCCCTGTCAACCTCGGTGTGCCTCTGTGCTGGCCTGGAGTGGGCAGCGTAACCCCATAATGGGTGACGCAAACGTACCTACGCTGCCCTAGAAGGGTCTCTGTGTAACACTGGAGCGTCCCTGCTGCCCAGCGCTGCCCTAGAAGGGACTGCATAGCTGAAGCTGCTCTCTGCACTGTGCAGCTGCTGCGTAATTGTTGCTGCTGCCTCTGCTTCTCTACGTTACCTCTAGTTGCTGCTCTCTGCCTCTCGCTGATTTTTGGCACTGAGATCAGACCATCCCCTTTGCCAATACTACCCCTCTGCAGTTGAAACACTTCTGAAAATTCTTAGCAAACCCGCCCTAGAATTTGAGCTTAGTCTCAGTGCTCTGTCTCTCTATGTGTGTTCTCCAACTAATCCCAAGTCTTTCCTTTGTACTTTCTTGTTGGGAAACCAACGACCATGATCTAATCTTGAATCGATGGCTAAGATTAGAAGAAAGCTTGATCCGTGTGACTTAAGTCAATTCCATCACATGTTTAAATTAATTACCTCTAATAATTTAATTTTCCTAAGTTAGATTTACGGTCCTTAATTAAAATTATTAATTAATTAATTATCTCGCAAACTAGATGGAATTTCCCAAATCCTTTTCTGGATCTTGGAGATCTTATGTATTCTAGTCCCTCCACAAAGTTTGGGATCTAGAGCACATTTGATGCTACCTAAACACTCAAAATCTCAACAAAAGCTACTCTGAAGTTTTCCCCCATGGACTGCCATTCTCAGAAATAATCTCCCATGGGTATCTGATCCTCCCGCCTACCTTGCTCACCAATATTGAAGGTAAAAATGTATGTAACATGGTCCTGGTTGACATACTAAAGGCTGGTGTGTGAGTGGCTGGTGAAGGGTGGTCACATTGTTGTGAGACCCGTGAAGTCTCCCCAATTAGGACCTCAGAATGGATTCTTTTATCCCTATTAGGTTGCTTGAGTCCCTCCAACATCCCTTTCTGCCCTTTGGCTAAATCATTTAGGGCCTTTAAGAGGCTACCAAATGTTGCTTCCCCCTTGCTCGTTAACTCCCCCATATTTTCCACCTGAACTGCATTCGAGGGGTAATGTTTTGCCTACCCTCCTCGTTCATAGGAAAAGATCACCACCGCTGAGCCAAGAACGAAGCTCTGATACTAGTGTAATATCCCCAAATGGGGAAAATGACAGTAATACAAGCAAAATAGACTAAAATTTACAACAACAAGGAAAACACCATTAAAGCACAGAATTTGGAGCCAAAATCATTGCTAAGCTATTTTATTAATATGTTCGGAGAGAGTACAAATGAGGTGCTGAAAAGATTGCACCTGACCTGCATAAGGCGAGCTGAAAGACAACTCAAACCCAAACAAACTCCTGCTGGAAACTGCTTTGCATGGCTCAATGACTCCACTGCCTACCCCAGAAAATGTTGTTGTTGGTCCCAGTGAAATGTTGTTAGGGCCTGCTACACCGCTCGGAAAATTCTAGGATTTTAACCACGGACTCTGCTCAAGATACACACAATAACCCGCGAAGGAATTGGCTAGATATTGACTTCGGGATTTTAGCCCAATTTCCCCTAGCTCTTCTAGTTGCTGGTTGAGTTAGGATCTTTGTTTGACACCTCAAATCTGCCCAGAAAATTCTACCTAATTAATCTTGGCTTCTCCTCAATAAACCCAAAAAAACCCAAAAAGGGTTCGCCCAAAGCTTAACCCCGAAAATTGGCCCTCTTTGGCTTGGCTCAATGCGCTACTGGGTAAATCAATCCTCCTGTAAATCCTGTAGTTGGAATTCTCCAAAATGCCACAAAAATCCCTGTTAGCAAGCTCCAAGCCTCCCCACCAAATCTCAGTTACAACTCCCTCTCTTCTCACCTCCCGGAACAACCAACTCCTCTCTACACTACGTCCTCCCCTACATAGTCTCCTCTACGTAGTCCAGAACTGACTACTCTTCCTCCTGATGTTGTTGATGGAAATTCTCCTCACAAGGTGTGGAAATTCTCTCCTAAGCGAGCACTCGAAATCCCCCGAGGTAGAGGTTGAGATCTCTGCTTAAAGATCTCGTGTGCTAAACAGCACTGTAGACTTGGCTGCCTGGCTCAAGTGTGCTCTGTCAAAATGACAAGAAGAAAATAGTTGAATGAATGAATGATCCAAAATGAGCAGCTTGCTTCCGTTTAACTAAGCCTGGCCAATGTTCCCTTGGGTCCCACCTCAAACTGCGTTGACTCTAGCTCGTACCAATGAGTTGCGTTGCCACATGTGGGACGCAGTCTCTCCTCATTGGGCCCACATCCTCCACTACAGCTGCAATATTTTCCTTGGCCTAATGTTTTGATCTCTAAAGTTTCCTAAGTCTAATTGTGGGCCCCCTAACCCACATCCTTATAATCAAAATGTAATGGTTAGCATAATATCAAAAACAAATATTCTAATTAGTGCAATTGCTGATTAGGAATATTACAGAAGTACTAGCTAGGGTGGCAAGAGATCCGTCGAAACTAGGGTGCGGATTTCGCTTGAAACCCGTAAGACTGAAACTCCCTTTAGCTTCTCTTCAATGGCAATGAGAAATGATAGGATAGAATGATTAGCAAATGAGCTCCACCTTCCTTTTATAATTTTCCATCAAGTGTTCTCCATGCTTCTAGATCTTTTAATATTATTTATTGAAGAAGTCACTTTTCCTCCCAAGCGACTTTTGCCCCTTTTTATTAATTATAATTTACCCCTTTTATTTAATAATATCAAAATTGGGTAAATTTCTTTGGGTCTCCTAGAAAAAATTTCCTTCTCACTAGCCTAAAGGAGACAATTAGGCGAGCGAAAATTAGCCCTCGTGCACAAGAAATTGGGGACATTACAGAAATCATGAAGAAGAAGGTAATGTGGAAAGGTTTGAAAGTGCAGTGGAAACTCTGATGGAGCAAAATGCATTTCTAAACCTGAAATCAACCCTTAAATGCATGTTTCGAATACGATGAATCCACAATCATTTTCAGTGCTTTAATTCACCATGCTCATAAATTATGTTTGAGATGATCAACTTCTTTAACTTGGAAACAAAATTCATTTGGGCAAGAAAAGTGTTGCGAGAGAGTGCCAACCCCCACTCCCCCTCGCACTTGCTTCTGATGTGCGCTCTAAACAGAGGCGCTCAGGGAGTGACCCCAGGAGTACGCTCCTGAATCGCTCTCGTTTGGGAGTGATTTTCGGGAGCACACTCCTGCAAAAAAATAATAATAATAATTGCTTCCTAGCTTTTCTTCACAAAATAAAATATTAAAATTTATAAAATAAATTATAAAAAAAAAAAAAAAAAAAAAAAAAAACTTGTAAAAATATGTGACAAGGCTAGTGAGAAGGAAAAGGGTTGGAGTGCTACTGGGGAGCACCCCCCTTTCACTCCTACTCTCGAAGCGCACTCTTAGGGAGCAACCCCGAGAGCGCGCTCCAAATTCGCTCATGTTTGGGAACGATTTTCGAGAATGTGCTCCCGTAAACAAAGTTCTGCTCACTAGCTTTTCTTCACAGAAAAACCCTTGCAAAAGTAGTCGACAAAGCTAGTGAGAATGAGAAGGGTTGAAACAACAAATTTTACATGCTCCAATTGTAAAACAACCTACACTAGTTCATATACTTGTGTAAGAAATCATCTTTACAAGATTATGCCATATGATGAAAATAAGACTATGAGTCAAAATTTGTGATCAAGTGCTAGCAAAAGATAGGAATACATACAAAATAATACCCAACCACAATACAATTCCCTCATACAAACGTAGGGTTTCCTTCTAGGGCCAAAAACCCTCAATTAGCATAACTTCTATCATCAGATCTTCCACCTAATGAACGGTCTAGATTGACTACAAAAATTTTATATTTTACAATGCAATTTTCTCAAAAAATTCCTTTTGGGGGGGCTGCCCCCAAACCCCTGCCAGGGGGGGCTCAAAGTTTATTGCCACCCCACTTGGACCTCCCTGCAACACTAGTGGGAGAGCACCCCCCATCAGGGATTGAAATCCAAATGCGAATGATACAAGACCTCTAAATTAGGGAGATAATCAGGCTCCATACCCAACATGGTGAGAACCGAGATGTTGCAACTTGTGGACCTGTGGTTGATGAAGATTATAACTACTAGATTATGACTGTTATATGGTTTAATCCATACTTTTATGTTTTTTCTAACTAATTCAACATTCCACATGCTTTTGTTGATATATATGCATCGAAATATATATATTATATAAAAAAACTCCCGAAATCACTCCAAACCCAAAAGCTTCTGAAAATTGTCGCTCCCCGCTCCCGCTTCCCACTTCCAAGCAGCCATGGCTGGAACAACAAATTTTACATGCTCCCATTGTAAAACAACATACACTAGTTCATATACTTGTGTAAGAAAACATCTTTACAAGATTATGCCATGTGATGAAAATAAGACTATGTAATATCCCCAATTAGCAATCAGCTTATTGGGAAAATTAGTTTTTGACATTTTTGGCTTTTCCTAATGTTAGACAGGAATAGGTCGGGACCCACAAATCACAATAAATTAAAGCAGAAGTATTTTCCTATAGTTAGAGGGAAAAATTTGTGGCCTAGGTGGGCGCCGGGAGAGCCAACGAGAAGGCTTTGTGCTAGGCTGAGTGGCAGCGCTGAGAGTGGCCAAGGAGGGGCAGCGCAGGAGTGGCCAGTGAGGTGGCAGCACAGTCCTAGGTGGGACCCAAGAGGGACATTGGGTTGTTGGAGACAAAAGGGAGAAGGCAGCTCATTGTTCATCATTCATTCACCTAGTATTTTTCTGTCTTCATTGGCTGAGCACGCTTGAGTTGTTGAGCCAAGTTTGCAGTGTTTTTCAACACAAGAGATCTTCAAGCGGAGATCTCAACCTCTGCCTCGGGGGACTTCGTGCGCCTGCTCAGGAGAGGAGATTCCATCATTTTGCGAGGAGGATTCAAAGCTACACCATTAGGGGTACACATTCCCTTCAAGACAGCATACGTCGTAGACACAGCCCAGGTTGCGGTGTGATTGTGCAGTCCAACCAAGGAGGAGTGTCAGAAGAAGGGAGTTGAGGAGGAGAGTTGTCGAAGGATTTGGAAGGGAGCCTAGCCACCTCCTACCAGGGATTTTGGTGACATTTCAGAGGCATTTCCCAGCAGGTTCAACCAAGAGGCCGAAATTTTCTAAGCATGGGAGATAGGCCAAATAGCAGACCGAAGTCAACCAGCAACAACAATTCCAGGACTGGCAGCGCAAAGGGAGAGCCACATAGAGCACATTCCAGCAGAGATTTTTGTTTGGTTTAGAGTTGTTCTTCAGCCTGCCTAGAGAAGGCCCAAGTGCTATCCTTCTAAGCACCAATCTTCTACTCTTTCCGACAAATTTAATAAAATGGCTCAATGCTGGATTTGGCTTCATTCTATGTGTTTTTAATAGTGTTTCTATTTTGTTGTAGTTAATTGTCTATTTTTCAGTTTTATTACTGTTAATCACCATTTGGGGATATTACAATGGTATCAGAGCTCATAGACTTGGCTCAACCTGTGGAGCACACGGTCTGTGACACCAGAAGATAGACAGAACATCACCTACCGAAGATAGAGGTACAGGAGCAACGAAAGGAGGCTTGAAATCACTCCTGACTAGGTTGTCAGCGTTCCGGAGGTCGAGGAGAGAGAGATGACACACAGGGATGTAAGAGATGAGGAGAAGGATTTTTCCCACCTTCTAAAATCGGTGCAAGACCTCTCCAAGAAGATTGAGGAGAAGGGTCAAAAGCTTGGGGGGGACGGTAAGCAGAAGGGAATTCAAGGGGAATTTCAGATTGAGGAAGGATCTGACACTTCACACCACTAGATCGATCCTCACACTACAAACCAGGTTGTGCCACACACTCCACACTCTACCATTCCCACATTCCTAGCCTCAAGAGCAGGAGGACAACATGAGCCAGAGGTGGCTCATTATGGAGAGTATTTTACAGAGTATCAGTCCTATGGAGCGGAGTTTGGAGAAGCCCTCAACTTCAACGAGTTTTTCCAGCTAAAGAACAACAAGTTACAACAGACCCAAGGGCCAAGCCATAGGAGGAGGGTACACGCAGGGGAATGACCTGCAGCATACCGTGGGCAGGGTTTTTCTACCTACTTTTGATGGGTCATCGAAGAGTTCAGCCAAAGAATGGGTGGAGAAGTTGGACATGTATTTCCATCTTAACCAGATGACAAAAGTGGAGGCCATCGAGGTGGCTACGCTGCACTTGGAGGGAGAAACCCATGACTGGTGTTTTCATGGGATGACTACGCTTGGTCACTAAGGGGTGACGACGTACGAGGAATTCACTAGGAGGGTGTTGTAGAGATTTGAACAGAGGGATCCAGAGGAGCACTATGGGGAGCTAACCAAGCTCAAGCAGACGATGAATCCTGAGACCTACATCTCAAAGTTCTTGAGGTTATCACTGATGGTTCCGGATCTGTCGGAACCGAGGAGGATCTTTATGTTTAGAGATAGGTTGGTCGAGCCATTGCATGGGTTAGTGAGGTCAACTAGACTCACTACGTTGCAGGACGCAATTGGGAGAACCCGAGATTTGCAGGATGCATTACCGAGGACTAGGGCTCCCTTAACCAACAGACCAGCCTTCCAAGTAGAGAGGAAGGGACATGAGAGCTCCACCCCCGAGAGGTAACTAGGGTCGGGAGCCATTAGATGATGATACTCGAAGAGATCTAAGGCGAAAGAAGCTCTGCTTCACATGCTAGGAGCCATGGGCATCGGGTCACAAGTGTGGCGAAGGAAAGGCACACTACATTGAGGTCTACTCAGATAGCGAGGGAGAGGAGGAGACACTCTTTGACATGGGAGGAGACGACAGCGCAGCAGGACCAAGGGAAGGTCCTCCACCACCACCTCCTCCAACAACAGGAGGGTCAACGTTTGCACCGACCGGAGGGGTCCTTACATCCTTGCGGGGGATACCCAAGTACTTAACGCTAAGGGTCCGGGGGACAGTTCAGGGATAGCGTGTCTCAGTGTTAGTGGATAGTGGAGCCATGCACAACTTCACAAATGCCCAGACGATGCAGAAGCAAGGTATCGAGACAGAGGGGTTTAATGGATTCTCTGTACTAGTTTCAAGAGCTAGAACCATGCAGTTTGTGTGGCATGTTCCAGCTTTGACAGTGATCATGGGAACATACTCGGTGATGGACCATTTCCGCGGGGTTCTAAATTTTTTTTTTTTTAATTTCTTTGACTTAAGTTGTGTTGGGGCTTCCCAGACACTCCCAAGGTGCTCCCTTGATGCACCTTAGATGCTTCCTAGATGCCCTGTTATGGTAATGTTAAATTTTTGAAGTAAAAGAGACATTCTCCCTTATCTTTCGTTTTCATCCTTTTATTTAAATTTTTAACATTACCGTGAAATGACTTAGGATGTTTGAGAGTGGTTCCAGCCCCATCGAGCTTCATATGGAGAAAATAGAATTTCATATCCTATTCAAAATTCAACAAACTTAACAGTTTTAAGGAATTCAGGATCAATGAGATTGTGGCTTTTCATTAGATTATATCATGTATGAGCGTATGTGATTGGCATTTAATCAAGAGCACCAAGCCCCCTATGTGCTCTTGTACCCTAGTGTTGGTGGCGTTAATTGTTGAACTCCTTTGTCATGGCCTTAGCAAAAAATTACTTTCAATCAAGTTAGAATCATTGATCAAACATGTTAAGCTTTTTCCACCATATTTTAAGGCTTGGATTAGGTAGTTTGATTAAAATTAGTAAATGTTGACTAATATCCCTGGACAATCGAGGTGGAGGCAAAGGCGAGACAAGAGGAAAAGAATCTAGATTCTAGATGGTTGATGCTCGAATAATTAACCATTGATGTACAATGGATGCCATATCTATCTTGATTTGTATACAAATATGCATGTTTTCATATCTTCTACAACTAGTTTGGTATTTTGGATGTTTTTTTAATATAAATGCAAAAAAATATAAATATATATATATATATAGTAGATGGTTCTGAGACGCTTCGCTTCCTAGGTTTTTGGGAAATGATGCTTCCGCGTATCCGCTTCCAAAAAACATCCCCGCTTCATGCTACATTGGGCGGGGAGACATAGAGTGGGCAGTTGAGCTGAGGATTTTAGAGGCAAATGGTACAGCTCAACCCCCGCACCACAATGTGCAGGCCATCCTAAACCGTTACTTCACGGTTTTCAGGGACATTCCACTAGGGCAGCCACGTGAGAGGGGGGTTTGAGCACACTATCGAGTTGGAGCCCGACATTCAGGCCGTGATCACCACCCCCTATAGGCATCCCAAGGCCTACAGGGATGAGATTGGGAGGGCTATCCATGAGCTCTTGGCATTAGGGCACATCAGGCCTAGCACTAGTCCTTTTTCTTCTTCAGTTGTTCTAGTGAAGAAGGATGGGATGTTGCGGATGTGCACAGACTACAAGGCCCTGAACAAGAAAACCATGAAGAGTTGCTACCCCATCCCTAGGATCGATGAGTTGATGGATTAGCTGTGGGGAGCAAAGTTCTTCTCTAAGATTGATCTGAGGTTTGGGTACCATCAGATCTGAGTGAGGGACAAGGATGTCCCCAAGACTACATTTCGGTGCCACTACAGCCACTTCGAGTTTTTGGTGATGCCCTTTGGGTTAACCAATGCTCCAGCTGCTTTCCAGTCTTGCATGAACCACATCTTTCGTGGTCAGCTGAGGAAGTTTGCGTTTGTATTCTTTGACGATATTTTGATATACAGCTACACATGGGAGGAGCACTTACAGCATAGAGAGGCAGTACTGCATATCCTGGAGGAGCAGCAGTTCTACGCCAAGCTGTCCAAGTGCGGTTTTGGCTTGACAGAGATAATCTGTTTGGGGCATATCATCGTGGTGGATGGAGTGAGAGTCCACGAGGAGAAGATTAGGGCCATACGAGATGGCCAGAGCTCAAGAATGTGACAGAACTTCGAGGGTTTGTGGGCATTTTCACCTACTACAGGAAGTTCGTCAAGGGCTTTTCGCAGCTTGCAGCACCCCTCACGGATCTCACCAAAAAGGGGGCTTTTAGTTGGACCAAGACAACAGAGAGGGCCTTTGATAAGCTTAAGGAGGTGATGAGCAGTTGTCTGGTGCTTGCTCTACCTCACTTCACACACCCATTTGTGCTAGAGTGCGATGCTTTCGGGGAGGGAGTAGGTGCAGTACTGATGCAGGGGGGGCACCCCATAGCTTTCGAGAGTCAGAAGCTATTGTCGCATGAGAGGTTGTACCCCATCTACAATAAGGAGATGTTGGCCATCATGCATGCACTAGCTAAGTTCCGACAGTATCTAGTGGGGAATAGATTTCAGGTGAGGATTGACCACAACAGCCTCAAATTTTTCCTAGAGCATAAACAGTTGCAAGAGAGGCAACAAAAGTAGGTAAGCAAGATCCAGGCCTATGACTTCGACATAGAGTATGTCAAGGGGAAGCACAACGTAGTGGTTGATGCGTTGTCCAGGAGGTCCACTTCTTTCTCACTGATAAATATTGAACCGGATTGGAAGGCTCATTTGCTGGTGGAGTACTCCAAGGACCGTTTTGCATGTGAGGTCTTGGAGAGCCAGGTGATGGATGGGGTGATCTACTACAGAGACCGGATCTACTTAGTGGCCAAATCCTAGCTGCGGGAGAGGATCCTACACGCAGCCCATGATTCACCATTGGTCGGGCACCAGGGGTACACCAAAACTTATAGGGCCACCAAGGAGAGGTTCTCATGGAAGGGCATCAAGGAGGATGTTCTACGGCACATCAAGGAGTGCAAAGTATGCTTGTGGAACAAGGGAGTGATGACCCACGCAGTAGGGTTACTTCAGCCGCTTCCCATCCCCAAGGGGAAATGGGAGAGCATCTCAATGGACTTCATCACGGGGTTGCTCATGGTACAGGGCAAAAATTGCATTTACGTGGTTGTGGATGGCTTGACCAAGTATGCTCACTTTTTCGCGATCTCGACCGTGTACACGGCCTCACAAGTGGTCGACCTATTCTTCAAAGAGGTATTCTGGTTGCATGTTCTCCCCAAGACCATTGTGAGTGACAGAGATAGCTACTTCATGGGGGCATTTTTATAGGACTTGTTTCGGTTGGTAGGTACGGAGCTCACTCCTAGTACGAGCTACCATCCCCAAATGGATGGCTAGATGGAGACAGTTAGCAAATGGTTGGAGGGCTACTTGCGAAACTATCTCACCGGGCAGCAGAAGGCATGATTGAGGTGGTTGCACATGGGTGACTACTGCTACAACACCACCTACCACATGTCCATAGGTATGTCTCCATTTCGTGCATTGTATAGTTATTTATGATGCTCTCACTTTTGTTGATGTCATGTTTGGAGATAGTAAGGCCCCAGGGCCAAGGAGTGGATACAGGAGAGCCAAGACATCTTGAGGGCTCTCAAGAACAACTTGCGGGCGACACAAAACCAACAGAAGATCTACGCTGACAGGGGTCGCGTGGAGAGGTACTTTGAGGTTGGTGATCTAGTGTACCTATGCCTCCAGTCGTACAAGCAATTCACGTTGAAACAGAAGGGAGTAGAGAGGTTGAAGCCATGTTTCTATGGGCCTTATAGCGTCACTCGGAGAGTGGGGGAGGTAGCATATGAGTTGGAGCTACCACCAAGGTGCCGGGTGCACAACATATACCATGTATCTTGCTTGAGAAGGCTCTGGGCCGATAGGTAACAGCAGCGGTTGAGTTGCCTCCCATGGATGATGAGGGGCATTTGGTATTTCAGCCAGAGCCCATACTGGATACCAGGGAGAGGCACTTGAAGAGCAAGGTGGTGAAGGAATACTTGATCAGATGGACAAACCTCCCGTATGAGGATGCCACTTTGGAGGGGGAGAAGATTCTTCTGCACCCATCTTTGCAGTTGCTTGAGGACAAGCAACAATCTGACGGGGAGGACTGGAATATCAATTTTTAACATTTTTGGCTTTTCCTAATTTTAGACGGGAATAATGTGGGTCGGGACCCACAAATCACAATAAATTAAAGCAGAAGTATTTTCCTATAGTTAGAGGGGAAAAATTGTAGCCTAGAAGGGGGACGGGAGAGCCAATGAGAAGGCTTTGCGCTAGGCTGAGTGCAGCACTGAGAGTAGCTAAGGAGGGGCAATGCAAGAGTGGCCAGTGAGGGGACAGCATAGTCCTAGGAGGGGCCTGAGAGGGACGTTGGACTGTTGGAGAAAAAAGGGAGAAGGTAGCTCATTTTTCATCATTCATTCACCTAGTATTTTTTTGCCTTCATTGACTGAGCACGCTTGAGCTGTTGAGCCAAGTCTGCAGTGTTGTTCAGCACAAGAGA
Organism: Pinus albicaulis; assembly: GCA_034641835.2. NCBI lineage: Eukaryota > Viridiplantae > Streptophyta > Pinopsida > Pinales > Pinaceae > Pinus > Pinus albicaulis. Next base: position 985,097,999 of record CM076569.1, read on the forward strand.
TCTTCAAGCGAAGATCTCAACCTCTGCCTCGGGGGACTCTGAGTGCCCGCTTAGGAAAGGAGATTCCATCATTTTGCAAGGAGGATTTAGAGCTACACCATCAAGGGTACGCAGTCCCTTCAGGAGAACATAGAGGCATCCTAGGGTGCACAGTGATTGCGCAGTCCAGCCAAGGAGTGTCGGAAGTGTGAAAAAATTTTAAACTACTGAACAAAAATTTCTACTGCAAAAATCTGGTTTACTTCTCCTACTTGTGTTTCTAATTATACAAGTTATTTTCAGAAATATTTAGAAAATAGCGAAGTAAACACACTATAGATCTACACATACATACAGAACAAGTATCGAAGAATAAAGCACACATGGCAAAGGACACAATATTTTTTGGACAATGTCCCAGGAAAAACCCAATTGGGGAAAACCAGTGCAACAACTCTTAGAGGGTTTTATTATTATGTAGAATTTTTTCATACAATCAAGGGCACCAGTAGTGGTTTTCCCAACAGAGAAATGTCGACAGATGTACCTCTATCGCTCGGAGACAAAAAAACATGGCTGATTCAGTTGAGGCTTCACTCCTTCTGGATCTGTTGAATACGAGCCCTGTCTGGCCCACTAGAACCCGAGCGTTGTCTCTCCCAGAGTTGTGTCAGCTCTGCGTCCTTGTTTGAGGCTCTGCACAGCCTCTGCGCACCACAGGTTGCTACTGCGTCACCCCTCTGGGCTCAGGGATGCCTCTGCATCACCCTGAAAGGCTTGCAACAGCCTATGTGTTGCCTTTGCGTGAGCCCGACTGGGTTGCGTCCCTCTTGTTGAGTCTTTGCGTTGCATGGTACAGATTTTCCACTCTGCCTATGTATTCTTGACCTCAAATCCGAATAATCCCTCACCAATCTGCCTCTCACCAGCACTACAAGCTTACTCGAAAATTCTCAGCAAACCGTGCCCCAGAATTTTGACTTAGCTCAAGTGCTACCACTCTGTGTGTGTTCTTCAACTAACCCCAAGCCTTCCTTTAATACTTTTCTCGTTGAACATTCAACGGTCGTGACGTAATCTCTAATTGGCGACTAAGATTAAGATTAGAAAGAACTTGATCCACGTCACTTATAACATTCTCACCCACATGTCTAAATTAATTCACTTTAATTATTTAATTTCCCTAAGTTAGACTTAGGGTCTCCATTAAAATAATTAATTATTTGAATAACTTAGGTTTCGGGTGGAATTTCTCCAAATGATTTCTGGGTCTTGGAGAACTCATGTGTTATAGCCCCTCCACAAAGTTTCGGAGCTAGAGCACATCCGATGCTACTCAAAATCTCAACAGGAAGAAGGGAGTTGAGGAGAAGAGTTGCCGGAAGATTTGGAGGGGAGGCTAGCCACCTTCTACCAGGGATTTTGGTGACATTTCAGAGGAATTTCCCAACAGATTCAGCTAGGAAGCAGAGTTACCCAGCAATCCAGCGTGCCAACCTCAAAGGGACAATTTTCCGGAAACCCTTTCACGGGTTTTTGTGGGTTTGGTGACCGGAATTTTCTAAGCACAGGAGATAGGCCAAACAGCAGACCGAAATCAACTAGCAGCAGCAGTTCCAGGACTGGGAGCGCAGAGGGAGAGCCATGTAGAGCACATTCCAGCAGAGATTTTTGTTTGGTTCAGATTTTTTCTTCAGCCTACCTAGAGCAAGCCTGGGCACAGTCACCGAGTTCAGCGAACAAAATCCTTCAGATTAGAAATTCGTCGAACCTCAATGCAATCTGAACAAAATTGTTTGTGTACGCCGAATTTCATGCCAAACTCGAACCTATGTCAAACCCAAACCCAATTCCATACACGAACACGAACAAAATAAAATAAAAATTGTCAAAAAATCGACGAAATATGTGTTTGAGGTTTTGTGGTTCAGAATTTTATTTAGCGATTATGATTAAATAAATTACAGTGGTCATTGGTAACCCTATCACTCCACACTGCACAGTCCACCATCGAGTCTCGACGCCTGCACACTCGATCCCTCAACGAAAACCTAGATGTTGAGAGTCTCGTGGTGGGTCATTTTAATTCCACATACCAGTGAAGTCTCCAAACTTATCGCTACAATTCTAAAAGGATTTAAATCATTTTATCAACACGTAATTATAGGCAAATATGACTTTGCAAACCATACATGGAAGTGATTACTTACTGCGTGTATAAATTATCCCCATTTTTTCAACATTCACATAGAACTCGGTTTTCTGTCAACTAAAGGTGTGCATTAAAAAGAAGTTAATCGCCAAAAATAATGTGTCATATTCATTTTATTTCAATGAACATTGAACACTACCTTTAAAAAAAATTGACAAACTTTTGTGAATTTGTAATGATTGCTTTAAAATTCGAAAAAAAACATGAACACTACTTATAAAAAAAATTGAAAGGCTTTTATGAATTTGTAATGATCGCTTTAAAATCCAAAAAAGAAAAAGTGGTAGGAAAATAAATGAAGTAACCAAATATGTGATTTACACATTGAGGTGTTCTGAAGTTTGCATGTTGGCTTGACTTTTTAATTGCCCTTGCAAAGCTGGATGTGAAAGTTTATGGTGATTTTTTGCTTTTTATGGGGCGAGTCTACATGATTTATTTATTTGTGAAGAAGTGTAGCTAAATATATGAGTCGGCTTGAACTTTAACTGAATGATATATATATATATATTATTCAAATTTCTATATGTCGAATTTTATGCCAAATTTAATTGGCAAAATTTCAAGTGCCAAACTTTATTCGAATTTCAAAGTAGCCGAACTCGAACACGACCACGAACGCAGTGACTTAGGGCCCAGGTACTGTCCTTCTAAGCACCAATCATGGACTCTTTTCGACAAATTTAATAAAATGGCTCAGCATTGGATTTGTCTTCATTCTATGTGTTTTTAATGGTGTTTCTATTTTGTTGTAGTTAATTGTCTATTTTGCACTTTTATTATTGTTAATCCCCATTTGGGGATATTACAGAGTATATGAGTCAAAACCTGTGATCAATTGCTAGCACAAGATAGGAATAGATACAGAATAATACGCAGCCGCAATACAATTCCCTCATACAAATGGATGGTTGCCTTCTAAGGAAAAAAAACCCTAAATTAACATAACTTCTATCATCAGATCACAAGCCTCACCACAAACCCCCGCCCCGCCTCCCCCCCCCACAAATCAAGGAATGGGATCTAAACGCAACCGAAACAAGACCTTTGAATCAGGAAGATACTCAGGCTCCACACCCAACATGATGAGAACCGAGATGTTGTAACTTGTGGACCTCAGGTTGATGAAGATTATGACTACTAGATGATTCATGTTATATGGTTTGATCCATGCTTTTATGCTTTTTATAACTAATTCATCATTCTACATGCTTTTGTTGACATATATGCATCAAGATATATAAAAATATATATTATATAAACAATTGCTCCCGACCCGGAAGCTTCTGAAAATTCTCGCTCCCCGCTCCCGCTTCCAAGCATCCTTGAGCGAGAATTCCACATTCTACATGTTATGTCTAATTAAGTCACTGGTCATGTTAGTTCATTTCTACAAAGCACTTTGGCATTCTAACTGGTAACTTCACTTTGGAAAAATAATTACATAAAAACAGCCTTTAGTGTATAACAAAATTTGCTTCATTTGCTGGTGTAATCTCACAACTATCCTTGCATTAAAAGTGCAGCATTCTTAATTGGTCATTTAACTCATTGCCTCACAAATAGCATCGTATTTAAGGAATAATTTAATTATATTTATTGTGGGTTAATATGAATGTGGCATGTTCAGAACTATTTTATAATTCTGTTGAACATTGGGATAAACATATGGTGTGAGATCCATATCATGAGTCAGATGGTAATCATTTATGTGGCCCTAATACACCTAATTTTGCCACTTGAATTAGTTATTTTCATTGAACATACTTTGATGGTCTCATTTCCGAAAGATTAATTATTTGAGTTTACAATTTTGTCATTTGATACATGATTCTTGAGTAAAGTTCTAAAGGTTCTTTCTATGTTCAGTAAACCTCGCTATTTTTCATGATGATCAATGGTTCTGTGGAATGTGCTGAATTCTACAGGTATTAGTGGATGATGATCATAATTATCAGTGTAATTTCTCGAACATTTCCATTTGATAAGCACCAACACTTAAACTCGCATCGTCTCAACATTATAAGCAACTATTGGTTCTGGGCCAAACCTTTGAAAAGCTTTTTCAAGTGAGTTGGTTGAGTACATTAATCCTAGGTTGCATTCCTCCCCTATACTGACAACAAACTTAGGATTAGTTAAGCAAATCCCCCCCTTCGCTTTGGAAATTTCCAAGCCTAAAGGTTGGATTGAATCACATAGGTGGCAGGTAGAGATTCACTTGACAGTGTCCTTAAGCTTCCCCATGAGTGAGTTAAAACTTTTCTTCTAGGAAGTGTCTAAGATATAGCAAGCCCAAACATTAGTAAATATCAGAAGAATGCACTGATTTCTACAAATCCAAACTGATTTCAAATTTATATCTGCTATCAGACCTGAGGAAAGCACACATGCCTTTAAAAAGAATGAAAATGAAGACTAGTCAAAGAGAAGAAACTTCATCGAAAGGTGAACTGCAAATGCAAGAAACAAACCAAATATAATATAACTAATCAAACAAAACATTTCAGAAGATAGGCAAGTAAGATTCAGCAAGGCAGGTCATGACCAGATTATTAAAAAGCATGCACTTCTAAACAAAATAACACCATACCTAATAAAAAAAAAATTTGCAGATTAACAAATAATAAAGAGCATTCAAAAAAATGAACTTGATTAATACTAACCATTAGTACTTACCAATTTTGTGACCATAAAATAAACGCTAACATGAGCATGTCCTAATTAAAGCAGTAAAGCGTGAATATTCTAGAAAACTAATCAGACACTAGCAAAAGATGGGCTATCGAACCTTGACTTCATATCCTCTGAGATGTCACCTGTTTGAAGAAGCTTTGTGAGCACACCAAGCAGACCCTTGATCCTTTGTCTAGCATGTCCATCTTTATGTGGCAAAAAGCTTTTAACCAGAGTCTTCAATCCATATATCTGCAGTGATGTTGAGAGGAATGTCCAAATTAGAGTTTTAAAAGGACACACCAAATAATGTGCATTCAGCATTTATGATCAAGCCTTACTGTAACATGTGAACTATCATTCTATAATTTCATTCATGACAACTTTGAAAAGCATAACTATTTAAAAGGTCAAGTTAAAAATCAACTTCCAAGACATGCATCATCATTTTCCCCACGGATACAAAACAATGGAATTGCACAGGGATCATTACTACCACAGATCCTCAACAACATTAATTCTCCCTATTCAAATAACGGAAAGGAATATTTTTCAACGTTTATGATTGAATACCAATGTTAATCTTTAAAGGGTTCTTAGCTCAACAATTATTTTCCCTATTCATTCAATCTTTTTCTATAGGAGAGAACTTGCCAACTGTGTCATTTACTGTGTCATCTTCAGGTGTCCCATCTATAATGAGATACGATGGACATAACATTGTCTAAACCAAGACTCAACATGATCCTTTGCAAGTTGCAACCCATTTTCACTATTCAGATGAATGATGTTCAGCTCTGCCTGTCCAAGAGGCAAACACTCACAGACGACATAATTTGCATGACTTGTCTAGACCCAGTTCCACCAAGTTGATCACATCATTCTCACAGTGTATCTTCAGACTAGAAGGCATAAAGCACCTTACAGACATTCCAAGGGTAGATACCAAGAGTAACAGGTCGATGAGACAGTGTGCACTCCCTTGTTATATCAGGAAAAGACTGACTTACACATGCCCACAAAGATGTACTTGCCCCAAATGGCTTCTGTGTTGACTATTTCTCAGTGCAGATTTAACAGTCAGGTACCCATTATTAGATTATTCTTGGGCCTTAAATGTTAGGAGAGATACTCTTGATTGCCCAGGCTCTGTTCTACGCCACAGGAAGTTTGTAGCAGCACAAAGTGGGGAGACCTAGTTTGGTGGGCCGAGAGACCTAGAAAGAGCCTCCTCTACAAGATGCAGTCACTCAGATTCATAGTGCAACAAAACAAGGGTATTTGGAATTCTGGTTACAAGTTTTGAAGTTATAGTGGGCCGTGGAAAATGCTGGGTAGTGGCAGCATTTCAGTTCAGTCCCCTCCGACAGTGGCCAACACTGAGAGTACGCAACAGCGGTGGCTGAGAGAATGTGATAGAGCACACAACAGCAGCAGCTGAGAGAATGTGATAGAGCACGCAGCAATGGCAGCTGAGAGAATGTGGAAGAGCAGGCAACAACAACATCTGAGAGACTGCTTCCACAGTTCAAATGCAAACAGCAGCGGCTTCCACAAGGCAAATGCGACATCCACAGGGCGAATGCGACTTCCATGACTTCGATGAGGACGACTTCTTGCAGCAGCTTCCACAGTTTGAATGGGACTTCCACGACTTAATGAAATACATTAAAATGCTTCCACCACTTCATAACAATCAAAATTTTAATGTTTATAAAAAAATTGTGATTTTCACTTTATTCACGAGGAAACGAACCCCTTTCTCCTAGGAAACAACCGCCTTTGAAGTTTCCATGCGTACCCTGCTTTGGGGAGAGTGGGGAAACGACCCCAAGTCCCCGAAGTGCGAGGGAGTGAGGAATCTCGATTCCCGGGTGGAGGGATGCGACCGCGTGGAACACTAAGAAACTCACATGGATCGACTTAGAGATGATTTCAGCCATTGATTAAGATTTAATCTTGGTCGTTGAAGTCTCAACTAGAGATTATAAGAGGAGAATGATGGGGTTGATGGAGAACACACTTTAGACGCAGCAAGAAAAGTGAGTTCCTTGGCACGTCGAGCTATCTAGCTTTAGAGGTTGAGCAGAGGAAGAGAGCCTGAGCCAGAAGAGACATAGAGGGGTAGAGACTGTAATATCCCGAAGGGAAATAAACAATAATATAAAGCACACAAACAAGGTACACAGCAACTAGAGACAAACCATGAGACAAAATACACAAAATGGAGAACACTGAGCCATTTTATTAATACTGAGATATAAGAAATAAGTACAAATGTGATCAGAATAATGGCACCTCGACTTGCACAAGGCAAGTGTAGAAATACTCTCAGGACAATGTGTGGAATGGTTGCTCCCTCTATCAACTGCGTAATCTCCAAGCTGCTGGAAAATGTTGTCGTGCTGCTGCAACTGCTGGAACACAATGAGGATTTGGGGCTGCTCCCCTACTCGGAATGAACTGAAACTCTAGAATCAGCCTCCGCTCACAATACCCAGGAAATCCTAGAGAGCTTTTCAAGAATGACTGACCCCGGAAAATATCCCCTTTGGGGCACTACACTATCCCCCAAGGGAAAACGCTGACCCTGAAGGCAACACTACAAAATATGGCCTCTCCCTCTGCAAAATATCTCCAATCGGTAAGGGTTGATCCCTTCCCTAATCCTCCGGTCGAAATCCACCCAAATCACCTCAATCCGGAACTCTCCCCAACTAGAACTGTGTCCTCCCTCTGCAAGACTGCGTTGTCCCTCCAAGGAATGCTCCTCAATGACTGAAGCTCTGATCTCTCCCAAATATCTCCAATAGGCAAGGGCTGGCCCCTTGCTCACTTCTCCGTCCCGAATCCTCCAAGATGGCACCAATCCGGAGCTCTCCCAAAATGAACTGCATCCTCCCTCTCAAGGTTGCGCAGTCCCTAGATGCTCTGCTCCACAACGACGGCAACCACAAATCCCCCTACAAAAATGATGGTAGAATACCTCACCCAAGCAAGCACTCGAAGTCTCCCGAGGCTGAGGGTGGGATCTCCGCACGGAGACACCCGGTGTACTGAACAGTATGTGCAAACTAGCTAAACAGTGAGCGTGCTCAATGTCTAGAGACAATCTCCAAAATGCATAATCATCAATCATGAGAGAAATGAGGTAGCCTCTCCCCTTTTTATCTTGGGTGAGCCTCCCTCTCTCCTTGGCCCCACCATGCTTACGTTGCATCTCTTTGGCCCACACTGCCAACTCAACTGCGCTTGCTGGGCCCACGTTGTCTAAGTGTGTCACCTCTCTACGTTGTCACTTGGCCCCTTTGGCCCACCTTGACCACAACGTTATATCTCCTAAGTGACTTGAGGGAGTGCACTTTATCCTAAGTGAGTCATATTCTCCTTTCACCCACTTTATTTATATTTTAACTTTATAAAAGCAAAAATTAGACAAAATTAATATTTCCAATTAGTTGCTGCTAATTGGGAATATTACAGTCCTCCCCGCCAAAAACTACTTGTCCTCAAGTAATGCCTGAACAACATCCTCTCTAGCTGATGCCCCCCACCATCACTGTAAAATGTGCCTGGGTCCCAGATGCACCACTGAATCTTCCATGTCCTCTGTATCACCCTGATATGGAGGGATCTCTCAATGCCGGGATCCCAAACTGATCTCTCACTGTACCAGCGAACAAACAATCCTCCCGGATCCCAACGCCACCATGGCCAATCATCGCCCAAGTCCCACGGCTTAGGTTGCGCACTGCCTCTGGCTATGGCTAATGCCCCATGAAGTGAAGCCCGCCAACAAGCATCAATGCTCCCTGGCTCCTGCTGTGCTGTACCTCTAACTGTATAAGCTACCCCACCAACTGCATACCAACTCATCACCTCTCTCCAATCCAAGTCCTGACTCAATCCCACGCTGATCCTTCTCTCCTGAAATTGGGATGGAGTGCTGAAGAAATGATGACCTGGGGCCCACTGCCAGCTGGAATCTGTAACATCTGCTATTTCTAAGGGCCCCTGCTCTGTTGTGCTCCCTACGAAAAAAATCGTACCATCAAGAGGGTACCAACTCATGATCTCCCGCCAATCCATCCTGGAAGAAGAATCTAATGTAGCAACAACTGTATACGGTACACACCTGGAGTGTTGTCGCCAGCCAGTAATCAACTCACACTACTTTGCCCTGTTTGCCAACGAAAGTTGCCTGTAGAAGGAAGCCCCTCTCTCTATAATGGGCCAAAGTGGGCAAGATGTGCTGCAAGCCCCATTGATGTACTCCTGGAGAGTACTACTCACTGAAAGTACTGCAACTCAGCTGACTGTACATACATCTATCTGCACCTCATTAATGTGTTGGCCCAAAGATGGATGCTCCACCATCTCCAACAACTCATCCCTCTCATCGGGAATGTAAAGCTCCTGCTGTCCCCTAGCCCCCAACAGAAATATCCCATCAACCTCCAACATCTCTAGAGGATATGGATCTACAACTATTGTCACCGTACTTGATGTCAGTGCATCCGACTACTCCTCCTCAATGGCTGACCCCAAGGTTAGCCGCATATCCATCACGGACTCGATGTGAGCCTCCATCTGGCTCTCCCCCAAAGGACTATCATGCATGACGTGAATAGTATCCTCCTCTGTTGACTCAGGCTCCATCATATGCTGCTCTAGCTGAATCGTCACAAGTGACTCATCGCCCAGAGTATCTCCCGTACAGTCCCCTGACTGCTCACCCTGTACACTAGAATGTAGCTCTGGTCTACTGTCATCATCTCTGCATGACTGCTCTCGCTCCCCAAAAGCATCCTCAACTGATCCTATGGACTCATATAAAGAAGAGTCCTCACCCTGGCATACAGAAGGAATGCCCTCCTGTTCTACCTCTGCCACCTCATCTGCATTGAATATGCCATCCACCCTCTCAATAATGTGTCGATACATTGTCTGGAGCCCAAACACATACTGGGATGCTACCTTTGTTGTACCCAGTATCCTCTGCTCATGCATGGTCTCAACACGCCCTGAGAAAAGAGTGACGCATGTCTCCCTCATGACCTGCACCCAAATCGTAGGCTCAGCGATGACTGATGTGCCACCCCTGCAGAGGATCATCTCATCCCCTGACCTGTGGCTGTCAATTAGTGCACCGACCCAGTGCCACTGCTGAGAAGTCTCTCCCCTAGTGCGCTGAGTGCCATCCAAATATCTAGGGTGAGCCTCACATACCCCACTGCTCATGCCCAAAGTGCCAAAGGAAAACAACAAAATCGACTATGCTCGTGAGTGATGTAGAAGAGGGTCGGGTACGTTAGTCCCCACAGATACCGTCGAGTATCACTCATCTGTCTCCCCATCGATCCTGGGTGAACTACCCCCAAAGGTAAGCCTGGTGTCCCTGACCATGAGTCTCCCTGGATGCAATACTCTAAGACCCTGTTGTGCAGCACCATACGCCCTCGCATACCACCGATCATCCATGTACTCCTCGACATGCCACTGCACACTGAGGCATACCCCTGTATACTGTTGGATACCCCCTGCTACTGTTGTACCGCCCTGTACCATCTCATGCCCTGTCTGTGTCCAGGCATCGGTCACTCCCCGCATGTTCTCAATGTGATGTAGGACACTTCTACTCCACAATGCAATCCCACATACTACGGTACACCACCATGCAACTCCATGTCCACCGGTAGTCCACTACTCAATGCTAGAGGCTCCCATACATCCTTGGATGTGATAACTTAGAGTTGTGCCTCTACATGTCGGACCACCCCCAATCGATATCATCATCTCCACCGTCGCATCGCTATACTTGCCGACGAATGGATCATCACTCCAAACCCTCCCCGAGCGGTCCGAAAAGTGAATCTCCCAATGTGTCAGTAGTGATACCACCACTGCTCGGCTCCGTTGCGACCTCTGTGCCCCACACAAAGGTGAAGAATCCTTGGCCCCATACAAGGCGCCATCTGGTGGCCTGCCAATTCCACCTCCTCCGACAAGCTCCTGCCAAGGTATGTTGACCACCCCGTGATCCTGCGTATAAGTGTCATACCAAGACAACCTAGGGAGTCTGCCCATAAACTGTTTGGCCACTGGAGCTGACCGAAACTTCCCTAGGGAATGCGCATGCTCTATTGCTAGGCCAATTGTACCCTCCAAAACAGAGTCAACCGACCTGCTTGGGAAACGACAAGCAGTCCCGCCTAGATCCCAATGTCAATCTGGGGTTCCTGTATTCCCAGCACCTGGAAACTCCTGCCTACCCTCTTCGTTCATAGAAAAATATCCCCACGGCTGAGCCAAGAATGAGGCTCTGATACCATTGTAATATCCCAAAGGGAAATAAACAGTGATATAAAGCACACAAACAAGGTACACAGCAACTAGAGACAAACCATGAGACAAAATACACAAAATGGAGAATGTTGAGCCATTTTATTAATACTGAGATATAAGAAATAAGTACAAAGGTGATCAGAATAATGGCACCTCGACTTGCACAAGGCAAGTGTAGAAATACTCTCAGGACAATGTGTGGAATGGTTGCTCCCTCTATCAACTGTGTAATCTCCAAGCTGCTGGAAAATGTTGTCGTGTTGTTGGAACACAATGAGGATTTGCGGTTGCTCCCCTACTCGGAATGAGCTGAAACTCTAGAATCAGCCTCTGCTCACAATACCCAAGAAAGCCCAAAGAGCTTTTCAAGAATGGCTGACCCCGGAAAATACCCCCTTTGGGGCACTACGCTATCCCTCAAGGGAAAACGCTAACCCTGAAGGCATCACTACAAAATATGGCCTCTCCCTCTGCAAAATATCTCCAATAGGTAAGGGCTGATCCCTTCCCTAATCCTCCGGTTGGAATCCACCCAAATCACCTCAATCCAGAACTCTCCCCAACTAGAACTGCGTCCTCCCTCTGCAAGACTGCGCTATCCCTCCAAGGAATGCTCCTCAATGACTGAAGCTCTGATCTCTCCCAAATATCTCCAATAGGCAAGGGCTGGCCCCTTGCTCACTTCTCCGGCCCGAATCCTCCAAGATGGCACCAATCCGGAGCTCTCCCAAAATGAACTGCATCCTCCCTCTCAAGGCTGCGCAGTCCCTAAATGCTCTGCTCCACAACGACGGCAACCACAAATTCTCCTGCAAAAATGATGGTAGAATACCTCACTCGAGCAAGCACTCGAAGTCTCTTGGGGCTGAGGGTGGGATCTCCGCATGGAGACACCCATTGTACTGAACAGTACGTGCAGATTAGCTAAATAGCGAGCGCGCTCAATGTCTAGAGAAAATCTCCAAAATGCATAATCATCAATCATGAGAGAAATGAGGTAGCCTCTCCCCTTTTTATCTTGGGTGAGCCTCCCTCTCTCCTTGGCCCCACCATGCTTACGTTGCCTCTCTTTGGCCCACGCTGCCAACTCAACAGCGCTAGCTGGGCCCATGATATCTAAGTGTGTCACCCCTCTACATTGTCACTTGGCCCCTTTGGCCCACCTTGACCACAACGTTATATCTCCTAAGTGACTTTAGGGAGTGCGCTTTATCCTAAGTGAGTCATATTCTCCTTTCACCCACTTTATTTATATTTTAACTTTATAAAAGCAAAAATTAGACAAAATTAATATTTCCAACTAGCTGCTGCTAATTGAGAATATTACAGAGATAGTGATTCCGGAGGAGGAATTCCAATTTTGAAGAGTCAGGAGAGGAGGCCGCATTATTTCTGCAAGAGGCTGCGTAGGAGCCTCAAGAGGCAGTTTGATTCAACCAGCAGTGAGGTCGATTCAGCTTCCAGTCGCTGGGATAATTTCCATAAGGTCAGAAGAATCACTTCTAGATTCAACAATAGGCAAGACATCATCATCAGAGACAAATTTTGAGCAGTGCGAGTTGGCCTGAGCAGAGGCAGCGCAGAGGGGTCTATGCAAAGGATTGGACGGCCAGTTTCTGAAGCAACTTGTTGAGGGATTGGACTGGTGAGAGTGGGTATTTCCCTACAGTTGATTTTTGTCAGTATTTCTCTCAGATTGGATTGCTAGTTTCAGCATCCAAATTGTACTCAGAATTTCACCGTTGCATAATAATAAAACCCTTAGCTACTGCACCGATTTTCCCACAACGGGTTTTTCCGGGGGCAATTGTCCAAAATAATTGTCAATTTTATGTGTGCGCTAGCATTTCTCAAATTCCAGCATTTTATTTCCACAATATTTTTATGGTGAAAATTTACACTGTGATTTATTCAATATTTATCGTAGCAAATAAACTACATAATTAATTTACAGTTAGAAGAATATATTTCCAGTTGTAGCAATTAGACTTGTAAATTTTCACAACCTCTACAATTTGATGGTAGGAGGTGAGCCACTCATACTAGTACTTTATGTGGATGATCTATTCTTGGCAAGGTCATCAAGGCTTATAGAAGACTGTGAGAGGGACTTGGCAACTGAGTTCGAGATGGACTTGGGACTGATAAATTATTTCCTAGGAATGGAGGTATGGAAAAAAGATGAGGACATCTTCATTGGGCAAGGGACATAAACTATGGAGATCTTGAAGAGATTCAGGATGCGGGACTTGTTGTTGCTATGACCAACACCCTCCAAAATTTTACGTACACACAAATTTTGGAGCCTATTGTGGATCTTGCAATCAGTCGTTCCATAGTCACTTCTTGGTCAACTGACGCTTTTAAGCTCCTTTCTTAGATTGGGAGTGTTGAAGTCACTTGCCCGCACATGCTCAGTGTGTAGCAAGCGCGTGAGCGCATTGTTTTACGCAAGCTTGAACAAGCATAGCATTTTCCTATCAAGATTGTGCTTGTGCGATGGCCAATCTATGTCGATAGTCAATGTGCACTGACAATGACATTTTCTCACATTCTAGTTGTGTTTGTACTTCTATTCTGGTGAGTTTTACAAACTGTCACTTCTACACACCTTTGCTTTCGCAAGTATTGTTTTCATGTTTACCACTGTCGCTTTCGCTTGCTTTCCCTTTAATTAGTGTCATTTTCATGTTATCTTTGCCCTGGCATGTGTTGTTTTCACCGTCGTTCGCATATCGCAAGTGTCATTCACACTTTTATCTTCATATAGCAAGTGTGGTCTTCTGGCATTGGAATTGTCGATTATCATGCAAAGTGGAGCTTTGGTTTGTTTCAAGGGGCAATATTTGTGATAATGAGTTGTTCTTATCATGTAGGCATGTTTCACACTCATTTCCAAAGTTTCATGCACTATCGCACAAGTGTCGTCATCATCATCGCAAAGTCTATCTTCAATGCCACACTTGTCGTAAGTTGCCGCAAAGGTTGTCGCACTAAGGGAAGTATGTTTTCATATGTCCTAGATGATCTACGTTGTGTCGCCAAGTGTCTAAGTGTGTGATCACAGTCAAGTTCTATCACTGTTCACATCGGTTTCACTGATCCCACACTTAGCCAAATTTCAGCAAATTCCCAGCAACCTAGCCTCATCCAACCCTCCCGAGCTATGCATTGCACAGTCTCGACCCTCAACTAGCAATCTTGTCTTTTGGCACTATGCAATGCACAGTCTCTTCCTCCCAAAACTGTGCACTTCGCAACCTCAATGCTCAAGCCCAAGCCCCAAACTCCCAAAACTATGCAATCTTTCTCTCCAACAAAGCCAGAACTACGCATTGCACAGTCTCAAGGCTCGAGCCTCGCCCTTGAGCGCTTGAACTGCGCAATTGTGCAATCACCAAGTTTCCTCTGTCTTCTAGAACTGCGTAGTTAGCTAAACAAGTTCCCAATCCCTCATCCTAGCTCACTGAGCTTCCAAACTGCGCAATCTTCTTCCTTAGTCCAGCCTTAACTACGTATTTCGCAGTCTCAGAACTCAAGCTCCGCCCCTGAGTGCCTGAGTTGCGCAACTGCGCAGTCACTTAGCCTTTCCCTTGGCCCATCACTAGTTCTGGCTAAGTCAGCGGATCATCATGCAACATCTTAGACTAGTGGGTATTGTTTTAGTCTTGGATCAGGGGTGACCTCCTGGTGCAGAAGGAAACAGAAATCTGTGGCGTTGAGCTCAGCAAAGGCAAAATATATGGAACCTGGCATAACTTCATGTGAGGCCATATGGCTTCGGCAACTACTTGTAAACTTACTGAAGGAGAAAATAGAAGCGACCACTATTCTATGTGATAATCAGAGTTGCATCAAACTCTCCGAAAATCCTGTGTTTCATGATCGGTCGAAGCACATTGACATTAGGCGTCACTTCATCAAAGACTGTGTCCAACAAGGAGTTGTACAGTTGCAGTACACTCCAACAAGAGAACAAATGGCAAATATCCTCACGAAGGCTCTGGGGGAAGACCAAGTTCGTCTTTTTCAGAGAGAAGATGGGGATGATCAAAAATCCATTTCAGTAGCAGGAATAGATAGGATCAGGATTCAGAGGAAGCTACAGTACAGATGAGGCAGTGACAGTGGCAGTGTCATGGGCAATAGTACAGAAGGTAGCAACATAGCAGATGAGGGGCAGTTGCCAGAGATTAGAGCGCAGAGGATGCTTCAAAGCAGAGTAGCATGCAGCAAGCATATTGCTAGAACACATTCCTCACTAAGAGGGAGTGTTCATTTTTGTAGCATCGGAAAGTGTTCCAAGT
The DNA here is from genome assembly GCA_034641835.2 of Pinus albicaulis. Taxonomy (NCBI): domain Eukaryota; kingdom Viridiplantae; phylum Streptophyta; class Pinopsida; order Pinales; family Pinaceae; genus Pinus; species Pinus albicaulis. The sequence continues at coordinate 985,113,518 of CM076569.1, forward strand.
CTCAAAATTTGTGAGGAGGCTTGGACATCAATATTCCAAAGAACCTAGTAAGCGTTTGTGTAAATTCTACTCGGCTCATGTCTTATTAAAATAATTAATTATTTTAATGGAGACCCTAAGTCTAAACTTAGGGAAATTAAATAATTAATGCGTATTAATAAGACAAAGTGTGAATCTTCTAGAGAACAAAGATCAGTCAAGTTTTAATCTTAGCCATTGATTAGACTTTTAATCAGGGCCATTGATTCATCAATCAGAAGATTATAAAAGAAGGCTTGAGGGTCATTTGGAAATCAAGTCGGGCATACACTCAGTACCCAAAGGAGATTGATTCTGAAGAAATAGAATTCGATTTCAGAGGGAGAGTTATAGGGCAAAGTTGTAGAGGCAGAAGGAGAAGAGGGAGTCAGCAGTGACTGAGCACAAGGGCAGAGGGACGCAGAGGGCCACAGAAGGCAGCGCAGAGCTGCAGTGCAGTGAACCCATGCAGAGTGATGAAGTCCAGCGTAGGGACTGCCCAGAGAAGCATGCAGAGAGACACAGAGGGAGTCAGAGGATCTTCTAGGGGTCAGAAAATCTTCGGGAGGGTCCGAGAATTTTGTCTCTGGTGTTTTCTAAATGTATTTGCCAGTGTATTTCTTGTAAAGATTCATTTGCTAAAGAATAATAATAAAACCCTCATATGTTGCACCGCCTTTCCCACATTGGGTTTTTCTGGGGACAAATGTCCAAAAATAAGTGTGTACATGTGATTGTTTCTTAAGCTTATGTTCCTTACTGTTCCTTTCTCTGCATATGTAATTGTGAATGTTGCAGTAGTATTTATTTCGAAATTTACTGATAGAATTTTGTAAACAACTTAGCGGAGTAATAAGTAGGAGAAATAAATCTATCACTACAACTGTATATTACTAGATTGAAATTTTCACACATAGGGTTGTTCCCTCTGAGTCTAGACTCCTTCTGAACCTACACGATCTCCATTGGCTCAGTCCTGTAAGCACTCATCCTCCTAGCTCAAATACCACTTGTGCAAATCCCACCAATCTCAGATATGCAATACCATGATCCAATGAAGACTCTAGCCCAATAATGTTCAGTCCATCACATGAAGCCATCTCGATCAACTTGATCTCGTCCATGCCAAAGAAACCTTCGTGTTGTCCAAACCATCCATGGCACATCAACAAAAGTCCACAATCAGCAATTTGCACTACAACAAACTGTTGTTCACAAGGCTCACCACGAATCCACCAAAACTCCCAGCCAATCTTGCTGCCAAGCTAGTCAAGACCACATCTCCATGTCTCCAGTTGAACTCTCTGCTCCATGATCCAGACACCAACAACTCCTTTTGAGTTTCTTCGTTGTGCACACTGTGATTCATGTCCTCCAATGTAGCTCAGATACGCTCTGATACCATATTGATTTTCCACGACCTTGGGTCTAGGTGTCTTAAATCTCTGACGCTACCAAACCAAGAGTCTCACCCATTAAACTACTTTGCACAGCGGAAATATAAAGCAATAAATCATATATGCACAAATATACATAGTTTTTTAAATTTTCAACCCAAATTTGTTATATTAACAACATATAATACAACATTCTAGGGCTCCCGTACCAGGGATAATGGCCCTCATACATCCACTAGTACAAGAAAAAATACTCTTACCATCTGGCTGTAGCATCTAACATCTCCTCTCGATCATATCTTGTACCTGCCCAGTCCTTCAGCTCTCGATCTGCAACTCCTGCCTCTATCAATGCTCCAAGTTCATCTGGCCACTAAATCTCAGTTGTCCAATTTGCTCTCTATTTGTCCCTTCATCCATCAAGGGCACAACACATCGAGACTCCTATCGAGTTGTTTACAGTTCCACTTGTGAACAACTCTCAATTTGCCAACTGCTGCTCCTCAACTACTAAGGGACTTCAGCCCACTATGGTCTTCTTGTGTTGCAACGATGAAGACCATCATAGGGCACAGAGGGTTGCCACCCATCATTGCAACATGTCCATCTCTCACAATGAAGACGATATAGGAGAATTGCCCATCATATGTTGCAGATGTCATTCTCCACACGCAAGTCTCGGCCTACAGAATCCTACTCTCGGTTTATTAGACCCTTGAGCTCCAACAACTGCCACGCTAGTAGTAACTTTTGTCTATCAAAGTGTTGCACTTTGGCTCCAACATGGACACTATCACGTTGTCCTCCAGCAGACCATAAGTGACCAATCTCGTCCACACTTGCTCCTCTCCCATGCTGCCCTCCAATAGACCACGAGAGACCAAGTCCACGTTGTAGCATCTGCTCCTAGTTAGGGCATCCCCACACCTGGAAGACCTTTACACATTGTTGCCCACAGACTCCACCAATCCACCCTGTGCTCTGCAATACATGTGTTATTGTGCAAATCTAGGCACCCCAATGTGTCGTCGCCTAGGTACCTATCAATCCATCATACACGGGTCCATCTGCAACATACGTTGTTGTTGTCCTCTTGCCTTCCAATCTAATGTACCTGTTGTCACCTTGGCTGCTTGGTAGGCCTCCCAACAGTCCACGTGGGCTCCTCCAAACAACTCCTAAGGCCTCCTACAAGAAGCTCACAAACTGACCCAAACATGGTCAACACTTTGACCCAAAACTACACTGTTGGTTCTACACCTAGGAAGATCCTCCACCTCCTTGGAAGATCATCCACATGGCACCAACAGGATGCTCAATAAATCTGATCCATCACTGGTCATGCCTTGACCCAATACATCTCCACGTTTGCTGCTGTTGCACCTTGTTGCACTTGCTGATTGCTGCACCACTGGTTAGGGCACACCTTCCATCCCTTAACCTCTACACAGTTCAGCAAACAAGCCTTTCTAGGTTGCGGTCCACTTTGAAGACGCTTCTCCCATGCTATGCAGCCTCTTTAGTTTGTTGTCCACCCTTGACAACCCTCCAATTCGGCCCATCTCTGTGCTATGGCCTGCAGCCTAGCACCACAGCTCTTCTGTAACTTCCAGCCCCTTCAAAACTCCACAATCTGCCCTCAAACAGCGGCAGCCCTTGCTCCTTATCTGCAGCCTCTTCTGCCCAGCATACCGCACCCAACACGGCACTAGAATTGCCCACAAGCAGCCCTAAATCAATTCGTTGTCACCTACAGTAAACGAACTTACCTTACGCTACACCTTGGCTTTTTCTGCTATTTTGTTGCTCCCTTGTTGCGTTTCTCCTCAGCCCTTCAATCCGAACCTAAGACAGCTCCAAAACATTCCTCAAACAACCCCTCATTCAACTCGCTGCCACCTACAGCATCAGAATTTCCCCACAAGCCCATTCGTGTGACTTTAACCTCCAACCCTCGAACACCAGGGCTTGGAGTACCTCCCAAGCTACACAAAAATCAACAATTCTCTCCATTTTCATCCATAATTTCTCTTTCCCTAGTTGTTTTCCCCAGAAGAAACCCTAGTTTGGTCAAGCTTCAACTTGAGGGCTTGTTTGAAGGTTTCATGTGCTTTGTCTTGCTAATACTTGTTAATGGAAACATTTTCTTTACACCTTGACCTTGGGACATTCCCTTTTCCACGCTATTACTCAAACCCTAGGTCTGACATGCCCTATTTTGGCTTGTCTAAGGGAAGTGCATTGCTTGAGCCTTGTCCTTAAGTTGAGTCCTCCCTTAGGAGCCTTTTAGTCACCTTATACCTTTAAGCATAAAACATCTCTTAGGTGACCCATATACCAGGACTCCTCCCGTTGGTGAGTTGTGACAGTGGGCTACTCCCTTATTGTTGTCATTTGTTCTAGTTCTTGCTATGAAAAATTTTGTCATTTGTTCTAGTTCTTGCTATGAAAATTTTTTAATACAGAAATCCTACTGCAGTATCTTGATTTACTTCTCCTACTTGTGATTAAATTACACAAGTTATTTTCAGAAAATACTGAAGTAAACACAACTAACATCCTACACACATATAGATCATTTACTGAATATTACGTTCATTCAACAAAGTGACACAGATTTTTCAGACAAATGTACCCGAAAAAACCCAATGCGGGAAAACCGGTGCAGTAGATATGAGGGTTTATTATTATTAAGTACAATCTAAGTACAGCAAAATCTGGGCACCTTTCTGGTTAACTCGACAAAGAAAAATAGATTTGCAGCAATACCTGTTGTTCTAGAGACTGAAGACTGGACTGATTCACACCCTTAAATGAGATCTACAGAACTCAGTTTGGTTCTGCCTCTAGAAACCCCAGCGTTGCTTTGAAGCTATCTACGTCAACCCTGCTAGCTTCTGCATTCCCCTACCCTGCTCAAAGGGGGACTGCGTAACCCCAAACTAGGTGACGCAGTCCTTATGCTACCCTGGATGGCCTCTGTGTAACACTAGTGGCCTCCTGAAGTTGTTGCGCTGCACCTCCCGAGCCTGCGTAGCAGCTGAAACCCTCTATGTTGTGCAGCTGCTGCGTAGCCTCTGCTTCCTCTGCGCTACCCCTTGTTGTTGCTCCTCTGCCTCTTGCTGACTCTTGGCTCCGGGATCAGATCATCCCTTTAGCCAATACTACCCCTCACTGCATCAGAAACTCTTCTGGAAATTCTTAACAAACTCGCCCTAGAATTCCAGCTTAGTCTCTCAGCTTTGCCTCTATCTGTGTCTCCAATTGACCCTCGAGCCTTTCTCCTATACTTTTTCATTGAGACATCAACAGTCGTGATTTAATCTCTTATTGACAGCTGAGATTAAAAGATTGCTTGATCCGCGTCACTTAGAACATTTCATCAAATGTGTTTAATTAATTCACTTTAATTTTTCTAATTCCCTAAGTTAGACTTAGGGTCCTCATTAAAAAAAAATAATTATTTTAATATCTCACACATTAGATGAAATTTCTCCGAACACTTTCTGGGTTTTGGAGGTCTTGTGTGTCTTAGCCCCTCCACAAAATTTCAGGGCTAGAGCACACCCGAATGATACCTCAACACCATAGTTATCAAAATCGACCGGTTTGAACCAGTAACCGGTCAAACCGGCCAGTCAGCTAAGTCACATGGCGGAACCGGCCATGCAACCGGGTTCAAGGAGGCATCTCACAAAAAAATCCCGGTTAACCAGACTTAACCGATCGGTTAGGTATGGAACCGGCCGATTAATGCATAAACCGGCCGGTTCCGTACCTAACCGGCCGGTTAGGTGTCCCAAGCTGAAGTTTGTGCTACCATTTCAGGAGGGCAAGGGGGGCTTCACTTGACTTTGCCTACCCTCTCATTTTCCTGACACATCCTCTTGGCAATTAATGGTAATGTTAAATTCTTAAAGTAAAAGGAATCATTTTACTTAAATTTTTAACATTACCATGAAATGACTCATGATGTTTAAGAGTGGTTTCGTCCTCTTGGATTTCATATGGAGAAACTAGAATTTTAGATTTCACTCAAAATTTAGCAGACTTAATGGTTTTCAGGGTTTCATGGTTTGGGGGTTTGCAATGTTTCCATTTGTTTCTATCATGTGTAAGGGTACGAGATTGGCATTTGATCAAGAGCATGAAGCCATTTAAGAACCTTGATGTTGGTGGCATTGATTGTTGAACTTTGTTGATGTTGGTGGTATTGATTGTTGAACTCCCCTACCGTGGCCTTAACAAGAATTTACCCTTCACTGAAAGGAAAACAACTAGTTAGGCATGCTAATCTTTTTCTACTGCATTTTAAGGTTGAGGAGATGAACCCTTCACTCAAACCAAAATCACTGGTTAGGCATGTTAAACTTTTTCAATTTCTATCATGTTATAAGGTTGAGCAATCCAAGTCTAAAGACTTTGAGCTAGATGATGTTTATGTATCTCTTGTCGATGATCCCATTTCTAGTAGAGATGAATCAATGATGAGTTTCATGAGAGACCATGATGCTCAGTGATTTGTAGTTTTGATGTCTATTTTTGCTACTACTACTACTACTACTAAAGTTGTAGAGAAGTTTTAGGAGTCCTCAAACTCTGAGCCATATTATTTATGTAGCTCATGTTGATGATCCCTTGTCTAGTAGTGGTGATGATTTTGATCATGATGAGGAGTGATCATGTTGTTGATCACTAATATGTAGTCTTGTATTAGGCCAATGGCCTCATAGCTTGTAGCATTGTTTTTGGACTTTATGTGCCATTTGGAGCCTCATTGTTTATGTATTTTTCGATGATATGTATTGCACTCAGTGCCATTTTGATATATTCACCTTTGCATGGTATATAAATGAGAAAAATTTGCATATTTTGTCTCTATTGGCTTGGAATCATGGTTGCAAATCTTAAAAATAGTTTTTTTTTATTAAAAAACAATTATTTAATGTATTTTTTTTTAAACCGGTTCATTGAGATCTGACCGCTCCCGATTAGACCGGTTCCGGTTAGAAACCCGGTTCATTAGGTCCACCGGTCTGGTCACCGGTTCCGGTTTTAATAACTATGCTCAACACTCAAAATCTCAACACTCCCTCTTAGCACGGATTGTGCTCTAGTAATACATCCACACCATGTATCACAAGATCCCGGTGTTGATCTCTGCACTGCTAATGCTTGGCCTGTTGCACTCCATCCACTGCATTGTTGCTTTATGTACTGCTGCCCATGTCACTGCCACTGACACTGCCACATCTGTACTGCAGCTCCCCCTCAAATTGCTGCATCATGATGCTCATAGCACTGCCACTGCTAATTGTTGCACTGCAACTCAGTTGCTGAGAAGTAAGCAACTGAAAGACTCCTACCCAATCGTTGACAGACAAGTCAGGTTGCATCCCATCGTTGAAGCTCCCTTGGATCCTACTCTGCGTTGCCCTTCTGAAGCCACTGCGCTGCTACATCTCTGCATTGCGTCAGCACTGCCTCTCTGCGTTACTGAAGTCCCATCAGCCTATGCGTTGTTGCCTCTATGTTGTTGTTGCCTCTGCACTACGTTGCTCTCTCTACAACACTTTAGCTCTGCCCTCTACTTCACTATGATCTTCTGCAAGCATCTCTCTACTTGTCCCACTACTGTCTTAAGGCTCCCGTAGCTCGTATGTGATCCAAGAGTTGGGCTTACTCAAGGATCCTGCCTCCCATCTGTAGTTGCTCTACAGATCCATATCGTCACACTTACATGGCTCGTGAGCACTCATGGCTACGTCATCATCACTCCCATCGTCCTTTGCTGTTGCAACCTTGGATTCAGAAGATCCTTTTCCTTCTTCTTAGGGCAAGTGCTGATGAAGTGTCCAAGTTCGCCATAATTAAAGCATCAAACCTTGGATAGGTCCCTCTTCTTCTTCCCTTGATACCTTCGTTCCTTTGATGCAAGGGTTGCATCATCTTCCTCTTCTTTCTTCACCCTCACTGTTCCATTGTTGTTGTTTTGCCTCTTGGTGAATCTCTTGATCTCCTCCCGACGGAGGATTGCCCACATGTCCGCCACGGATGATAACGTTGCCCTGCCTAATATGCTCTGGATAAACATTTCCCACTCCTCGGTGACTGCATTCATGGCAGTCCTTACCAAGAGTCCTTCATCTGGAGTCGCACCCATGTCAATCAATTGTCCCGAATAGTCTGAAGTCGAAAAAGGAAAGGATCTATCTCCTCACCCTTTTGCATTTGGAACAGCCTCATCTGATTCTCTAGAAGCATCTTTCTTTGAACGGAGCTTCCCTGATACACCGTCTCCAAATCGGTCCACATCTCATTTGTCATCTTATTTCCAGTAATATGTGGCACAACGTGATCTTTTACTCCGTCCATAATCAATCGCTTAGCCTGCGCTTAATTTTCCTTGAATTTCTTCAGAGGATCTGGATCTACAGGTTCAGCTAGGACATTCTCCGCACGGTTCTTGATGTCGTACTCATCCAAGACTGTCAGTATCCTGGCTCTCCAGATGACGAAGTTGGACACAGCATCCAACCTGTCCTAATCTCTCAACCCATGAGAATCCATCTAGCTCAAATCTGACGAAACAATACTATTCTCCCTCTTTCTGCTGCAAAACGTAACATAAATGTTGGATCTGGGTTTCTTGGCGATTAGAAACCCTCTAGTAGTTGCTCCCTCTGTCAATTGATTTCCTTCCTGGAAATCTTCAACTCTCTTCAATCACCCTCTCGATCGAATCTCAGATCTGTTTGGCTTAGATCTGCTGAGTGACTATCTTCCTCATGCTCTTTGTCGACTTAGCTAGGCACAATTCTGCACCAGCAGAATCTCTACCACACCAGCAACTGCTGAAGATCTGAAGCATTACTTCCGGATCTCAGCAGCAGAAAAAGTAACTGGATTGCATCCCTCTAACTGGCCTCTACATGAGCAGATCGGCCCAGCAGAGCCTCTGCACAGTGGTTGTGCAATGCAAGTTGCCCCTGCGTCCTTCTAGAAGGCACTGTGTTGTCTCTATGTCACGCAAATGGGATTGCATTAACCTCTGCGTAGCCTATGCTGGGACAGCGTCCTCCTGCTGCTGAGCTTCCCTCTTCGGATCTGCTGCTACCCTACTGAAAAATACGTCTTCAGCTGATTTGCTGGGGATTCAGCTCGATCTGCAATCGCTTTGATACATGTGAAAATTTTTGAATACAACAATACAGAAATCCTACTACGATATCTTGATTTACTTCTCCTACTTGTGATTAAATTATACAAGTTATTTTGTAAACACAACTAATAGCCTACAAACATACAAATCATCTACTAAATATTATGCTCATTCAACAAAGTGACACAGATTTTTCGGATAAATGTCCATGGAAAAACCCAATGCGAGAGAACCGGTGCAGCTGATATGAGGGTTTATTATTATTAAGTAGAATCTGAGTACAACAAATCTGGGCACCTTTTGGTTAACCCGACAAAGAAAAATAGATTTGCAGCAATACTTGTTGTTCTCGAGACTAAAGACTAGACTGATTCATACCCTCAAACAGGATTTACAGAACTCAGTCCTGTTTTGCCTCTAGAAACCCCAGCGCTGCTCTGAAGTTGCGTGCGTCAACCCTGCTAGCTTCTGTATGTCCCTACGCATCTCAAAATGGGATTGCGTAACCCCAAACTGGGTGATGCAGTCCTTACACTGCCCTGGATGGCCTCTACGTAACCCTGGTGGCCTCTTGAAGCTACAGCACTGCCCCTCCTGGGCCTGCGTAGCAGCTAAAACCCTCTATGTTGCGCATTTGTTGCATAGTTGTTGCGTAGCTGCTGTGTAGCCTCAGCTTCCTCTGCGCTACCCATGGCTGCTACTCCTCTGCCTCTTGCTGACTCTTGGCTCCGAGATCAAATCATCCCCTTAGCCAATACTACCCCTCACTGCAACAGAAACTCTTCTGGAAATTCTTGGCGAACCCGCCCTAGAATTCCAGCTTAGTCTCTCAGCTCTGCTTTTGTGTGTGTCTCCAACTAACCCTCGAGCCTTTCTCTTATACTTTTTCATTGAGACATCAACGATCGTGATTTAATCTCTTATCGACGACTGAGATTAAAACACTGCTTGATCCGCGCCACTTAGAAAATTTCATCACATGTGTTTAATTAATTCACTTTAATTTTTCTAATTCCCTAAAATAGACTTAGGGTCCTCATTAAAAAAGAAAATTATTTTATATCTCACACATTAGATGAAATTTCTCCAAACGCCTTATGGGTTTTGGAGGTTTTGTGTGTCTTAGCCCCTCCACAAAATTTCAGGGCTAGAGCACACCCGATAATACCTCAACACTCAAAATCTCAACACTTGCCTTGTAGGGTGCCCCTCTGCAAGGTCCTGCTAGATTTTGCAGCAACGCATACATGGCATTCTCCTCACTTTATTTTGAAACTTGGCACAAGGCATTATACATACAATAAGTCAACCATGAAAGGGAATATGATGAATGCCTAGGAAATAATGTAGAAAATGACAAGATGTGAAAGATGGCTAAGGAAATTAACATGCTACACCTACCTGGGTCTCTGGTAGTAAAACTTGACTCAAAAAGTGGCAACAATTATTTAAGGAAACTTATGAACCCATCACAGCACAACTTAGTAAGAGACAAGAATTAGAGTGTTATGATTTATTATTAGATTACACCAGCATTCACCACAATCATGACCATATAAAAAGCAATATCACCATATGTGTGCAACAATATAAGATATGACAGTATTTAATATGTCAAGCATCATCATAAAATCACAAAAAAACAACTAAAGCACTAGGACACTCATCACTTGTACACAATCATCATACAACATATATCATAGAAGCATCAAAGTTGGAGCATATTCATTGTGTAAAGAAAGATTACCATGTAGCGAAACAGCCTGAACCATGTGCTTTGAATGACCATTTTGAGGTCCTCACATCAGGCATGAACTAGAATATTCATGCCACTGGTAGAGTCGTGCTTGTTCTCAAAGCCCAAAAATGTGATCACAATGTCCTCGTGCCATACGATATTACGAAGGGTAACAGTATGTATTTCCCTAATGTGGGGATTATTGAACTTGCAACTTTCTTTTGAAAATGAAGCTGATGCCTGTGAAAATTCCTCAAATCTGGAATCCTATTACAGCAACTAGTATTAATTCTTCTAACTGATAAATTAATTATTCAGTTTATTGCTATGGGCAACATCAAATTAACACACTGCAACCTTCACTAAATAAACTGCGGAAAACAAAAAACTGAACAAGAGTAAATCATAGACACATCTGACACAGTTATTTTTGGACATGTCTACGAAAAAACCCAATGCGAGAAAACCGATGCATCAGCTGAGGGTTTTATTATTATGCAATAGTGATTTATGAATACAATCTTTGAATAATTCTCCAAGCAATCTAGTTACAGAGAATATCACTGACGGAGAGATTAGTGAGGGCACCTCACACTATCACAGGAAATCTCGGTTGATCCGGCCACTGAATGAGCTTCCCCTGACAGCCTTTGCGCTACCTCTGCACAGTCTCTGCGCATTCCTAGCGTCAACCCTCCTGGGTACAGCATCACCCCTTCTATGGATCAATTTGCTGCCCAAGAACTTCGATTTTTGCCTCCCGATCTCAGACCCCGACTCCTGGCTTCTACAATCAATTCCTTTAGCAAACTTTTGGATTCCCTCTTGGCTTCTACGCAGCCTCTGTGTAGCCCTGAGTGGCTCTGCATCAACCTCTCTAACTTTGCGTTGGATCTGTTGGATCTCTCTCTGCCTTCTTTGTTGATGATTCTCCAACCGAGAAAGATTTCTCTTCAGATATTATCCCTACCCCTGTCTGCAAAGAATCTCTTAATCGAAATTTCCTTTGAGCACAGCTTGCTTCAGAAATTCGATCTCTTGATCCTTACCGTGTGTTTTCCAAATGACTCTTCAAGCCCTTCTTATAATCTTCTCGTTGAAACTTCAACATCCGAGATTAAATCTCTAATCAATGGCTAAGATTAACTTTTGACTTGATCCGCCTTTTCTAGAACATTCACACCCATATTCTATTAATTCACTTTAATTATTTTATTTTCCTAAGTTTAGACTTAGGATTCTTTTAAAATAATTAATTATTTTAATAAAATACAATCTGGGTGGAATTTCCCAAAACGATTTTTGGGTTCTTTGGAATACATGTGTCTAAGCCTCCCTGCAAATTTTGAGACTTAGAGCACATCCGATGCTGCCAGAAATCAACACTCCCTCTTAACGAGGAATGTGCTCTAGCAATACCCCCTGTTGAGTACTGCTTTGATTCTGCAACATCTCCCTCTGCGTTGCTGATGTCTGACATTGCTACCCACCAACTCTGCGCAAATCTTGCATCTATACTGTTGCTGACACTGTCACTGAAAACACTGAATCCATACTGCAACTCCCTCTCAAATTTTGCATCTGTGTTGTTGTTGACACTGCCACTGCTAATTGCAACTGCACTGCAACACTGTTACTTACTTCAACTGAGGAACATCCAAAACTGAACAAGTGTTCAACATGATGCATCTTGGTACTAAAGATCTGACTGCTGCTAGCCTTTGCGTTGTCCCTCTGAAGTTGTTATGCTGCTGCTGACTCTACACTGTGCCTCACTGCACTGCAACCAACTCTACTCTGCGTTGCTCAAATTTAGGCTCTGCTAACACTGCATTGTCACTTTTGCACTCATTTGCACCAACTAGCACTCATCCATCCTGCAACATCTGATTTGGGCTCGTGTACTAAGGTATTGAACCGAGAGGTGGACTTCTCAAGGATCCTGCCCAATCTGTAGATCTTTGGGTCTACAGCTCCAAGTCATCCCACCTTCCTCCTGGAGGTATATGAGCTATCATGGCGAACTCCTCCTCATCGACCTTGGCAGATGCTGCTTGCGAATCATGCTTCTCATCTTTGTCTCTCTTCTTGAGAGGACACTGTGTGGCATAATGACCCATCTCGACATACCGAAAGCATTTGATCTTGGAAAGGTCCTTCTTCCTCTTGCACTGCTCCTGCGGCCCCTTTGATGCAAGGGCCACATTATCCTCCTCCTCCTTCGCCTTCTTCCCACTATTGTTGTTGCCCTCAAGTTGACACTTGAGTAAGTCCCTCCTCATCTCTTCTTGTTGAAGAGCAGCCCACATTGACTCCCAGTCCGACAAATTCTCTCTGCCCAAGATACTCTAGACACAGACCCGATAGTCTTCGGACACTGAGATGAGGGCCAATCTGACCATCTTTGTGGCCTGAGAAATTGATCCCACAGCTGCCAGTTGATCTCGATTCTCTTGAAGTCTAGACATGAATGGATCAATGTGCTCACCTCTCTTCATCCTAGTAGTCTGCATCTTCTCCTCTAGATACATCTTTCGTTGCTCAGAAGATCCTTGATATAGCTTCTCCAAGGCCTGCCACATTTCTCTAGTTGTTGCTTTGCTAGCTATGTGACACACGACATGATCTCTCACACCATCTAGGATCAGGCGCTTTTCCTTAGCCATATTCTTCTTGTATTTCTTCAAAGGATCTGCATCTATTGGAACAACCACCACAACTTCGATGAAGAGTTTGAGATCATGCTCATCCAGCAGGCATTTGATCCTTGCCTGCTAGATCACATAGTTGGAGGCTCCCTCCAAACTGTCTTGATCTCTCAGCTCGCTTGCTGCCATCTTTTCCGACTAAGCTAATATGTCGAACTAGCTCCCTCTCTATCCTCTGTGGAGCTCTAGCCTGGCCTACGTACTCCGTGATGGAGATGGTATATCTACCGCCCAATACTGTTGATCAGGTCTCGAAACTTAGAATTCCCCAACAAGGAATTCTCTCAAAGTGTCTCCAGCTAATCTTCCTAATGCTTCTACACCCATAATCACTGCTACGCAGAAAACTGCGTCCCTCCGGCTACTGATCTGCGTTGCTCCCTCTACCTCGGACAAACTGCGATCTGGAAAATCCTACCTCTATGTCGCCTCACTCAAAGAGAGATTTCCTTGCAACAACTAGCCCTTATGGCTTGGACTGCGCAATCACCTGGGAGATCGATCTGCTGCTTACACAACTCTTTGATCTCGACTTCACCAACATTGGATCTACGGATTTGTTCTTTTGTTTCTCCTGCACTCAGCTATACATGCTCTGATACCATGCAAAAATTCCTCAAATCTGGAATCATATTGTAGCAACTAGTATTAATTCTTGTAACTGATAAATTAATTATTCAGTTTATTACTATTGCAACATCGAATTAAAGACATTGCAACCTTCACTAAATAAATTGCGGAAAAATACAAGAGCAGAAACAAACAGAACAAGAGTAAATCATAGACACATCTAACACGGTTATTTTTGGACAAATGTCCCCGGAAAAACCCAATGCGAGAAAACCGGTGCAATAGCGGAGGGTTTTATTATTATGCAGTAGTAACTTTTGAATACAATCTCTAGATGCCTCTCCCAGCAATCCAGTTACAAAGAATATCGCTAACGGAAAGATTAGTGAGGTTACCTCACACTACCACAGGAATCCCAGTTGATCTGGCCACTGAATGAGCTACCCCTAACAGCGTCTGCGCAATCCCAGCGTCAACCCTCCTGGGTACAACGTCACCCCTTCTGTGGATTGATTTGCTACCTAGGAACTTCAATTTCTGCCTCCCGATCTCAAACCCAGGCTCCTGGCTTCTACAATCGATTCCTTCAACAAATTTTTGTGAAAAATTCTCAATCTAAGAAATCCTACTATTAATTCTCGATTTACTTCTCCTACTTGATTACATACCCAAGTTATTAATCTGAATATTCAGAATTAAAGCGAAGTAAATACAAGTAACAACCTACACATACAAATCAATTACTGAATAACATGCTCATATGACAAAGTGACACATAGATTTTTCGAACAAATGTCCACGGAAAAACCCAATGCGAGAAAATCAGTGCAGCTAGCTCTGGAGGTTTTTCATTATTATGCAAAATCTAAGTACAACAATTTTTGGGCACCAAACAGCTTTACCCTACAGAGAAATAATACGGCAACAATACCTCTATCCTCGGAGACAGAAAATATGGCTGATTCACGCCCTCAAACGGGATTTACAGAACTCGAGCCCTTTCTAGCCCACCGGAAACCCCTGCGCTTCTCTGAAGCCCTCTGCGTTAGCCTCTGCATGTAATATCCCTTTTCAGGGATATCTCTCAAACACAAGCAAACTCCAACCAGAGATGGACTGGGAGGGCGTTTACCAGATATGTCACCTCTGAAAAGAGGGTGAGATCTGGAGGCTACTTGGCCCTTTTCAAACTCTGTCTAAGAGTATGGGGAAAACACACCAAGTGGTATACTATTTGGAATGCTCAAAGAGAGAAATAACAGTAGTGCAAGCATACAATAGCATATGTAGAACATGTAACAGATACTTAGAAATATAGAGAGAAAGCTAAGCCATTTTATTATACTGAGAATATAAACGAGTACAATAGGTGATTAAAGTGATGGTACCTAGACTTGCACCCTGCAAGTGAAGAAAAGCTCTCAGAATGACAAAGAAATGGCTGCTCTCTGATCTGCGTCCAAGCTGTCGAGGAACTGTTGTGCTTCTGCTACTGCTAGAACCAAAATGAGTATTTGGGGCTGCTCCCCTTCTCGGAAAAAGCTGAAACTCTGGAATCCACCTCTACTCACCAAACCCAGAAAAGCCTAGAGAGCGTTTCTGAAATAGCCAACCACCGAAAATCACCCTCTTGAGGATCTACGCTATCCTCCAAGGCTCTGCACTGACACTGAATGGAATCCACCAAAATACTGCCTCGAACTCTGCCAAAATCCTCCAATAGGCAAGGGTTGGCCCCTTGCTCAATCTCAAAACTTAAAACCTCCAAAAGAAACCCAATCCAGAGCTCCCAAGAAATGTACTGCATCCTCCGTCTCAAGACTGCGCAGTCACTAGATGCCCAGCTCCACCACCAAGCCTCAACTCGATCCTCCTGCAAAAATATTGATGGGACTACCTCACCCGAGCAGGCACTCGAAGTCCCCCGAGGCTGAGATCTTCGAACAGAGACACTCAGTGCACTAAACAGTGCTACAGACTAGCTAAACAACCAGCATGCTCAAGAAGTCGAAGTGACCAGCTCAATATCATAAACATCGAATGAGGAAATGAGGAGGCTCTCCTCCTTTTTATAACAATGGGCCTCTCTCAACCCTAGGCCCCACCATCTCCTACGTAGCCTCCATTTGGCCCACGTTGCCAACTAAACTACTAAGTTACCAGGATTCGGATACAGATACGGATACGGATCCGGATCCGGATACGGATTCACTAGTTTTTTGAAAATCCCGGATCCGGATACGGCAAGGATACGTCAAGTACAAAAAAATTAAAATATAATATTTTTTTTTTTTAATTTTAAAAAACACTTTAAAGTTCAAAAGTCAAATACTCCTTGAAAGCATCAAACACTTTTAGAATTGATACCATTAGATATATTATAAATATGAAGACTGAAACATTGAAATGATGCATCCTCCCTCATACATATTACAATGATATTATAATGAACATATTATAATGATATTAACTCAACTTCAAAAGACATGCCCTAAAATGTGAGGCCTAATAATTATAAAATTATAAATGTTTTATCATAAAAGCATGTATAAAAAATTTAAAAACCAAAGTATAATTTTAAAAACAAATAAAAATATCAAAAACCCATAAAACGATGTATAAATAATAAATATAAATATTAAAAATAAAAGTAAAAAACCAAATTATCAATTATTAAATTAATAATTATTAAACTTTAATAAAAAACAAAACTCATTATAACAGATCAATAATTATTAATTATTAAATTTTAATAACAAAACAAAGTTACAAAATTCATTATAACAGATTATTAAATTAATAATTATTAATTATTAAATTTTAATACTAAAAAAAACCATTATAAATTATCCCACTACAATATAAGACAAGACAAGTGAACGCACACAAAAAAAGTTGGATTGAAACTCTTTAGACTATAGAAAGCATTATAATTATTAAATTATATTATTATAATAAAACAAACAAAAAATAATAAAAACTACAGATTCTAGAATTATAGAAATGTCCAATATACATTAAACCCATTATAATTATAATAATAATAAAAAACCCACTATCCTAATAAAAAATAACGCACTATGCCCATTATAAATAACGCACTATCCTAATGTTCAGAAAATCGAGAAGATTATGAATTTGTATAAATGACAAATGTGGAATATGCATTCCCTGGAAGATGGTTCCGCATTCCACTGCCGTCGAGAATTTTTGGGTGGAAATTCTTTTTGTTTGCACCGTCCGGCAGCTAACTCTGACAGGATGTGCTGGATTCGTTTCTAACAGCGCAAAGCCGTTTCTTTTAAAATTAAATACGCCACCCGACGGTTCATAGCCATATTTTGGTGTTTCTGGATCCGGATCCGGATCTGATCCGTAGATCCGCCGGATTAGCTAAGTAGACCCACGGATCCGGTAACTTAGTTAAACCGCGCTGTCATGGCCCACGTGGTCTAAGTGGGTCCCCCTCTACGTGGTCTCTTGGCCCCCCTTGGCCCACTTAAGCCACAACGTTGAGTCTACTAGGGAGTGCACTTTATTTTAGTGAGTTATATTCTCCTTTCACCCACTTTATTTTTTATTTTAACTTTATAAAGGCAAAATTAATCAAAATTAATATTTCCAATTTGATGCTGCTAATTGGGAATATTACACTGCACTTCTCCGGAAGGGCCTGCGTCACCCCTGAAGGGCTTACGCTGCCCCTGCGCTGCCCTAACTGGTCCTGTGTGGCTCCTGCTACCTTTGCGCTGCCCCTGAGTGGCCTTTGCTGGATTGCGTAGCACCTAGCTGCCTCTAGGCTGCTCTGGTATGCTGCCTCTCTACATTGTGTTGTACTCTTGGCCTGGGATCAAACCATCCCCTTACCAATACTTCCCCTTGCCGCACTACAAACTGCTTCTGAAATTCTTAGCAAACCATGCCCTAGAATTTCAACTTAGCTTCAGTGCCCTGCCAATGTGTGTGTTCTCCAACTAACCCCAAGCCCTTCTCTTATACTTTTCTCATTGAAACATCAACGATTGTGATCTAATCTCTAATTGACGGCTAAGATTAGAAGTTCCTTGATCCGCATCACTTAAGTCATTCTCATCACATGTTTAATTTAATTCACTTTAATCTTTTAATTTTCCTAAGTTAGACCTTTTTCTCATTGAAACATCAACGGTCGTGAACTAATCTCTAATCGACGACTAAGATTAGAAGTTGCTTGATCCGTGTCACTTAAGTCATTCTCATCACATGTTTAATTTAATTCATTTTAATCTTTTAATTCTCCTAAGTTAGACTTAGAGTCCTTAATTAAAAAGATTAATTAATTAAATATCTCCTAAACCTGATGGAATTTCTTCAAACGCTTTCTAGGTCTTGCAGATCTCACGTACTCCAGTTCCTCCACAAAATTTGGGAGCTAGACCACATTCGATGCCACCCCAAAATCTCAACAATTTTTGGATTCCCTCTTGGCTTCTACGCAGCCCTGCGTGGCTCTGTGTCAGCCTCTCCAGCTCTGTGTTGGCTCTGTTGGATCCCTCTCTGCCTTCTCTGTTGATGATTCTTCGACCGAGCAAGATTTCTCTTTGGATACTATCCCTACCCCTCTCTGCAAAGAATCTCTTGTTCGAAATTTCCTCTGAGCACTGCTCACTTCAGAAATTTAATATCTTGATCCTTACTGTGTGTTTTCCAAATGACCCTTTAGGCTTCAAGCCCTTCTAATAATCTTCTCGTTGAAACTTCAACGGCTAAGATTAACTTTTAACTTGATCTACCTTTTCTAGAACATTCACACCTATATTCTATTAATTCATTTTAATTATTTTATTTTCCTAAGTTTAGAGATAGGGTCCTTTTAACATAATTAATTATTTTAATAAAATACAACCCGGGTGGAATTTCCCAAAATGACTTCTGGGTTCTCTGGAACAGATGTCTATGCCTCCCTGCAAATTTTGAGACTTAGAGCACATCCTATGCTACCAGAAATCAACAATGCCATGCAAGCAATACTATTGTGGAAGGTAGGTCAATTGCCAATCACTCAGAACCATCTACAGAGTAATAACTATTTGACCTATGATAAAGTGTTTCATGCTTTTGTGCAAGCAATTAAACACTAGAGAAACAATTGGATTGACAAGAAAATGGCAAAACATTCATATCATTAATTGTTTCAATTTTTGCATACTCAGTCCAAGTTGTAGTAAAGTTAGCACTTCATGCAGACACTGCATCTACAACAGTTAATTTGATCATTAGGTACAAGAAGGGCACCTGAAATATGGTTGGACATTTTCTATCAAGGCCTGCAATAGTGTCATTGTTAGTTTTGGTGCAAGCTGACATGCTTGACACTAGAATTTTAACGTTGCATATGTTGTGGTTCCTGAATTTTGCCAACTCATAGAACAATGAGTTGCTGATGCAAATAATCAAAGTTGATGGGTACTATCTAGTATCAACCTCCCAATTGAGAGGAATTATCCATCAACAACCATTGTTGAGCCAATATTGCAAAAATAGTTATCTAAGGAACAAAATGTTGTGATTCGATGTTAAGGGAGGACGCACGTGTTGATGACAATAATTTGCCATAAACATCAATCTCCTCGAGAAAGGAGGTCCTTGTCAATGTCAAACTAGCCAACAAAGGATCGTCAACATTGAAATCTCTCAAACATAAGTGTGTGCAGGCATGGGTATACACAAAACATATACATGTGTGTCTGCATTTATTCATGAGGTTCTAATTTTTGTCAATTTCCATTTCAGTTAACACAGCTAAAATAACTGAAGAAAAGTAAGACATGCCAGTATCACAGAAAAAAATTGAAAACCATCGCTATGCAAGATTATAGGCAGACCTTAAGTTGGCATACTCTGCTAGGATGCTCAATCTCAGTATCCAGAGATCCTTTCCCTTCCTGAGAGACAGTATCCTGCTAGAGTAACATGATGAAGAAGAAATAAGAATAAGCATGTGTTATAATCATGAATAAAAGAAATTAGACAAAGAAATCATAGTAGCAATAACAAAAACAGAAATTAAATTGTATTCTCTAGACTCAAGATATTGTCCCAATTCGATATATGTATATATACACACACACACACACACACACAGAACCAGAAAATTTTCTTTAAAAGACAGACTGATAAAGGAAGAAAGGAAGAGCAAAAGGAGGACTCACACAATCACTCCTAAGTAGCTTACGGACTATAAATTTGATGACATCGTCCTCACGAGTCTCGAATATTGGAATAGCAGTCTGTGCGATGCAACCAAGGGACTGCAAAACTGTTGGAAGATTTTGACAATTGTTTATGGACTCCACCAGTTGCTGTGAGAAATTAAAATAGTAGTCACCAAAGAAGAAAATAAGAAAGAGGACAAACAACATTGTATGCTCTCAAGAATAATGGAAAAAGGTGAAAGGACAAATCAGAACATGGAATTTCACCCCCATGGGTTATAGTAATATCTATCATATGAACACTCATAGCAATTATATTCCATGAGATCATCTTTAAACAACAAATAGGCGTAACAACCTAAAGTGGTCCAGATTGTATACCCTCAAAAAAGTTCAAGAGCTTTATCAGCCCATCATTCAATCAATTCCAGTGCAAAACTTTATTTTCTACTAGATCATTCAACAAAGAGAGTAAGATAACTAAATATGGTTGTGCTCTTCTAAATGTCATTGGTGGGAATGATATAATAATTTCTTCATTAAAAATTCAATTTTTTTGAGCATATGAATACAAAAAATCTGGCAGGCTACAAACAGACAGATGGTACCTTATACAAAAGAGACAATGTTTCCAGACCAGATTCAGCCGTCAATGCTGCAAGTGCAGAAACAGCATATTTTGCTTGCTTGCGATTTCCATCTATGCACAGCTTCTCCAACATTGCATCAACAGATCTGAAATAATTTAATATCTTAGTTAAGACTGGAATAAATTCAATCTTCAATTCCTATAAAACACCAGAGCAGCCATTCTCTATAAAATATATCCCAAACATCTCCATAACAAGTATGCCAGAAAATATTATCAGATACATGCACAGCCAAGTAATTCAGATAATTTCATTTACTGAATCCAAAAATTTGGTTGAGAAAAATAACTATGTTAATAAAGTTTCTACGGCCAATAATAAGCTAAAGTAGATAATAATGAAGCTTCTACTCTCAAAAGTTAGGCAGATAACTGCAAAAGAATATGAAACTAAAGCAGAACTCATAAATAAACACAGAAAACAAATTTAGCTCATATCTAGAATCTAGTGAAATGTGAAATTGTGACAAAGTATGAAACAAATACAGTTGTCATGATTAACAAGGACAAAAAGTTACACTAAATTCAATCTTATATTCACCCATGTTCGTGGGAGCTTAGAGTAATGGAAATGAAAAATTAAACAGAAAATGAGAAGTCTGTGCACAGAAATAACTAGCAGAACAGAAACAAAACAATATTCATGATGATGCAAAGAATAGCTTTATGCTCTTATTCAAAAAATAGTCTATTGCAATGTGTACATACTACACACAATCAACAAAAACGGAGGTATGAAGCACAAACACAATGATCCCTCTTTCCAGGATGACCAATTAGTTTAGGAATGGGTGGCCTGCTATACACATTAAAGTGCGTCAAACATGATAGATGAGAAAGCAACAGTTCACCCCATCTAATTAAGATTTCTAATGAAGACTACATGATTAAGTCTTCATTATAATAACGTCACATTTAGCTGGCAACCCATGAAGTAATCCTGTCTCAAAAACATAACAGTCTCACTAACCACACTTACAGGTCACTACAAGACCAAATAGACATCACGATGAAATGCATTTAGAGACATAATTGGGGATAACATTTGTCCCCACATATAGCCATGAGAGTTCTGCTCAAATAGTAGATAGACTCTGTATTCTTGTAGGAAACAATGTCCCACAGCCTGTGCTTGGGAATGACTAGCCAAGCAAAAGAATAACATGGTAAATACTCAGGAAAACTCAGCATGAAACTCAACAAAAAAAGAACTTCAAAATTGCTTTAAAATTCACCATTTACCTAGAGGAAAAGACATTGCATGGTGAACAGAAAGGAATGAGCTTCGACAAACTTCAGAGAGTATTCCATCAGGCAATCAAACATGAAACTATTGGGATTCGTAAATAAGGAAATAAAATAGGGCCCTTCAGGAATGTTGAACTGTGTCACGTTTGTCCTCGGTCTTCAGCGGGTGGCAAGGAAGTGATGACAGTAATGCACAGCATGTTATGAGAATAGCAGGGAGAAATGCAGCAGAAATTAATTAATTTAGTGGAGATGGAAGCAGTTAGCAGAATGAAGAAAAGATGACTCCACACCAGCCCAGCGAAAATGTATAGTATGCTAGTTTGGTTTGCATTTTCATTTATAGCATGTTTAGATCAGTAGGTATCCTTTGTTCCAGTAATGGTAAGACATCCAAAGACTTCAAATTTGTAGACTGTATTCGAGGAAAGTTACTCTCTTCTGAAAGATTGTATCAGGAATGCATAGCCAATGTGTTGTCTGACCTCTCCAGGAAGAATCAACCGACTATACAGCCAAGGTCATCATAATTTTCCATAATATGAAGGAAAACTACTGTTACTGTTTAAAAACAAATCACAGAAGAAATTTGAGATTTTTCATTTACAAACAAATGTTCTTCATAGACACCAAAATAAACATAAAGCTATCTAAAAGTAAAGAGGAAAGCGTTAAGCTTCACTGCAAAGTTAACATATACTTGAAAATTCAAACAGTTCATTCAATATTATAGAAACATTCAAAAATTTATATTTACAAATTCTAGAGCCTAGACACCAAAATCCATGGATGATGATCCATGGCATGAATAAATCAAGAAAACAAAGTCTCGAGTTCTGCCGCTGAAATCCTTAATAACGACAAATTCCAGGTGCAATAATCCAGTGTTCCACGGGGTCACATCCCCCAAGGTCGGGTGCACACACCCCTTGCACCCCGGATGGGGAGTCTCCTGGGGGTGCATTTCCCTGCGCACCCGTTTTGGGGAGTCTTGGGGAGACGCAAGGGGGTGCGTTTCCCCAGTGTGGGGGACGCGACTCCCCAAAAAGGGTGCTTCTGGGCGTCCCCCTTTTGAAGGGGGGCGCGACTCCCCAAAAAGGGTGCTTCAGAACAGAACAAGTTAATAAGAAAAAAAAAAGTAAGTTTAAAAAAAGTTTACGATTCATTATTCAATGATTCATTTCATTTCTAGCTCTTCGACCTCCCGCTGACCTCTGCTACTTCGACCTTGACCTCTCTGTGTCCTTAATGTTGATTTTATTTTCAGTGCTAATTAATAAATTATCTATTTTTACTTTTCAGTTGTTGACGTCAAACTGATTCTTGACTCTTAACTCTTAACTATTTTTGAGTTTGAAACTTTGAGTTATATAAATTTACTATTTACTATTTAGTGTTCAAAGTTCAAACTTTCGTATCTACTATCTACTTCTACTATGTTTTGCTTTCAATTTCGATTCTAGAATGATGAATGATGAAATTAATTTTTAAATCAATGTACATTCTAGATTGTACAATGATGAATGATGTGGAATCATGGATCAATTTATTTGCAGATTTCATTATTGAATTTATTTATTGAATGATCATTGATTATGGATGAATATTAGAATAATGAGTATGTCATATGAATGATGTATGTATCAAAATGAAAGATGAGGATGGATCAATGTATGTCATTATTCAATTCAATTATGAATTTAAATTTTATCATGCGTAGATCAAATTTCAATTTTCAATGTATTGGTATTCATGTTAGTATATAGTATATTATTATTAGTCTATTTAATATTTATGCTTTCATTATTTATTATTTAACAATGAATATGAACTTGAATTATATATATATATATACCCCGACGACTCCCCGCACCCCCGAAATTTCCCTAAAATTTCAGGGTACTCCCACACGTCCCCCCTATGCGTCTCCCCACACCCGCATCTCCTCGTACCGGAGTCTTGGTGGCACATTGCAATAATCTCATAGATAAATTTGTTTGAAGTTTTATCACCACAAGAAAAAAAACAGAATGACCAATGAAGAACATAGGTTTTACCATCAATTTTGTGTTCTACGTCCCATGGGCTGACTCTATCTGCTGTATTCAGCAAGTCTGTCCCTCAAGCTTGGTAAGTCCAACAAAGGTTAAGCCCTGTATATACTTATTGAGTAAACTTGGCTCCTTTTTTCACCAAATTGAGTAGAACTGGCAGGTACTTGGTGTGAAAAAATCTCAGAATTCAAAATTCAATGCAAAACAGAAATTTCACTTTCAACCTAAAAGTTTTCCTGGAGCTAAGCCCTGTGAATTTTCAGCCTTAGATCTGCTATAAAACACAGTACAAAATAGCAGCAGAAAGAGTACAATGTTCACTTCCAAACAACCCAAACTTGCCAGTAGTTCAAAGAGAATAGATACCAAATCAAAGGGATAAGTTTTAGCCCTTTTAGGGAAACTTATCAGCCAAAAAACAGATCTGAAAATACTACTTTACAACAGTACAACAACAATCTGAAAACAGTAAATCAGCCCCTTATATTCTTTACTTAAATGTCAAATTGCTTAACAACTGTCCTTTTACTTATGTCAAATCAGCAACAGGTATAAGGATGTAAGTAACAACGCATAAAGAACATATAGCGCTGAAAATCAAATCTGGAATTTGTACAAGTTTTCAAATTTTGACAGATGGAAACTCTATTAACATCCTCAAGATGAAGTAAATGTCTGCACTGTTAAAACAAAATTTAGCATCTTCGTAAAATGTGAAGTCCTAAGCATCAAGGGGCTAGTTTGTACAATTCAGGGAGGCCACCCCCTGTAATCTCGGCCACTTTTCCTCTCTTTAAATTGGCTGTCCTCCAACTCACAGGGGTACAACTAAATAAGATTCCTTAGGCTATGGAGTAGGGGTCTTAGATGTAGATGATATAGGAAGAGCAAGCCTTGACAAAATGTATGCTTGTTGTAGTATATGAAATGGGATGGAAATGGAAATGGAATAAGCACTAGATAGGAAAACAAAGGAAAAGAAAAAGGGATGAAAATGTATGAAAGAAAACAAGTGCCTCTTAATCATGGACTAAAGGAGCCATAAAGTACTACACAAATAGAAAAATTTGATTTATCATATTGTTGCCCCTTCAGAATAACTACCTTAGAGACACTATCGACTGTGATGTTGTTGCATGTACAAGGTTCTTGTCCCAGCTTCTCAGATACAGGCCCGCTTCTCTGTTACACTCCATCATACATCTATGCTTCAAATTCATCCGCAGTGGTATACCAATTCCTGCTCCCTAGACACTCCATCTCATATACACTCGTCGACATTACTCCATGATGATTCCTTCCAGTTATTATGATTCCATGTCTTGTCTCCTAGCATACAAAAATGCTGATAATTCTAATTTCTTTGTAAAGTGTGTTCTGACATAGATAAGAATCTTTATTATCTATCACTGAGTAAAAATCTTACCTTCTTGGCTTGTCTAGCCATAGCAGGCATAATTGTTGTAAGATAAATGTGACTTTGACTAGGACCCTAAGTACTACCAGGGATCAAGATATGCAGAGTAATCATATCAGCTCAATACTTAACACTTTCAGCAAACTCCCTTACATTCCTATCTCATCAATATAGATTTACATCCCTCAACTTATGAATGGCTTGTCAATGTCACCATAAAAGATCTCAATAAAAAGTTCAAAACAAAAAAAGCATGCAAACCTCGGTTAAATCAACCCAACATAAAGGACTAAAAGCTAGAGTGCAAAGGAAATGAAAGAAAAGTGTGTACTACTTCAATAAAAAGCCCACCCCCTAAAGTCCTAGCGCTAAATGCCCATCTAAAAAAAAAGGACTCAAAATGTGATATTCCCACCTGGCAATATTGCTAAGGGAAATATCAATCTTGACTAATTTTGACTTATTTAATGTTTGCACTTAGGAGATGTGGGTTCAGAGGCCCCACATGAATTTTGGGATTAAGCGAGGGCCCAAACATTAGGAAGAGAAATATTGCAGCTCTAGTGGAGCGTGGGGGTACCCCATGGAGAATTACAGTCCACATGAAGAATACACTCTCATTGGAGTGAAGTTGGTGGGGGAAAGTCAAGTTGGGCCCACATGGGCATTTTGGAGGCTCTTTGATAAAGAGAGCAAGAGGCACTCATTTGGGGCATTCATGATCATTTGCAAAATTGTCTTTGACATAGCACGCTTGAGCTGAAGCCAAGTCTGCAAGTGTTGTTCAGCACAGGAGTGTTTCCGAGGGGAAACCTCAACCCTTGCTTCTGTGGACTTCGAGTGCCAGCCCAAGGAGGGAGTCCTACCAATTCCATTTCATACCAACAACAGGGAACTCGAGTTTGTGGAGGGGTTCAGTGGTAGTGGCGCAATGACTGCGCAGTCCTTGGAGGAGCCACTCTCGATTGTTGAGGAGAGAAGGAAGTTTGGGCCTCAAACTTGTGGAGGAGTCCAGGAAGTGTTTTGAGGGAGATTGCAGACGTTTTGGTACTCTTTGCAGCAGGTTTGACAGGTGGGTCAAATTACCTAGTAGTAGAGCCACCGAGGGAAAGGAGGGCCGAATTTCCAAGGTCAACCATTCACCAATTCCCTAGTGGGTTATTCTGTGTATTTGGTGGAGAGGCCGAATTAATTTGGCAAAATTTTCTGGGCAGATTTGAGGGGTCAAACAGGGATCCTAACCCAGCCAACAACTAGAGGAGCTAGGGGAAATTGGTCTGAAATTCCAGGGTCAGCATTTGGCCAAACCCTTTATGGGTTTTGGTGGGTTGTTGAAGGAGAGACCGGGGTTAATTTCACGGAATATTATGAACACTAGAAGAGGGTCAAATCAACCATTCTTTACAGCCAGCAATTCAGTTTCTGGGTGATCAGCGTAGAGCCATAGAAGGGACAACTATGCAACAGTCGAGGAACTTGCTTTCATCACTTGGGTTTTGCTAGCTTGCCTTGGGCAAGCCCAGGTGCAAACTTTCCAAATATTAGATTGTAACCCCATGATTTTAAAATAAAATGGCTTAAAACAGCACAGTTTTTGGCTCTATATTGGGTGTTTGATATGTGTGCAAATTTTATGTGTATTTTTGCTATGTTTGCTTTGTGTATCATTGTATATTTCCATTAGGAATATTACACAAAAACTAAATAATAATATCAAAAAAGGGGAAGTAAAAGGTTTCAACATAGGTTAAAATGAATTAAAAAGGGCTCTCTCTAAAAGCCTAAAGGTTTGTGGCAAATAAATGAAAACTCCTAGTCAAAAAGGACTAGTTGGACTAGAGACAAACCTAATACATCACTTCATGACTTTAAGGGTTACTTCACAAGTTTTCTCTATTCCCCTTCCACAAATTACATCACCCTTACCTATTCCCCACCAAGGAACTTAGGAAATAGTAATACCATATTTCCTACTCTAAAGATGCATGTAAAGGGGGTAATGTTGTATTACCATGATTTACTTAGGTGATTCGTTAAAGATTAGCTTATAGTATCTTTGCTGAATTGAACTATCTATGTTTTGGCACGTAACAACTTGTTTGGAGTTTCATTCATCATGATAAGTTGGGGAACTACACAATGGAGTTCAAGGCTTGTACCTCGAGATCTATGCACATTGCCTTGGGATCTGTGCAAATGTGGATGCCATATCATCATAGGGTGTCCACATCAGCAAATTGCTCACATTTCAATATATGGGCCATGCATGAGCCACTTGGAGGAATATTCTCACAGTGTCAGTGGTTAGAGGTGGTTAGAGCAGAATTTTTAGGGCAATTAGCTTCAAAAGTAGTTATCCTTTCACCGATTGCCCAAAATTCCACAAGATCAATGCCATTGGATGCAAATTAGCTTCAAGATTTCAGAAACAAGTCATAATAGGAAATCATGTACAAATTGACCAAGTTATATTGTTGCATGAATTGTCACGCAAAAATTATCATGCATTTTCACCAATTGACATCTACCCTTGTAAAATTTGACCATAAGGTTAGAGCACGTCCCTACTTTGACCAAATTAAACTGGCAGTTAACAGTTTGTTAAATTACCACTTGTAAAAAACACAGTATTTTAAAACACATTGTATTCAATGATGGTTTTGAAGCACCTCTTCTCCTATGAAAAAGGCTGCTCTTACTCAATTTTACTCATTGAGGAATAAAGCAAAGAATATATCCCCCTACATGATGTCTAGCAAATGTTACATCTTAAAGTTAAATCACTTAGGAAAATCCCACAAAGGCAACATGAATTATCCCCCAATAGCAACATCATAGGAGAAGGGGACATAAAGAAGTGCTAACACATGCAATTAGCAAGAATTTTTCCTCTCACACATCGAAAACATGAGTGTTGAGAAATCAAGGCATGTAGATATTAGGGTTTCATTCCTCTTTTCTTGATAATTACTTGTGATGTGTGTTGCCTTCTTTTTCTTATTTATTATGTTATATTTCATCAAGAAATTACCAAATCAAAAGTGCATGAAGATCACAAGAACAAGGAACACAAAATATGGGCACTCAACCAGGGCAAAACCCCTATCAAGGGGAAAACCCAGTCAAACTCTTCCACTAGTAGATTCAAAGTAGATGAACTTTGCCAAAGTCTCCAAATGTCAGCTTCTCAAATGTAGCTCCAATCCAGAATTTCGGCCCCCGGCTACAGAATTTCAAACCTGCAGCTACTTCATAAATTTCAGCCCTTGTAACTTTCCCAAAAACCCTAGAAAACTCACACGTGTGAGAGAGAGAGATGCTCCAAACTTCAATTTTGCTTCTTCCTTGAATTAGGTCTTCTTTCTTGCAATTTGCTCTTAATTTTTGTCCTCTTTCTCTTGTAGATCGAACTTGTTGAGTGGGTGCCAAATGAGTCAAATTCCTCTTCTATTTATATTGCTTCTGTTGGGGCAAATAACCCTAATATGGGTAGACTTCATCAAGGTAGGGCAAACTTGGTGAGGAGGTGAACTTGTTGAGTGGGTGCCAAATGAGTCAAATTCCTCTTCTATTTATATTGCTTCTATTGAGGCAAATAACCCTAATATGGGTAGACTTCATCAAGGTAGGGCAGACTTGGTGAAGTGGTGACAAATGACACTTTTGACTCAAAAAATATTTTCTTTGCATGATACAAATACCCTAGAAGGGTCTAATAAATGTGGCAATGACTCTTATGACTCAAGACAAAACCTAGAAGCCTTCAATGGAGGTTATGACCTAGAAAATAAATGAAAGAGCATGAAACTCATGCTTCAAAATAATTTTTCTTTTACAATAAAATTTATTTTTACATCATGACTCAAATACAAATATGAAGAACGACACTCGTTACATTCTTCAACAATGAGGATCATGTAGAACACCCCATCCTAATGACACCAACATCATACATAAACCCATATGGTCACTAGGAAATATCAACAATAATGTCAAGAAACATCTACCTCCTACCATCAACATGATTTAACCACTTGGGCAGCTAGAACCAACATCCATATCCAACATAAGCATATATACCAAAACACCATAGTGACATAGTATGTTTTGTTACCTCTTAAAGTCTCAAATTGTATTTTAGAATGATAAAAGCTCCAACCCACACCATACAATCCAAATGGAACCTCATAAGGTCACCCACTTCTAGCTCAACGACCTACCTTGCCTCTTTAGGCTAACTATCATCAGGCTTCAAGGGGGCTCCGTTAAAGATCACTAGGGCATAGGCAATAAGGAGGAAGGTGATATCACAAGTAACCCTAATGACTGAATTGGATTTTTAAAAGAAAAGGGAAATAGTGGTGATGGAGGGATATGAAGGCCAAAACCCATAATCAAGGGTGATGGATTCAAGGGAATGTTAGGATGAGAGGATATCGAGAACGACCCTCCTTAGGTCGGTCACCCAAAGAAACTATTATCTAATAGTATTTTTCCAACAAATCAAGCTAAATTGCAAGGATAAGAACCCACTAGAAAGGATTCCTCAATAGGATTTCCCTTGGCCCAAGGATCGAATATGGTATAAAATAAGCTCAACATTTACCAAGGGAACTCCTTCGAGGGTCTGCCTAGGAAAGAGGCTCATCAATTAGTTCACAACAACAAAGCAAACATGAAGACAAGTGTCTCTGACACCCTGTTCCATGTGATTTTTGTCCCTCTCAAGATCAATCTCACTACACCTTGTGGAAAAAAATAAGCCTCACAAGGGGCCAAATAATAATATGTACATGTCGTGGGGCCCTCCAAAGGCCTAATAATGTCCTGAAGTGCCATAATAAGGAATAAATTCCTCGGAATATGATGGACAAGGGGGTGGCCCCTAGTTCTCCAAGTAGTAGACCTGTGGTGCTCCCAGTGGGTGTGAGGGCACACAGATGGAATTGAAGATGCCTGAAGATGATCCCATGGGTTTCCATATGAATTGAAGATGCCTGTAGATCCTCTACAAGGGCTCGAGTGATGGAATGAATGTTGCCATGACATCGTACACATCCAAGGACACCTGCTAAGAGTGTGGGGCTCCTGTGGGGCCTGCTACGCATAATGTAACAAGCACATCACCATCATCCCAAAAGTAGATCACTAGTAGTCCCCAAACATCCATGAGGATCTGTGGACTGCTATCTGCTGCTATGGAGGCCCATGGCTCTCTATGCACACAATATATGTGCCAATGTAGCCCTCTAGGGGTTAGGATCATATATAGGGAGACCAAACTCAGAGGGAAACCACCTGTAATCTTGTATAAGATCCAATGTGTCCCCTAGGCTTCCAGTACAACCAATCATTAAAATAATCGTGTAAAAGGGCTTACAAATCATGGATAACAAAGTGGACACTTCACAATGGCATGCCCTTTCGTAGTGGGCTTTGGTATGTACTAGTGTCTGTGAAAAATCTACTGTAGTATCATGGTTTATTTTTCCTACTTGATTTAAAATATTACAAGTTATTTCCAGAAATTATATTCAGAAAATACAAAAATAAACACAACTACAGCCTACACATGCAGATCATTTACTAAATAATACGCTCATCCAACAAAGTGACACATGGATTTTTGGACATAAGTCCCCGAAAAAACCCAAAGCGGGAAAACCGGTGCAGCAAATATGAGGGTTTATATTATTAAGTAGATTCTGAGAACAGTAAATCTAGGTTCCAAATCTGGAAAACCCGACAGAGAATAAAAGAAATCAAATCTGCAGCTACCTGATGTTCTAGTGCCAAATATCTAATTGATCCACACCCTCAAATGGGATTTACAAGACTCAGCCCGAATCTGGCCCTAGAAACCCCAGTGTTGCCCCTGAAGCCCCAGCATCAGCCCTGCTAGCACCAGAATGCCATTGCGCTGCCCAGAGAGGGACTGCGTAATCCCTGAGAGGGTGACGCAGGCCTTACGCTGGCCCTAGAGACCCTGTGCGTAATTTCTGAAGCTCTCTGGTGCCTCACTGTTAACTTGCGTAGCACTTGCGAAGCGGTTGCGCAGCACCTGCGTAGCTGCTTCTCTACGATGTCCTTGTTGCTGCTCGTCTGCCTCTTACTAACTCTTGGCTTTGGGATCAGATCATACCCTTATCCAATACTACCCTTTGCTGCAGAAAATTCCTCCAGGAATTCTTAGCAAACTTGCCCTAGAATTCCAGATCTATTTCTCAGCTCTTGAATTGTGTGTGTATCTCCAAATGACCCTCAAGCCTTTCTCTTATACATTTCCGTTCAACCCTTCAACAGCCGAGCTTAAAACACTCATCAACAGCTGAGATTAAAAGACTGTTTGATCCGTGCCTTTTAGAACATTTCAGCACAGTGTTAATTAATTCACTTTAATTATTTAATTTTCCTAAGTTTAGACTTAGGAAATCCATTAAAATAATCAATTATTTGAATAACTTGAACACCAACTAAAATTTCTTAAAACACTTTCTGGGTTTTGGAGTTCAAGTGTGTCTTAGCCTCTCCACAAAATTTCAGGGCTAGAGCACACTCGATGCAACACCAACTATACAAATCTCAACAGTGTCTCCCTGCTCCAAAGGGGGTTAGCCATGTACCTTATTAAGTGGTTTTAACCCTTAAAGGGGATAGTGTGAAAATTTCTGAATGTTACTTATGCAGAAATCTATTGTTAGATATGGTTATGCTCCTCTTACTTAATTAAGCTATTAAGCTGAAAAATTTAGATTAATATCGAAGCAAAACACATAACAGACTTTCACCAATTCAAATCTAGAAAAAGTACATGCATATACAGACAAAGTGTTAATTTCTGAACATGTTCTATGCCATTTCAGATTAGGGCACAATACTGAAGAAGATAGAACATACTAATAGATCGATAGAAGGCAAGCCAAAACAGAGATAAGAAATGGTGGCGTTACGGCGATCAGCAGGATGCTTCTACCAGCAAAGTCTCCAATAGGTCATACAGCCAAGCGTGTCACACATAACCCCAAAACAACCCAAACAAAGAATACGCAGCTCCAACACCATCAAGAGAGAGAGAATTCCTCCACGCCAATGTGTGTCAAATGAACTCTAAGTCTCTCCAATATATAGGAATCTTTGGGGGTGTGTGACACGTCCTTTAAGACATTTAAGTCAATATTTTATTCCAGGCCGACCTAGCAGACTACAAGTGAATAAATTGGGGCACATGTTCTGCTCATCCGATCGAGATGATCTTTAGATCAATCTTACACCTCTCTGAAAGAGGAATCCAATAAAAATATTGCGATCGTCATCTGAGCAACACAACCCGGAGTTTGGACCTAGTTGTCCAATTTTAACACAAAATGACACAAGGATTTTCTGGACAATAGTCCCCGGAAAAACCCAATGCGAGAAAACCGGTCTTCTGACTGTTGGAGGGTTTTATTAATAAGAGTATTCTGAATACAGCAAATTTGGGTTCCAGATTTGGAAAACCTAACAGAGAAAATATAGATCTGCAGCTATCCTGCTGTTTTGAAGCCAAAATATTGACTGATCCACACCCTCAAACGAGATTTATAGGACTCAGCCAAATCTTGGCCCTAGAAATCCCAGCGTTGCCCCTGAAGCCCCTGCAGCCTCTGCGTCCCTCTGCGCTGGCCTGGAGAGGGTTGCGTAACCCCATACTAGGTGACGCAGACCCTACGCTGCCCCTAAGGGTCTCTGCATAACCCCTGAGGATCTCCTGCTACCCAACGCTGCCCTGGGAGAGACTGCACAAAACCTTCGTAGTTGAAGCTGCCCCTGCGCTACGCAGCTGCTACCCTCTCTATTGTTGTTGCTCCTTCTTCTCTGCGCTGCCTCTGGAAGCTGCTCTCTGCCTCTTGCTGATTCTAGTCACTGGGATCAGACCATCCCCTTTGCCTAAATTCCCCTCTCTACAGCTAAAACACTTTTGAGAATTCTTACCAAACCCTGCGCTAGAATCTCAACTTAGCTTCAGTGCTCTGCCTCTGTGTGTCTTTACAAATGACCCCAAGCCTTTCCTCTATACTTTTCTCATTGGGAAACCAACGGCCATGATCAAATTTTGAATCAATAGCTAAAGATTAAAAGAAAGCTTGATCCGTGTGACTTAAGACAATTATATCACATGTTTAATTTAATTAACTTTAATTATTTAATTTTCCTAAGTTTGGACTTAGGAAATACATTAAAATAATTAATTAATTAGATATCTAATTTCTCCCAAACCAGATGAAATTTCCCAAATCACTTTCTGAGTCTTGTAGATCAGGTGTACTCTAGCCCCTCCACATATTTTGGGAACTAGAGCACATTCGATGCTACCCCAATACACAAAATCTCATCACTCCCTCTTAGCACGGAGTGTGCTCTAGCAATACATCACACCATGTATCACAAGATTTTGGGCACTGGTTACTATGTTGTTGATGCTTGGCTTGCTGCCCTTCAATACTGCATTGTTGTTGCCGATGACACTGTCACCACCACTGCCACATATGTACTGCAGCTCCCTCTCAATCTGTTGCATCCCTGCTGCCCATAGCACTTCCACTACTAATTGTTGCACTGCAACTTCAATTTCTGAGAGAAACAACTGAATCTCCTGCGCAATCTTTGACAGACAAGTTAGTGGGGCTACAACCTCATCATTAAAGCTCCATCAACTGTTGATTTAAGTTGTTATCTGAAGGATGATGCACAACTATAGCTCTGCACTGCGTAAGCAGACTCCCTTTGCACTATTGAAGTCACATCATCCCCTTATGTTGAAATCTCTCACGCTGTTGTTGCACTGCGTTGTCCTCTTGAAGCCTTATATGCTACTGCAGCTCTGCTCTGCACTGTTGAAGTCACATCAGCCCGTACGCTATCGTTGCCTCTACGATGTTGCTGTATCTGCATTGCGCTGCTCCTTCCAACCTTCAGATCTGCCTCTGCTTCATCCGTGATCTATGCACCCACTGTTGCACTTGTCTCGCTACTGACTTAAGGCTCCCGTAGCTCAGATGTGATCCAGGAGATGAGCTGCTCAAGGATCCTGCCCCCATTCTGTAGCGCTGCTCTACAGATCCATGTCACCCCACTTTCATGGTTCATGAGCCCTCATGACTGCATCATCTTCTGACCCATCATCCGCCACAACAACCTTGGAAGAAGAACCTTCCTTGTCCTTTTTCTTCTGAGGACAATTGTTGTCGAAGTGTCCTAATTCGCCACACTGGAAGCACTTGATCTTTGATAGATCCTTCTTCTTCTTTCCCTATTGCTTCTTTACTGCCAAGGCTGCATCTTCTTCATCTTCTTTCTTTACCTTACTTGATCCCGTGTTGTAGTGCTTCTTGGTGATTCTGCGGAGTTCTTCTTGACGCATGATTGCCCACAAGTTGTCCCAGTCGGGAAGGTCCGCTCTGCCCAAGATACTTTGGACCAGGGTTGCGGGGAAGCTTCACTAGCGCTCGTTCCCGTTTCCGAAACACAC
The DNA here is from genome assembly GCA_034641835.2 of Pinus albicaulis. Lineage (NCBI taxonomy): Eukaryota > Viridiplantae > Streptophyta > Pinopsida > Pinales > Pinaceae > Pinus > Pinus albicaulis. The sequence goes on from CM076569.1 coordinate 985,148,181, forward strand.
TCTGTGCGGGAGCGTTTTGGGAGCGTTCGGAAACGCGCTCCCGAAAACGCTTCCCTGAGCGCTTCCGGCGTTTAAAAAACGCTCGTCATCTTCTTTCTTTACCTTACTTGATCCCGTGTTGTAGTGCTTCTTGGTGATTCTGCGGAGTTCTTCTTGACGCATGATTGCCCACAAGTTGTCCCAGTCGGGAAGGTCCGCTCTGCCCAAGATACTTTGGACCAGGGTTGCGGGGAAGCTTCACCCCCCCTCATTCCCGTTTCCGAAACGCGCTCTGTGTGGGAGTGTTTTGGGAGCGTTCGGAAACGCGCTCCCAAAAACGCTTCCCTGAGCGCTTCCGGCGTTTAAAAAATGCTTTGAGAGCATTTTTTAAACGCCGGAAGCAGTCGGGGAGCGTTTGCTCCTGAACGCTTCCCGGAACAAAAAAACGCCTCCCGCCGACGAGAAATTTTTTTATTGAAAAAATCATTTTGTTTTTAAGGGGCGGGGAGGGTCATTTTGTTTTATTGTTTGTTGAGTGAGTAAGAGAGAGCAAAAAGAGCTTGAGGAGAGAACTGGAGAGCGGAGCTGCAGAAGTGAGAAGGAGAGAGCAAGGAGCAAGCTGCAAGGCAACAGGAGGATTGCAAGAAAGAGGTAGGCCTTCTAATCCAATTTTGTATTTTCTAGGATGAAGTTTTAGGTTGTTTAAAAATGAAAACTTGATTTTTTTCTTGCATGTTGCATTTTATTGTGTTTAAAACTTAAAAACTGAATTGTTTTTTTCCTATGTTGCATTTCCTATTCCCATTTGGCATTTCTCCATTTGTCTTGCAGGCTAGAAACTTGAAACTTGAAACCTGAAACATCATGGCTATATGGCTAGGGATTTTCCTCATGTTGGTTCCTTTCTTTGTAATAATGGTGTTGGAGAGTAGTAGAAGAAAGAGGCAAATCAGAGAAGAGAAGGATGAAGAGGAGGGTTATGGTGGGTTTGAAGAAAATCCTGACGAGGAGGAGGATTATGTTGAGGAGGAAGTGGGAAGTGGAGAACATGAGGACACAGATTCCCCAACTAGACAAGACCAAACTCAGACACCTTTGTGGAAATATGTTCAGAAACAGGAAGGAGGGAAAGGTGGTGGAACCATTAAATTTATCTGCCCCCATTGCAATAAACAATACCATGGTTCATACACTCGTGCAAGAAGGCACCTTTGTGGGAAAATGCCAGGGGATGGAGAAAAAAATATAGGAATCAAAATTTGTACTAGTGTGCCAGCAACACAGAGAGAGAAATATAGGAAGGAAGAGGAGGCTGCCCTACAAAGATCTAAAATATCTAGGGGTTTCATTGATTCTTATTCAGGTCCAACACGTCATGGACAAACAAGTTCAACTTCCACCCATGCCAGTGGTTTTGGAGGCAATGGCACATCTGGATTAAGGCGTAGAACCATATCCGATTTCCTAGACGAAGGGTGTAGGAATGATGTGGATTCAAAAGTTTACCGGTTTCTATATGCATGTGGGCTGCCATTCAATGTTCTTCGCTCACCTTATTGGCATGAAATGGTTTCTGCCATTAATGATGCCCCCAAAGGATACAAAAGCCCTGGGTATGACAAGGCCAGAACCGTGGGTCTTGATCATGAAAAAGCTAAAATAAACCATTCTTTGGTTAGAATGACAAATTCGTGGAATGAGCATGGGGTGTCCATTGTCTTTGATGGATGGACCAATGTAAAAGGAAAGCCATTGATAAGTGTTTTGGCTGTGTTGGTTAGTGGTGCAATCTTCCTATCAGCATATGATTATTCAGACAAATTCAAAACCGGCATTAACATTGCAGAACCATTACTTGATATAATTGAAAAGACTGGGCCATACAATGTCATACAAGTCATCACTGATAATGCTGCTAACTGTAGGGCAGCAGGAGCAATTATTGAGGATAAATACCCCAACATATTTTGGTCTGGGTGTTTGGTTCACACAATGAACCTTTTCATGCATGATATCATCAAAAACAAACAACCTCAATTCAAATGGCTTGGTGATTTGTACAAGAGAGGTAAAAAAATGATAAAATTTATTACAAATCATAGCAATACCCATGGGCTTTTCCGTACTCACTCCAAATTGGAGTTGTTGAAGATAGCAAAAACTAGATTTGCTAGCTATTACCTCACCTTCAAGCGCCTTTTGACGGTAAGAGAGTCATTGGCTGCAATGGTATCAAGCCCACACTGGCCGCTATTAAAGGATAGGGCAGCAACAATAGTTGACAGGCAAGGTTTCGAACATGTGGAGAGACCGCCCTTAACCCTTTGTTTTGGGCACGTGTGAGGGAAATTTTGAATTTTACCAAGCCCATTTATAACATGATTCAGTTTGCAGATACTAATAAACCAGTGATTGGAGAGGTTTATGAGCAAATGGATAGCATGTTGGGGCAAATAAAAGATATTGTTAAGGATAATGATCCCAACTTGTATGCTATGATTCATGATTGTGTGTGTGCACGGTGGAATAAACTCAATGTTCCACTACATGCTTTGGCATATATCCTTACGCCAAAATATTACTCTCCATCTTGGTTGGGCCAACCTGCACCTGGAGGTCGGGTTAGGATGAAACCTCACACAGATCTAGAGGTACAACAGGCGTACATGAAGGCATTGGACAAGTTGGTACCCGACAGGGAAGAGTGTGCTAGATTGCGCCTTGAATTAGGCAAATACTTCAGTTGCACTGCTAACTTTGGTTCTTTCCATGCAATGGAAGACAGGGACAAATTTGATGCTCTCACATGGTGGGAAGCATATGGCGGCATGGGACTTTTGCCAAAGTTGGCTAAAAAATTTCTCTCATAGGTTGTGAACACTTCTTCTGCATAGAGGTGTTGGAGCACCTACAGCTTTATACACAATGTGAGAAGAAACAGGCTGAATGAAAACCGAGCTGAAAGCTTGGTTTATGTGCATTATAACTTGAGGTTGTTGAGCCATTACTGTGATCGGGCAAATGAGGATCAATCATACAGAGTCTGGGACAACAACCCAGAGGATGATAATTTGGAGGACGGCACGTTACATCTGGAAGAATTGGAAGCAGAACTTTTTAGGGATGATGATGAAGCATCAGCAGCACCGCCACACACAGGGCCAGTCCCACCATCTACTGGTAGCAGTGCCGGTGCCAGTGCCAGTGCCAGTGCCAGTTCTCGATATCAAACTATTGTTCCTTTGCAGATTCAACCTCCACCTTCTAGTCATGGTCGTGGTACTCCTGAGAGTACTAGAAGACCACCATTTCCTCGTGGCTCGCACAAATTAGACATTTCTCGTGGGCGTGGCAAGGGGCCAACCAATAGATAAAATAGATTTGTTGTTTACTAGTCTTTTCTATTTTCTAGTAGTTTTTATCTTTTATAACTGTTGATAGTTGAACAGTTGAAACTTGACTCTTTCATATATTTAATGACAATTTAAGTTTGAAGTTTGAATTTGAAAGGTGAAACTTTGAAATTGGCATTTATAAGTTTACAAGTCATTATGAATTATGAATATGATGCTTCATGAAAGTTATATGGTGATCAATGAATCAATGATGATAAATGTTATATAATATCAATGATGATAAATGCCATATATTGAATTTTGAAATCAATGAATCAATGATGATAAATGATATATATCAATGATGATAAATGTTATATATTGAAATTTGAAATCAATGAATCAATGATGATAAATGTTATATATCAATGATGATAAATGTATATTGAATTTTGAAATCAATGAATCAACGATGATAAATGTTAGATATTGAAATTTGAAATCAATGATGATAAATGTTATATATTGAATTTTGAAAGCTTGAAACCTTCAGATTGATGATTCGCGAGACTCAAGAGTCAATATGTTGTATGCTTCCAACTTGTGGGTGTGGTTGATGAAGATTATAACTTCTAGATGATTGATGTTATATGATTCAATCTATGTTTTTATGTTTTTTATGTCTAATTCATCATTCTACATGTTTTTTTTTGACATATATGCATCAAAATATTAAAATATATATATATATATCATAGAAGCAAACATCGCAATTTTTTCAACTCAACGATTTTATCGGCGATTTTTTCCCGATTTTTTGAAAATATCGCCGATCGCCAAAAAATCGCGTTTTTTTTGGTAAAAATCGTGGGCCCATCAACAGCAACCCTATAAGTTCAAAAATCGATTTTTTTTTTGTCATTTTTGCAGCCCTCTCATTTTCCTGACACATCCTGTTGGCAGTTAATGGTAATGTTAAATTCTTAAAGTAAAAGTGATATTTCCTTCATTTTTCATTTTCATCCTTTTACTTAAATTTTTAACATTACCATGAAATGACTCAGGACGTTTAAGAGTGGTTTCGACCTCATTGGATTTCATATGGAGAAACTAGAATTTTAGATTTCACTCAAAATTCAGCAGACTTAATGGTTTTCAGGGTTTCATGGTTTGGGGATTTGCATTGTTTTCATTTGATTCTATTATGTGTAAGGGTATGAGATTGGCATTTGATCAAGAGTATGAAGTCCTTTAAGAACCTTGATGTTGGTGGCATTGATTGTTGAACTTTGTTGATGTTGGTGGTATTGATTGTTGAACTCTCCTACCGTGGCCTTAACAAGAATGTACCCTTCACTCAAAGGAAAACAACTGGTTAGGCATGCTAATCTTTTTCTACAGCATTTTAAGGTTGAGGAGATGAACCCTTCACTCAAACCAAAATCACTGGTTAGGCATGTTAAACTTTTTCAATTTCTATCATGTTATAAGGTTGAGCAATCCAAGTCTGAAGACTTTGAGCTAGATGATGTTTATGTATCTCTTGTTGATGATCCCATTTCTAGTAGCTATGAATCAATGATGAGTTTCACGAGGAGGAGGAGGAGGAGCAACAGCAGGAGGAGGAGGTGACACCACCTACCCCTGCGACTGGTAGAGGACGTGGTCTACCTCCTTTAGCTCCTGGTGCTTCAGGATCTGGAGCACAACAAAGTCCATTGCCAGCCCCGCCAGCTTCTTCGTCTAGAGGGAAAGCTGTTACATTTTCTCACAAGAGGGGCAGAGGAAATCAGTAGTATAGGTTATTTGGTGCATTCCTTTGTATATAACATTATGACTCATGATATGAGATACATTATTATATTTTTTTGTTGATATTTTGAGGTTGAGTTGAGACTCAGGACTTAGTATTCAGGACATGATTCACTATTATGTGTGATGTAGCACTAGACATGATATTACACGTCTTATATATTAGTTTTTTTTTCATATTTATGTGTCAAAGCATTTATTTTATGTTGTGGGTGCTTTAGATATTAAAAAAATTGAAAAAAAATGAATATTTTTGTATGTGTCGATTTTTTCCCGATTTTTACCGATTTTTTCCCGATTTTTTCCGATTTTTTCCCCTCACCGATTTAATCCTGATCGCGATTTTTGCTTCTTTGATATATATATATATATATATATATATATATATATATATATATATATATATAAACGCTCCCCAAAACGCTCCGAACCAAAAGCTTCTAAAAATGGTGCTCCCGCTCCCGCACCGCGTTTTCGCTCCTGCTCCCAAGTCACCTTGCCTTGGACAAAGGTTTCCCACTCATCTGTGACTACATTGAGAGCAGTCCTGACCATCACACCATCCTCCACCTTTCCACACATAGCAATCAACTGGTCTCTGATTGACTGTAATTTGAAGAGAAAATGTTCCATGTCTTCCCCCTTGGTCATCATGAATGACCGGATTTGAGTCTCTAGAAGCATCTTCCTTTGGACAGACTTACTATCATATAGGGATGTTAAGGCCTTCCACATCTCATTAGTTGTTTTATTTTCAGCTATATGTGGGACAATATGGTCCTTAATTCCATCCATTATCAGTCGTTTGGCATGTCCTGCAGCTTCATTATGCTTCCTCAAGAGATCTGCATCGGTTGGCATGGCCAGGACTTGTTCTGCATGGTCTCTTAGATGATATGCCTCTAGGACTATCACGATTCTAGCCTTCCAAACTGAAAAGTTGGATAGGCCATCCAATCTGTCCTGATCACGCAGTCCATGAGGTGCCATCTGCTCAAAAATCTGTCGGAGCTCCTCTTCTCTATGCTAGAGATATGGATCTAAAGTCCTTGGCGAAACAGGCACCTTCTGCTCCCTCTGACAACTAATTTCCCTTCTTGTAAATCTGCCAAATCAAACAATGATTCAACTCTCTTCGATCCTCTGATCAATCTGCAAGTTTCTTTGGCTAGAAACTCTCTGAGATGTTGATCCCCTTCCGCCCTTTGTCACTAGTGCTTAGGCTAAAATTCTGAAAACTTCAGAAACTTAACCAACCAGCACCTTCTGAAGTTCTGCAGCTCTGCTTCAGGCACTTCTGGATTTGACAGCTTTAGATCTGCATCACCCTGGCCAGCTTCAAACAATCCTAGTGTTGCCTCTACGCAGTAAGTGCGTGGGCCTGCTAGGAGACAGCGTAGGACTGCGTCACCCTTCCCTCTGCGTAACTCTGCTCTCTGTAAAATTGCGTTGTCCCTTCAAATCTGCCCTTTTGCTGCTACTATTGCACTTCCTACTGCTTTCTGCAGCAAGATACTTCAATCTTTTGCTGGTGACCCTCCTAGATTTAAAATTGCTCGGATACCATGTGAAAATTTCTGAATGTTACTTATGCAGAAATCTACTGTTAGATCTGATTATGCTCCTCCTACTTAATTAAGTTATTAAGCTGAAAAATCCAAATTAATATCGAAACAAGACACATAAAAGACTTTCACCAATTCAAATCTAGAAAAAGTACATGCACATATAGACAAAGTGACACAAGGATTTTCTGAACAATAGTCCCCGGAAAAACCCAATGCGGGAAAACCGTTCTTCTGGCTACTGGAGGGTTTTATTATTAAGAGTATTCTGAATACAGCAAATCTGGGTTCCAGATCTGGAAAACCCGATAGAGAAAATATAGATCTGCAGTTATCCTGCTGTTCTGAAGCCAAAATATTGACTGATCCACACCCTCAAACGAGATTTACAGGACTCAGCCAGATCTTGGCCCTAGAAACCCCAGCGCTGCCCCTGAAGCCCCTGTGTCAGCCTCTATGTCCCTCTACGTTGGCGTGGAGAGGGTTGCGTAACCACAAACTGGGTGACGCAGACCCTACGCTGCCCCTGAGGGTCTCTGCGTAACCCCTGAGGGTCTCCCACTGCCCAACGCTGTGCTGGGAGAGACTGCGCAACACCTGCGTAGCTGAAACTGCCCCTACGATGCGCAGCTGCTACCCTCTCTACTGTTGCTGCTCTTGCTTCTCTGCGTTGCCTCTGGAAGCTACTCTCTGCCTCTTGTTGATTCTAGGCAATGGGATCAGACCATCCCCTTTGCCTAAACTCCCCCCTCTGCAGCTGAAACACTTCTGAGAATTCTTAGCAAACCCTGCCCTAGAATCTCAGCTTAGCTTCAGTGCTCTGCCTCTGTGTGTCTTTACAAATGACCCCAAGCCTTTCCTTTATACTTTTCTCGTTGGGAAACTAACGGCCATGATCAGATCTTGAATCAATGGCTAACTAAAAGAAAGCTTGATCCGTGTGACTTAAGATAATTTCATCACATGTTTAATTTAATTAACTTTAATTATTTAATTTTCCTAAGTTTAGGCTTAGGAAATACGTCAAAATAATTAATTAATTAAATATCTCCCAAACCAGATGAAATTTCCCAAATCTATTTCTAGGTCTTGTAGATCAGGTGTACTCTAGTCCCTCCACAAATTTTGGGAGTTAGAGCACATCTGATGCTACCCCAATACACAAAATCTCAATAGATAGTAGGTCCAAGGTACATCCTTTGAATGGGGGTGGTAAGTGATAAATAAGTGAAACTGAGTAAGGAATGAGAGGGGCAATCATAGGCCACATATCGGGGCATAGGGACAGCCAGATAAGGGGAAACCCACACAGGGTATATAATGTGTATGAGGGAGCAATCGTGGTACATGAGGTGTCCCTGCCTTGATTTGTCCACCCTTCTTTATATGCCTTTTGCCTTTTATGAATTTTCTTTAATTAACTGCTCGGGGCTCAAGAATAAGAGCATGATTTATCAAATATAGCAGTGAATACCCCTTTTAAGGTAGGCGATTCATTTCCCTCCAAGGGGATGGGAAAATCATGGGTTCCTACATGACAAAGGAGGCTCATCTAGGGCCTATGGAACCAGGGTGATGGACATGGGTAAGGGGCAGAGCTCATGCATTGGCTTTTGCCCACATGATAATTATTTTTGTCCCGACCATCTTTTCCATTTTGTGGTACAATTTCCTTTTAAGTGTGGCCGATTATGCTTTTTTCTTTTTCTTTTACCTGCTTCAACCTCTGGGGCATCATTCCAGGCCTGACCCAAGGTGGGGGCAAGGGGATAGAGAGGCTGACCCTATGTGAACCCATGGGGGTTATGTGGACCCAGGTAGGAAAAATGATGAATGTGAGTATGATGAGTGGAAGGGGAGTGATACATGCGAGTAAAGGAGCGGGACCACGCAACCAAAGTCAAGGTTTCCCAAGTAGTACCACCCCAGAACCAAATGGTCAATAAAGGAGATCTCATGGGACTAAGATGCAAGCGTAACACCCAAAAGAGATCAAGGGGATAGGAGCACAAACTAAGCCCACTCTTTCTACCAAATACCCCCATCAATACATGCCCACAAGTATCCATGGTAAATAAACCCAATTCTCAATTACCAAATGACAAGACATACCTTTAGATTTGGGAGACCCACCTTCAAACATACGATCAATACAGATGGGTGAGAGACGACATGGTTGGTTCAGGTGGCAAAGCAATGGCACAACGAGCTAGTAAAAGGCTGCAAGGGGTTGTTGGTTGTCAGCTGAGGTCCATCATGGAAAAAAATTTCTCCCAGGGATATCACCCACGAAGTTGTGGGTAACAGTGCCCCATGTCATCGACGAATCTCTAGGGGCCAAACTACTCTCTGTGCAACTGAAGCCCAATGGAAGACATGTACAACCTGCCCCTGTAGAAACTATCACATCCCTGAATGCAGTTGAATTGCCAAGCCTTGAGAGGTCAAATCCCGTTTTGATCATAAAAGAAAACTGCCATGCTAACGCTGCGACTCCCTAGTCATAACCGGCGGTGCAACATGCTCAAACTAGATCCTCCCCTCCTGTATCTCTCAGCCACCATACAGGAAATGGCCAAAGTTATGCCCAACATGGGGGGACAACTCAACACTGCTCAAGTTTGTGAAAAATCCTAGATCTGGATTCCTATTGCAACAAACTTGAATTACTTCTCCTATTAATTGATAATTATTTCATTACATTGAAATACCAAAGTAATTACCGAAGCAGTCTACACATATAATACTGCGAAATAAATAAGTGTTGAAACAATCTGAACAAAACTCAATGAAAAACAACCACATTGACACAGTTATTTTTGGACTAAGTCGGCGAAAAAACCCAACTTGGGAAAATCGGTGCAGTAGATCTGAGGGTTTGTATTATTAAGCAGCAGAATCTTGAATACAACTAGGGTGCCAACATCTGGAAAAACCCTTCAGAGAAATCTAGACGCAAAAATAACTATGAGATATACCTCACACAGCATGTCTCCAGCTGATCAAAACAGCGTTGGTGAAGCCCTCACTGCCTCTACGTGATTGCTTACGCTGGATCTGCGTAAGCCTGCCTAGGCAAGCTAGAGGGACTCCGTCACCCCTTCCTGTAGCTGATCTAGCTGATCTGAAGCTGGATCTTGGCCCTCCTGGCTCAGAACCCCAACCTCTATGTTTCTCCGGACTAACTCCAAGAGACACTGCACTGGCTCTGCGTGATTCTCTACAGTAACTGCATCACCCTAGCCAGAAACTGCACTGTCTCTCTCCTGCGTTGATGCTGCCTCTCTGAAATGTATTCTTGGCCCTCTTGACCAATCTTTGCTTCTGCCCCTCCCCGGATCTAATCACTGAATCAAATCACTTAACAAACCCAGCCCTAGTGATTTGTTCTTGATCAAAAGTTGTGTCTTCTCACACAAATTCGAAAATGCTTAATGGCTCAAGTGTCAAGTGTATTTTCCATAGGCCCCTCAACCTCCTTCTTATAAGCTTCCATTGACTCTTCAACGGCCAAGATTAAAACATAATCAAGGGCTAAGATTAACTTGGAGGTGATCCATGACTTTATCTAGAAGATTCACACTTGATTTAATTAATACCCTTTAATTAATCAAATTCCCGAAGTTTAGACTTAGGAAAACTGTTAAATTTGGACAACTAGGTCCAAACTCCATGTTATGATGCTCAGATTAAGAAGCTAATATTTTTGTTGGAATCCTCTTTCAGAGAGGTGTAAAATCCATATATAATATGTCTTAATCCGATGAGCAGAACATTTATTTTGAATTTATTATTCATAATAAATTATATGTGCAGGTCGGCCTTAAGGTTTCACACCCCCAGCAGATGTGTCACACGCCCCAATGATGGATATAAATACAGGCAAAGTTGGAGAGCATTTCATCATCACACAACTCACATCTTCTTCTCTCATCTGAGATAGTACGAGCTCCTTGGAGGACGAGTTCAGCCACACGTGTGAAGGAGAAGAAGGACAAAAACAGTACGGCTGAGTTGAAGGACGATTTTCTGCAGTTAGGGTTTTGCAGAAAGTTTGGCCAGCGTTGACTTTGGTCAACGCATGGTCCGATTGGGCTGAAAACTTGTGGGAAGTTCGATTTTGGAAGGCCGTACTACTTGGCACAGAAATCGAGGTCAAAGGGTTGACCAATTTGCTGCTGCGTTGACTTTTAGCTTGCTGCCTTGCGTTGACTTTTTCAGGACAACGTTGACTTTTCTTGGAGTTGACTTGGGTTGACTCGTTTGTTGATTGGAGGACTGTTGTGACACATGCTGGGTTGGCTGACCAAGGAGACTTTGCTGGTTGAAGCATCCTGTTGACCGCCGTAACGAACCAACACATTTTTCCTGTTTCTGATTTGTCTTCTGTAAGATCCACTTATATGTTCTATCTGCATTTTGCTTAACTATTTGTATGATTGCTGTGAGAAAAGTAAAATTGCTCCTAGCATAGAACATCTACAAAAATTTACATGGTTTCAGAGCTGAGGTGAAGACAAACTCTATCTTTAGCAATCATCACCGGAAGAAATGGGTTCCACTAGCCTTGAATTCAAGGAGAATGACAAGCTGACTGGAAGTGGTGACTTCCATGCCTGGAAGATGATATTAGATCTCAAATTGGAAGATCATGATCTCTTGGATCATGTGACGGGGAAGATTCAAGAACCTCCATCCAATGCCTCTGCAGCTGTTAGAAACAAGTATAAGAAGGAAGAAATCAGAGCAAAGCTGCTGATCAGGGAATCCATAAATAAGAGTCTGGTTGCCTACATATCTGAACTAGGCACATCCAAGGAGATGTATGACAAATTGATACTTATGTTCAAAGTAAACAATGTGAACCAAGTGCTATTCCTCAAGAACAAGTTGAAGAATATGAAGAAGGGCCGAGATGAGTCTATTCAAACTTTCTTTCTGAAGTTGACCGAAACTAGGAACAATCTGCTAGCTATTGGGGAGACAATAGCTGATCGTGAGATGGTTCTCACCGCACTTGGAGAACTTCCATATGAATGGAAAGTATTCACAACTACCATTCTCAACAATAATACCATTCCTAACTTTGATGAGCTTCTGTCTAGATGTATGCAAGAAGAAACAAGGATGAAGGAATTCGATAATGAAAGAAATGCTGCCTGTGGTGCTCATTCCCGAAAGAAGAACTCTGGTGGTTCTAAGGACAAAGGAAGGACAAAGACTCAAGAGAAGAAGGGTAAATGTTTCACCTGCCATAGGCCTGGACACTATGCTAGAGAATGCCCCTTCAAGAAGGATTCTCCCGATAGTGACGATAACAACAACAATCGAAGGAATTGGAATCGAAGAAATGACAAATCCAAAGGAAAGAGGAAGGCTCACTTTGGAGGAAACAATCAACCTTCTAAAAGGTCCAGAAATACCAGGTATGAGGAGTCTAATGTTGTTGATAAAAGAAATGAGTATATTCTTGTATCTGCTCTCTCAGCCGCATCTCCGCCCGACACTATGGATGTCTGGCTAATCGATAGTGGTGCCTCAAGACACATCACCGGATTCAAGGAAGCACCTTCTGACATGGTTGAAAGGGATACTAATCTAGAAATTATCCTTGAGGATAATGCCACATATCCCGTGAAAGGGACAGGGACTGTGACCCTCCACTTGTCTCAAGGACAAGTCCTCCGTTTGCAAGATGTACTCTATGTACCTAAATTGAAGAAGAACCTTGTGTCTGTATCTGCCATGGAAGACAAAGGATTCAATGTAACCTTTTCTGATGGAAAGGTGCTCATGTGGAAAGAGAGCTTCAAGAAAGCTATCTCAATTGGCTTTAGAGTTGGTACACTCTACCAGGTTGGAGGAAGTCCGTTGAGAGCTATGACTTGTGATACTATCCGGCAAACCGAACTATGGCACCAAAGATTTGGACACCTTCATTACAAGGCCCTTCCCGAAGCTAGGAAGGTGGTGACTGGGATGCCTGAATTTGGAAATAATCATGAAGGTGTATGTAAGGGCTGTGCTGAAGGAAAACATACAAGGGGACCTTTCCCCTCAAGTGTCACAAAGACATCTGATATATTGCAACCGGTCCATTCTGATCTATCTGGTATGTTGCCCGTAACATCCCTGGGGGGATGTTCTTACTATATGACATTTACTGATGACTTCTCTCGCAAAACCTGGATATACTTCTTGAAGAAGAAGGATGAGGCTTTCATGTGGTTCCGTACCTTCAAAGCCTGGGTGGAAAATATGACCGGAAAGAAGATCAAGATTTTGAGGACTGACAATGGCACTGAATATGAGTCAAATGAGTTCAAAGACTTTTGCAGAGAAGTTGGCATTAAGAGGGAGACTACCACTGCATATACTCCTGAGCAGAATGGTGTTGCCGAACGCAAGAATAGGACTATTGTGGAAGCTGCCCGTGCCATGCTATGTGACCAGGGTCTACCTAAGTTTCTGTGGGGAGAAGCTGCAAACACTGTTGTGTACATTCAAAACCGATGCCCTCATTCCACTTTGGACTCCAAAACTCCCGAAGAGGTTTTCTCTGGTAAGAAACCTGATGTCTCACATTTTAGAATTTTTGGATGTCCCGTCTATTTTCATGTGCCGAAAGAAAAGAGAAGTAAGTTGGATGCTACTGGGAAGAAAGGAATGTTTGTGGGCTACAGTGAGACTTCTAAGGCATATAGAGTCTATGTACCTGGTCAAAGGGAAGTAGAGATAAGCCATGATGTCACTTTTGACGAAGATGCTTCCCCGAAGAAAGTAGTAGATCTTCCTAGATCTGAAGAAAATCATGAAGAAAGACCTGGAAATCTGGAAGAACCCCAGGATGAGACTATGCCTGATATTGAAGGGCCAATGGACCCTATTGATCCAACCCCTTCACTTGGAAAGAGACCATCATGGCTCAGGGACACCCTCGAAGATGCTGAGGGTCATGCTGCCCCAAGGGGGACATTCCGAGAAAGCAAGAAGCCGTGTAGATACCAAGGGTATCTAGCCGCCATGAGTACTATTGTACAATCTGAACCTGGATCTTTTGAGGAAGCCGTAAAGCATCAAGTCTGGAAGGATGCTATGCACGAAGAATATGAGTCCATAATGAAGAATGATGTCTGGGATGTGGTTCCAAGACCGAAGGACAAATCAGTTGTCACAACAAAATGGCTCTACAAGATCAAGCATGGTTCTGATGGAAGTGTTGAAAAGTTCAAGGCAAGATTTGTTGCCCGTGGCTTCTCTCAAAAGGAAGGAGTAGATTATGATGACATATTTGCACCTGTGGCATGATATACCACCATTCGATCAATCATAGCCCTTGCTGCTACGCAAGGATGGAGTCTTCATCAGATGGATGTCAAGACCGCTTTTCTGCATGGTGCAATAAAGGAAGAGGTGTATGTGGAACAACCTCTGGGATTTGAAGTTCAAGATCGAGACACTCATGTCTGCAGGTTGAAGAAAGCCCTCTATGGGTTAAAGCAAGCACCCAGAGCTTGGTACGAGAGGATGGATAGTTACTTGATGAAGCTGGGCTTCACTCGAAGTAATGCTGATCCGAACCTTTACTTCAAGGTTTTGCAGGAGAAGCCTCTCATTCTAGTGTTGTATGTGGACGACCTCTTCCTAACAGGTGCTGACCCTCTCATTCATCAATGTAAGAGGGAGCTCGCTGCTGAGTTCGAGATGAAGGACCTAGGACTGATGCACTACTTCCTAGGCCTGGAGGTCTGGCAGAGACCTGGAGAGATTTTCCTTTCTCAAGGAAAATACATTGTGAAGCTTCTAGAAAGATTTGGTATGGTGGACTGTAAGTCCGTGTCGACACCGATGGAACTCAACTTTAAGAAGTTGAGTGGCAGCGCTGCTGGGCCTATCTTGGCCAATCCTACCGAGTATCGTCAACTCATAGGAGCTTTGATGTTCTTAGTGAACACCCGACCAGATATATGTTTTGCAGTGAACACTTTGAGTCAACAGATGGTTGAGCCTCATCATTTTCACCGGGTTGGTGCCAAGAATCTTTTGAGATATCTTCGGGGCACGATAAACCATGGGCTGAGATACACTGCCGGGAGGGAGCATTCGTGGATATTCCGATGCCGATTGGCCGGGCCCCAGTGGTGGATCGGGGAAGAGCACATCCGGACGCCGTTTGACTTGGTTCGGCTCACCCGCACAGCAGAAGTGGTCGGTGGCTTGCTACCGGCGGAGGCTTCCAAAAACATCGTCGCTAGTATGGCCTGTTGTGAAGCAGTTTGGTTGCGGAAGCTCTTTAGTGAGCTGTTTGGACATGTGCTAGATACCACTGTGATACTCTGTGATAATCAGAGTGGGATTCGTATGACCGAGAATCCTGTGTTCCACGACCGATCCAAGCATATTGATATCAGGTACCACTTTATCCGGGATATGGTACAGCGAGGCGCCGTAAGGCTCGATCATATAGGAACTGATGAGCAAGTCGCGGATATTCTCACTAAGCCCCTGGGGAAGGTCAAGTTCCTAACCTTCCGTGAGAGTCTTGGTATCGTGGAACGACCCTATGATGTGGGTCCCGTTGGACGATGAGCTCTGGGAGCTCTGGGGGGCTTTGGGGATAGCTTCTCGGAGCTATAAGCACTCATAATGCTTCTGCCCCACCCTTGTGATTATTGAGCGGGTTCGCCACTCATTTATCTGTGCCCCGTATGCATCCTACCCATTGAGTTCAGGGCTCATGGGAAGTACCTCTCATTTGGCCAATGAGGTGTGGAAAAGCTAGAGACTATTAGCAAAGACTGATGGACGCATCAGAGATTGCCGTACTCTCTATCTAGGATGGCATGGTCCAACCACTTGATCTGGGATCAAGTTTTGTGAGGTCTGGGACCTCTGCCTGACTTCGGGTCAGATGAACCAACTTTGGGTTGGTTGGATACTCTTCATGAGTTTGATAGAGGTTTGGAACCTCTCGACTGATTATGTCAGTCGGGGGATGATGTCTTTGTGACTGACCCACTTCTGTTCTGAAATAAAGAGGCCAGCAAAGCAAGTTACGGCGGGATGACGCACGATGTTTGATTGCACCGATGGATGGAGTTCTCCCTAGTTGAGAGGGAGTGTTAAATTTGGACAACTAGGTCCAAACTCCATGTTATGATGCTCAGATTAAGAGGCTAATATTTTTGTTGGATTTCTCTTTCGGAGAGGTGTAAAATCCATATATAATATGTCTTAATCCGATGAGCAGAACATTTATTTTGAATTTATTATTCATAATAAATTATATGTACAGGTCGGCCTTAAGGTTTCACACCCCCAGCAGATGTGTCACACGCCCCAATGATGGATATAAATACAGGCAAAGTTGGAGAGCATTTCATCACAACACAACTCACATCTTCTTCTCTCATCTGAAATAGTACGAGCTACCTGGAGGACGAGTTCAACCACACGTGTAAAGGAGAAGAAGGACAAAAACAGTACGGCTGAGTTGAAGGACGATTGTCTGCAGTTAGGGTTTTGCAGAAAGTTTGACCAGCGTTGACTTTGGTCAACGCATGGTCCGATTGGGCTGAAAACTTGTGGGAAGTTCGATTTTGGAAGGTCAGATACTGCGATTGGGAATCGAGGTCAGCGGGTTGACCAATTTGTCAGCCGCGTTGACTTTTGGCTTGTCGCCCTGCGTTGACTTTTTCTGTAAGATGCCGTTGATTTTTCTTGGAGTTGATCAGTTGACTCTGCTTGGCTGACTGGAGGACTGCTAGGACACATGCCGGGTCGGGCCGACCAAGGAGATTCTCATTGCTGAAGCATCCTGTTGACCACCGTAATGAACCAACACATTTTTCCTGTTTCTGATTTGTCTTCTGTAAGATCCACTTATATGTTCTATCTGCATTTTGCTTAACTATTTGTATGATTGCTGTGAGAAAAGTAAAATTGCTCCTAGCATAGAACATCTACAAAAATTTACAAAAACATTAAAAAATGATCCAAGTTAAGATTAACTTGGAGGTGATCCATGACTTTATCTAGAAGATTCACACTTGATTTAATTAATACCCTTTAATTAATCAAATTCCCGAAGTTTAGACTTAGGAAAACATTAAAAAATGATTAATTAATTTAATTAAATCATCTCTAAGTGGAATTTTCCAAAACCATTTTTGGGTTTTATGTAATACATGTGTCTTAGCCTATATACAAAATTACAAGGCTAGAGCACATCTGATGCTACCATAAATCGACACTCCCTCTTAGCAAGGAAAGTGATTTAGCAAAACACCTCAATGTGTTGTTGATCTGACTTCTGGAACATCTCTGTTGTGTTGTTGATGTTGCTCACCAACACTGCACAAAAAAATGTTGCAACTGTACTGTTGTTGACTCTGCATGCTGCTACCAACTGCCACTGTACTGCAACTCCCTCTAAATTTTGCAACCATGTTGTTGCACTGCATGAGCACTGCTCTGCACTGCGTGAGCTCCACTCTACACTGCGCTGCCTCTCTGTGCACTGCGTTGTTGTTGCTCATATGTTGTTGTTGTTGCTCATCTCTGATGCTGCTGCACTACTACTACTGTTGCTAATTGCAATAGAAAAACTTCTGAAATTTGGACAAGTAAACCTGCAACTGAAAAATAAGACTGACTGCTGCTAGTTTCTGCACTAGCTTTCTGAAAATACTGCGTTGTGGTTGTTCTGCACTGCGTGACCACTGCTCTGGACTGCGATGTTGTTGCTCAGCTGTTACCTCTTCTCTGTGTTGATCAGGGTTTAGTAATGCTAGCCACTGCATCATCTCATCATCTTTTGCTGCAACTATCCATCCTGCTATTGTCTTTAGGCTGTCGTAACTCACATGTGATCCAAGAGTTTAGAAATACTCAAGGATCCCGCCTCCTTGTAGATTCTGGATCTACAAATCCAAATCAGCCCACTTTTCTCATTTTGGAATATGAGCTAACATAGCACAATCTTTCTCTACCTCAATCTTGGCAGCTCCTGCGTGTGGATCTTCCTTCTCCTCTTTATCCTTTTTCTTACTAGGACATTGTGTGGCATAATGGCCCATTTCTCCACACCGGAAGCACTTGATCTTGGATAGATCTTTCTTCTTCTGCTTTTGTTGCCCTTTTGATGCAAGGGCAATGTTATCCTCTTCTTCCTTCTTGACCTTTAAACTACTACTGCCATCCTCCAAGTGGATTTTTAGGAGATCTCTCCTCAACTCCTCTTGTTGTAATGTTGCCCACATTGCTTCCCATCCTAGAAGCCTTTCTTTGCCCAATATACTTTGGACTAAGACTTGATAATCTTCGGAAACAGAGTTCAGCGTGAGCCTTACTAGCTCTAAGTCTTTAGGAGCAGATCCTACTGCAAACAGTTGATCTCAGTTCTCCTCAATCCGTGACAAGGAGTCAAAACACTCTCCCTTCTTCATCCTGATATTCCGCATCTTCTCTTCAAGGTACATCTTCCACTGCTCGAAAGATCCTTGGTACAACTTTTCTAGCCCTAGCCACATTTCTCTAGCAGTGTTTTTGGCTGCTATGTGAGATACAATGTGATCCTTCACTCCATCTAGGATCAATCTCTTGGCTCTAGCCATATTCTTCTTGAACTGCCTCAGGTGTGCTGCATCAAGAGGTTCTGCAACTGCACTGTCTATGAGGGCAGATCGTGTTCATCAAGGAGAAATTCCATCCTTGATTTCTAGATAACATAGTTGGAGGCACCCTCCAATCTATCTTGGTCACGCAGTCTGTTGCTGGCCATCTCCTCAACTGTCGATACCTTGCTCTAACCCTCTGGTTAGCTTTGACTTACGCACTCCTTGTGGAGTAAGTCATTTCTTTTGCTGCTGCACGGTAAAACACTGAGTTTCTTTGAGTGAGAAACCCTTTGAGGTATCAAGAAATTCCCAACTATGTTTTTCAGAATTTTCTGACACTTATGCACTAGTTCTTCCTGTTGTGCAGTAACTGCATCCTTCAACTACGCTACCTCTTCTGCAACTGAAAAGCTTACCCCTCTGTCAACTATCTCAAAGGGAGCCTTTTCTGCACTGGAATGCCCTCCTGGCCTAGATAGCGTAATTTTCTGGGAGGGTCTGTTGCTGCTTACGCAGATCCCAGACTCTACAGTGCTGATCTGCTAGTTCTTTTCGTTTCTCCTGCACTTCATCTTAAATAAGCTCTGATACCATGTGAAAAATCCTAGATCTGGATACAATGTGATCCTTCACTCCATCTAGGATCAATCTCTTGGCTCTAGCCATATTCTTCTTGAACTGCCTCAGGTGTGTTGCATCAAGAGGTTTTGCAACTGCACTGTCTATGAGGGCAGATCGTGTTCATCAAGGAGAAATTCAATCCTTGATTTCCAGATAACATAGTTGGAGGCACCCTCCAATCTATCTTGGTCACGCAGTCTGTTGCTGGCCATCTCCTCAACTGTCGATACCTTGCTCTAACCCTCTGGTCAGCGTTGACTTTGCACTCCTTGTGGAGTAAGTCATTTCTTCTGCTGCTGCACGGGAAAACACTGAGTTTCTTTGAGTAAGAAACCCTTTGAGATCAAGAAATCCCCAACTATGTTTTTCAGAATTTTATGACGCTTATGCACTAGTTCTTCCTGTTGTGCAGTAACTACATCCTTCAGCTACGCTGCCTCTTCTACAACTAAAAATCTTACCCCTCTGTCAACTCTCTCAAAGGGAGCATTTTCTGCACTGGAATGCCCTCCTGGCCTAGACAGCGTAATTTTCTGGGAGGGTCTGTTGCTGCTTACGCAGATCCCAGACTCTACAGTGCTGATCTGCTAGTTCTTTTCGTTTCTCATGCACTTCATCTTAAATAAGCTCTGATACCATGTGAAAAATCCTAGATCTGGATTCCTACTGCAACAAATCTGAATTACTTCTCCTATTATTTGATAATTATTTCATTACATTGAAATACCGAAGAAATTATTGAAGTAGTCTACACAAATAATACTACGGAATAAATCTAAGTGCTGAAAGAATCTGCACAAAACTCAATGAAAAACAACCACATTGACATAGTTATTTGAGGACTAAGTCCTCAGAAAAACCCAACTTGGGAAAATCGGTGCAGCAGATCTGAGGGTTTGTATTATTAAGCAGCAAAATCTTTAATACAACTAGGGTGCCAACATCCGGCAAAACCCTTCAGAGAAATCTAGACAGCAAAAATAACTATGAGATATACCTCACATAGCAAGTCTCCGGCTGATCAAAATAGCGCTGGTGAAGCCCTCACTCCCTCTGCATGATTTCTTACACTGTATCTACGTAAGCCTACGTAGGCAAGCTAGAGGGACTGCGTCACTCGTTCCTGTAGCTGATCTGGTTGATCTGAAGATGGATCTTGGCCCTCCTGGCTCAGAACCCCAACCTCTGTCTTTCTCCAGACTGACTCCAAGAGACACTACACTGGCTCTGTGTGATTCTCTGCAGTAACTGCGTCACCCTAGCCAGAAATTGTGTTGTTTCTCTCCTGCATGGATGATGCCTCTCTCTAAAATGTATTCTTGGCCCTCCTTACCAATCTCTGCTTCTGCCCCTCTCCAGATCTCATCACTGAATCAAATCACTTAACAAACCCAACCCTAGTGATTTGTTCTTGATCAAAAGTTGTGTCTTCTCACACAAATTCGAAAATGCTTAATGGCTCAAGTGTCAAGTGTATTTTCCATAGGCACCTCAACCTCCTTCTTATAAGCTTCCATTGACGCTTCAACAGCCAAGATTAAAACATAATCAAGGGCTAAGATTAACTTGGAGGTGATCCATGACTTTATCTAGAAGATTCACACTTGATTTAATTAATACCCTTTAATTAATCAAATTCCCTAAGTTTAGACTTTGGAAAACATTAAAAAATGATTAATTGATTTAATTAAATCATCTCTAAGTGGAATTTTCCAAAACCATTTATGAGTTTTATGGAATACATGTGTCTTAGCCTATATACAAAATTACAAGGCTAGAGCACATCTGATGCTACCATAAATCAACAAAGTTTCCCACCCCATGGCTATCCTCGATCCTAAGCAACAATAGGGAGTACCTGCCTCGCCATGTGGAGAAAGCCTCAGTGATCTCCCATGTGTAGACCCCAAGAGTGGGCTAGATCTCTCTCTGTTAGGATCCTGCTCATCTCGAAGTGGAGTGATCCACTCGTCAACTGAAACCCTAGCTGCCCAGTTTGCGGTGACATAACTCTGACAACAATTGTGATCCATCCGCGCCTCACCTCTAATCCCTGCGGGTATAGGCTCGATATATCAAGGGACAATCTGGTGTATACCCCATGGCCCTGCCCCTGCCTGTTCACACGATGAACCCTACAATCCCATCTCTGGATGGTGCACCCAAAAACTGCCAGAAGCCGACGTGCCCTCTTGTAGTACAGGTCTATCATCCCCTGCGTCGCGTGCCCCTGCAATGCTTTGGAATGCCCTACAGAAGGTGTGTCATACAAATCCCCCTTAATTGTGCCCTTAAGGGGGGACTCTGGGAAAAGGATATGTTACCTCTGCAATATAGCATGTCATCCCTATGCCTCCACGAGCCAACTCGCGCATAGTCTGTTTGCCCCAATGCGAAAACTCCTCTCTTGTCCATGATACTCTAGGTCACATCCATCCATGTCAGATAAGTCTCTCGCGCACTACTGCTCATGATGGGAGCATCAAGGGACAACAACTCGCACTGTTGTGATTGTATGCAAATCCCTATGGATATACTCAAGAGGTGCTCATCGTTGCATATCTCTATGCACCACAGAATGCCATGGCCCGAGGCTGAGTAAGTCTGCAGCATCCTGCATCTTGTCAGGGTTGCCATCTCTACTACCACACCTCCATAACCTCGAATGGGTGGGCCTCCCCTCCTGATCCTCTCAGAGAGGTCTAAAAGACAAACCTCCCTACGTGCCAGTGGCGGTGTCACTAAGGTGTCACTGCCTAGTGTCCACTACACACCACATATTCGTAGGAAAACCTCATCCCTGTACAATGCTCTGTCTAGTGGCCCGTTAATGCCACCTCCTCCGATCAGCCCCTGCAAGAGTATGTTGATCATCCTGCAACTCCACGCCTGATCCGCATGCCAGGACAACTCACGAAGTCCACCTCCTACCCCATCGATCCAGCTAGCCACTAGTGTTGCTCGGAACTCTGATAGAAAATTGTGGGTGTGTGTGCCCTCAATCCCCAGATCCAGTGCACAACTACTACCATCATCGACTGACTCCATGACATGATGGGGATTCCCACCTAGGTCCCAAAAACAGTTTGGCTCTCGAGCCCCTCCTAAAACCCATGGCCCCTGCCGAACTATGGCCATGGATACATCCCGACACCTAACCTGCTCCATCGAGTAGTAACTCAATACCTCTTGCCTTCCAATCCCAAAGGAGGAATCGAATGTACAATCTCCTATGGAAGGAACCATCCCTCCAGGCTAATGCGGTAGCATACTTGGCTCATGTCGCTTAGTCCTGCTAATTTGGTCATCCTCTCTTGTATCTCTAGACAACCCTACCTCTCTCAATCCAATGTGTAGGGGTGGGATAATAACGTTGCAGACCCTGTAAGTGTGCCTCTGAAGCGAACTGTGCTGAAATCCCAATGTGTGGTTTCTAGGATGCCCCTCATGAATGGCTAGCCCAAAGGATGGTTGCACATCTTCCTCCATCATGGGCTCAACATGAGCCTCCAACTGCTCCTCCATAGACAACCCAACATGCAAGACATGCTCATGAGTCGATTCTAGGTGGTTGTCGTCCTAAAGCTCTGTCATATACTTGGATGCCTCATCAATGGATACCTCAACAATAGATGTGTGCTCAACTGTCTCCACCAATCTGTCTATCGGGGCTACCAAAGGAAACTCCAACAAGGGTGACTCCTGTGTCACACTAGGTGTATCATCGTGCTCCTCCTGCGTGCCATTAGCCTCATGCTCAACCGGCTGGAACATATCTAGATGAACTCCCTCCTCCATGGATATGTTCTCTCTCATCTCATCACTACCTTTGCCTCCCATCTTCGTCTCTGCAATATTAATACTAGCGTTTTGTTCAACCATCATGCTCCTCTTATTTTCTTCACCTGCAAGTCGGCAATTATTGTTTCTTCTTGTTGCCCTTGCTGACAACCACCCTTCGAGCTACCCCACTAGTCTCTCGATGCCCCTACTAACATGTTCAAATTTCTCCTGTTGAGACATTCTTGGGCACAAGTTCAATCTGGAGAATAATGTGGGACTAGTGTTTTAGCCTCCGGAATTCCAATCCACAATAGCACTTGAGCATTTACGTGATTTAGACCCACATCTGGCCAAAATCATGCTCTGATACCACTGTAATATTCATAATGGAAATATACAATGATACACAAAGCAAACATAGCAAAAATACACATAAAATTTGCACACAAATCAGAGACCCAATATAGAGCCAAAAATTGTGTTGTTCTAAGCCATTTTATTATAAAATCATGGGTTTACAGTATGATATTTGGAAAGTGTGGACCTGGGCTTGCCCATGGCAAGCTAGCAAAGCCCAAGTGATGAAAGCAAGTGCAACAACTGTTGCATAGTTGTACCCTCTATGACTCTGCACTGATCACCTAGAAACTGAACTATTGGCTGTAAAGAATGCCTTATTTGACCCTCTTCCAGTGCTCAAAAAATTCCAGGAAATTAACCCTGTTCTCTCCTCCAATAATCCACCAAAACCCAGAAAGGGTTTGGCCAAATGATGACCCCGGAATTTCAGCCCAATTTCCCCTAGCTCCTCTCGCTGTTGGCCGAGTTAAGATCCCTGTTTGACCCCTCAAATCTACCCAGAATATTTTGCCAAATTAATTTCGGCCTCTCCACCAAATACCTAGAATAACCCACAAAGGAATTGCCCAAAGGTTGACCTCGGAAATTCGGCCTTGTTTTCCCTCAATGGCTCTATTGTTGGGTAAGTCGACCCACCTGTCAATCCTGCTGCAAAGAGTCCCAAAAAATGACTGCAATCTCCCGCAAAACACTTCCCCGAACTCCTCCTCAAGTTTCAAACCCAAACTCCCTTCTTTCCTCAACAACCAAGGGTGGCTCCTCCAAGGACTTTGTAGTCATTGCGCTGCTACTGCTGAACCCCTCCACAAACTCGAGTTCCCTGTTGCTGGTACGAAATGGAATTGGTAGGACTCCCTCCTTGGGCTGGCACTCGAAGTCCACCGAAGCAATGGTGGAGATTTCCGCTCAGAAACACTCGTGTGTTGAACAACACTTGCAGACTCGGCGTTAGCTCAAGCATGCTATGTCAAAGAAAATTTTGCAAATGATCAGGAATGAGCCAAATGAGTTCCTCTTGCTCTTTTTGTCAAAGAGCCTCCAAAATGTCCATGTGAGCCCAGCTCAACTTTCCCCCACAAACTTCGCTCCAATGAGAGTGTACTTCCTCAGGTGGGCCTTAATTCTCCATGGGTGCCCCCCATGCTCAAGTAAGGCTGCAATATTTCCGCCCAACTCTAATCCTTGGGCTTGCTTAAAGTCAAAAATACATGTGGGGCCTCTAAACCCACATTCACTAAGTGCAAACATGAATTAAGACAATGTTTGCCAAAACTGATATTTCACTGAGCAATAATGCTAAGTGGGAATACCACAGCATTAAAGAAGGCATTAAATATTGATCATATTAGGACTAACTGAGACTAATTATAAACAAGATTAACGTTACAAGGTTTCATTGCATTAAAGCAATAAAGTAATAAATACTTAAGAGTTGCCATAGCTAAGGGACAGAGTCACAGAACCCAATAGCATACTGGATCTCCCAATATTTACAAGTATATAATTCTTACAACTAGGTTAAAAATTTCCTCTGTATGTATTTATTTAATCCATTTACATTACATCATTTTTTGACAATATTTCATACAGTGCACTTATATTTATCATATTTGTCTTCATATTTTGCCATAAATTACTGAAACAAGGAACAATCTGCATATGTCTTTTGAGCATTCTGCTTTGATATTTCCTCTATAAAGAAAAATGAAGAAGGAACCATCGTCTCTAAAGACAAACTGTCTTACAATCATATTAAAACTTACGAAACTAGTAATAGCAACATTTTCTTGGAGAAAATACTTCTTATATTATATAGAGAAGAATATGTACAAATATTTTTAATACTCCTCTTGACCCTGACCTGAATGCACGAATGACTGAGAGCAACAATTATTAGAATACCACAAATACTTTCTTGAATCAGATAAGATAGCATGAAAGAGGAACAAGATCATTTTCTCTGTAATAAGATTGTTCAGTAACTGTAAAATAACAAAAAATCCACTGCACTTCCCACATTTCCTTGTTCATTAATAGCCTGCAATAATTAGATGAATGTGAATGACCAAATCAATTGTTGGACAAACAACATAAGTATCTTTTGCTCACCGTTGGTTATGAAGGAAACGGCCTGCCTTTGCTATGATTTGCACTACCCTATCTTTAAGGGATTCATCATCTTCCAAAAATAGACGGTACAAGTCTTCTTCAGATCCTTTCAGA
The DNA here is from genome assembly GCA_034641835.2 of Pinus albicaulis. NCBI lineage: Eukaryota > Viridiplantae > Streptophyta > Pinopsida > Pinales > Pinaceae > Pinus > Pinus albicaulis. The sequence goes on from CM076569.1 coordinate 985,173,477, forward strand.
AGGAATGGGAAAAAACTTACAATTTTCTGGAGAAAACAAAACAAACACTCTGTTACACAAGTTTAATGGTAGAAATTTCAATGGAAACAAGAACTTGAATAGACACACAAACTCATGAATTACCCATTCATAAGGACATGAAATACATTAAAACCAAGGGATAAAGTGTTTCAGCATCGATGTAATCTTGATGACCAGAGCTAGAGAAGTAAGACAAGATAATTTTATTGAAGTCCGACGAGTAACCAAAAGAGTGGGTTATTGGGACTAAAAGAGTACATACAGTGAAAATACAAAAGTCTAAGTACAAAAGAAACTCCTACATCAATGCTAAAAGCAGAAAAAAAACAAAGATATAAGTGTCTGGCTACTAGATGCAATGTCTAGTTAATAGATAATACAGAGTAGAAGTGAAAATGTGGTTAGGAATTTAGTAGTGTGCCCATATTAGTATGAACACAGAGTAGAAGTCTAAATTCCTAAATACATTATCACATTTCACATGCTTTAAGCCTAAGTTACATTTCACTTTTACTATTGACCCATACTTGTTTATTTCATAAAGTTAACATTAGTTATTATATAGTTACATAGTCCACTCCTTCATAACACAACCCTTATCACTATTTGTGGAACTCCTGCTTCCATAATAGCAAAGCCCAAATATTAGGCAGTGCTTTGTACAAAGAAAGATTTATTGATCTTGGTATGCAACCTGTGTTGAAAGATAACGTCTAGACTCTAAGATTGTGTCAACATCCTTACAATGCAATGTTGCCAAAGTGTGGAGCAAAAGCAGGAGTGCCATTTCTCCAAAATATCTATGAACGAAGAGTCTCAATAATATTTATATATTATACACATATATATTCAAAAAAATATGAAAAATGTCAAATTAGTTGATGAAAAGAAGAAAGAATATATTGTTGTGCTACTTGTATACGTTATTCCAAAGTTATAAATCTCATCATAATATATCAATCATTAGAGCATCAAGCATTTAGTACAACAAATATAACATCATCCATCTTGCAATTACAAACTTGCAAAGATTGGAACTAGAACTAGATACAAGAAAGTGGGGTAGTTAATGAAACTATGAAATGAAATAGCCCGTCATGACCAAAAAAATTATGTTTACAAAACAGACATTTTATATTAGGAAATAGAAATCGACAAAGAAAACAAAAATTTTGATATAACAAGTAAACAAGTGAAAACACAGACAAGTATTAAAATCTACCATCTACCTTTCCTTCCTCTTGGCACCACCACAAAGCCCTAGTTGTGAGTATGGAGGTAAATATGAAGATGAAGTTGGACCTAAAGCTCATACTACTAGAGTCATAGTTTGCATGACCATGGAAATAGATGGTGATGGCATCTCAATACAATCACCATTACAAAAAGAATGGTCTCCAAATTTTCCACACCTAATGCTCCATTCTCCAAGCTGTCCTCCTCTAGGTAATTGTCCAACTTTGCCTCATCATGATAAAGGGACAGCCACCAAAAGTTGCAATCCACACCAAACAAGCTCTCAACCCATTTTACACTAAAAAAATTTCTCTTGACACTATAAATGAAATATTCACACCCATATGTACGGAAGATGTATTCACAACTTGGGATAGCACTTGTTGCTATTGAAAAGTGTAACTAGGATCGGTCTTCATATTGACTATGTAATTATGAGAAGAAGAAAACAAAGATAATAAAATGTATTTGTTGTACTTGCTTCATCGGTTTCATGAGCAAGAATTTTATTATAGGTTAATAGACTTCTTCTTGATGTCTATTTAGGGTTTGTCTTCTGTTTATAAATGTAAATAGAGTCATGTATATGAAGAGCATTATCATCATTAAAATTTCCAAGACCTTGTCATGAACCTTGTAAAAGAAAGGCTCTAACTGTAATATCCCTTCTCAAGGATATCTCTCAAACACAAGCAAACTCCAACCAGAGATGGACTGGGAGGGCGTTTGCCAGATATGTCACCTCTGAAAAGAGGGTGAGATCTGGAGGCTACCTGGCCCTTTCCAGACTCTGTCTAAGAGTATGGGAAAAATACACCCAATGTATACTATCTGGACTGCTCAAAGAGAGAAATAACAGTAGTGCAAGCATACAATAGCATATGTAACAGATACTCAGAAATATAGAGAGAAAGCTAAGCCATTTTATTATACTGAGAATAGAAATGAGTACAATAGGTGATCAGAGTGATGGCACCTAGACTTGCACCCAGCAAGTGAAGAAAAGCTCTCAGAATGACAAAGAAATGGCTGCTCTATGATCTGCGTCCAAGCTGATGGAGAATTGTTGTGCTGCTGCTGCTGCTGGAACCAAAATGAGTATTTGGGGCTGCTCCCCTACTCGGAAAAAGTTGAAACTCTGGAATCCACCTCTACTCACCAAACCCAGAATAGCACAGAGAGCATTTCTGATATAGCCAATCCCCGAAAATCACCCCCTTGAGGATCTACGCTATCCTCCAAGGCTCTGCGCTGACACTGAAGGGAATCCACCAAAATACTGCCTCAAACTCTGCCAGAATCCTCCAATAGGCAAGGATTGGCCCCTTGCTCAATCTCAAAGCTCGAAACCTCCAAATAAACCCAATCCGGAGCTCCCAAGAAATGGACTGCGTCCTCCCTCTCAAGACTATGTAGTCACTAGATGCTCAGCTCCACCACCAAGCCTCAACTCGATCCTCCTGCAAAAATACTGATGGGACTACCTCACCCGAGCAGACACTCGAAGTCCCCCAGGGCTGAGGGTGAGATCTCCGAACGAAGACACTCGGTGCACTAAACAGTGCTGCAAACTAGCTAAACCACCAGTGTGCTCAAGAAGTCGAAGTGACCAGCTCAATATCATAAACATCGAATGACCAAAATGAGGAGGCTCTCCTCCTTTTATAACGTTGGCCTCTCTCTCAATCCCTAGGCCCATCATCTCCAACGTAGCCTCTCTTGGCCCCACGCTGCCAACTCAACCTGCGCAGTCCCTCCAAGTGCTCTAGTGGGTCCCCTCTCTACATGGTATCTTTGCCCCCCTTGGCCCACTTAAGTTACAACATTGTGTCTACTAGGGAGTGAACTTTATGTTTAGAGTGAGTTATGTCCCCCTCTACTCACTTTTATTTATAATTTAACTATAGTAGGCAAAATTGATCAAAATTAATATTTCCAATTAGCCATCGCTAATTGGGAATATTACAATCTCCCCCGGCAAAATGTTGCTTGACCCCAAGCAACTATAGTGATGGAAGCTGCAAGAATTTCTCACTCTCCCAAGTGGCATCCTCATCCAGCAAATTCTTCCATCTCACTAAGAATTCCCGGATTGTCCTATTCTGCAGCCGCCTCTCCCTGGTATCAATAATGGCCTCTGGCTGCAACACCAAATGCCCCTCATCATCCGTTGGCGGTAGCTCATCTGTCACTGTCACCTGCTGCCCCAACGCCTTCTTCAGGCATGATACATGAAAAATGTTATGAATCTTGCTGCCTTGGAGCAGCTCCAACTCATAAGCAACCTGTCCAACCCTGCCTATCACTCTGTATGGTCCATAAAAACGTGGATTGAGTTTCTCAGCTCCCTTCTGCTTCAGTGACAACTGTCGGTATGGCTGCAAACGTAGGTAGACCAAGTCCCCTACCTCAAATTGTCTCTCCACCCAACCCCTGTCGGCATACAGCTTCTGCTGATTCTGCGTTGTAGCCATGTTATCCTTGAGAGCTTGCAGAATGTCCTGGCTCTCTTGGATCCAATCTTTGGCTCTCGGAGCCTTCCTAGCACCAAACATCACATCAGCAAAAGATAAAGAATGATATCCATATAAGGCATAGAACGGAGACATACCGATCGATATGTGATGTGTGTTGTTGTAGAAGTACTCCCCCAAATGCAGCCACGCTCTATGTTGCCCACTAACATAGTTATGCAAGTAGCCCTCCAGCCACTTGTTAACTATCTATGTCTGCCCGTTTGTCTGTGGGTGGTAGCTGATGCTTGGTGTCAACTCTGTCCCCACCAGCCGGAAAAACTCCTGCCAGAATCCGCCCATAAAGCGGTTGTCCTTGTCACTGATAATGGTCTTGGGAAGACCATGTAACCTGAAGATCTCTCTGAAGAACAGCTCTGCCACCTCTGCTGCTGTGTAGTGTGCGGATATGGCGAAAAAGTGTGCGTACTTCGTCAGCCGATCAACGACGACGAATATACAGTTCTTGCCCTGCACCGTGGGCAACCCTGTGATGAAGTCCATCGAAATGCTCTCCCATTTCCCCTCCGGAATGGGAAGAGGCTGCAACAAACCTGCTGGATGGCTCATCTCTCCCTTGTTTCTCTGGCAAACCTTGCACTCCCTGATATGCTGAAGCACGTCCTCCTTGAGGCCCTTCCATGAGAACCTCTCTCTCATGGCACTGTAGGTTTTGGTAAACTCCTAATGGCCGAACAATGGTGAATCATGTGATACCTTAAGTATCTTCTTCTTGAGCTGAGAGCCCTCAGTCAAGAAGATCCTATCTCTGTAGTAGATGATCTCATCTATCACTCTGTATCTATCATCTGTCACCTGACCATCCAGAACCTCACAAGCAAACTTGTGCTTGGAGTACTCCACCAAAAGTCGAGCCCTCCAATCTATATCCAAACTCATCAGAGACAACGTGGCTGGTCTACGTGAAAGTGCATCAGCTACCACGTTGTTCTTCCCCTTGACATACTCAATGTCAAAGTCATAAGCTTGGATCTTGCTGATCCACTTCTGCTGCCTCTCCTGCAGCTGCTTCTGATCCAAAAAGAACCTGAGGCTGCTATGATTAGTCCTCACCCTAAACCTGTTACCCGCCAGGTACTGCCGAAATTTGGCCAATGCATGCATAATGGCCAGCATCTCCTTGTCGTATATAGCATACAACCGCTCATGAGGAAGGAGCTCCTGACTCTCATAAGCTATAGGGTGGCCTCCTTGCATCAACACTGCGCTGATCCCCTCTCCCGGCGTATCACACTCCAAAACAAAAGGCTGCGTAAAATCTGGCAACGCAAGCACTGGGCAGCTGCTCATAACCTCCTTGAGCCTGTCAAAGGCTCGCTGCGCTGTATCTATCCAACTAAATGCCCCTTTCTTCGTCAGATCTGTCAAGGGTGCAGCAAGCTGAGAGAAACTCTTGACGAACTTCTTGTAATAAGTACAGATACCAATAAATCCTCAAAGCTCCGTCACGTTTCTCGGCTCTGGCCAATCTCTGATGGCCCTGATCTTCTCCTCATGGACTCTCACTCCGTCCATCCCTATGATGTGTCCCAAGTACAGCATCTTCGTCAACCCAAACTCACATTTGGAGAGCTTAGCATAGAACTGCTGCTCCTCCAAAATATGCAGTACTGTCTCTATATGATGAGGATGCTCCTCCCAAGTCCTGCTGTATATAAGGATATCATCAAAGACGACCAACACAAACTTCCTCAAGTGACTGCGGAAGATGTGGTTCATGCACGACTAGAAGGTAGCTAGTGCGTTGGTTAGCCCAAAGGGCTTCACCAAGAACTCGAAGTGGCCATAATGACACCTGAAAGCGATCTTGGGAATGTCATGCTCCCTCACGCGAATCCGATGGTACCCGGATCTCAAATCAATCTTTGAGAAGAACTGTGCTCCCCTCAACTCATCCATCAGCTCATCAATCCTCGGTATAGGGTACCTGTTCTTCCGGGTCTTTTTGTTCAGGGCCCTGTAATCAATGCACATCCTCAATGTGTCGTCCTTCTTCTTCACCAATACCACAGAAGAAGCAAAAGGACTGGTGCTCGGTCGAATGTGTCTAAGAGCCAGCAACTCCTAGATGGCCCACTCAATCTCGTCTCGATAGGCCTTAGGATGCCTATAGGGGGTGGTAATAACGGTCTGAATGCCCTGCTCTAGCTCTATAGTGTGCTCAAACCCCCGATCCGGTGGCTGACCTGGCGAAATCTCCCCAAACACCATGGCATACCCGTCAAGGATGGACTGTATCTCCGGATGCACTGTCTGCCTTGTAGTCCCTGCCTCTGATGCACGCAGCTCTACTGCCTACTCTATGTCTCCCTTCCGGAAGTCTGCCTCCATCCGGTGAGCTGAAACATTCTGAGGCAGATATGTATGCTGGCCCCGTATCTTCTCATGCCTCCCGGTCTTCTCAGCATCCCACTCCATTTCCAAGGCCTTCCAATCCGTGGTGACCTTCCCTAGAGTGATGAGCCACTGTACCCCCAATATCATGTTGGTGTTCGGAATGTTGGCCACGAAAAAGTGGTCAGTCAATGCGTAGGTGTCCATCGTCACTGATAACTCTGGAACATATCGGGCACACTGCATCACCTGATCCCCTGGGACCAAGACTGAAAACCCATCGAAGCTCTCTGTCTGTATGCCTCTCCGCTCTACCATCTGTGCATCGATGAAGTTGTGGGTTGCCCCACTGTCCACTAGTACTAACACTCGCTGCCCACGTATTGTCCCACGTACGCGCAGAGTCAAGTACTTGGGAACTCCTCGCAATGCTGCAAGGGTCCCTCCAGTAGGTGCAAAGGTCGCACCTCCTACTCCTGGGGGGGGAGGGTGCAAAGGTCGCACCTCCTGCAACTTGTTGAATAGAAGAAGGATCAACATTGAAGGGCATCAAAGAAGTAAGGACAAGGTCTTGGATGCATATATAGGTCAAGGGTCTCATTCTGAGTCATGGTACTTGTCATTTGAAAATCTATAAGAAGAAATTCTGGTGGGTTTTCCTCTCTAAGAGGGAGAGGTTTTTCCCTGGCTCTAGGAGCCTAATTCTTGTGTCTCGTGTCTTTTGATAATTGACTTGATGAAAGATTTAATAAGCTAACGAAGGGAAGACATAAGTAACTCAAGTAACCTCACAAGTAATTATCAAGAAGAGAATTTTTGAATTAGCCACTAGCCCTACAAATACTCAACATGGTATCAGAGCTAAGGTGTTGAACTCAAGGGTTGCTTGACAAAGAGACACGCCAGGAAGCAAAAATCAAAGTTTGGGTGAAAAGTCAAATCAGTTTGCAAGGAAGACTCTCAAGCTATTTTTCGAGAAAGATCTTCATCTCATTCAAAGGATCAACTTTTCAAGAAAATAATCTTTGACATCAAAGATTCACATTCAAGACATTGTTACGAGAGGAATATCATCTTTTCAAGATATCCTTTGCCATCAAGGATTCAAGAACACCTAGATTGAAGATTTCTATCTTAGAAGAAGCTCCTAACTCCTTTGTCATCATCAAGGAAGCTGCAAGTCACTCTACTCAAGTAAGTATCTATGACCTTACTTAAATCTATCAAGATGACTTATTGTAAAGAGAGCAACAAGCTGGTAGGGTCATCAAACTTTAATGCATAGAAGAAGAGGACAGACTTGAATTTAATTGAAGACGAAGTTATGGACTCCATCGATGGATCGACAATTCAACCACCAAAAGAAGATGCTCCAGCTCATGCCAAGTACATAAAGGGAGAAATCAGAGCCCAGAGGATTCACTCATTCCCTATGTATCAAAACTAAAGTCTGCTAAAGAAATATATGAAAAACTGGTGGAGCTATTCTATGTGAGTACTGCTGTAATATTCCGAATAGAAATAAACAGCAATATAAAGCACATAAATAAAGAACTACAGCAACTAGAGAGACATCACATGAACAAGAGATAATATGGAGAACGCTGAGCCATTTTATTAAATACTGAAAGATGAAATAAGTACAAAGGTGATCAAAAAGATGGCACCTTGGCTTGCACTGGGCAAGCGTAGAAATACTCTCAAAATATATCACTGAATGGTTGCTCCCTCAATGACTGCGTAATCTCCAAAGCTGCTAGTGCTGCTGCTGTGCTGCTGCTACCACTGGAATGAACTGACTATTTGGGGCTGCTCCCCACCTCAAAAAATTATGAAAATTTGGGAATAGCCTCTCCACCCAATACCTAGAAAAGCCCAGAGAGATTTTCGGAAATGGCTGACCTCCGGAAATGACCTCCCTTGAGGCTCCACGTTGTCCCATTGATAAACGTTGGCCCTGAATAATCTGTTGTAAACAATGGCCTCCACCTCTACCAAAATGGTGGGATAAAGAAGGACTGACCCCTTTCCAACTCTTCCAAGCTGAATCCCCTGATAGACCCTCAATCCGAAATCACCTCCTCCAAAGACTGCATCCTCCCTCTCACTAACTACGTTGTCTCTGCAAGTGAATGCTCCCAACTGTGGTTGCTGCAACTCTCTCCGGCAAAACAACGTTAGAACTCCCCACCCGAGAAGGCACTCGAAGTCCCCCGGGGTTGAGGTTGGGATCTCCGCACGAAGATACCCGATGTGCTAAACAGCACGTGCAAACTTTGCTAAACAGCAAAAGCGTGCTCAATGTCAAGAGACAAATAACATAGATGCATAATCAACTCATCAAAATGAGGAGCCTCTCTCCCTTTTTATGTTTGGAGAGTCTTGCTCTCACCTAGGCCCCACCATCAACTGCGTTGTCTCCTTGGGCCATGTTGTCCCTCTAGCTCTGCGCTGACTTGGGCCCACGCTGCCCATGCTAACATCTCCTCCACGCTGTCACTTCGTCCTCCAGGCCCCACGCTGCCAAGTAATCATGTCTCCAAGTGAGTTTAGGAAATGTTTTTACCCTAAGTGTGAGTTAAGTGTCCCTCTTCACCCACTTTATTTCTAACTTAACTTTATTAAAGTGAAATAGTCAAAAATTGAATATTATAGTCCTCCCCGGCAAAACGTTGCTTGTCCTCAAGCAACTGCAATGATGGATGCTGTAGAATTTTCTCACTCTCCCAAGTGGCATCCTCATCCGGTAGATTCTTCCATCTTACCAGATATTCCCTGACTGTCTTGCTCCACAACTACCTCTCCCTAGTGTCAATAATGGCCTCCGGTTGTAGCACCAAATGCCCCTCATCATCTGTGAGCAGGAGCTCCTCAGTTGCAGTCACCTGTTGTCCTAGTGCCTTCTTCAGGCATGACACATGGAAAATATTATGAATCCTGCTACCAGTGGGCAACTCCAACTCATATGCAACCTCCACAATCCTGCGTGTCACCCAGTATGGTCCATAAAAGCGGGGCTTGAGCTTTTCAACCCCCTTCTGCTTCAGCGTGGATTGCTGATATGGCTGCAATCGTAGGTAGACCAAGTCCCTTACTTCAAACTGCCTCTCAACACGTCCCCTATCGACATACAGCTTCTGTTGATTTTATGTTGTAGCTATGTTATCCTTTAAGAGCTCGAAGTATATCCTGACTCTCTTGGATCCAATCCTTGGCCCTAGGGGCCTTGCTACCACCCAACATCACGTCAGCAAAAGATAAAGCATGATACCCATATAAAGCATAAAATGGAGACATACCGATAGACATATGATGAGTGGTGTTATAACAGTACTCCCCCAAGTGCAACCATCGTAGTTTCGCAAGTAGCCTTCCAGCCACTTGTTCACTACTCTGTCTGTCCGTCCGTCTGTGAGTGATAACTAGTGCTCGGGGTCAACTCGGTGCCCACCAAACGGAAAAGTTCCTACCAAAACCCGCCCATGAAGCGGCTATCCCTGTCATTGACAATGGTCTTTGGGAGACCATGCAATCTGAAAACATCCCTGAAAAATAACTCCGCCACTTGTGCTGCAGTGTAACGTGCTGATATAGCGAAGAAATGTGCATACTTTGTCAGCCAATCAACAACAACAAATATGCAATCTTTGCCCTGTACAGTGGGCAATCGAAATACTCTCCCATTTTCACTCTGGTATGGGAAGAGGCTGAAGTAAACCCGCCGAATGGTTCATCTCTCCCTTACTGCGCTGGCAAACTTCACAGTCCCTGACATGTCAAAGTATGTCCTCCTTGAGGCCATTCCATGAGAACCTCTCTTTGATGGCCCTATAGGTCTTGGTAAACCCCTGGTGGCCTGATAGTGGTGAATCGTGTGAGGCATGCAATATATTCCCCTTGAGCTTGGAGCCCTCGGTCAAGAAGATCCTATCCTTGAAGTAGATCACCTCATCCATCACCCTGTACCTGCCATCTGTAACCTGTCCATCCAACACCTCACAGGCAAAACGGTCCTTGGAGTACTCGACCAACAGCTAAGCCCTCCAGTCCGTATCTAAACTCATCAAAGACAACGCTGCCAGTCTACGCGAAAGTGCATCAGCCACCATGTTGTTCTTCCCCTTCACATACTCGATGTCAAAATCATATGCCTGGATCTTGCTGACCCACTTCTGCTGCGTCTCCTGCAACTGCTTCTGCTCTAGAAAGAATCGGAGGCTGTTGTGGTCAGTCCTCACTCTGAACCTGTTCCCCAACAAGTACTGCCAAAATTTGGCCAATGCATACATGATGGCCAACATCTCCTTGTCGTATATAGCATACAACATCTAATGTGGCAATAGCTTCCAGCTCTCAAAAGCTATGGGGTGGCCTCCCTGCATCAACACTGCGCCTATCCCCTCCCCTGATGCATCGCACTCTACGACAAAGGGTTGCGTAAAATCTGGCAATGCCAAAACCGGACAGCTGCTCATCACCTCCTTGAGCCTGTCGAAAGCTCGTTGCACTATGTCAGTCCAATTGAATGCCCCCCTTTTTGGTAAGGTTTGTAAGGGGTGTAGCAAGTTGGGAAAATCTCTTGAGGAACTTCCGGTAGTAGGTGCAAATACCTACAAACCCCCGAAGCTCCGTCACATTCTTCGGCTCTGGCCAATCCCTCATGGCCCTGATCTTCTCCTCATGGACCCTCACTCCATCCACCCCAATGATGTGCCCCAAGTAGAGCATCTCCGTCAGCCCAAACTCGCATTTGGAGAGCTTAGCATAAAATTGCTACTCCTCCAATATGCGCAATACAGCCTCAATATGTTGTAGGTGCTCCTCCCATGTCCTACTATAAATCAAGATGTCATCGGAAAACACTAACACAAACTTCCTCAAGTGATTGCGGAAGATGTGATTCATGCATGACTGAAAAGTAGCCGGAGCATTGGTTAGCCCAAAGGGCATCACCAAGAACTCAAAGTGACCATAATGACATCTGAAAGTGGTCTTGGGAACATCTTGCTCCCTCACGCGAATCTGATGGTACCCGGATCTCAAGTCAATCTTCGAGAAGAAATTTGATCCCCTCAACTCATCCATCAACTCATCTATCCGTGCAATGGAGTACTGGTTCTTCATGTTCTTCTTGTTGAGGGCCTGGTAGTCAATGCACATCCTCAATGTGTCGTCCTTCTTCACCAATACTACTGAAGAAGCAAAGGGGCTAATGCTAGGACAGATGTGCCCAAGAGCTAAGAGCTCATGAATGGCCCTCTCAATCTCATCCCGGTAGGCCTTAGGATGCCTATAGGGTGTAGTGATGACAGCCTAGATGCCCTGCTCCAGCTCAATCGTGTGCTCAAATCCCCGATCTGGTGGTTGCCCTGGTGGTATCTATCCAAAAACCGTGGCATATCTGTCTAAAATAGACTGTACATTTGGGTATACAGCCTACCCTGTAGATCCTGCCTCTGATACACGCAGCTTCATTGCCCACTCTATGTCTCCCTTCCGGAAATCTGCCTCCATCCGGTGTGCTGAAACAGTCTATGGTGGGTAGGTGTGCATACCACGATTCTTCTCGTGCCTCCCAGTCTTCTTATCCGTCAACTCCATCTCCAAGGTCTCCCAATCTGTGGTGACCTTCCCCAGCGTGATCAACCACTGCACCCCCAGTGTCACGTTGGTGTCCGGAATGTCCACCACGAAGAAGTGATCTGTCAAGGTGTAAGTCCCCATAGTCATTGCCAAGGCTAGCACATACCTGGCACACTACATGGTCCTGTCACCTAGAAATAGTACCAAAAACCCATCAAAGCTCTCTGTTGGTATGCTACTCCGCTCTACCAACTGGGCATCAATAAAATTGTGGGTGGCCCCACTGTCCACTAATACTGAAACACGTTGTCCCCGCACAGTGCCTCAGACACGTAGTGTCAAGTATTTGGGAACCCCTCACAAAGAAGCAAGGGCTCCCTCGATAGGTGCAAATGTCGCACCTCCAGCTCCTGGTGGTGGAGGTGTGAGAAGATCTCCCCACTGCGCTGCATTGCTACCGCCTGCCTCTATCTCCTCATACTCCTCCTCTTCCTCGCTACTATTGGAGAAAACCTCGATGTAATGTGCCATCCCCACGGCACAACGATGTCCTACTCACCATGGCTCCTGGCATGTGAAACATAGCCACTTCCGCCTCAGATCTCTCCTGGTCTCGTCGTCCAAGGGCCCTCTGCTCTGGTTCCCCTTTGGAGGCGGAACCCTCATGTCCTTCCTTTTCGGCCGGAATGTCGGTCTCTGGGGAAAAGGAGCTCTAGTCCGAGGTAGTGCATCCTGCAAGTCTCGAGTCCTCCCGACTACGTCATGGAGTATAGCTGGCCTCATCGATCTAACTAACGCCCAAAGAGGTTCTGCCAATCCATCGATGAACATGTAGATCATCCGGTGTGCGGATAAATCAAGCACCATCACGGAGAGTCTCAAGAATTCTGAAATGTATTTGTCCAGACTCCCGGTCTGCTTGAGCTTAGTCAGCTCAACAAGTGCTCCTCTGGATCCCTCCGATCAAATCGCTCTATCAGCCTCCGTGTAAACTCGACATATGCTGTCACCCCTGAGTGCCCTAGCGTAGCCATCCCATGAAACCACCAGTCATGGGCCTCGCCCTCCAGGTGCAGCGCTGCCACCTTGATGGCCTCTGTCTCTGCCATCTGGTTAAGCTAGAAATATATATCCAACTTCTCCACCCAAGCCTTTACCGAACACTTGGTGGACCCATCAAATGTCGGTAGATAGAATCTGCCTATCGTGCACTGTACATCCCCATTCTGAGAATGCATGTTTCCCCTATGATGGTTGCGGGGTCCGCTGTCCCTCTTGAGCTGTACGAAATCATGGAATGTGAGGGCATCTCTGAACTCCTATCCGTAGGACTGATACTCAGCAAAGTAATCTCCCATGTGAGCCGGTTCCTGCTCTTGTTGTGCTCCTGCCCCAGTGTCTGCGACAAGAAATGTGGGCATCATGGAACGTGGAGGTGTGTGTGATGCCATATGTTGGGCTGTGAGGTGCTCCTGCGAATGATGGGATGTGCCCGATCCCTCTCCAATATGGAAACCCCTTGGGGTTTCACGCTGTCTAGATTTTGCAGTGAAGCTTTGACCCATCTCTTCTATCCGCCTCAACAAATTCTGCACTGATTTGAGGAGAAGTTCACTGAACTCCTTCCCGGCATCTCTTTCCTCCGCCATTGGTTCCTCCTCTTCTGCGTCCACTACCGGAACACAGTCACCTTCCCCGAAAGTGATCTCTAACCTCTGGTCTTGGTCTTTATACTTCCTCCCTTGGTAACAGATGTATGGTTTTCCTGCTGGTGTCATAGACAATCTGCTCCACAGGCTGAGCCAAGTTTATGAGCTCCGATACCACTGTAATATTCCGAATCGAAATAAACAGCAATATAAAGCACATAAACAAAGAACTACAACAACTAGAGAGACATCACATGAACACGAGATAATATAGAGAACGTTGAGCCATTTTATTAAATACTGAAAGATGAAATAAGTACAAAGGTGATCAGAATGATGGCACATTTGCTTGCACTGGGCAAGCATAGAAATACTCTCAGAATATATCATTGAATGGTTGCTCCCTCAATGACTGCGTAATCTCCAAAGTTGCTGGTGTTGCTGCTGTGTTGCTGCTACTTTTGGAATGAACTAACTATTTGGGGCTGCTCCCCACCTCAGAAAATTATGAAACTTTGGGAATGGCCTCTCCACCCAATACCTAGAAAAGCCCAGAGAGCTTTTCGGAAATGGTTGACCTCCGAAAATGACCTCCCTTAAGGCTCCACGTTGTCCCAATGATAAACGTTGGCCCTGAATAATCTGCTGCAAACAATGGCCTCCAACTCTACCAAAATGGTGGAATAGGGAAGGGCTGACCCCTTTCCAACTCTCCCGGACTGAATCCCCTGATAGACCCTCAATCCGGAATCACCTCCTCCAAAGACTGTGTCCTCACTCTCACTGACTGCACTGTCTCTGCAAGTGAATGCTCCCAACTGTGGTTGCTGCAACTCTCTCCAGAAAAACAAGGATAGAACTCCTCACCCGAGTAGGCACTTGAAGTCCCCCGGGGTTTAGATTGGGATCTCCGCACGGAGACACCCTATGTGCTGAACAACACGTGCAGAGTTTGCTAAACAGCAAAAGCGTGCTCAATGTCAAGAGACAAATAACATAGATGCATAATCGACTCATCAAAATGAGGAGCCTCTCTCCCTTTTTATGCTTAGAGAGTCTTGCTCTCACCTAGGCCCCACCATCAACTGCGCTGTCTCCTTAGGCCACGTTGTCCCTCTAACTCTACGCTGACTTAGACCCACGCTGCCCATGCTAACATCTCCTCCACACAGTCACTTCATCCTCTAGGCCCTACACTGCTAAGTAATCATGTCTCCAAGTGACTTTAGGAAATGTTTTTATCCTAAGTGTGAGTTAAGTGTCCCTCTTCACCCACTTTATTTCTAACTTAACTTTATTAAAGTGAAATAGTCAAAAATTAATATTTCCAATTAGCTATTGCTAATTGGAAATATTACAACTGCAGGAGAAGCAATCTCTCTGAGACAATAACTATATAAAATAAAATTGTCAAGGGAAGAAGGAATCACTCCATACTTTATGAGGATTTCTTAAATAAGAGATCAACTGCATGAACTAGGGGAAGTAATGTCAGACACTGAGATGACTACAGTGGTGTTGAATGCTCTACCAGAGGAATGGGGAAACTTCACTTCAAGTTTATATGGGAAGAAAAAAGCCACACTATTCCTTGATTTATGATCTCTATGTAAAATAGAGGAAACAAGACTGAAAGCCAAAGCTAATACGGGACCAAGTGAAGAGAATCAAGCCTTTGCAGCCACATATAGGAAGAAAGGAATTCGGAAAATTTGGTTCTCAGAATAAAAGAAGGAATATGGACAATGTACGATGCTTTGGATGTAATGAACTTGGGCATTATAAAAGAGATTGTCCTAAATCCGACAAGACAAGAGGAAAAGGGAAGAAGCCCATATCTCAGATGTGAGGTAAGAACCTGATGCAAAGAAATCTAAGAAAGAAGAAGCGAGGGATCCTTACTATGATTGAGATCATCTTCTCCTTTAAGTGATTTATGTTGGTTGTAAAATAGTATGTAAGAAAGCTATGTATATTAATGGCATCATGATAAAAGCATGGTAGGAGCTCCTGGTGAAACTGCTCCGGAAAAACCTCTCTGATAACATTACTGATGGAAGGCAGTCATCAAAGTTCAAGGATCATAATGAAAACAAAATTTTGGAATGTGATGACATTGACGGAGCAAGTCAAGGGAAGGAAGCTCTTCATTCTAGAAAAATTGCTACAAGATGACTCAAGGGAAAAGGCATGAAGTGTATATACTTTATATGTTGACACGGGATGTTGTGAAGTCATGTCATATGGTTGCACATAATGGACTTTTGTATTTAGAAGTATGATCTATGGAGGAGAATCTCTCATAGTGCACTAACAGATGAAATCAACATAATATATCCTCATATGGAAAATGAGGTGGTTGTATGTGAATAAGGAATTGGAAATTGTAAGGTCCTAGGAATGAAAAATGTGCAGAAGGAAGAAATCATGAAGAGCAATCATGTCAAGAGGCAGTGATCATCTGGAAACCAAGAAGATGTGACTAGGAGATCTCCTGGGAGGATATGTAGACTCTGACAGAAGTCTGGTAAAGAAGAAGACCCTTAACAAAACATATCATTAGGAGATGTGTCAATCTAAATAAAGGATGTTGATTCCTACAGGAAGATTTAATGGTGAAATATCATCACTGAGGTAACTTTTGTTTTAAAATTCATATGTATATGTTTATCTGGATGAGTTTATGCAGGGTTGCTAATCGTGGGAAAGGATGTATGATCCTTGGAGATGATTCGAAGGAAAGCAGCATGGCATAATGGTGGCCCAGATGAGAGAGACTGATCAATCACTTTCTGATGGTTGACATGACTCGTCACTGAAAGTGATGGATGATTTGTGCCCTATGAAGCCAAAGGTTGAAGATTTCTCAATATCGAAATCCGTGACATCAAGGGGAGGAATTCTTCACAAGCACCTGGGTGTCTAACCATTGTTGCTGCAGGACCCTGGTTGAGAGAAAGCCTGGTGGTAAGTTTCTTACTTTAAAGAAACTTGAAGTATGTCCTTCCTAAGTTGAGAGGGAGTGACGTATGTGATTCTCTAATACATGTGTCATGCACTAGACCAGGACTAATAGCTGTAACTTATAAGCCTTAGTGAAGGCCATGTGGAGAGAAAGGATAGACACATCATTTTGGTCTTCGTCTGGAAGACAAAATAGAGGATTGGGTAATCATCTGACATTCGATACTCTTTGAGAATGAGATAGGGCATCCAAGATAAGAGTAGTCGAGGAACGATATTCTTTGAAGGCTGCCTACCCAAGAGAAGAATAGTCCAAGAAAATCATACTCAGCGAACACTTAGGGAACACTATGGTGTCTATAAGTCATGTGTCTCGCCAACATCATTGCCCATTGTCTCGTTGAGAGATGGGGTTGTTAGTCAAGGCCTTGCACTAGGAAAATGTTGGTTGATATGATGCTATACAGATGCGATTACCAATCCGATTCTTCTTCTAAGATCCTTCAATTTGAAAGTGACCATTTACCTGTATGAACATCTCCCTAGTTATGAGGGAGTGTTGAAAAGTGTAACTAGGATCGGTCTTCATATTGACTATATAATTATGAAAAGAAGAAGACAAAGATAATAAAATGTATTTGTTGTACTTGCTCATGGGTTTCATGAGGAAGAATTGTTAAAATTGGACAACTAGGTCCAAACTCCATGTTGTGATGCTCAGATGAAGATACCAATATTTTTGTTGGGTTCCTCCTTCAGAGAGGTGTAAGATCAATCTAAAATTGATCTTAATCCGATGAGCAGAACATTTATTTTGAATTTATTTTTAATAATTTCAAATATGTTCAGGTCGGCCTTAAGGTTTACACCCCCAACAAATGTGTCACACACCTCAGTGATTGATATAAATAGAGTCAACGTTGAAGGACATTTCACTCATCTCATCCTCACACATCATCTCTCCTCTTCTGATTGGTTCGAGCTCCTTGGAGGCAGTTTTAGTCCACACGTGGAAAAGAAGAACGAAGAGGAAGTTGTCGTTGTTGTTGCTACCTTTGTTGTTTCCGTTGCTGTCATTGGGGCAGCGTTGATGTTTCTGTGGTTGACTTTGAGTTGACCGTGTGGCTATTTTGAGGGTTGTTGTGACACATGTTGGGTTGGCTGACCAACGAGACTTCGCTGGTTGAAGCATCTTGTTGACTGCCGTAACGCACCACCACATTTTTCTGTTTCTGGTTTGTCTTCTATAGATCCACTGGTATGTTCTATCAGCATTTTACTTGATTGTTTATGTGATTGTTGTGGTGAAAAGTAAAGTTGCATCAAGCATAGAACATCTACATAAATTTACATGGTTTCAGAGCTAAGGTGAAGACAAGCCCTAATTTATAGCAATCACCGAAGAAGAAAATGGGTTCCACAAACTATGGCTTCAAGGAGGATGACAAATTGACTGGAAATGATGACTTCCATGCTTGGAAGATGATATTGGATCTCAAATTGGAAGACCAAGATGTCATGGACTATGTGCAGGGTAAAATCCAAGAACCTCCATCCACTGCTACTGTTGCTGCCAAAACAAAGTACAAAAAGGGAGAAATCAAAGTAAAGCTAATGATCAGGGACTCAATTCATAAGAGTTTGGATGCCTACATCTCTGAGTTGGGCACATCCAAGGAGATGTATGATAAGTTGGTCAACATGTTCATGGCCAACAATGCGAATCAAGTCCTATTCTTAAAGAAAGGCAGGGATGAGTTTGTTCAATCATACTTTCTGAAGTTGACCGAGATCAAGAATAATATGTTGGTTGTTGAGGAGACAATAGTTGATCGAGAGATGGTTCTCACCGCACTTGGAGGTCTCTCATCCGAATGGCATGTGTTCAACACTACCATTCTCTATAATAATGTGATACCTGACTTTGACGAAGTACTGTCGAGATGCGTTAAAGAAGAGACAAGAATGAAGGAGTATGAAAATGAAAAGAATGCTGCGTACACTGCTCATTCTAGAAAGAAGAACTTTGGTGGTCCAAAGATCAAAGGAAGAGCAGGGGCACAAGGAAAGAAGGGCAAGTGTTACACTTGTCATAGGCCAGGTCACTATGCTAGAGAATGTCCTTTCAAGAAGGATTCTCCAGATAGTGATGACAACAACAACAACCGGAGGAATGACAATCAAAGGAACAACAGGTTCAAGGGAAAGAGGAAGGCTCCCTCCAGCGGAAATGATCAACCTTTCAAAAGGTCAAGAAATTCTAGGTACGAGGAATCAAATGTTGTCGATAAAAGAAATCAATTCATTCTTGTATCTGCACTCTCTGCTGCATCTCCACGCGACACTATGGATGTCTGGTTGATAGATAGTGGTGCCTCAAGGCACATCACTGGCTTCAAGGAAGCACTCTCTGATATGGTTGAGAAGGATACCAATCTGGAAATTATCCTTGGAGATAATGCCACATATCCCGTGAAAGGGACAGGGACTGTGACCCTCCACTTGTCTCAAGGTCAAGTCCTCCGCTTGCAAGATGTACTCTATGTACCTAATTAGAAGGAGAACCTTGTGTCTATATCGGCCATGGAAAACAAATGTTTACATGTGGCATTCACTGATGGAAAGGTGCACATGTGGAAGAAGAAATTCAAGGAAGCTATCACGTTTGGGTCTAGAATTGATACACTCTACCAGGTTGGAGGAAGTCCACTGGGAGCAATGACATGAGATGTTATCCAACAGACCGATAATGGCACTGAATACGAGACGAACGAGTTCAAGAACTTTTGCAGAGGAGCCAACATCAACAGGGAGACCACAATGTTTGTGGGCTACAGCGAAACTTCGAAGGCCTATAGATTATATGTGCCTGGTCAAAGGGAAGTGGAGATATGCCACGATGTGACCTTTGACGAAGATACTTCCCTGAGGAAAGTAGTCAATCTTCCGAGATCTGAGGAAGATCATGACGCAAGGCCTGGAAATCTAGAAGAACCGAAGGATGAAACAATGCCTGATGTTGAAGGACCAATGGACCCGATTGATCCACCTCCTTCACTGGGAAAGAGACCATCATGGCTCAAGGACACTCTCAAGGATGTTGAGGGACATGCAGCCCAAAAAGGGAGACATTCCATGAAAGCAAGACGCCGAGTAGATACCAAGGGTATCTAGCAGCCACGAGTACTATTGTACAATCCTAGCCTGGATCCTTTGAAGAATTCGTAAAGCATAAAGTCTGGAAGGATGCTATGCACAAAGAGTATGAGTCCATTATGAAGAATGATGTCTGGGATGTGGTTCCAAGACCAAAGAACAAAGCAGTTGTCACCTCGAAATGGCTCTACAAGATCAAATATGGATCTGATGGAAGTGTTGAAAAATTGAAGGCAAGATTCGTTGCCCGTGGCTTCTCGCAAAAGGAAGGCATATATTATGATGACATATTTGCACCTGTGGCCAGATACACCACCATTCAATCTATTATAACCCTTGCTGCTATGCAAGGATGGAGTCTTCATCAGATGGATGTGAAGACCGCATTTCTACATGGTGCGATAAAGGAAGAGGTATATGTGGAGCAACCTCTGGGGTTCAAAGTCCAGGATCAAGACACCCATGTCTACAGGTTGAAGAAAGCCCTCTATGGGCTAAAGCAAGCACCCAGAGCTTGGTACGAGAGGATAGATAGCTACTTGATGAAGTTGGGCTTCACTCGAAGTAATGCTGATCCGAACCTTTACTTCTATGTTGTCAAAGGGAAGCCTCTCATTCTGGTGTTGTAAGTGGATGACCTCTTCCTGACTGTAATATTCCCAATTAGCGATAGTTAATTGGAAATATTAATTTTGACTATTTTGCCTTCTATAGTTAAAATATAAATAAAAGTGAGTTGAGGGGAACATGACTCACTCAAAAATAAAAGTGCATCCCCTAGTAGACACATGTTGTAACTTAAGTGAGCCAAGGGGGCTAAGAGACCACGCGGAGAGGGGGCCCATGTAGAGGGACTGCGCAGGCCAAGATGGAGCACGTGGCAAGAGGAGGCACTGTTGGAGAGTGAGCCTTAGGGTTTGAGGGAGGCTAATGCTATATAGAGGCTAACACTATATAGAGAGGAGAGCCTCCTCATTTTGATCATTCGTTGTTGATGATATTGAGCTGGCCATTTCGACTTCTTGAGCACGCTAGCTGTTTAGCTTGTCTGCAACACTGTTTAGTGCACCGAGTGTCTCTGTTCGGAGATCTCACCCTCAGCCCTAGGGGACTTCGAGTGCCTGCTCGGGTGAGGTAGTTCCATCATTATTTTGCAGGGGATTGGTGTTTGGGTTTTGTGGCGGAGCAGTGCATCCAGAGACTGCGCAGTCTTGAGAGGGAGGACGCAGTCCATTTCAGAGGAGCTCCGGATTGGGTTCTTTTTGGAGGTTTCGAGCCGTGAGATGGAGCAAGGGGCCAGCTCTTGCTATTTGGAGGATTTTGGCAGAGTTTGGGGCAATATTTTGGTGGGTTATATTCAGCCTCAGTGCAGAGCCTTGGGGGATAGCGTAGATCCTCAAGGGGGTGATTTTCGAGGGTCAGCCATTTCAGAAATGCCTTCTGGGTTTTTCTGGGTTTAGTGAGCAGAGGCAGATTCCAGAGTTTCAGCTCATTCTGAGGAGGGGAGCAACCCCAAATCCTCATCTTGTTTCAGTAGTAACAGCTACACGATAGTTTTCTAGCAGCTGGGACGTAGTTCAGAGAGCAGCCATTTCTTGGTCATTCTGAGAGTATTTCTTCACTTGCCTTGAGCAAGTCTAGGTGCCATCACTCTGATCACCTATTGTACTTCATTATATTTCTCAGTATAATAAAATGGCTTAACATTCTCTCTCTACATTTCTGGAGTATTTGTTACACGTTCTATATATTCTATTGTATGCTTACACTACTATTATTTTTCTATCTTTGAGCATTCCAGTTCTATAGCACTTGGTGTGTTTTCCCCATACTCTTAGACAGAGTCTGGAAAGGGCCAAGTAGCCTCCAGATCTCACCCTCTTCTCAGAGGTGAGATATCTGATAAATGCCCTCCCAGTCCATATTTGGTTGGAGTTTGCCTGAGTTCTAGAGATATCCCTGAAACGGGATATTACAGTGGTATCAGAGCATAGTTCTGGCTCAGCCTGTGGAGCTAGTTGTCTAAGACACCGGGGGAGAATCCCTACAATTGTTACAGAGGCAAGAAGTATAGAGATATTGAGCGTAGGTTGGAGAACACCTACGGAGAGGGGGATCATGTTCGGGTGGTGGACACAGAGCAGGAGGAGCCTGAGATTGACGCAGAACAGGAGGAGCCTGTGGTGGACATAGAGAAAGGAGAGCCGATGGCAGATGATAGTGATACAAAACAATTTGGGGAAGAGCTCCTCGGATCAGTACAGGATCTGGCGAGGCAGATCGAGGTGATGGGGCAAAGATTCACCGCTGTGGAAGCTAGACAGCATGAAACCCCAAGGGGTTTCCAGATTGGTGAGGGATCGGGTACATCTCACCATTTGCCGGAGTGTATTGCCACTCAGTGTGATGCTACCCAGCACCAGGCATCACATGCACCCACACGTTCCACTATGCCCACTTTTCTAGGGGCAGACACAGGGGCAAGAGCACAGCATGAGTCGGAGCCTGGTCACATGGGTGACTATTTTGCGGAGTACTAGGCATATGGGCAGGAGTTCAGGGATGCCCTTTCATTCAGAGATTTTGTTCAGCTCCAGCGGGACAGCAGACCCCGCAATCATCACAAAGGGCACCGGCATTATCACGATGGGGACACCCAGCGTACAGCGAGCCGATTCCATTTGCCAACATTTGATGGCTCATCAAACAGTTCGGCAAAGTCTTGGGTGGAGAAGTTGGATATATATTTCCAGCTTAACCAGATGGCAGAGTTGGAGGCCATCAAGGTGGCTACGTTGCATTTGGATGGTGAGGCCCAGGACTGGTGGTTCCATGGGATGGTGACATTCGGGCATTCTACAGTGACTACATATGCCGAGTTCACCCGGAGGCTGATAGAGAGATTTGACCGGAGGGATCCGGAGGAGCATTTTGTTGAGCTGACAAGGCTCAAACAGACCAGGAGCCCGGAGACATATATTGCAGATTTCTTGAGGGTTTCAGTGATGGTGCCAAATCTATCCATGGCAACAAAGATGATGCTTTACCTTCCGAGAGGACGCAGGCACCGAGAGACACGGATGTGTGCTGCTGGCAAAGCACATTTTATTGAGGTCTTCTCCGAGAGCAACGGGGAAGAGGATGAGTATGAGGATGGGGAGGCAGGAGACAGTCAGACAGCGCAGGATCATTTGCCACCTCCACCTCCAGGAGCAGGAGGTGCAGCTTTTGCACCCACAGGGGGGGGCCCTTCCAGCATTGTGAGGAGTACCCAAGTATTTGACACTGCGTGTCCGAGGGACAGTACGGGGGCAGCAAGTTTCAGTTTTGGTAGACAGTGGGGCAACCCACAACTTCATCGATGCATAGATGGTTGAGCGGAGAGTCATACCGACAGAGAGCTTCGATGGATTCTCAGTGTTGGTCCCAGGAGATCAGACAATGCAGTGTGCCAGATATGTTCCAGAGCTGGCTGTGACGATGGGTACCTACACAGTGACCAATCACTTTTTCGTGGTCAACATACCAGATACCAATGTGGTACTAGGTGTTCAGTGGCTGATTACCTTGGGGAAGGTCACCACAGATTGGGAGGCCTTGGAGATGGAGTGGGATGATAACAAGATCGGGAAGCATGAGAAGATACGTGGGATGCACACTTACCCACCCTAGACTGTTTCAGCTCACTGGATGGAGGCAGACTTTTGGAAGGGAGACATAGAGTGGGTGGTTGAGATGCGGGCATCAGAGGCAGGGACTACCGGGCAGACAGTTCATCCGGATATACAGGCCATCCTTGACAGATATGACACGGTGTTTGGGGATATACCACCAAGCCAGCCACCAGATCGGGGGTTTGAGCACACGATTGAGTTAGAGCAGGGTATCCAGGCCGTTATTACCACACCATATAGGCACCCCAAGGCCTATCGGGATGAGATTGAGTGGGCCATCCAGGAGTTGCTGGCTCTTGGACACATTCGACCGAGCACCAGTCCTTTTGCTTCTTCTGTGGTGTTGGTGAAGAAGAAGGACGACACATTGAGGATGTGCATTGATTAGAGGGCCCTGAACAAAAAGACCTTGAAGAACAGGAACCAGACACTGAGGATTGATGAGCTTATGGATGAGTTGAGGGGAGCACAGTTCTTCTCAAAGATTGATTTGAGATCTGGGTACCATCAGATTCGCGTAAGGGAGCAGGATGTTCCCAAGACCGCTTTCAAGTGTCATTATGGCCACTTTGAGTTCTAGATTATGCCATTTGGGCTAACCAACGCCCCAGCTACTTTCCAGTCTTGCATGAACCATATCTTCCACAGTCATCTGAGAAAGTTTGTATTGGTCTTTTTCGATGATATACTGATATATAGCAGGACTTGGGAGGAGCATCTCCAGCATATAGAGGTAGTGCTACATATCTTGGAGGAGCAACAGTTCTATGCTAAGATCTCCAAGTGTGAGTTTGGGATGACGAAGATGTTGTATTTGAGTCACATCATTGGAGTGGACGGAGTGAGGGTCCACGAGGAGAAGATCAGGGCCATCAGAGATTGGCCAGAGCCGAGGAACGTGACAGAACTTCGGGGATTCATTGGTATCTGCACTTATTACAGGAAGTTCATCAAAAGTTTCTCTCAACTTGCTGCACCCCTTACAGATTTGACGAAGAAGGGGGCATTCAGTGGGTCAGATACAGCGCAGCGGGCCTTTGACAGGCTCAAGGAGGTTATGAGCAGTTGTCAAGTGCTTGCATTACCAGATTTTACGCAGCCTTTTGTTTTAGAGTGTGATGCATTGGGAGAGGGGATCGGTGCAGTTTTGATGCAAGGAGGCCACCCTATAGCCTACAAGAGTCGGAAACTCCTTCCTCATGAGCGGTTGTGTCCTATACACGACAAGGAGATGCTGGCCATTATGCATGCATTGGCCAAATTCCGGCAGTACTTGCTGGGTAACAGGTTCAGGGTGAGGACTGATCACAACAGCCTCAAGTTCTTTTTGGAGCAGAAACAGCTACAAGAGAGGCAGCAGAAGTGGATTAATAAGATCCAAGCTTATGACTTTGACATTGAGTATGTCAAGGGGAAGAACAATGTGGTAGCTAATGCACTTTCACGTAGACAAGCCACGTTGTCTCTGATGAGTTTGGATACAGATTGGAGGGCTCGACTTTTGGTGGAGTACTCCAAGGACAGATTTGCCTGTGAGGTTTTGGATGGTCAAGTGGCAGATGACAGGTACAGGGTGATCGATGAGATCATCTACTACAGAGACAGGATCTTCTTGACTGAAGGCTCACAGCTCAAGAAGAAGATACTTCAGGCGTCACATGACTCACCATTGTCCGGCCATCAGGGGTTTACCAAAACCTACCGAACCATTAGAGAGAGGGTCTCTTGGAAGGGCCTCAAGGAGGACGTGCTCCAGCATATCAGGGAGTGCGAGGTTTGCCAGAGGAACAAGGGAGAGATGAGTCATCCCGCAAGTTTATTGCAGCCTCTTCCCATTCTGGAGGGGAAATGGGAGAGCATTTCGATAGACTTCATCACAGGTTTGCCCATGGTGCAGGGCAAGGACTGCATATACGTCGTCGTTGATCGGCTGACGAAGTATGCACACTTTTTCACCATATCCGCACACTATTAAGCAATGCAGGTGGCAGAGCTGTTCTTCAGAGAGATTTTCAGGTTGCATGGTCTTCCCAAGACCATCATCAGTGATAGGGACAGCCGCTTTATAGGCGGATTCTAGCAGGAGCTTTTCCAGCTAGTGGGGATAGAGTTGACACCGAATACCAGCTACCACCCACAGACAGATGGGCAGACAGAGATAGTTAACAAGTGGCTATAGGGCTACTTGCGTAACTATGTTAGTGGGCAGCAGAGGACATGGCTGAAGTGGCTCATCTGGGGGAGTACTGCTACAACAACACACATCACATGTCCATCAGTATGACTCCGTTCTATGCTTTGTATGGATACCATTCCTTATCTTTTGCTGATGTGATGTTTGGTGCTAGCAAGGCTCCGAGAGCCAAAGATTGGATCCAAGAGAGTCAGTATATCCTCCGAGCCCTTAAGGATAACATGGCTACAATGCAGAACCAGCAGAAGTTGTATGCCGACAGGGGTCGGGTGGAGAGACAGTTTGAGGTAGGAGCCTTGGTCTACCTACGTTTGCAGCCATACCGACAGTCGTCACTGAAGCAGAAGAGAGCTGAGAAGCTCAAGCCCTGCTTTTATGGGCCATACAGTGCGATACGCAGGGTTGGACAAGTTGCTTATGAGTTGGTGCTACCCCAAGACAACAAGATTCATAACATTTTCCATGTATCATGCCTGAAGAAGGCATTAGGGCAGTAGGTGATAGTGACAGATGAGCTACCACCTACGGATGATGAGGGGCATTTGGTGTTGCAGCCAGAGGCCATTATTGATACCAAGGAGAGACAACTGCGAAGCAGGACAGTCCGAAAATTCTTAGTGAGGTAGAAGAATTTGCCAAATGATGATGCCACTTGGGAGAGTGAGAAGATCTTGCAGCATCCATCACTACAGTTGCTTGGGGTCAAGCAACATTTTGCCGGGGGAGACTGTAATATTCCCAATTAGCGATACTACAGTTGCTTGGGGTCAAGCAACATTTTGTCAGGGGAGACTGTAATATTCCCAATTAGCGATAGTTAATTGGAAATATTAATTTTGACTATTTTGCCTTCTATAGTTAAAATATAAATAAAAGTGAGTTGAGGGGAACATGACTCACTCAAAAATAAAAGTGCATCCCCTAGTAGACACATGTTGTAACTTAAGTGAGCCAAGGGGGCTAAGAGACCACGCGGAGAGGGGGCCCATGTAGAGGGACTGCGCAGGCCAAGATGGAGCACGTGGCAAGAGGAGGCAATGTTGGAGGAGGTGAGCCTTAAGGTTTGAGAGAGGCTAACGCTATATAGAGAGGAGAGCCTCCTCATTTTGATCATTCGTTGTTGATGATATTGAGCTGGTCGTTTCGACTTCTTGAGCATGCTGGCTGTTTAGCCTGTCTGTAGCACTGTTTAGTGCACCGAGTGTCTCCATTCGGAGATCTCACCCTCAGCCCTGGGGGACTTCAAGTGCCTGCTCGGGTGAGGTAGTTCCATCATTATTTTGCAAGAGATTTGGTGTTTGGGTTTTGTGGCAGAGCAGAGCTTTCAAAGACTGCGCAGTCTTGAGAGGGAGGACGCAGTCCATTTCAGAGGAGCTCCAGATTGAGTTCTTTTTGGTGGTTTCGAGCTGCGAGATTGCGCAAGGGGCCATTCCTTGCTATCTGGAGGATTTCGGCAGAGTTTGGGGCAGTATTTTGGTGGTTCCTATTCAGCATCAGCGCAGAGCCTTGAGGGACAGCGCAGATCCTCAAGGGGGTGATTTTCGGGGGTCGGCCATTTCAGAAATGCCTTCTGGGTTTTCTGGGTTTGTTGAGCAAAGGCAGGTTCCAGAGTTTCAGCTCATTCTGAGGAGGGGAGCTGCCCCAAATCATCATCTTGTTTCAGCAGTAGCAGCTACACGGCAGTTTTCCAGCAGCTGGGACGCAATTCAGAGAGCAGCCATTTCTTGGTCATTCTGAGAGTATTTCTCCACTTGCCTTGAGCAAGTCTAGGTGCCATCACTCTGATCACCTATTGTACTTCATTATATTTCTCAATATAATAAAATGGCTTAGCATTCTCTCTCTATTTCTGGAGCATTTGTTATACATGTTATCTATGCTATTGTATGTCTGCATTACTGTTATTTTTATATCTTCGGGCATTCTAGTTCTATACCACTTGGTGTGTTTTTCCTCATACTCTTAGACAGAGTCTGGAAAGGGCCAGGTAGCCTCCAGATCTCACCCTCTTCTCAGAGGTGAAATATCTGGTAAACGCCCTCCCAGTCCATCTCTGGTTGGAGTTTGCTTGAGTTTTAGAGATATCCCTGAAACGGGATATTACACTGACAAGTGCTGACCCTCTCATTCATCAGTGCAAGAGGGAGCTCGCTGCTGAGTTCGAAATGAAGGACCTAGGACTAATGCACTATTTCCTAGGCCTGGAGATCTGGCAGAGACCTGGCAAGATTTTCCTTTCTCAAGAAAATACATTGTGAAGCTTCTGGAAGATTTAGTATGGTGGACTGTAAGTCCGGGTCGACACCAATGGAGCTCAACTTTAAGAAGTTGAGTGGCAGCGCTGCTGGGCCCGTGCTAGCAAATCCTACTGAGTATCTTCAACTCGTAGGGGCCAGGATGTTCTTAGTGAACACCCGTTCGGACGTATGTTGTGCAGTGAACACTTTGAGTCAACACATGGTTGATCATAACTTTCACTGGGTTGGTGCCAAGAAACTCTTGAGATATCTCTGGGGCATGATAGACCATGGGCTGAGATACACTACCAGGAGCATGACACTCCTTGGATATATTGATGTCAATTGGGCTGGCAGTGTGGTGGATCGTAAGAACACATCTGGATGTTGCTTCACACGTAGATCTGCTTCGGGCAGGAAACGAAAGTCGGTAGCCTTGAGCACCACTGAGGCCGAATACATTGCAGCATGTATTGCCTGTTGTGAAGTCACTTGGTTGCGAAAGCTCTTCAGTGAGCTATTCAAGCATGTGCTAGATGCCACCGTTATCCTTTGTGATAACTTGAGGGGGATTCGTTTGTCATAGAATCCTGTGTTCCACGAACGATCCAAGCATGTTGATGGCTAGTACCACTTTATCCAGGATATGGTACAGCGAGGCACCGTAAGGCTCGATCGTATAGGAACTGATGAGCAAGTCGCAGATATTCTCACAATGCCCTTGGGGAAGGTCATGTTCCTAAACTTCCATGAGAATCTTGGAATCGTGGAACGACCCTATTCTGAGGGTCTTGTTGGACGATGAGCTCTGGGAGCTCTGGGGGGGCCTTGGGGATAGTTCCTCGATGCTATAAGCATACACAGGGCTAGGATTACCGAACCTTGTGGTGCTTCTGCCCCGCCTTTATGATATTTGAGTAGGTTCACCTCTCATGTTCTATGCCCTGTATGCATCCTACCCACTGAGTTCCGGACTCATGGGAAGTACCTCTCATTTGGCCAATGAGGTGGGAAAAGCTAGAGACTAGTAGGAAATACTGATGGACGCATCAGAGATTGTCGTACTCTCTATCTAGGATGGCACGTGTCCAACCACTTGATCTGGGATCAAGTCTAGTGAGGTTTCAGACCTCCTACTGAATTTGGGTTAGATGAACCAAATTCGGGTTGGTATGTGACTCTTTGAGTCCATGTGAGGTTTCAGACCTCCAACTGACTTCGGGTCAATGAGACTAACTTCAGGTTAGTATATATGACTCTCTAGAGTCCAAGTGAGGTTTCGGACCTCCTATTGACTTCGGGTCAGATAAACCAACTTCGGGTTGGTATGAGACTCTTTGTGAGTCCTATAGATGTTTCGGACCTCTGGGCTGAATCTGTCAATCGAGAATGATGTATTTGTGACTGACCCATTACTGTTCTGAAATAAAGAGGCCAGCAAAGCAAGTTACGGCAGGATGACGCACGATGTTTGATTGCACAGGTGGATGGAGTTCTCCCTAGTTGAGAGGGAGTGTTAAAATTGGACAACTAGGTCCAAACTCCATGTTGTGATGCTCAGATGAAGATACCAATATTTTTGTTGGGTTCCTCTTTCATAGAGGTGTAAGATCGATCTAAAATTGATCTTAATGCGATGAGCAGAACATTTATTTTGAATTTATTTTTAATAATTTCAAATATGTGCAGGTCGGACTTAAGGTTTTACACCCCCAGCAGATGTGTCACACACCTCAATGATTGATATAAATAGAGTCAGCGTTGGAGGACATTTCACTCATCTCATCCTAACACATCATCTCTCCTCTTTTGATTGGTTCGAGCACCTTGGAGGCAGTTTCAGTTCACACGTGGGAAAGAAGGACGAAGAGGAAGTTGTTGCCATTGTTGTTGTCGTTGTTGTTGCTGTCGCTGTCGTTGCTGTTGTTGGGGCAGCGTTGACTTTTCTGTGGCTGACTTTGAGTTGACCGTGTGGCTATTTTGAGGGTTGTTGTGACACATGCTGGGTTGGCTGACCAAGGAGACTTTGCTAGTTGAAGTATCCTGTTGACCGTCGTAACGCACCACCACATTTTTTTTGTTTTTGGTTTGTCTTCTATAGATCCACTGGTATGTTCTATCAGCATTTTACTTGATTGTTTATGTGATTGTTGTGGTGAAAAGTAAAGTTGCATCAAGCATAGAACATCTACATAAATTTACAAGAATTTTATTATAGGTTAATAGACTTCTTCTTGATGTCTATTTAGGGTTTGTCTTCTGTTTATAAATGTAAATAGAGTCATGTATATGAAGAGAATTATCATCATTAAAAGCTCCAAGACCTTGTCATGAACCTTGTAAAAGAAAGGCTCTAATAGCCCTCAAGATAGCTCTCCTTCAAACGTTGGAAAAGATGAAATATAGTTGGCACTATATGCAGTGAGAAGTCGGCCTCATAACAGTCATGTTGGCTCACAAAATAGTCACATCGGTTCACAAGTCAGGGCGGCTTATATACAGGGGCAAACAACTATATATACCCTAGCAAACTTCACAGAAAACACAGAATTTTTTCGGTCATCTCTGAAGTTTAGGGCGGATTACAAGAAGAATTTCAGTGTGGATTTTTTAGGAGTTTCCGAACTAGTTAAGTGCGGATCAACCTGAAGCAGCCACAGCATTGAAGTGTGGATCATCCTGACGCAGCTACAGCATTTGAAGTGCGAATCTGTCCAAGTGTAACAGTAGTGTTGAAGTGCGAATCTGTCCAAGTGCTAGAGCAATGTTAAAGTCTGGATCAAACTAAGAAAGGTTTGTGGACTGTCTAGAAGTGAAAGAGTTGATCAAAGGTAACATTGGTATCCAATTCCAGTTCAAGAAAGGTTGTCTCGCTCCAGGGGTAACATTGGTATCCCTGGCTCTAGGAGCCTAATTCTTGTGTCTCGTGTCTTTTGGTAATTGAATTGATGAAAGATTTAATAAGCTAACGAAGGGAAGATATAAGTAACTCAAGTAACCTCACAAGTAATTATCAACAAGAGAAATTATACTTACTTGAATTAAGATACTTGGGGCTTTAGGGGCAGCGGTGGGGGTTTCTAAGGCCATATCCGCGCTGAGTTCTATAAATCCTGTTCAAGGGTGTGGATCAGTCAGAAATTTGGCACCAGAACTTCAGGTTAATTGGAGATTTGATTTCTTTTATTCTTTGTCGGGTTTCGCAGATCTAGAACCCAGATTCGCTGTACTCATAACTACTTAATAATAAACCCTCATATCTGCTGCACCAATTTTCCCGCTTTGGTTTTTTCCGGGGACTTGTGTCTAAAAATCCATGTGTCACTTCGTTGCATGAGCGTATTATTTAGTAAATGATCTGCATGTGTAGGTTGTAGTAGTGTTTATTTCGTTATTTTCTGAATCTAATTTCTGAAAGTAACTTGTATTAATTAAATCAAGTAGGAGAAATAAACCAATACACTGCAATAGAATTTTCACATGGTATCGGAGCGATAGCAGATCAAGCTGAATCTCCAGCAATCAGCTAAAGAAATATTTTTTTGTAGGGTGGCAGAAGAAGCAGCAGATCCGGAAAGGGCATCTTGACAACAGGAGAATGCAGATCCAAAAGAGGACAGCGTCGAAGCTGCAGAAGGCCTTCAAGCTTACACAGACCCTTCCCAGGGCAGCGTAAGGACTACATCACCTAGTCTGGGGTTACGCAGTCCAATTCTCAGCAGCGCCGAGACTGCGTTGGGCCAACCAGTGAGACGTTGTCCAGTCATTTCTCCAGTTGCGGAAGAAGTTTGCCAAGATCCGGAAGCAGTGCTTCAAATCTATAGTAGTGTTGGTGGGGTAGAGATTCTGCAGGTGCAGAATTGTGCCTAGCTAAGGCAACAAAGGCGGGAGGAAGACAGTTACTCAGCAGATCTGAGATTCGATCAGGAGGATCGGAGAGTACTGTTCATTTGTGTTCAGCGGAAGCAACTACTAGAGGGTTTCTAGTCACCAAGAAACATAGATCCAGAGGGAGAAGTATTGTTTTTGTCAAATCTGAGCAAAGATGGCTCGATATGCACTGAGGGATCAAGATAGATTGGACGGCATATCCAATTATGTTATCTGGAGGGCCAGAACCCTCTCAATTCTGGATGAGTATGGTCTCAAAGAGCATGCAGAGAAGGTTCTTGATGTACCAACCGATGCAGATCCTCTCAAGAAGTATGAACGAAATCAAGAGCAGACGAAGCGTTTGATCATATTGTTGGGGAACACTACAGCAAATGACATGTGGGTAGCCTTGGACACAATATACCAAGGAGGCTTCGTACAAAGAAGAATGCTTCTGGAGAACCAGATGCGGTTGTTCCAAATGATGAAGGGCAAAGAGATAGATCCATTCCTCTTCAAGCTTCAAGCCATCCGAGGAGCTGGTTGGCATCGGTGCTACTTCATTTGAGGGGCTCTTAGTGAGGACTGCTCTGAATGCAGTCTCGGAAGATTGGGAAATGTTTGTCTAGAGCATTCTGGGAAGGGCAGCGTTACCATCTTGGACTGACATGTGGGCTATCCTCTGCCAAGAGGAGATCAGGAGGGTCACCAAGCATATATCAGTGGAAAAAGCGGAAAGGCCAAAGTCAAGGAAGAGGAGGAGGATGCAGCGCTTGCATCAAGGGACAAAAAACAACAAGGGGAGAAGAAGAAGGACCTTACCATGGTCAGATGCTTTAACTTTGGTGATCTTGGACATTTCTCCAACAGTTTTCCTAAGAAGCAGGACAAAGGCTCTTCTGATTCCAAGGCTGCGGTAGCAAAGGATGATGGCTCCGATGATGATGCAGCCATGAGTGCTCATGTGCCTTAAGAGAAGAGGTGCGGTGACATGGATTTGTAGAGCATCTACAGACAATGGCGGGATCCTTGAGTCAGCCCTACTCTTGCATCACATACGGCTATAGGAGCCTTAAGACAATAGAGGGATGAGTCGAGAGATGGTTGCAGAAGGCCACATTGAAGCGGAAGAGGGGGTTGAAGAGTTGAAGAGGGAGTAGCATAATGCAGAGGCAGCAACAGCGTGGAGACAGCAACGCAAAGGGGCTGATGGGATTTCAGCAGCGCAGAGAAGTTATGCTCACGCAGTGCAGTGTTGCGGCATGACAGTGTCTCCAGGAGGACAGCGTGAATCAACATCCAGGGAGCTTTAATGGTGGAGGGCAACTTGACTTATCTATCAAACAGTTGGGTAGAGTTCTTTCAGTTGCTTACTTCTCAGCAACTGAGTTGCAGTGCAGCAGTTAGCAGTGGCAGTGCTATGGGCAACATGATGCAGCAATTTGAGAGGGAGTTGTAGTACAGATGTGGCAATGT
Organism: Pinus albicaulis; assembly: GCA_034641835.2. Classification (NCBI taxonomy): domain Eukaryota; kingdom Viridiplantae; phylum Streptophyta; class Pinopsida; order Pinales; family Pinaceae; genus Pinus; species Pinus albicaulis. Next base: position 985,206,408 of record CM076569.1, read on the forward strand.
TAGTGGCAGTGGCATGGGCAGCAGTACAGAGAGCAGCAATGCAGTGGATGGAAGGTAGCAGGCCAAGCATTAGCAGCACAGAATCCAGCGTCAAGATCTTGTAGTGCATGGTGTGGATGCATTGCTAGAGTACACTTTCCTAGAGCACACTCCGTGCTAAGAGGGAGTGTTGAGATTTTGTATAGTTGGTGTAGCATCGGGTGTGCTCTAGCCCTGAAATTTTGTGGAGGGGCTAGGTCACACTTGATCTCCAAAACCCAAAAAGGGATTTGAGAAATTTCAGTTGGTGTTCAAGTTATTCAAATAATTAATTATTTTAATGGATTTCTTAAGTCTAAACTTAGGAAAACTAAATAATCAAAGTGAATTAATTAACATGTGCTGAAATGTTCTAAAAGACACGGATCAAGCAGTCTTTTAATTTCAGTCGTTGATGAATGTTTTAGTCTCGGCCGCTGATGAGATTATCGAAAAAGTATAAGAGAGGCTTGAGGGTCAGTTGGAGACACACACACACAGAGGCAGAGCTGAGAGACTGATTTGGAATTCTAGGGCGGGGTTTGCTAAGAATTTCCGAAGGAAGTTTTCTGCAGCGAGGGGTAGTATTGGCCAAGGGAATGATCTGAACGCAAGAGGGCTTCTAGGAGTGTGTCACCTTTCCAGGGGTTACGCAGTCCCTCTCCGGGCAGCGCAGTGGCATTCTGAGGCTAGCAGGACTGACGCTAGAGCTTCAGGGGCAGCGCTAAGGGTTTCTAGGGACAGATCCGAGCTGAGTTCTATAAATCCCGTTCGAGGGTGTGGATCAGTCAGATATTTGGCACTAAAACTTCAGGTTAGCTACAGATTTGATTTATTTTATTCTCTGTCGGGTTTTCCAGATCTAGAACCCAGATTTATTGTACTCAGAACTATTTAATAATAAACCCTCATATCTGTTGCACTGGTTTTCCCGCTTTGGGTTTTTCCGAGGACTTATGTCCAAAACTCCATGTGTCACTTTGTTGCATGAGTGTATTATTCAGTAAATGATCTACATGTGTAGGCTATAGTTGTGTTTATTTCGGTATTTTCTGAATCTAATTTCTGAAAGTAACTAGTATTAATTAAATCAAGTAGGAGAAATAAACCAATACACTGCAATAGAATTTTCACATTTCACCCCATTTGTCTAGCATAAATAGATGATGTGACCTCTCATTTTCTCCACCAAGCAAGAGCTGCTGAAAATTGCAAGAGTTGTTGAAAATTGTAACTAAGTTCGGTCTTCATAATAACCTAATTGTCATCATGACATTGTACATTCTTTATAAAGAAATAAAGAGAAATTATATTATTATTTTGGAGTATGGGTTTCATACTCAAGTTTGAGTCAAAAGCATGTTCCTCGTGCTTTTAGGTTTTATAGGTCTTTCTAGGTCTTTCGAGGATAAAGAACATTATTTGTCATGAGTCATACTCCCATTTGGACTCTTTGTAATGAAGAAAGAAATTTATTTTATCAAGGAAGAGCTATTTTGTATCCCAAGACCAAGTTGGCCCAAGAGCAAGATCAAGTTGGCCTAAAGGAGAGGGTTATTCGACCCCTAAAGGAGGTTATAAATACAAAGGAGCTCAATCTCATTTAAAGACTCACTCAAGTCAAGTTCGATCTGCAATAGCGAAGGAGAAGAAGAATGTAATGTTCCCAATTTTTGTGAGTGCAAAATTCACTGAGGCGTTTTGCCAATTTTTGGTGCTATTAAATATAATGAAGAAAATATTATTTTGTGGGAGAAAAGTGAAAATTATTACTTTAATGAAGAATGGTGGCAAAGTAATATTTTATTAGTGGAAGGTGGGGGCCACAAAGGGAGAGGGCTAGCAATTACAAATAGAGCTTGGAGGCCTCCATTTGGTATCTTTTGATTATCAGACAATTTAACACTAGTTCTCTTGAGTTGTTTAGCCAAGACAAACTGTGTTGTTCAGCACAAGGAATTTCCGAGCAGGAATTCCACCCTCATTTCGGAGAACTTCGAGTGTCTACCTAGTGAGGCAATTTGGGGAGATCAATTCAGAACTCCCATTGGACATCATTGCAGGAGTTTACTCAGTAGTGCACATTTCTTGAGCGCAAACGTTTTTTTGTGGAGCACATTGTGGGAGCACGCGTGGGTTAGAGACTCTAGGCTTTTGCAGGGAATTTTCTTATTGTTAGACCGGAGTTTGGATAACGATTCGCCTTGTTGGATTGGAGGTTACCTGGGTTGCTTTTTCTATCTTTTGGCAGGAGCGCAGCAGCTATTTGACAAAGTGTTGCACAGAGGTCTAAAGAAGTGGAGTCGGGAGAGATAAGGGTTGAAGATAGGAGGTATTTCTTGTTGAGATTTTGGGATAGCATCGGGTTTGCTCTAGCTCTGAAACTTTGTGGAGGGGTTGGAACACACAAGATTTCCAAGACCCAAAAAGCGTTTGGAGAAATTCCATCTAGTGTAAAAGTATTCAAATAATTAAATTTTTTAAAGGGAACCCTAAGTCTAACTTAGGGAAATTAAAAAATTGAAGTGAATTTATTTACACATGTGATGAAATGTTCTAAGTGACGTGGATCAAGCATTCTTTTAATCTTAGTCGTCGATTAAAGATTAGATCACGGTCGTTGGTTTCCCAACGAGAAAAGTATAAAGGAAGGGCTAGGGGTCGGTTGGAGGACACACACAGTGGATGCACTGAAGCTAAGTCGAATTTCTAGGGCAGGGTTTGCTAAGGAATTTGAAGTGACTTTGCAGCGCAATGAGGGGCAGAGATCGACAAGGGATGATCTGATCCAAGGTCAATAGTACAGCAACAGAGAGGCAGCATCGTACCAGGGCAGCGCAGAGGCGAGCAGGAAGGATGCAGCACAACAAAGCTGACGTAGAGGCCACGCAGAGGATGACGCAGACACTTCTGGTTAACACAGAGGCAGCGAAAAGACCTTTAGAGTGACACAGAGCCTGCGTTGGGCTAGAGGGGCTGATGCAGTTGCAGGAAGAGCAGCGCAAGGGTTCCAATGGGCTAGAAGGGGCTCGTTATCTGTAATTCCTGACTAAGGGTGTGATTCAGCCATATTTTTTGCCTCTGAGTGATAAGGTACAGTTGTCGTGTATTTTCTATGTAGGGCAAACCGTTTCTGGTGCCCAAAATGTTGTATTCAGATTCTGCATAATAATAAAACCCTTTAGAGTTGTCGCACTGGTTTTCCTGCATTGGGTTTTACCAGGGACATTTGTCCAAAAAATCTGTGTCATTTGTTACATGTGCGTGATGTTCAGTAAATGATCTGTATTTGTGCAGCCTTCTATTTGTGTTTACTTCGAAGTTTTTTCTGAATATTCAGTTAAAATATCTTGTGTTATAAATCAAGTAGAAGTAAATCAATAGTTAGCAGTAGGATTTGTGTAATAAGGATTCAGAATTTTTCACATGGTATCAGAGCATTGCAGATCAAGCTGATCCATCAGCAAAGCGACTAAAGATATTGGCTGCAGGAAGGGCAGTTGAAGCAGCACGGATCCGGAAGAAGGCAACGCAACACCAGAGGGATAGCAGGCCCTGCAACGGTGACGTAGAGTCAGTCTGCTCAAGCAGAAGCTGACGCGACACCAGGAGAGGGATGTTGAGCCATTCTGCTCACGCAAAGGCTAACGCAACACCAAGAGGGTGACGCAGTCCGAGTTGGGGAGTCATTGTGCAGCTTGGCGAGACCAGAAGTGCAGTTTCTAATCTTCAGAAGTTGCTGTTGTGGCGCAGGTTCTGTCACTGCAGAACAGTGCCTAGAAAAGGTGACAAAAGCGGGAGGAGAACAGTCGCTCAGCAGATTCTCTAGCCAAGGAATCTGAGTTTGATCAAGAGGACTGATCATAGAGGACTGATTCATCAGAATCCGTGAAGGATTTCCGGGAGGGAAATCATTTGTCAAAGGGAGCAAGTTCTCTAGAAGGGTTCTTTCACCAAGAAGCCCAGATCCAGTCTTTTGTTGAGTATAGCAACAGAAGAAGGGAGAAGAGATTGTGTTTCGACAAATTGAGCAGAGATGGTTTCTCATGGACAGAGAGATCAAGATAGGTTGGATGGTGTGTCCAACTTTGTCATCTCGAGAGCTAGAATCCTAACAGTCCTGAATGAGTACGACATCAAGGACCATGCAGAAAATGTCCTAGTTGTTCCAACCGATGTTGATCCTCTGAAGAAGTTCAACGAGAATCAGGCGCAGGCTAAGCGCTTGATCATGGATGGAGTAAAAGATCACGTGATACCACATATTGCCGAGAAGAACACGGCAAACGAGATGTGGAGAACATTAAACACGATGTATCAGGGAAGCTCCGTCCAGAGGAAGGTGCTTCAGGAGAATCAGATGCAGTTGTTCCAAATGCAGAAGGGGGAGGAAACCGATCCCTTCCTCTTTAGACTGCAGACTATCAGTGACCAGTTGATTGCCATGGGGTCAACTCCGGATGAAGGGCTCATGGTGAGGACTGCCCTGAATGCAATCACCGATGAATGGGAGACATTTTTCCAAAGTATCTTGGGCAGAGCAGCGCTACCATCTTGGGTGGACATGTGGGCAATCCTTCGTCGGGAGGAAATCAAGAGGATAACCAAGAAGCAAAGCAGCAACGGAGGAGCCAAGGTGAAGAAACAGGAGGAGGTAGATGTAGCCCTTGCATCTAAGGGATAGAGGCAGCAAGGGAAGAAGAAGAAGGACCTCTCCAAGGTCCGTTGCTTCAGGTGTGGTGAACTTGGACACTTCAACAACACTTGTCCTAAGCGGAAGGACAAGGAAACATCTGATTCCAAGGCAGCAGCAGCGAAAGGGGACAATGGTAGTGAGGATGATGTGGTCATGAGTGCTCATGTGCCTCGAGAGGAGAGGTGGGGCGATATTGATCTGTAGAGCAGCTACAGATGTCAGGCGAGATCAGTGCCCAAACTCTTGGATCACATACAAGCTACGGGAGCCTTAAGACAGTAGCAGGATGGCTGGAGCAGTGGGTGCAGAAGATCATGGAGAAGCAGAGGCAGCGTTGGGATGCTGAAGTCCGAAGCAGCACAGAGGAGAGGCAGCAATAGCGTGGAAGCAGCAGTGCAGAGGCTGATGGGATTTCAACAACACAGAGGTAGTGCTTACATAGTGCAGTACAGCAGACAGCGCAGTGCTTCAGAGAGACAGCAGCAGAGCATGCTTCAGTGATGAGATGCAGCCCGACTGAATTGTTTGTCAGTTGTTGTGTGATTTTCCTTCAGTTGCTTACTTCTCAGCAACTGAGTTGTAATGCAGCAGTTGGCAGTGGAAATGTTATAGGCATCATGATGCAAATATTTGAGAGGGGGTTGCGGTACAGATGTGGTAGTGTTACTGATAGTGACATGGGTGGCAGTACAGAAAGAAGTAGCGCAGTGGATGGAGGGCAGTAGGCCAAGCATCAAGCAGCATGGAGACCAATGCTAGAGATCAGGGCAATTCTTCATTGTGGAAGTATTGCTAGAGCACACTCCTCGCTAAGAGGGAGTGTTGAGATCTTGGGACAGCATCGGGTGTGATCTAGCTCCGAAACTTCGTGGAGGGGCTGGAACACACGAGATCTCCAAGACCCAGAAATCGTTGGAGAAATTCCATCTAGTGTAAAAGATATTAAAATAATTAAAAATTTTAATGGGGACCCTAAGTCTAACTTAAGGAAATTAAAAAATTAAATTGAATTAATTTATACATGTGATGAAATGTTTTAAGTGACATGGATCAAGCATTATTTTAATCTTAGTAGTCGATTAGAGATTAGATCACGGTCGTGGGTTTCCCAACGAGAAAAGTATAAAGGAAGGGCTTGCAGTCAGTTGGAGGACACACACACAACAGATGCACTGAAGCTAAGTCGAATTTATGGGGTTGGGTTTGTTGAGGAATTCGAAGTGACTTTGCAGTGCAGTGAGGGTCAGAGATCAGCAAGGGATGATCTGATCCAAGGCCGAGAATACAGCAGCAGAGAGGCAGCATCGTACCAGGGCAGCGCAGAGGCCAGCAGGAGGGATGCAGCCTAGCCAAGTTGACGCAGAGGCCACGAGAGGGTGACGCAGACCTTTCTCGGTAACGCAGAGGGAGCACAGAGGCCTTTAGAGTGATGCAGAGCCTGCACAGAGACTGCGTTCGGCTAGAGCAGCTGACGCAATTGCAGGAAGAGTTACGCTGGGGTTCCAGTTGGCCAAAAAGGGCTCATTATCTGTAATTCCCGACTAAGGGTGTGATTCAGCCATATTTTATGTCTTCGAGTGATAAGGTACAACAGCCATGTATTTTCTTTGTAGGGAAAACCGTTTCTAGTGCCCAGAATGTTGTATTCAGATTTTGCATAATAATAAAACCCTCTAGAGCTACTCGACCGGTTTTCCCGCATTGGGTTTTTCCAGGGACATTTGTCCGAGAAATCTGTGTCTCATTTGTTACATGTGCGTGATGTTCAGTAAATGATATGTATTTGTGTAGGTTGCTATTTGTGTTTACTTCGAAGTTTTTTTTGAACATTCAATTAAAATAACTTAAGTAATAAATCAGGTAGGAGAAGTAAATCAATAGTTAGCAGTAGGAATTATGTAAAAAGGATTCAGAACTTTTCACATTTCTTATTGGAGAATTTTGTCGGAGCTGGGAGAAATTTCCCGTGGTATTTTTGGGCATAATTCAGTGGTACCAAAACTGTGGGGCATCCAAATTGGGCAATTCACACTTGTTGGGGGTCACCGGGGGTTGGTGGATTCAACCCAAACCATTTATGGGTTTTTGTGGGTTTATTGAGAGGAGTCTCTAACTAATTTTAAAGGCGATATTCAAGCCTGAAATCCACATTCTTATAACAAGGGATTTGCTAGTTAGCTAGGGAATCTGCATCACTTGGTGGGCTCAGTTTTGGCTTGGAGTTGGACCAAACCATTTCTGGGTTTTTTTGGGTTTTGGGAGAGGAGTTCATAGCTAAATTTTTAGAGCATTCCGAGGAGTATTCAGCCCTAAGATCAACATTCCAGCCAACAGCAGATTATTTCTGAATAGTGCACAGATCACCCCGAGACCATTTCTACCACTTGGGTTCGGGCCATTTTTCTGGGTTCTACTCAGCTTGCATAGCAAGTCCAGGTTCCAAAATTTAGCTCATTTTATGTACTCTTTAATCATAAAATTAATAAAATGGTTCAAATTGTGTTGTTGGACATTTTGGTGTTTTAATTGTGTATGAGTTCCAGTTTATTTATTGTTCCTAGTCCATGGCTTGGGATTAGTTGTTAAATTCCAATTAGGAATATTACATTGGTATCAGAGCTATGATCTTGGCTAGTTGTGGCCTTAAGCCAAGTGATGACAAGACCAAAATAAAAAGCTAAGAAATCATGGGATCCAAAGAAAGGTTAAAATCAAACAACATGGCAGTAACCTTGAATGAGGTGATTAGGATGCAACAAATGATGATTGATGTGGGGGAGCAGTTGATTCATACCACAATTGGGAATTAGGACCATTCTCAATTATACAACAAATCCACTATGCCCAAAATTATGGATAATGCACTAAGATGGCAAGACATGAATGCAACTGATGTAGAGTTATTGGCAGCAAATTGTGGGGCATAGGGCATGACATTCATGTGTCCCTCTCCTTTTGGGAGTTATATGAACTACGAGACATGCACAAATCTGTGGGAATTTAGTGGAATTATGCAAGGATCATGAGGAGGATCAAGGCAAAAGATGAAACAGTGGTTGAAGGGGCCATGGTTGGAAAGGAGACAATTGAGTATACACCCCTTGATGAGATGTCGACAGTTGATGAGGTACCCAGTGTTGTGACCGAGTTTCCAGATGATAGCAGCACACCACAAGTTGATGAGGTGTCGAGTGTGAAAAATCGGCCAACCCTGAATCCTGTTGCAGCAACTGGAAATAATTCTCCTAATTGTTAAATTAATTCTTAACAATTTATTTACTATTTGCTACAGCAAATACTTAATCAATCACACTGCAACCTACACACATAAATTGCGGAAGAAATAAAACGCTAGAAGAAATATACGCACACACAAAATAACATCATTATTTTTGGAAGAATGTCCCTAGAAAAACGAAACTCAAGAAAACCAGTGCAGTAGCTGAGGCTTTTATTATTATGCAGCAGTGGAATATTCTGAGTACAACTAGATGCCACCCTCATGCAGTCTCTGCGTCACCCAACGTGGAACTGTGTCACCTCAAGTTGTCTCGTCAGTTGTTGTCTAAGAAACTGACTCTCCTCGCCTCTGGAACCTCTGCCCTGCTTCCAGCACTGAATCACTACTCCCCGGCAAATACAAATTTGCCCACTGAACCTACTGCGCTGCCTCACTGTGGCTTCTTTGCCTCTCTGCAAATGCACTCACCGGATCTGGAATGCCTCCTCCTGCTTCACTGTCTTTGCCCCTCTTTGACTGCTTCGACCTCACTGAACCTCTCTCCGACAACAAACAACTGCTACTCTAGAAATCGATTTCCCAGTAAAATCGAATTGCTAAAGTGTGAGATCTCCAAGCCCCATCGACTTCTTCTTATAATCCTCCGTTGAGACTTCAACGACCAAGATTAGATCTTAATCAATGGCAAGGATTAACTAGAAATCAATCTATGTGAATCTCTAAAACATTCACACTGTGACTTAATTAATTTTGATTAATTAATCATATTCCCTAAGTTTATACTTGGGAAATATTTAAAAACTGACTAATAATCTAATTAAGTAGTCTCTAGGTGGAATTACCAGAAATGATTTCTGGGGTTTGGAGATCTCATGTATTTTAGCCTCTCCACAAAATTTCAAGGCTAGAATACATCCGATGCTACAAAAACTAACACCGAGAGACATCTCCACTATTGATGAGGAGTCGATAGGTATAGAGGCATCCAAATCTATGACAGAGTTTCTGGATGACAGTCACCTACAATTGACCAATGAGGATGTTTTATATGATGGGTTGTCCTGGAGGAGCAGTTGGAGACTCAATTTGAGGTCGTGATCGAGGAGGATGTGCAGTCATCCTTAGGACTAGACATTGACGAGAGGCAATGCAGAGAGCACACGTTGGGATTCCAACATAGTTCGCTTTAGAGGCATGCTAACGGGGTCCACAATGTTATTATCTCACCCTTATGCATTAGATGGACAGAGGCGAAGTTGTCTAGACAGATCATAGGGGATGACCAAGGCAGCAAGGGCCCGCGGCTTGAGTTGAGTATGGCACAGCGTCAGCATGGAGGGCTTGTCTCGTACACAGGAGATTGTACATTAGATCTCTTCTTTGGGATTGGATGGCGAGAGGTACTGAGCTAGTACCCAAGGGAGCAGATTAGGCGGTTGGCTACATCCAAGGCCTCATTTCAGCAGGGTCGTGGATTACTAGAGGAGTACGAGGGCCAGATTGTTGTTGGGATTCACGTGGGAATCCCCATCACATGGGCTTTGTTAGTGATGGTATTAGCAATGTGATAGATCTGGTGACCGAGCGCCCACACACTTTCAGATCTCCATCAGCACTAGTGTCAGGTTGGGTTGACAAGGGGCCAAGCAGACTCCGCGGGTTGTCCAAGGATGTTGCGCGTACATGGGACTGTAGGATGTTCAACATACTCTACCAGGGGTTGGTCGGAGGAGGTGGCATCAGCAGGCTATCAGACAAGGCATTATATGGAGACAGTGCTCTCTTATTGGCATATTGGACGCGAGAGCTACTAAGGCTAGGCACAGTAGTATCATTCTCATTAGCATGTGAGGAGTTAGGCCACTTAGGTCTACTAGGGCAGATGAGGAGTTGTAACCCACATCATGGTGGATTCACTAGCAAAGTAGTGGATGCATTAACGCATGTGAGATGGCAGAGGCTGCGGGGTAGTGTAGCAGTTGGCATAGGGGTTCAGTGGTGCACAGAGTCATGCCACAGAGTTCAGTGTGTAGATGCAGAAGTGTCCTCAAACACATACTTTTATTGATCATGAAAAAATATTACATAACAAATTGCAGGAGTTTACAAACGTAAACTCTCACTCTCACATTACACACTGAAATTAGGAAAAAATCCTATTTATAAGCTCTATGTTCTAACTTAATCTAGTTATGGATCACTTGGAAAATCAACAAGTGTCGATTTGCAATAAATGACCTTCTAACCATCCCACTAACTTTATTCCTATTTTAGAGCCTAGGAAACGACTCAATTCTAGAGTCCTATTTTTACTAACAAAATACTATTTCTAAGTATCTCTAATATTTATTAAATATTCTAATTTAATAAATATATTTATCCTAACTTAAATTATTCAATTTATGTATTTTTGGATTTATAATTGCCTTTATGAAATAGGCCAACATTCCCCCCTTCAAGGATAAATCCAAAAGAAGAACGAGGAACCATCTTCCAAGTTCTCAAGTTGATGCTGAAAAAAAATCTTCAATCTCAAGAGACCATGAATCAGCTGTATGTCTGATTCATCTTTGAATGTTGCTTGACAACTCCAATACGTGCCAAGTTGCAAAAGGATCCATCGATCCTTTGCATGAAATCATGTTAATTTTTCCTATGTTCTATGCCATTTCAGTCTAGGGCACGATACTGAAGAAGATAGAACATACTTACAGATCGATAGAAGACAAGCCAAAACAGAGATAGAAAAAATGGTGGCGTTACGGCGATCAGCAGGATGCTTCTACCAGCAAAGTCTTCAATAGGTCATACAGGCAAGCGTGTCACACATAACCCCAGAACAACCCAAACAAAGAATACTCCATGTATATATATCACAGCTCCAACGCTATCCAGAGAGAGAATTCCTCCACATCGATGTGTGTCAAATGAACTCCAAGTCTCTCCAATATATAGGAAAGATGGGGTGTGTGACACGTCCTTTAAGACATTTAAGTCAATATTTTATTCCAGGCCGACCCAGCACATAAGTGGAATAAATTCAAAGTACATGTTCTGCTCATCCGATCGAGATGATCTTTAGATCAATCTTACACCTCTTCGAAAGAGGAATCCAATAAAAATATTGGGATCGTCATCTGAGCAGCACAACCCGGAGTTTGGACCTAATTGTCCAATTTTAACACTCCCTCTCAACTAGGGAGAACTCCGTCCACAAGTGCAATCCAAACATCGTGCGTCATCCCGCCGTAACTTGCTTTGCTGGCCTCTTTATTTCAGAACAGAAGTGGGTCAGTCACAAAGACATCATACCCGACTGACAGATTCAGCCCAGAGGTCTGAAACCTCTATCAGACTCACAAAGAGTCTCCATCCAACCCGAAGTTGGTTCATCTGACCCGAAGTCAGGCAGAGGTCCCAGACCTCACTATCAGACTCACAAAGAGTCTCCAACCAACCCGAAGTTGGTTCATCTGACCCGAAGTCAGGCAGAAGTCCCAGACCTCACTATCAGACTCACAAAGAGTCTCCAACCATCCCGAAGTTGGTTCATCTGACCCGAAGTCAGGCAGAGGTCCGAAACCTCACTATACTTTATCCCAGATCAAGTGGTTGGACCGTGCCATCCTAGATAGAGAGTACGGCAAGTTCTGATGCGTCCATCAGTCTTTGCTACTAGTCTCTAGCCTTTCCCATCTCATTGGCCAAATGAGAGGTACTTCCCATGAGCCCTGAACTTAATGGGTAGGATGTATACGGGGCACAGATAAATGAGAGGCGAACCAACTCAATAATCACAATGGTAGGGCAAAAGCACCATAAGTGCTTATAGCTTCGAGAAGCTATCCCCAAAACCCCCTTTGAGCTCCCAGAGCTCATCGTCCAACAGGACCCTCAGAATAGGGTCGTTCCATGATTCCAAGATTCTCACGAAAGGTTAGGAACATGACCTTCCCCAAGGGCATTGTGAGAATATCCGCGACCTGCTCATCAGTTCCTATATGATCGAGCCTTACGACGCCTCGCTGTACCATATCCCAGATAAAGTGGTACCAGCCATCAACATGCTTGGATCAATCGTGGAACACAGGATTCTCAGTCATACGAATCCCACTCTGGTTATCACAGAGTATCACAATGGTATCTAGCACATGTCCAAACAGCTCACTAAAGAGCTTTCGCAACCAAACTGCTTCACAACAGGCCATACTTGTTGCAATGTATTGGGCCTCAGCGGTGCTCAAAGCCACCGACTTCTGCTTCCTGCTCATCCATGAGATCGAAGCAGAACCAAGATTGAAGCAGCATCCCGATGTGCTCTTACGATCCACCACACTGCCAGCCCAATCGGCATCAGTATATCCACGGAGTGTCATACTCTCGGCAGTGTATCTCAGCCCATGGTCTATCGTGCCTCGGAGATATCTCAAGAGTTTCTTGGCACCAACCCAGTGAATGTTATGATCAACCATGTGTTGACTCAAAGTGTTCACTGCACAGCATATGTTCGAACAAGTGTTCATTAAGAACATCAGGGTCCCTATGAGTTAATGATACTCAGTAGGACAGGCCCAGCAACGCTGCTACTCAATTTCTTAAAGTTGAGATCCATGGACTTACAGTCCATCATACCAGAAAATTCATAATGTATTTTCCTTGAGAAAGGAAAATCTCGCCAGGTCTCTGCAAGACCTTCAGGCCTAGACATCAGTCCTAGGTCCTTCATCTCGAACTCAGCAGCGAGCTCCCTCTTGCACTGATGAATGAGAGGGTCAACACCTGTCAGGAAGAGGTCATCCACATACAGCACCAGAATGAGAGGTTCTCCCTTGACAACCTTGAAGTAAGGGTTCGGATCAGCATTACTTCGAGTGAAGCCCAGCTTCATCAAGTAGCTATCTATCCTCTTGTACCAATCTCAGGGTGCTTGTTTCAGCTCATAGATGGCTTTCTTCAACCTGCAGACATGGGTGTCCCGATCCTGGACTTCCAACCCCAAAGGTTGCTCCACATATATCTCTTCCTTTATCACATCATGCAGAGAAATGCGGTCTTCACATCATCTGATGAAGACTCCATCCTTGCGTAGCAGCAAGGGCTATAATAGATCGAATGGTGGTATCTCGAGCCACAGGGGCAAATATGTCATCACAGTCTATATCTTCCTCACAGGCAACGAATCTTGCCTTGAACTTTTCAGCACTTCCATAGCATAGCATCCTTCCTGACTTTCTCAAAGGTATCCAAGGTCAGATTGTACAAAAGTACTCATGGCTGCTAGATATCCTGTTGTTAATCCTGTTATTAATATGGCTTCTTGGTTTTCCTTCGGAATTTCCCCCTCAGAAGCCATATGTCCCGGAGCCATGAGGATCTTCTTTCGTTGAACAAAAGTATCCATCTACAGATATGTCTCCCTCTTAATGTCAACTTCTCTCTCTCGAGAAGATATCTATTTTAAATGAGGGCATCCCAGATACCAACTTGGAAATGGGACTTGATCTCCCACAATCAAAGCCATCCAATAGACTTTGCTGATCACGATTCAAGATTCCAGCCATGTGACCAAAAGCTGCATAAACTTCTTAGTTCACGTTTTAAGTTTACCATAACACTCCTATGTAAGACTGATACAGTCACATGCTTGCTGCTACATAGGTGTCCATCAGTGTGACTGTCATACAGGGGGAACATATCAACAAGCCTCAGCTTGAGTTAGAAGTCCTTTCAGCCACTACCTGTTATTCTGTAAGTAGCTTCTTCAAACAGCCTTCTAAGACTGCAGCTTACAAAACTAGGTATCCAATCTACCTTGGTTTATCCTGCACTTGAGGCATTGCACCGTGATTTGCTTCCAGATCTGCCCATTTCTGGTTATTTCAGCAGACTGCTCCTAGGGCTGTCAGAATTTTCCTAGCTCAATGACTTACATCTATGTCCATTTCGTCAACAATTTGACCACTACATAGAATTTCCCAAAGGACTTCTGCGGTCAACCCTTAAATTTCCAGTTTCAAACATGGGTGTCTGTCTATGTCACTGTCATAATGTCAGTGACATAGAATCGCAGATTTAGAACTATCACATTCTTCTGAAGGAACAGTCAAATGATCTGATTGATCCAATACATGCCCACCGTTGATGCCAAAATCATGAACAGTGGTCTTATAATTAGGTTCAGAAAACGCATCCTTGAACTCCCAACCAGAAGAGTCAAAGTCGTCATCATTATTTCCAAATAGATTGGTATTTAATGGAACACTATCATCATAAGTCATCTCCGTTGCACTTAACATGTCACCTATGTTATTGCTATCAGCAACTGAACACTCTTGTCTGCAGGAAATCCCACTGACCTCTTTACCATGATGTTGAGAAAAGGCATCCTTGAATTCCCAAACAGATGACTCAAGGTCTTGGTCATCATTCCCAAATAACTCAGTATTCAACTGCACGCTATGGGAACTGATCCCCTCGACACTTACTGTGTCAACTGGGCTACTGGCATAAACCACTGGGGACTCTAATTTTCCCGAAGCTGTGTTGACACATTCCCCAGTGTCCTTAAGTATAGAGCCTTTTTCGTTGCTACTTGGAATTGGAAAATCATCTTTTTCAGCTTGCTTGTATAGAGTCGCAATGAAATCATTAAACTGAAGATTACTTGTAAAGGATACAGCGGGGGGAACTATGGGAGCCCGATTGCTATCAAATTTTTGCCGAAAATTTGCGTGATTTGCAAATAGATCAACCTCGCTATTTTGTTCAAAATCAGCTTTGTCATCACTAAACAATGACAATGGCAAGGGTTTTAAGACATCATCTGGACGGGCTGCATGGTTTTGCCTGTGGGCATTTTTCTGGCCATCTGTACTTTGAAAGGCAACAGCAGAATCACAATTAGACTTCGCCAGTGGTACAGCAATAGCAGATACCCCGTCAGATATCCACTCATCGAAAATAGCAGCACCTGAGTTTTTTCACAAAAATGCAAATTCCTAACAGGATCGAAAACATCATCGTTGCCATTGCCATTATATTTAACTTCACGTGTATTTCCGAAAGGGTCAAAAACATCATCGCCGTCATTTTCATTAGCTCTAATTGCAGGTGTCGTATCAAACCAAAGATTCGAGAAACCACTAAAGCCCCCGGAACCAATCGAGCTTTTCACAAAGGCACGGAATCCATGTACTTGGACATTATTTTCCGGCCTGAATTCCTTAACTGGAGTTTGGACAAAGTCTCCCCATTCGTCATCGACGCCATTTTCCATTCCCGCATCTGCTCCATTAGACTTAGCGGAAGCCCCAATGTTCGTCGGGGATCGATCCAACGGCACAGAATTACTCTGATCCGGCGTTTCTACGGGCCGTGCAGAGGTGTTCCGATCCTTGTTCGATAGGGGACGAAGTGCTGCAAGCAGCAGAAGCACGAGAGAGTGGGGAGGACTTCAAATCAGACAGCCGAGCGGAGCCACTGTGAACATCCACTTTCATATGGGCGCTAGTATTGGGCATTTGTGCAGGAACGGATTTGAAGTCTCCAAATTCATCACCGTCGCCATCGACATTTTGAATTTGAGTTGAAGAATTTGGTGGAAGATCGTTGAGCTTAAAATTAGTGTTGATAGGCTGAGTACGCTGGAACGCTGTTTGAACAAAAGTGTGAGTAAGGATTGCATTACTGTTACCGGTGACAGAATCAGATTCGATCTGCGCCCCAACTTCCATTGAATCAATTCATTCATTCATTCCTTCCGCTGCTTCAGGGCCCGCATATACGTCAGGGTCTCGGGCCTGTCGAGCTTTAAAAACAGACTTGAATAATTCTGTGTTTGCTTCAAGGTCTCGGATTTGCTACAGAAATCCACGAAGTTAACTCAGGAGGCTAATTTTGACCCATCCGAACCTTTGTCACAGAATTTCTTCAAACTTCGGACTGCATACGGAGTGTGGTAAATTCCACTCTTCACTGAATTAGAACTTCCGTTGGCCTGGGGTCACTCGTCTGCCTCAAACACAAAGTCTCTTTTTTTTTTTTTTTTTTTTTTTGCCCAGAACAGCTTAGAATATGTCTGTCCCAAAATCATGTCTTCAAACCCACCCTCTGATACCATGTTAATTTTTCCTATGTTCTATGCCATTTCAGTCTAGGGCACGATACTGAAGAAGATAGAACATACTTACAGATCAATAGAAGACAAGCCAAAACAGAGATAGAAAAAAATGGTGGCGTTACGGCGATTAGCAGGATGCTTCTACCAGCAAAGTCTTCAATAGGTCATACAGCCAAGCGTGTCACACATAACCGCAGAACAACCCAAACAAAGAATACTCCATGTATATATATCACAGCTCCAACGCTATCCAGAGAGAGAATTCCTCCACATCGATGTGTGTCAAATGAACTCCAAGTCTCTCCAATATATGTGAATCTTTGGGGGTGTGTGACACGTCCTTTAAGACATTTGTAAATATTTTATTCCGTGCCGACCCAAGACATATGGGAAATAATTCAAAAGTACATGTTCTGCTCATCCGATCGAGATGATCTTTAGATCAATCTTACACCTCTTCGAAAGAGGAATCCAATAAAAATATTGCGATCGTCATCTGAGCAGCACAACCCGGAGTTTGGACCTAGTTGTCCAATTTTAACAAATCAGCATCAAAATTTTTGTTCAAGGCCCACTGGCTGATGATGTCAAAAACAACTCACTGTTGCTTTTTTTATGCTGAAAACTGTTCATTGCTTTTGTGTTGTCGACTGCCCACTGGCAAATTTGTTGATGCCCACTAGCTATTGAAGATGCCCACTGGCTGCTTTTGTTGGTTTTGTCGAGACTTTCAGTCTGACAACCACTGTCAATCTCATTGACATTTTCCCCCCTTTGTCAACTGAAAGGAGAGACACTTCGCTTGGAAAATAATCCTGTACTCCCCCCCTTCAGGTGTAGGAGTTTTACACTGGTGTACTCCCCTGTTCAACTGTATGAGAGTATCATCATCTTTTCACTGTTGGCTGCACTATGTGTGATCGTATGCGGTTGTAGAATTGAAGCAATCTTTTAACTATGGATGACCATTCCCAAGGGTCGATCCATTCATAATGTATCTTCAATCTGACTGATTTGTGTTGATTGCGACATTTGTCTGAGGAATGATTGGACTTGCCACAATGGCAACAGTGATGGAGATCAAAACACTGATCTTCCATATGACCGGTTCTCTGACAATGAGAACATTTCGGTTTGACTTCAACTTCAGGTTGTGTGGAATTTTGTTTTTCTGCAACTTTGGGTTGCGTGCATTGCTGGTTGTCTACAACTGTCTCTGAATGTGCTGAGGGGATCTGTTCAAGAAATCTCGCACTGACAAACTGAATGGGCTTGGAATAATTGGGAATATGTAAGTTGGCGTCATCTTGGACATATCCTAAGCCTCGTCGATTTTTGTTATTCTGAATTTCTTCCCAAGGCTTGATGATGGGCTTGGAAGAAATTGGATCTGGAACAACTTCGACACTTGAAGCTATTGGAATGAATGACTTATCATCTGGATGGTTCAAAGAATTGAAAGTATCACTCTTTTCTTGCAATTCAATCCTTTGAAGTTGTGACTCGAGCTGAAGAAACTCAATAGTTTCATGTGTTTGTTGTAGATGCTGTGAAAGATCAGCAAGAGTTTCTTTGTTGACGTGCACCATGTCTTCATCACTGGAGATGATCAAACTGTGAAGAATGTTTAACAACTGAATATGTTGCGCCATCTGAACTTGCGCACTTGAAATCAGGCTCTCTTGTTGTAGATGTCGTACTTTGAACTGTTTCACTTGAATGATAGGCTCGCTTGAATGTGGCTTGAATGGCACGCTCGCTTGAATGTGGCTTGAATGGCACGCTCGCTTGATTTGTTGCTGATTGCACTTGCTAGAGTTGTAGAATTGTCTTGCTTAAACTCTGGAATTCACGCTCGCTTGATGACGATCGCGTTTGTTTAAGCACGCACTTGACTTACTTGATGACTTCACGCTCACTTGAATGAATAACCACGCTCGCTTGATGTCGATGTCAACTTGGTTGATTGATGTCAGAGTTGAACTTGTTTGGTTGCTTTTTGATGGTCGCTGCAATAAACTTCACTCTAGCTTGCTTGATGGTTTGATCTTTGTACTGTCTTGACGCAAATTGCTTGAAATCACGCTCACTTGGAGATGTAAACTTGTTGCTTGTTTGAAAAAACTCATGCACTCAATTGATTTTGTGTAAAGAAAGGGTGTCGAACACTATCGACAATGCACCCAAGAAAGCTTACAATGATTCATTTTAAAATAATGAATTCACTTGTCTTCTTAAAAATTCATTAACAATGAATTTTTAATGATTAACATAACATAATGAATTTGATTACAAGTTCTGAAAAGAATGTACAACAACGCTGATGTAGACTTTTGAGTGTGCAGGTACATGAACTTGATGAAGTGAATTGGCTTGTTGATGTAAAATGCGGATGTAGACAATCTTCGATTATATGTTGCAGTTGTGCAGATGCATGTGTTAATCTTGCAACTATTTCGTTATAAGTGTTGTGCTTGCTGATATTAAACTTTATGTATGAAATTATTAATGTGTCACAACTAGACACAGATCAAAAAGCAACAACATGAAGCCATAAAAAACATGCGCCATCAAACACACATGGTGTACCTAAGATCCCCTTATTCAATTTCGGGCGAATCTAAGACACATCAACACCAAAAAAAAATGATATCTTTATTAATCACTAAGTACATCATCTGAAGCAATGATAATGCCAAGCTGACAACCCTTTGAAACAACGCGCCTTCAAAATCTGAATGGATAGTGACATGATCTCTCTCAAAGTAAAACAATACTTTGAATTACAATAAAGGCTTTCCCTTATCACTCCAAATACAAATGGAAACACTCCTTAGCTCTCCAAATTACAAAATACAACTTATCACTCCAAGAATTTTAAAACATCACCCTTATTACTCCAAAAATTACAAAAGCATCACTCTTATTACAAAATCAATGACAATCTTCACCCTTATGACTCCCCTCACAAAAATATTTTTGCCATTTCTTATCTCTCCCCAATCAATATTTAAATTTCCATTAAAATAATGGAATGAACATTGTGAAGTCACTTTCAAAAGGTGATGTAATCTTCAAAATACTTCAATTCTCTCATCTTTTAACTTATTTGGCAAATATTTAATTTGGGATATAAAAACATAAGCCCAAATAATATTAGATCTTGCTTATGGCACTTTGAAAAATTGAAATAGTGGATATGAAGTCGTTTAAAAAATGAAGCTCACCTTATATGAAGTCGTTTAAAAAATGAAGCTCACCTTATATGAAGTCGTTTAAAAAATGAAGCTCACCTTTTATGCATAAGTACCCTACGTATTTTGAAAAACTGCTCCACTAATATACTTTGAACGGCGCCCACTCCTTTTGACATCGGTTCTAGCCATGTAAATCCTGAAAAAAAGCACGAGAGCCCGGGCTAGTCTACGATATTGGCATTGAAGATTACGTTAACTATCTTTGCAGCTTGAACTAGTGAACCAATTGGATGATTTTGATGCTCATTGAAACATTAAAGTTCTTATGGCTACTAACAGGCCCAACACTCTTGATCCAGCATTATTACGGCCAGGTCGATTGGACCGAAAGGTTGAATTTGGCTTACCTGATTTGGAAAGCAGGACTCAAATTTTAAAATCCATACACGGACCATGAATTGTGAGCGAGACGTTCGTGGAGCAGATAAAAGCGTTTTCCCACAGCTATCTATGAATGACTAATTATAGCAAAATCTAGCCCCGACCTTATTGAATCCAGATGCAAACTCGACTTCACGGAGTCCTCGGCCTCACGCTGCTCACACTCAAATGGCAGAAGGTAATGACTCTGGTCGAGTACGGTTTTGCTGAGCATAGATCCAAAACAAGTGCCAGCATCAATTTTATTTTGCTGCTAATACAAAGCAAAAAATGGATATACAAGATTGATCCGACTCAGTGGAATCGCTATTCGGGGAACAATATTCCTGTGCACAGAATGGCAGATCTATTTTTCTCTCTCCACAGAGAACAGAATGAGGAATTCTGGCACTAGGCGGAGCCCCGGTCAAGCGGTAGATCCACGCTCAGACGGTCCTCAACTGTCAACCGTGCAGCGTCCTTCCAAATCAGCTCCACCACGGATTCATCAGCGAGCATGTCCTCCTGCAGAATGCATACAGAATACTCATCCAGCGCGTCGATTAATTCATTGCATTTCTCCAAAGTTCGACTTTGTTTTGTCCTGAGGCACCAACAAATACGAGCGTTTGGGCCCACACATCAAAGACTCGACAAACACCAGTTTTTAAGCAGCGTGATACCACTATTTAACTTTTAAACCCGCTCTCACAAACAGTGCCATCGTTTTCACGACTTGATTACTTCAGTTACAGTTCCGCTCCATTCTCCATATGGTTCTGCAATTAAACCTATTGCCACCATTCCAATTTAAATTTGTTCAACTTCAATTGGGAATTCGAATACGTAGAATGCAGGATTTCCGCTATATTGTAATCTCACTGCTGTCGATTCAAAAATACTATGGATCGATATTAACCAGTCTTGTATCAATTAAACAGGTCTTGATACCAGATTTAATATACACAAAAACCAACGATTACTTCCCTTGCGTTCTTTATCAAAAGGTTAAAATTCAACGGTTTTTTTATTTACCTTTCACATAGACAAAGCCGCATGCAATTCATAAGAATGAAGGTTCGAATGGCTTCAAATGAATACCAGCATACATCATATCTGATATCGCTCTAAACCACAGATCTTTCCACGCTCGATTTTGGTCAAAGCCAGGTTCAATACCAAACACTTCTTCTATGCCATCTCTTATTTAGAACTGCGCCTTCAATTTAGTTTCAATGCTGCCCATACAAACACAACTTGACATTAACATCGATTCTTCCCACATATATTTAAACTCTGCGCCACAAACGGATCATTGATCTGATTCAAACCACCATATTCTCTCTTCTGCGCTCTATTCAATCAACCGCTCTATTCTCTCTTATGCGATGACTGCATAATCAGTCTCTACCATGCTCAGGACTTCACAAGTTCTCCACAGGCCCAGCAAGCATAGTAACGCTCTGATACCACATGTAGATGCAGAAGTGTCCTCAGACACATTCTTTTATTGATCATGAAAAAATATTACATAACAAATTGCAGGAGTTTACAAACGTAAACTCTCACTCTCACATTACACAATGAAATTAGGAAAAAATCCTATTTATAAGCTCTATGTTCTAACTTAATCTAGTTATGGATCACTTGGAAAATCAACAAGTGTCCATTTACAATAAATGACCTTCTAACCATCCCACTAACTTTATTCCTATTTTAGAGCCTAGGAAACGACTCAATTCTAGAGTCCTATTTTTACTAACAAAATACTATTTCTAAGTATCTCTAATATTTATTAAATATTCTAATTTAATAAATATATTTATCCTAACTTTACAATATTCAATTTATGTATTTTTGGATTTATAATCGCCTTTATGAAAGAGGCTAACACAGTGTTCTGCAGGGGAGCACAAAAGTGCATGGAGGAGTGTCCTAGTGTGTTTGATTGCGCTATCGAGTAGGAGTGTCTCACATCGCATTAAGTACACACTGGGAGTGACAGGTATAGTCACACATGCAAGACATGAAACGGTACAGGATGGTATAGTAGTAGCAAGGGGTATCCAGTGGTGTACAGGGACAGGTCGCGGTGTATATTGGCATGCCAAGGAGTATGGGGATACTTGGTGGTATGTAATGGCATATGGTGCGACACAACAAGCTCTTGGAGCATTGCCTCCAAGGAGACTTATGGACAGGGACATTAGCGGTACCATTGGGTGCAGCTCACCCAGGATCGATGAGGACGTTGTTGAGCATCTGGGAACGCCATGTTCAGCGGAGACATGTCTTCGATTGGGTTATCAGAGGATCTGAGGCAGAGAGAGGGACATCCATAGGATTACTCTTCACTATCCCCCCTCCAGACTCTTGATCATACCCTTGGGGAGCTACCCACCCATCACTCTCCAGTATTGTTTATAGTCGCAGAGCATTTGGTTGCTTCCCCTTGGCGCTCTCAGTACAAACAACAGGACATGGGAGGCTCACCCTAGGCAGTTGGATGAGACACAGGGCGTCGTGAGCAGGATGGAGACTCTCCAATTAAGACATTTGGTGAGTGCAGGAGATGAAAAATACATGCTTAGGGATGGTGTGGTTTATTGTCGAGGTAGCATATGTTCCACCCTGGGATCACACTCGGGAAGGCGATTGCGAGGGAGTTGCAAGATGCACTTTCGGCTAGACATTCTGAGGCATTATATGAGCATGAGGTGTCATGGATGGTAGACCTCGTCTACAAGCAAATGTTTAGACTCCAGGCAGTATTGAGGTGCGCTTTCAGGAGGCAAGATAGCAGATTTCACTGTGTGGTCTGGCAGGAGCAAGGTAGATTGGCATGCATTAGACAGATTCTTAATACTTGGGGTCCATCTATTAGATACATATAGGGGTCAAAGACAAGGCACGGAGGGGTCCCAACAACTAGCATTAGATCACAACCGCAAGCAAGGAAATTTGGAAGTTGTGTATCTCTAGTATGGCTATGGGATCCAAGGATCCAGTTGATTGATAGGACACTCCATTCTCTGATGTGCGGGATCATGGGAGAGGGTGATCTAGTTCACCTTGGGTGTGATGCATGGGATATTGTTGAAAGCTCCATTGTATGGCGAGGTAGATTTATCCTACTGCTGCTCAGGACTGAGATTGAGAGTGGATGGGTAGACATTGACATCATGGAGATGCCTCGGCGAGATAAGCTTTGCCTTCACAGATATTCCACCATCAAGTTTCAAGAGGGGAGGATACACTCTGAGGATGATGGGAAGTTTGTCATAGTCAGAGTGTCGCAGCGTCAACATGGTGACACCCTTCTGAGACTAGATGGGAGCCAAGTACAACAGGATTTGGCAGTTCAGCTTCCCTCAGGGGTGAGCTAGTTTCTAGAGGGGAAGATCATTCAAATCTTCCACTGGGTTTTAGTTATTCGTCGTTGACATGGGGAGCGTCACTAGTATGGCAGGATGTTCAAAAGCGAGGAGTGGTTTAGTGGCACATTTGGGATCCTGGCATTGGCTAGGCCAACGTTTGGAGCAACAGGATATTGCTCGAGGACAAGGAATTTTTGGCAAGGAGGATTGTAATGTTCCCAATTTTTGTGAGTGCAAAATTCACTAACAAGTTTTGCCATTTTTTGGTGATATTAAATAAAAAGGAGAAAATATTATTCTGTGCGAGAAAAGTGGAAATTATTATTTTAATGAAGAATGGCAGCAAAGTAATATTTTATTAGTGGAAGGTGGGGACCACCAATGGAGAGGGATAGCAATTATAAATAGAGCTTGGACGCCTCCATTTGGTATCTTTTGATTATTTGACAATTTAACACTAGTGTTCTTGCGCTACTTAGCCAAGACAACCCGTGTTGTTCAACACAAGGACTTTCCGAGCAGGAATTCCACCCCCATTTCAGAGAACTTTGAGTGTCTCCCAAGTGAGGCAATTTGGGAAGCTCAATTCAAATCTTCCATAGGACATCATTGTTGGAGTTTACTCAGCAGTGCACATTTCTTGAGCACAGAGGTATTTTTGTAGAGCACATTGTGGGAGCACATGTGGGTTAGAAGCTTTGGGCTTTTGCAAGGAATTTTCTTATTGTTAGACCGGAGTTTTAACTTTGGACTACGATTCGCCTAGCTAGATTGGAGGTTATTACTTGAGTCGATTTTTCTATCTTTTGGCAGCGGCGCAGAAGCTATTTGACCAAGTGTTGCGCAAGGGTTTAAAGAAGTGGAGTCTGGAGAGATCGAGGTTGAAGAAAGGAGGTATTTCTCAATGGAGAATTTAGCCTGAGTTGGGAGAAATTTCTCGTGGTAGATTTGGGCATAATTCAGTAGTATCAAAAATATGGGGTGTTTCTAGCCAGATTGGGCAATTCACACTTGTTGGGGGTCACCATGGGTCGGTGGATTCAGCCCAAACCCTTTCTGGGTTTTTGTGGGTTTATTGAGAGGAGTCTACGACTAATTTTATAGAATTTTTCGGGCCGATATTCAGGCCTAAAATCCACATTCTTATAGCAAGCTGAATTGCTAGTTAGTTAGGGAATTTGCATCACTTGGTGGGCTCAATTTTGGATTGGAGATGGGCCAAACCTTTTCTAGGTTTTTCTGGGTTTTGAGAGAGGAGTTCAGAGCTAAATTTCCAAAGCATTCCGAGGAGTATTCAGCCCTAAGATCAACATTTCAGCCAGCAGCCATTAGGAGATTATTTCTGGATAGTGCACATATCACTCCGGGACCACTTCTACCACTTGGTTCGGGCCATTTTTCCAGGTTTTGCTCAACTTGCATAGCAAGCCCAGGTTCCAAAATTTCAACTCATTTTATGTATTCTTTTATCATAAAATTAATAAAAGGGCTCAGATTGTGTTGTTGGACATTTGGGGGTTTTAATTGTGTATGAATTCCAGTTTATTTATTGCTACTAGTCCATTGCTTGGTATTCGCTGTTAAATTCCAATTAGGAATATTACAAAGAGCTAAGAAGGCCGAAGAAATGAAGAAAAGAGTGAAGTTTCTTGGGCTAAATATCTCTCTTTCTCTCACATGTGAAGCTAAGGTTTATGTGAAGTTGCAGATGCAGGAGGCCAAAATTGCAGGGCCAAAATTATGGGAAGCAGTTTGTTAACACTTGTCGCCCATCACACACACCTACAAGTTAGGGAGAAAAGCAAATTAGGGCAAAAGATGCCAAGAAAAGGAAAAACAAGGCCAAGGATGGCCAATTTCTGGGGATGAAAGGGCTAGAATGTTAGATCAATGCTCAAAGATGAAGGAGAAGCCCACAAAGGGGCAATGCTATGCCTAATAAGGCTAGCATTGGGAATAATAAGGGCCTAAAGGCCTAGAAGAAAGACCTAATGCCTAAGGCCTAAGGTTTCAAGGCCACAAAAGTTTGTTGCAAGCCCTTAGAGGGTTGCGGCTAGGGAAGAAGGAGGGGAGAAGTGACGAGAAGGGAGGTCGAGGGAGGAGGAAAGGCCGAGGAAGGTTAGCGAAGGGAGGCCGAGGGGAGGAGGGTCGAGAGTGTTGATTTTGTAGCATTGGAAAGTGTTCCAAGTCTCATATTGTGTGAGGAGGCTTGGACATCAGTGTCCCAAAGAACCTAGAAACTGTTTGTGGAAATTCTACTCAGTTCATGTTTTATTAAAATAATTAATTATTTAATGTGGTCCCTAAGTCTAAACTTAGAAAAATTAAATAATTAAAGGGTATTAATAAAACAGAGTGAGAATCTTCTAGAAAACGAAGATCAAGTCATGTTTTAATCTTAGCCATTGATTAGAGATCTAATCTAGGCCGTTGATTCATCAACAAGAAGATTATCAGAGAAGGCTTGAGGGTCATTTGGAAAGTAACCTGGGCACACACTCAATATCCAAAGGAAATCGATTCTGAAGGAATAGAATTCGATTTTAGAGGGAGAGTTGCAGAGGCAGAAGAAGGAAGGGGAAGTCAGTAAGGGCAGAGAAAGGCAAGAAGAGGAGGAGGCAGGGGCTCACAGAGGTCAGCGTTGAGCAGCAGCACTGAGTCCCCACGCAGAGTGACGCAATCCAATACAGGGACTGTGAAGAAGGCCACGCAGAGTGACGCAAAGGGAGATAGGGTATCTTCCGAGTGTCAGAAATTCTCCCAGAGGATTTGCGGAATTTATCTCAGGTGTATTCTAGAAGTCTGCTCGTCTATTTCTTGTAAATGATTTTCCTTGTTGAAGAATAATACAAACCCTCATCTGCTGCACCTATTTTCCCACATTGGGTTTTTCCGAGGAAAATTGTCCAAAAATAACTGTATTCATGTGATTATTTCTATTGCGTTATGTGTTATGTTACATTTTCTGCTTATGGTTAGTGAATGCCGCAGTTTTGTTTATGTTTAGAATTTACTGGAAGAAAATCTGTAAATAACTTATCATAAATAAGTAGGCGAAATAAACCTATCACTGCAGTAGTATTTCAATTTGAAAATTTCACATGGTATTAGAGCTAAAGACAAGTAACAGACGAGGAGGTTTTGCAATGGAATGGAGATCTGACAGTAATGCAGCATTAGCTCGGATGGGTTCACGCAGTTCTCTAGAATGCATGGAGGAATAGAGGGATCATGACGTTTCAGTTCTGGCATCCAGACTAGAAGAGGAATTTGCTTCTATGTCAAGCATGGCCTCTCCAAGGATCTAGTATATTTACAGTGGAGCATCTGCTCACATGACGGGAGTTCGAGAATGCTTCTCAAGCTACCAGGAGGAGCAAATGAATTTTCAAATTACTATAGGAAACAAGGCAAAGTGTACCCCTATTGGAAGAGGCGCCATAATATTTCAAACAGAAGTTGGTAACAAACTTCGGGCCACCAACGTACTGCATGTACCAAGATTGGGGATGAACTTGCTCTCAGTGTCTCAGCTTCAAAACAAGGGTTACGATGTATACTTTATTGGCAAAAAAGTTTATGTCAAACACCCAAGTTGGAAAAATAAGGCACAAATTGGAGTAAGGAGCCATAAACTATACAAGTTACAACTCAAGTCCCCAATGGCACTAATAGGCAGTATGATGAAAGAGATTTGAATGAATTATGGCATAGAAGAATGGGGCATCTACATCATGGAGCCTTGAGAATTCTCAAGACTGTCACAGGAGCTCCGGAACTTAGCACCAAGCGAGACGATGTCTGCAGAGGGTGCGTATTAGGGAAGTATGCCAAGGCAGCATATCCGAAAAGCAGCAATAGGGCCAAGAGTGTGTTGGGATTGATACACTCAGACATCTGCAGACCAATGTCCATGAATGCTCTCAGTGGTGCAAAGTATTTTGTCACCTTTATCGATTCCCATTCCAGAAAGACATGGATCTACTTTCTGAAGACCAAAGACGACGCCTTTGAGCGATTCAAAGAGTTTAAGGCTCTAGTGAAGAATCTAATAGGAAAGCAGATCAAGACATTGCGATCAGACAGTGGTGGAGAATACATTGACAAGGACTTCACAAGGTTCTACGCAAAGGAAGGCATCAAGAGAGAATGGACTGCTCCATATAATCCGGAGCAGAATGGGGTCGCAGAGAGGAAGAACAGGACTATTGTGGAACTTGAGAGGGCAATGTTGTATGATCAAGACATGCCCAAATTTATGTGGGTTGAAGCTTGTAATACAATCGTGTATGTGCAGAACAGGGTGCCTCATAACGCATTGTGTAAGGTTACTCCTAAGAGTGTGTGCACTGGCAGCAAGCCTGAAGTGAGCCACTTTAGGATATTTCGCAGTATAGAGTATTGCCATGTACCTGATGAAAAGAGGAAGAAGTTGGATCAGACTGCTGAAAAAGGGTACCTTGTGGGATATAGCGAGAATGTGAAGGCTTACCGCAACTATATTCCCGGGAGTAGGAAGATAGTAGTAAGACAGGACGTGAAGTTCATGGAGGAGAGAGCCTTCAGGGAATCCAGAGAAATGTCTTCAACTACGCAATCGGAGGAGGATCCGTTGGTCCAGCCACAGCAACCTACGGATGATGGCTCTAGTGCCTCTCCAATGCACAAGGATCCTAAGGAAATCTTTTCCGAGGAAGTGCAAGAAGGAGAGCAGGTGAATCCACCCACTACCAGTGGAAGGACAAGCAGAGAACTACAACAGATTATGAGGGATGCAGAGGAGTATGTTGGAGCTCCTGGAAATGAGAAGAGGGAACGCAGGCAGCCAAACAGGTACCAGGGATTGGTAGCACACGTTGGAGAACCCTCTAGTTTTCAAGAGGCAGCTCAGCATCAAATGTGGGTAGACGCTATGGTGGACGAGCACAGCTCCATCATGACAAATGATGTCTGGGAAGTAGTTCCTAGACCTCCAAACAGGTCAGTTGTAGGTTTGAGATGGATTTACACGATTACATATGTTGCAAATGGCAGCATAGAGAAATTCAAAGCCAAATTTGTGGCTAAGGGGTATGCATAGAAGAAGGGGATCGATTATGAAGAAACCTTCACCCCTGTAGCTCGGTATACTTCAATCAGATCTGTCATCTCTCTTGCAGCGCAGATGGAATGGGAAATTCACCAGATGGATGTCAAGACTGCATTCTTGAATGGGGTGATAGAAGAGGAAGTATACATAGAACAACTAGAGGGCTTTAAGACACATGAGCAAAAAACACGTGTGCAAGCTTAATAAAGCCTTGTACGCACTGAAGCAAGCCCCTAGAGCTTGGTATTGGCGAATTGACAGCTACCTGTAGATGGGAGTTGCCAAAAGTGACGCAGATCCCAACCTCTACTATATGAGAGTAGGGGATGAGCCTCTCATATTGGTGCTATATGTAGATGATTTGTTTCTAACTAGATCATCTAGGCTCATCAAAGACTGCAAAGGAAATCTGGCTATAGAATTCGACATGAAGGATCTAGGGTGGATGTCCTATTTTCTGGGGTTGGAAGTTTGGTAGCAGAAGGGAGAAATCTTCCTTGGGCAAGGAAGACATACTACAGAGATTCTGAAGAGATTTCAGATGGAGGACTGTAGACCCATGGCTACGCCAATGATCACAAACTAGAAGAAAATCGACATGTCCGAGGATGATGAGGTTGATCCTACCATGTATAGGCAACTTATAGGATCATTGATGTACCTGGTCAACACTAGACCAAACATCTGTTATGTCGTGAATACCCTCAGTCAGTTCATGGTTGAACCAAGGAGGGATCACTGGGCAGCAACCAAACATGTTCTCAGATACTTGAAGGGGGCAGTCGAGTTTGGATTGAGGTACACCAAGGGCAACGAAATCCAGTTGAGTGGGTTCACTGATGCAGATTGGGTTGGAAGTCCAGTAGATCGGAAACGTACTAGTGGGTATTGTTTTAGTGTCGGATCAGGATGACTTCCTGGTGCAGTAGGAAACAGAAATTTGTGCGCTGAGCTCAGTCGAGGCTAAATATATGGTAGCTAACATAGCTTCATGTGAAGCCATATGCCTTCGTAAGTTGCTCATCAACTTACTCAGGAAGAGGATGGAACCGACCAAAATTTTGTGTGATAATCAGAGTTACATCAAGCTCTTTGAAAATCCTGTGTTTCAAGTTCGATCGAAGCACATTGACATCGGGTGCCACTTCATCAGAGACTATGTCCAACGGGGAGCTGTACAGTTGAAGTACATTCCTACAGGGGAAAAGGTGGCAGGTATCCTCACAAAAGCTCTGGGTAAGAATAAGTTTACTTACTTCGGAGAAATATGGGGATGGTCAAGAATCCATTCCAGTAGAGGAATGGATGGGCTCGAAATTCAGAGAGAGTTGCAGTACGGATGAGGCAGTGACAGAGATGGTGTCATGGGCAGCAGTGCAGCAGATGAGCGGCAATAGTGTAATATTCCCAATTAGCGATAGCGAATTGGAAATATTAATTTTGACCAATTTTGCCTTATTATAGTCGGAGCATGAATAAAGTGAGTAAAATATTAATTAACTCACTTAGGATAAAACACTTTCCTAAGTCCACATCGAAATTAAGGGAGTGGGGCCTAGTGGCCAATTGGACAGCGCAAGAGAGGGACGCAGACCACGTGGGCAGCGTGGGGCCTACCTCACGCAGATGAGAGGGACAGCGCGGGCCAAGGAGCACGTGGAGATGGTGGGGCCTAGGGAGAGAGAGGCCCAGCATTATAAAAGGGATGAGAGCCCCCTCATTTGGTCATTCTTGTTTATGCATATTGAGCTAGTCATTTCGACCTGGAGCACGCTGGTTGTTTAGCTTGTCTGCAGTACTGTTCAGTACATCGGGTGTCTCCGTTCGGAGATCCCACCCTCAGCCCTGGGAGACTTCAAGTGCTTGCTCGGGTGAGGTATTTCAATCAGCATTTTGCAGGAGGATCGGTGATTGCATTCGTGGAGGAGCAGAGCATTTAGAGACTGCGCAATCTTGAGAGGGAGGATGCAATCCATCTTGGGGGAGCTCCGGAGTGGGCACTATTTTGGAGGATTCGGGCCAGAGGATTGAGCAAGGGGCCAGCCCTTGCCCATTGGAGACATTTGACAGAGTGGGAGGCCATATTTTGGAGGATTGCATTCAGCACCAGCGTGGCCCTTGGGAGGATAGCGTAGATCCTCAAGGGAGGCATTTTCGGGGGTCGACCATTTCAAAAACGCTCTCTGGGCTTTTCTGGGTATTGTGAGTAGAGGTCGATTCCAGAGTATCATATTTTTCCGAGTAGGGGAGCAGAGCCAAATACTCATTTTGTTCCAACAGTAACAGCAGCACGGCAGTATTCTAGCAGCTTGGACCCAGAGCAGAGAGCAGCCATTTCCATTGATATTCTGAGAGTATTCCTACACTTGCCTGGTGCAAGTCGAGATGCCATCATTCTGATCACCTCTTGTACTCATTTCTATTTCTCAGTATAATAAAATGGCTTAGCATTCTCTCTATTTCATGTGTATTTGCTTCAAGATCAGTTTCTGGCATTTTATATCTTGTTGTATACTTTGTATTACTGTTTATTTCCCCTTCGGGATATTACAGTGGGATCAGAGCTCATAGACCTGTCTCAGCCTGTGGAGCAAGCTGTCTATGACACCGAGAGAGAAGCCGTATATTTGCTACAGAGGTAGGAAGTACCGTGACAGAGAACGTAGGTTACAAATCACCTACGGAGAGGGTGACTGCATTCCAGTAGTGGACGCAGAGCAGGAGGAACCGATGGCAGATGATAGTGATGCAAAGAAGTTTGGGGAAATGCTCCTCAAGTCAGTACAGGATCTGTCGAGGCAAATTGAGGTGATGGGGCAGAGATTCACTGTTGTAGAGGCTAGACAGCGTGAAACCCCAAGGGGTTTCCAGATTGGTGAGGGATCAGGCACATCCTAACATTTGCAGGAGCACAATGCCACCCAGCACATGGCATCACATGCACCCACACATTCCACCATGCCCACTTTTCTGGCGGCAGACACAGGGGCAGGAGCACAGCAGGAGCCGGAGCCCGGCCACATGGGTGATTACTTTGTTGAGTATCAGGCATACGGGCAGGAGTTCAGGGATGCCCTTTCATTTCGAGATTTTGTCCAGCTCCAGCGAAACAGCAGACCCCGCGACCATCATAGGGGACACCAGCATTATCACGAGGGAGACACTCAGCGTACGATGAGCAGGTTCCATTTGCCTATGTTTGATGGCTCATCAAACAGTTCAGCAAAGGCTTTGGTGGAGAAGTTGGACATATACTTCCAGCTCAACCAGATGGCAGAGACGGAGGCCATCAAGGTGGCAGCACTACACCTAGATGGCGAGGCTCAGGATTGGTGGTTCCATGGGATGATTATACTCTGGCATTCGATAGTGACCACATATGACGAGTTCACCCGGAGGTTGATAGAGAGGTTTGATCGGAGGGATCCGGAGGAGCACTTTGTTGAGCTGACGAGGCTCAAACAGACAAGGAGTCCGGATACATATATCTTAGACTACCTGAGACTTTCAATGATGGTGCCAGATCTATCCGCGGCACGGATGATTTACATGTCCATTGAGGGGCTAGCAAAGCCGCTTTGGGGGTTGGTCAGATCCACTAGACCAACCACACTCCATGACGCAGTTGGCAGGACCCGGGACTTGCAGGATGCCTTACCCAGGACCAGGACGCCTTACCCCAGAGACAGGTTTTCCAACCTAAGGGGAAGGATGTGAGGAGTCCTCCTCCAAAGGGGAATCAGGGTAGGGTACAGTTGGATGATGATGCCAAGGAGTTAAAGAAGAAGAGGTTGTGTTTCACCTGTCAGGAGCCGTGGGT
Organism: Pinus albicaulis; assembly: GCA_034641835.2. Taxonomy (NCBI): domain Eukaryota; kingdom Viridiplantae; phylum Streptophyta; class Pinopsida; order Pinales; family Pinaceae; genus Pinus; species Pinus albicaulis. Next base: position 985,238,385 of record CM076569.1, read on the forward strand.
ACCAGGACACAGATGTGTTGCTGGCAAAGCACATTTTATCGAGGTCTTCTCCGAGAGCAGCGGGGAAGAGGATGAGTATGATGACGTGGAGGCAAGGGTCAGCCATGCAGCGCAAGATCAGTTGCCACCTCCACCACCTGGAGCAGGAGGTGCAGCTTTTGCACCTACCGGAGGAACCCTTGCAGCATTGCGAGGAGTTCCCAAGTATCTGACGCTGCGCGTCCGAGGGACAGTACGGGGGCAGCGAGTATCAATACTGGTGGACAGTGGGGCAACCCACAACTTCATCGAGGCATAGATGGTAGAGCAGAGAGGCATTCCGACAGAGAGCTTCAATGGGTTTTCAGTGTTGGTCCCAGGAGATCAGACTATGCAGTGCGCCAGATATGTCCCAAAGCTAGCAGTGACGATGGGCACCTACACAGTGACTGACCACTTTTTCATGGTTAACATACCGGATACCAATGTGGTATTGGGTGTACAGTGGCTGATCACTCTAGGGAAGGTCACCACGGATTGGGAGGCCTTGGAGATGGAGTGGGATGATAAGAAGACCGGGAAGCATGAGAAGATACGGGGCATGCACACTTACCCACCCCAGACCGTTTCAGCGCATCGGATGGAGGCAGAATTCCATAAGGGAGACATAGAGTGGGTCGTAGAGCTGCGTGCATCAGAGGCAGGGACTACCGAGCAGACAATTCATCCAGAGATACAGACCATCCTTGACAGGTATGCCACAGTGTTTGGGGAGATACCACCAGGACAGCCACCGGATCGGGGATTTGAGCATACCATTGAGCTAGAGCAGGGCATTCAGGCTGTCATTACCACACCCTATAGGCACCCCAAGGCCTATCGGGACGAGATTAAGCGAGCTATCCACGAGCTGTTAGCTTTTGGACACATTCGGCCTAGCACCAGTCCTTTCGCTTCTTCAGTAGTGTTGGTGAAGAAGAAGGACGGCACATTGAGGATGTGAATTGGTTACAGGGCCCTGAACAAGAAGACCATGAAGAACATGTACCCTATTCCACGGATTGACGAGCTGATGGATGAGTTGAGAGGGGCACAGTTCTTCTCAAAGATTGATTTGAGATCCAGGTACCATCAGATTCGCGTGAGGGAATAGGACATTCCCAAGACCGCTTTCAGGTGCCACTATGGCCATTTTGAGTTCTTGGTGATGCCCTTCGGGCTAACCAACGCACCGGCCACCTTCCAGTAACCACATCTTCCGCAGTCACCTAAGGAAGCTTGTGTTGGTCTTCTTTCATGACATATTGATATATAGCAAGACATGGGAGGAGCATCTCCAACACATAGAGGCAGTGTTGCGTATTTTGGAGGAGCAGCAGTTTTATGCTAAGCTCTCCAAGTGCGAGTTTGGATTGACGGAGATGTTGTACTTGGGACACATCATAGAGGTGGACGGAGTGAGGGTCCACGAGGAGAAGATCAAGGTCATCAGGGATTGGCCAGAGACGAGAAACGTGACGGAACTTCGGGGGTTTGTGGGTATCTGCTTACTGCACCCCTTATAGACCTGACGAAGAAGGGGGCATTCAGTTGGACAGATACAGCGCAGCGAGCCTTTGACAAGCTCAAGGAGGTGATGAGCAATTGCCCAATGCTAGCATTGCCAGACTTCACGCAGCCATTCATTCTAGAGTGTGACGCATCGGGGGAGGGGGCGGCGCAGTGTTGATGCAGGGAGGCCACCCTATAGCTTTTGAGAGCCGAAAGCTCCTTCCACATGAGCGATTGTATGCCATATACGACAAGGAGATGCTAGCCATCATGCATGCATTGGCCAAATTCTGGCAGTATCTGGTAGGTAACAGGTTCAGGGTGAAGACTGACCACAACAACCTCAGATTCATCTTAGAGCAGAAGCAGCTACAGGAAAGGCAGCAGAAGTGGCTCAGCAAGATCCAGGCCTACGACTTTGACATCGAGTATGTCATAGGGAAGAACAACGTGGTGGCTGATGCACTCTCACGCAGACCAGCCACGTTGTCTCTGATGAGTTTGGACACAGATTGGAGGGCTCGACTATTGGTGGAGTACTCCAAGGACAGGTTTTCTTGTGAGATTCTGGATGGACAGGTGATAGATGATAGATACAAGATGATGGATGAGATCATCTACTACAGGGACAGGATCTTCTTGACAGAGGGCTCTCAGCTCAAGAGGAAGATATTGCAGGCTTCTCACGATTCACCATCGTCTGGCCACCAGGGGTTTACCAAGACCTACAGGGCCATCAGGGAGGTTCTCATGGAAGGGCCTCAAGGAGGACGTACTCCAGCATGTCAGGGAGTGCGAGGTTTGTCAGCGCAACAAGGGGGAGATGAACCATCCGGCATGGTTGTTGCGGCCTCTTCCCATTCCAGAGGGGAAATGGGAGAGTATTTCGATGGACTTCATCACAGGGTTGCCCATGGTGCAGGGCAAGGACTGTATATTCTTCGTCGTTGATCGACTGACGAAATATGCACATTTTTTCGCCATATCCGCACATTATACAGCAGCACAGGTGGCAGAGTTGTTCTTCAGGGACATCTTCAAGTTGCATGGTCTTCCCAAGACCACTGTCAGTGACAAGGACAGCCGCTTCATGGGCGGATTTTGGCAGGAGCTTTTCCGGTTGGTGGGGACAAAGTTAACACCGAGCACCAGCTACCACCCACAGATAGATGGGCAGACAAAGATAGTTAACAAGTGGCTGGAGGGCTACTTGCGTAACTATGTCAGTGGGCAGCAGAGAGCATGGCTGAAGTGGGTGCACCTAGGAGAGTACTGCTACAACAACACACATCACATGTCTATCGGTATGTCTCTGTTCTATGCATTATATGGTTATCATGCTTTATCTTTTGTTGATGTGATGTTTAGTGCCAGCAAGGCTCCGAGAGCCAAGGATTGGATCCAAGAGAGTCAAGACATCCTCCGAGCTCTCAAGTATAACATGGCAACAGCACAGAACTAGCAGAAGCTGTATGCTGACAGGGGTTAGGTGGAGAGATAGTTTGAGGTAGGGGACTTGGTCTACCTACGTTTGCAGCCATACCAACAATCGACTCTGAAGCATAAGGGAGCTGAGAAGCTCAAGCCTCGTTTTTATGGGCCTTACAAGGTGATACGCAGGGTTGGGCAGGTTGCTTATGAGATGGAGCTGCCCCAAGGCAGCAAGATTCATAACATCTTTCACGTATCGTGCCTAAAGAAGGCATTGGGACAGCAGGTGACAGTGACAGGGCAGCTTTCGCCTACGGATGATGAGGGGCATTTGGTGCTACAGTGGGAGGCCATTATTGATACCAGGGAGAGGCAATTGCGGAGTAGGACAGTCCGAGAATTCTTGGTGAGGTGGAAGAATTTACCGGATGAAGATGCCACTTGGGAGAGTGAGAAGATCTTGCAGCATCCATCACTACAGTTGATTGGGGTCAAGCAACATTTTGCCGGGGGAGACTGTAATATTCCCAATTAGCGATAGCTAATTGGAAATATTAATTTTGACCAATTTTGCCTTATTATAGTTAGAGCATGAATAAAGTGAGTAAAATATTAATTAACTCACTTTAGATAAAACACTTTCCTAAGTCCACATCAAAATTAAGGGAGTGGGGCCTAGTGACCAAGTGGACAGCGCAAGAGAGGGACGCAGACCACGTGGGCAGCGTGGGGCCTACCTCACGCAGATGAGAGGGACAGCGCGGGCCAAGGAGCACATGGAGATGGTGGGGCCTAGGGAGAGAGAGGCCCAGCGTTATAAAAGGGAGGAGAGCCCCCTCATTTGGTCATTCTTTTTTATGCATATTGAGCTAGTCATTTTGACCTGGAGCACGCTGGCTGTTTAGCTTGTTTGCAGTACTGTTCAGTACATCAGGTGTCTCCGTTCGAAGATCCCACCCTCAGCCCCGGGAGACTTTGAGTGCTTGCTCGGGTGAGGTATTTCCATCAGCATTTTGCAGGAGGATCGGTGATTGCATTCGTGGAGGAGCAGAGCATTTAGAGACTGCACAATCTTGAGAGGGAGGACGCAGTCCATCTTGGGCGAGCTCCGAAGTGGCACTATTTTGGAGGATTCAGGCCAGAGGATTGAGCAAGGGGCCAGCCCTTGCCTATTGGAGACATTTGACAGAGTGGGAGGCCATATTTTGGAGGATTGCATTCAACACCAGCATGGCCCTTGGGAGGATAGCGTAGATCCTCAAGGGAGGCATTTTCGGGGGTCGACCATTTCAGAAACGCTCTCTGGGATTTTCTGGGTATTGTGAGTAGAGGCCGATTCCAAAGTATCAAATTTTTCCGAGTAGGGGAGCAGCCCCAAATACTCATTTTGTTCCAGCAACACGGCAGTATTCCAGCAACTTGGACGCAGAGCAGAGAGCAGCCATTTCCATTGATATTCTGAGAGTATTCCTACACTTGCCTGGTGCAAGTCGAGGTGCCATCATTCTGATCACCTCTTGTACTCATTTCTATTTCTCAGTATAATAAAATGGCTTAGCATTCTCTATATTTCATGTGTATCTGCTTTATGATCTGTTTCTGGCATTTTATATTTTGTTGTATGCTTTGTATTACTGTTTATTTCCCCTTCGGGATATTACAAACAGCCAAGATATCAGCAGCGCGGTAGATGCTTCAGGTCAGAGCATATGCAGTTGGTATTTTTCTTGAACACTTTCCTTACTAAGAGGGAGTGTTGATTTTGTAACATTGGAAAGTGTTCCAAGTCTCATATTTTGTGAGGAGGCTTGGACATCAGTATTCCAAAGAACCCAGAAAACGTTTGTGGAAATTCCACTAAGTTCATGTTTTATTAAAATAATTAATTATTTTAATGTGGTCCCTAGGTCTAAACTTAGGGAAATTAAATAACTTATGGGTATCAATAAAACAGAGTGAGAATCTTCTAGAAAACAAAGATCAAGTCATGTTTTAATCTTAGCCATTGATTAAGGATCTAACCTGGGTCGTTGATTCATCAACGAGAACATTATAAGAGAAGGCTTGAGCGTCATTTGGAAAGTAAGTCGGGCACACACTCAGTACCCGAAGGAAATCAATTTTGGAGGAATAGAATTCAATTTCAGATGGAGAGTTGTATAGGTAGAAGAAGGAAGGGGAAGTCAGCAGGGGTAGAGAAAGGCAAGAAGAGGAGGACGCAGGGGGTCACAAAGGTCAGCGTTGAGCAGCAGCACTGAGTCCCCACACAGAGTGACGCAGTCCAGTGCAGGAACCACGCAGAAGACCACGCAGAGCGAGATAGGGTATCTTCCGGGTATCAGAAATTCTCCCAGAGGATTTGGGGATTTATCTCAGGTGTATTCTAGAAGTCTACTCGTCTATTTCTTGTAAATGATTTTCCTTGCTGAAGAATAATACAAACCCTCATCTGCTACACCGGTTTTCCCGCATTGGATTTTTCTAGGGACTCTAATTAATTAATTTTCTGGCTTGGGATTTAATTTAATTTTGCCAGAAAAATTAATAAATTTACACATGAATGGATTTAATTTTTTTCCACCCTCTAATACATAAGATTTTACATTTTCAACCCTCAAATGGGGAATACACATTTGGATATACCCTCAAGACACATAACCCATCTGCGACACAATATGATCTAATAGACCAAGTGATTCATAGATAAATAATTAAGCCAACTAGCTTAAATTTTTCCCAACCCACTTTACATTAGACTCGACTAAAACACTAGGCTCACCTAAGATTTCGACAATAAATTTTACCCTAGCTTTGGGGGTTTAAGCTAGAGGGGAAAAAACTCTTATAATTAGCCATGGTTAGAAACACGGATATTCAATGAGGTTAAAAAACCTCCTAGGATGAAATTTGTTGCCAAAAACATAGGCTTACATAGGTTGTTACATATACCCCAAGGTCTTACTAGGATCATTTACATCATATAACTTGCAGAATGGGGTGACCATGACACAAATATTGTTGATAGGTGATCCAATCTTTGTTGAAAAAATAGGCACTTATGCTTCCTTGGAACTTTGACAATTTGAGTGCAACACGTCCCTCCTTTAGCCTCCTACGCATCCACATGTGGCTCAATGTGCTAACCGCTTCACGCTTGCAACTCCCTTAACTATGCAGCCCTTCTAGATTCACAAATGCAAATTCCCTGCTAGTTTTCTTGCAGCTAGAAATTTTCTCCTACCATCTGTGAAAATTCTATAATATAGAATCCTACCGCAGCTACTGATTATATTTCTTCTATTGCATTCATTCACAATTATTTAACATTTCACTGTGTTAAATATCAAAATAAAATACATTGCAGACTTCACAATACATAATCAATATGAGAGAAATAGCACAAGTATTCACACATAGACACCGTTATTTTTGGACAATTGTCCTCGGAAAAACCCAATGTGCGAAAACTGGTGCAGCAGATTTGAGGGTTTCTTTATTATGTAGAAGTTTGAGTACAAATGTGTGATTATGATTCTCTGTCAATCACATGAAGAAATCTGATAGGAACAGACTAGTGAGACAATTCTCACTCTACCACGAAGTTCTGGCACTGACCTGCACTTGCTCTGAGTGGCTCTGCGTGAACTCTGCACCGTGACTGCGTCCCCTACGTTGTCACTGCGTTACTGCTACTACTGTTGCTTATGTCTGCCTTAGTGCTCACAGCTGGGTGAGACTAGAGTGTTCTCCTCCTCCAGAAAACGTCGTCCAAAAACTCAATGAACCCTCAGCTGCTCCTCTCCAACTGAAATTGAACTCCCTATGTTGCTCTACACTGGCCCAGCGTAACTGCTGCTTGGCTATCACTGCGAAGCTCCTAGTGGCTCCCTCCTTCCTTCTCTTCCTGTACTCTCTTGCCTTCAGAACTCTTCCTCCTAAAGAATTCTCCATCCCTTCTGTAAGAACTCGCGTTGGAATTATCCTAACTTTTCCACTAAATTTCTGAGTTTTGCTAGAAATAGACTTAGTGTTAATTCGACCAACAGTGTAATCACTGCTACAGCTATCATCCTTTCCATGAATAAAATATAAGCATATAATCACTGCTACAACTATCATCCTTTCCATGAATAAAATCTAAGCATATATATATATATATATATATATATATATATATATATATATATATATATTTCAGTAGTAATACGATTTAATGAAGATCAGTAGTGAAATTTAATCTTTAATCTTTCATAAGGAACTAGTCTATACATAAAAAAATACCTGGAATAGAGCTGATGACTTAATGGTGGTTCTCCTTGTGATGCTGTGAACAGTTTACCAAAACAATCAAATCCTCCCAGCCAATCTAGGACCAATCCTAGCCCCAGAGGATGTCTCCTCTGCCCCCGTGCCCAGAATTCCAAGAACCCAGAGACTCCTTCCCAGACAGTTTATCTAACTCAAGCAGAATTCGTTTCTTTGTTCTCCCAAAAAAAAACACCCCCTTCTCCTCCATGTTTCATAACTTAAATAATCTCCCCCACCGCCTCTTACCTCTCGAGGTCTTATCCTCATTAATGGTGATATTATATGTATTTATGGTGGTGTGCTTTCCATTATCATGGATAGGAATATAACTTAAACAACCTTCCTCCACCGCCTCTTACCTCTCGAGGCCTTATCCACCTTAATGTTGATATTAAATGTTTTTATGGTGATGTGATCCATATTAATGTGGGTATGACTATATGTACGGAGGTGGGATTATACAGTTGTTTTATTTATAGAGCATGGGACTTTATATTTAAGTACTTTTAATATTAATCTTTAATATTTGCACACTCATTTTTAACTTAAGGAGTTAACTTTATTATATCATTTTCTTTTATTAGTTCTTTTCCTAAAATTTATACTTAGTTAAACTTAATATTAATCTGAAATCTTAATATTAAGTTCCCAACTTATGTAATCTTGATATTAGTAGGTAGGTGTACTAGTGCGATGTGTGCGATATAGGCAGGTGTAGCTATCAAATGCCTATATCGTACACACGCTAATATCATTTTGTATATAACTTGGAAATGGGTCGTTACACCTTCTCTGCAATCTAGAACCACTTTGATTCTTCCTTAGACTTGAAGAAATCGATCTCTGGATTCTTTCTCCGCCTGATGTGTCTTCCAAATGCCCATCGAGCTCTCCTTTATAACCTTTCACTGACTCATCAATGGCCAAGATTAAATCATAATCAAGGGATAAGATTAACTGAGAGTTGATCTGTGCCTTTATTTAGAAGATTCTCACTTGATTCAACTAATACACTTTAATTAATCAGTTTCCCTCAGTTTAGACTTAGGAAACCATTAAAAAAATATTAATTAATTTAATTAAATCATTTATAAGAGGAATCTCCCAAAACACTTTTTGGGTATTGTGGAATACAAGAGTCATAGCCTATACGTAAAATCTCAAGGCTAGAACACACCCAATGCTACCATAAATCAACACCATCTTTTCTCATTTCCTCATCCTTGTGACTCACTCACAAAAAACTAAAATTCAGAAAATATTTCTCTAAATTTTCTCACTCTCACTTGAATAGTTGTGATATGCAATGTCTTTTCATCATCTCCCGTGGGATCCTTTTATAATTCTCCAATGCTAAACCCCTATTGTTCAATGTGATTGGAGGCTATGATTAAATCCTAGCTCACTTAGATCAACGGTGGAGATTAGATCTAAGTCACTTAAATAATTAATATTTATCCTTAGGTACAACCAATGTTGCATGAAGTGTGGACGAAGCAGGGACATTTTTTGAAAGTGAAACGTCGGAAATGTCATTTTCCAGAAATCTAGGAAGCAAAGCATCTCGGAAGTGTCTATTATATATACATTTTTTTTGCATTTATATTAAAAAAAAAAAAACATCCAAAATACCAAATTAGTTATAGAAGATATGAAAACATGCATATTTGTACATAAACCAAGATAGATATGGCATCCAGTGTACATCAATGATTAATTATTCAAGCATCAACCATCTAGAATCTAGATTCCTCTCCTCTTGTCTAGCCTTTCCTGCACTTTGATTCTCTAGGGATATTAGTCAACATTGCCCAATTTTGATCAAACAGCCAAATCCAAGCCTTCTAATATGGTAGAGAAAGCATATAGCATGCCTGATCAATGATTTTGACTTGAGTGAAGGGTACCTTTTTGCTAAGGCCATGACTAAGGAGTTCAACAATCAACACCACCAACACCAGGGTGCATATAGGGTTTGGTGCTCTTGATTAAATGTCAATCACATACCCTCATACATGATATAATGTAATGAAATGCCACAATCCCATTGATCCTAAAATCCTGAAAATTGTTAAGTCTGTTGAATTTTGAACGGGATATGAAATTCTATTTTCTCCATATGAAGTCCGAGGACATTGGAACCACTCTCAAACATCCTAAGTCATTTCATGGTAATGTTAAAAATTTACTTTTACTTAAAGAATTTAACCATTATCATTAGGAAGCATCAAGGGGGCACCTTAAGAATGTTCGCGAAGCATAATTCCTCATATAACAGTTCGAAAACTCAAGTCAAGTCCCAAAAAAAAAGAACAAGTACACAGAATTGTCCACCTTTCTCACGAATCCGCTCAAGATCAGTGGCCAGTCCGTTCTGGAACTACAAATCGGGCCACCAGAACCGCGGTTACACTTTTCCAGGAACCGCAAAAAAAGGCGGATCCGCAGTTCCACCTGAGGATCTGTGGCAGATCTATCCAGGACGTGAACCCCCCTCCATATCTGGTGGGTGAGGGGGGAGAGTGAGGGGGAAAGGATCCTGCAACATTGGGTACAACATTAGACTAAGCCTACATTAATCATTTTAATTGATCAATGTACTTTTTTTGAGTTAAACTTAGGAAAGAGATCAAATTAGTTCCTCCCATAGTCCTCTCGAACAACCACAAAGAGGACTTCACTTCCACATGCTAAGACACCAAGCCTATGTGGAAGACCTTCTGAGGCTGCAAAACTCAACATAAACTCCATCACCTAAGAAATATTATAAGGAACTAATCTACAAGATGAAATTTAGTGTAGGGAAGCCTCCCTTGGTTTTGTAGGAGTTGGCCTAAAAATCGGGACTCATGTCAAGGTGACAGTGAGCACTTGTCCTATGTGGTACCACCTTAGTGCCTCGGAAAGGCCTTAGCAACACTGCTTGTTTGCATTGTAACAAACACAAAAGGGCACCTTTGCTTGATGGTCTTCTGTGTTTTTTCAACTTTGAAAGTCTGAAAAAGCATAGGATGATAACCCAATTGTCCACTTTTAGCCATTTATTGAAGGGTAAATCAAGGAAGTCATCTAACATTTGGTAATGGCATCCATCACTCGCCTCTTCGTTGTCATTACAACAAAATATTTCAAGGTTTAAATGATTTTTAGCTAGTTCGTCTACAATTTTTTACGCTTTATTTTATTCTTCAAAATTAGTAATTAATTATTAACTCCTACCTTCACCATAGAAATCACATTTCGGCACCAATCTACTTCTCTTTGGTGAAATTGTGTGTGCTTAGATTAGGGAAGCCTCCCTTGGTTTTTGTAGGAATTTTTCTAAAGAGTGGGCATCGTTGTCGAAGTGGCAATGGGCACTTATCTTGTCAAGTACCTGTTAACCACCACCTGTGGTTGACACCCATAGGAGAAATTTTTCTCCTAGATTGTCTTCAACCAACAGCCAACAGCCCCTTGCAACCCCAAATAGCTCAATGTGCCACCATCTTCGCCACCTGATCCATTCAAGATATAACCTTAGCCGTTGATTAGAGATCCAATCTCGATCGTTGATGCTTCAACGAGAAGACAATAAAGGAAGGCTTGAGGGCCATTTGGAAAGACACACCTGTTGATTTTTGGGTAGCATCGGATGTGCTCTAGCTCCGAAACTTTGTGGAGGGGCTAGAACACATGAGATCTCCAAGACCCAGAAATCGTTTGGAGAAATTCCACCCAGAGCTTAAGTTATTCAAATAATTAATTATTTTAATGGAGACCCTAAGTCTAACTTAGGGAAATTAAATAAGTAAAGTGAATTAATTCATGTGGGTGAGAATGTTCTAAGTGACAAGGATCAAGTCTTTTCTAATCTTAGTCGTCGATTAGAGATTAGATCACAGTTGTTGAATGTTCAATAGGAAAAGTATTAAAGGAAGGCTTGGGGTCAGTTGGAGGACACACACAGAGTGGCAGCACTTGAGCTAAGTCGAAATTCTGGAGCGCGGTTTGCTGAGAATTTTCGAGTGAGCTTGCAGTGCAGCAAGGGGCAGTTTGACAGTGGGACTTCTAAGTCTAAGACCGAGAATACAATAGCAGAGAGTTAGATCCATACCACAGAGCAACACAGGCCCAGGAGGGGTGACATAGAGGCAATGTAGGCCCGGGAGGGGTGATGTAGAGGCAGCGTAAGCCTAGGAGGCGTGATGCAGAGCCAGAAGGGCTCACACAGAGGGACGCAGGCCCAGCGAGGGTGACGCAGTCATTCATTGAGAATTTTCGAGTGAGCTTGCAGCGCAGCGAGGGGCAGTTCGACAGTGGGATTTCTAAGTCTAAGGCCGAGAATACAATAGCAGAGAGTCAGATCTGTACCACAGAGCAACGCATGCCCGGGAGGGGTGACGCAGAGGCAATGTAAGCCCAGGAGGGGTGACACAGAGGCAGAAGGGCTCATGCAGAGGGACGCAGGCCCAGCGAGGGTGACGCAGTCACTCAATGTCCAGTGTTGGGGTTTCAATGGGCCAGATCAGGCTCGTATTCAGCAGATCTAAAAGGATAACGTAGCCATAATGAAGGGTGACGCAGGGACTGCGTAGGCACCTGTGGGGTGCTTCATTCAGAGCTGAATCAGCGATAATATCTGTCTCCGGAAATAGGGGTACATTTGCTGAGATTTTCTCTAGTGGGTAAACCACTTGGTACCCTAGTTTGTATTCAGAAATATACATAATAATAAAAAGCCTCAAGAGTTGTTGCATTGGTTTTCCCGCTTTAGGTTTTTCCAAAGACATTTGTCGAAAAAATTTTGCGTGTCCTCTGTCGAATGTGCTTAATTTTTCAGTACTTGATCTGTATATTTGTGTAGGCAGTAGTGTATTTACTTCGATGTCTCTCTTGTATTATTCAGAAAAGTAACTTGTTAAGTTAAAAAAACAAGTAGGAGAAGTAAATCAAAATATTGTTGCAGGATTTATGTTTAGTAAATTCAGAAATTTTCACATGGTATCAGAGCTATTGCAAATCAGGGAGAGTTGAAGCCATCAGCGAAGAGGCGAAGTTTTTGCTGCAGGAAGGCGGCTGTGACTACACAGATCCAGGAAGAGGCAGCGCAACACCAAAGCGAAAGTGCAAGCCCAAGAGGGGTGACACAGAGCCTATCTAGCTCACGCAGAGCTGACACAAAGGCTCACAAAGACCTAGAAGGGTGACGTAGAGCCAATCTAGCTCACACAGAGCTGATGTAGAGGCTCACGTAGGCCCAGAAGGGTGACACAGTCTGAGAGGAGGTCACGTTGTGCCGGTTGTCGTGGCTAGAAGTGCTTCTTCTTCGGAAGTTGTTGGTGGGACATTGTTCTCCCTGTGCAGAACAATGTCTAGCAGGGTTGACAAAGTAAGGGGAAGCAGTTCCTCAGCAGGTTTCGCCAAGAAGTGTGAGATCTGATCAGTGGAGTGACTGGAGAGGGATGATTCGACAGTAGTTGGTGGAGGATTTCTGGGAGGGAAATCACTTATCAGAGGGAGCATATTCTCTAGAGGGTTTCTAGCGCCAAGAAACCCAAATCCGATCTTTTGCTGAGGGTAGCAGCATTAGAAGGGAGAAGAGTATTCACTTCAATAGCGTTTGAGCAGAGATGGCTGCACATGGATTGAGGGATCACGATAGGTTGGATGGAGTATCCAACTTCGTCGTCTAGAAGGCCAGAATCCTGTCATTTCTAGATGAATATCATATCAAAGATCATACCGAGAAGGTTGTAGTTGTTCATGTTGATGTAGATCTGTTGAAGAAGTATGAGGAAGCACAAGCAAGGGCCAAGAGCTTGATAATGGATGGGGTCAAGGATCGTGTGGTCCCACACATTGTTGAAAAGAACACAACAAATGAGATGTGGACGACGTTGACCTCAATGTATCAGGGGACTTTTGTCCAAAGGAGAATGCTTTTGGAGAATCAACTTCGAGTGTTTCAGAGGCATAAGGGAGAGGAAATCGACCCCTTCCTCATTAGATTGAAGGCGATTCGTGATCAGCTCGCTGCTATGCGAGCCACTCTTGATGAGGGTCTATTGGTCAGAACTGCCCTGAATGCATTGTCTGGAGAGTGGGAGAACTTTGTCCAAGGCATTTTGGGCAGAGCGACACTTCCAAATTGGGAAGACATGTGGGCAGCTCTTTGACAAGAAGAGATCTGGAGGATGACCAAGGCGGGCAGCACCAGCGGTGGAATCAAGACCAAGGAGGAGGAGGAGGAGGATGCAGCTCTCGCATCTAAGGGACAGCAGGGACGATGAGGGAAGAAGAAGAGAGACCTTTCAAAGGTTAGGTGCTTCAGATGTGGTGATCTAGGACATTTCGCCACTACTTGTCCTCAAAAGAAGAAGGGCAAGGAAGAGTCAGATTCTAAGGCTGTAGCAGCGAAGGGTGATGATGGGAGTGATGACGATGTGGCTATGAGTGTTCATGTGCCTCGAGAGAAGAGGTGGGGCGACATAGATCTGTAGATTGAGCTACAAATGGTGCAAGGGGCAAGATCCTTGAGGTGCCCAAACTCTTAGATCACATATGAGCTACGGGAGCCATTAATGACAGTAGCATGATGACTGGAGTCAGTTGGTGCAAAGGATTATGGAGGCACATTGGCAGTGCTAGGACGTTGAAGATTGGAGTAACACAGAGCAGAGGTAGCAGCAACGTAGAAGGAGCAGAGCAGAGGTTGATGGGATTTCAGCAGCACAGAGACAGTGCTTATGCATTGCAGAGTAGTAGCAGCGTAGAGGCACCAAAGGGTCAACGCAAATTAGTAGTAGAGGATGTTTCAGTATCGAGTGTAGCCAGACTGACTTGTTTGTCAAGGTTTTGGGTGATGTCCTTCAATGTCTTAACTCTCAGCAACTGAGTTGTAGTGCAGCAATTAGCAGTGGTAGTGCTATGGGCAGCGTGATGCAGCATTTGAGAGGGAGCAGATGAGGCAATGCTAATGGCAGTAACATGGGCAGCAGCGCAATGGATGAGTGGCAGCACGCCAAGCACCAGCAGCACAGGGGATTGATGCCATGGATCAGAGTAACGCTTATGGATTGAAGTGTTGCTAGAGCACATTCCTCGGTAAGAGGGAGTGTTGATTTTTGGTTAGCATAGGATGTGCTCTAGCTCCGAAACTTTGTGGAGGGGATAGAACACATGAGATCTCCAAGACCCAGAAATCGTTTGGAGAACTTCCACCCGGAGCTTAAGTTATTCAAATAATTAATTATTTTAATGGAGACCCTAAGTCTAACTTAGGGAAATTAAATAATTAATTTAACATATGTGTGAGAATGTTCTAAGTGACGAAGATCGAGTCTTTTCTAATCTTAGTCGTCGATTAGAGATTAGATCATTGTTGTTGAATATTCAACAGGAAAAGTATTAAAGGAAGGTTTGGGGTCAGTTGGAGGACGCACACAGAGTGGCAGCACTTGAGTTAAGTTGAAATTCTAGGGCGTGCTTTGTTGAGAATTTTCGAGTGAGCTTGCAGTGCAGCGAGGGGAAATTCGACAGTGGGATTTCTGAGTCCAAGACCTAGAATAAAATAGCATAGAGGCAGATCTATACCACAGAGCAGCGCAGGCCCAGGAGGGGTGATGCAGAGGCAACGTAGGCCCAGGAGAGGTGACGCAGAGGCAACGTAGGCCCAGGAGGGGTGATGCAGAGCCAGAAGGGCTCGCGCAAAGGGATGCAGTCACTCGGTGACCAACTCTAGGGTTTCAATGAACCAGATCAGGCTCGTATTCAGTAGATCTGAAAGGGTGACACAACCACACTGAAGGGTGAAGCAAGGACTGCGTAGGCACCTGTGCGGTGCTTCATTCTGATTTGAATCAGCCATAATATCTGTCTCCAGAAATAGAGGTACATCTGTTGGGTAAACCACTACTGGTACCCTAGTTTGCATTCAGAAATTTGCATAATAATAAAAACCCTCAAGAGCCCCTGCACTGATTTTCCCGCATTGGGTTTTTTTGGGGATATTTGTCCGAAAAATCTTGTGTGTCCTTTGTCGAGTGTGCTTAATTCTTCAATCCCTGATCTATATATTTATGTAGGCAGCAGTGTATTTACTTCGATGTTTTTCTTGTATTATTCAGAAAAATCACTTGTTAAGTTAATAAAATAAGTAGGAGAAGTAGATCAGAATACTGTTGCAGGATTTTTGTTTAGTAAAATCAGAAATTTTCACAACACCGAATGAATCTAGTGATTGAATTATTCTAACAAAGCAGTGCTCAGACGAAGATCAGATCTAGTTGATTCCAGCACAGAGAGGGGCAGAGATAGCTTCAAGAGGGAGTGATTTTCTCAGTCGAAGAATCATCAGCAGAGAGAGGCAGAAAGAGATCCAGCAGAGCCACATAGGGCTACGCAAAGGTGCACAATGGCCAAGAGGATTTCCGAGATTTCACTGTCAGATCATATTTAGAAGTCAGGAACAGGGGTGTGAGACTGGGAGGGGAAGATTTGAGATTCCCGGAGGCAGATCGATCTTATAGCTGGGTGATGCAATGCCTAGAGAAGGTGATGCAGGGACTGCGCAGTGGCAGCGCAGAGCCTGCCAGGGGCACCTCATCCAGTGACTGGATCAGCGGGGAAATTCCAGTGATTGAGTGAGGTAAAACTCACAATTTTTCTGCCAGTATATCTCTCTTTGTAATTGAATAACCCTTGGAGTATTCAGAGATGTATTCAGAAATTGCTACTGCTTAATAATATAAAACCCTCAGATCTGCTGCACCGGTTTTCCCGCATTGGGTTTTTCCGGGGACTTTTGTCCAAAATAAAGGTGTCCTATGTGTGTATTGTTCTTTGCTCAGTTTCCTTGTTTCAGAATCATAAGAAATTAAGTGTAGGTTGCTTCAGTAATTTACTGCAATATTTCATGAAGAAACCCTCATATCTGCTGCACCGGTTTTCCTTCTTTGGGTTTTTCCGGGGACTTATGTCCAAAAATCAGTGTGTCACTTTGTTTGAATGAGCGTAATATTCAGTAAACGATCTGCATGTGTAGGCTGTTAGTTCTGTTTACTTCAGTATTTTCTGAATATTTCTTCTGAAAATAACTTGTATAACTTAATCAAGTAGGAGAAGTAAACCATGATACTACAGTAGGATTTCTGCATAGCTGTATTCGGGAATTCTCACACCAGCCAGTCTAACCAATTCTGTATACAGAACTGGCCACTGAACAAGTTCGAAAACCAGTCCATGCTCTTTTAGGGTCAAACCATGTGAACCAGCTGGTTCTTTTTGATAGTGTTAAGCCCATTATTTATGAGATATATGCTCTGTTTCAAATGAAAAAACAATAAAATGAAGTTCCCCCTTTTATTTTTTCAATATATAAAATATTTGAAACCTTTAATTTTACACAACTTAATACCACAACATGAGGAGAAAAAAGTAAATGATGGAGAAAGAGGACAAGAAGAAAATAGTTTCTGCTTTTTAACCCCAGATTGGCAAAACTGTATTATTATTTCATTAACAAATTGCATTTACATTCTACCTACCAGAAGAAGATCAATTCCAGAATTTAGCAGACTCTGATTTGAAGCCATTTTATTGGCTAAGGACTGCCTTAAGGTAGCTTTCACATGGTCTGTGCCAAATAATATATAACTGCATTTTAAAGAAAGGATTTTCAAAAATTCATGCTGTGGATGTCTTTCTCCCATTCTCTTGAGCAAATCATCCTGTGAAAAATATAAAGGTCTGGTATTAGGTCCCTTGACATTTTATTCATTATAATCATTAATAAGTACATTTACATAACGAGAGAAGACCATTGAAACCCACAGCTGTATCCAACTGTCCATTAAAAGAACATGACCTATAAGACAGATGCAACTTACACGAATGGCATGAGCATTTGCAAATGTTGTCTCTGGATCAAGCAACTGTGATAAGGCCTTGAAGATATTGTTATCCTTCATTTGATGCAACTTTTGAAAGCTTTCCTCAGCTCTTACAGGATCAATAAAGCAAATAGACATCGTCTTTAGCCCCTTCTGAATCTTCTTCTGCAATTCGGCAGAATCTTTCTCCTTCATATCCACAGGCTCCTTAGTCAGTTAACAGTAAATGAAAATTACAATAGACGTGTTCAATGAAATTTAGAAGTCACTTCTATGTAATTACAAGAAACTAGATGGTAAGGGATCCAATCCATTTATAAAACTTATTCTCAACAACAGAAACCTGCCAGCCAATAGGTGTCAGTAAGAGAAAAACATCTGTCCATCAAAAAGTATTCGCTCACACAACTACAAGGAATATTTTCTCCACTGACGAAAAAATGATATGCATTGTTATGCTGACCAGCCTATCATTATTGGTAATGTGACTTGTGGTGGTGTGTAGTTAAGAGACATGAAGGGACATGAAGGACAAATAATCCTTACTCTAAGAAGGTGAACTCGTACATAAAGGAAATGACTACAATATGTTTTTCCTTGTGTTTGTATATTTGATACATAGAAATATAGAAAGATCGAGAGCAAAGGTGGAAATCAAGAGCCAGGAAGATACCAAGATTATATGAGGTCAAGAACCAACAAGACTCTAGAAGGGCAGAACATATATCAACAATAGGTGGGAAGTATCATGTCAGCCCATTGTCTGAGTTGTATTCTCGAGCTAGAGGTTCACCTGCTCTGTTTACTTTAGGTGTTGTTACCCACCAAAATGGGTAACCCTATAGGAGAAATTTTTCTCCTATCTTGGACAACCAGCTAGCCAGCAGCCCTGCACACTTGCTCATTGATGATGACATGCCAGTTTCCTCTGCCATCCACACCAATCATACACCTCTCACCATCCGGCATTCCTCTTGGATTGCTACCACTCAACAATTACTTTGATTTGTTTGCAATCGAGTGGTTTTACTTAATCTTTCGGGCATTTAGTATGGATACAGGGGTGATCTGGATGACTGACCGATCTTGACTGTAAACTCGTTCTCTCACCTTACCAGGGGGGTTAGCTTTTAGCCCTAGTCCAGTGGGACCTCCGGTAAGGCCTTAAGGTTATAGGAGGGGCACTACTTGGAAAAACTGGATTGAAGTAGTATGTCCATTTTTCCTTTTCCAACATTTTCCATGTCACATTATTCTCTTTGATATCATCTCCTTTCTTCAGGTTTAATTGTCAATGGTTCTTTGGATTTGGCACTCTCTTATCTACGTCCTTGAGTCGGACAAGGAAACATTGCCCTAGAGGTTGATGCAGTTAAAAGAATGAAAAAGCATCAGAAAGCCACAATGAAAGAAAAAGAGAAGTCAAAATGCAAAAGATAGCCAAAACATAAGTTAGCATGTGGGAAAAATCCTAGCATGAGCTCTATCCCCCTCATTAGCGATAACTCAATTCCTAAGCACTTGATTCTCCATCCATCAAAAGGAATCCTTGCGTGACCCAGCCCTAATGAGCGAGAAACCATCTCATCTTAAGAGGTAAAACAAATATCATATCGTAAAAGGCAAGCTTTGATCCTTGAGTTATGCACCAAAATAAAAAGCATTATCAAAAAGAATTAATAGGCACACCAGAGGGGTAGAAAAAGCAGGCCAAGAGGGATTCAAGGAATCAAGTAAGATCAACCAACATGTATACAATAGTCAATGAGAGATAAAAAGTGAATCATATGTAAGGCAAAAGCCATAATGCATTTTAACATTAGGTATTTTTTTCAAACTTCACACTAACTCATGACCTTACGCAATTTGCCAAGTTTAGGTATGGTAGGGCCATCAACTACCCCTATTAGGTGTTCCCAAATGGCAATGAAAGAAGAAGCCCTAGGGGAGAATTAATTCCTAGGTTGACCCTTCAATTGACAGATGTATATTATAAGTGATATGCTTTGGGGTGGACATCATGAGTCATGTCATAATCTTATACATGGGCTATGTAAGACCATCATCCATGAGTGCCTTCGTAGAGGGGTCACTTTGATTGGGTTACCCTTTCCTCAGCATTGTGTCTTTCCACCCCTTACTTTCCCTTTTACTTATTTTTTAATTTGATTAGCTTCTTTTACAAGCCTCATTGGTTTTCCTTTGAATCCCCTTCTTAGTATGGGCAGTTTATTGCTCATAGGGGTTGGGATGTTTTTTACGTACCTTTTATTTTGAAATGTATGATATAAAAGGGAATATGGGTAATGGCCTCACATGAGGGGGGTAGAGCTCAAGCTATATTGGCTTTTAACTTTATAATTCATCCTTAGCCTTTATTTTGCATTTTAATATTTAGCATTTGCTCCTTTATTCTTTTTTACAGTAGCATCAACCTCTCAAAATTTGCAAGCCCCTTTTTCTAATAGGATGAGGCAAACAGGGAACCAATATAAGCGACTGACAAAAACCAACTCAAAAGAGAGGAAAACAAACCAAGGGGATGGATGGAAAATGTTAAGGATGGAAGGATATGAACACGTTATCTCTATCCAAGCCTCGTATTTGTGCCCCTCCTTGACAAGCAAATAAAGGCCCAAGGGTGGTTACACTGGACTAGAAGGAATTGACGACCACCAAGGTAAAATAATGCAACAATCATAATTTCCAAGCATAATGATCGATTATCTAACTTCAACCCGTGTTCCTTAATTAAATGCCTAATACATTAAATGTAAACACTTCATATTAAACAATGGCTAATGTACCTCATGTGTGTTGAACCACCATCCTCAAATGAGAATGCAAGTCAAGTGGTTAAGCATGATAAGAGGCATATGAGGGCTACTATATGTGAAGAATGTTGATCATCATCTCTAGGACCATTGTCTACAATGTGGATCATGGAAGAATGATCTCATCTAGTTACCCCTAAGTGAAAGGAGGTGACGAGAAAGACTCATGTGTTGCCACTTGTTGTACAAACAATAGTCAAATTTGTTGATTTGGGTAGCATCGGATGTGTTCTAAGTCTCAAAATTGGCAAGGAGGCTTAGGCACATGTATTCCAGAGAACCGAGAAATCGTTTGGGAAAATTCCACTCAGGATGTGTTTTATTAAAATAATTAATTATTTTTAAAGGGACCCTAAGTCTAAACTTCGGAAAATAAAATAATTAAAGGGTATTAATAAAAAAAGTGTGAATGTTCTAGAAAAGGCAGAGATCAAGTCATAAGTTAATCTTAGTCGTTGATTAGAGATTTAATATCGGTCGTTGAAGTTTCAACGAGAAGATTATAAGAAGGACTTGAAGGGTCATTTGGAAAAAACATCGAGATGGAGAAAGAATCCAGAGATCGAAATTCTTTAGTGAGCAGTGCTCAAGAAGAAGATCAATCGAGAGGATTCTCGCAGAGGGGCAAAGATAATGTCTGGTTGGAGATTTTCCTGAGTCGGAGAATACGCAGCAGAGAAGACAGAGAGCAATACCAGCAGAGGCAGTGTAGCAGCTACGCAGAGCCAACGCAGTAGCCCAAAGGAAGTCTGTGATTCAGCTGAGGATCAGTCAGATCCAGTGCCGAAAAGCCGAGGTGTGAGATCGAAAGGGGCCAGAGGGTCAAATCCAGCCAGCAGAAGAGTCAGCACGCAGAAGCCACGCAAAGTGATGCAGACACTGCGTAGTGACTACGCAGAGGCAGTGGAGGGCTTGCCAGTCAGAGGTTTTGGACAGTTTAGGCTTCCAGTGTCAGTGTGAGGTTTTTCTCACTAACTCTTTGTCAGTCAGATTCTCTATGAGGATAGCCAGCAAGGCATCCAGTTTGTATTCATAAATTTACTACATAATATATAAACCCTTAATTGTTGCACCGGTTTTCCCACGTTGGGTTTTTTCGGGGACATTAGTCCAAAAAATAACGTTGTCAGATGTGTTTGTGATTTTCTATTGCTCAAATCTTGTTTCCGCACTTGTTCTTCTTCCACAACTAGCTACAGTGTATAGATTTCAATATTTGCTTGTAGAACACAGTAAATAATTTGTTAATAACAAGTAGAAGACTTTCCAACAGTTGCTGCAATAGGATTCCGAGTAGTACGAATTTTCACAAAAGTGTTGTACATTACTTAATATGCAAAGGGTATAAATTGGAGAGGATCTGCCACTTAAAAATCAATAACTGTCGAGGAGATATCATCAAATCATAAGCTAACCATTGTGAAGCTCAACCATTAAAGCAAACAAAGAAGCAACAAAAAACATAAAGTTCAGTGGGGAGAAACGCAACAAGAATCAGCAAGAGATGGATATAAGATTATAAGATAATTTTATTAATGTTTTACCAAATGACCATAAATATGTCAAAGGGACTATTACGTACATCAGAATCATTACATAACGGAGTGCAAATGCAGCTCCTATAAAAGCATAACTAACCTCTAAGGTCAAAGACCTATCGTCTAAAGATAAAGTTGCAAAGTTGGCAGTCCCAAAGAATAAATGAGTCTTGCCACAACTCAAGCTTAGTAAAATGTCTCCAATGAATGTGCCTAGATAAGGTGCTCAGTGCCTTGAGGTGCTAATGCCCACTAAAGATGAGGATAGGTTGTTAACCTTCAAATTTGTACTCTCGGTAAATGGGTCTTCCCTACCATCCAAGATTGAAGTGAAGTAATTGATGAAAGATTTGTCCTAATGAAATAAAAGATCTATTTCAAATATGTTGCCAAGAAGAGGCCACTCTCCATTAAGATCTAGATGGGAAGGAAGAAGGGTATCTGCAATGAAATGTACAACTAACCCTAGCCCTAACCCGACACTGTCATAAGAATCTCATGGACAGAGGTCAAGGATCTTCCCAAAATCTCACAAATCTAGAAGATGAGGTGGAACTACTCTTTTCCTGCCTCCTGGTGCCTCAATATGTGAGCACTAAGAAGGCAGTGATCATCCTAGCAATTCCCAATGGTTTGGGGGGATTCAGCGAAGATGATCTAAAAACGTCCCCATGCACAAGGCCAAGTGCAATTGAACTAGATATCTCAAGAACATGGAGAGGGTGTTATGGGACAACCTAAAAAGGCAATGGTATCAATCTCGGATCTCATAATAGATGGGGCATCAAAAAATGAAAAGCTCCATTGTATTAATCTCCTATGATAACCCCAATAAGCCCTACCTGCTAGTGGAATATGGTGATTGGCTTCCACCCAAAGCCGATAAGAACCAACCCTAAACTAGCCAAGAGAGATCCTAAGGGCATGCATCCAATGGCAGAGTCTACAAAATGAGTTGAAAATGAGATCATCCCTCATCTCCAAAAAATGATATACATAGAAGGCAATCTTGAGTTTGAACCTACAACTCTACCCAAGTGGCTTGAATGCAATGTCTATAAATGTTCTCTCTGATCATCCTATTCATCTCCTACTTCTTTGGTAGGAGATGACCAAGCACATCCACAAAGTACTTGAAAAGGGGGAGCATGTTCAAGAAGATGCCCACTAACTTTAATAGGCACATAGCCTCAACAAACCAACAATGTACTCACCATGAGAAACTAGTTGAGGCAATGGCAATGGCCTTCGAGGAACAGTATGAAAGATAAGGGTATTGATCTCAACAGGTGGTTGCATCAACAAAGTTTTGATCTCGATCAAGTCATGAAACCAATCTAAAAATTCAAAATGGCCTCAATTAGAAAGGGATGAGATGCAAACTGACATACATAATGTGTTGGGGACAATACTCTTTACACCAAATTATGTGGCACAGTAAGATAACTCAAAGCTGTGGAAATTTCTGAATCTTTACACTTTATGCAAAAAAATTTATTGTTACTCTGGTTATGCTCCTCCTACTTAGGTAAGTTATTAACTGAATGAATTCAAGTTAAAATCGAAGCAAAACACATAAGAGATCTCCACCAATCCAGATCTAGAACAAGTTCATGCACACATAGACAAAGTGACACAGTTACTTTAGGACAAATAATCCCCGGAAAAACCCAATGTAGGAAAACTGGTCTTCTGGATGTTGAAGGATTTTAATATTAAGAATTTTATGAATACAAGCCTGGGTTCTAGATCTGGAAAACTCGACAGAGAATTAATAGATCTACAGCTCACTGGCTTATCTAGGGCCAAAATAATGACTGATCCACACCCTCAAACGGGATTTACATAACTCAGCCAAAATTAGGGCCTATAAACCCTAGCGCTGCCCCTGAAGCCTCTGCGTCAGCCTCCGAAGCCCCTCTCACCCTCAGCGCTGCTCTAGAAAGGGTCGCGTTACCCCAGACTGGGTGACGCAGTCCTTACGCTGCCCCTTAGGGTCTTTGCGTAACCCCTGAGGCTTTCCTACAGAAAATCACATTGTCCTTGAAGGATTGCACAGCACCTGCGTAGCACAGTTGTTGCCCTTCCTACTGTTGCTCTCATGCTTCTCTGCGCTACCTCTTTGAGCTGATCTCTACCTCTTGCTGATTCTAGACCCCGGGATCAGATCATCCCCTTTGCCTAAATTCCCCTCTCTGCAGCTGAAACACTTCTGAGAATTTTTAGCAAACCCGCCCTAAAATCTCACCTTAGCTTCAGTGCTCTGCCTCTGTGTGTCTTTACAAATGACCCCAAGCCTTTCCTTTATAATTTTCTCACTAGGAAACCAATGGCCATGATCAGATCTTGACTCAATGGCTAAGATTAAAAGAAAGCTTGATCTGTGTGACTTAAGACAATTTCATCACATGTTTAATTAAATTCACTTTAATTATTTAAGTTCCCTAAGTTGTAACTTAGGAAATACATTAAAATAATTAATTAATTTAATATCTCCTAAACCAGATGAAATTTTCCAAATCAATTTTTGGGTCTTGTAGATCAAGTGTACTCTAGTCCCTCCACAAAATTTGGGAGCTAGAGCACAACTGATGCCACCCCAAATACACAAAATCTCAACACTCCCTCTTAGCATCAAGGGTGTGCTCTTAGCAATACATCACATTATGCATTACATGACTTTGGGTACCAGTTTTGTGTTGTTGATGCTTGGCCTGTTGCCACTCAATTCTACACTACTGTTGCCATTCTGTACTGCTGCCCATGACTCTGCCACTGCCACTGCAACCTCTATATTGCAGCTCCCTCTCAATATGTTGCATCTGTGTTGCTCATAGCACTGCCATTGTTGATCTGCTGCACTGCAACTTCAATTGTTGAGAGAAACAATTGAATCTCCTACCCAATCTTTGACAGACAAGTTAGATGGGTTGCATCCTCATCACTGAAGCTCCATAGGCTACAGATCTGTGCTAGCATCTGAACGATAATGCACAGCTACAGCTCTGCACTGCGTAAGCAGACTCCCTCTGCACTTTTGAAGTCACATCAGCCCCTTGTGCTGAAATCTCTCATGCTGCTACTGCACTGCGTTGTCCCTCTGTAGCCTTTTGCGCTGCTGAAGTCACATCAGCCTCTACACTGCTGCTGCTGCTCTGCTGTATGCTGCTCCTCCTAGTCTTCAAATCTGCCTCTGCTTCATCTGTGATCTATGCACCCACTGCTCCACTTGTCCCGCTACTGTCTTAAGGTTGTCGTAGCTCGCATGTGATCCAAGAGATGAGCTGCTCAATGATCCCGCCCTAGACTATGTAGCTCCTCTACATATCCATGTCACCCCACCTCTGTGGTTCATGAGCGCTCATGGTTGCATCATCTTCTGACCCATCATCTGCCACAGCAGCCTTGGAAGAAGAGGCTTCCTTGTCCTTTTTCTTCTGAGGACAATTGCTGGTAAAATGTCCCATTTCACCACACTGGGAGCACTTGATATTTGATAGATCCTTCTTCTTCTTTCCCTACTGCCTCTTTGATGCCAAGGTTGCATCTTCTTCATCTTCCTTCTTCACTTTTCTTGATCACGATCTATACTGCTTCTTGGTGAATCTGCAGAGTTCTTCTTGACGCAGAATTGACCACAAGTTGTCCCAATCTGGGAGGTCCGCTCTGCCCAAGATACTTTGGACAAAGTTTTCCCACTCATCTGTGACAACATTGAGGGCGGTCTTGACCATCACATCGTCTTCCACCTTAGCACCAGTTGCAGTCAACTGATCTCTGATTGACTACAGTCTGAAGAGGAAACGCTCCATGTCTTCTCCCTTGGTCATCATGAATGACCTCATCTGTGTCTCCAACAGCATCTTCCTTTGGACAGATTTTCCCTCCTGTAGGGAGATTAAGGTCTTCCACATCTCATTAGTTGTCTTATTCTCAGCTAAGTGTGGTACAATATAGTCCTTAATTCCATCCATAATCAGCCGCTTGGAATGCCCAGCAGCTTCCTTATGCTTCCGAAGGAGATCTGGATCGGTCGATGTGGCCAGAGTTTGATCTACATGGTCTCTAAGATTGTATGCCTCAAGGACTATCAGGATCCTTGCCTTCCAAACAGAATTTTGAGAAGCCATCCAGCGTGTCCTGATCACGCAATCCGTGAGGAGCCATCTACTCAGAAATGTGTCGAACTTCCTTTTCTCTTTACTAGAGAAATGGATCTAAGGCCCTTAGTGAAACAGGTACCTTCTACTCCCTCTGACAATTGATTTCCCTCCTTGGAAATCTGCCAAATCAACAATGATTTAGCTCTCTTTGATCCTCTGATCAAACTACAAGTTTCTTTTGGCTAGAAACTCTCTGAGACGCTGATCTCCTCCAGCTCTTTATCACTTGTGGTTAGGCTAAAAATATGAAAAATTCAAAAATTTAACCCCACCAGCACCTTCTGAATTTCTGCAGCTTTTCTTTAGTCTTTTCTGGATCTGACAGATTCGGATCTGCATCACACTGGCAGGCTTCAGACTAATCCAGCGTTGTTTTTGAGCTGCCTCTATGCAGTAATTGCGTGGGCTTGCTAGGAGACATCGTTAGACTGCGCCAACCTTCCCTCTGCGTGAATCTGCCTCTGAAAACTGCATTGTCCCTTCAGATTTGCATTTCTGCTGCTTCCTGCAACTAGAACCTTCAGTCTCTTGCTGGTGACCCTCCTAGATCTGCAATTGCTCTGATACCATGTGGAAATATCTGAATCTTTACACTTTATGTAGAAATTTTTACTGTTAATTTGGTTATGCTCCTCCTACTTAGGTAAGTTATTAACTGAATGAATTCAAGTTAAAATCAAAGCAAAGCACATAACAGATCTCCACCAATATAGATCTAGAACAAGTTCATGCACACATAGACAAAGTGACACAATTATTTCTAGACAAATAGTCCCCGAAAAAACCCAATGCGGAAAAATTGGTCTTCTGGCTGCTGGAGGGTTTTATTATTAACAATTTTCTGAATACAACAAGCCTGGGTCCAGATCTGGAAAACCCGACAAAGAATTAATAGATCTACAACTCACTGGCTTATTTAGGGCCAAAATAATGACTGATCCACGCCCTCAAACAGGATTTACAGAACTCAACCAAAATTAGGGCCTAGAAACCCCAGCGCTGCCCCTGAAGCCTCTGCGTCAGCCTCTGAAGCCCTTCTCACCCTCAACGCTACTCCAGAAAGGGCTACGTTACCCCAGACTAGGTGACGCAGTCCTTACGCTGCCCCTTAGGGTCTCTGCGTAACCACTGAGCGTTTCCTGCAGAAAATCACGATGTCCTTGAGGGACTGTGCAGCACCTGTGTAGCACAGTTGTTGCCCTTCCTGCTGCTGCTCTCCTGCTTCTCTGCGCTGCCTCTCTGAGCTGATTCTAAACCCCGGGATCAGATCATCCCCTTGGCTTAAATTCCCCTCTCTGCAGCTGAAACACTTCTGAGAATTCTTGGGAAACCCACCCTAGAATCTCAGCTTAGCTTCAGTGCTTTGCCTCTGTGTGTCATTACAAATGACCCCAAGCCTTTCCTTTATACTTTTCTCATTGGGAAACCAACGGCCATGATCAGATCTTGAATCAATGGCTAAGATTAAAAGAAAGCTTGATCCGTGTGACTTCAGACAATTTCATCACATGTTTAATTAAATTCACTTTAATTATTTAAGTTCCCTAAGTTTTAACTTAGGAAATACATTAAAATAATTAATTAATTTAATATCTCCTAAACCAGATGAAATTTCCGAAATCAATTCCTGGGTCTTGTAGATCAAGTGTACTCTAGTCCCTCAACAAAATTTGGGAGCTAGAACACAACTGATGCTACCCCAAATACACAAAATCTCAACAAAAGCCTCTCCATCGTAGTAGCCCAATCCTCCTCTAATAAATGCAGTCCCCAAACATCGAAGCCACATAAAACCATGGGCCTAATAATGTTGTCAAGAACTTCCATCTTGAAAGAGGATTGCCATTGAACCAATTTCATAAAGGCCGAGTCAACAACAAAAGAAAAATCTGAAAAAATTATGGAATCAATCAAAAACAACCTTGCAAAATGCAAAGGTCCAAAAAGAAGCTAGTAAAAACAAACAAATGACATTTCAATTAATCATTAGCACATAAATCACAAGGTTTGCCATGTTTCAAGTTTAGAGTTCGACTTTCATCAAATTTTAAAGTCTACTTTAAATTCATCGTTCTCAATATCAAACTTGATTTGTAAAATTTACAAGGTAAATTCTATGTTAGCTAACCTATAGAGGAAGTAAATGTAACTACAAAGTGAAATAGGATCATTCAGCATGATGATGAAGGGCCTCTATAATAGGGCCATCCAAATTTTACTTGTATAAGCACCATCATGCCTCCAAGAGCCAACAAATTTACATAAATGTTTGTTGAAATAGCAATGATGAAGGGCCTCCATGCATGCAGAAAGCATCGATGCCTGGCATGGGTAGTTTGACTATGGGCTTTGCTACTTTTTAATTTAACTATAGGCTTTGTCACTTATTAATTTAACTATAAGCTTTACCAATTTTTTATTTTAAGGTTTCAGATAATATATTTTTTATAATGTAACATTTATTAATTATTATATAAGTGAATTATGTATATGTAATTTACATTAATATTGTATCATATATATTAAAAATGTAATATATTCATATTATATAGGATGTTGTATTAAATTTAATTAGATTTTATATTAAATATTAAAATTGGTGAGATTTTTCCCCGATGGGGATGTCGGGCTGTGGAAGCCAGCCGTCACGTGACGGATGCCAGTTGTGCAATATTTAAGGCGGGGGAGGGCAAGACATAAGCCCTTCAACCACGCCAGTTAATGCCACTGCGCTCGCTTGTGCGAACTGTTCAACTTCACCTATGTGCAATCGCTTCGACGTGATGGAGTCGCTCCTCCTCTAGTTATATTCCATCAATTGTAAAACTCTTTGGTTGTCTAATGTCTCTCCGTGTAATGTGCCCCCCTCCTTGCTTGCATCTTCTCTTGCTCCTGGTTTAGGGCGGTAGTATGTCCTGTTGTCTCGGGCGTGCCTCAAGTGATGTTCTCTCGACTGGTCCTGCTAATTGAGAAACTTTCCCTCTTAGATCTTCTCTGTAGGACGCGTCTTCTTCAGTTCTGGTTGGCTTTAGATTCAATTGCATTTTGCTCCTGGGGTTTCTCCCCTTGGCCTCTTGGGGGATGCTCTTGGAGTGCTCTATGTGTGAAAATTTCTAAACATAAATCCTACTACATTGTCTTGATTTACTTTTCTTACTTGATTTAAATTACAAGTTAATTTTCTGAATTATTCAGTAAAATCAGCAAAGTAAACACAACTGCAGCCTACACATTTACAGATCATTTACTAAAAATCACGCACAAATGAGAAAGTGACACAGATTTTTCGGACAAATGTCCCCGGAAAACCCCAATGTGGGAAAACCGGCGCAGCTAGCTCTAGAGGGTTTTATTATTATGCAAAATTTGAATACAACAATATCCGGACACCAAAATTGTTCGCCCTACAGAGAATTTACGCGACAGTAATACCTCTTTCACTCAGAGATAGAAAATAGGGTTGATTCACAACCTCAAACGGGATTTACAAAACTTGAGCCCTTTCTAGCCCACTGGAATCGCTAACATTGTCCCTCAGCCCTCTACGTCAGCCTCTGTGTTGCCCAATATGGGCCTGCGTTAGCCTCTCTGGGCTTACGCTGCCTTGGCTGGCCCTACGTCACCCCTGAAGGGTTGTTGTTGCCTCTGCACTACCATCTACATGGCTCTGGCTGAACTGTGTATCTTTGGTTGGCCTCTGCGCTGCCTGGTACACTGCCTCTCTGTCGTTGTTGTATTCTTGGCCTTAGATCAGATCATCCCTTGCCAATCTCTGCACCTCATTGCACTGCAAACTCGCTTTGAAATTCTTAGCAAACCTCGCCCTAGAATTTTGACTTAGCTCAGTGCATCTGCTATTGTGTGTGTTCTCCAACTGACCCCAAGCCCTTCTCTTATACTTTTCTCGTTGGCAAACCAACGACCGTGATCTAATCTCTAATCAACGACAAAGATTAGAAGTTGCTTGATCCACGTTACTTAGAACATTTTCGTCACTTGTTTAATTTAATTCACTTTAATCTTTTTAATTTTCCTAAGTTAGACTTAGGTTGCTTAATTAAAAAGATTAATTATTTGAATAACTATCAAACCCAAATGGAATTTCTCCAAATGCTTTCTGGGTCTTGGAGATCTCATGTACTCCAGCTCCTCCACAAAATTTCGGAGCTAGAGCACATTCGATGCTACCCCAAAATCTCAACATTGTGTCGGACTTCTGATTCTTGTCTTCTTAGTTCTGTGTCCGTAGGTGGTGTTGTAGCTCTCAAGGTGGCGGTTGTAGTTTTAGGGTGGCATTGGACTTCAAGTCTTCTCGCGTCATGGCTCTTCCCTTCTGGTATCTCTAGTCCCAATTCACCCTCCGATGCTCTACTACAGCTCTGGTGTCGGTATTAAATTCGGAACCTTGCCTTTCGATTTCATCTTGGCTGTTTGCTATTTTCTATCTGGCTCTCTCCCCTCGGGTCTCTTACTTCCACTGGTCTGGCTCGTCTCTAATCGGGCAGCGAATTCTCGGTGGTGGGAATTTTTGTGTTGGTTATCCTCTTCCCTCCAATTTGCGGCAGGGCCTGTTTAGTTCTGAGTGGCAGGTGGTAGCGTTTTGGGGTCTCTTTTTTCCGGCTCCGTGGCTTCCATTTGAGCTCCATCATGAAGCCCAGTCCTCACTCCCCACGTGTCTTTGCTCCGACGAAGCCTGAAGGCTCTCCCACCCTCAATGGGTCTCGGGGTGGTGCCGTATCTGTTCGGGGTGGGAGCTCCAAGCGGGCTTCGAGAGGCACTAGTCGTGGGGGTCGTGGAACCCGATCGAGTCGCAGTCCTTCGGTTGCTTCCATTACGGGCATCCGTCGTCAAATGGTTTCACAGTTTGGACGTGGCGTAGGCGTAGGTGGTCGTGGGCAGAGAGAAGTCAACGTGTTACGGCACCTCGGGACTGCATCAGCCAAGGATGTTCGGGGACTTCGGTTCAGTCGCCTTTTGGGAGGCCAAACCTCTCCTTGGCAATCCTCCAACTGGTGCAATCTGCGTTTGCTCGACTGGACGCACTTGATCAAGCTCGCAGGGAGGAGCACGAGGCCATCATGGCCAAATTTGAGCAGCTTCAATACTTCTAGTGCCATGTTCGTGAAAGGGTGGTAGTGGTCTGGCACGGGTAGAATTTATTGATGGAAAAGTTTGAAAAACTAGAAACTTGGCTTGCTCACTTTGAGCACCATGTCAATTGCATGTATCACCCTCCGCCTCCCCTAGGTACTGGGCAGATAACCCTGCTTCAATTACCTCCGACGACTTAATATGTTCACTAGTGTGTTTTTCTTCTAGTTTTCTGGAATGTTAGGCCTCTCAGGCTCTAGACCTCTCAGCTAGCAATTTTGCTTTTTGTATATTGTATGGTTATCGCATTGGTCAACAAACCTGGCCGGGGTGAGACTATATGCATTTTGACATCCTTGTATATGCTTGTTGATTAATAGAAACCTGCTCTGGTTCGTCCTTCTCCATTCAAAATCCAATTCCTGCACTTTCATTGTACTTCAAAAATTTGACCTAGTTGCTTTAGAATCTAGCCTCAGGAAATCACCTATTTCTTGCCTTCTTGCATTCCCAAACATAAGATATGCCTCAGATGAATCTTCGATGTCCCAAAATACACTTCAGATAGACCTTCATTGTCTTCTGTATGCCTCAGACCTTCGATCTTGGCTCAGACTAGGCTATTTTGCCTTAGATATATGCAAGCTTCTCTTGGCATCAAGGAGGAATGAACTGGTGTCTTTTTATAGCTTTTCTTGGAGGCAAATGGGTGTTTCTTTTGTTGGAGCCGACTTGAATCCTTGATGAGGCCGACTTGACTAGGAGGAGACCACAAATTCTATTTTTCAAAAATTCTAATTTCTTTGTTTTCAACTGACATGAATAACATGTCTTTACAATATTTTCCTTTTGATTCAAGCATGAAGAACATGCATTGCAAATTTATGAAGGACAAAATAATTGTGAAGACCGACCATAGTTACAAAATTCAACACTCCCTCTTAACTAGAGAGATATTCATAATGACTATCTAGATATTCTCATGTTGACATAATTTCGCTATGAAAAGGTTATCTAGATATTCTCTGACATCATTAGCACTATCATCACTAGCATCATCATTTAACCATCAGCATCTGCTTCTAGCCATATCCTGGTTGGTACCTAATGTTGATTTTTGTAGGATCGAAAAGTGTTCTAAGTCTCGAAATTTGTGGGGAGACTTGGACATCAGTATTCCAAAGAACCAACCGTTTGTGGAAATTACATTCGGTTCATGTCTTATTAAAATAATTAACTATTTTAATGGAGACCCTAAGTCTAGACTCTAAACTTAGGGAAATTAAATAATTAAAGGGTATTAATAAGACAGAGTGTGAATCTTCTAGAAAACGAAGATCAAGTCAAGTTTTAATCTTAGCCATTGATTAGACTTCTAATCAGGGTCGTTGATTCATCAACGAGAAAATTATAAAAGAAGGCTTGAGGGTCATTTGGAAAACAAGCTGGGCATACACTCAGTACCCGAAGGAGATCAATTCTGAAGTAATAGAATTCGATCTCAATGGGAGAGTTGTAGGGCGGAGAGTTGCAAAAGCAGGAGGGAGTCAGCAGTGACTGAGATCAAGGACAGAGGGACGCAGTGGGTCACAGGAGGCAACGCAGTGAACCCACACAAAGCCTACGCAGACTTACGCAGTCCAGCGACTGCACAAAGAAACACGCAGATAGGCACAGAGGGAAGTAGAGGGTGATCAGGGTGTCAGGAAATTGTCAGGAGGAGCTGAGAATTTTGTCTCAAGTGTTTTCATATTTTATCTGCCAGTGTATTACTTGTAAAGATTCATTTGCTGAAGAATTTTAATAAAACCCTCATCTGTTGCACCGGTTTTCCCACATTGGGTTTTTCCGAGGACATTTGTATCACCCTCATCTGCTGCAACTGTAGACTTTTCAGATTGAAAATTTCACACCTAACCCATGGCTTATCATCAGCATATAGCGACTCGCTCCTCCAGAGTGATCAGTCCTCAAATCCAAGGCCTCTCACTAGGCCAAAATGATGAGACGCCAACTCAACTAATAGGCACTCACTCACCCTTCCAGATGAGCACTTTGGGCCTAAACTTCAGTCAACCCTCCCTGGGTTAGTGATCAGGTCTAGATGCTGAAAGACCTCACTCAACCCATCCTTGGTGACTTAGTGAGTCATCGGGTCCAAATGCTGAAAGACCTCACTCAACCCTTCCTTGGTTAGTGATCGGATCCAAATGTTGAAAGACCTCACTCAGCCCTTCCTTGGTTAGTTATCGGGTCTAAATGTTAAAAGGCCTCACTCCACCCTTCCCTAGTGTGCGATCGGGTCCAAATGTTGAAAGACCTCACTCCACCCTTCCCTAGTGTCTGATTGGGTCCAAATATTGAAATACCTCACTCCACCCTTCCTTGGTGTGCGATCGGGTCTAGACCTTACTCAACCCTTCATGGTGAGTAATCAGGTCTCCTCACCGAGAGGCACTCACTCAACCCTATCTGGTGAGCACTTTGGGCCTCTAGGACCATTCTCCCTATCAAGAGAATGTCCATCCATGCTAGTATCAAATCAGAGCTCCCTCTCAATGAGAGGGGTAATCTCCACAAGCCCCAGCTTGTCTTTGAAGTACACGAACTTCTCTCTAAGCAACATCTTTGTCAAGATATCAATTGTCTGCTCATCAGTGGAGATGAACTCGAGCCTTGCTGTTCTCTTCTTGTACCATGTACTAGTACTTGATCTCAAAGTGCCTCGGCCTGTCATCAAGTTGTCACCTACACCTAATCAAACAAGCCTAAAAGCTTAAGCCAATCTTACCAACCAAGCTACAATATACTCGGCCACTTAGTGCAACAGATGTTTGTTTCTTGCTCATTAAAAAAAACATAATGGAGCGCAAACTGAAACAATATATAAACTCTCTTTGCCTTAAGCACTCTTTAACCAATGTGACTCCCTGCAGTTATACTTCTTTGTTTGAGACATCATTTCAAACCATAATTGGTGATGCCATGACCAGTTGTACCATGTTGGTACTTCAACATATGTTGAGCTACATGCCTTCGCTCAACCATATATTGATCGCCTTCCTTCACTTGATCCATCGTCTTGGTTACATCAGTTACCCTAACTAGGTATTTTTGAAACAGATCCTGTCATGGAAATCTTGATTTGCTCCTTCTTCCATTGATGTTACCCTAACTAAGTATTTCTTAAACAAATCCTGTCATGGAAATCTTGATTTGCTCCTTCCATTGATTCTATCATTTATCTATCAAAGACCTTTCATCTTGAATTTTGAGGTCAACTTCCTCTGAAGCTAAAACAAGGGTTGGAGAAACCTTGACTTTTTCGAATCTTCCAATCAATGCCACTCCCTCTGACACATTAGCTCTTCAGCTTTCGTCAAAAAACAAATAATATAGGATCAACCTTGATCCATCAATCTAGGAGGAGTTTGTACAAAGCTTTCCTTCTACTTATAAAGATTTCTTCATAAACCTCATAAACTTGAGGTAGCTCTTACGTACACTTCTTCTTTCATCAAAGAGAATTATCTATACATTTATCTAGTGTAGTTTTCAACAGAAATCATAGACCTTTAATAGAAGTGTACTTGACCTCATATTCTTCTCCCTCTTATTGGGACAATCCTTCGCCTAGTACTGCTTGCTATATATCGCATACTTCATCTTGGAAGTCACAGTTGACTTCCTTTAGGCATAAATCAAGGAATACATTCATGTTGTTGATCTAATTGCTCCCTCTTGAGCTTAGCTCTGGTACAATATCTCTCAGTAGCTGCTCTTATCACAACTTTGCTTTCGTTCTTCCACCTACTACCAAAGCCTTGGCAACCTTCATTATCTACCTACAATCCTCACGAAGAGGCCAAGGAAGAACAATCACAATGAATTTAAGGACAAGAGGCTCGCTACTAGAAAAATCAACAACAGTGGTAATAATCAGATAAGCGATATAAAATACTTATCTTTTGAGGACACGCCATCTCCCTCTTGATCTTGCATCCAACTTGCAAATCAATCTTGTCCACATCACCATCACGGTGTCATCCTTCCTTTGCACGAGCTAGGATTTCTTCCTTCAGCGGGAACATTCAATCCTAGGGATTTGTCCCTAAACCCTAGGGCTTTTCTTATCCAATCCTTGTTGCTTGCTAGGGTTTACAATCCCTAGAAATTTTATCGTTCAAAGACCCTAGATTATTCTGAACGAAGTAGTTTGGTTTCTTCAAAACATCAATGTGCAAGGTGTAAGCTTCATCATTCAGAGTTGAACATTATCTTCTAATGTCCATTGTCCCATTATACTTGATTTGTTCTTCAGCATTTCCAATTCAAATATTGAACTCTAGCCTTTCGACCTAGGAGATCTAACCACATACATCTCCCTTGAGATTACTTCAAACATTAATTCCGAAGAGGAGCTTGGCCTATTTTCTATTGTAAACAGGTTTTCTATACAGGCATCCTCTTCCCTTGATGTGCAACAGAGTCCATGACAACAAATGTTGGTGCCTTTTAGTCTTTTGGAGCCTCAACATCTAGACTTTGCATTTTCAAAACTTTATACATAGCTCATATCATATCAGTCATCAGTAGATGTGTGCATAATTGTCCTATATAATGCATCTCACATTTCAGAGGTACTAAGAAACTTCTTTTCTGAGATCAAAAAGTTGCCCCTTCTTTTGAAACAACAGTAATCTTTGTATTGCCTTCAGTTCTATGGGGTATAGACATGTTTCAGCTAGCATGATTTGCAAGGCACGCAAGCATTGATTCTTAAAATGGAGTTTCCTATCTATTTCTGAAACCTTTACATCTGACTCCATTTGTTCTTGGATATACCTGGGCCCTGAACTTCACATCCATATAGTAGGATTGGTGTGATGTTTGAAACAATGACCTGATTTCTTTCCAGTCCCATATCTCTGCGGCCTTTCATTTGTTCTGCAAGAGGGATGTCTCCTTCCATCCTTGTTTGAGCGTCTTTCTGGAGCATTGTTGCCAATAAAGTATTTCATTGTACTCAATGCGCAGGTATTTGTAATTTTGGATGACTTCTAATGGCGCATTCCTGAACTCTATTCAACGTTGAATTGATCTTTATTTAAGGGAGAAGACAACTAGTTTAGTTGTCCTGATATTAATTTCCATGATCACTTCCTTGCAAAATGTTTCCCATGAAAGTAAGCGATCTTGTAAGCTTGTTAGTGTTATTGCTGCAAGGATGACACCTGTAATATCCCTATTTAATATTTCGTTAAACTATTTGGAATTTTCTTCAGGAAATTATGTTGTAAAACTCACTGATAAAATTACACAAACATTATCCTGAAATTAACGGCAAACTAGAAAACATAAACTGCAACTTAGAATAGATAAGAGATACATACAGAATTCTCAGCCTTATTTTATTAATATGAAGCAGATAATACACAAAGACCTTAATATTGTGCATCTTTCATTCACACACAAAAACATGTACACACATTATGCAGCATCAAAACATAAAAGCACAGAATCTAGCAGTCATGATTGTGAGTAGACCAATGAGGGAAACAGTTATGTATTATGTACCAGCGCATTCTACTTATTACTTTAGAGCGTAGCAACTTAAAAGCGTCGGAATCAAGCACGGAGTATTCTTAACCTAACAAGCTGATGCCTGAATGTAACATCCCTTCCTAAATTGTTTTGGTACAGGATTTATTTCTATGTTTTGGGGGTCAAAATTAGTGAAGTTGGGGCCCATTTGATTTTCAGTAGAAGACTAGGGAGTTAGAAGTTAGTTAACTTTACGTTATGTTATTTTGTTGGTGATATATGGGGACCACCCACACATGAAATACACACTCCCTAAGTAACTGGTTCGAAAAGCATGAGTGGGAACAACGTAAGCTTGGTGGGGGACCCACAATGGAGGAAAAAGGCGAGAAAAAGACTCCACGAAGGTTATAAAAGGAAGGAAGCTCACTTCATTTGGCATTCTTGGCTTATTGATTTTATCTCTGTTACTCGAGCTGCTTAGCCGAGTCACTTGCTGTTTAGCACGAGTTTTCCAAGCGGAGAACTCACCCATTCTTCGGGGGACTTCAAGTGCCACCCTAGATTGGTTCACCCATTGTCATCCAAGGGAGTTTCATAGAGTTATCTTCAGTATTTGCAGTCAGTTTGCCCCAGCAGTGCGTATTTCTGGAGGATGTAGTAGTGTTTCTTGTGTGGCTATTGCAGCTCTGTTCCGGAGGTCTATTGCCGGAAGAATTTTGAAGGAGGAGGCTCAGTAGTTTGCTAAGCTATTGGGAGAGTTTGGAGGCTGGAAGTGATAGCTTTATTCTGAAGCCATTTTGCAGTCACTGGGGCCAGCGCAGAGCAGAGAAGCTAGGTACACGTGGGAGGAAGTGTCTCGGCCATTTGGGTTGATGTTCGCCATGAGAAATAAGGGAAGTGTTGGTGGAGTTGTTTGTTGCATTATTGGAGTATTTTGTTGGTGATTTTGCAGACTGCGTGGTTCAACAATCACTGGGGAGTGTAGGGCATGTTGGAGGTCAATTTTGGAGGGTCATGATCAAGCCAAACCATTTATGGGTTTTGGTCATGTTGGCTTGAAGAGTCCAAGAGTAATTTTGTAGAATTTTCTGAGCACAGGAGGTGGGCTTTTAAGCCATTCTTTTGCAACAGCTAGTGCAGAACTGTTGGGACAGCGCAGAGCTTAAGCTAGGCAGTTTCTAGTTTATTGTTGTTTCGCCTAGGTTTTGCTCTGCTTGCCAAAAAGGCAAGCACAGGTACATTTCTTCTATATATTTGTACTCTTGCCCATTTCTATAATAAAATGGCTCAGCTACTTCCATGTTTCTAATTGTTCTCGGTATTTGATGCATTGTTTGAAATTTACATGGAGCAAATTTATTATTTTTTTGCATAACATTGTTTTTCCTATTTTGGAACATTATAGTGGTATCAGAGCTTAGATCTTGGCTCAGTCATGGGAGGAATCTCATATGAAAGAGGAGGATATACTATATATTACTTACATAAAGCGAAGGTACCGAAGCAAAGAGAGGGAGTTGGAGATCACTCCAGATAGTAAGGATCGTGGGAAGGAGGTGATAGTAGAAGACATGGGAGAGCCTAAGGGAAAGGAAGAGATGGTCGTTGATAGTCTTTTGAAAGCCATAAATGATTTGGCAAAGGGGCAGAAAGAAATGCTAAATGAGATCAAGATGCAAAATCGGGAGCAAAGCACTCACTGAGATTTTCTATTTGGAGATACTTCCAGAGCCTCTCAGTAGTATGATCAACCTTTACCTACTACGTAGCCACCATCCTCTAATGGACCAACTAGAGCTATGTTGCCTTCTTTCCAACCCTTAGCGCCGGAGGAACAAGTGGGAGCTGATGAAGGGGATTATTTCAGAGTATGGCAATCCATGGGAGAAGAATTCAAAGCAACACTATCTGTAATATTCCTAATCGGTAAATTACAGTAATAACAGGATAAAAGACAATAAGCAAACAACAAAACAAAAATTGGAATCAATACGCCATTGGAGCCATAAAATATTGCTGAGCCATTTTATTAATATCGATAAATTGTGTTCAAGAGAGGTGCTGGAATGAAGGCACCTAAGCTTGCTCAAGGCAAGTTGAAGGTAGCCTCAGAACAAGCCTAAAATCTCCCTCAGAAATGTACACTGCGTGGTTGTAGCTCTAGGCAGTCCTTGGCCAGAATGTTGTTGCTTCTTTAGAAGATATGTTGTAAGGGCCTGCTATACTGCTCAGAAAATTCCGGGATTTTAACCACGGACTCTACTCAAGAAACCCACAATAATATTGGCCAAATATTGACCTCTGAATTTCAGCCCAATTTTCCCCTAGCTCCTCTAACTGCTGGCTGAGTTGGGCTCCTTGTTTGGCCCCTTAATTCTACCCAGAAAATTCTACCAAATTACTCTTGGCCTCTCCTAAATAAACCCAGAAAGGGTTTGTCCTAGTTTTGACCTCGGAAATTGGCCTTCTTGGGCTTGGCTCACCCAACTGTTAGGCAATTCGGTCCTCTTGGAAATTATGCTTCTGGAGGCCACCAAAATGCATAGCAAACCCCTATTAGGAAGCTCTAAGCCTCCCCACCAAGTGTCCTCCAAAATCTCCTCTCACTCCCCTAGCCCCCAGAGTGATCCCATCACTCACTGCGCTATTGTAGATGCCACTACGCTGTTGAAGAGTCGACTGTGTTGTGGATGAAGTCCCTGCTGTTGGAAATGATCAACTATGGAAAAACACCTCCCTTGGGCTGGCACTCAAAGTCCACCGAAGCTGAGGCTGGGATCTCTACTCGAAGACGCCCGGTGTGCTGAACAGCACTTGCAAACTTGGGTTCCTGCTCAAGCATGCTCTATGTCAAAAACAAAGTCAAAACGGATGGTTGAATGAATGACCCAAAATGAGCAGCTTGCTTCCTTTTAACCAAGTCTGCCCAACGTTCCCTTAGGGACCACCTCAAAACTGCATTTCCTCTAGCTCATACCAATGAGTTGCGCTGCCACATGTGGGACACAGTCTCTCCTCATTAGGCCCCCATCCTCCACTACAGCCGCAATATTTTCCTTGGCCTAATGTTTTGATCTCTATAATTTCCTAAGTCTAATTGTGGGCCCACAAACCCACATCCTCATAGTCAAAACTTAATAGTTAGCAAAATATCAAAAATTAATATTCCAATTAGTGGAATTGCTAATTAGGAATATCACAGTCCTCCCTGCCAAAAATTGTTTGTCCTCAAGCAATGCCTGAACAAGCATCCTCTCTAGCTGATGCTCCCCACGCTCACGGCAAAAATGTGCCAAAGTCTCAGATGCGCCACTGAATCATCCGTGACCTCCAAATCGCCATGATATGAAGGGATCCCTCAATACCAAGATCCCAAGCCATCCTATCCAACATGAAGCTCCCCCTACTCCACTTGGCACTCACCATCCTGTCAAGCATAAGTAGCAGAAGCCCTCTACACACCATTAGTGAGTAGGGAATCATGATAATAAGACAATATTCCCAACTCCTCATGAAGTTTCCCTACCAAGTAGTCGATCCCATGCACTCCAAGAGAAAACCTTCGAAGACACCACCTAATCCCTGCAGAGATAGTGTCTTGCTCACGTGAGCTTCTCTGGATATCATGTTGCTGGCCCACCTGCCAAGCTACTGAAGTTCTCCACGCCATCAGGGACTCGCTAAAGCCCAATGGAAGATCTGAATGATCTCCCCCTATGGTAGCTAGCTCATCCCTAAGGGTTATTGAGTGTAAAGAGCGGTGATGATCAGATTCCCTGCCAAAATCAGAGTGGTGCCACCATGCTGATGCTGCGCTACTCTGATTATGGAGCAAATTTATTATTTTCTTGCATAGCACTGTTTTTCCTATTTTGGAACATTACACTGAAACATTAAGAACATGAAGAAAAGACATTTCACTTGTAACCGTCTGGTTTGACGCAAGGAAGCTACTCAGAGTAAAACCTTGTAGCATTTTTTCTATCAGTAGTTTTCTTGTCTCTCCAAATTTGCACTAGAAACATTAATATTTGGCATTTGGCATTTGCACTAAAAAAATTAGTATTTAGTATTTTCTTAATGGATGTTCCTTTGACAAATATAATGTGTCAAACCTAACCAACAGGACCAGTTCTCAAGAAATTAAAAACACAGTGAAAACCATAAAAGCAGATACTACACCAATCTCTATCAATCTTGTGTGAGGTGCCAATCAGTCTTTTGACCTCTTGAATCATGAATGCCTTGTCTTTAACTGGTTAACATATTATCATCAAGAACTCTACATATGATAGT
This sequence comes from Pinus albicaulis, assembly GCA_034641835.2. NCBI lineage: Eukaryota > Viridiplantae > Streptophyta > Pinopsida > Pinales > Pinaceae > Pinus > Pinus albicaulis. Next base: position 985,278,995 of record CM076569.1, read on the forward strand.
TAAAAAGTCAATAATATTAATATATCACCGGAAAATGGGCATAAACAAAAATGCCTTCAACAAAAATCAGGAAAGATTGAAAAGATCATCTCAGTATTTACCAAATTGCAACCAATATTACCTTTGACATTTGACGATGAGACAGATATAATTGCATTTCCTGCTGTAACCTGCACCATGACGAAAAGCATACTAGAAGTTGATTGCACTGAAGAACACTCCACTTACAACAACATCTTCATAGAAAACATTGAAAAAATGAATACCTTTGTTTTTGAGATAAGATACGCTCTAAGGCTTTAATGTCTGTGGAACAGAAAACTGAGAACATTAAAATCCAGTGTTGGGTTCTCTCATCCACAGGAAGTTGGACTGGAAACAAGTCTTCCGCAAAGACAAGCTCCATTCCAGGCGGCCTAGCAGAAAAACAGGAAACGAATGATTAAGATAAATACAGATATAGAAAAATCTAAGAAGAATTAAACATACGAGAAATCCATGTAAAGTTTAAACACAAAGGCCACTCAGATTGAAATTGGATCCATCCATACCTGAACTCCTTGCAGTCCTTGTCATAACAAACCCTTATAATTTTACTGGGAATCCATTCAAATTGCTCACTGGGAGCAATAATGCCTTGAGTGCACTTCATGCAATAAGCCTTATAAACTTCTACTAACTTCTGAAGGGTATCCTTTCTTACAGAAACCTGATATGATAAAAATTGAATATCAATAGAAAAACAGAAGAGGGATCATGCAAATCAACTAACATTGAAGTATACACGAACAATTTACGTACCTTCTTGTCACGTAACCGCTCCGAAACAAGCTTAATAACTTCAGAAGGCACACATTTAAGGTTGCAATTTGCCAGATCACATATGGCATTCACAACATGTATTCTCACTTTATCATCAAAGTCTAGAAGTCGACCTTTAAGCCCAGCTGTCAGAGAAACAACCAGAAAATTAAACAAAAACATACACTGAAAATAACCTTTCCAGAACAATTATAGGAGGGAAACTTTATGTCATAATTTATTCATAAAACATATAATCTTTTCTTACACAGAATTTCAGATGCTTCAGTTCCAAAAGGGTTTGCCAAAAAACACCCCTTTGCACACTCCACCGCAGCCAGCCTTACTTCAACAGTCTTGTCAGATAACCTCTTCAAGAATTCAGCAAATAGTTGATGATATTCGTGTGCAACATGCTGCCCAGGCAATGCAAACAACCTTCCCAGTAGATGAACTGCTTTCAACCGAACATCCACCTGGTCTGTCTGTCAAAATTCACGGCATTCAGTTGGTATACTACATTGCCCAATACAATGAAGATAATATCCTAATAAATAAAGAACACAACGAAAATGGGCAATTCTTAAGGCTTTAATGAACTAGTCCAAGATAAATCTCCTTAATGTGGAATATCTAATCCTTGAAATCTTAGAAAATGTTTGGACACAAACATAAACTATAAGCAATCAAAATACCATGGAATATCTAATCCTTGAAATATTAGAAAATGTTTGGACACCAACATAAGCTATAAGTAATCAAAATGCCAACACTGATACCATTGCAAAAGGAATCATACCAGTAATTCTTGGGTTAGATTTGGAATTACGGCCAACAGCATCTGAGGAGCACATTGATAAATTTCAAAAATAATCTCATGATAATCTTCTTGCAGATCACTTCTAGCAGTCTTGTCCTCAAACATAACTGAAGTTAGAAATTGTTGAACAAAAGGTTCCAGTTTCTCAGCACAGTGTTGAACCACAGATATCGCAAGCTTACGCGCAGCAGGAGACACATTCTGCATTAAAATGATAAAGTGACAGACCTTACATATGGTGACCAAATTAAGAAACAATATATTTTAAACCAGTATTAGGGGCAAAATAAGGTTCCACAACTGCAAAAAATTGTTGAGGTGCTGCTTGCATGAGCAATAACAACTTGTATAATTCTCTCATTTGTTGTTAACATATGAGAATGTAATGCATAAAAGTAGCAAATGGAAATATCTCTTAAAGGAAATGGAAAAATAATGAAACAATTTTGGTTCAGAAAACAATCAAAGAAAAATACAGCCAACTTTGACACATCCCTACTTAAGCTACAAAGTGTTCAGAAATACAGCTCAAACAGGAACTTTCATAAAGGTTAAGCATGAACACACTGGAAGTAGTTCTAGATATTTCAAAAAGTAACACTATTTTGTAATTCACTTTAGGAAAAGTGAAATGTCATACATTTAGTTGGTGAATCTAGTAAAATGTATTTGAAGCATTAATGACATAGAAGAGGATTAAACCCAACCATACATCTCACCACAAAATTAGGGTTTTGGTCAATTACGGCTTCAACTAAAACTATAAAGACAGGTCAAGATAGAGAGTTCAAAGGTCAAACAGTTTTTGTTGGACAAGGACATCAACCGGTTGAGCAGACCTGAAGAGGAGAGAAGCCCAAGCAGAAAAAAGGCAGAGGCCATAATACATCTGTACAGAAGATATGTACAACCATACAGTACGACACAATTGATTTGTACAATCATACAGAGCTGTACAGCAGATACATAGCTGTACGGATCCATACAATGGATTCAAGAGGGATTAGTAGGCATCAATCACATTCTTACCCATTGAGTTATCGTAAAAACTGCTAGAAGGCACTCTTCTAAACTGTCATGCTGCTTTGTATACTTTAGAAAGGCCTCTAACTCTATGCCCAAACAGTGAAACACTTGCTTCAGCAGTTATACAACATTGGCATCTTTGAGCCCCTCATTGTTGCCACCATTAGGCTATATGAGTGGATCTATTTCAAACACCCTGCAGATTCTTTGACTTTATCAATAGCACTATATGGGTTAAGAGAGGAAAAATCATACTAATTAAAGTCCTCGTCCATAAGACTATCTTGGATATCTATTCATGATGATGCCACCAATCATATGTTAGTCCCTCCAAATTAAGTGAATTTTTTTTCCAAATCAACCATTCAACTCGTCTCAAAATAAAATCAAATTTATGAATCCATGCCCGTCAATACCATTTACCCCAACCATCATGTTACCACCTGAAAAGGCAACGTTCATTTTGCATTTTCAGAGGCATTATTTTCAGCAGCACTTTACCAGGAGACGTGAATTTTGGGAGCTCAGTACAAGTCATGAGCATTGTATTGACAATCGAGTTCAAGAACCTGCTGGTTTATCGTGCATAGGGGAGATAGCAATGGACATCCACGTGATACCTTTTTTTCACATGTTGGAGAATGTCTACCTGTTTGAAGGTGTGTTTTGTTATTGAGCTTACATATTTGGAGGCACTATCATGTGGCAGTATTTCACTATTTGGGATGCTTATCTGCATATTTCTGATACATGTTTTTCCATCGGACAATGCCTTTGGGGTGTCTTCATAGTTCTCAAGCATGAATTACATCTTTGCAAGCATTCCTTACCACCAAAGTGTCATCTCACAATGTACGAGGCATAAGTTACATATTTCAAATTTGGGGGCAATATGGACCCCCCTAAACACAATCCACTAGCAAGACTTCACAAATGAAGATGTACAACCCCCTTCTAAGGAGGTATTGGAAAGTCTCATGACATACTTGATGGCACTATTGCACATGTGGCAGTATTTCACTGTTTGTGACGCTTATCTGCAAATTTCTGATACATGTTTCTCCATCGGACGATGCCTTTGGGGTGTATTCATAGTTCTCAAGCATGAATTACATATTTACAAGCATTCCTTACCACCAAAGTGTCATCTCACAATGTACAATTCACTAGCAAGACTTCACAAATGAAGATGACCAACCGCCTTTTGAGGAGGTATTGGAAAGTATTATGGCATACTTGATGGTCAAATGCATTTTTTTAGAGGAATGCCCTTCATTGGAGGGGTATAAATTGACTTGTTGACCATCCTAGAAATCCTCCAGCATGGAAATATCACAAGAGCAAAAAAGAGTTCCACCATTTGACCATTGTATGGCATATTTCATGGTAAAGGGAGGGTTTATGGTAGCCTTTGCGGGAACATTTCACATATAGTATAGACCAGTGTTGCAGGAAACGTCCCCCCCCCCCGGCTCCAACCCCCGATCCACGTCCCATACGAAAACGCGGAGGATCTGCCGTCCGAACAGCGTTTCCGAAAAACGGAAACGCAGATTGGCGAACGCAAACACAGCATTTCTAAGTCGGATCCGTAAGGAGATACGCTGTTCCACAGGGTTCTATATATATATATATATATATATATATATATATATATATATTGACTTAAGTAGGGTTGGGGCTTCTTGGACACTCAAAAGGTGCTCCCTTGATGCTCCTTAGATGCTCCCTCATGGTAATGTTACTTAAATTTTTAACATTACCATGAAATGACTCAGGATGTTTGAGAGTGGCTCCAGCCTCATCAAACTTCATATGGAGAAAATAGAATTTCATATCCTATTCAAAATTCAGTAGACTTAACAGTTTTCAGGAATTCAGGTTCAATGGGATTGTGTCATTTCATTAGATTATATCATGTATGAGGGTAAGTGATTGGCATTTAATCAAGAGCATCAAGCCCTATATGCACCCTAGTGTTGATGGTGTTAATTGTTGAACTCCTTTGTCATGCCGTTAGCAAAAAAATACCTTTCAATCAAGTCAAAATCATTTGTTAAGATTTTTCTACCATATTTTAAGGCTTGGATTAATCATTAGGTAGTTTGATCAATGGAGTGTAAAAACTCTGGTAAACTTGATAAATATATATTATTAATGATGAAGATAAGAGATGATTACAATGAAGGATCGCCTAGGCTTTAAATATAGCCTCAAGGTGTCCCTTGGCGAAGAGGCATGATCTTTGATCATGCCCTTCCACATTAATAACCTAAGATAACTAAATCTAATTAACAATTAATAAAATTTACATAACATTGCCCCTCTCTTAAAGATGTTTTGTCCTCAAAGCATATGTAACGATGGACAATGTTGACGAACGCCTGGGTTTCTTGAGCGGCGGGCTCTTGCTTCCCACAATTTAAAAAGATCGTGGAGCATATTCTCGAGTTCAATCTTTTGTTGATCTGGATAGTGAAAATATCTGATATCGATAGGGTCGGATCCTGTCTTGACTTCTGGTGACTCTTCGTGGCCCCCTTTTGAAGATAACATTTCTAACTGATGACATTGTACTGTAGATGTTGGCGCTCCTATTTGAATCATCTTCGTCATCAGAGAGGAAGATACGACTTGATTTTCTGGGGCTTGGAATCCATACAACTTGTATTTCTGCCCTTTCCACTTAAAACTTATAAACTGTTTCTGATGGTTGGCAGAATAAGTACCTAGAGTTTGTAGCCATTGAATTCCTACGACCACATCTACTCCTCGTAATGGAACGGTGTAGAATGGAGATTCTAATTGAAAGTCTTTAATCTGCAATTTGACTTTATGGCATTTTCCTACTTGTTCAATCTTCTTACCATCGGCCACCATTACCTTCATATTAGGCATGGGAAAAGCAAAGAGGTTGAGTCTTTTGGCCATGGCTGAATCTAGAAAATTGTGCGTGCTGCCTGTGTCTATGAGAACCATTACATTGTTTTTCTTAATATGTCCTCTTAACCTTAGGGTTTGAGGTTGTAATATGCCTGTCATAGCTGATAATGACACTTGCGGAATAGTTTCGCCATCCACTACTGGAGAGAACTCTAAGTTGTCTTCTAATCCTTCAATACACGAATCAGTACTGTTAGCATCGTTAGTTGCTTCACAACTGTATAGATTTTTCGCTTTTCCATTAGCACATCTGTGCTTAGGGTCCCAGTTTTCACCGCAACGTTTGCACTTGCCCTCTCGCATTCTTTGTTTTTCCAAACTAGATTTTTCTTCTTCACGAAGACGGACAGGGACATATTTTGTGTCATCTACATTTTCAGATTGAGGAAACCGTCGTCTCGAATATACTTTTTCTGGTTTCGATATCCTTTCAAATTTCTTTTCAGCAGCTTTTGCTTTTTGCCTTGCTACTTCTACGGACGTAATTTCATGTAGTTCGAGCTCTTCTTGTATGTGGATTTTAAGTCCTGAGATGTAAGACTGTATTAGACGAGATTCCGACAATCCGGGTACTCGTGTTGCCAAGGTCTCCCATTCTCGCGTGTACTCATCCACATCTCCTTTTTGGCGTAATTTGATAAACGTTGAAAAGAACTTTTCTTCTTTTATGCCTTGAAACCTTTTGAAGAATGCATCTTTAAATTTCCTCCAACTGATATCGAGCGTTGTCTTTTTCCACCACATATACCAATTATATGCTTCTCCTTCCATTTTCATGGAAGCATGTTTAATTTTTTCATCATCACTAGTAATGTCATAAATCTCAAAATATTCTTCCGCTTTATTAAGCCATGCAACGCTATTCTTTTCATTACCATCAAATTTGGGTAGGTCGATCTTGGCTTTGTGCTGATATGCTAATGGTGGAACAAGAAGGGGATATTGATTAGCGAATGCATTCCAGAGCTGCTTATTTTGAAAATCTGCATTACTATCTTCTTGATGATGTGGGGAATCGGTTTTTTCCTGATGCTCTTCCGAGTTCCCTGAATCTGCGGAATTGTTTTGTTGATTTGGTTCCCTGTTAGGAGATGTTGGGGATTGTGTCTGACTTAATTTATCTATTTTATCATTTAGCTTATTGAAGAGTACTGTCATATTGTTCATTACTTCGCTATGCTCTGTCATCTTGTTCATTGCTTCGCTAAGCTTTTCTGTGGCTTCGTGATGATTTAGCCACATTTGTCTTTCTATTCGATTTGTCGTATCATGAACCTTTTTGATGTCGTTGGAGTGCCCTAAAACTGTACCTTCCAGATTAACTAATCTTTTTCCGAATTCTTCGAAATTGTTATTGATTTGTTTCTCAAGATCTCCCAATTTCTTCTGGAATTCCGCCATCGACATTGACGAAGACATCGAGCGTGTATGAGGTGGGGAATATCTTTCTGCCAGTTTCTCTCCTCCCTTTTTTTTTTTTTAAATAAATTATATAATAATTATATAATTATTATATATATATAATTATTAATTGAAAACTATATAATATATAAATAATTTATATAATTATATATATATATATAATTATCAATTTGAAAACTATATAATATATAAATCGATTATATAATTATTATACAACAATAATAATTTTTATTATTTTAGTTTTAAATTTATAACTATATGACCATAAACTATATAAATTATATAATTTATAATTTATATATATTATAATCTTTTTAACTAACTATAATAAACCACGCGTTTAACCAAAACGTATACCCTTTTATCGACTGAAGACGTCTTATCAAATCGGTTAAACAAATCGGTTTTATGTTTAACGTGACTATAGTTTGGACGCGGTGTCGGAAGAGGACGTGACTGTTTAACGTGACTGTAGTTTTACGTTTAACGTGACTGTAGTTTAACGTGACTGCGGCGGTGACAGAGCACTTTGTTGACAGGAAGACTGAGCCACTACCGAAATAGAGCCACTGCGGCAAAATCTGAGCCACTTGTAATCCCAGTCAAGCTATAATAGAATCACTGTAATCATAGTCGATTTATTACAGAATTACTGTAATCACAATCGAGTTATTACAGAAATCTATAATCACAGTCGAGCTAATAGTTCACACTAATCCGAAGTATCAGAAGTCACTATTATCGATCCACAGGTCCGGGGGTATTACACCAGTCTAACTGTTCTTTCCTGCAGTTAGGTTCTGTTCCAGAAGATCCGAATTTCTAATCCTTGACACAAATCACCAAAACAGATTACTAATCCTCGGTTTTCTTCAGTTCACGATCTAGAATTGCAATGGAGTGAGGGGCTGGGTAAAACGCAGAGCAGGAGTGAGGGACAGATCGGATATGAGAGGAGATGGCTACAAATTTCCTTTTAAAACTAATACTGTCCACAAGCCTTGAAAAAATCTGCAATTCTGGAATTGCAATTCTGGAATTCTGTAATTCCTGGGTGATCACACAGATCCCGAAGAGCGATGGCTCCGATACCAATGGAGTGTAAAAACTCTGGTAAACTTGATAAATATATATTATTAATGATGAAGATAAGAGATGATTACAATGAGGGATCGCCTAGGCTTTAAATATAGCCTCAAGGTGTCCCTTGGCGAAGAGGCATGATCTTTGATCATGCCCTTCCACATTAATAACCTAAGATAACTAAATCTAATTAACAATTAATAAAATTTACATAACAATCAAAATTGGGCAATGTTGACTAATATCCTAGACAATTGAGGTAGAGGCAAAGGCTAGACAAGAGGAGAAGAATCTAGATTCTAGATGGTTGATGCATCTCGATGGTTGATCTCGAATAATTAATCATTAATGTACAATGAATGCCATATCTGTCTTGATTTATGTACAAATATGCACGTTTCCATATATTCTACAACTAATTTGGTGTTTTGGATATTTTTTTTAATATAAATGCAAAAAAATAAAAATAAATAAATATATATATAGTAGATGCTTCGTTTCCTAGACTTTTGGGAAATGATGCTTCCGCTTCCCCGCTTCGTGCAACGTTGGGATAGACACATGTCAACAAGGAAGCATCTAACACTTCCTCCAAGTGTAAATAAGCACCTAGATGAGGAATGCATTGTAAAGGAGAAAGATAGTTTTACTTCTAGACCTATTGCAGTATTTCTTTAATGGATTTCTTCACCCACAATGAGGAGCACCCTACTCCAAGGAGACTCCAAGACAACCTGAAAATGCAAGGTTCATTTTGCATTTTCAGAGCCATTCTTTTCAACAACACTTTACTAGGAGATGTGAACTTTGGGAGCTTGGTACATATCATAAGCATCATATTGCCAATCTGGTTTGAGCATCATTTTCTTTATCATGAATAGGAGAGATAGTTATGGAGATCCATGAGTTAGCTTTCTTTCACATGTTGGTGCATGTCTACTTGTTTGAAGGTGTGTTTCACTGTTGAGTTCACATATTTGGAGACAATATTACATATGTGACAGTAGTTCACCATTTGAGACAGTTATCCGCATATTTTGATGCATGTTTTGCCATTGGAGGGTACCTTTGGGATGTCTTCTTAGTTATCAAGAATGAATCAAAAATTTGCAGGCATTCATCACCACCTAAGTCACCTTACACAATGACACTAGACATTGAAGACATGGAAATACAATTGTCCAACACAAGACACGGCAACCCTCAAAACAGGACACACACACACACAAAAATATATAACAAATTAGTGAATTCACACATAAATGAAATATGGACCAAGGTTACTTGACAGCGGGAGCAAAAGCAAGGAGCGGAAGCAGGGAGCGGGAGCGAGGAGCAAAATTTTCAAAAGCTCCCAGTTCGGGAGCGAATTTTTATATAATATATACTTTCATATATTTTTATGCATATATGTCAACAAAAGCATGTAGAATCATGAATTAGATATAAAAAACATAAAAACATGGATTGAACCCTATAACATCAATCATCTAGATGTTATAATCTTCATCAACCACGTCCACAAGTTAGTAACATACAACATATCGAGTCTCATGATTCATCAATCTTAAAGTTTCAAGCTTTCAAAATTCAATATATAACATTTATCATCATTGATCACTAAAGTTGTACTTTTAACCATTACAACAAAGAATATCTAACATGAAATGAAATGTTTCAACTTTCGTGAAGCATCATATTCATAATTCATTACCAATGAGTTATAATTGCCTACTTCAAACTTAAATTGTCATATATTGTTTACAAAAAATATCATAATAAATATGAAAGGTCAACAATTATAAAAAGTTAAAACTACTAAAAACTAGAAAAGACAAGTAAATCTATTATCTACTGCTTCCTCTTGCCGCCACGAGAAATCTCTAATTTCAGAGACGATCGTGGTGGTCTTTTGGGAGTCTCCTCCTGCATAGTTGGAAGACCAGAACCAAAAGACACATGCCCTCCATGTGAGGATGTAGATGGAGGTGGCGGCAACAAAGGCAAAGATGTTGGAACTCAAGCATTGCTATTGGATGTTGGGGGTGGCATGGTTGTTGTTGCTACATCATCATCTTTTAAAAATTTTGTTTCCATTTCTTCTAGATATGGAGCACCAGCCTCCAAATTATCTTCCTCTGGGTTGTTGTCCCAAGTTGTATATGATGTATCCTCACGAGCCCGATCACAATAATGACTCAACAACCTCAATTTGTAGGGCACATAAGCCAGGCTTTCTGCCCAATTTTCATTGAGTCTGTTTCTTCTCACATTATGGATGAAGTTGTAGGTGCTCCAACACCTCTCTGCAGAAGAAGTATTTACAACCTACAAGAGCACTTTTTTTTCTCATTTTGGCCAAATTTCCTGGCCACCATGTGAGAGCACCAAATTTGTCTTTAACTTCCATTGCATGCAAAGAACCAAACACTCCAATGCTAGTGAAATATCTACCTAATTCAAGACGCAAATTAGCACACTCCTCCTTGTTAGGGACCACCTTGACTAAAGCTTTCATATATCCATTTTGTACCTCTGGATTCGTATGGGATTTGACCCTAAACCCACCCCCAAGTGCAGTTTTTCCCAACCAAGATGGAGAGTGGTATTTTGGCATAAGGATATACGCCAAGGCATGTAGTGGAACATTAAGTTTATCCCACCGTACTCACACAAAATTGTGAATAATATCATACATGTTGGGATCTTTTTCCTAAACAATATCTTTTATTTGCCCTAACATGTTATCCATCTGCACATACACCTCCCCAATCACTAATGCATCTATATCTGCAAAACGAATCATGTTATAAATGGGCTTGGTCAATTGCAAAACATCCCTCACACGTGCCCAAAACATACCAGCAAGAGCAATGTCCTCCACCTATTCAAAACCTTGCTTGTCCATTGTGGTTGGAGCCCTGTCCTTTAATACCTACCAGTGTTGACTTGATACCATGCTATCCAATGACTCTCTTACCTTCAAAAGGTGCCTGAAGGTGAGGTAATAGCTAGCAAATCTAGTCTCCACAATCTTCAACAGCTCCAAACTTGAGTGACTATGGAAAAGCCCATGGGTATTGCTACGATGGGTAATAAATTTTATGATTCTTTTGCCTCTCTTGTACAAATCACCAATCCATTTGTATTGAGAGTGTTTGTTCTTAATAATATCATGCATCAAAAAGTTCATTGTGTGAACAAAACACCCAAACCAAAATATGTTGGGGTATCTATCCTCAATAACTACTCCTGCTACCTTACAATTAGAAGCATTATCAATGATGACTTCAATGACATTGTATGGCCAAATACATTCAACTGTTTGAAGTAATGGTTCTGCAATGTTGATGGCAGTCTTGAACTTTTCTGAGTAATCATACGCTGAAAGGAAGACTGCACCACTAGTAGACACAGCAAGAACACCTACCAATGGCTTGCCTTTTACATTTGTCCATCCATCAGATACAATTGATACCCCATGCTCATTCCAAGAACTCGTCATTTACCCAAAGCATGTGTTATTTTTGCCTTTTCATGATCAAGTCCCACGGTTCTAGCCTTGTCATACCCAGGGCTCTTGTATCCTTTGAGGGCATCATTAATGGCGAAAATCATTTCATGCCAATAAGGTGAGAAAAGAACATTGAATGGTATCCCACATGCATAGAGAAACCGGTAAATTTTTTAATCCACATCATTCACAACCTGACCGCTCATGTTCGCTCCCGGAGCGAACTTTTAAGGCGGGGTCGGTCAGGGAGCAACTGCTCCCCACTGCTCCAGCGAGTGAAGCAAGGAGCGGTTGGGGAGCATTCGCTCCCTAACTGTTCCCGTTCGCTCCCGGAGCGAATTTTTAAGGCGAGAGTGATCGGGGAGCAATCGCTCCCAGGAGCGAAGTAGGGAGCGGTCGGGGAGCAATCGCTCTCGGGAGCGAAGTAGGGAGCAGTCGGGGAGTGTTCGCAGCCACTGAGAAAATTGAATTGCCTGGGCAACTGAGTAATTGCACTGGGGTGATCACCATCTACCCAACTACTTCTTATAATCTTTTCTTGGAGCACCAATGGCCAAGATTAAAACATAATCAATGGCCCAGATTAATTCCCTGTCAATCCATGTGAGTTTCTAGATGATTCTCACCTTATCTCAATTAATACTGATTAATTAACCATATTCCCTAAGTTTAGACTAAGGAAAAATTTTAAAAACAGTTAATAATCTAACTGAGACACTTCTAGGTGGAATTTCCATAAAAGATTTTTAGGTTTTGGAGATCTCCTGTATTCTAGTCTCTCCACAAAATATTGTGGCTGGAACACATCTAATGCTACAAAAACTAACACTCCCTCTTAGCGAGGAATGTGTTCTAGCATTGCACCTGCTGCCACAACACCTTGTCTCTGCACCATCTCCTATCACGTTGCTGATGTCTGTCCATACTTCCCACCAACCACTGCACAACTCTAATATGAGTTGCATCTGTGTTGCTGCTAACCCTGCTGAACTGTTGCCAACACTGCAACTCCCTCTCATCTGTTGTTGCTGCAACTGCAACATCTGCAACTAAGAATCAACTAAACTAACTTGTCCCTACTACTGAAACAAATTCTCCACCATACCCATTTGTTACCTGAAATAGACGAACTTAGCTCTCCCTATAGCTTTCATGAGTATGTTGACAACCTGCTTTCCTGTGGAAACATGTTGTAGTTGGACTGCTCCACGTTGTACACAATCTTTGATGAAATGGCATTGAATGTCTATGTGCTTCGACCTGTCATGAAACACTAGATTCTCAGAAAGTTTTATGCAACTCTAATTATCACAGTAGACATTGGTCGCTTCCATCCTCTGCCTGAACAAGCTTGCTAGCAGCTTCCTAATCCATATAGCTTCGCATGTAGTTGTGTTGTCTGCCATATACTTTGCTTCTACAGAGCTCAGTGCTATTGACTTCTACTTCCTGCTACACCAAAAAACCATCTCTGATCCAACACTGAAGCAGTACCCAAAGGTACCTTTTATATCCACTGAACTTCTTGCCCAATCTGCATTTGTGAATCCACATAATCTGACATCATCCCCTCGAGTATATCTCAACCCATACTCGACTGTGTCGCGTACATATTTCAGAATGTGTCTTGCGTTGCCCAATGTACCCTCTTCGGCTCTACCATAAACTGACTTACAGTATTGACTACGAAGCAAATGTTTGGCCTAGTGTTGACCAGATACATGAGGGACCCAATGAGTTGTCTATACAAGGTGGGATCTACATCCTTGTCATCCGATAAATCTATCTTCTTCCAATTTGTGATCATGGGTGTAGTCATGGGCCTGCAATCCTGCATTCTGAACCTCTTCAGAATATATGTAGCGTATTTTCCTTGTCCAAGGAAGATCTTCCCATTCTTCTGCCACACTTCCAATCCCAGAAAAATCTTGTGGACCATTGAATTATACTTGAAAACTCCATGCCCAAGGATATGTCAGAATCATTCCTGCACCTACAAAGCTGTAGACATCATCAGAGCTTCTAAGCTCTTTCTTCTCTCTCTTTTTCTCTATGTACTCAGATTCCGCACCCCTACGGGGATGTTAAAAAGTGATGTTAGCATGATGAAATAAAGTCATGTAACAACCCTAGGTAGCTAAAGACTTTGTTATCAAGTGAGTTCACTCTAGGGAGTTCCTTTTACTTGGTTAATTATTTGTGTTTTTCAACGCTTAATAATTAATTGAGTTTTTTCTTCCAGTTAGAACCCCAAAGCTGGAGTGTGGCTTGATAGCAAGGCCTTAAATGAGTCCTAGTGTCTAGAGTCATTGTATATTACCATGTTAGATCACTCGTAAAATTTCGCGAAATTTGATTAGGTCCAAGTATCAATTTTTAAATTATTAAAATTTCCCGCAAGGAGGGATTTTTAATAAATTGTCGATGTAAATTGTAATAAGTGATGTCTAGAAAAGTTGTAAGGGGTATGAGTAGTCAAATTTGGACCTCAACTCCTCAACTTTCTACCAAGACACACTTTGAGGGGTAAAAAATAAATTATAAACCCACTTTTCCTAAGTCTAGGGGAAAGTGTGGCAGTAAAATAGCCCAAAAATAAATAAAATGGAGAAAAATAAGAGAACTCCATGTGACAAAACGACATGGAAATGACTTAGAAACTATCTCAAGTCAAAACGCAAGTCAAGAGGCAGTCAAATGATGATATGGCACATGAGATCAGCTGGGATTTATTTCACTCCAAGAAGTCGAGTTTGTGGGCCAGAATAGAGGGTTCTATTTGGTGACTTGGCAGCTCGATTTCTCTGGCTAAATCAGCACATGATATAAGGAGATTTGATTGCTGTTTTAGTGGAGACATGTTTCCACCTTACTTCAGTTCAGCTCCTACACATAGCACCTTAACTCAAGTCAACTAACAGGCAGCAGCTAGTCTAGGCCCACGCATTCCTTACTGGCAGCGTCTATGCATGGCAAATTTGTTGGATATTTGAGATGTGTCATCCTTTGAGGATGGTTGTTGAGTTTCGATGGGACTTGATGCCCTTATCCATCGTTTTAATCACATATGGCAGCTTGAGTTCTTTGGAGGAGAAACACGCTAGGCCAGCTAAAAGAATTTCGATTTGTTCGAGGATACATGTGTCATAGCAGCTCTACACTTGGGATTCGACTTGCCTTCTTGGGATTATCTCCATCTACACTTGTCACATGAGTTTTCTCTTGGTATTTGCTCCCATTCTTCTATTTAAATGAGCCATTGGCACCTATTCTCCCATGAAAAGACGAGCTCTTGTGCTTGGAGAGATTATCATGCCTTGTACACTTGCATTTTTTTATGAAATAACAAGACTTTGGGCTTCATATGTGGTCTCTTGCCTCCATCTTCATGCTATGATTTATGATTATGTGCTTATGTTATACTTTCTATAATTTCTATTTGTCATTTCCATTAGCTTCATTGATTTACTCGTATCTAGCTACCTTGCACTAGTATTTGGATTAGAGAGTTATTCTAGAATTGGACATTCTAGTTAATTTTTGGTTGAATTGCTAAGATTTCCCTTTCATTGTATTATCTAATCCCAAATAGAACTAACAAATCCTAGGTTGGATTATCCCACTCTTGAGGATAAAGTAGAAGCACCCACATATTTGTTCTTCCCAAAGTCTCATAATTTGGATCAATTTGCACAGATCCCCCAAGACTTGACTTGTGGCAACAATCTACTTCAAACTATTTTCTCAAATTTTATTTTGCGCTTTCTATTGATATACATCAGCTAGCATAGAGCATATTGTTGACTAGTCAAGAATAGGATTCATCCTCCCAATCTTTGGCCTAGTTCTTGTAGATTACTTGTGAATATCTTTGCAAATTCCTCTCACAGTCATCTACTAATCATTGGGCCTGTTTTGCAGAGAATTAGCAGCCTTTTCAAGATTAATTCTATTTCTAACTTCGGCAGGGATTTAGGCTCTCAAGGCTGGCATTTATCTTCAAACCTTTTTGCAGGCCATAATCACACTTTGGAGCAGAAATTTATCAAGGTCGTGAGCCTTTAGAGGCCTCTTCTCCTTGCCTGGCCGTGAAGCAATTGAAGGTTGTCACTCAACTCTGCTAGGCCTTCGGCATTTGAAGGAGATTCACCCTCTCTACTTGCGAAAATCTTCACCTTAAGTGGCTGATTTTTTAGGACAATCCTTTCAACAATTTTCAAACTTGTTTTGAGGACCCTCTTGTACCTCATTTTCGCATAAACTCTTGTAAAATTCTCTCGTTGTTTTTCGTAAGGGATTCTAGTGTTTCAAAGTTTAATCTTCATTGTAAGACCTATGTTACCAGATTCGGCAGAGGGAGGGGGAAGATCTCCAAATCCGCAGATCTGATCCGGATACCAATGTAACGAACAAAGTTCGTACTCAGTGGAAATTCAGAATACCTAGAATATAAGAATGTCCATCATAGCACAAATAATACATTTATATATAAATGTTTGAATGTGTTGAGATTTTGTGTATTTGGGGTAGCATCAGTTGTGCTCTAGCTCCCAAATTTTGTGGAGGGACTAGAGTACGCTTGATCTACAAGACCCAGAAATGGATTTGAAAATTTTCAATTGGTGTTCAAGTTATTCAAATAATTAATTATTTTTAACGGATTTCCTAAGTCTAACTTAGGAAAATAAAATAATTAAAGTGAATTAATTAACACATGTGCCGAAATTGTCTTAAGTCACATGGATCAAGCAGTGTTTTAATCTCGGCCATTGATGGATGATTTAATCTCGGCCATTGAAGGATTCAACGAAAAAGTATAAGAGAAAAACTTGAGGGTCAGTTGAAGACACACATTTTTGGTAGAACTGAGGAATAGATCTGGAATCCTAAGACGAGTTTGCTAAGAATTTCTGGAGGAATTTCTGGTAGTGAGGGGTAGTATTGGCCAAGGGAATGTTCTAATTCCAGGGCCAAGATACAGCAAGAGGCAAGAGGAGCAGCTAGAAGAACAGTGCAGAGAGGCTTCAAAGCCACGCAGAGCAGCAGGGGCAACACAGAGGCAGCTAGGGCCATGCAGGGCTGACGCTAGCCTAGCAGAGGCAACGCAGGGGCAACATAGACCCTCCAGAGGTGACGTGGGTCCTCCTAGAGCCACGCAGAGACTGACGCAAGCCCTCTAGGGCAAAGTTGAGGCTCCAGAAGCAGCGTTAAGGGTTTCTAGAGTCAGATCCAGGCTGAGTCCTGTAAATCCCGTTTGAGGGTGTGGATGAGTCAAATATTTGGCACTAGATCTTCAGGTTAGCTGCAAATTTGATATCTTTTATTCTCTGTCGGGTTTTCCAAGCTTGGAACCCAGATTTGTTGTACTCAAAACTACTTAAATATAAACCCTCATATCTATTGCACCGGTTTTCCCGCTTTGGGTTTTTCCGAGGACTTATGTCCAAAAATCCATGTGTCACTTTGTTGCATGAGTGTATTATTTAGTAAATGATCTGCATGTGTAGGCTGTAGTTGTGTTTATTTTTCGCTATTTTCTAAAAATAACTTGTATTAATTAAATCAAGTAGGAGGAAATAAACCAATACACTGCAGTAGAATCTTCACAGAATGTACAAGAGATATGATATGAGTGAATACAATGGGGGTTCTTCGATATATATACCAAGCAGGAGTGCCCCTTTATGAAGAGTTACATCCTTTAGTGGGGACATGTCTTTTCATATGTGTCCCTTCATTAATAATAAGTTATCATTATTTATATCCATAACGAGTATTAAAATTATTTTCTAATATTTTTAAGAAATAAAAAATTGTCAAGTCTGACTTGTAGAAAACTAGCAATATTTTATTATGAAGAGTCCCACTAGCCATTGAAAAGTTTTCTATAAAGACTAGGCTGTCCTCATTTGTAAATCGTTATTGTTCATTTGAGACAAGTGCTATCACAAAAGAGCTCATTTTATTGCAAACTCTTGTGTAATTTTGTGCATTGGTGGAGTGGATCTTGTTTCTATTTTTCCTCTTGTTATGTGATTTGGGCATTTTAATTCGAATTCCTTTGAAAAATAAATAAAATTATCCCAAGACTAATGATCCTCGCCATTGAGGAACTACATAGTTGCATGGAGAAGAAACCCACTTGTTTTTTTGTTTTGCATGTAGGGTCAATACAAGCTATTGAACTATTTCATAACAAAGATTCACTAATCTTCTGGATTTCGTATTCTACTATCTACAGGGGACGTATATTGGAGACGTCATTCGCAGGAAAAGACGCTTCTTGGGATATTTGAAAGTCTTCAAAATGAATTATGCGAAAGGGAGGGCAATTTCCAAAAAGACCAAACTCATTCCCTTGATGAAAGCCACCATAGCGATTTGAGAAGATAGTTACTTCACACTCCAACAAGAGATGAGACTCCAAGTGGCACAAGTATATCGCAAGAGCCACTTTAATTTCAACAAATCCAAAAGATATATGAAAGAAAAAATAAAAAATTGTAGTTAGATTAGGGAGTTTGCTTACTACTTTTTACTGTCATATAATTTTAACAAGCTAAAATCTTGAGAACAAGTGCTATAATTGATAGATCTAATCAAGATTTGATACAAGTTCTTATTACACATTATTTACACTTGTATCTAGCCATTTTTGTTGCAGATCTGCATATTTACTAGATTGTACAACACTGGATCTGCGAGTATCTTCACCTTAGAACTTTTCCCATTACTTTATTTTGTTTGAAAAACATTATTTTTGCCACATAAAGTAATTTTCTTTAATTTCCAACCATAAATAATTGCATATCTTAAATCTGGAAAATTCTGGGTATTTAAATATATTAAACACTCACCCAGAAATCTGAAATCCAATTTTCAAATAGCTGGAAATTAAATTTTCAACCAATTTTAGGTAAAGGAGAGACCCTAAAGGCCTCTACATTAACCCTCTAACCTATCCACCCCCTAGACTAACCCTCTAGGAGTGTCTTGCCACTTGTAGGGTGGCTCTAACAGTCAATTCAAATTGTTTTCCCTCTATTTTATGCAGGTTTTACAATCTGCCATACAAGACAGCAAGTTGTTTTGAGCTGTATCTCCCTAACCAAGCACCCAAACTAAAAGATAACACCTTCTTTGATTAAGATTTTCAGAGTAGACCAAAATCCATATGTTGCGTGTTATTTGTTTAGTAAATTTTGGCTACTGATATTTGTTGTTTAGAATTCTACTACTACAGTGACAAATTTTACAGCTAGGCAGCAGGAACAAAGTGAACACCTCCATCTCATTTGACTCAACATAAGGCACTGGTCTTGTACCAGAGTTGTCGGGGTAATTTAAGGACTTCTCCCTTGGCTGTTTAGGAGGTGTTGGGCCTAAATAGTGGGAGCCTGAGCCGACATGGCAGTAGGTCCCTGCCTTACGTGTGCCCATTTAGAAAGTTGCCAAGACCTTAGCAACACTGCTAATTTGTTCAGTAACAAGTCCATTAGAGAATATATTTTTTCATGTAATATTTTATCAATGTGCTTCCATAAACTTTCCAAACCTTTTGTCATAGAATCCACACCCTACAGTTATCATTGATGAGGTATGCTATAATGCTACACTCTCTCTCAAGATAACATTTAAAAACCAAACAAAATTATGACATACAACTCATAGGTATGAATGACAACTAGCATGACCAGTGACTTTGTGGAGAGAAATATATGATCTAAAATCTCAAAGACACTGAACAATTGGAAATATAACTGTAATATCATGGCCATAAGTTGTCCTGAGAGTAACTTCGTTCGCTATCTTAGTGACCACAAGCACATAGACAACACAACACCAGCCCCTTAAATTTTTTCCATACTAATCATGCTAAAAATATTGTGCAAACAAGAACAGTGAAAATCCAAAAGTCCGTATTCTTGATCATATATAATGCAAAAAATAAAATAAGAAAGCAAAAAAAATTGAAATGGGGGTAGATAAATAGTTCAGATTTTAAAAATGAGAATAAAATTAAACTTAGAAAGACGAGTAGAATATGAAAGTATGGCTTAAGTATCAAACATGCTTGCACTTACCCTACTATCTTTCAAAAGGTTGCGAAGGATAACATCCAATAGTGATTGTGAGATATCCCCCCTTTCTTCCAAAATCAATTCCATTATTGCTGTCATATTCTGTAAAACACTTGGTGGGTGATCTTCTCTACAAACACACAAAGTTGAACAAATAAGCCATAAAATTGGCATAATTTCACTACTATATTCTATTTGAATGTTTTTATAAGCAAAAGAATCTTCAATAAGCACTTACAACAAGAAATGAATTAAAGATACAGCAATGCTCAAAGCATTGTGAAACATGCTATAGCAAACAAGTCACTGAATTAAATTCGACACATTCAACATTTACCACCTTTACCAATTCTTCAGGCGTTGGAGGATTGTAACAGATGCTTCCATGCATCTCAATTAGATTGTAATATGTGATAAGCAATGCAAATCTATTTAGCTTTATAATTCCAAACAGATATGAGGATAGCAAGACAAAATCATAGAAGCACCCAAAACCTCAGAATGAAGCAAGATGAACTGCAAAACTAGAAAATGTGAAGCTGTGAATAATGATGATTATTATCTCAAAAAGCAATCTATGAAACATGAATGCAACGATTAAAGGAAAAAGTGGGTTTACCTTCAGTACATCAGAATATAAAAAAAATTCAAATGATAAAAAACAGGAATGTCTGTTTGCAGATTTCTGCAGTTAGATCAGTAGAGCTCAGAACAGGAGAGTGAACCACAGTGTTCATCGTTTTGGTTGACATTTCGAACCATAAACAAAATTCATCATCAGGACTATGTGTCAAGATAAAGGTGCAAGAAAATGCAATAAATACAATAAGTGAGAGCAAATCTGAGAAGGTTGGCATACAGAGAACAAGAAACCCTAGAAATAAAATAGAAAAAACTAAGAAGAAGAAATTAAACAGAGAATAGAATAATGTAGTTCTTGTGGTATGTGAAGCAGCACGAACTGTGAATGTGTTCCTGTGATATAGTCTAAAAAAATAGAGAAAATGTTGATTACAAAACCCGACAACAAATTTGTGATAATGATAAACATTTTTGAAATTTTCATTGGTTGAGCGATTATTATTATATGCAAAATAGATAATAAATTATAAATGTCATTTAAAACATTAATGTTATACTGGTCTCTCATCAATAGTATTCTTCAATATTCTGTCTCACATAGATAGCAGCAACATGTCTACTTCATTGGCATTGTCGAATGCCAATGTCATATTGATCATTCCTGCCCTAGTCAGTAAAAGCAATTCAGTTTCTAGCCTTTTGGAAATTGAAAAAATAAGGCACTACAAAATAAGATTTTAAATAAAATTCAACATTTGTCATTAATCACAGCTACAATATATTTGATCAGCACAGAATAGACAGAATGCTTGCACATTTTAAGGCACGGTAATATGCACTCATTCACACCAAAGTTTAGTTTTTCACGATAATCACGTGATAAGTGGTACCAATATGCTTGTCATTCACCTCAAAACTAGACACATGAAGATAACAAGACAAAACCATAGCAGTACCCACAACCTCGGAAGGAAGGAAGATAAACAGCAAACTAGAAAATGTAAAGCTGTATAATGATAATATAAGATTATCTCCATAAGTAATCCATGAAACATGAATGCAGCAATTGAAGCACAGGGTTGATTTACCTCCAGTATGTCTAGAATCTAGATTATTCATAAATTTAAAATAACATCAAAATAGGATCGTATTGTGATCTTAAAAATGGTGACAGTTGTCAAAGTGTTCCTATGTAATGTCCAAGAAAAGTACAGATAATGTCCAAGAAAATACATCAGTTGCTTGTACTTGACTGGATTTTAGTCTACTGACTACATGCAAAGCCTGACGATTTGTTTGTTATTGACTGGATTTTAGTCTGGTAACTATATACAAAGCCTAACAATAAATGCAAGATAATTAATAAAGATTTTTCGTTAGTTAATGAATTACTATATGCAGAACGGATAAACAAATTTTTGATCTCATTCAAGCCTCATTGCATTCTTGTTATACTTGTCTCTCATCCATGGTATTTCTCAGTGCTCTGCCTCGCATAAAAATGATTGATAGTTGTGTTATGTCTACTTATTTTAGTGCGATTGTTGAATGCCATTATCATATGGATCATTCCCATCCCAGTCAGTCGAAAAGTTCAACTTCTACTATCTAGCCTTTTGGAAATTGAATACATAAATCAATATGAAATAAGATATTAAATATTACTCAACATCAATACACACCTACAATATAATTTGATGAACGGAGAATGGACAGTATGCTTGCACTTTCTAAGGCAATACAGTGTGCACTCATGCACACCAAAGATGAGATATATAGCAGCAATGATAATTGCTACGCTTGTGTAATAACATTTCCTTTAGCGCTGCTTTTATTCAGTTTATGTTAATTCTTATTAAACTTATGTCGTGCACATCAGGCTCAAATAATCTCTGACAATAACAATGACTAAAACATAAAGCCAAAAAGAGTATATATAATCAAAAGTTTCCTAATTAGACTTTACGCAATGTACATCAGAATAAACCATCTCAAACAATATCAAGCAGATAACCAATCTATAACCAAAAGCAGAGGAATATCCTACAAAATTGTGTTAATCTCAACAAGTGAGATTCTGAAGCCAATACCTAAACTATTATAAACCATATTTGTGATCTTATTATTTTAAATAAACCGACTCTTCTACCTTGACACTGGAATGTGGATAGCTTCTAATGACCTCAGATGGCATGAATCAAAATACAAGAAAAGGAACTTTAACGTGCCTAACTGACGACATTAAACCCATTAACTGTAAAATGTAGCTCAGATCAAACAAAACTATATTTCCTTGCAAGCATAGAATCTTCATAATCAACGTTAATGAAAGCTACTGATATCTTAGTGGTCAGTGATCTAAGTTAACATCAGAGTATGTGTATTTCAAATCATGAATTTATCCTTGAGGAACTCCCAACCTCTTACCTCACCACAGCAAAGAAAACCTGGAACATTTCCAAAACTAGATCTTCACAGTCTATGTCCAACATTAAGACGCAACACCTCATTTTTGCAATTGTCTCCAGTATGCTAACCCGCCTTGAAAAGTAAGGGCCTTCTGTCTCATCCAATTCTTCAAAAGTACTAACAAAAAGCTTGAAAATATCCTGTAACATGACCCAAAATACATTTCACACAAGAATGGGAAGTTGGCAATAATCTGTTAAATACAAAGCTTTAATATGTAAGATAAAGGTGAGATACAACAGACTAATATAAACCCCTGAAACTTACAGACAAAATAACAAGAATAGAATCTAGAGTTCTCAATCACATTGATAAATTGGGCTTTCTATCATCATCAAGACATCCAAAGGACCCAAAATACCAAATCCATGTTTTCTAAAATATCTGGAAATAATCAATTCACTTTTGAAAATCTGCATAAAAAAGGTATGAAAACCCAGAAATATTCATAAAGGAAAATGAAGGTGGGAAAGGAGCAAACGGGGCATTGGTCTACAGGTGAGGTTGATGGAGTATTAAGCCATCAACAAAGCTGTGGTTTGGCCCACCTGAATGGCATGAGTTTGATAGGGGTAAGGCAGTGAGCAAGTCATGGATGATTTTGGCAGAATAGTAACCCCTCAGACCTGGCACCTAAGCTGAGGGAAGTCAGCTCTAATCAACAAAGGTTCCAATTTTGGTGTGGTCTGGCCCACCTGAATGGCATGAGTTTGAAAGGGGTAAGGCAGTGAGCAAGTCACGGATGATTTTGGCAGAATAGTAACCCCTCAGACCTGGCACCTAAGCTGAGGGAAGTCAGCTCTATACAGTGCAGCCCTTCAGGCTGTGTTTCCTCAAGAACCTCCAAAAAAAAAGGTTGGAAGGAAAATAAAAAGTCAGTAGAATTCCTAGTGTGTGTGTGTGCACATAGTTTTTCCACAGAAAATCTAGAGGGGAAACTGAAGAAATGTTTCCCCACATTCATTGACAGCATCCTTAGTAAACTTGTTGGCATAGACTAGTGTGTCTCACCTAGGGGGATTCAAATTGGAAACAGCCCGTACAGAACAAGCCAAATGACCAATGACAATTGCAACAACCAGTTGAGATAACCTCGGGGCATTTTTCTCTTTTTAGCTTTTTGGAGTCATTTTCTGTGCTGAACAATGGGTCAAGAAGAGGCTACATCATATAACCCCGAGCTATAGCAGCCCTCAAGCGTATCTCCCCCTGTCAGGAAAGAAGGGATAACTCCCATGGAGAATTCCTGTTGTATGCCAAGCAAGAAGGTAAGCTTATAGGTGGAAAGCAGCAGAAATAAAGTGGTTGAAACTTGAGAATCAACCACTGAGCTGGAAGACTTTATTTAAAAGCCCACAGCACAAAAATGGGCTGGACTCTGCCAGAAAATTCTAAATTTCCATCACAAATAACAAAAAACTATGAGATTCATTCTGATGATAAGGATGCTCGACATAAATTTACTCAGATAACATGAATATTCTGCACTGTAGCAGAACACCAAGTGTCTATAATACATCTACAGGTGTTAGACTTAACGTAAGATAACTTATCTTTGGTTCTAAACTGCCATCACAAACAGGGAAAAACTTCAAGATTCCTTCTGACAATAAGCATGCTCAAGATAAAATTTTACTCAAATAACATCAATATTGTGCATTTTAGCATAATACCAAAAGTTTACAAGACACCTACAGGTATTGGTTTCAATGTACAATAACTCAGCTGATCAAAGGCAAGCTTGCAGGCAAACATGAGGTAGCATATACCTTCAACACGTCATCACTGTAAGGTGGATCAGGTGCCAATATTCGCATCATTTCGCTGAAGCATGCAGACACAAGAAGTCTCACATCTTTGTCCTTATGCCGAAGAAATGTAGCCTGAACAAGAACGTCATTTATAGGTCCAAGTACAGATCTAAGAGTTGGAGACTGGTTCACCTCAGACAGAGAGCTTGCTGCTTGCTGCAGGAAAAAATAGTTTAAAGTTTAAACAAATACTTATGCATAAATAAACAACCTGCTCACTGTAACCAGACTTTAATAAGAGAACAATTTTGGAAAAAAGGAGCTATAATAACAATGTTGCAATTGATATTGAGAGAATCATCAGTTAATCTGATATGACCAAGAGTTTGACAACAGTTTCTTGTCATTCTTGGTCTCAGTATTGACTTTCTGTGCTCATATTTGGGAAATTTATGCAAGAGTGCACAGTGCACACATATGCTACCCCTCTGCGCATAATGTATGTCAATTTATGCAGAAGAAAGTATGTCTTTGAAAATACATAGTTAATCTCAAAAAAGGCCAGCATTCATCATATCTCCTACTCTTAACATTTATACAGGATCACCCTCATAAAAAAAATATGAATAAATGTTACAGAAACTAAGAGAAATGGTCAGAGAAAACAGCTCCAGAGTCCATTTGCAGTGCAATGACAAAAATAAACTTTCTGAGTAATACTTGTTATCTTTGTTAAAAAATCTTATATCAGTATCAGTAATGGAACAAATACAAGGTCATCTAATAGATATGATAGGATATAGAACCATGTGTCTCTGTGGCATGCATAACTATTTCCTATGAGTAGTCTCAAAGGTGAGCAAGAATAAACATGGAAGTGTTAATGAAATACAAGCAAGCATCAAACATGGAACTATCAGAAAATGGCAGCCAAGGTAGAGAAGCAGTGCCATTAAAATGTGCATCCTCTTGTATTTTTTATCCCATTGTCTGTTGTTCGAGATGACAAGGCAGTATGAATGTTCTTTGAGATGACAAGGTAAAAACATTTTGGAATTTAGAATTTCCAGCTTGCGTAGAATGACTTGTAAATGCAAAAGAATAGGAAAGACACACTATGACAGAAGCAAAGCTAGAAAACTCTCTTCAACTCTATCATGTATCGAGATTCTAGCATGTTAAATGTAGATGATTTCAGCTCAGTATCATGTGTCTGTGTATATCCAGGGTCAGCACAAAGAACAAGAGATGTTCATCCCTTCAACCTCATCACTTGACCAAAACAATCAGTAAACAAAAGAAAGTCAACAAAATGACACTAGTGCTCAAAGGTTCTACACTGATAACTGTTGATTTTTTATGATCTTCTAGTCTGACAATTACTTCCAACGATTTCTTAATTAATTCTTCCTGTGTCATATTCATCATTAAGCAACTAAACATAGAAAATCTCAACTGTAAAACAATAATGACAGTAGAATCATAAAGAGACAGCCAAACACAAGAGACACAAATTTTTACCCTGGCAAAACCCTAACTAGGGAAAAACCCAGCAACCTTTCTTAGAGAAATTGTCCAATTCAACAAGAGATACAATCTGATTTTTCCAGTCAAGCTAGGTCAAACCTGGTCAAACTGCCCACAAAATAGCATTAGTCAACCTGTGGTCAAACTTCCAGAGACAGGCCGAATTTCGGCCTCCTTCTACTGCCCCAAAATTTCAGTCTGCTGCCCAGAATTTCCACAGAAGACTCGGTCTGCATCCCACACATCTGAAGTCAACAGAAGTCAAAATCAGAGATGAAATAGGCTCGGTCAATGCTGGACAGATTTGGTTAAACTTTGGACTTCTTCTTCTCTCTCTCCTTCGTATCAATGAACAGAAAATCAGATGATTGAGTGATCCAAATTGGCTCCAAGTGAAGAGGATAAATGGTAATATATAGTGGATGAATGAGCCCAAATTAGTGTGTCTTTAGCGCTGGCCGACTTGTACTTTTGGAGACAAAATTTTAATTTTCCCCCTTTTGGAACCGACTTGAATTCAATTTTATATTTTCAATTTCTTTTAATTTTGTGGGCTAATACAATTAAAGAATACCAACCGCAGCTACCAAAATTCAACTCTCCCTCTTAGCTAGGGAGATATTCTCTTGGAATTCTTTAAATGTTCTTTTGTTGAAAAATTTCTCCATCCCAAGAAAAGGTTGAATGAGCTCAGCTATGTTGATGAATCCATCCACCTCATGTTCTATACCAGAACCACGTGGAAAGCATCCTGTATCAGCGTCATGCAAAGGGATCTAGTTACCCACTAGTCACATCTCCTTTGCAAATGATCTAGTAACCCACAAGCCAATTACCCAGTCGCTAGTCAAGTACCCCCTAACACAAGACTAGTCCTTGTTTCACCAACCCACCAAGTCATCACTTGGAACCATGTCAAGTACCCCCTAACAAATGGTGAAACCCTGGGCCCACTTACCATTCCCACATGTCATCACGTGCTAATGAATGGTAAAAATACTTACTCGATGCTATGAGGAACTCATTCAACCCACTAGCCAAGCAACCCTTGGCAATACGGTCAGGTAACCCCTGACTGGGGAAGCACTCCGGGCCTTAATGCTCACTAGGCCAATCTCCCTAGCCACATGACATGGTTCCCGATCACTACCCATGACCTGGTCAATGCCCTTGATCTAGGGAGAATCTCTGCCCCTTGATGCTACAACATCAACACTCCCTTTAAACAATGGAAGCACTCTCAACCACTCCTAGGCCAGAGACTTTGTGAGAATGTCAGCAACCTGCTAATCCATAGAAATGCATTGGAGCCTCACTAGTCCCTTCTATACCATGTCTCGGATGTGGTGGTACCATGATCTCAATGTGCTTCAACCTGAAGAAAATTATTTTTTATATATGATTCATGTAGCTTCCATGATGGACAAGTCAGTCCCACCACATGAAGGAATGTGACCCTTGAGTTTATTCCACTGGGTCAATCACATATATATTGAGAGACTAGACCACCTCCTTTGGCATCCATCACACAATCTATTCAGAATTGTTCAAGAGGTATTTTGTTAACATGTGCGAAGGAGAAGAAGGAGAAGTTGACTAGCGAGTTTGATCAAGTATTTTCTTTGTTTGACCAGCATTGACTCTGACTTTTAGAGTTGTTGTTGACCGAGACTTTGACTAATCTCGGAGGTCAAATATTCCTAAAATCTTTGCCTATCTATTGACCGAATTCTGGAGCAAGAATTTGGGCATTGACCAAACTTTGACCACGAGTCAAAGTCTGCAATTTGACCGAATTTTATGTGGCAGCTACAGGACAGAATTTTGGCCCCTTTGACCTCAGTTGACCAGAAGCATCAGGGCTGAAATTCAACCTCTTTGACCATATTTGACTTGTGAGCAAATTTTGAATTTCTCTCTCTATTGACTTGATTTGACTTGGAATTTGTCATGATCAATGGGATGATATGTTGACTGGATTTCAGAGGTACAAAATGATTTGAATTAGACAATTCTCATAAGAAAGAGTTAATGGGTTTTTCCCCCGATTTGGGGTTTTCCCAGGGTAAACTTTGTGTCTCTTGTGCATCTTTATTTATTGTGATCTCTATTGCCCTACTAGATTTATGGTTGGAATTTTCTGAAATGTAATTGCTTAATGATCTGAATGTGTTAAAGAAGTAATTGTATCATTGGAAGTAATTATCCGGCAGAAAATTTGTGCTTGTCTTAATTGCACTATAAAAATCTACATCCTACACCTGATTAAACAATCCTAAAAGTAGCTTCCAAAACCACACTGCTTCACAACTCACCAAACAAGTTGCAGTATGCTCAGCTTCAACACTGCTAAGTGTGACAAATGTTTGCTCCCTGCTCATCTAGGATATCATAGCAAAACGCAAACTGAGATAAAATCCCAATGTGCTCTCCTTGTCTTCAGTACTTCTTGCCCAATCGAAATCTGTGAATCCCTACAATTGTACTTCACCATTTGAGACAAATCTCAATCCATATCCAATTGTACCATGTCAATACCTCAGCACATGTTGTGCCACAGCTACTCTCTGGTCACCCTGACTAGGTGCTCCCTCTGACACTGAAACAAATCTTATTGTGGTCATCCTAGTTGCTCCCTCTACTACTCAGCCTCTTCAGATTAGTTACCATGGGAGTGGCCATGGACTGGTTGTCTATCATCCCAAATCTCTGAAGGATCGTATTAATATGCTTCCTTTGTCAAAGGAAGATCTCACCCAGTGTCTACCCAAGAGGTAATGTTTCCAACCAAGATCCTTCATCTGGAACTCAGAGGTCAACTCCCTATGACAATGAAGCAAGGCTTGACTGCTCCCTCTATCATAGAAGCAAATATCTTGTCATTGTTGCTCCCTCAATCACGTGAGTCATTTTGCTCCCATCAAAAACAAGTATTATAATAACAAGATCAACCAAGACATATCAGATATTCATGCCCGAGGTCTTGTACAAGGGTTTCTTCAGTCTGCAAGCATGAGATTCACTCATGTACCTCAAAGCCCTGAGGTAGCTCTATGTACACTTCTTCCTCAATCACTCCATTGAGGAGAACGATATTTACATCTATTTGATGTAATCTCCAATCCATAACAGAAGTAATAGAAATAATAATTCTAATAGAAGTGTACCTAGCAATTGGAGCAAATGTCACTTCATGGTCCTCTCCTTCTTTCTAAGAGAACCCTCTTGCCATGAATCTCGCTTTGTACTTCTCTGTGCTGCATCTATTGAATGCCTCATCTTGTAGACCCACTTGGAAGTTTTTTCATGTATTTCTCATTTTTTGTGTAGCAGGGTCCATCGAAAGTATGCAGCATGGGTACTCCTTAGATGAGAAATTAAATTTTACATCCAATTGTAGAAATTTACGTTCCCAACCCCGGTTTTCAATTTCTCCTTATTTCACCCATAAAGTTAAATGCCTATTCCCATAGCCATACATTCAACAAGCTGAAAAAATAAATATTTTCTGAAAACACAAATTCTGGAAATTTCACAGTGCTGAAATGCAGAAATAAAAACTCAAAAAAATAAATCAGCCACACACAGAAATTTGACACGTTGATTTTTTGTCAATATGACCCTGGAAAAACCCCCTACAACTCTTGGGGAAAACCAGTTCGAAAGCTCTTCTTTATTTCTGATAATTTAGCTTTTCCAGTGAGAGAGAAATACTCATAAAGTTTCAGCAAGTAACAAATACAACTTATCTCGTTTTCCGTGCTTAACCACTGCCTTGGAAAATGTACAAACAGCAAAACAAAAACAACAATAAATGTACGGTCTTCCTCATTTTTCGTGCCACAAAAACAGCAACTTCTCTCCCTCAAAATCTGTACCAGAAACTGTATGGCTGCCTAGGAATGTGTACCCAAAGCTGTTGTACGAAATCTGCCTTGAAAAACGTGCCCAAACTATCTTGAAATGTGTGCCAATCTTGCTGTACATATTTGCTGAATACTGCTTCGGTATGCATGCCAAGGTTTTTCTCTCCTTCACCTCACTGCTCAGAAATCTCCTTTGCTCTCTTCTTCTCCTTCTCTCAATCTGCTCATGAAAGATTGAATGATCATTTCTCTCATTTTCCTCCTGTTGACCACACTTTGTCAACGACCCCATAGCAGTACACCCCCATTTTTTCAAATGGGACTTATCATGTTCGAGGCTCGTGTCATCCAGATTTCATCGCCGA
Source organism: Pinus albicaulis (assembly GCA_034641835.2). Classification (NCBI taxonomy): domain Eukaryota; kingdom Viridiplantae; phylum Streptophyta; class Pinopsida; order Pinales; family Pinaceae; genus Pinus; species Pinus albicaulis. Next base: position 985,309,245 of record CM076569.1, read on the forward strand.
TCAACAGTTTTTATAATGATGTAAACCCATTCTGCATTTTATGATGTAAATGATCTAAGACCGACCGTCCATGTATGTAACAACCTAGGTAAGCCTAGTATGTTGTTGATGACTTCCATCCTAGGAGGTTTTTTGTCTCACTGATTCACGAAAGTGATCGGCAGAGTTTTTCCCTCCAGCCTCACCCCAAAGCTAGGGTGGAATTTGTCATCAGCATGCTAAGTGAGTCCCAGTGTTTTTTATCGAGTCCTTGTAAAAGTAGTTTCAACTACTTGGTCTACTAGATCATGTTTTGAGTCGCAGAATTGGGTATTTATTTGAGGGTCTATACGAATGTGTATTCCCCCTTCATGTATGTAAATGTATTATCTCATGTAAAAGAGAGTTGGAAAAATAATTATAATCCCCTCTTAGTCAATTAATTAAATTTTCTGGTCAATTAATTAATAAAATCTTAAACCAGAAATTTAATTAATTTAGGGTCTACCTCCCTTAGCTTGCAAGGAGACAGCTTAAATAGAGGGATTGGGGATAAAGGTGACAGCCCCCAATCTGAGCCGTTGTCGCGGTGCCTTGACAATCTGTGCGACAACATTTTTTGGCGCCGTTGCCGGGGATAGAGTTTTTCTGTCCTTGGTCTTAACGACATTTTATAATCTTCTGATCTTTCAACGAAATTCATCTGTTTATTCATTTTCATCTCATGTATCTAAGTTAGCTTCCTGTCCTAGTGGTAACTCCATTGGCTTCATCTTCGATAAGGACCTATACGAGAAGGCATCCTAGTAGCTTGGTTAATCCTACTCCAGATCCTGAAAGGGTTTTTAGAGTCCGATTACACAAGCTCGCCTCTCATACACTCCTTGATAGTCTCGGCCAGGAAGCTCTCTCTGATATCCATTTGCTTTTTTGTGATCCGCCTCAACCTGATATCATGGATGCTTTTGGCCCGTGTAATTTTGCTAATATTCAAGGTTACCCCCATGATATCCCTCAAAAAGGAATGAATAAATTACCTATCTTTCAAGGAAATGATGCAGTTAGTGTTAAATCTCATTTGTTTGCTTTCACTAACTGGTGGAATAGATTTGCAGTTACAAATAATAATTTCGATGATGTAAAGATGAAAACTTTTGTTCTTACTTTTGGTGAGGATGTTGTTGAATGGTTTATAGAAAAGTCTGATAATTCATTTGATACTTTTGAATCCATTGTAGCTGCCTTTAAAGAAAAGTATGGTGATAAAAGGGAAGATAGGCATTTGGTAAGAGAAATTAGCACCATAAAGAAGAAAGAAAATGAAACAATTGAAGAATTTAACAGGAGATTTAATGGTATCCTTAGAGAAATATCTCAAACTCATAAACCTCTTGATGGATCTCTTCTAAATTTTTACATTGATGCTTTTAATTCTGAAACTTCATATGAATTAAGGCGGGCTAAAACTGCAAATTATAAGGCTTGTCAATCTTTAGCTGAAGAGCTTGAAAAAGATAGAAGGGCATCTGGGAAGTCTGAAATTCCTGGTTTTGATAGGGCTGCAACTAAGTTAAAAGTGCCTAAAGGAAAAGAACCTCTAGAAGATGATGATGACCCTATGAAAAAGTTAATGCAAAAACTTGAAAGCATGGAGCTTAATCATGCTAAGAAACTTGAAAGCATGGAGCTTAGTCATGCTAAGGAAATAAGCACTTTACAGTCTAGGTTGGTTCAAATGGAAAGGGCTCAAACGCATAATTCCCAACCTAGGAGTCATAATAATAATAATCGAAATAATAATACTTGGCAGAGAAAGGGTCAGTCGAGTGAGCAGAGACCTCCGAATCTGCTTGAATCTACTAATCTGGTTGATGAAGCTCCTCCTTATTGTAGAGTTTGTGATGCTCTTCATGAAGAGGCTACTTGTCCCATTGTCGAAAGAATCATAAATAATAGAATGTTTGGGGCAAGTAATCAGATAAATGTTGTTGGTAAGGAGTTCTCTTTGTCTATGGAAGATTGGATGGAAGTTAAGGAACGTAGTCAAGATGTTAGGCCTTTCACATCTTCGCATAGCATCAATAATTTTGATTATGAGAATGATTTGATTGTTGAAATGTTTGGTGAAAAGCCTTCTCCTGATCGAGTTTTAGAAATCGCTAAAGACAAAGGATTAACTTATCAAAGAAGGGATAAAGAGCAAAGTCATAATCAAAATCCTCCTCGAATTTTTAATCCTAGTCCTGGTTTGGATATTGATTTGGGAGCATGGTTGAGAAATGCTAAGATCTTGGTACCTTTTACTGAGGCTATAAAGCTTCCTAATCAGGAAGCTAAAGTTTTAGATGTTCTTAAAGCTTCACATGTTAATTTTACTCAAAATAAAACTCTCGAAGTGTCGTATCAAGATGCCCCTATATACTTGCAGAAAATGGAGTCGAATAACAAAGATCATTAGCCGTTTTTTGTTAGTTTGATGGTTAATGATTATAAATTGAATAATTGTATGCTAGATTCTGGTGCTTCAGCTTGTGTTATGACTAAAAGGGTCATGGAACAGCTTAATTTAAGAGTTTCTAGACCATATTACAACATATGTGCCATGGATTCTAAGAAAATTGAAGTTCATGGGTTGATCAAGGATTTACAAGTTCATTTAGCGGTTTACCCTGATATCATGATTGTTATGGACATAGTTGTAGTTGATGTTCTGGATGCTTGGGGTATGTTGTTATCGAGAAAGTGGGCTTCTGATCTAAGAGGAAGTATTCAAATGAACTGGTCTTATGCTATGATTCCTTCTCCTAGAGGTGAGGGGTTTGTGAGGCTTAATAGAGAACCTGAAAGAAGGTTCCATGTAGAAGATCCTAAAAGACCTCATAATGAAATAATTAAAGAACAGCCTGACATGGGGAATTATGCTATTATGTCTAATTTCACGATTCCCTTAGATGACAAGGTTGATGAGAAATCTAAGGACTTAAATGATCAAGTTTGGTACATGCATTTTGATGGTGCAACATCTAAGTATGGTAAGGGCGCTGGAATTGTTATAAAATCTCCCGTTGGTAATATTTTAAAGTTCGCTTATAGACTTGAGTTTGATGCAACCAATAATGTGGCTGAGTATGAGGCTTTGTTGTTGGGTTTTGAATTGGCAAAGGCTTTAAGATTAAGTTGCTTAGTATCAAGGGAGATTCTGATATGGTTATCATGCAAGTTAAGAATAAATTCACATGTAAGAATCAGAGGTTGAGGAATTATCGAAATGCTGTGTGGGACGTTATGGAACACTTTGATGCTATTAACCTTGAAGTTGTCCCAAGGGAAAAGAATGCTTTAGCAGATGAGCTTGTTGTGGCCGCTTCTACCTTACAATTATCTGATGAATTAATTAAGGAAGAGATAAAAATGGAAATTATCTTCAGACCGTCAGTCCCGGATAATTCAGAACATTGGCAAGTTTTTGATGATGAAAAACAAGCTATTCGTTTTCTTAATCATTTGGATGAGTTTGAAGATTTTCGGATAAGTTCTAAGGAGGATGGATCTGAGGATCATGATGATATTATAAATCCTACTCCTTGGAATATTGTTGCTTTAGAACAACACTTCGATCGGCATGATGCTACAAAGTTAAAAGAAGAAAATAGAAGGGATCCAGGTGAATTCATTGAAGTAAATCTTGGTACTTCTAAGGATCCTAAAATTGTTAAAATCGGTAAAGGTACTAGTGAAGAAGAAAGGAAGCAATTGATTAATTTACTTCATGAGTACAGGGATGTTTTAGCATTTTCTTATGATGAGTTAAAAGGATATAGGGAAGATGTCATGCAACACACTATCCCTTTAAAAGATGAGAATGCTAAACCTTTTCGTCAAACGCTTAGGCAAATAAATCCTAAGTTCGCTTCTTTGGTTCAGAAAGAGCTTTCAAAAATGCTTGCAGCTGGAATTATTGCTCAAACTAGACATTCAACATGGTGTTCCAACTTGGTGATTGTTAGGAAAAAGAACGGTACCATTAAGCTTTGTGTTGATTTTAGAAACCTTAATCTAGCATGTAAAAAGGATAATTACCCTTTGCCCAACATGGAGACTATGTTGCAAAGAGTAACAGGTTCAGGAATGATGTCATTGCTAGATGGTTTTTCTGGATACAATCAAATTTGGGTTAAAAAAGAAGATCGTCATAAAACTACATTCACCACACCATGGGGTACTTTTGAATACATTAGAATGCCTTTTGGTTTGACTAATGCTGGGGCTACTTTTCAAAGGGTTATGGATTATGCTTTTAAGGGCTATATTGGAATATCTTATTTTTCCGGAAATTTTTCAAGTATCTGGCATTTTCATCTTGTGATAATGTTGTTGTGGGTTTAGGATATTTTAATGCATGGTTGTGGTGTTTTCAATTGAATATCATTGTGATCAATCGTGTTTTAATAAGCAGCAGTTAATCGTCACTTACATCGTTTATAATTGCATAACGAGATTTTGTTTGACTCCATAAGGCATTGGTTTTAAACGTGAAATCTAATTTAGATCTGTGGAATCTCGTTCATTTCTATCAAGTATTTGATGTTTTAGTTGTGTCTCTTGGATTTATCATCCTCATTTATAATAGGTTCTACCTCCCTTAGCTTGCAAGGAGATAACTTAAAAAGAGAGATTGGGAATAAGAGTGACAGCCCTCAGTCTGAGCCGTTGTCGCGGTGCCTGGACAATCTGTGCGACAACACCTCCTTTAACCTAACCCTAAGTGACTTTTGGGGAATCCCTAAATCCAATGGCTGAGATAGCTTTAGATCTAGGGTTGAGATTAAATGTTCATTTAAATCTCACTTACTATTTTTTAATTCACCCCACTTTAATAAAGACCCTCTTAGTCATTTATTTCCAAAGTCATTTTTTCACTTTCTAATTTCACATTGACTTTATTAAAGTCACTTTAAAATTAGACTTAGTAACTTTATCACTTAAAGTCACTTTTAAATTAGATTTTGACTTTATAACTTTTTAAAGTCACTTTAGGAGAAAAATTAAATTCTTTTGGACACTTTTCCCTAGGCCAAAGATCAAAGCCTTATAGAACCACCTATCCTCCAGTAACCAAATTTCAACACCAATGAGTACTCCTGCTTGAAATTTGAGTAAAACCATAGGGATATCCGTTGAAAATGAGTTGAAAATTTAGTTTTATTATTTTATTTTTTAATCTTTTTACTTTTTTACTCCAAAAATGGTAAAAAAGTAAAAAGTAACTTTTTTAATCTTTTTTTGGAGTAAAAAAGGTAAAAAGATTAAAAAATAAAATAATAAAGCTATTTTTTCAACTTATATCGCTATAGTTTTACTCAAATTTCAAGCAGGAGTACTCGTTGGATGCAAAATTTAATTCATCATCCAAGGAGTACTCATGTTACATACTGCTACACGAAAAATGAGAAATACATGAAAAACGTGAAAATGAGAAATACCTGAAAAATGTGATTTTCTCATTTTTCGTGTAGCGGGGTCCATCGAAAGTATGCAGCATGGAAACTCCTTGGATGAGGAATTAAATTTTGCATCCAACGAGTACTCCCGCTTGAAATTTGAGTAAAACCATTGGGATATAAGTTGAAAATGAATTGAAAAAACAGTTTTATTATTTTATTTTTTAATCTTTTAACTTTTTTACTCCAAAAATGGTGAGTCATCCCCCATGGTTGACATCATCATATTGAATCCTATTGGTTCTTATAAAGTTTATTTCGGTTGTACATTTTTCTTAGGAGGCCCATTTTAGACCTTAAAATTTCACTAATGTGACTTTATGACAACTTCAGGTCTTCATGGTAATCTTCTATCACTGCTTCCACAGAGACTATTCCTTTTCAAAGATCTTCTTCTTTCTATCACTAACACAAGATTATGGTTTCTTCCTTTTTTGAGACAGAGATCTAAGATCTTTGCCAAGATTATCTCTCAACATAACTTTAACAGTATCTATGCTCTGCTACAGGACTTCAAGATGGATCTTGAAGCTTCACACCACTGTGTATAGGAGATTGTTCCTTCAAAAACTCAGAAACCCATTGTTAAATAATCACAACTTCCTGTAGCTTCTTCCTCTCTCCATTGTAGGGATATTTGTTCTTAAACGTGATAGAGAGAATAGGTTTCAAAGACTTGAGATGACCATAATTTTTTTCATGTATTTCTCATTTTTCGTGCAGCGGGGTCCATCGAAAATATGCGGCATGGGTACTCCTTGGATGAGGAATTAAATTTTGCATCCAACGAGTACTCCTGCTTGAAATTTGAGTAAAACCATAAAGATATAAGTTGAAAATGAGTTGAAAAAATAGTTTTATTATTTTATTTTTTAATCTTTTTACATTTTTACTCCAAAAATGGTGAATCATCCCCCATGGTTGACATCATCATCTTGAATCCTATTGATTCTTATAAAGTTTATTTTGATTGTACATTTTTCTTAGGAGGCCCATTTTAGACCTCAAAATTTCTCTAATGTGACTTTTATGACAGCTTCACGTCCTCATGGTAATCTTCTATCATTGCTTCCAAGGAGACTATTTCTTTTCAAAGATCTTTTTCTTTCTATCACTGACACAAGATTGTGGTTTCTTCCTTTTTTGAGACAGAGAACTAAGATTTTTGTCAAGATTATCTCTCAACGTAACTTTAATAGTATCTATGCTCTGCTACAAGACTTCAAGATGGATCTTGAAGCTTCACACCATTGTATATAGGAGATTGTTCCTTCAAAAACTCAGAAACCCATTGTTTCATAATCACAACTACATGTAGCTTCTTCCTCTCTCCACTGTAGGGATATATGTTCTTAAACGTGATAGTGAGAATAGGTTTCAAAGACTTGAGATGACACAAACTTTGAGTGTGTGTATATATATATATATATATATATATATATATATATATATATATATATATATATATATGCTCGGAACAGGTGTCACAAGGTCATCTTTCTTCTTTCACTAATTCAATTGTGTATATATATAGATATTGGTATTGTGCTTCTTCTCCACAAGATTTCGGTCTCTATACCAAAGAGCGGGACTGATATTAAAAGACTATTTTAAAGGGTAGACTTCAACAATTTAAGTTTGGAATATTTTTCGCTATTGGCTCACTGTTTATTAGGCTCAGACTATGTATTGTATGTATGTGCTCAGAACTTTTGTCCTTGTAGATGTGCATGCCTATAACTTTCACAACTTCGTGGATCCTATACAACAAGTTATTGTCTTCTATGTCACTCCACAGGTCCGTGAATCATGTCTTGAATAAAGTGATTATAGCTTGATAATTACTCTTCTAAGATAGGCTTGTTGCACCTTCAATCAATTTGATTTTATGCACAGAGTAGGTGTCTCGGCTCCTTTTCTTGGTGACTTAAGATCCAACTTATGTCCTTTTGAAGAATACTTATGCCCAAAATAATAGGAGGTCTCAGCTCCTACTGAAGTGAATCCTTCTAGCCTTCCAATTAGGCTTTCAATTTGGATTTTCTTAATATTATTGTGAGCATTGCTTTAAACTTGCAATATGGAATTGATGCTCAGAATTTTTTCTAGACTTTCAACTCGAATATGCTCAAAACTTCGGTGCACGAGTATGAAGTCAGAAGAATAGGTCTCAATTTCCAATGATACTTATGCTTAGAACTTTGGCTCCTTTGGTGACTGCCTTTCTAGGGCTTCCAATGTAGTTTTATGCTCAGAATGAAGTCAACAATACCCTCCAACGAAACCAGAGATTTTTACCTCATGAATTGTGCTCAGAATTGGAGAAGACTTGGTTCTTTTCTAGGTTTATTGGAGTTGACAATATATAGGCCTTTGATGCTTTGCAAAACTCAAAACTATCCTTAACAAAACTTTTAACAAACTAGGTCTTGGATACAAGGATACATAACAGAGATTTTCCACAAAGTGTCGAACCCTTGTGATGAGGATAGTATACCTTGTAAGGTCCCCTTCCTCTATAACCAGCATGTGCGGCCCACCTTGAAATGCTAGGTCAGTCTTTCGGTCCTCCTAATACAAGACTTTTATACCTTCGCTCTTCTAGTATAAGTTCGCAATTTTGTCACAGTGAAGACTAATAAAGGGTGCCCAAAAGTTCAATTTATTTGCTAGCGTACCCGGCCTAGAGTGGGCCATTGGATTAGCCCTTCGGTTTTTTAAAACAAGGCATGTATGCCCTCCAAATGCCCTCGCTCTCCTTGTAAATGCCTATGGCCTTATCAATGCAATTAGGGCTAGATTGAGTGTCTAGAAATTTGATCCTCTTCCTTCTTGAGTTGAATGGGTGCCAATATGATCTCCTTTTTTGCCCTTTCTTCAAAGCCCTAGCTCTGATACCATGTTGAGAAATATAGGGTTGAGTAGTTAGGGTAATTATTAAATTGATTTCTCTTAATCCTTGACACTTTCTTGTGATTTAGATTAGGAATCATTATTATAATTTTGTTTTGTTCATCATCAAGACAAATGCCAATAAGAAGATCACAATGCAAACGAGAAGATACCAGAAATAGGCTCCAAACCAGGGCAAAACCCCACAAGGGGAAAAATCCTGAAACTCCTTATAGAATCAATTCAATGAAGACTTCCAAGACCTTAACCTAAGATCAACCAAAGGACAAGCCAGCCAAACCCTTCAACAAAATCTCTACAAAACAAATCTGAGAAAACCCTAGTTTCCTACAACAACTCGCAAGTGTGAGCTAGAAAGGATGCCCAAAACATAATTTCACTCTTCTTCTCTCTTCGTTGCTTCTACAAGAAATTTCACTCCTCCTTTGATTAGATCAGATCAGAAAATTCACTTGCTTGTTGTGTGTGTAAATGAGGACGAATTCTCTCTTTTTATAGGCATCTTCAGGGGAACATTAGGCCTATTCTAGGCCAACTTGAGGAGTTGGCCGACTTGTCACTTTGGAAGCTTCTAAACTTAACTTTTACATAAAATATTTTTCTTTCTTTTAATACAAGAGCCCTCCAAGGGACTTTACATCATGGCTATTGACTCTTTGACTTTGCACAAGACTGTAGAGCACACAATGGGTGCTTTGACTTAAGACAATAAACCAATGGGCAAGAAACCCATTTACATAAATAATTTTTTTCTTTTTACAAATAAATATTTTCTTTTTCTTTCTTTCTTTTTACAAGTACAATGAGGACATAATTATGAAGACTGACACGAGTTACATCTTCAACAATTTGGAGGCAAAATTTATGTTCATTTTTTTCTATTTTTCCACATGATGAAAATACCGACCATGGCTAACATATTTCCAACACAACATGTTGACCAAGATTGTGATTGACATTGCTAAATCTTTTAATTCTATGGCATTTGCATCCTTCTATTGTAACTACGAGCTAGCCCATTCTTCTAATTACTACCCACATGGGAATGGTCAAGTTGAATCAAGCAATAAGAATCTTATAACAATTATTAAAAAGACCATGGGTGATAATAAGAAAATTTGGGATAGTAAGATCAAGCATGCCCTTTAAGGTTGATCGCACAATTGTCAAGGCATCAACGGGAATTAGCCCATTTCAGCTTGTATAAGGAATGGAAGTGAAGCTCCCAATCCAATTACAGTTACCCATATTAGAATGCCTTAAAACTTGTAAAAAACCAAGCAGACGTTGTGCAATCTAGAATAGATCAAACCATTGAGTATGATGAATCCCGACGCCTTACTTTAGACCAAATTCATAAGAATCAAGAGAAGGTTAAAATTACATTTGATTGAAACGCCAAGCCTAGAGAATTTGAGCCAAGAACTATGGTTCTATTCTGAAACAAAAGGAAGGAGAAACACGGAATGCATAAAAAGTTTGACAGATTTCTCGATAGGACCTTACAAAGTAACTGGCCCAACGGATGTTAATGCATATCGCCTTGAAAACCCCTGAAGGACACCCCATCCCATTACCAGTGAATGGCAAACTCCTAATGGAGCACTTTCCTTGTATAACCTGATGCATTTGTATTTAGGTAGTCGCATTGCATTCATGTGTTGCATTATTGTGTGTGCATCCTAATTATTCATTATTTATGTTGATGTGTTTGCATTCTAGATTAGATTGCATTTGCTAACCTTTCTTTTTCAGTATGGTTTTATAAATCATATAAATGCAAGGGTGACGATTAGCACCCCATACATATGCTAGCAAACACATAGAATTGAGTGTGTAGGAAACAGGTCTACAAGCCCAAGGATTGTTGGGGTTCTCATGAACTACCCATTCAAGCATATGGATCATGTGCTCCATGATGTGCATGTCCCCAAGTTGGAGCTAGATGTTACCCACCAAAAGAGGGCAACCCCATAGAAGAAAAATTTTCTCCTACTTGTGGTAGTCAGCCAGCCAACAACCATACATTTGCTCAGTATATGATGATATGCCACATTCCTCCGCCATTTGCACCGGTCATACAACTCTCATCATCTGACATTCCTCTTGAAGGAAGGTGGGACACCACTCGACAAGTACTTTGACCATTCTGCAATCATGTGCTTGCACTTAATGTTTTGGCATTCTAACATGCATAAAGGGGTGATCTAAATGATTAACTGACATTGACTATAAGCTTGTTCTCTCACCTTTCTAGGGGGGTTAGTTTTTTACCCTACTCCAGTCGAACCTCCTCTAAGCCCTTAGGGTTATAGAAGGGGTGCTACTTGGGACACTTGGGTTGTAGCATGTTCATAACCATGCCATACTTGTCACTTTCCACCTTCCCCTGAATTCATGTACATCCCCCTTCAAGTTTTTTGTCATTAGTTCATTGGGATTGGCACCCTCATATCCTCATCCTTGAGTCAAGGTCAAAAACTTTGCCCTAGAGGTTGATGCAACTAAAAGGAAGGTAAAAGTATAAGATGGCCACAATGAAAGAAAAAGAAAAGTTAAAATGCAAAAGATGGCCAGAACATTAATTAGTGCGTAAGCAAAAGCCTACAATGAGCTCTACACCTCTCATTAACCATCACCCGATTCCTGAAACTTGATGCTCTGTTGCATAATAACGAACCATTGCATGTTTCAACCCTGATGATTGAGAAACTGACTCGTCATTAAGGTGTAAATCAATGTTATATCATTAAAAGCAAGCTTGGACACCTGAGTTATGCTCCCTATTAAAGCATTATCAAAAAGAAGTAAAATGTGCACCAAAGGTGTGGAGAAAGCACGCTGAGGAAAGGGGTAACTCGTGCCTCCACAATTACTCCCGCAATACATCTATACACTTAGGATGACAGACCTCCATCCGCTAGTCTCGTGACCATGGCACCTCGCGATGAAGCATTTCCCCTACGTTGCCACCATTATCACAAACAATAAAAGGCTTGACCTCAGGCATGTCACCTCCCCTTAAGGGCTAGAATCACCTAATAGGGTTAACCATCCAGCCATCTCTAACAAGGAAGGGAACACTTTTATGGGACTTGGTCTAGTTAGATATTTGAAAGTGATCTCAGTTTGAAGTGTTATTATGCTCTTTACAATTAAGTATGGTTCACTATGATGCATCTATGGTCATGAACTATAATGATCGGTAACTTTGACTTGAGTTTGAAATGGTTTTGTCAGGTGGTCCTTCACAAAGCTGCAAATTTGGTTTGATTACCATGGTACCCAACCATGAAGCATTTACCCTTTGTTGCCACCATCATCACAAAAAATAGAAGGCTTAACCTTAAACACGTCACCTCCCCTTAGGTGCTAGAAGCAACTAATAGGGTTGACCATCCAGCTATCCCTAACAAGGTAGGGAACACTTTTATGGAGCTTGGTTTAGTTAGATATTTGAAGGTGATCCCAACTAGAAGTTTTATTATGCCCATTACAATTATGTATGGTCCAGTATAACGCATCTACGGTCATAGTCTATAATGATCGGTAACTTTCACTTGAGTTTGAGATGGTTTTTCCAGGTGTTTCTTCACAAAACAGCAAAGGCCTTGAGCCTTAAGGGCACACACTCCATGCCTACGCTACACATGATGCCAAGGCCATACCACACTTCTAAAGAGTAGTGATGACCTTGCAAATGCAGCATTGCCCCTCCAAAGCAAAGCGTTGGACACTTTGATGATTCCAACAATTGATTAACACCTAAGAGCAACCTGTTGTGAAACCAGCTCCAAAAATAGAAGAAAAGAGATATCAACGCCTTAGAAATAATCCACTTCGAGGGGGCAACCTCCAATACATTACATGAATGAACAATTCTTGGATGATACAAATTACAAAACCTCCTTTCTATATATAGGAGTCCATGGGGCCACAATGTAATCCTAGCCGACCTAACAATAATAATTTAAGGCACAATAATAACAAAATGGGGGTTACAAGGGTACAATAATAACAATAAGGGGGTTACACTAACAAAAATAAGGGACTATACTAGTAATATAGGGACCTAACATGCCCCTCTCCTTCCAAAAAGTGTTGTCCTCAACGCTTGAGTAGCTCTGGGTGCTTCTGTATAAAATTCTCATCCTCCCATGTAGAATCTTCAGTGGGTAAGTTCTTCCACTTGATGAGATACTCTGAAATTGTTCGATTTCGTAGCTGTCGAGTTCTTGTTTCCATGACCGCTTCAGGTTCCAATATGATTTTTCCTTCCTCATCAAGTTCTGGCAATATTGTTTGAACTGGAAGATTTTCAACTATAACCTTCTTTAAGCATGAAACATGGAAAACTGGATGCACTCGCGAAGAAGCAGGAAGCTCCAATTTGTATGCCATAGTACCAATATTTTGCAACACCTTGTAATGACCATAGTACTTTGGCGATAATTTATTATCCTTCTTAGCTTGCTTGAGGGACATTTGTTTGTATGGTTGTAGCCGTAAAAATACCCAATCTCCTACATCAAAACTTCTCTCGCTGCGATGTTGATATGCCCGTTGTTTCATTCGATTTTGTGCCAAATTCAGGTTATCCTTTAAGAGTTGGAGAACTTCTTGCTGATGCTCGATGTGATCTTCCACTGCTTGAACCTTCGAATTTTCCCTTAAAGATGATGTGATGGATGGTGGATGATATCCATAAAGTGCCATAAATGAGGTCATTTTTGCTGCAGTATGGAAGGAAGTGTTATACCACCATTCAGTGAGAGGTAACCACTTGACCCATTGTGTTTGTTTATCAGATACAAAACAACGAAGATATCCTTCCAAACATTTATTTACTATCTCAGTTTGACCATCGGATTGAAGATGATAAGATGAGCTATGAACTAATTGAGTACCCAAACAAGAAAATAACTCTGTCCAAAAATTTTCAATAAAAATGGGATCTCTGTCGCTCACAATAACCCTTGGGTTTCCATGTAGCTTTTGAATTGTGTCCATAAATGTAGTAGCAACTGTACTTGTTTTAAATGGATGAGATAATGCACAAAAGTGTGCATACTTGGTAAGTCTATCAACTACCACCATGATGACACTTTTTCCTTCGGACTTAGGTAAACCTGTGATAAAATGCATTGAAATCTCCTCCCAACGTTGACTTGGAATGGATAAAGGTTGAAGAAGACTCGGGGTCTTAATTGTCTCAACTTTGTTCTGCTGGCAAACCAAACATTCCGCCACAAACTTTTGAATATCAGATTTAAGGCCATCCCAAAAAAATTATTTCTTCACCCTGTGGTAAGTTTTTAAAAATCCTGAGTGTCCTCCTAAAGGTGAAGTGTGCAATTCCAAAAGAATCTTTTGTTTTAGTTGGGAATTCTTACAAAGATATAAGCGATCTTTGTAACATAAGGAATCATTTTTCCAACTAAATGTATCAGATGTACTAGGATCTTGCTGCAACTTTTGAATGAGTGTCCATACATCTTTGTCCTTCTTCCATTCATCTCTTGCTTCGGTTATCCAATCTAGTTGGACAATAGAAATGGCACAAAGCAATGCTTCCACCTCTTCATTCTTCTTGAGAGTGCATCTGCAACAACATTAAGCTTTCCTTTTTTGTAGATTATTTCAAAGTCATAACCCAACATCTTTGTGACCCATTTTTGCTGCTCTTCTGAAAATAGTCTTTGTTCCAAAAAGTGTTTAAGACTATCATGATCAGTTTTTACCTTGAAGTGTCTTCCCATTAGGTAAGTTTGCCATTTCTTTAGTGCATGCAGTATTGCTAATGTTTCCTTCTCATAAATAGGTTTCTGTAAACACTTTCCTTTGATTGGATGACTTTGAAAAGCAATGGGTCTTCCTTCTTGCATTAAAACAGCACCGATTCCATTTCCTGAGGCATCACATTCCACAATAAAGCTTTTTGTGAAGTCTGGTGTAGCTAAGACCGATGTTAGGCACATTGCCTCTTTAAGATGTTCAAAGGCCTTAGTTGCTTCAAGAGTCTATGAAAATGCATCTTTCTTCAATAATGTTGTTAAAGGTGTTGCTATTCTCCCATAATTCTTAACAAACTTGCGATAATACCCTGTTAACCCGAGAAATCCTCGCAACTGCTTTATGGTTGTGGGGACTTTCCATTCCTTAATAGTTTTAATCTTGTTAGGGTCTACCTTAACACCCTCTTGAGATACAATATGACCCAGATATTCCACCTCTTGTACTCCAAAGAAACATTTGGATGTTTTTGCATATAATTGTTTCTCCTGCAATAGTTTGAGCACCCTGTCAACATGTTGAACATGATCCTTTCAAGACCTGCTGTAGATTAGTATATCATCAAAAAATACTAGCACAAATTTTCTAAGGAAGGGTTTGAAAATGGAATTCATCAACCCTTGAAATGTAGAAGGTGCATTGGTAAGGCCAAAAGGCATGACCAAAAATTCATAATGACTCTCATGAGTTTGAATGTTGTTTTCGAAATATCTTCAGTCTTCATTCTAATTTGATGATATCCTAAATAAAGATCCAACTTGGTAAAATAAATTGCTCCATGTAATTCATCTAATAATTCATCAATCACAGGAATGGTAAATTTATCTTTAATGGTGAGCTTATTGAGCTCCCTATAATTCGGACACATGCACCATGATCCATCCTTCTTGTGTACCAATAATACAAGAGCAGAGAAAGAATTTGACTAGGTTGAATTATACCCGCCTCTAACATTTCTGCAATCATACGTTCAATTTCGCTCTTTTGGACATAAGGATATCTATAAGGCCTGATGTTTGGAGGAACACTTCCTGGAATCAAATGAATAGCATGATCATGATCACGAGTAGGTGGGAGTCCTTTGGGAGTTTCAAACACCTTGGAATGATTGTCCAAGACTTGTTGGAGATCTGCAGAAATAGATGATTTTGATGTTGGAACTTCTAGTGAGCATAATTGTGCAATTACGCCTCGTTGTTCTTTCTTTAGAAGCTTTTTCATGACATTAGAGCTTATTATCTTTCCCGGCTTCCCCGCAATACCCCGTAATTCGACTTCCTTTCCTTCTGAAAAAAAATTCAAGAAAAGTTCTTGAAAATTAAAAGCTACCGTCCCTAAAGATTGTAACCATTGTACTCCTAGTACAACATCAGCACCTCCCATAGGAATGGAAAGCATTGGACTATTCAATACATATTCCCCCATGGTTAGCTTGATATTATGGCATTTTCCAGAGCAATTTATAGTTCTTCCATTTGCAACCATCACTTGACATTCCGGTGTTGGGTATAGGAAACAATTCAATTCCTTGGCTACCTTACAATGAATAAAATTATGGGTACTACCCGAATCAATCAACACTATTACCTTTTTCTTCTTGATATGTCCTTCTATCTTGAGAGTTTGAGGAGTGGTAATTCCTGCCAATGCATTACACGATATGGTCGGACTCATTTCTTCCTTTTCTTGGGTTGGTTCCTGGTGTATATCCTCTTCTTGTTCATTTTCTTCTTCCTCTTCACAATCTATGTAAAATAATTTCTTCTCAGCACACTTATGACCTTTAATGTATTTGCTATCACAACTGTAGCAAAGCCCTTTTGCTCTTTTTTCTTCCAATTGTTGTGGTGTCAACCTTGTAGGTTGTGGAAATCTAGGAGTAGCAACACTTCCATCTATATAGAAGTGAGTGGTAGGCTTCCTTGTCGCCATAATTTTACATTCAATTTTTCTTGCCAACCTGAATGCCTTCTCCAATGAATCAGGTTCCAAAATGTGAATTTCATGTTGGATGTTATCCTTTAAAGTACCTATGAAGAGATCAATCCCGTGTTCCTCTGGAATATCAGTTACCCTTATATTCAATTTTTGGAAGTCCTCAATGTGCTCCCCCACTAAACACTTTTGTTTAAGATTTATCAATTGGCTAAAGAAAGTGTTGCTCTTTGTATCCTCATAATGTGCTATCATTTCCTCCATAAAAATTGACCAAGTGACAATTTCTTTACGGGAGCAAAGCCATCGATACCATACAAATGTATTTTGTTCTAAATGTAAAGTTGCAATGCGTACCTTTTGTGTGTTTTGCACATTATTGAGATCAAAATATTGCTCCATCTGTAATATCCATGTTACAAGATCCTTTCCATCAAACTTCTTCATATCCATTTTTGGAATATGGTGGTTCTTCCTTCCAACATTAGAGTTTATGAAATCACAATTAACATTTATTTTGTTCTCATCATGAGTTTCCTCTACTATCTTTTCACCATTAGGAAACATTTCTTGTATCAACTTTGTCAAGCCTTCCATGTCTGCTTTTAGATCATTCTTCATGTTTTCCATCTTAGCTTCCATGTCATCCATCTTAGATTCCATGCTAGCTTCCATGCCATCCATCTTAGCTTCCATGCCATTCTTCAAACCATCCATCTTAGATTCCACGTCTTTCTTCAAAGCTTCCATGTCATTTTTTGTTGCTCTTTGCGAGAGCGAAATTTGTTGCACTTGCTCTTGTAATTTTGATATGTCATTTTGCCATTCTTCATCTTCATTAGTCATAGTAGAGCCTTCTAAAGGCTTAATGGGTGTTGAAATCTTTTTAGGGGCCATTTTAGAATCCAATATTGATATCTATTCTACAATATGCCCTTGGAATCAATTCAACTTGATTCTTCAAACAAGACTTATGCAATTCGAAAAAAAAATACACACCTTTTACTGTCTTTTGAGGAGCTCGATATTGAAATTGACTTATCTCTATACTTGCAGATCCTCAATATCTGAAATTCGACCCTGTAGTAGTCCTCTGAAGCTTATTTCAAATGCCACAGGTCTGACTTGATTTGGATTCTTCAAGGTAAAGTTATGTCCAATCTCCCACAATGACCTAATTATGGACTGGTTCAATAGAGCGAACTTGTACGACTTGCCACGTGTCACTGTTTGCTCCTTTGGCTCTGAAATTTATAGACAGGAAACTACAGTCTGTGTACTTCCAGTCACTTTTTACAGAATTTCCATCTGATGCTCAGAGAGAGAGTTATGAAGATTTTCCCACGATCACCTCTTTGAGATGAAATTCGGGAGCCTGAAAAAGACCTAACTTCCACAAATCATATCTCCGAAAATATTGCGAACCAAGCTCTGAAATTTTGCGACGATGTTCCTCAGGATTTCGGCTTCGCGCTCTAAAAATTTTAGCTTTTGAATCTTCGTAGAAAAAAAGTTATAGCGAAAATTCTGCGATGACCTTTTTAGGTGAAATTCAAGAGCCTGCAAAAAGCACTAACTTCCACAGATCATATCTCCGAAAATATTGCGAACCAAGCTCTGAAATTTTGCGATGATGTTCCTCAAGATTTCGGCTTCGCCCTCTAAAAATTTCAGTTTCTGAACCTTCGTAGAAAAAAATTATAGCGAAAATGCCACGATGACATGTTTGGAGCAGCGAAACCCTAGAATCCAAACCTCTGATACCAAATCTTGTGAAACCAGCTCCAAAAATAGAAGAAAAGAGATATCAACGCCTTATAAATAAGCCACTTCGAGGGGGCAACCTCCAATACATTACATGAATGAACAATTCTTGGATGATACAAATTACAAAACCTCCTTTCTATATATAGGAGTCCATGGGGCCACAATGTAATCCTAGTGGGGCCACAATGTAATCCTAGTCGACCTAACAATAATAATTTAAGGGCACAATAATAACAATATGAGGGTTACAGGGGTACAATAATAACAATAAGGGGGCTACACGAACAACAACAAGGGACTATACTAGTAATATAGGGAACTAGCACAACCCCACATGTTGAAACATTAAGCCCCTTTGGCTTGGTGTTGGAGATTCTTGATGATGTGCCTAGAGGACCCGACATGCCCCTAGGCTGGCCTTGACACTATTTGATAGCCATGACTTGATCCGAAGTACTGAAGATGATGGTCATCATTAGGATGACAAGGGAGGGCTTGTACTACCACTTGGAGCCCCAACGCTAGAGAGAGATTGTGCCACATCATACTTCTGGCCCCTGTGAAGATGACACGGGGCACCCAAAGCAAGGTTTTGACACATAGCCATTTTGTGGCATGTCTTGAGGACTTTCCTCTGACAAATGAAGTTGATTATGTAATATTCATAATGGAAATATTAAGTGATAACAGCCCTAAAATTCTCGCATGTAACCCAAAATAAAAATAAAAATAAACACAGTAGAAATATCAGCACACCAACAATTTAGTCCAAAGTAAGCTAAACCATTTTATTATATATCATGGAAAGAGTACAATGAATTGGAACAAGTGCACTATGCTACAGGATGCTTGCCCTCCAACTCCTGCGTTGGCCCAGTAATTCTATTGTTGTTGGCTGAAGTAGACCCTGTGTTTGACCCTCTTAGAGTGCTCAGAAGATCCTACACAATTGTTTGTAGACTCTTCTCAACAAACACAGAAAGCTTTCATCCAAATTCCATCGCTCCAAATTTCACACAAAATAGGGCGTAGTTGGCCCTCCACTAGAAAATAAAATAAAATAAAAAAGCACTGCCAGAATTCTTGCTACAAATGGGGTTCTGATGTCGAGTAAACCCTCCACCTATTTGCCTTATAACTCCCAGCAATTTCCAGCTCTCAATCCTTGCTCATTCCTCCCACACGAGCTCCACTCCTCAAGAGTTGCGCAGACCCAAAATTAGAAAATTTTGGCCCAATGGGTAGCCCCCAAATCAGCGCTACAAATCATCGAAAATCTTCAGCAATTACTCAAGGAATTCAGCCCTCAAAATCTTGGATTCAGTCCTGCTCAAAATATGGCTCTCCCAATAAGTGCGTAGTGTCCAATCTGCTCTGAGTAGTGACTGAATGTACCTGCAATTTCTTCCCATAACAGCTCTGAAGACTAAAGATGTTCTCCCCTAAAGTGGCACTCGAAGTCCATTGAAGATGGAGTTGAGATACCCGCTTGGAAATATCTTGTGTTGAACAGCATGGCGTAGACTTTAGCTCAACATATCAAGCATACAAGGGGGCTTGATTCACAAATATCAAAAATGCCCAAAATGAGGCCCTCCACCTCTATTTATCTTGTTGCCCCTTTCTTCCTCCATGTGGGCCCCACAAGAAGAGTTCCATCCTCTCTCTCTTCTCACAAATTTGAACTCTCCTAAGGGGTACAAATTCCCTTTGGAGTGGCCCCCACATTCCACTTGCACTTGATTTATTTCCTCTGCTAATGTTTGGAAGCCTTCTTTCCTCAAAAAGTCAAGTGGGGTCCTCTTAACCCACCTTTCCTAAGTTTTAATGCCAAGATATCTCCCAATTGCCAAAATTGCAAAATGGAAATTCTTAACAAAATTAATTAATTGGGGATATTACAGATTATGACAATTGGACACCCACCTTGCCCATTTCATGCACTTTCATAGCATTATAAAGTCACTTTATGACTTTATTTCTCTTAAAGTCACTTTATGACTTATAAACTTACTTTAACTTTATTTCTCAAAAAAGTTAAGTAAAGGGGGGCACATTGTCGAGAATTTGCTAGGGCAGTGATTAATTCAAATTCTCTTCTTGATAATTACTTGTGAGCTTACTTCTTTTACTTATGTCTTTTCTTCTTAGCTTATTAAGTCTTTCATCAAGTCAATTACCAAAAAAACAAGAGACAAAGATTTAGGCTTTTCAAGCCATGGCCAAAACCTCTCCCTCTTGGAGAGGAAAACCCATAAGAAATTCTTCTTATAGACTTTCAAATGACAAGTACCATGACCATGACACAGACCCTTGACCCTTGTATGCCTCCAAGACCTTGTCACTACTTCTTCATTGACTCCTTGAGTTGATCCTTCTTTCCTGCACTGTCCTGCACTGATCTACACCTTTTTGCACCAAGACTAGAGAGCTCGGTCTCTACTTGTATTCTTCCTTCTCCAGTCGTATGATATACTTTACTTGTGATATCAGCAATGTGTCATGCACGATCTTACCTTGAACCTTCACTTTAACCTTACTGACTTGCACACTTGTCTTTATTCCTTCCAATGTACAGCCCACCCTATGATAACATTCCTTGTTGAGCATATATCTTAACATTGTCCTGTAACCACTTTAACACAACCCTGTTCCGCACTTCAATACAGCCTTTCTCTAAACTTGACCATAGCCATATATCCACAAATCTCAGATCTTGTAAACTTCGCAAATATATATTATATCATGTCTCCTTTCTTCGTATTTTCTATTTTTTGTATGACCTCATTACTTGAGTCTGTGATCCGCAATCTTCCTTGGAAATTCTATCTGAAAAGCACTGAGGAATCTGAGTGTCTATCTTTGTTTTTTGGTGCAGCATATATAGGGTATATATAGTTGATCTAACCTGGAATTGAGATGACATGTCCACGTGTAATGAGGCCGACTTGAACACTGACTTATAAGCCGACTTGTAGAGCTTATTGAAGGTTGACTTGAAGGGTGTTCCAACACTGATCTTGAGCATTATTTGTGCCATGCCTTCAAGTAGGCATACAAGTGGGACTTGACTCTTCATAAACATGAATCTTAATTAGTACATTTATGACAAGATGACAAAACCCTAAAGACATCAAGAAGAAGTCTTTTGACCTATAATTCTATCTAAAAAGCACTGAGGAATCTGAGTGTCTATCTTTGTTTTTTTGTGCAGCATATATAGGGTATATATAGTTGATCTAACCTGGAATTGAGATGACATGTCCATGTGTAATGAGGTCGACTTGAACACTGATTTATAAGCCGACTTGTAGAGCTTATTGAAGGTTGACTTGAAGGGTGTTCCAATGCTGATCTTAAGCATTATTTGTGCCATGCCTTCAAGTAGGCATACAAGTGGGACTTGACTCTTCATAAACATGAATCTTAATTAGTACATTTATGACAAGATGACAAAACCCTAAAAGACATCAAGAAGAAGTCTTTTGACCTATAATAAAACCTTGCTCATGAAACCCATGAAGCAAGCATACCAAAAATATATTTGATTATTTGTCTTCTTCATTACATAAATACATAATTACATAGTCAATATGAAGATCGATCCTCACTTTCCAACACTCCCTCTTAACTAGGGAGGTATTCATAATGGTACATGGTCACTTTCAATCTGAAGAATCTCATAAGAAGAATCAGATTGGTAATCACATCTGTATAGCATCATATCAACCAGCATTGTCCTGGTGCAAGGCCTTGACTAACAGCGCCACCTCTCAATGAGACAATGGGCTACAATGTTGGCGAAACACGTGACTTATAGACACCATAGTCATTGTCTCTCCAAGGTACATACTCCACCCAGGTTTTCCTAGAGTATGACCTTCTTGGACTATTCATTTCTTGGGTAGCCAGCCCTCAAAGAATATCGGTCCCCGACTACTCTTGTCTTGAATGCCCTATCTCATTCTCAAAGAGTATCGGATGGCAGATGATTACCCAATCCTCCATTCCGTCTTTCAGGTGAAGACCGGAATGATGTGTCTATCCATTCTCTCCTCATGGCCTTCACTAAGACTTACGGCTATTAGTCCTGGTCTAGTGCATGACACATGAATTAATGAATCATATATGTCACTCCCTCTTAACCCAGGAAGGGCATACTTCAATTTTCTAGCAAGTAAGAAACTTACCACCAGGTTCCCTCTTAACCAGGACTTGCAACAGCAATGGTGAGACACCCAGTTGCTCATGAAGAATTCCTCCGCTTGATGTCATGGATTTCGATATTGAGGAATCTTCAACTTTTGACTTCATAGGGCACAGATCATCCATCACTTTCATCCATGAGTCATGTCATCCACCTGAAAGTGATTCATCAGCCTTTCTCATCTAGTCCATCTTTATGCCATGTTGCTTTCCTACAAACCATCTCCCAAGGATCTTACATCCTTCCACATGATTGCCAACTCTACATAAACTTATCCAAATAAACATATACATAAGAACTTTTAAATCAAAAGTTACCTTAACGATGATCTTTCACCATGACATCCTCTTGTAGGCATCGACATCCTTTATTCAGATTGACACATTTCCTAAAGGTATGTATTGTCAAGGGTCTTCTTCTTTACCATAATTCTATCAAAGTCCACATATCTTCCCAAGAGATCTCCTAGTCACATCTTCTTGGCTTCCGAATGATAACCACCTCTTTACATGGTTGCACTTCACGATCTCTTCCATTCTTTCTCCACACAGCTTCATCCCCGAGAACTTCCAGTATCAAGTTCCTTGTTTGTATACAACCACCTCATATTCCATACGAGGACATATTTAATTTCATTTGTTAGTGGCAACCTGTGCACTAGAAGAGATCTTCCTTCCATAGATCATACTTCTAAAGATAGAAATTCATCACCCGCAACCACATGACATGACTTCACAGCATCCAATGTCAGCATATAGATATATGTACCTCATCCTTTTTCTTTTGGGTCATCCTGCAGCAATTTTACTAGAATGAAGAACTTTATTCCCTTGACCTGCTTCATCAATTTGTCATCATATCCTAATCCCAGAATTCTGTAACATACAATTCTCGATGAAATCTTTTGCTTTCTTTCTAACCAGTGAATCCATAGAGAACTCCATTAGAAAATGTCAACACCTGTTTCCATATTGATTATTGAATGATGACTGTCTTCCATCAATGTTGTTATCAGTGAGGTTTCCAAGAGCTACTTCTTCAAGTGCTCCTTCCATGCTTTTATCATCATGCTATTAATATACATTGCTTCCTATCATACTATTTTACAACCAACAGATATCACTTGAAGAGGAAGATGATCTCAATCATAATAGAGATATTTCGCTTCTTTCTTAGATTTCTTTGCATCAAGTTCTTCCCTTTCATCTGTGACATGGGCTTCTTCCTTTTTCATCTTGTCCTTCCCAGATTTAGGACAATCCCTTTTATAATGCCCAAGTTCATTAAATCCAAAGCATCGTACTTTGTCCATATTTCTCCTTTTATTCTAAGGACCAAATTTACCAAATCTTCCTTTCTTCCTAGACATGGATGCAAAGGCTTGATTCCCTTCACTTGATCCTGTATCAGCTTTGGTTTTCAATCTTGTTTCCTCTATTTTACATAGAGACCATAGACTGTGGAATGGTGTTGCTTCTTTCTTCTCGTATAACCTTGAAGTGGAGTTTCCCCATTCTTCCAGTAGAGCATTCAGCACCATTGTAGTCATCTCATTATTAGACATTACTTCTCACAATTCCTGCATTTGGTCTCTTATTTCATAAATCCTCATAAAATATGAAGTGATTCCTTCCTCTCTTGACAATTTCATCTTGTATTGTTCTTGTCTTAGAGAGATTGCCTCTCCTGCAGTACTCAAATTGAACTGTGGATCCTTTGATATAGCCCATAACTTCATCTTCGGTTAGATTCAAATTTGTCCTCTTCTTCCATGCACTAAAGTTTGATGACCCAACCAATTTTTTGCTCCCTTTGCAATAAGTCATTTTGACAGATTTAGATAAGTTCATAGATACTTACTTGAATGGGTGACTTCCTCCTTCTACCAGCTTCCTTGATAATGATGAAGATGAAGGTAGGAGCTCCCTCTTAGATTGAATTCTCCAATGTAGATGTTGGATTCTTAATGATAGAGGATGTCTTTAGAATGATGATGTCTTCAAAGGTGTTGGATATTGAAGGATGGAGCTTGATGATGTGCCTCCTTCCAACAATGTCTTCCATGTCATAAATCTTTGATGGAAACTATTATATGCTTGATAAGTGGATCCTTTGAATGATATTGAAGAATCTTCCTTGCAAATTGATCTAACTTTTTAACACAAACTTTGACCTTGACTTTGATATTTGCTTCCTTGAGTGTCTCCTTGTCAAGTAGCCCTTGTCTTTAGCACCTTAGCTCTAATACCATGTTGAGAAATTTCGTAGGGCAGTGATTAATTCAAATTCTCTTCTTGATAATTACTTGTGAGCTTACTTCTTTTACTTATGTCTTTTCTTCTTAGCTTATTAAGTCTTTCATCAAGTCAATTACCAAAAACACAAGAGACACAGATTTAAGATTTTCAAGCCAGGGCCAAAACCTCTCCCTCTTGGAGAGGAAAACCCACAATAAATTCTTCTTATAGACTTTCAGATGACAAGTACCATGACCATGACACAGACCCTTGACCCTTGTATGCCTCCAAGACCTTGTCACTATTTCTTCATTGACTCCTTGAGTTGATCCTTCTTTCCTGCACTATCCTGCACTGATCTACACCTTTCTGCACCAAGACTAGAGAACTCGGCCTCTACTTGTATTCTTCCTTCTCCGACTGTATGAGATACTTTACTTGTGATATCAGCAATGTGTCATGGACTGTCTTACCTTGAACCTTCACTTTAACCTTACTGATTTTGCACACTTGTCTTGATTCCTTCCAATGTACAGTCCACCCTATGATAACATTCCTTGTTGAGCATATATCTTAACGTTGTCCTATAACCACTTTAACACAGCCCTATTCCACACTTCAATACAGCGCTTCTCCGCACTTGACCATAGTCATATGTCCACAAATCTCAGACCTTGTAAACTTCGCAAATATATATTATATCATGTCTCCTTTCTTCGTATTTTCTATTTGTTGTATGACCTCATTACTTGAGTCTGTGATCTGCAATCTTCCTCGGAAATTCTATCCAAAAAGCACAGAGGAATCCGAGTGTCTATCTTTGTTTTTCTGCGCAATATATATAGGGTATATATAGTTGATCCAACCTGGAATTGAGACGACATGTCCATGTGTAAAGAGGCCGCCTTGAACACTGATTTATAAGCCGACTTGTAGAGCTTATTGAAGGTTGACTTGAAGGGTGTTCCAACGCTGATCTTGAGCATTATTTGTGACATGCCTTCAAGCTTAATTTGCCAAGGTCTTGAGGCATACAAGTGGGACTTGACTCTTCATAAACATGAATCTTAATTAGTACATTTATGACAAGATGACAAAACCCTAAAAGACATCAAGAATAAGTCTTTTGACCTATAATAAAACCTTGCTCATGAAATGCATAAAGCAAGCATACCAAAAATATATTTTATTATCTTTGTCTTCTTCATTACATAAATACATAATTACATAGTCAATATGAAGACCGATCCTAGTTATACTTTCCAACACACATTAGGACACTCTTTCCTAGGCTAGACACCAAGCCTTAGGAACACTTGTCCTCGGTACTCATTTTCTAACATTTCCGAGTCACAGGTGAAAAGAATCTTAAAATATTCCAAGTCTAACAGCATTGGGATTTACAATTTTGCTGAACATTTCGCTCTAAAAAGTCTCCTAGAGCTGGCAGCTCATCAGATAATTGCAAAAATTAAGCTTTTGGGGGGCTCTCCAATTGTTATCGATTGGATGATGGGGAAAAGCAGAATGGGAAACTTAGTTTTGAATCCAAATATCCAAATTTTGATGAAATTAAAAACCCATTGACAGAATTTAACTCAGTTTCCTTTGCTCATCTATACAGAGACGTTAACAAGGATGTAGATCCCCTGTCAAAAGAAGGGCTCCCGCTGGCTGAAGATACAGGGTCAGGGCTTGAAAACAAGGATGGTGTTACTATCCAGGAACATCATTTGAGCCTCTTTATCTAATTCCTCCTATTGCAGCAGTTATTCAGATGTGAAACAGATCTCCAATGAAGAAGCTATATTCTAAGCAGTGGCATCCTATAAACATGTCCATTTTCAGATAGAAGTTTCTCACTGTCTTCTTTGATGAATCTTCTTTCCGATCCATGCTATTTTCGGAATGTTTATGACTTTGTATAATCTTTTTGGCTGTGATGTAATGTTATTCATAATTTCAGACATATATGGATGAGGCAACATTCAGGTGATATGATCAGCAGTGTTTTTCCAGGGATCCTAATGCTGGTGATGTTTTTCTTTGCTTTGATTGAGAGAAGAACCAATTGCCTATGTCTAAATGCTTCGAGCAGTTACAAAATGCATATTTCTTTTTAACTCAAAATAACTGTACAATTTTTTTCCTTGGGAAAATATGTGTGTGTAGCCCAAAGGGTTAGGTCAGCCTATTGTCACCAGTGCTGCCAAGCATTTGGAATCTGGATAGTTCCCTGCCAGCAAGTGCCCAGTTCATATCCCCTTGGTAATGTGCACTAGTCTATGCTGACAGGTTTACTGAGCATATCCATATCCCTTTGGGTAAGGTGCACTAGTCTAAGTTGACAGGTTTACTGAGCATGCCATCCATGAATGGGGAATATATATATATATATATATATATATATATATATAGCCAAAGGGTTAGGTCAGCCTATTGTCACCAGTGCTGCCAAGCATTTGGAATCTGGATAGTTCCCTGCCAGCAAGTGCCCAGTTCATATCCCCTTGGTAATGTGCACTAGTCTATGCTGACAGGTTTACTGAGCATATCCATATCCCTTTGGGTAAGGTGCACTAGTCTAAGTTGACAGGTTTACTGAGCATGCCATCCATGAATGGGGAATATATATATATATATATATATATATCTGTGTGTGTGTGTGAAACAGTAATCCTCAAAATAATATATATCTGTGTGTGTGTGTGAAACAGTAATCCTCAAAATAAAAGTAAGATATGGCCAATGGTGAGAATGTGCCTCCATGGCATCATTGAAGAGTAAACACGTCTTGCATTAAAGGGATCACTTAGCTATGTTGATGTTCTATGTAGAAATATAATGGAGTTGTTGGTGGAAGGTACAAGGGAGTGCAATTATTCTTATTATTATGTCGAGGAAACACTTGAGCTTATAACTTCTAGGGCATCAAGCCCAAAGTTTGAACCTAGTTCACCAAGATGTTTGTCATTTAAGATGTCATTAATTTCAGCGCATTGAAGATGGAACCCGTGATATAAAGAGGGAAGAGAATGCCATGTAAATAAAAAATTGTTATCCATTCTGACATCATATTTTCCTATGTTTCATCTTGCAATTGTTAATTTTGTGGAAGAGAATGCTATGTAAATACAAAGTCATTATCCATTTTGACATCATATTTTCCTATGTTTCATTTTGTAATTGTTGATTAAGTCTGTGGATTGATTTCAGGAGACATTTGAATTTGTTTGTCCAAGTGGTGCAGAGCAATCGCTTCACCAAATCTGTAGCTTAGAGTTCCGAGATTAACTAGGCCGCGTTTATACGTTTTCTTAGAGGAAAAAAATTAAGAAGAACGACTTAAACTGCCCAAGAAAACTATAAATCTGGCAAACCGGTTTCCACTCCGGGGTTCTTTTTTACGGTCCCCTGCAGATAGTAATAGTAATTATAGTATATTTTGGTCAACTTGGGGAAGTCTTCCATGGTAGTGTGGAACTGTCTGAGATGGTCGGGGCATCAATAATAGTAATAGCGCAGATGTCAGGCCGTGCAAGCAATAGCATCATGGTGAAGAACATTCAATCGGTGGAGCCATGTTGAAATATTTCCAATCTTATCAAATACAGTTATATATGTTGAATCATTGAAAAGCCTGGGAACTAGCGTACTGTGCTTGTCCATCCAATAGTCAAGGCAACAGTATATGCTTGATGTTTTATTCAAGAAAGTGAATCGAATTGGTCAATGGATGCTAGGGCATTTTTTCTTGCACAGATACACAGTTAAGGAAAAACATGTATATATCAAAGAATTGAGTGGAAGAGGAAGGTTAAGGCGAAGGTACCTTTAATAGCTTGAGAAGAGTATCCTTTTTGAGTGAAGTATTAGCGAGGCTCTTCCCTAACTCGGCTATCCTCTCTTCAACAGAAGGAGCCATCATCCTCTCCTCCCAAAAAACATATATACAAATAACAACGTTGTGAAGTAAATCCTCCTCCTGATGCCGACTTCAAATTGCAGAAATTTGTTGTTTGCTAACTTCAACTTGCAGCAATTTGTTGTCTGCGCGCTCTTTCTTCGGCCATGGCGATTGCACTTGCTACCGGGTGGAAACGTCCCCTATTTTTTCTCTTCCCTCGCTTTTTAGATTTAGAGATGCAAGGCGATGCATAGTATTAATTTGCGATGATTAATCTTGCTGTTATTCTTTTGCCCTAAGACAATTATTCAATATCTACCGTACGCTTTGCACCACCATCAACATCCAACAAAATTAAAAGCTTTCTCATTTAATAAACAAAATAAAAACCTTACTAGCCGGTAACTCTATGCTTTTCTCATGATAAATCAATTTGGAATGGTTACCTATGGCTAATTTTGCAAATTAGCTACCCAACTTAACATTATATTATTATAAAAATAAATTTAAAGAGATTAGATTTGATGGTAAAAAGTGAAGTGTTTTTTTATTGATAAAATTGAGCATAGTCCAGAGCAGTTTGAGATAGTGATATAACATGGGATTGTACCGAGGGATTACAATAAAGGTTATTGTGACCTGTATATCTATAAATAGATAAAAATCTACTCCAAAGTCAATTAAGTTAGGTTTAATTATAGTGGTTAGAATAAGTATTGTTATCTTATTTTTATGGATTTGATTTTTGTATATAATTATTGAAATTTTAATAATATTTATTATCTTCTCTTATGGGTTAGTTTAAGTGATTTAGAGTTAAATGTAAAAAATTTTGATATTGTTGCTAGTTGTTATTAATTAAGAATTTAACTCTCTTTAATTATCTTGGGACAAGTCTTCGTAATCAAGGTTGATAATTTATCTAGTTTATCATTCACGAAATGGGGAGAAGTACTACAAGGTTTCTTGTGCTTTCATTTCAAATGTGTATGTATGTGTGTGTGTATATGGGTAAGATATTTTCTTAATGTTTTCTGAGTATATAAATAAAATTTTAAAGAATTTAGAGTAATCTCTCACCATTTTCAAATTCAATAGACCATATTTAATTTTAATGAATCTCAATTATCATTATCATTGACATATATATGAAAGATCCATTATAATCATTATGAATTATGAATGTGTAAATAAGTAAATAAATATAATTACTACTTCATTCAGATGTTTTATTACACTGATTGTGTTTTTTAAGGGATAAGTTTCATTGTTTATCCACAGCCATTTCGAGTTCACCATGTATCTCACTCCTTTCTGTCAATTCAACCATTAACAATCTTACTATCCTTTCAAAGTTCTGAGGTTTAATATCTGAGTGGGTAATTAATAAATAGTGAAGATTTAACCCATCTTTTTCTCAACCACCCAAATTGTTTAAAGCGAGTCATAGGTGCAGTAGTTCAAAACCAATCCACACAATCAATCATAATTGAAGAAGACATTAGTTAGTTAACACCAAACCTTATTGAACAATGACGTAAGTTGTTCTAATACCATTAATATTTGAACTTGAAGGATTGGACTTGTTGAATGCTCTTACAGAAGAGAACACAGAGAATGAAAAAACCAAAAGAATGACTTATGGCTCCCGAACTATTGGCTTTCAAAATGATTTCAACTAATTCTACTTAAGTTTGAGTGCAAATTTTAGATGCTCCAAATAGTACAATAATCATTATTTTGAGCCCTACCATGATGATTGATTTCATTAATAACTCAGTGATTTAAAAGAACGTCATGAATAACCTAGTAGCAGGCTAATCTTGGAATAGGAAGGATCAAAGCCAGTAAGGCAGAGTCGGTATAGAGGCCTGCCTATTCTATCTATATATTCTTGCGGGTATAACCAGGTGGGTAATGTTGATTCACATAAAATAAATTGGTTCAAAATTAAATTTCCTGCCAAAATCATCAACTCCTCGTTTATAAAACAGGTCAAATCATGACATCGCTTCAGGTTTATGGTGAAAACTTCAAAATGATAATTGAAACTTGAAAGTCACTTTCAATTTCCTTCTATAGCAGCATAATGCAACCCATCCTGATCTTGGCGAGTTGTAAATGAAATATAATGGCGGTTGCTCAATGAATTAAATTGAAATGACACTATTGATTACACATATCACTGCATTTAATGGAAAACCTTGTTTACGTGAATTAACACTTGCTATCAACAAACGAATTGATGAGAGGTGAGGACCAATGGGTGAACTAACAAGAGATGAGGATCGCAAGCAATCGAGAGCAAGTCAGTTTTGTGATATGAGTTGTTTATATATACAGTAATGCTTGAGCAATTTTTAGGTTAGAGAAAGTATTGTGTCAAGATTTGAAACTCGACTGTGTTTGCTCAAACTCTTACACTTTGTCGCATGCATTTTGTTGCATATTCGACTCTGGTTTTTGCTGCGTACAGAAAAATGTCACCATATACGCCCTCTGGATTCTTACTGCATACAAAGAATTGTCGCCATATATGCCTTTTCCCTCGTGATCAATTAAGTGTTTATAGGCATGTTTGACAACAAAAAAAATTTATATTCAAATGGTTAGAATTCTTATTTTGTAATATTTTTATTATGTAATATTGTCATATTGAAAAAAATAGATTATATCAAAAATTGAATGAATTTTTGTACATCATGAAATTGATCTTATGTAAATTATAAAGACACTTCATATCCACCATAACGATATAAAAAGAAACACTCTCAAAGATGGGAAATGGTAAGCTTTATATTTTCTTGCATAATTGAATTTCAATAGAAAATCTTTTTTATGGTCCCACGCAGAAAACCCCTTAAACTTGTAGCCAAGTGAAAATTATAGAAAACTTATAATAAACATAATTTAATGTTGTAAGCTAAACAATTTGGCCTATTATATGCTTTTTTACGTGTTACATATCTCATATGTTATTGTGTTTTCTTGGATTATTGACTTTTTTGAATCTAAATATAAAACCTTTTTTGCTAGAAGACATGGTAAGGAATGCTTTGAAAGGAATGTTTAGACACAGTTAGGTCGACATGTCATATGAGCTGAAAATTTGGGGTATCGTAGATATTTTCATTTATCACAAGACACTTGTTTAATGCCAATTTGGTCCTTGAAGCTTGGAGGCTTAGTTTATGTAAACTGTAAGAAACCTCCTATACTCTACGATCATCAGTTTAGTCAGTTATACTAGTGATTCTTTTATTGGGTATCGTAGAGGTGAAACTCTTTTATCGAGTATGGTAAAATGTGTAACGATTTTATCGAGTATATATATATATATATATATATATATATATATATATATGTATGTATGTATGTATGTATGTATATGTATATGTATAGATATACATATACATATACATATATGTATATATATACATATACATATATGTATATATATACATATATGTATATGTATGTATATATATATATATATATATGTATATTTATATATGTATACATACATATATCTATACATACATATATCTATACATATGTATAGATATATTTATATATGTATACATACATATATCTATACACATATATCTATACATATATATATATATGTATGTATACATATATAAATATACATATATATATATATATATATATATATATATATATATATATATATATATATATATATATATATATATATATATATATATATATATATATATATATAAACATATAAATATATATAAACATATACAATATATATAAACATATACATATATATATATACATATATATATATGTATATCTATGTATATATATGTATATATACGTAGATATACATATATGTATGTATATATATGTATATGTTTATGTATGTATATATATATATGTGTGTGTGTGTGTGTGTATAGATATACTTATATATATATATATATGTATGTATGTATGTATGTATATATATATATGTATGTATATAT
The DNA here is from genome assembly GCA_034641835.2 of Pinus albicaulis. Taxonomy (NCBI): domain Eukaryota; kingdom Viridiplantae; phylum Streptophyta; class Pinopsida; order Pinales; family Pinaceae; genus Pinus; species Pinus albicaulis. The sequence continues at coordinate 985,341,479 of CM076569.1, forward strand.
ATATGTATATATGTATGTATGTATACACACACACACACACACATATATATATACATCTACATATACATATTAGTGCATTTGTAATATGCGCATGGAAATAATTAGAACTTTGCAAATTAGTTAGACTTGCATATAAGAGGTAGGTTTAAGCATCCTTCAACATTGCAATCTATGTAGACATGCATATAAGAGCTACACTTATATGGATTTGTACTAATATTTATATTAAACTAACTTATATATTCACATATACTATCACAATCATAAAAGTGACTCGTATATGTCTATGGTCATACATGACAATCATCACCAAAATCACAAGCTACACTAAATAGAGTCGAAAGTGTTGAGAGGGACTATGGATTTTGACAAGGTTGTATTTGCATAGTTTTCAGAAGATATGTGATGTCAATCATTTGAAGGACATTGACACTGAAATTAAAACAAATAATTTCAGTAGCTAATTACACTTTATCTTAAACTCACATCTAATTATTAATGACTTTAAGAGATCCATGGTTAAAAATTTTCAATAGTCATCCTTATGTATTAAAGAAAAACACAGCATTTCAAAAATGATAACTAATTACACCTATCCTTATTTACTACAAATTAATTAGTTTCAAACTCACATGAGAAATCACGGTTCAAACTTTTTACAACAAATTAATTAGTTTAAAACTTGCGCGAGATATCATGGTTCAAAGTTTTTATCTGCATTGATATACAAACATATATATGTTTCGTCTTGTGTCATGGAAACCTTCAAAAAAATGAAAACTATATTGCAAAGCCTCATCAAAATCAATACTGAGTATCACCAAAATCTTGAAATTAATTTCTATTAGGAAATTACCGATCAAATATGCAAAGATATACATATTTTGATCATATTCACATTTTAAAAAAAATGGAATTGCTTGGAGCAATAATTTCCTAATGAAGTAAAAGTCAAACCAAAATAAATCTCTACTGTAACAAAAACCTTATGACTTAGTTTTTATTACACAAATATATATATATATATATATATATATATATATATATATATATAATTTGATCACTATTTGGGTAATAGAAACAACTAATTTGGAAGGATTTTGTTATAATAGAGAATGATTTTGGTTTGGCTTTTACTTTGTTATAAAAAACATATTAATAGTCGCCATTCGGACATGTGAAGAAGTATCTAGGAAAGATACCACAATCATAATATGCATGGAAATGCTATTAAGTGTAACAATAAAGGAATTATGAATGATTTATCAGAAATATAAATTGACCTATAAACATGGGCTGACACGTCCTACACGATGGCATGTTCAGTTGTAACTGGAAACTACAGGCCTCCCCAAATGCTTGTTCCTTGTCATGATAGTCTCTTGTCTCTTCCACCCAATTGTTACCACACTTTAATAACTTGAATGTTCAACTAATCTTGCAATAGTTTCTTCGTTCGATGTTGGTCTTTTTCTTTTTCAATCTGATTATTGGGCAAAACGTCACTTTTTTCTAATCAATTCAATTGTTGAGCATCAAAGTTTTATCAACATGAAGGTAATTTTAAGTTCCATGTAGTTCATTATAGAAGAAAATCAATGTTTTCTCTATGGATAACTAAATAATTGGGTGTGTTAACAGGGCACCAAAGTCCATGGATGATCCGCACTTATGCAGGAATGCAATAAAATACATAAATAAACATAAATGCAAAGATGCAACAAAAATAACACTTCATTTCATTAATATCAAATACTAAAAAATGCTTACAAACAAAATGGAAAATAAACTAGCATGGACGATGGTAGCTTATCTCTAAGAAGAGATGTGGCAGCAACATGCATCTGAACTGTGTTACAATGAGGCTCAAGGGTCTTTTTATTATTGAACAATGAGATAAAACCCTAAACAACCAAAACCCTAACCTGAGGAGATGTATCACCAAGAGTTTACCAGCCCCTTTGGGGTTAGTTGGACAGGCAACTTCCCGGGGTCATAACTTGGTCATATTATCTCTGTTTGACACGTATGATACCTCGTTGGAATTTAAATGATACCGAGGACTACAACTGCTAATGCAATTTATATGAAATTACTAAAGGAATCATTCCCAAAAAACGTCGTTTGGGACCTCAAAAGGCTCCAGAATTTAGGGCCCGAAAAACTACTAAAAATAGTAAATAAGAAAATTGATGAAACTAACTAGGTGGAATATGCAGGTGGCCACCAACATCCACGTAGATAATCCCCCCCCGAGGAAGCAATGGTCCCCATTGCGTGCAAAGCCTCCACGAGGTGGGGAAATTTTTGCTGAACTCGGTCCCTGGTGAACCACTTTCTCTGGTGAAGCAGTTGGCCTGCTTTGACAACTCGGTATAGTTGGATCCTCTGTTGGCGGGTGTTCTTGATCTATGTGTCCATGATCTGATCAGTTGTGGCTTGTTCCATGTAGTCTAGGTTTAACTTTGTTAGTGTGAGTTGTTCTGCCATGTCGGATTTGTCTCGTAGAGGTGGAAAGCAGGGTCAAAGGAGATCCACATTGAACACTGGGTGCAAACCAAGGAATGGTGGAATATTGAGCTTGAAGGAATTGTCCCCTACAACCTCAGTGATGGTGTATGGCCCATATCGAAGCGAGTGAAGCTTGTGGTGGTGTCCAGCGAGGCGCTCCTTCTGCAAATGTAGCCACACTTTGTCGCCCACCTGGAAGGCGTGTGGCACTCGATGTTGATCATGTCGTTGCTTTTACTTAGCATTGACTCTGTCCAATATGTCATGAACCTGTTGGAAAATGAGCTAAATGCGCTCAATGAAGTTATTCACCTTGTCAGCTTCAGACTAGACATGAGCCGAATTTGCCTGAGTAGCCACAAATGGAATGGCTATGTCAATGGGACATAGTGGCGAAAATCCCAAGCCCACCTGAAAGGGGTTGTGGTCGGTTGAGCTATGGAGAGCCCGATTATAGCTATGTTGTACATAGGGGAGGCTCTCATCCCATGTGCATGGATGCTTTGAGTTGTACATGCGTAGAATGTGCATGATCATCCTGTTGATGTCCTTTGTCTGTCCATCAGTTTGGGGATGGAAATTTGTGGACTTGGTGAGCTTGGTGTCCAGCATTGACCAAAGGCTGGACAAAAATGTACTGAGGAACCTGTTGTCCCGATCTGAGATGATAGATTATGGGATCCCAAAGTGTACCCACACTTATTCAAAAAAGATTTTAGCAGTGGCTTTTAGTGTGATATTCTTCTTGCAGCCTGCCATAATGGCCATCTTCGAGAATATGTCGAAGACCACAAAAAAAACAATCGTTTCCATGCATATTAGAAGTAATGTTTGACATGTAATCCATGGATATGGATTCCCAAGGTCGACTAGGGGTAGGCAGCGAAGTACAGAGGCCTTGCTTCTTAATGTTTGGTTTGGCAATGGCATAGGCAGTGTAAGATATGATGTACTTCCCAAAATATTGTCGAAGGTTGTACCAATAGAAATAATTTTGCAATACTACCACTATTTTCTCAACCCCGAAATTCCAAACGGCCCGACTGTAGTGCACTTCCCAAACCATCTTGGCAAGCATGCTTGAAGGAACACAAAGGTGTCCCATGTGACATAGCAGTGCATCCTCAAGGTGAAAATTTTGAACTTGCTTACCCTCCAAAAACGTCGTGTATGTGTGGCTGAATTTTGGATCACTTCTGTAGAGAAGCGACTAATCAGAAGTCTCGTACCCACAGGAGTTGAGCAAAGTGGTTAGCGCCATGATCAGTGGTCGACTGAGGTAGTCTGCAACATTATTGGTGTTTCCCTTCTTGTACTTGATGTTCAAATGAAACTATTGCAGGTATGTGAACCACTTATGATGGCGATAGTTATGCAACTTCCCTTGTGTCTGTATGAATTGCAAGGGTCGGTGGTCTATGTGGATGACCGTTTCCTCCCCAAAATGTAATGCTTCCATTGTCGACAAGCCTACATAATGGAATACATCTCTTTGTCATAAGTGGGATACTTTCGGACTGTGTCAGAAAGTGTCTCACTATGATATGCCATTGGATGCCCCTGTCGAGCAAGAACTGCCCCAATAGCATAGTCAGAGGCATCTATCCCAATCTTAAATGGTTGTTGTAAGTCTGGTAATGTATAACTGGTGCAGAGCAAAGACAATGTTTCAACTATACAAACGCCTTCTATTGAGATTCATACCAAAAGAATTTTTCTTTCGCTCCTCCCTTGGTGACTTGACTGAAGGACCAAGTGATATGAGATAATCCCAACATGAGCTTGCAGTAGAAATTGGAAAGACCCAGAAAGTTGCGGAGCTCTGTTAGAGTGGTTGGGGTTGGCCAATCCCAAATGACTTGGATCTTGGCTAGATCCACGTGCACCCCTCGCTCATCAATAATGTATCCCATATACTGAACCTGGGTCATGCCAAAAGTGCACTTCTCCAAATTGGCACACAACTTGTGTTGTCGCAGTGTTTGGAGGAATCTTTGAATGTGGTGGAGGTGCTCTTCCCAATTTTGATTGAAGATCAGGATGTCATCCAAGCAAACCACCACAAATGAGTTGGTGAATGGCCGCAATATGTCATCCATTAGCAGCATGAAGGTTGCGGGAGCCTTCGTCAACTCGAAAGGCATGACCAGCCATTCGAAGAGGTCCTCCTTGGTTTTGAAGGCAGTCTTCGACACATCGGAGGGATCAATTGGTACCTAGTGATACCTGGACTTCAAGTCGATATTGTTGAAATATTTGACCCCTTAAGCTGGTCCGGGAGGTCATCGATCTGTGTGATTGGATACTTATTCTGTATTGTGATCTTGTTTAGCCCCTGATAGTCAATACAGAGTCTCCAGGTGTCCTCCTTCTTATGTATCAACACGATTGGGATCCCACAGGGCGAGGAGCTCGGACTGATGTGCCATTTCTGCAAAAACTCTTGGATCTCCCTCTTGATTTCATCATTCTCCAGAACAGAGCGTCGATAGATTGGCCCATTAGGCAATGACGCGCTTAGGGTCATATCAATGGAGTGCTTGACCTGACATTGTAGAGGAACCCCTGTGGGTGAGGAGAAAATGTCATGGTATTCCTCCACAACTTTTTCCATCTATTGTTGCCGCGCTGGGACTCACAGTTTGGAGAACACTATTAATATCATTACTAGTATACCAAATAAATTATTACACCAACAATACGTACTTATCATACTTTTGTACATCATAATATTCCTATACATTTTTACAAAACATATATATATATATATATATATGTTTCAAAAAAATGTATTCATTTAAACACATTTACAATCATGTATGTATTTACCAGACTATATATATATATATAGTCTGGTAAATACATACATGATTGTAAATGTGTTTAAATGAATACATTTTATATTAGTAATTATTATCTAATATGCTACTTGTTGATATATGGTTGTCATTAAGGTCAACTCTAGCAACACCAGAAGATGCTCCGCCTTTTGTCAGCCAAAATAACATAGTAATTCATGTTTTTCTCGAAATTAGACCATCCTTGATGATTTTTCCTCGTCGAGTTATTTCCAGTGGTACGACATGGCACACCCTAAGAGCCCTCACAGTTTATGAGTTATGCAAGTTTGAAGAAGAAGGACCTAATTTGTGGGCAAAATCCCCAAAGGGTGTTGAGGTGGTAGCATCTCTTTGGTCAACGCTACAAGCCTCTTCTCAAAAGATTGAAATAATCTTATTTATAGCATAAATTTATTTTGGATTAAAAAGGGAGGGGTTTTAGGTCTAAAACGAAAACTAAGTTCAAAATTCATAGCCCTAAAAGGGTTGTCTCCCTCCAGACTTTGAATTTCAAATTTGGAGTCTCCCTCCACATTGGGAACTCGTTACATTTTTTGAAGCCCCTCCAAATTCTATAAAAGAGATGAGATTTTTCCTTCAAATGGTATGAAAAAAACGATTTTTCTTATGTGATCAAGCTCTGATTTAATTAACTCGACCTTGTGGAGAAGAGTTTCATCATATGAGTGGCTTGGGTTGATTTGTTTTGGTTTTGCACCTAAGATCTTCTTAAGGAATTTGGCCATCCATTAGGGTATCTATCTATGCAATCTTGTCCATCATTTAAATTCTATTGGGGTTATTGGTTTTGGCTCTTTGGATTTGTGGATCATCTATTACAGGTCATGACCCTCCATTAGGGCATGTTTTTATCCAACCCTATTTGAGGATCAAATGAAGGGTTTTGGTTTTTAAATATTGGTAAAGGGTTTCGTTTATGTAGGACCAATGAAGGAAGTACAAACCAAATCTACTTAAGTGTAATTTTGTGATTGTGACCCTCTTTAGGGCATCAAATTCTGATCATAAAATGTTTTATATCTAAGGTTTGAAGGCCAGAGAAAAAAAAATCAGACAAGTAACCTTATCAACCTTTGTGGATTTCTAAGTGCATGAGGGGTTCAATTACTAATTTATGGGCTCATCAAAGAAGATAAACATTGCATCATTTAATCATTATCCTAGAAATTTTGTAGTTGAAAAGGTGGATCTTTGAGTGATGACCTGAACCAATTCAAAACATAATTTATGCTTCGTAAATTTTCGGCCTATTATGAAGTGTTTACAGAGGTATTGTTTAAGGGTTTCTAACTTATGTTCTTTGCAGCATACCTATTAAGAGTTCCAGGACCAATTACTTGTATCATTTAATCATCAATACTTAACACAAAAAACCTTTGGCCTAGAGACTTGGATTCTCACTGTTCTGGAGGTGCTCCATGGTTTAGAATTAAAGGATACATCATAAGAAAATAAGTTTAGCTTGAATAACTTGGTGGAATTTTTTTGGGAACTTTAAATTTTTCGGCCTGGTATATGTACGTGTACATACAATTCTAGATCAAGCTGGCTTTACTGAGGAAATTAAGCCAACCCTATTACAAATCAAGTAACAATTTGAAGATAGTTAGTTGAAAACTTCATTGTTTAATTTGTTGAGTAAAGGTTGAAGCAACATTGTCCTATGCATTTTCTTATCAAAAGAATTTGGGGCTAACTTTAAGCAGCACTTGAAATCATTGTGTAAAATTCTCTCAACATTATAGGGCACTTACATTCACAGTCACAAGCTAAAAGACTCATAACATAAACTGCAAAAGGTCATATATACTTGTAAGGATTAAACTGTCAAAGAATACTAGCTTATTTGGTGGAGGCTCCATTTGCAGAAGTAATATTTATTATAATTTATTAGAGAATCTATGGACAGGTTTTTTAAGTAGCAAGGATATCATGACATTCTGGTCTTCATCATTGCATAGCTGTCTCATTATTATTAGAATTACTACATGGCATCTCAAGGGCATCAAACTGGTAAAGGTACAACTATTCATTATTTCATTATCATCTGAAGAAGGAGGTATTTTAGACAGGTTTTCAATTTGCAATAATGGTTTCGTGAGGGTATCAATTGTAGCAAAGGTTTTGTCATTTGTGTAAAGATTGAATTGGATATATTGCAAGTGGATCATTGTCCCTGGTACGAGAACCCACAAATATTTTGTAGAAGTGTATGCATTGTAACTGGGTCATTATCCCTAGTACGGGAGCCCACAATATTTGTCAAATCCATTATCATTTTTAGGGTGTTGGGTGGTGTTAGGCAGATGGTTGAAGTCACCTCGAGGTTGGAGCCTAAACACTTCGGGGTGGTAGGGTGGTGCTAGGGCAAGTTGGAGCTTGCTAGGGCATTGGAGAGTCCTTCCAGTTGGAGTTGGAAAATTGAACACTTTTCTAGAGTACTAGGGAGTTGGGGCTTCCCTTTTCAATTGGATCTGAAGCATTTTATATACACACAAAATTATTAGAAAAGTGTTGAGGGGTTTTTTGCCCCGGCGGGGGCTTTCCACCTAAAAATTCTAATGTCTATTGTCTACTACTCCTTTATGTTTTGAATTGATGTTGAAGATTAATTAAAGCACTGAAAAAAGATTAAAAAGTTACTAGTTGCTAAGAAATATTATTCACCCCCCTCTTAGTGTTTCCAATGCTACTAATATTGTACAAAATAAAAATTTAATATTTTACTAGTTCATGGGGTCTTGGATATACAGTGATTGGGTACGTTGCTAAGGCACTCCTAGATGTTAATTCACCATTCAATTCCCTGCCCTATTCAGGTGTTATTCTTCAACACGATGATGATGTAGCCTCACCAATGCAAAACTTACAAAAAATATAAAATTACTAATTAAAATTCTTAATATGTTTTATTTATGGTTATAAAAATAAATAAATAAATAAAATCTAAGGTGAAATGCATTTCCATGTAAATTACAATGGTATATAAAAACTATATATTGTGTGACATGCTTGTTTTTTTATGTATAATATATAATATTGAATAATATACAAATAATATAAAATATTAATTCTCATTTACACTTTTTTAATGTTGAGATTGCAACAAGATGATGAGCTTAGTGGAAAGGAGTCGCCTTCACTAAGTGGGCCCGTAGGCTATTTTTGGCGCAAAGTCTATTTTTAGACATATGGATCACATTCTATGAGTTGCAGGATGCTATTTGTGGATGGTTGGTCAAGTTGGAAAAGTAGATGGATTTCTATTTTTAGACATATTAGGCGGAATCTATTTTTAGATTGCCAGTCTAAAAATTGATATGTCGAATATTATTAGCTCTTAATAATATTGGACTCTAAACAATATCTTATTATCTTGGAGCACTTTAGTTAAGTGCATAGATGTGGCAAAGCAGCTGACAGAAGGAATTACGCTATTCCTAAGGGTTTACTGGAGCTATTGCATGGAGGACTTCGGTTAGAACTCATGTGACAGAGTTTGGTGGAGTTGGAGAAGTAGTTGGTGGAGTTGTATTTAGTTTAACTCAGTTAGACTCAGTTGAGCTAGTTGTATCTAGTCTAACTGATTGATACAATTAGTGAGAGTGGTGTGAATTAATTATTAATTAAGTCACTAATTATAAACTCATTAATCAACTAAAGAATGCATTAGTTAACTTCAGTGCATGGACAGTTTCAGTGGAGACCAGTGCAGAAATAGGTGAAAGAGCAGGTTAACTATCAGTTGTGATTATATTGTTTCTATTTGCAACACACAATAATTGGAGAAGCCCATGAGGATTGCGCAGTACAAGACAGGTGGTTTATGTTATTTAATGAGCCATCCCATGGCATTGATTACGCAATAGAGAGGCAGGCTATCAAGTGGCAGAGATTGGAGCATGTGTTTTGCTAGATCTAGCATGATTAGTGTGTAGCAAGTGGAGATTATACTGAGAGCTTGTGAGGAGCTTTGTATGATGATTGTTACATGATCTCTATGACATATATAATATACAGATAGTTGGGGGATTTCATATTTAAGCTTTCCCATTACATATTGTGTTCATATGTGTGATTGTTTTTGTGGTTTTTAATGTATGCATGCAATTGATTTTATTTACGCATGTGATGATCAATGGTAGAAGAGATTTTGTATTGTCATGAAGCTAAAATAGTGTGTGATAGGGAGAATCTCGGTTGAATAATATATCAGTTATTCAAATTTCTAGATGGTATCAGAGCGATATTGATCATTGGAGAAATTGCAAAACATTGAAGCAGTTGAGTTTTGAGCTGGTGGAATTCTCATTTGCAGTAGTGTTTTCTTAGTGTCGAAGTTGAGATGTCTTTCAACGGATTGAAATTGGAGTATGCCCTTGAGGGTAGCTCAAATTATATTGCATGGAAGGATAGGATGGAGGCGGTGTTGGATGACAATGGGTTGAAGGAGTTCAAAGATGCATAAGTTCCAAAGCCTACTTCTAGTGATGTTGTCGTACTTGACGCATGGCAAAAGAAGACAACAAGGTGTCGAAGGATTCTGTTGGAGCGCATGAAGGATCACATAGTATCCAAACTTCATGCAGCCTTCATGGGAGAGCTTCTCCATTCTTGATGTGGAAAGCCTTGACATATTTATTTCAAATCAAAAAGGCGATCGAGAGGAAGTTGGCGCTCAAGGACAAACTCGGGAACATAAATGGAGAAAGGTGACGATGCCCAAATACCTCACGAAGTTGAGTCAATGCAGAGATGAGCTGGGAAGTGTGGGGGTTACTGTTGATGACGAGGACTTGGTGAGCTTGGCTCTCCTTGGGCTTCCGAAGAGTTGGCATTCCTATCGGGAGAAATTTCTAGGATGGGAGCGACTTTGGTCGAATCTTGTGCAAGAGGAGATAAGGCGGAGTACCAGGGACGGATCTTCATCAAAGAACTCTGATGAAGAGAATTGTGCTTTGGCTTCCAAAGAAAAGAAGGGGAAGAGCAAGAAATCTTCTCAATCCAGTGCGAAAGGAAAGAAGCAGGACATGTCCAAGGTGAAGTGCTTTCACTGTCACCAACATGGACATTACACCACTAATTGTCCATAGAAGAAGAAAAATAAGCAGGCTGCTGGATCTGCAGCTGGAGAGGCCTTAGCCTCACAGTTTGAGCTGGATTTTTCGCTGATCGCATGCTTGGTCTCAAGTATGATGGGTTCAGTGTGGTTTCTTGACAGTGGTCGTCTTTTCACATGACGGAGATCGAGATTTGTTTATTGATGCGGATGAGAAAGATCTAGGAGTGCTTTTCGAGATGGACGATGATGGTAGATACCATGCAAAGCGGTATCGATACCATTTCTTTTGAGAGGGAGTCTGTACAATTCCTTCGTATTGAAAGAGTGATGCATATTCCCGGGATTGAGCTGTCTTATCTCTGTAGCGATGTTAGAAGACAAGGGATATGATGTTGTCTTTAGCGAGGGAAAGGATTTCCTGCGCAATATGGCAACTGGTGAGACCCGGAGGATAGGGGTTCGAGTTAAGAACCTTTATCAATTGTAGGTAGATGGCTGCGTAGCAATGGCAGGCAAGGAAAAAGGAGTGGTGAACCAGGATGATGGCGAGTTGTGGCACTAGAGATTGGGCTACCTTCACCATGGAGCTTTGAAGATACTGCAGCAGATTTCTACTGGGCTTCCTAAGGGCACTCTTGCGCAGTCAGATCAGTGCAAGGGGTGTACCTTGGGAAAATTTGTGAAAGCCACCTTTCACGAGAAGGATAGTCGCGCCACGACGATCCTTGAGAGAATCCACATAGACGTGTGTGGACCTTTCTCAGTGGCTTCGACAGCAAAGCACAAGTACTATGTGATCTTTGTTGATGATTTCTCTCGAAAGTGCTGGATCTTCTTCATGCAGAAGAAGAGCGAGACATGCTCAAAGTTCTGTGAGTTCAAGGCACTGGTTGAGAAAGAATCAGGGAAGCAGGTGATGGCTCTTAGGAGAAAAAATGGTGGTGAATTCATCTCGAGCGAATTCAAGGACTTTTGCAACGCAGAAGGAATTCGAAGAGAGCTCATAGCACCTCATAACCCACAACAGAACGGGGTTGCTGAGCGGAAGAACATAACGATCGTGGGTGCTGCACGGGCGATGTTGCATGATCAGGGCCTACCCATACACTTGTGGGCTGAGGCATGCAATACTGCAGTATATGTGCAGAACCGTTGTCCTCACAGGATGCTTGGCATGAGTACACCCGAGGAGGCATTTTCTAGTAAGAGGCCTGATATTTCCCATTTGAGGATTTTTGGTTCACCTATTTACATTCATGTGATGAAGGATGCCAGGAAGAAGCTGGAGCCGACTGCGGAGGTTGGGATATTTGTGGGGTACACTGATACGCCTCAAAACTATCATGTGTATTTGCCAGACAGTTGCAAGACTGTTGTGCGACGGGATATCAAATTTCACGAGGAGAAAGCCATGAAGTGTTCGCTTGAGAGGGAGCCACACTTGCATGCAGATGAGGAGCTATTAGTTCCTAATGATGAGTCTCAGGATGTGGATCAGCCACAAGATGAGGTTCATGGAGTGGAAGAGACCACTCATGCAGTGCCAACCATCAGAGGGCGGAAGCGCACTACAGAAGCTGAGCGATTGGCTCAAGATGCAGAGAAGGTTGTAGGAGCACCTACATTACAGCGCAGATAGAGACAATCACCTGACCGGTATACTGGATACATGGCTCTTATGAGCAAGTGTATCGTGACAGAGCCATCCTCTTTTGAGGAAGTTGTGGAGGACCTCGCATGGGTAGATGCCATGGTGGAAGAGTATGATTCGATTGTCAGAAACAATGCATGGGAGATTGTCTCGAGATCGGAGGGGAAATCAGTGGTGGGTTCGAGATGGATCTACAAAGTGAAGCAGGCAGCTGACGGGAGTGTGGAGAAGTACAAGGCAAGATTTGTTGCCCGAGGCTTTTCATAGATTGAGGGGATCGATTATGAGGAGACCTTTGCACCTGTCGCAAGGTATTCTTCCATACGGACGATTCTTGCTCTCTCAGCGCAAATGGGGTGGCACATTCATCATATGGATGTGAATACTGCATTCCTCAATGGAGTCATTGAGGAGGAGGTGTACATAGAGCAACCCGAAGGTTTCGAGATCTTCAGCAGCGAGTCGCATGTGTGCAGACTCAAGAGAGCGTTGTATGGGTTGAAACAAGAACCTCGTGCTTGGTACACACAGATAGACAATTATTTCACTGGACTTGGATTCTCCAAGAGTGAGGCGGATCCTAACCTATACCAGATTGTGGTGGAAGGTAAGTTGTTGATCATTGTACTTTATGTAGATGATTTGATTTTGACAGGTGATGAACTGTTGATACACTCATGCAAGGCTGATCTTGCAAAGGAGTTTGAGATGAAGGACTTGGGCCTCCTTCATTATTTCCTGGGATTGGAAATTTGGCAGCGCAGTGGTGGATTGTTTGTTTCTCAGGGTAAGTATGCCCGAGAGATACTGGAGAAGTTCAACATGCATGGCTGCAAGCCTGTTGATGCTCCTATTCCTGGTGGTTGGAGGAAGGAGTATGCTACTTCAGCGGAGGTAGTGGATGCCACTGTTTATCGACAGTTGGTGGGGTCGCTTATGTATCTGGTCAATACACGACCCGACATATGCTATGCTGTTAACCAGCTTTCACAAGCTATGGTTAAGCCAACCAAGCTCTTTTGGAAGGTGGGGAAGCATGTATTGAGATATCTCAGAGGCACATCGGGATATGGATCATGGTACAGACAGGAGGATGAGTTGAGGCGGCATGGCTTCATGGACCGGTATCATCATATAAGAGATTGTGTGCAGCAGAAGGTCATGTTACTTTCATACATTCCCACGGAGGATCAGGATGCTGATATCTTGAAGAAGGCGCTCACCAGGAGCAAATTCGAATACCACAGGGGCAGGACAGGGGTTGCAGATAATCCTTATCTTGTTGAGAGGGAGTGTTGAGATTGCAACAAGATGATGAGCTTAGTGGAAATGAATTTCCTTCACTAAGGGGGCCCGCAGGCTATTTTTGGCGCTATGTCTATTTTTAGACATATGGATCACATTCTATGAGTTGCAGGATGCTATTTGTGGATGGTTGGTCAAGTTGGAAAAAATAAATGGACTTCTATTTTTAGACATATTGGGCGGAATCTATTTTTAGATTGCCAGTCTAAAAATATATATGTCGAATATTATTAGCTCTTAATAATATTTGGACTCTAAACATTATCTTATTCTCTTGGAGCACTTCAGTTAAGTGCACAGATGTGGCACAGGAGTTGATAGAAGGAATTACACTATTCCTAAGGGTTAAGTGGAGCTATTGCATGGATACTTAAGTTAGAACTCGCGTGACAGAGTTTGGTGGAGTAGATTGAGGAAGTTAGTGGAGTTGTATTCAGTTTAACTAATCTAAACATAGTTGAGCTATTTGTATTCAGTTTAACTAATTGATACAATTAGTGAGAGTGGTGTGAATTAGTTATTAATTAATTCACTAATTATAAACTCATAAATCAACTAAAGAATGCATCAGTTAACTTCAGTGCATGGACAGTTTCAGTGGAGACCAGTGCAGAAATAGGTGAAAGAGCAGGTTAACTATCAGTTGTGACTATACTGTTGCTATTTGCAACACAGAGATAGGTGGAGAAACCCATGAGGATTGCGCAGTACAAGCCAGGTGGTTTATCTATTTAATGAAGCCATCCCATAGCATTGAAAACGCAATAGAGGCTGGCTATCAAGTGGCAAAAGATTGGAGCATGTGTTTTGCTAGATCTAGCTTGATAATGTGTAGCAATTGAGGGTGTGCATGAGAGCTTGTGAGGAGCTTTTGTACTATGATTGTTACATGATCTCCATGACATATAATATACAGATAGTTGGGGTTTTCAGATTTAAGCTTTCCCATTAAATACTGTGTTCATATGTGTGATTGTTTGTGGTTTTAATGTATGCATGCAATTGATTTTATTTCCGCATGTGATGATCAATGGTAGAATAGATTTTGTATTATGCATGAAGCTAAAATAGTGTGTGATCAGGAGAATCTCGGTGAATAATATATCAGTTATTCAAATTTCTACATTTAACAAGGTCGCATAACTAGCATTCCTGCCGCTTAGTTTAATCATTGAATTTTGACACATAATGTAGCTAAGACCCACAATATGAGGTCTAGTCCCATTGAGGCAATAAAAGTATAGTTCAATATTAATGCATGATACATTTGCATTGAATAAATTTGTAATGCACAACATAATGATACCAATAGGGGAGAAACTATAATAGATCAGCATCCTAGGAGAAATGATAGAGCTAGGAAACGACTTGGAAGGTAAGTTTATGGGAGTGAAGACTTTGTTTTTGTGGCTTATCTACCATTAGTGAGGATCCCAAAAGTGTTGAAAATTTTCTAGATCAGAGAATGGAGAATATTGAACAACATCTCAACATTCCTCCAATGACAGAAAGAACATGAAAGGACCCAAAAGCACCCATCCAAGTTTCAATCTTGAATTTAGATCCCTCAACATAGTTGTGGAATGTGTATGAGTTTTGATCTTTTGTTTATAGTTGTTTATATACAAGGCCACTTTGGTAAATCTTGTATATTTCAGCTATCTCTATCCTTCTCAAGAACATGTTATATTTTTGGATTCTATCCTTCTCAAGTAAATTATGTTTTTGGATATGGTCTAGTCTCTCCAATAAGAAACTAACTAATCTGAATTTTTATAACTTACTTTATAAATCCCAATTTTTAATATTAATACAATCTACTCAACCACAAAAAACATACAAAAAATTATATGATACAAAAAAATTATATCTATTTTTTTTTGTTAATAATAATAATAATAATTACGTTGTAAGGCGTGACTATTTGAAAACAACTCTTCTAGTTGCCACCGTGTCCATGTTTGAGCCATTGGATCAAATGTTAGACGATTGAAATGTTTTAGGCCATTAGATCAAGTAGATATTTTTATATAAGTTTTTTGTAATGTTAGTTTATTAAATAAAAAGATTGACATGATGTAATGAACATTTTAACTAGGTCAAAATACAATAAAAAAGTAAAAATAAAAAAAATAAAATAATGATAAACTATAAATACAGCCCATGGTATTGACCCATGGTATTCATGTGGAATGTAGTTTCTTTATAGGGGGGAACTAAGATGGCCTAAATCAATCTTAACTCTGAATCTAAACTAATTATTTAATAAAATTATTTTTAAATGTTTATAAGCATTATTCTTTTAAAATTTTACTTAATAAATTGTATCTAAATTTTCATACAACCAAATATACATAGTTTTTTTGTTCTGTATTATTTTTGTTACAACTATTTTATTATTCCAAAAATACATGTTTTGTTTTGTTTTGTTTTTGTTTTGTTTTTTTTAATCACTAAAGTCTTGAATTATGATCCTTAAAGAAGTCGCTAGATTCCCTGATTATAAGCTGATTTTTTCTTCTTACTTTTGGGTCTTCATGATGTTTGTTATTCTGATTGAGGTGAAAAGTTCCAAATAAGTAGAATGTTGGTCGTTTAAAGAGGAATTATGGAAATATGATTATAGATAATTTATTAATATAAATTATATGAACTGAGATTAATTAATCATCCCCAAGGGTTAAAAATGGTTCAATGTCTCTTATCCATAAAATTGATGATTAAGATAACTCTATGCTCTATGTTCAAATGACAGGTGAAAGTGGATTTACCATACTTAAGCTTCTTAGTAGACTCTTATGAAGTACAACATGTCATATTGATAAGTTTTTATTCCATTAAATAATTCTAGCTATAGAGCAGAGTCATAGTTCTAGGAGTAGTATCACAGGAATTCAACATTGCGAATGTGATAGAAGCAAATAATTTCGTGGAAGGGTGAAGTCTGCCCAACTTGGTCATAAAAACCAAGGGCATCCTTCATGTAGAAAAAAATAAATAAACATGCAGATTTCGTCATATAGAGGACTTGAGTACTTTGGCCAAAATGTCTCAGCCATTATGAAAAAACACATCTTACATGTAATTAATAATAAAGAAGTTGTTCCACATCAATTACCCAATATGGATATTTTGATTTGAGGTCCAGTAAACATAATTATCCACCCCTTATTCTGGAGGATCAGTTCGATCAGTCTAGTAAACAGTCCAGTAAACATAATAACATTAAATTACCTTTGGAAAATCCTTTACAAAAAGCTTACTACCTTAACATTTTTTTTTTTTAAATAACTTTGAACAATAAATAAATAAATATAATTATATTTATAACATCATTTTTTAGTTTTGGAAAATATTAGGAATCTTGCTTTTGCGATCCATAAAATGTATAAAAATCTTTCGGTGATAATCACATCCAAGAACATTTTATCTACGAGTTTCGAACCAACCAATGTGGTTCATCATCAAGACAATATGAGAAATCTCATGAGTTAACCAGTTTAAATAGATAGAGGAGACTCCAACTAGCCATTGTAAAACGGTTAGTTTGACTCAGATAAGAAATTTAAAATTTGAATTTATTAACATGTATTACTATTATTAATTAATTTATTTTTATTTTTATTTTTGACTAAATAAAGGAAAACAAGATATTTAATTAATTTGAAAATAAATTAATTAATAGTTATATATAATTATAATATATATTATTATAATTATACTTATTAATATTTATTTTTACTTAATAAAAAAATTTAGTAGGATAAATACTCATTATTAGATATTTCAATACATTATATATAAAAAAATTAATCGAATAACATAATTTCAATTTTAATATTTAAAAGATAAATTAAAGTAAATAAATAAAACAGTTAAAGAATTTGTTTATAGACATTATTGATTTTGGTCTAATTTTATTTAAATTTCTTTTATTTTATTTTATCTTGAAGTAATAATTATAGCCAAGTGGTTATTGTGTTCATTATGTTCAACACAATTTCTTAATTTTTTCTTACAACTCCTATGAAGGAGTTCTGTGGCATGAAATAGAGTTAAGATGTACCGTGCCTCAAATCCACTGAACCGTGACACCCAACCCACGATTTTACGGTTATGACTTTGATAGTGCTGCTTTGTTTAGGTCAAAGCTCAGTCACATGCATAATATTCTTTGTCTAGCTCCTTAAGGTGCCTCCATTTGGTAAGTGGGCATTTATGAGCTGACAGACCATGCAAATGTACGATCGCTGCAAAAACAATCATTACACAACAAGAACCCAATTTGATTAGCCAATCACGTTTTAAAAAAATGAATTAAAAAAATTGAAAAATTGAAAGTAAATAAATATATATATATATAATGTTAATTTTAGAAATCATTACTTAATTTTTATTCAAACCGATTTATTTTAGATAAATGTCTTTTCAATTATTCATATTATTAGATTGATTTTAATTTGACTTCAACGCATTAATCAAATGTGTAATACCCTCAAATCTAATATACTTTTCAATATTTATAAATTTCCATGCAAAATATATTTTCTAACCATATTACTTGTTAATATAGCTTGTTAGGTGTTTTACTATTTCAAATATGAATCATCAATTTCATATTAGATAACCTAAATCAAATATATATTTCCTTTTACGAAATATATTTAAATAAACATTTTTAATGTGTATATTTCTTTTTCTCCTATATATATTTATATTATCAATATAAACTTTTAAAGTGGTATTATTCATATTATGGTACAAATATTGTTCATATCATCGACATATAAATAGAACTCTTTAAGTACTAAAATATATTTGTTACTTTAAGTTTAAGCTTTACTCTTTTACTATGTGAGGTAAATTCTCTATTAAACTATGCACAAATATATAAGCTATTGTTGTTCACAATTATATAGTAACAAGTATAGTGATATTTTAACGTAGAACTTTTTACCATGCTTACAAGTGTACTCTCATTAAATTCCATTTGTATCCATTATAGTTTTCCTTATTTTATCTAACACATTGCTTCACCATTTTTTCTCTTTATGGTTTTTCAGTGCCCCTTACTTTCAATTTTTTAGACAAAATATCAAAGGTACGGTATATGTATTGACATCAATCTCTATTACAAGGTTTGGAAATGGAGAGTTATTCGTAGTTCTATTCTACAAATTATGGACTTTGTATTAACTTTTGAATATCAATATTTTGTACTTCTATATGATGGAAACAATACAACAAAAAGCTTATTTGCTTCGACACTTGGGCACTATTTCACATCATCTCAAAGTATGTACTTGAGTTACCTTCTTCACATAGCTCAAATTTAGTTACAATTTATATAACTATTCTCTTGATTTTCTTCCTACAACTCCCCTTCATTCTCACTAGGAAGACTCACACTACCCACATTTTACATTGCCTACTGTGTGACCACTAATTGAAGTTCTAATTGTATATTGTTTTTCCTTTTTTTTTCAAGGTTTTTATAGTGCATGAATTGGAAGTGCATACATTGAAAGCACATATTATTGGTGACCCTACATTGAATAAAGATGCACATGCTTCTGGAAAACAACCATTAGAAACCACTTAAACACCTCCAAAATTTACACATATTTCATATTTGCATTCAACCCTAAAGGGACGGGCATTTAAAGTTAGAGTGCTCTCAAAAAATAATCTACGCACATTCATTAATGCCAAGGGTATTAATTTTTCTTAGGGCTATATTGTTCTTCGCTTTGATAATTGAATTTCCTTATTTCCGTATTAAATTCAACCCATAACATCATAATATTATTCAGAGTTACATAATTATTCAACAACATATGCAACTATGTTGAAAGAACAATATCATCATCAATGCAACAAAACATAAAGGAACAACAGAAGAAAAGCATTCACGCATAGAGACACCAGGATTGGTCGGAGACCAGGGAAAATCCCACTACGAGGAAAACCCTTTAAAATTATTCTTCTTATCATATTGTCATTGAATGATTCAACAAAAGAGATTACAACGATCCATATCTTTATTCATAAACCTATCTAACAAAATCAACTAAATAGCATCCATTAAATGAACCCAACAATGCTCATATTCAAAACCCTGATTCAAAAGCCCGTGATGAACAGTCAATGTGTCCGATCAACCGTCGAACACTATGGTTAATGAGAAAAAACTCTGGTCAACTGAAAAACCAACCTTTAGGTTCTAATCGTAAGGAATATGTGTCATGCATGCGGCTGAAAGGCTTTAGTTGAAATTTATTCATGACATGCCTACGGTTGAGACCCAAAACCCTAAAAACAGAGATGCGATACTTGCAATTTCGGACCTATGCTAACCAATCTTCTCGAACTTTCCTCAGACTTGTGCACGCCAAACCAAAAAAAGAGTAGAATAATGCCCCATGATGATGTCCAAATGAGGTTGAAGTCACTTGTATTTATAACCTTCCAAGGGCTTCCAATTTTCTTTAGGGTTGACCCGATTAATTGAGCACACGCGGGCTTTAATTCAAAAATACACTTTCCCTTATCCAAATTGAGTGCTTCTATAGTCAAAATATGTCTTCTAAAAAAGAGGAACCTCGTCCCATGGTTGGAATTTGTCACGGAACTTCCAAATTAACACTCCCTCTCAACTAGGGAGAAATGCCAACTGCATCATGTAATCATCGCAAGAATCATGTCATCAAATCATATCCAATCTCAAGTATCTCATCATCAAATGTCATCATTGCTCATATTTTATCATCTCTTGCTTATTCCTGCTTATATCTTGATTTTCCTTGTTCATACACTGAACATTCTCGAATCTAGAAGAAGAATAATTTGATATCGGAGGGGAGTTTAAGATACCACCATCTATTTCATCGGGGAGCCACTTCTACCACTTGGAATCACTTCCAGTGGGTAGCTCAATTCTACCACGTGGGAAACATCAACGGGGAGCCAAATATACGACCTGCATCAACATCAAAGAGCCTAGCTCAATTTGGAACAACATCAGTGAGTACATCTCAACCTGAAACCATATCGGGGAGCTTAGTCTCAACCCAAAACCACATAGGGGAGCACTTATCAACCTAAAATCACATTGGGGAGCACATATCAACCCATCTTATTGCTCACTGATCTTCCCAACAATGACCCTCAAGAGTCATGTGGTAGAACACCCGCATCATAATCAACTTGGGTTGTACAACCCCAAGTACACTCTCAACCCGTTGGCTAGATAGGCAGCAATATTCCCAACAAGCTTAACTTGTGGGTATGATGCCAACTCGGGTATACTCTACAAAGACAAAAATAGGGGAGATAATATCTCCAACCCTATGGGTGACAAATAGGGGAGCAAAATCCACAACCCTATTGTCCAGAGATCCCTCAACCCGAGGAGCCCTCCATCTCAATTCCTCACCCTGGGAGCTCATAAATGGGGACCGGGGGGGGGGGGTTGGCTGAGTGTTCTCGATAAATCTTTCTCTTTGTAGATCAGAAACATATCACCATGCTCATATTTGGTATTAGATTAATCATAATGTCACAATAGCAACAGTCTCCTTATTCATCCTCCCTCTCATGAAGGTAGCGACCACAAGCCTAAGATTGTTTCATATAGCAACATAGTCTCAATATATGAAGACATTTGAGTCGCAGCTATATATGAGATTCTTCGTGAACCATATCCCACTCAAATTTGTCACAATGTATCCCTATCATATCCATAATATTATCAAACAACTTTCAAAGAGCTCTTCAACCTACCTCATAGCTATCCATACCAGCAACATCGTACTCAACCTTGGTCGTGCTTAAAGATCCAAACTTATTATCCAAAAATATCATGGTAGACCTCGTACTAAAGCAGTACCCATATGTGCTCATCTCATCAATAAAGATCCCAATCAACATCGGTACATCCATAGGGTCACATATCATAGGAAGAATATCTAAGACCAAAAAATAAATCGTCCCATGCAAATAACTCGAAGGGTGCTCGACAACAACTCAATGTCTATGAGGCGGCTCAATCATGCATTGACACATAATATACATGGAACATCAATGCATCATTCAACTATCGGTTTCCAAGTCAGGTTCAACAACAATTTCTTGAAATTAAATCGAAGTGTCCAAGGATTCGCATTTCCTCTTTCTTTAATAGCATCACAGTATATATTTTATTTTCCCAACTTCAGAACATAATCCATCTTGCCGTTATTCTTCATTTTGAACTTCAAAGGCCATCTCCCTCTTACTTTGATCATCATAGGCTTATTACCTATCGAGAATAGATCATCATTATATACAACCAAAATCAAAGTCATACCTTGGACCACTTTTGCAGTAGAGGTTTGGATTGACACATCTTCCCGACTTCACCAGATGATTGTCAATGCGAACATGTCAGGCTTAGGAATATTGCTTTATATAATTCTTTCTGCAAACATAACACCGTAAACACAAGTTTAGTCAACACATTCACATTCTCTCTAGCAAGTCAAATATTCAAACTTCCTTGCCCACAAGACATTCTATTGTTTGATCCATGTCTTTAGGACTGTCATACTTCTAGTGCATCCCTGATGTTATGCACAAGGCTTCAGTTATTTGATCTACATGCCTAAATGCACCCATAGGTTTTATTCCATGCAGTTTAGAGGCTACAACCACAATCTTAAGTTTTATTTTGTTCGATTGGGGCTTAGAGTAAGGAAAACCCTCTCTTCATAAACTAAAACTTGTTGCAGACCAAGAATATCATAAAATTGTCATGTCGAGAAATCAGACTTCAATACTAAATAATCTTATATACATATAATGAAAATGACAATTGGTGTTGGGATCTTATGGAGTTTTTCTCCCTCTTAGTGAGCATCCCCTTTAGCCATTATTATTGAAGTCATCAACCTATTTATAATATTGTCATGTATCAGTAGAACTGTTAGATCATAAAATCAAGCTATATAAGTTTCTAAAACATATATCCATCATGGTCATAACACGTTAGCATCATCACATATGAACATGACATCAAATTTTTATCAAAATATATAGTAAGAAAGTTAGGGCAGTCGTCAAGTGCTTTGTCATATTTTAAGGATCATAATCACTTCATCACTTCTTTTACATTCATTCAATCATCAAATTAGGGCATCCAATTTTACCATATGTCATAATTACTAAGCAAGGTCAACAAGGATATCTTGAGCGATAGTATTATTGTTACACTTTCACCATTATGGTTATCACGATTATCACAACTGTAGGGAAAAATTTAAGTATACAAATTTATTTTAGAATTAGAAACCTTGGTGAATCTCATTAGTCGCTAACATGCAAAGCATAAAACGTTTTTTTGGTTTAAAGGGTCTTGACCCAGGTTCGGTTTTAAGGTTTACCAACAAACCCCTATACTACTAGCCCTTTCAGCAATGGCCTACTTGCGCAGGTCAAGGTCTCACCCGAAGTAGTATGGGAAGGTGCTGGAACCAGATTTCCACACCTTGGGAGAGAGAAAATTAATTGAAGTGGGTCCTTTCAGATCTAACAGACATGTGTCGGAGAAGCCCTAACAAAGAGACCCTTAACAATATATCGGCGAGATATCTTCAATGGAGCTCATAAATCATTAGATAACATGTTAACAAAAGAAAAGCGACTAAATCTAACCATATCTATGCATTCATCCACTTTTACAATATCTCATCCACGTGCGCATCAGTAAATCATCAGTATTCAACAAACAGATATAACTTTCGAAATAACGCAGAGCGCAACCAATAACCATAACACTGAACTACTCAACTTATCACAAAATGGTCTTCTCGTTCATCAATATCCAGATCCAACATACAGACTCTATTTACTAGCCCGCACACACAACCAGCGGGGTCCGCACATAGTAAGACTCGGGGTCTCTGCACACACAGCCAGCAGGAGCCCTTACCTAGACAATTGACACAAAAATATCCACAGATTCATATCAAGTCTTATCCAAAACTTAGCCTACCTCTAGACTCAATTTATCCATCTATTTATAACACATTAGCCTGCGCTACTCTATGGTCTGCAAACAGTGGTTTGCGGAATCTTGGTCTACCCTTTGACCCATTACAATTCATTGGGGGCTTTGACCCACCCCAAATCCTTTGCACTAGACTAAACTATTACAAAATTGTTCCAAAAATTGTTGTTAGGGGACCCTGCTCCAAAAAGCCCCCGACATAATCTTGTGACTTGTCTCGAGTCACAGCAGCAGTGGGGTCTTCATCTTCTCCTGGAGTTGTTTGATAACGACGACAAAAGGGGGGTAGGAAACCTTCGCTCTGCGCGTTGTCGACCAACTTTTGTGAATTCGGTACTTCGGTAGCGGCAGTGACACTCTCTAGGGTCTAGTTCAACTGTTTCACTACTACATCCAAGTCCTGTGAAAGTTTGAGAGCTTTTTCAACCCATGTGTTACATAGCAATTTGTCACCGTCCCTGCAATTCCCCATCCCGCACAATTGGAGGGCTAATTCCGTGACCTGTGAGCAGTGACATAAATTGAAAACACTTTCATGGCATTCCCCTAAACATGTACTCTCATTGCCCTGAAGACAACTCCTTGTGAAAAACCCTAAAAACACCCCTTTTTGCATTGGCGCGGGTAGCCAGTTCAGTACCCGCGCCAATGGGGGAAATCCTTCAAAGAGGGCGCGCCAATTGGTGCTCTGTCCCAGAGTTGCACTCGCGTCAGCCATTTTAAGGAGTGTTTTTTAAAAATAAATGGCGGAAGTTTCGTCCTAACTGATCCAGGAACTAGTATCTAATTTGAGCTGGGAGGTTTGGCTCCGGGTCTCCATGTAGAGGAAGTGGTTTGCCACCTCTCATGGAAGCTTCCTTGAGGATAGGGCCAATCCCATGATTATAGGGATCCCAACTCCCCTTCCTCCATCTATAAAATCTTGCTCATCTCATTTGCAATCTAGTCTCCAAGTTCCCAAGAGCCTAATGCTGCAAGAGATTTGATCCATTCCCTTAAGGCCAAATCCAAGCAAGGAGATCATTGTCAACACATCCGGAGAGAGGGGCTTGTCCCATCCCTGACAAGCTTTATCGAGAGACGTTCTGCTGACGACCCTCCAAAGGAGAATTCAGCGTCAGAGTTATGGTTGTATTCTTCTTTTGATTAATTAATGATAAGCGACTATTGGTTATGGTTCCACTCTTGTTCTTGATGATGATCATGAGTTATGTCTTCTCTGACTGACATATAGTTGTATGCACTGGATTTTACGCTTGCATTTGTTTTGTTTCTTGCGTGTGCAGGTGTCCGATCACGGAGATCGTGAGGATTGTGATCTGCCAGAGCTAAGGAACGGGAGCGCTACCTCTACGAGCGACAGCGTTGGATTCCAGGTAAGCCTTCATCGCTAGTTGGTTTATTTGCAGTTAGGAACCTGCACTATAGCGTGAACAATTGTTGCTAGACCCGATCTGGGCTAGTAGGGATCGCCTCTGTCCCCAGAGGGGATTTACCTCCACAACACCATGGTTTTAGGTGGTCGCTCAGGACCTACTTCTTGTGGTTGAACCCCTCAATTTCATCTCTAAGCGCGGGGCTAGTTCAAAGGTACGCTAGGCATTGTGCTGCGACGAGGGTGGGCATAGTGGCTTCCATTTGCTCAAAATCTTTCTCCTTTTGGCGCAACTTCTGATTGAATTGGAGGAGGAGGGGATCACGTTGCATTGTGGACCATAACCCCATAACAATTTCTAGAAATTCTGCTCCCTTTTTTTATCTATGTTATAATGCTGCTTGTATCTTATTTGACTAGCGCGGCTCGTTGGGCACACACCTCAGGAGGTGTCTCAGGCTGTAGTTTTGCCTACAGTGCAACTATTTTTTGCTCCAAGTCGGCTTTAAAAGCCTGCACTTCGGTCCTTGATGCTTTCAAGCGGCTACTAAGCCTTCAACCTTGCCTTGCGGCGCAACAGAGGCAGGGATTACTTCTGGCATATCCTCGTAGAGCCGTTCTATCAAATTCTCTAATTTAGCCTACTGCATGACTGCTGCGATGTGTGCTGCCTAGGCTTGGGTAGTTTCGACAGCTTTTGTCACAATGGTTTGCACGCCCTCATTTATTTGTTGATGCGCATGCATTTGTCTGTTCTAAAGCTCGTCGGAGATGAATATATAGAGGGCATACAACTGCCCACCCGCCAATATCGCCACGTCGAGGTCGACTGCAGAGCACACGCGTACTTGTTCGCACATGATTAGAGGTACCATTGTGAAAGCCGCGCCTGGGAGGGGGCATATCCAACTCTTTGTCATGGTGGCCAAAGCTGTAACTGTGGCTGGTTGGCTCTCTTAATTCTGCCTCGCCTTATTCATGCTTGCCTGAACCATATCTACCTTCAATTGAAGGGCGTGCATCCTAGACTATAATGATTCTACCGCGGCCTTTTGTTGATCTTCCAAGGTAGCCTACCGGTTTTCAGAAGAAATAGTGACAACGTCCTCAATATTCTCCAAGTCTTCTCCTGTCAAGGTGACCTCCGCCTCTCCACCGGTCTTAGTGGCCTTGCGCTTCTTCCTTTGTCCTTTAGGAGGCTCTCCTGTGCACTTTGTTCTGCGTGGGGACTCCGCACCTTCCCCACCAAGACCCTCAACTCCCTTGTCTTTCCGAGACTCCTGCTCTGTCCCCTTGGTGGCATCTTTGGGGGTCTCCTTAGTCGTGGTTTTCTCTATGGAGCGTACCTCAATTTTCTTCACGGTACTTGGTGGGACAGTATCCTTCGGAGCTACATCCTTGCCAGAGGTGCCTGCTGTAACCGAGGCGGAGGATTTGAAGCCAAGCTTCCATGCCGACGGCCAAGTTGCAACAAATTGATCGATCTCTGCTTCCATGGTCATATATGGAAGGTTATACCATGCTTGATATTTACAGGCCCGAATCTACACGTTTTGCATGGTGACATGAAACTTGGCAATGCCTTTGTATTTCTAATAGACTGAAGGCGACAAGCACGGTCTGGAATGAATTTATACTACTAGCGCATGGTCGTACAACACCCAGAACACCTTATTCTCCTCCGTGCGCTTTGGATCCTCCGAATCCCAAAGTTCTACATATCGCGCACCTTCACAGATATTGGGCTCGAGCTCTGGGAGCACCGCATCATCAGGTGTCTCCCACACAACCAAGGCAATCAACATTAACAACCAGGAATAGCGAAATGCCTTCCCCTGGTCCTGTGCCTCGTGTAAATTGTCTAGCAACTCTTCGCAGAGGTAGTGCGACCAGTTGTAGCAGACCCCTTTCTCGCACCATCCAACTAGCTGAATTACATAAGAAGGGACGACTAATGCTCGACACTTGTGAAACATTTTGCAGGCAAGCAGTAGAGTACCCATGCGCACTCCCGGGTCAGCTATGGTTTCGACCAGGAATCCCCTCTTATCACGCTCAACTTTATAGTTCTCCTACACTTCATCATGGATATTCTACCCATACTTCTTGCCGAAGCCTTTCATGGGATGGGGCCCTTGCATAGGTAGGTCGGTGATTCGGTGAATGAGCACATCATCGATCAGGATGCGACCTTGGATCCATAAGCACTCATTGTGGATCAGCGCCAGCAGCTGGCGCACAACCATGCTGGTGATGGCATATCGACCAAAGTGGGGGAGGCATAATAAATTTAATATCCTTGAGGCTTCTAATCTGCGTACCCACGGCATCAACTCCACCTTCGACACATTATCATTCAACACCCTCTGCAAATATAATTAAGGGGCCAAGTCTGGGAAGGCGTCCTCATTCGCTAAATTGTGATCATCAAATTTAATGGTTGGGAGGCTTCCAAAATGTCACCAATAAATGGGACCTCTTCCAGAACGAATGACATTTTTAAGTATTCTTGGACCACATCAATTTTCTTGGGGGTGCGCACCATTGGTTTTCTTGGCTTTACATATGCGGGAAACCAGGTGAGCGGAGTCACCAACAGAGCTTCCTTTTGGACTATCATGGGGTGCTTCGATGGATTTGGCGAGCATGCCTTAGGCACCTGCCGAGGGGAGTGCATAATCAGAGGGGATGTGCGCGGATTCATTGCAGCCCACTTCGTGCCTTTCTCCTTTCCTTTCCCTGTTCCCTTCTCCTTCCCCTTGATTTTTCCCTTGGACGACGTAGACACGACCTCCTCCACATCAGGGGTTACCTCAAATACATCTTAAGACCCAATTTCCACAAAGGCCATGACAAGCGATGACTTGGCGGGGTTAGAAGAAGTCATGCTTGCTCGGAATATGAATTTAGGGTTGCTACTATCAGAGGGGGTTGCTCGCCCAGACATACAGATGGAAAATGCACACAACACAAATATTTAACTGTAAAGCACAAGGCGCAAGAATTTCGGAAAGCAAAGGAACCAATTATGACCTACGCCCCTCTTTTTATAGCTTTTTATGAGTAAAAATGGTTGGATTAGTCTTAAATGCAACTTACCATCAAGGAAATGGTAACAAATCCTCCCATATTGTTGCATTAATTGCCAAATGCCCGCTCCATTCAACAGTAAAATTGTTTTTTCACCCAGTTCTACTGTTCCAACAACTATTTTTTCTAGCTGCGCCTTACCCCTGCGCCTCCATCGCATCCTTCCGCACCTCCTTACTTGTGCGCCCATTGGACCTACCTTTGGGTTGCCTTTCCTATGCGTGTAGCATTCCTTATAGAGATACTCCGGCCATATAGTCATTTGGTAGACACCAGGTTGTCCTTATAAGGTTTCAGATGACTTCCATTAACGTACCTAGGCAGGTAGTCTTCGCGCAGTGTGGCCAACCTGAATGCACCGCCATCTGTAATATATTTCACTATATATGGGCCCAACCAGTGCTTACGGAACTTTCCTGGGTGGCGCGCAAACTGGCTGTCATAAAGCAATACCAATTCATCTTCCTTGAATAACTTCTGTCAGATATGTCGATCATGCAATCCTTTTTCGCGAGCCTTCTGAACCTGTTGGTGAAATTGAGCAATGAACCGATCCTCTTCCAGGGCCACCAGCTGCGCCAAGCATTCCTCCGTGATGTCAGGTTCTGCCATGTTTGTAAAATTTGCAATGCGTAGGCTGGGAACAATGTATTCCATGGGAATGGTGGCCTCCTTCTCGTAGACCATCCTGAAAGGCGTTATTTCCAGTTAATTTCTTACATGTTGTCCTATAGGCCTAGAGCACTAAGGGGATGCGCATGTCCCAATTGCTTTGATCAACATTATAGACCTTAGCTAGCGCATGTTCCAAAATTTTGTTGAAGGCCTCCACTGCCCCATTCGCCCATGGGTGGTTTGGGGTACTCTCCGCATGGTGGATCTGAAATTCCTCTGTTAAAGCTTCAATAATTTCATTAACAAAATGCGTACCTCTATCGCTCATTATGATCTTTGGGCATCCAAACCTTGTCAGAATATGTTCAAAGATGAAGTGCACAGCGGTATCTGTAGTGAAATCCTTTACAGCTTTCGCTTTCACCCATCTGTTCACATAATCAGTTGCAGTAATGATGTAACGTGATCCAGTCATCTTTCCTGGGGGATTGATGGGTCCTACAAACTTTATGGCCCATTTTTCGAAGGCCTGCAGAGCCATCTCATCTCTAAATTAAGGTTTCCTTAACCATTGGCAGGCGTCAAAGGCACGACAGTATGCATGGGCATCGCTATGTAACGTGGGCTACCACAACCCAATCCTTAATACCTTCTACGCAGTTGCTTTTCCTGCATAGTGACCTCCTGCTACCCCTCCATGGGCTTCAACCAAGATATCTTGTCGTTCATGTTCTAATACATACCTTCACAATAACTCATATGCTCCCAAGTTATATAATTAACAAACAATTATGGTGAAATCATTTGCGAGGGCTACCAACTCCTTTTTCTGTTGTACTGAATAGTCTGCAAGCGCCATTCCCATAGTTAATAAGTGAATAATGTCTACAAAGTACTCGTCAACCACCTTGATAGCAAAAAGCTGCGCATCAGGTAATCCTTCCTCTAGATTAGTTGGCTCTTCCCCACTCTCGATCCGAGACAAGTGATTAGGTCTGACATTCAATCTCCTGGGCTTCACAATGATTTGAAAATCATACTCTTGGAATAGCAGTAACCACCTACAGATCTTCCCCTCCCAATACAGGTTTATTGACCAGGTATTTTAAAACTGAATGATCAGTGAACATCTTGAAGTGTCCTCCCAATAGATAGTGCCTATATTTCTGCAGGGCATACACCATGGCCAAGCCTTCTTGCTCAGTAGTATAATAGTTACGCTTTGCGCTAGAAAGTTTCCTGCTAGCAAATGCAACTGGGTGATCGATGTATCCTTCTCCGGGTTGTGCTAAGACAACTCCTAGTGCTATTCCTGATGCATCGAAATCTACATGAAAGACTTTTGCCCAATCTGGAAATATGAGGATAGGCGCAGTGACCATCTTCTCCTTTAGTATCTCAAAACTCTTTTGACACTCATGCCCAAAAAAGGATACATCCTTCTTCAATAGCTTCTCCATGGGCACAGTGATCAGGGCACACCCTTGAATGAACTTCCTGTAGTAACCGATGTGCCCGAAGATGGAGCGCAACTGTTTCTCAATGGTGGGGACTGTAAAATTGATGATAACTGCAATCTTGGTAGGGTCAACCATCAATCCCTGCTGACATACAACGTGCCCCAAAAAAATCCCAAATGGTACGCAGAATATGCATTTCTTGATGTTTAGCGAAATTTGTTGTTTCCAACAAGCATCCAACATCATGCGCATGTTCGACACATGCTTCTTGATTAATTTTAAAACTATCAACTCATCAAAATAGACCTCCAAAAACTTTTGAATGCATTATTTAAATACTGCTACGACTATGCGTGAGAAAATGGCAGGGGCATTCTTTAGCCCAAAAGGCATAATAGTGTACTGGAAAGATCCCCAATCAGTCGCGATGGTTATCTTGTTGCGGTATTCAAGTTTTATTCTGATCTAGTGGTACCCTGAAAACCCATCAGTGAACAAGTATGCTTCCTGACCTCTCACATTATCCAAAATTTCGTCAGAGAATGACGTATGGAAAGGATCATGTACGCAGACATCATTCAACTTACACAGGTCTACGTAGATCCTTATCTCTCCCTTATTTTTTTTTCTCTTGGACCACCATAGGGCTTACCCAGTCCAACTGTTTTACCGACTCAATGATGCCTGCACCAACATCTTATCTATTTCCTCCTTGCCTTTCTATTTATATTTAGGATTCAGCCGATAGGGCCGTTGTTTGACAGGGCGCACATCCGACTTCAACGTGATCCTCATAACTCCCATATCCCCGAAAATCCCTTTTAGCTCAGAGAAATTTGTAGGGAATAGGTCCTGATATTCGGTTAGCAGCTCCGCGATCTTTCCAACCGTATCATCATCCCAATAATCCCCAATTTTGGCCATCTTGGGCTGCTCCTCCATCCCAATTTTGACTTCCTTCAACTTTAAAGGCTTGGTCACATCTATTGCCGGTAATAACTGTCCTGCAATTGCGCGCTCCCATTCTAATTTTGGGATAGTGATATTTCTAGGGTCCTCATCACAGTCTTCTATTTACAAGTTGCGGAAGTTGAAAATATCCTGCATCCGCACATCCCAAGATGACACAACACATTCTTTCCTAGATAAGGACTCATCAAAGACCATAGCATCTATATCTTGTAGGGCTTCATCCAATTTCTCCATACCGCCTACTAACCCAAATGTCATCACGAAATCCTCCGTCATTATACCCCAATGGCGAGTGCGATGGTGTAGCTCTGCATCTAAATACCAGGTAGCGGAGATTGGTCCTAAAGCATGAATAAAAATATGGGCCCATTCATTCCAAGTTTTTTCGTTCCATATCTCCATTCACATAGCTAGGTGCTTGCGCGGTCCCCATGACCAGAGAAGAGTTCCATGGGTGGGTTAACCAGAGGTTCAAATCATAGAATCATCATTTTTCGGCATTCCTCCCAATCCCAGAAGGTGTCCAAAAATCTTCGTTCTTCAGGGACATCTACTTCGAATGCTTTAAGAAAGTATTTAACACTACCAGAGCCATCAAATTAGGTTAGTCCTCTTACCTCTGAGGAAATGCATCAGAAGTTCTTTGTGATCTTGTTACACAACATTTTGTCACTATCCCTGCAATCCCCATCCCGCACATTGGAGGTTCATTTCTGTGGCCAAAATAAAGTGTCATGCCTTGCAAAGACCATCATTGCATCCCTTGCCATGAGAACAACATTCCTTCTGTTGACAATTTTATGAACAGATCATCAGAAACACCTGTTTTTACCTTGGCGCTAGTAGACCATTATGCCCTCTTGTCGATCGGAAAATTAACACTGGGCCCTGTGCCCATTGGAGCTCTGTTTCAGTGAGCTACCCACGCCAACCTATTTATGGAATGTTTTTTTCAAAATAGAGGCTAAGTTTCCATCATAAAAAACTTTGTGGGCAAGTCATCTGGAGTGGTTTGACTGAATAATCATGGCCTTCCTCCTTTGGCCTATTGTTTCCACCTTTTGGGGAAACCTCCTAATGGATAATGCCTCCCTTCCACTTTTGTAGGGATCCAAACCTCCTTTTACTCCCTTTATAAATATATCCATCTTCCAATGATGTGCTAGTTGAACAAAACATATTATAGCTGAAACGAAGAAGAGATTTCTATACGTTTTGTTAGAAAAGATAGAATGGAAGAGACCCTCATGGAGAGAGCTTAGACTTGTGTCTTCATCCCGTTCGAATTCCCTAACGATTCCTCGAGACGCACTTCGACTGAACCCCGTTGGAGGAGGCTGTGATGTCAAGGATTCGGTTGTAACTCTTTCTTCTATTAATACATATATATGACTATTGTGTGGTTCCCATCTTGTGTTATGTGTTTTATTTGATGCAAAATGCTTAACACTTCTTGACTGATTAGTTGATTATGAATGAGATCATTGTTTCATATGTTGCTCTTGTTTTTTGATCTTCGTGTAGGTATCTGAGCATTGTAGCAGAAGGATTGTGACTCATCGAAGCAGAGATCAAGAGGCCATCACCAGTACAACCATGACAACATTGGAATCTAGGTAGGTCGATCTACCATGTCCTATTCATTCATTAATTAAGGAACCTACACTTTAGCTTGTCCCTTTGTTACTAGACCCACTCTAGGGCTAGAGAGATCGTCTCTGTCCGTAGAGAGGGTTTACTTGCATAGTAAATTGGAAAATCCACTAGGGATCAGTGTGAGTTTTTCGTTTCTCCCTTGTCAAGTCGACTTTGTTCATTTGCTTGTCTGTCTATCTTTTATGACTTCCTTGAGTGTTTAGAAACCTCTTGTTCAGCTCCAGAGTGTCAAGATTGACCTATGCTCACTAGCTTTCCCATTCTCCCATAGATATTCGGCTTGGCGCATTTTCTGTTTGAACAGTCGCGCCAATTGGCGCTTGTTGTCTTTGTTGCAGTAGCGCCAACCCTTGTTTGGCGCGGATTACCACCTTACAGTCGCGCCGAACCTTGTAGGGTTTGGTTTGACCTCCTTGTTGAGTTTTTTGTCAGTTGTGCTTGACTCTGGTTTGTTTTTGGTTTGAAATTGGTATTTTTCGAGTTGTTTTGACTGTTTTAGGCTTGCTCTTCTCAGTTGTTTGTCTATTTTCATATCAGTGTTGTTCATAGCCCTAGGGTTTTAGGTGTATTTTGCTCACTGAGCCTCTTGGTTGAAGGTCAAGTCTTTTGGTTTTTGTCAATTCAATTCCTTGATCAATTGCCTGAGTCGTTCTTGATCCTTTGAGTTTTGGTTTGTTGAACAGTTACTTTATGTTCGCTTGACTCTCCATCTCTTCGTTTTCGAGCATAGATTACATTACTCGTTTTGGGTCATTTAGAAGGCTTTTAATTTGGTTAAAAGAGTACGTCATTGGTCAGAGCGTTTTTTGTGTTTGTATTGCTTTGATTGAATCATTCAGTTTAGTTCTCTACATTTGCAATACTCAGAACTAGTGTTTGCTTTGTTTTTTAATGTAATTAGTGCATTGTGTGCTTCATCTCGCTGAAAAAAGAAAAAAAGAAAAAAAGAAGAAGAAGAAGCATCCTTTCATTTGCGTCAGAAATGAAAAAGTCTTTCGCATAACTAG
This sequence comes from Pinus albicaulis, assembly GCA_034641835.2. Taxonomy (NCBI): domain Eukaryota; kingdom Viridiplantae; phylum Streptophyta; class Pinopsida; order Pinales; family Pinaceae; genus Pinus; species Pinus albicaulis. The sequence goes on from CM076569.1 coordinate 985,375,089, forward strand.
CGCTTGCATCTAGGAAAGAGTTTTCATCTCTCTTTTGATTGTATTAGATGCATTAGGATACTTCTTCGTATGTTTTCTATGTTTGTTGCTTTATGAAGATCTCTATCCTTTTTGTAGTTAGCATTCATCGAATGGAAAATGGTGTTCTATTGCATATAACTTGCATTTAGGAAATTCAAGATCACAATTCGGTAGGGCCTTGAAACTGAAACACTAATTCAAGATGAACTGTAAAATTAATTGAATTAACCTAAGGAAGCATTGGAACCTAACGCAAACATTTTTAGTGGTCTAGGCTAGAGATGTGTTCCGGCATCTTTAAACCTAGTAGCTGTCGTTCGCCATCTAGCTTTAGACAACCCTAGTATGAAATTGTGCTTCCCGTACCGTCGAGTATATAAAGGGAGACGCCATTAGGTTCAAATCCTTTATCCATAGGAATTCGAGTCTACCACCTTGTAACTGTGATACATCGAACACAACATTCGGGGAGACTACCTGCACGTACGTTAATTCCTTGGTCATTTCTCTTTCATTTGATCACCAAGGTGTATATGGCAGTTCACAGAAACTTGGTACACCCTCTTTCTTAGATTACCTGAGTATTCATTTCGATCTTTTCATGACTCCTTAAAAAGAGAAGAGTGCATCGAACACTTGTACTTTCACACTCATTTAAAATTGAAAGTGACTAGAGTCATCTTTTGTCTGTTTCTTGACTCTTAAAACATGAAACAACAAAGTCTGGTTTCAATGTCGTAAAATTAATTACCCACGATCACATGCCCGTTAAAAATTTGTTACTTGGCTTGTTTTTGTTTTTCCTTAGACTTTGATCTTGAAGCCCTCGATCGACTATCTCGTTTTCCTTCATGTGTTGAAATATTGTCACAGTGGAAGAACCACCAGTTTCTTCGTCTTCTTCACTGTCGCCTAGTGGCAGTTCTTTTCCTGACGTTTCTTTTGAAACCCCTCAGTCCACTAGGTCTGCGGAGTTTTCGCAGCCTATCCTCCCGACTGTATTGCCTCTTGATACCCGATCTCCCCCTGAAGGGTCTGTTGAGTTCAGTTGGCCTCCTCCGGGTGCTTGGTCTGGTTTTGGGGACGAGGGAGAATTCCCTCCTCTTACTTTGGGATCACCATTTTTAGTTGCTGCTTTACCTCCTAGCCCTCATAGTCTTTTCAAAGATCTTAGAGCTTCGTCATACATGGATTCTTCGAGCCCTGTCGGCAGCGGAGAAATGCCTGTGTCCACAAGAGAATACCAACTTTTCCTTGAATATCTCCCGTATGTCGCTGGTCAATATTCCCCTCCATTGGTGTCACTTCCACCTGGTTATCGGACTTTGAGTGAGATTATTTCTGGTGTTGCATCCATAGCATTCTCTAGTACTTCGACCCCTCCAAGGAGTGCGGTCCTTACTTCATTAGGACTGTCACCGTCGACACCTATTTCGTTGGTCATTGTTACATTTGTCCCAGTCCAACCTACCGTTGTGGCTTCGGCTGCACTGGTTGTTACGCATCAATCGTCCAGATCTTCTATTGTTCGTAGGTCTTTCTCCGTTAATCCTACATTCTTGGTTAGGCCTACCGCGAGTGGATCACAAACTCGCGTAGTAGAAACCCAATCTGCTTCTGCACCCATGGTTTCCACTTATAATTTCGATGAACACATGTTGGATATTCACCGACGGTGTGCTCCCTCTTTGGATGATAAGCAGCAGAAATCTCAGGGTTCTCAGCAGCCCCAAGCTCCTATCAATCCTCCACATCACTATGATTTCTATGGAAACCCTGTTTATTTTCCTCCTATTGATCCAAATCAGGCTACTTATCTACCTTCGGTTGATCCTTATCGGACTATCCCTCATCAAGGGCCGGTGATACAAGGACAACCCTATGGTCTATAAGGACAACCCCCACTGGGACAAACTTTGATCCAACAAGGACAACCTTATGGTCTACAAGGCCAACCCTTATAGGGTCAATCTTCGGTCCAACAACCTTACAGTCCTTCTGGTCAACCTCAGTATCAGTATCAACCAGGAGCATCTTATGTTTCTGGGGGGAAAATGTTTCCACCACAGGGACAACCTTTTATGCAACAACGACAGTCTTACATTCAGCAAGGCCAGAACTTTGTACAACAAGGATAACCCTACGGTCAACTTGGTTATCAGGGACAACCTGGTCCATCGTAATCATCGGGCCAACCTCCTTCACATGGGAAACCTAGTGGCCCTTAGTATCCAGGCCAACCAGCTCCTTAGGGGCAGCCTGCCCAACCCCAATAGCCGGTTCACCCTGTTCAACAGCCAGCTCAATCTGTTTAGCAACCAATTCAATTTGCTCGGCAACCGGTTCAACCTGTTTATCCTACTCAGTAAGGTCCGCCTACTCAGTAGGGTCCTCCTACTCATCAAGGTCCACCTGCTCAACAGTGTCTGCCTGCTCAACCTCAAAGCACTTATTATCCTCCTCAAGGCCAATACCAGCCGGTATATAGTGCACCCCAAGGTTTCACTTATTACCCTCAAAATCAATCCTAGTTGGTTTATAATAAACCTCAAGGCAATGCTTACATTTCACAACAAAATCCACACTTTGCCCAACAAGGACCTCAGTGGTATGCTCAAAATAAATATCATGGTTCTCAACCCCAGCATGGGCCGAACTATCAGGTGTATAAAACCCTATGGTCAGAATCCTTTAGGACAAAACATATGGGGAAAAATTTCTCTTATACTAGGTGGAAATTTAACACAGGTCCTTATCAAAGGCATCCAATGCCTTTTAATCCTCAATTACCATTTCTCGCTACGCTGGAACTGCATGACGTGTCAAAGCTTATGAATGATTCGATTCTTCATAACTCGTATTGGCCTCCAGTTTCGACTAAGATTCCTGGTGATTGTCCTAAGTTTGAGGGTAAGTCTAGAGAAGAACCCCAGCGCATGTTATGACTTACCACTTGTTGTGTTCCTCTAAATCTTGGGTTGACGATTCCATCCGACAACGTCTTTTCCAACGAAATCTTACTGGTGCTATTGCAAAGTGGTACATCGAATTATCTCGTGGCATTTTCCAAGATTTCAACTCTTTAGTCATGGCGTTTCTTACACATTTTCAGTTACTGGTTTGCTATGATACCGGGACACACCTCCTCACATCCTTGAAACAAGACCGAGCTACTCACATCTCAGATCATATTCATGAATGGAAGCGTCGTCATCACTTGATTAAGTTTGATATTCCTGATCAAATTCTAACTTATTGGTTCACTACCTCCTTTGTCAATCAAATCACTAAAGACATTGCTATGGGGGCATGTGTAACCGAAGAACAGGCCATTGCTCGTGCCCAGTACCTTGATATTGTGTACTCCTAGTCTGGCATGTTATATGATATCTTGCCTGATTCCCCTCGATCTAGAACTTCTAAAGCACCAACGACCCCATCCGTTGATGGTATTATTGGTTCCGTGTCTCAGACTTCTTGGAAGTCTTATCCTTCAAATCCTGGGAAGCAAAAATCTAATCCTTCCAATGATGCTGCTTCTTAGCCTACCCCAAATTCTGGTAAAACCATGGAAGTCAATGCCGTTTAGGCCAATCCGACGAATAAAACTTCTAAGGGGAAAAATAAGGGTAAAGGTAAGGCCAAAGCCGATACCCTGAAACTAGATTTGTCAAAATCTTGTACTGATGATGGATCACAGCGAAAGCCGAAGTACCCTTGTTTGATTTGTGACAAAGAGCACTACATCAAAGACTATCCTCGACGGGCCGAAGTAAGTAGATTGCTCAAAGGCACCCAAGGAACTATGGATGTTCTTAAAGAACCTTTTCCATCTCAGCAGACCCAGATGGTAGAGAAACCTTAGTCCTTTGCCCCATTTGGCTCTCAAGTGTTCATGATGAACGGTTCTGCGTCTGTTTCTATTGCTACTTCATCGAAAGATTATACCGATTCGCGTCAGGAAGCAGGGAAAGAGATCGCTGATGGTTCTCCTCCTCCGCCTACTTCTAGCCCTCTTCAGATTGAAAGGCCCAGTGTTGAACCCATTGTACGACCACCTTCCAAAGGCGTACTCCGTAAGTATTCTTACAATCCAAACGCTTGTGTTGCTCAACATTACAGTATTGCTGAGGATTTGGCTTAGGCGCCATCTACAATGCCTGCATTAGAAGTACTTTAGAGTTGTCCGTCTCAATGGAAGGCTTTGCTATCTGCGATTGGCAGGGTTGATCCTGCTGATACTAGCCTTCTCGCTTTCGATTTAGAGAATTTCATTCCACAACTCCTGCACCAAATTGCGCTCATCATACAAGTTGGTATTAATGGTCTCAATATCCATCGAGTTGTTGTGGATGAGGGTGCGTCTACGTGCATCATGTCATCTTCTTGCTGGAAAGCCATTGGTTCTCCGGCCTTGAATTCATCGCCAAATGCCCTTGAAGCATTTGATGGAAGGGAATCAAAACCTTTAGGTGTTCTCTCTAGTTTACCGATTACATTGAAAGGGAAGACAATCAATGTCGAGGTAGAAGTATTTGAAGCCAAGATCAATTACAATCTTCTCCTCGATTGCAGTTGGACTCATGCCATGATGTGCGTTTCATCCACTCTCTTTCGTGTCCTGAAATTCCCGCACAAAGGAAATATTGTTACTGTTTATCAATTGTCTTTCTTCACCTCTTCTTCCAAGAACAACGTTTCATATGTGGATCAGATTCCCACTCCCTACGAGAGTGTTGTGATGGGTCTCTTCAAAGATCCTGCCCTCATGGGTATTTTTCCCCTTCCTCCACCCAACATTTTTCAGATTATTATGATCTCTCGGTCTGGCGACCCGTGAATCATCGCTTCGCCTGAACAGATCGATTCTTTCAGAGATTCAATGCCGTCGAGTCCAATCGAGATTGACTATTGTGAAATCATCGCGGCTTCAGAACCTCCTTATTTTGATCAGGATCCTTTGAGCATGTCTCTTGACACTTATTATCAATCCCCTTGGCTCGGCGATTTGGATTCCCTCGATCCCTTGAAAGAGATATTTCCCTTCGATGAAGCCATTGTAGAAGCTATGTCTCTCGAGGATCTTCCACGGGATGATAATCATCATCGTTCCTCGTTCATTCCTGGTCTCAGGGCCATGTCTACGTGTCTTTAGAGGTTTGCATCTTAGGTTCCTTCTCCCTTGCTTCAAATGCCTATCCTGACACATGAAGTTTTCACAGAGAGAAACTTGAGTAAAATCACGCAAATGATGCCTATTGAAATTTTTGTGAAACTAGGAATCATCGAGAACATCCATATCGGAGTCACCTGTTCTTCCGATGAAGTTCAGATTTATACTAGCCTTTTTTGCAAGTTATGCGACGTCTTTGCATGGTTCTACGAAGAAATTCCTAGCATCGATTCTAGTATAGTGGTGCATGAGATTCCTACCTACCCTGGTTCGAATCTTGTTCGTCAACGCCTTTGTCCTGTGCACCCTCGAAAATTTGTCGCCATTAAAAGTGAAGTTTAAAAACTTCTCAACGCTGGTTTCATCTACCCGATTCCCTTGGGTCTCCAACATTGTCCCTGTAGATAAGAAACAGGGTACCATTCGGGTCTGTGTTGATTATCGTGATATCAATCGGGCCTGTCCCAAGGATAATTATCCTACTCCCTTTATCGATCTTATCATTGATGATTGCACTAGGAGAGATTTTTTCCCTCATGGATGACTTTTCTAGCTATAATTGGATTAACATTCTCCCGACTGATCAGTATAAGATTGCCTTCATCTGTCCCTGGGGTACTTTTTCATATAAGAAGCTCCCTTTTGGCTTGAAGAATGCTGGGGCCACGTTTCAGCGAGAGATGTCATATGCTTTTCACGATATTAAGCACATCATTCAACCTTATTTGGATGACCTTCCGGCTCATTCAGCTAAGCGTAAGGACCATCTTGGCCATCTTCGTCAGATATTTCTTTGTTGTCGACGCTATAACATCTGGCTAAATCCACACAAATGCATCGATTCCGGTAGACTCTTGGGGTTTGTCATGTCCAAATACGGGATTTTCCTTGATCCACTCAAAGTCAAGGCTATCAGTAATCTCCCCTCTTCATCTTCATTACATCAATTCTAGAGTCTGCAGGGGAAGGCTAATTTTTTACGTCGTTTTATACCTAACTATGCCGAAGTAGCGAAAGGATTCATGTGATTACTAAAGCAAGGCGTTCCTTTCCTTTAGGATGAGATCGCCCAAAATTCTTTCGATGCTCTGAAGACGTTGCTTGTCAACGATCCTCTGTTGCATCCTCTGAACTATCATCGCGATTTTTCCCTTTATTTAGCTTTTGCTTTCAACACAATTGCCATGGTTCTGGTTCAAGACGATGATGACGGTGACGAGCATGTTATCTATTACCTCTCTTATAACCGTCTTGATACCGAAACACGCTATGCCCATGTCGAGAAGTTAGTGTTAGTTGAGTTTCAAGAAGTTCAACGTTTTCATCATTATATTCTATTGTGTACTGTGACTGTGATTTATGAATGCAACCCCATGGCCTATATATTGTCTCGACAATTGCTGGGGGGGAATAATCCAAGTGGATTGTTATCCTCCAAGAGTTCTATTTGGAATTTACTACTGCCAAGTCAAAAAAATCAGTAGTCTTTTATGATCTGATATGCTCCCTCCCCTCTAACTCCGCTCCATCTAGTTCTGAAGAATGAATTCTGGACGATTTTCTTTTTCTGATTAACACCCTTGATCCTTGGTACGGTGATATCATTGTATATCTTTAGACTTCCAATTTTAGATATGAGTTGACGAAGGATGCTTACCGACGCATCCGCCATCAATCGCAACCTTATCATATAGTCGGAGATACACTCGATCGCATCGGAGTAGATTCCATTCTCCGCAAGTGTTTGACCGTCGACGAGGCTGAGAAAGTTTTGAATGATTTTCATAGTGGCGCCTGTGGCGGTCACATGTCTGGTTACGCCACTACACAAAAGATTCTTCATGCTAGGTATTTATGGCCCTCTATCTTTAAGGATTGCATTGTCGCTGTCCGTAAATGTCATGATTGCCAAATCTATCAGCGCAAGATGCACGCGCCGCCTGCACATCTCCACCCTGTCATTACCGTTGGTCCCTTTGCGAAGTGGGGCATATATTTTATGACGTGTAAACCTCACTTGGCTGGGGGGCATGCTTATATTATCGTAGCCATTGACTACTTCACCAAATGGGCCGAAGCAATGCCTACACTTGCTGCTAACGGTAAGACGACAGCTCAGTTCATATTCAATCACATCATTTCTAGGTTTGGTGTCCCTAAAGCCATCATTACCGATCATGTTTTCCATTTTCGACATTATATGGTGGCGGCGTTGACTTCCAGGTTGGGCTTGCGTCACGACAGCTCAACGCAGTTCTTGTCACCATGGTTCAACATATGATTGGGATGCACAAATCCAACTGGCATCTCATGTTATTTTTGACTCTCTGGGTGTACCGAACCTCAGTTAAGGATGTGACCAGATTCACTCCATTCCAGCTTGTTTACGATATGGAAGCTACCCTTTTGATTGAGTGTGAAATACCTTCGCTCAAGTTGGCTGTTGAATTACTGCCCAACACTTCACCTGAAGAAGAGCGTATTCTCTACTTAGAAAGGCTAGATGAAACTTGTCGCTTTGCTGCTTTGGTCATCGAGGCACAAAAAAGTGGGTCAAAGCTCATTTTGACCATTCAGTTTCCCCTCACTCCTTTTTAGAAAGAGACCTCGTCCTCCTGTACGACCAAGCTCATGATAAGCTGGGGGAAGGAAAATTTCAACCCATGTGGCATGGACCTTACATTGTTAAACACATTTTGAAGAATGGGGCCTATGAGATAATTGATTATGAAGGTCATCCTTTAGATCAGCCCAGAAATGGATTGTATCTCAAAAAATATTATGCATGAGTCATTCGTGCATGTTTTGTGCACATAGGTGTTCTTTTCATTTTTTTGCATTTTTGGCTTGGTGTGTTTTGCGAGCGTCTTCTTGCTTATTGGTTCGTTGCTTATTGTGTAGATTTCTATTACCCCTTATGTCGGTTTCGTGGATGGTGCTTCCCGCAGTGCCCGTAAGTTGTCTTCAGCAGCCTAGGTGATTTATGATCATGCTGGTGAGTTGATAGATTTGCAAGGTATTTTTCTAGGACGAAATACAAACAATGTCGTTGAGTATAGTGTTCTTATTGAACTTTTAACCGAGGTGATTACCCTCGGCATTAGTGCATTCGTTTTAAATCTAAACTCACAACTTGTTGTTCTTCAACTTAATGGGCATTATTCGGTTAGAAACCCTCACATTTTAAGATTATATTTACATGTTCGTTTGCTGGAAAGACATTTTGATTATATCACATATGAACATATTCCTAAACAAATGAATGCATTAAATGATACAGTGGCTAACATTGTATTAGATAGACATTTTCATAATCTGTGAAATCATCATCACATGAAAGACTCATATCAAATAGGAAGATAGATGTATATCGAAAGTTTGCATCAGTGTGCACCATAAGTTTCAAAAAATATGTGTTTCTGTTACATCCCGAGACATCATGTCTCTAAAAAAAAAATATATGCAGAAGTAAATCCTAGGTGTCTAATCGGCATGATGATCATGATAGCATGTCACTACCCGTACGATCCGCCTCAGCAAGCGGTGAACTCAGTTTGACAACCCTACAGTGTGTCTTTGGTATGCACGAGGAACATCGTCGAATCACGCATAGTCCAAAACTCCACGAGAGATCCCCTCCAGGTTGCGCACGATTTGCTCCTCCTCGCCTCCCTCACCATGAGGGGCAATATCAAAGTCACGAGGGACTTGTCTCGCTATTGGAGACATGCCTACAGCTCTTTCTGGTCCAAAATCTGCATAACACATGGATTTAATGTTAGAACATACATTACAAAAAAAAATCATAATATTCATAAAAATAAAAAATGAGTGTTAGCAAGTGCTTCATCCCAATCCTCTCCTTCCGGGAGTGGGAGGTCCAGATCACCAGTGAAATCTATGCCAGAGTAGGGCCAGTTCTCCACGAAAATTAGCTATCGGCGGAGCCAATCAAAGAACTCCGGTCTCTAGGACATCTGTTAACCGCCCGCTGACCTTGGCATCAGTGTTGTCCAACGGGCCATTCGTGGCTCCTGTTCTGGTGGTGCTAGGACTATCACTTCCTGTCGTTGGAAAATTGGTAGTCTTTCTAGGAAGAACGATACTAGGATGGATCCATATCTGAACTTCTTCAGTTTTACCTTCTTGCATTTCGTCAGTTGACGTTTCATATTGATCATCACTGCCTCTGCCTAGTTGTAGAGGATCGGTGTCAGACAATCTACTACAAGAAGGAGCTATGTTTTTGTTGCTTCATGCGGTGCTTGCAATCTCGCAGCTCACGTGATGGTGTGTAACTCTACTTTTAGTGCCAAGTCCGGGATAATTTGGATATCCACTTTCCCGCTTCCTGATTCTTTTTGTGCCCCTCGACATACCTTATTGATCACCATGGTCATGTTTTCCATGGTGGGCCGGGTGTTGGTTAGGATTGGTGTTGCCCCCCTCTGTGACAGTATTGTTATGAAGTAAACATCTGAGACATCAATCTCGAGTTCCTGATCTCGAAGAACGAATTTTTCCTGATCCTCATCCCAGATACTGATCAAGTATTGCAGCAGCTCCAGTTAAGCTCTGAGGCACGGTGTCATGAAGAAAATTTTTAGTCCACAGTCTCTGAGAGCTTCCATGCATCTCTCATTATCCATGGCAAGCTCGTCTTCTTCACTGTGTTCCCTTTCTTTCCACTCGATCACCATTTTTCCACTTTACACCTGCAAACATGTTCATATGGACATTATTAGCCAAATTAAAAGCTAAGATTTGTGGAATTTAGGCTTTTTTACTTGCATTCTGAGTTTTAAAAGTTCTGTACAGTTTGCGTGACTGTTTTAGAAACAGTCGCACCAATGGCACACCCCAGTTCAAAAAATTGGGCGATTGGCGCGAGTCCGTGCCCGAAACTAGCGCCAAATGTCGTGCCCTAGTTTTCACAATTTCTCCCTCAAAAATAAAAATTGAAGGTTGCAGGTCATGAAAGAAGACTTAAAATGTGGGGAAGGATGTCAGCTCTTACCTGGAACTATTTGATTCCAGATTGGTCTGCCGGATTGCCCGCTATCGTCATCACAAAATCGCAGTATAAAATGGGTAACTATTGCTCCACAAGAGGTAAAAGTGAAAAGTAAGTGTTTTTTACCATTTTGGCATTTTATAACTTTTCAAAACCTTAATTAGGTCTTAAGACATGTTTTTCGATTATTACATTATGTTATTTCGAGAAATGGGTTTTTACGTTTGTTTCTTGTGCAGCGACAGGTCTTTAATGAGATAGTGATGAAGTAACGAGTTGTATTTTATACTTTTTTGGACTCAATAAAAACACGAAAAAGGTCACTTCTGGAGTCATCTTTCAGCTCTTTTCTAACTCTCTAAAAACTGAAAAGATTACCGAGACTCTTGTCATTTTTAACTCGTTAAATGAATGCGAAACGATATCTACCTAGTATACATTTACCCCTTTTTCGGGCTGGGATAGATTATTTACAAAAAATTAATACCTTAGCCTATCACGACTAAGAGGTTCTTTCAGATATTTTTTTCTACCTTTTCGGATCTGAGAGACTATTTGCGAAAAGGGACATGCTAGAGTTTTATTTTCTGCTTCTTTTAAAACTCTCTAAACATGAAAATATGTCGAGTTCTTTCTTTTTCAGACTCGTTAAACTCTGATGACATCGAACATATTCACCATGACATTCACCGAGTTCCTGCTTCCTAGGGCTCGCAAAATGTACTAGGATGGATTTTTTTCAAAGGACAAAATTACATTACAAGCATATGCTATCCCCTTCAAGCTTGTTGTTAAAAAACAATTGGGGTACTCGCCAGAAATGGTGGGGGAAATGGAACGAGTCTTTAGTTGTGTTGGCAGTATGTCACTCTTGAACATGACATTTGTTTGCATTCGTGTCAGGTTGGGGACATCTCATTTCGTCATTTTTTCCTCCATGGGTTTGGGTAATCCGTTTTGAACTCTCATATGCTCTTTGCCACGTCATCATGACCTCAGATCCCTTGATGTAAAATACTGCCAAATCCAGAGTCGTGTCGCTGATATGTTCAAGAGAAGTTTTGCCTCTACATTTTTCAACCTCCCTCTGATTCTTTGTTGGTCCTGATTCACTATCATCATGTTTCTCTGTCTCGTGTCGATGATGTAGGAAACATTATGGCCCTCCTTCGACTTGGTCACTTCCTGTCGAATTGAAATCATTATCCAGGAAGTTGGTCTAGAGACTCCCTACCGGTACCTTGGAGCCTGCATGTTGCAATGGAAGGTTCTTTGAATTCGACGATAGGTCCACATCATTGGCCTTCGATCGAGTGATTCTGTGGGTGTTCGACGCCAGATCACTATTCACATTCCATGGATTGTACCTATTGTACCTTGAGAGCCATTGTCATATTGGTGGTTTCTGTTGTGCTTGTTAAAAACTTTCATCATTGGCTGGTAATCAGGTGATTTTCTTGCATTTTCAACTTCAACGCACATATTCGCATGCTTGAATTTGTACTTTTTCGGGTCGAGATGGAGAGCAAGACCCTGGGTTTTGTCTGATAAAATCCAGGCTGTAGGATATTGTACTTTATCATGACTTATTCCATGACTCTTTTGATTGGATGGTTGCGACCATACCTGAGTCTATTTGTTGATCCTTACTGCTAGATGGCTGCGTCCATACCTCGGATCTCAGTTTATGTACTCCATTATGGTTGGCTGCGCCCATTCCACATGTTCATGTATCAGAGATATCAATTGTATTTGTAATTTCAGGTCTTCCAACAACGGTGTTTGGTTTGAATGCATTCTCGTAAAGCATTTCACCCCTTCCTCTCTCTTGGAACTCATGCTTTAGGGGGCATCTGTTACAAAGAATTTTGTCATTGTCCCTGCAATCCCCATCCCGCACATTGGAGGCTCATTTCTGTGACCAAAATAAAGTGTCATGCCTTGCAAATACATTGCATCCCTTGCCATGAGCACAAAATTCCTTGTGTTAACAATTTCCTGAATAGACCATCAGAAACACCTGTTTTTGCCTTGGCGCTAGTAGACCATTATGCCCTCGCGCCGATCGGGAAATTGACACTGGGCCCCAAGGCCATTGGCACTTTGTCTCAGTGAGCTACCCATGCCAACCTGTTTATGGAATATTTTTTAAAAATGGAGGCAAAGTCTCCATCATAACAAACTTTGTGGGAGAGTCATCTGGAGTGGTTTGACTGAATAACCACGACCTGCCTCCTTTGGCCTCTTGTTTCCACCTTTTGGGGAAACCTCCTAAAGGATAATGCCTCCCTTCCACTATTTTAGGGATCCCAACCTCCTCTACTCCCTCTATAAATATAGCCATATTTCATTGATGTGCTAGCTGAACAAAACATATTATAGCTGAAACGTTGAAGAGATTTCTGTACGTTTTGTTAGAAAAGATAGAACGAAAGAGACCTCGTAGCCACCATCATTAATGACCTCTATGACTAACCTGCATTGTAGCCATACCCCTTCCCTCGAGCCTTCTCAGGTTTTGAGTCATCGCACGCAGATGCATGTGAAGCCTAATCATTTCTACCCTCATCGCACTCATTCCCACCCCTTTAAATAGATGAGATCTAAGGCCCCTTCCATACTCTATCTGTCATCTTGGTCTTTCACCTCTATTTCTCTGCTTTGGCTTCTCCCTGACTTCCATAAGCTATGAAGCTCTACTCTTTGCATAGCTTTGCGCAGTCCCCGTTGGGCTACTGCACCCCTTCCTGCGCATTCACCCCCTAGCAAATCCTTTCCCCTAATCCCCTGTGTGGCTTGCCCTTTTGTGCCTTTTTTTTTTTGATGATCTAAATTTCTCCCCCCTGACTTGGTGTGCAATGGCTCCTAGACTTCGCCAGCGAACCATCCGCGGAGGATAGATAGGGGATCTTCCATGGCGTTATCACAGTGGCGAGGATAATCATCTCGATTCGATAGATGGCTCCTCTTCTAGCACCTTTGTGTGTCATAGTCTTGAACCCGAGCAAAATGCAAAAACCTTTGGGCACTCTACGCAGAGAGGCCCATGTGGTCAGAGGAAGTCCAACACTCCTCCACAAACACACCCCCAGCACAACAAAATCGACCCGATGCTGGTCCCGGAGAAGGATGATGAGGATACAGACATTTGCGTAATGAACTTCAAGGGCATCTGGATGCGGGTCCCTAACGACGTGTTTTCCAGACTCCCCCATTATCTACGCACCAGTTAGCACTCCCAGGCGGACAATGGCTGATGCGAAGGTAGCTGTTGCGCAGGCTCCTGCTTGCCCCATTGTGGAGGAGGACCCCTACAGTGACAATGAAGATGGAAAGTGAAGTCTGTGTGACCACACAGTTCTCCTACGTTTTTTGTCATGATTTCCATCAGTGCCTATCTGTTACTGTTTACTTTATGTTACTTAGATATGTCAGTGCTTCTGCGCTCTTTTTTTTTTTTTTTTTGCAAGTTTTGTCTGGGTAGGTCTCCTTCCCCAAGGAACCCTAGAAGCCGTGTAACAAAGGCTGGGATATGGTAAGTGAAAATTGCCTACCCAACCTGTAGCACATGTAACTTTATGTTTTTGAATTAATATAATAGCCCAACTTACCAAAAAAAAAACAATAAGCTAGCCATCTCATGAAATCCATCATGTTTAAGATGTGATATGCTTTGCCAAATATCAAGTATACCACTATATCGAAAATCAATGTTTCTAAGTGACTTTACCATGATTTAATAGAATGTAAGATACTTGTCCAATATTGAGTGCACCAACTCATCATAAGTGTTATGAATCAAACTTACTTTGTCATCCAATATTGCGGTTGAAACATAACATTGAAACAATACATCATATATACCTTGTAGCATTCAAATACATGTGCACCTTCTTATTTGACATAGGAAACGAGAGCACTTTTTCAAGTTCCTTGTCATGGGTAGCTCTTCTCTTCCTTGACTAGCCATATTTTCTTGCATCTCAGATGATCCTAAAGAAGGATCCACTTATCCAATCTCATCAAGAGGTTAGAAGTATCCAAATGCTCAAATATAAATGCAGGAAGCATAATCAATGATCAAATAAATAGATCTAAACAAAAGTAAAGACATAAATATGTAACATAAATGGAAAAGTACTTATCTTCAATGATAGGTGATCATCTCCCTCTTGAACCAACCTTTAAGAGTCATGAATGTCTATTGACCATATAACATTGTTTCCTTCAATATTTCAACCAACTTCATCATAAATTAGGCCTAATGAAGACTATCTCATCTAGGGCTTATGTCACAAGTGCTTGAACATATTCATATCAGTCATGCCAGGGTTTCTAAATTGCATATCTCAAATATTTTCCATAAACGAGGGTTTCTCCCAAACCCTAACCTCATAATATCCATCAAACCCTAATAACCAAATTGCTTAGGGTTTCCCTCGATTGGGGTGTGAACCGTTTGAAAATCCCTAGGAGGATTATGATAACACCAATTAAGGGAGGGCCTATTGGCCTGCAGGTTGGTCTGGATAGTGACAAGTGGCTGGAGAAAGGTGGCAGCAGCGGGCGCGTGCGAGATGGGGTATTAAGTTTAGGAATATGGCATCATTATGTGAGTTGGTTTGTGGAGTGGAGTAAGAACCATCGAGAGTTAATAAACTGGCTTTGTTTCAATCAAACCATTATTCCGCGGGTGGAGGATAAAAGGATAGGTGCAGACATGAGCGTAGGGAAGCATCATTATAACGGTCGAAGTTCAACAATATAGGGGTATGTGGTACTTTCCTTCTCCTTTCTCTATCACAAGATCATGAAGAATGTTGGCAATTTCGTTTTTTCAGCCATTAAATGGAACAATCCGTCGGTGACCTCAGCTACTCTGTTTGCACGGTGTCCTGTGGTAACCTCGGTTACTCTATTTGAGTTGATAGTGTCAATTTCAATTCTTTACGACATAATGCTTCAGAAAATGGGGGATATGGATTTGGTTTGGGTAGGTCATGTTTGTAGACACTCTGATTCCACAAGGTTTGCCACCCATATCATGGGTTGGTGGAAAATCCATGAGCTACATGTTAAATCAGAGGATAGTTTTGTGTTTAATACTTGTTGTTACCGACCCTCTGTGGTTTGCGGTGCAGTTTGGGATATGTCACTTGCAATTCAGTCTGGGGTGCTTGGAAAAAATAGGTGTCCAACCTCCCCTAGGTGTATGGTTTGTAATCAGCATTGTGATATGGAAAGGATTTCCATGTTTTATATGTTAAGGATCACTGACATCGCATCACGTTTGTGTATGGTATTGATTCCTGTCATAGAGACAGGTCTTAGGAGAGGAGTCTGGACCTCAATCAGAGGAACGACGATATATTGTTTCTCTGCCCACTGTACCTCCATAGTTCACCAGGATCCAATGGTGTGGGAAGAGGTTATCAAAGAGGAAGCAGGGCTGGATTGTTTGAGGGAGACATGGAAGAGAGGCACTCAGAAGGAGAAAGGTGAGCCCTCCTCCCAGATGCCGAGAAGGTCTGGCTGCAAAAAACGAGCTAGTAACATCATGGATGCCTCTCAGGCATATGTGTAGGAGATTGCTAATCAAGTTAGAAAGGTAATCGTGAAGTGGGAAGAGGCTCTAACTCGCCAAGTGGAAGAGGAAGAAGCGGATTGGGACAATGAACTCCTAGTTCCTGATCCGAGAAATACCATAGGCATAATATCTCATTATAATAAAACCATCCATCTCTATTGGAGGATGAAACATTTGGTTGCAAAATCCATCATGCATACTACAGATTTGATGCAGATTGACCCTTCTCTTCAGGAAATACAAAAATACTTCTAGCTCTAGCAGTTCCAGGTACAACAATAGAATTCCCCTTTGGGTAGAATTGAATAGCTTCTCTGGAGGCTACAACAGTATGAAATTCTTAGGTCCAAAGCCAAAGACCCAGCAACTATTGAGTCCTCTGAGGACTAGTTATTTTCTTTTCATGTCTGTTAACTTTTCAGATTATTTTTTTTTATTTTTTTTATGAAGACCAGAGTAATAGATAGATGTAGAATTAGAAGGGCAATTTTTTTAAAGGATTTAGACAGTACGACTTATATAGTTGCATTTGATAGACTCAAGACTTTTCAATTTTGGTTGGCTTATAATGCCTTCTGATGGCCAACATACCTGGTTTCCCACATGGGAGGTCGAAGCCGCATAAGCTCTTTTATATTGTAACCTACTCTTTTGGTGAATGAATGAAAGGTACTACTCAGCTTACAAAAAAAAATTGCCTTGGGTTTCCTTCAAACTATAGTATTCTTTTAGATATCCTCCATATTCTCCTGCATACATCAAAGGTGACTTCATAGGGGTGACATTCAATGAATTTTCTTCAGCCCAACTCTGATACCATGTTAATTTTTCTTAGGGATATATTTTTCTTTGCTTTGATAATTTTAATTTCCTTATTTCCATATTAAATTCACCCCATAACATCACTAAATTATTCATATTTACATCATTATTCAACAACATGTGAAATTATGTAGAAAGAACAATATCATAATTAATGCAACGAAACATAAAGGAAGAATAGAAGAAAAACACACATAGAGACACCAAGATTGGTCGGAGACCAGGGAAAAACCCACTACAGGGAAAACCCTTTCAAATTATTCTTCTTATTATATTTCCATTGAATTATTCAACATAAGAGAGTACAATGATCCATATCTTCAATCATAAACCTATATAGAAAAATCAACTAAACAACATCCATGAAATGAACCCACCAATGCTCTTACTCAAAACCCCGATTCAGAAGCCTGTGATGAATTGTCCCTATCTGCAGTCAACTACCAAAATTTTTTGTCAACAAGCGAAAACTTTGGTCAACTGAAAAACCAACCTTCAGGTTCTAGTCGCAGAGAAGATGTGTCATGCATGTGACTGAAAGGATTCAGTCGAAATTTTTCCATGACATGCCTGCAACTGAGACCCAAAACCCTAAATATAGAGATGCGAGCTTTGAACATGTGCCAACCAATATCTTCAAACTTTCCTCAGACCTGTGTGAGCCAAACCAAAGAAGAGAATAAAATAATGCTCCATGATTATGTCAAAACGAGGTTAAGGTCACTTGTATCTATAACCTTCCAAGGGTGTTCAATTTTCTTGAGGGTCGACTTGATCAAATGTGCACATGTGGAATTTAACTCAAAAATACACTTTCCCTTGTCAAAATTGAGCGCTTATATAGTCAAAATTGGTCCTCTCGAAAAGAGGAATCTCGTCCCATAGTTGGAATTTTTCACTGAGCTTCCAAATTAACAGTAGAACCAAACACATATTTAACTTTGATGTTATTGATGCAGAAGGTGGTGGGATGCATATTACATGCTTCAACATGCAAGCAAGACACTTCCACCCTTCCATAGAAATTGGGAAAGTATACATCGTATCAAAAGGGTACATCAAGTTTGAAAAAAAGGAATTCAGACATTTAAAAAATGATTGGGAAATAACTCTAGATATTACCTCGACCATTGAAGCTTGTTTAGAGAATGAGCATTCAGTACCAATCCACAACTTTATGTTCACCCTTGTTAATGAAGTAACAAATTTATCCTACAATGCTACAGTTGATATTATTGGGGTTTTTATTTCTATTAGCTCTTTAGCAACCATGATGAGAAATAATGGGACAAAAACACATAATCGAACCCTCCAACTAAAGTCTATCTCAAGTTATAGTATAGAGCTCACATTATCAAAATATTTTGTAACAAAAATAACCAAAACCAATATTCCATCTCAAATAACTTTCCAATAATCACTCGTAAGGCTAAAAAAGTAACTGAATTTAATAGGATATCAACTAATACAACTTACACCTCCCAAATTTCCGTCAATCCTATTCTTAAAGAAGCACAAAATTTGAGAACTTGGTTCGAGAACCTATTGAAAAATCCTACTTGTCGCTCATTATCCACATATGGAGCTTTAGGCGGGTACCCTTCCACTCGAAAGCACGTGGTTGACATAGAAAATGAGGGAATTAAAAAAGGTCCAAACCCTGCATTCATTTTGATTGAAGCAACTATTGCTTCTATAGATGCATATAATTGATGGTACGATGCACATCCACTTACCTTTAAAGATAGAACATGCAAAAAAAACTCACAGCTATTGAGGATGGTGTTTGGAATTGCCAAAGGTGTAATCAACATGTCTTTGAATGTGAGTATAGGTACAATTTATAGTTTAAGATTGAATACCAAACAAGATAAATCAATGTTACTTCATTTAAAAAAGTTTCATAACAACTTATAGGTGTGCCTGTTGAGAAGTTATATGAATATGGCTATGAGGGAAACACCCAAAAAAATCACAACTTTTTTGTCAAGTTGTTCTTTAATAGTTACATGTTCAAACTAGTAGTACATGAAGACACATTATCTAATAAAAGTCAAATCAAATGCACAGTGATTTCATGTGATAAAATGGTACACTTACCAAAGCCAAAAGATGAAATCCCCATCCCTGAATTGTTGGCTAAATAGTGAATGCAAAGTGGTGTGGTTATTTCTTCGAGACAACATTTTGTAATTTTTTTACTCTTTTCCATACATGTATTACATAAAGTGTTCATGCTTTGAGGCTTTTCCCTCCATTTTAGCATTTATATGGAAGAAATTCCAACTTGCACATTCATTTATACATATTTTAAAATTAAACCTATCAATTTTCAAACCATTTTGGGAATATCCATAAAAAAACATGTTATCAAACCTATGAAATCTACAATTAATATATATTTTTTTCTAATAACAACTTGCTCGTTGTTTCTCTTATAGGAAAGTTCATTCGGTGGAATAGAAAACGTGGAAAATTACAAAATTCATGCAACTCAAATAGAAATATATGATGCAAATGAAAACACTTTACTTCACCCAACAAATTTTCAAATTAATGCTTTTAAAAGGGCCAAACATGCCCCCCTCTTCCAAATAACAACAACAAATACCACAAGCGAAGGAATATCAATATTATTACAAAGGCTTGTTCTCTTTCAACAAGGCATGCCATCAACTGTTTTGCACATATCTTCTTCACAAATTAAAATTCCTCACAAAAACATGTAGAACTTCCAATTCCCTACAATCCATGTTCTAGAAATAAAGCAAAAAAGAAGAACTAAATGGAACCATGGCACTCTCAATAGAAAAAATGTTGACCCAATTATTAATACTCTATCTTCATCTAGGAGCCAACAAAATGAACAACATAGGAAAAAATATGTTGAGAAAAAAAACTAGCTTAATAGACTTCATAGATAGAACAAAACCCACCTCTTATGGATTTTCCAACACATGTTTTCAAACACCATGGCCATACAAATGCTTATAAATCTTTTCAAAAACATATTGATGTTTTTTCTAACATACATGCATGTATTACATGTATGGAATCATACCTTGGCATTCTTTGTTGCCCATCTTGTGATGGACACATTTGTAATGGATGTCATAGAAAAAAAAATATTCATCGATTCTCCAAGTGGAATAATGTGGACCCTAGTGACCAACCCACAATCTTATCAATACTTAGTCATGTTGAGGAAGTGCTTATTGCTCGAGTTAGCCCCATATTGCAAGTTAGGTGTGCTCAAGGTGGTCAATACAAATATAGTGGCCATACTATCAATATCCCACAAATAATTATTTAAATAGCAACTTACCGTCCACATATTCTTTCAAATTTTGACATTTTAGTTATCAAGAGACCCTAAGGAAAGGGGAAATGTTATGATTGTTATATAACAAAATCTCATGTCTTGAATGCATTGCTAAATAAGATGCAACATTACAAATATTGCAATGATGTCCAAATATATCCAAACTCGATTGCAACTCTTTTAGATGCATGCACCAATGTTTACTCTTGCATCAACTCGGTGTTTGTAGAAACTTATGATTCTTCCACCACAAAGTCAAACACCACAGATATAGCACACCATGTTCTTGGCCATGAGGAGAAACCAATGTCTTCCTTTGCATTTATATTATCTAATACACAATAAGAAATGGAAAAAATAAAATCATTTGTTAATACTACAAAAAATGCTCCACCAGACATGTCTGCATGGCCAATAATTGGCCTATCACTAATCAATGTTGAGATTGCAACAAGATGATGAGCTTAGTGGAAAGAAGTCGCCCTCACTAAGTGGGCACGCAGGCTATTTTTGGCGCAAAGTATATTTTTAGACTATGTCTATTTTTAGACATAAGGATCATGTTCTATGAGTTGCAGGATGCTATTTGTGGATGGTTGGTCAAGTCGGAAAAAATAGATGGACTTCTATTTTTAGACATACTGGGCGAAATCTATTTTTAGATTGCCAGTCTAAAAATAGATATGTCGAATATTATTAGCTCTTAATAATATTTGGACTCTAAACATTGTCTTATCCTCTTGGAGCACTTCAGTTAAGTGCACAGATGTGGCACAACAGCTGACAAAAGGAATTACGCTATTCCTGAGGGTTAAGTGGAGCTATTGCATGGAGACTTCAGTTAGAACTCATGTGATAGAGTTTGGTGGAGTTGATTGAGGAAGTTAGTGGAGTTGTATTTAGTTTAACTCACTTAAACATAGTTGAGCTAGTTGTATCTAGTCTAACTGATTGATACACTAGTGAGAGTGGTGTGAATTAATTATTAATTAATTCACTAATTATTAACTCATAAATCAACTAAAGAATACATCAGTTAACTTCAGTGCATGGACAGTTTCAGTGGAGACCAGTGGAGAGGTAGGTGAAAGAGCAAGTGTGACTATCAGTTGTGACTATACTGATGCATGAGTTTGCACCACACATTAATGGAGATGCCAATGAGGATTGCGCAGTGCATACCAGGTGGATTCGAACTCAGTTAGGGCCAATATTCATCAGGGATTGCGCAGTAGAGGCAGGCTAACAGGTGGAGAAGATTGGAGCATGTGTTTTGCTAGATTTGAGCTTGTGTAGTGTGTAGCAATTGGAGATTGTACTGAGAGCTTGTGAGAAGCTTTGTACAATGATTGTTACATGATATCTATTATATAATATACAGATAGTTGGGGGTTTTCAACTTTAAGCTTTCCCATAAATACTGTGTTTATATGTGTGATTTTTTATGGTTTTAATGTGCGCATGCGATTGTTTATATTTTCGCAATTAATGATCAATGGTAGAAGAGATTATGTATTATGCATGAAGCTCAAATATTGTGTGATCAGGATAATCTCGGTGAATAATATAATATTTATTCAAAATTTCTACATGGTATCAGAGCGATATTGATCATTGGAGCAATTGCAAGACATTGAAGCGGTTGAGTTTTTGTGCCGGTGGAATTCGAATTTGCAGCAGTGTTTTCTTGGTGTCGAAGTTGAGATGTCTTTCAATGGATTGCAATTGGAGTATGCCCTTGAGGGTAGCTCGAATTATATTGCATGGAAGGACAGGATGGAGGCGGTGCTAGATGACAATGGGTTGAAGGAGTTCATAGATGCAGAAATTCCAAAGCCTAATTCTACTGATGTTGCTGTACTTGATGCACGGCAAAAGAAGACAAAAAAGTGTCGAAGGATTCTGTTGGAGGGAGTGAAGGATCACATAGTGTCCAGCCTTCATGGTAAGGCTTCTCCATTCTTGATGTGGAAAGCCTTGACAGATTTATTCTAAAGCAAGAACGACCAGAGGAAGTTGGCACTCAAGGATAAATTCAGAAACATAAAGATGGAGAAAGGCGACAGTATGCACAATTACCTCACGAAGTTCACCCAATGCGGGGATGAGCTGGGAAGTGTGGGGGTGACTCTAGATGACGAGGACTTGGTGAGCTTGGCTCTCCTTGGGCTTCCGAAGAGTTGGCATTCCTATCAGGACTCTGTCAATGGTCGGGAGAAATTTCCAGGATGGGAGCGACTTTGGTTGGATCTTGTGCAAGAGGAGATAAGGCGAAGTACCAGGGATGGATCTTCATCGAGGAACTCGGTAAATTTATTCTTTAGTACCAGAAAACGAAGAAGGGGAAAACGAAAAGCGAGAAAATCACAGTGCGAAAGGCAAGAAGCAGGATTTGTCCAAGGTGAAGTGTTTTCACTGTCACTAGCACGGGCATTTCGCCACTAATTGTCCACAAAAGAAGAATAATAAGTAGGCTGCTGGATCTACAGCTGGAGAGGCCTTAGCCTCGTAGTTTAAGCTGGATTTTTCTTTGATCACATGCTTGGTTTCAAGTGTGATGGGATCAGTGTGGTTTCTTGACAGTGGTGCGTCTTTCCATATGACCAGAGACAAAGATTTGTTTAGTGATCTGGATGAAAAGGATCTTGGAGTGCACATCGAGATGGGAAATGATGGTAGATACAGTGCGACCAGTATCGGTACCATTTCCTTTGAGAGGGAGTCTGGTAAAACCTTCGTATTAAAGGAAGTGATGCATGTTCCAGGATTGAAGAAGAATCTGATCTCTGTGGCGATGTTAGAAGACAAGGGATATGATGTTGTCTTTAGCGAGGGAAAGGCTTTCCTGCGCAGTAAGGCAACTGGTGAGACCCGGAGGATAGGGGTTGGAGTTAAGAGCAAGCACATAAGCTGAAGGTAGATGGGCACAGCAATGACGAGAGCGAGCGAAGGAGTGGTGAGCCGGGATGATGGCGAGTTGTGGCACGGAGGGTGGGCCACCTTCACCATGGAGCTTTGAAGTGCACGTGATTTCTACTAGGCTTCCTAAGGGTACTCTTGCGCAGTCAGATCAGTGCAAGGGATGTACCTTGGGAAAATATATGAAAGCCACCTTTCACGAGAAGGATAGTCGCGCCACGAAGATCCTTGAGAGAATTCACACAGACGTGTGTGAACCTTTCTCAGTAGCTTCAACGGAAAAGCACCGGTATTATGTGATATTTGTTGATGATTTTTCTCGTAAGTGCTGGATCTTCTTCATGCCTGAAGAGTGAGACATACTCAAAGTTACATGGAGTTCAGAGCCGGATTGAGAAAGAATTGACAGTGAAGGCTCTTAGGGTAGCTTGATGGTGGTGAATTCATCTTTAGCGAATTCGAGGACTTTGCGGGTAGAAGGAATTCGGAGAGAGCTCATAGCACCTCATAACCCACAGCAGAACGGGGTTGCTGAGCGGAAGAACAAAACAATCGTGGGTGTTGCACGAGCGATGTTGCATGATCAGGGCCTACCCATTCACTTGTGGGCGGAGGCATGCAATACTGCAGTATATGTGCAGAACCGTTGTCCTCACAAGATACTTGGCATGAGTACACCCGAGGAGGCATTTTTTGGTAAGAGGCCTGATATTTCCCATTTGAGGATTTTTGGTTCACCTGTCTACATGCATGTGACGAAGGATGCCAGGAAGAAGCTGGATCCGACCGCAGAGGTTGGGATATTTGTGGGGTACACTGATACACCCCACAACTATCGTGTGTATTTTCCAGACAGTCGCAAGACTGTTGTGCGATGGGATATCAAATTTCAGGAGGAGAAAGCCATGAAGTGTTCGCTTGAGAGGGAGCCACACTTGCATGCAGATGAGGAGCTATTAGTTCCTAAGGATGAGCCTCGGGATGTGGATCAACCACAAGAGGAGGTTCATGGAGTGGAAGAGACCACTCATGCAGCGCCAACCATCAGAGGGCGGAAGCGCACTACAGAAGCTGAGCGACTGGCTCAAGATGCAGAGAAGGTTGTAGGACCACCTACAGCACAGCGCAGACAGAGACAGTCACTGGACCGGTACATTGGATACATGGCTCTTGTGAGAAAATGTGTCGTGACAGAGCCATCCTCTTTCGAGGAAGCTGTGGAGGACCCCGCATGGGTAGATGCCATGGTGGAAGAGTATGATTCGATTGTCAGAAACAGTGCATGGGAGATTGTCCCAAGGTCGGAAGGGAAATCAGTGGTGGGTTCGAGATGGATCTACAAAGTGAAGCAGGCAGCTGACGAGAGTGTGGAGAAGTACAAGACAAGATTTGTTGCCCGAGGCTTTTCACAGATTGAGGGGATTGATTGAGGAGACCTTTTCACCTGTCGCAAGGTTTTCTTCCATACGGACGATTCTTGCTCTCTCAACGCAGATGGCGTAGCACATTCATCAGATGGATGTGAAGACTACGTTCCTCAACGGGGTGATTGAGGAGGAGGTGTACATAGAGCAGCCTGAAGGTTTTGAGATCTTCAGCAGCGAGTCGCATGTGTGCAGGCTCAAGAGAGCACTGTATGGGTTGAAACAAGCACCTCGTGCTTGGTACACACAGATAGACAGTTATTTCAACGGACTTGGATTCTCCAAGAGTGAGGCGGATCCTAACCTATACCAGATTGTGGTGGAGGGTAAGTTGCTGATCATTGTACTTTATGTAGATGATTTGACTTTGACAGGTGATGAGCTATTGATACTCTCATGCAAGGATGATCTTGCACAAGAGTTTGAAGTGAAGGACTTGGGCCTCCTTCATTATTTCCTGGGATTGGAAATTTGGTAGCGCAGTGGTGGACTGTTTGTTTCTCAGGGTAAGTATGCCCGGGAGATACTGGAGAAGTTCAACATGCATGGTTGAAAGCCTGTTGATACTCCTCTTCCTGGTGGATGGAGGAAGGAGGATGCTACTTCGGCGGAGGTAGTGGATGCCACTGTTTATCGACAGTTGGTGGGGTCGCTTATGTATCTAGTCAATACACGACCCGACATATGCTATGCTGTTAACCAGCTTTCACAATCTATGGTTAAGCCAACCAAGCTCTTCTGGAAGGCAAGCAAGCATGTATTGAGATATATCAGAGGCACATCAGGATATGGACTATGGTACAGACAGTCGGATGAGGTGAAGCTGTGTGGCTTCACGGATGCAGATTGGGCAGGGAGCCCAATAGATAGAAAGAGCACATCTAGAGGGATTTTTAGTATCGGTTCGACAACAGTTTCTTGGTACAACAAGAAGCAGAGAACCATGGCACTCAGTTCAGCAGAGGCCGAGTATATGGCAGCAAGTTTGGCTGCATGAGAGGCTATATGGATGAGGAAGATCCTGGTCGGGTTGTTCGGTTCACACTTGGATCCTACTGTGATTTATTGTGATAATCAGAGTTGCATCAAGCTCTCGGTTAATCCAGTATTTCATGATATATCTAAACACATTGACATTCAGTATCATCATATTAGAGATTGTGTGCAGCGGAAGGTCATGTTACTTTCATACATTCCCACGGAGGATCAGGATGCTGATATCTTGACGAAGGCGCTCACCAGGAGCAAATTCAAATACCACAAGGGTAGGATAGGGGTTGTAGATAATCCTTATCTTGTTCAGAGGGAGTGTTGAGATTGCAACAAGATGATGAGCTTAGTGGAAAGAAGTCACCTTCACTAAGTGGGCCCGCAGGCTATTTTTGGCGCAAAGTCTATTTTTAGACTATGCCTATTTTTCGACATATGGATCATGTTCTATGAGTTGCAAGATGCTATTTGTGGATGGTTGGTCAAGTCGGAAAAAATAGATGGAATTCTATTTTTAGACATACTAGGCGGAATCTATTTTTAGATTGCCAGTCTAAAAATAGATATGTCGAATATTATTAGCTCTTAATAATATTTGGACTCTAAACATTATCTTATCCTCTTGGAGCACTTCAACTAAGTGCACAGATGTGGCACAACAACTGGCAGAAGGAATTACGCTATTCCTGAGGGTTAAGTGGAGCTATTGCATGGAGACTTCAGTTAGAACTCATGTGACAGAGTTTGGTGGAGTTGATTGAGGAAGTTAGTGTAGTTGTATTCAGTTTAACTCAGTTAAACATAGTTGAGCTAGTTGTATCTAGTCTAACTGATTGATACACTAGTGAGAGTGGTGTGAATTAATTATTAATTAATTCACTAATTATTAACTCATAAATCAACTAAAGAATACATCAGTTAACTTCAGTGCATGGACAGTTTCAGTGGAGACCAGTGGAGAGGTAGGTGAAGGAGCAAGTGTGACTATCAGTTGTGACTATACTGATGCATGAGTTTGCACCACACATTGATGGAGATGCCAATGAGGATTGCGCAGTGCATACCAGGTGGATTCAAACTCAGCCAGGGCCAACATTCATCAGGGATTGCGCAGTAGAGGCAAGCTAACAGGTGGAGAATATTGGAGCATGTGTTTTGCTAGATCTGAGCTTGTGTAGTGTGTAGCAATTGGAGATTGTACTGAGAGCTTGTGAGAAGCTTTTTACAATGATTGTTACATGATCTCTATTATATAATATACAGATAGTTGGGGGTTTTCAGCTTTAAGCTTTCCCATAAATACTGTGTTTATATGTGTGATTGTTTATGGTTTTAATGTGTGCATGCGATTGTTTATATTTCCACAATTAATGATCAATGGTAGAAGAGATTATGTATTATGCATGAAGCTCAAATAGTGTGTGATGAGGATAATCTCGGTGAATAATATAATAGTTATTCAAAATTTCTACAATCAATGAGTACAACATATAGGATCTATTTGACATGGAATTTCCAACTCTTTACCCAAATGGGGAGTCCATTTTTCACCAACCATGGATGAAGAACATCTTTCTTAATAGCTATGCAGTACACTTAATGAGGTGCCATGACAACACGGTTGGTAGTCATCCCAGATTTAGATATTACCTCTATGATATGATCATGTGTCATCGAAGTCAAGTGACAACTACCCTCTTTTTCAAGCCAAGGCAAGAGCATAATACACCAACCACAATTGAAGAGTTATGTTCCCATATTAAAGAATTTCTTGTAGACAAGATACTAGAACATGTCATGCATTTTAGAGCACACCTTCATGGAACTAGAGCATATTGGACCGTATGAAGGACTAAACTAACATAAATGATCACACAAATTCAATGCCTGACATTATTTTCACTCTCAGTGTAATAGACACAAAATGGTCGGACTTGCATTCAGTTATGCACGAGTGATCCAGGTGGATATTGGTGGCCACCCACCTATTCCATTTGGACCCCCACCATTGGTTCTTTCAGTTTTTCAATTTCAGCACAACATACTATTTTTAGCAGTTTGTTGGGTCCTGAACTTCCGGAGACGTTTTGAGGCCCTAATGATCTAGGTGGATATTGGTGGCCACCCACCTATTCCATTTGGACCCCCACCATCTTATTCGTCAGTTTTTTAGTTTCAACACCACTTACTATTTTTAGCAGCTTTTCAGGTCCAGAACTTCCGTAGCCATTTTGAGGCCCAAAAGGACGGTTTTTGGGAAAACCGGGAGCAACATGGAAGTTCCTTCGATGTTGCTCACGTCAAAAGTTTTAGCCATCGGATAGAAATTTATAACGAGGTATTGAGTGCATCAAATGAAGTTCGTATGCCAATGTTACGTCCCCAGGAAAATTGAGGTACCAATTTACCCAAACGGGGCCCACAAATTTGGCACTTCATCTCCTAGGGTTAGGTTTTTGGATGTTTAGGATTTTTGATTGTTTCTCAACAATAAATAGGCCTTCGAGCCTCATCGTAACATAGTTTAGAGGCCTATAGTCGCCACATCTCTTCTCATAGATAAGCTACCAATGCCCTAGCTAGTTTATTTTCATTATGTCTGTAAGCATATTTATGTTATTTGATATTAATGAAATGAAGTATTATTTCCATTGCATCTCTATGTTTATGTCTATTTCTGTATATTATTGCGTTCCTGCATAAATCCGGGTCAACGAGGGAAAAACTGCAGACGCTATGCTTCACCAGCAATGGCGTACCTAGAATGTATTTGACGACCCCCACGCTGTTGTTGCATACATGTAAAAAATGTTTTCAATCTTCCATGAAAATATACTACAAAAATATATGCATTCTATAGATTATTGGTACAGGTACATAGTCTATAGTACTTCAAACTACCTCTACTTAATCTAAAAAATTGATCCTTTCCACTACTAATTTCATATTCATTATGTAGGTATGAATGGAAACATCGAGACTCTGCACATGTACATGGTTTCCTATGGTTTGTTGATGCTCCAAACATGGAAATGATGAATTGGGAAGACAAAAATAAAATCAAGAGTGCAAATAGTTTCTTTGATAAATATGTTATAACTTGGAATCCTGGAAAAGACCATGACACACACATGGATATGCACCAATCTAGTGATGATGACCCTTGATTTCTAGATACACAAGAGATATCTACATCCAACCCACTTCAAAACTATGATCAACTCTTAAATTGAGTTCAAACACATACAAAATGAAATGAGAAAACATGTTTATGCAAAAAAAAGGGCCACCTTTGAATGTAGGTATAAGCTCCCTTGGAAGGTGAAAATGGAATCATCACTATACATTAATGAAACAAGCCAAAATACATATCATCCAACATGTAATGACGAGTGCCTGAACTTCCATAATCCCAACATAGTCCAAACATGGTGAGTAAATGTAAATTTCCAACTTGTGCTCTGAGAACGTTCTACAGTTTTGAAATGCATTGCAAATATGCTTCCAAAACAAAGGGTGTTAGTTTTTGTAGCATCGAAGGTGTTATAGTCTCGAAACTTTGTGGAGAGGATAAAGCACAAGATTTCTCCATAACCCATATATCGTTTATGGAAATTCCACCTAGTGTCTTGTTGAGGCCTCGAAATTCCGTTGCCAAAACATGGGGGAAAACTACCCGGTCTGGACCTTAATGCAACTCCTTTTTCGTTTGGTGTAGTGGCTCCAACTAGGGATAATGGGACCAGTTTCCCAATAAGGATTATTTTGAAGGTTTTTTGATTATACAACATGCAAATGAAGAATTATTTTAATCTATTATATGCATTTATATAAATTATTCATTTTACTATAAATACTAAACTAACTATGTTCTAAAATAGATTATTACAAAAATATAGAGGAGGTTTCAAACAACCATCCTCGTAAGACTAAATTAAACTACAATCTAGAAAAATAAAGTAACAATATGATTTATGAATTCCGCCCTTTATTTTTGATTTGGTCACGAAGTTGACAAATATCTAGCATGGGCTTGAGCTGAGCTCGCTGCGAAATCCTCGATCTGACCTGTTCCTTGAATACTACGTTTGACAGTACTGGCTGCGATCTTCATGTTGAATCTGTTAAAGACTACAAGATATGGTATTGATGATAAGGCTTTATCAGAAAATTCCAATAATTTTCTTGATCAAATTTATTTACTTTTTAAATTATTTCATCCTGTGTTTCTACCTTTTGCTTCCACTGTGTTTCTAGCTGTTTGACTTCTGAAAACACTTCAAACGTGTACTCATTAAGAAGTTCTGGTTTCACCAGCTGTTCACATACATATTTAGTAATTTCCATTGATAATCTTGATGTTTTCATTGTTGCTTTCTCTGCCTGCTTTATTTGTGCTTCCCAATATTTGAATAAGATATCCTTGTGGAACTTATCTACCTGGGGTAGATTAGTTTCCTTGCCTGAGTCCGATGCTTGCCATTGAATGTGTTCGTTGATTTTCTTCTCGAGCTTCTCACATTCAAGTTTCTGGATAGCTACTTGCTGGATCAGTATTTCATTTGAGTCACAATAAGAGTCAATAATAGAAGCTTGTTGGCAAAATACTTCCTGTTGTTTCTTTAACTTAGCATTTACATCCAATGCTTATTTTATGAATTGCTCTAATTGTGGTTGGCTTTGTAACCTGGTCATTTTTTCTTCCACTTGTGCTCGCTTCTCAGTGATTTGTTCCTGATGCTGTAAATTAAGCTTTTTAAAATCCTTTTGAAATTGGGCCATCTCCGATTTCATTTTCTCGCTGGAGTTGGATTTTTCTTCATCTAACAGTCTCTCTAGTTCTTGTATTTTGTCTTCCTTCTGCTTCAACAACATTTTAACCTTAGTAGATTTATCAATAGTGGCAATAGCATATGCACTTGCAAACTGTGATAGTTTGGTTAAATGTTTAGTCGGATCAGCTAAGGGATCCTTCCACAAAACATCAACAAATTCATTTATAAGATTTGAGACTGTCTCGTCAATTCTTCTCCTTTTATTTCTCTTGACTAAAACCTTATGACTAGGATTGTAGAAGATATACATCGAAGGAATTTCCTCAACTTGTAAAACTATTTGTTCTGTAGGATAATTTCTGTCGATCATGAGTTTCTAGAACTTGTTTTAGTGGAAGAAAAATTTCTGCTAACTTCTAGAAATGTTTAGGTGTCTGAATTAGGATTGGTTTTAGTAGTTTTGTTGCTTCATAAAACTCATACCATTCACTACTGAAATTATTTGGTTGGGAATTTTTTGATCGATCAAGCGTATATTGACAGTGTTGAACTTTTTGAGAAGTTGAATCTGTTCCATTACTTTCTCTTTTCTCCTACATTTCAATCTCTTGGATTACTTGATAGATTATATTTTCTAGGCTATCCTTTCTGGATTTGGATTCATTTTTAGACGATCCAAATTGTGAGATTGATGCTCTGATTGACCTAACTCATCCTCAGACATGTCTTTTGCTTCATTATCCAAGCTAATACTTGGAGTAGATCTGTTGGTCAAGAGGAATTTTCTCCAGTCCGTTATTTCTGTATGTTTGGAAGGCTTCCAAATCATCTTGGTTAAGTTGACCGGATGCAAACTTAATAATATCTAAAAACTTTTCCATGCCTTGAAAGAGATAATCAAATCTGTCTATTTCCTTTATAAAAGGCTTCATTTTTAGCTCTGTGATATAGTTTTTAATTACATCATTTGGATCATATAACCCCTTTGGCATTACTGCCAAATTCAATAGATTAACCTTTGAAACTTCCTTGTAGGCATGGCCAATATCAAAAAGTGCAGAAGTCCCGCAATGTAAAGGAAAAATTAGGCCAAATGACCTTCTTAGCATCTTTCAGCTGTTTAGAAATACCATTAACAAGCTGGTAGGCTATATATCTTGCAAGTAACTTATCATGAACATAATATGGTAGGGCATGGGGAGAAGCATAAATCCAAAATACTCCGACATATGTAAAATTCTCCTCTACAAACCATCTAGCAACAAAAAGAATATCTATACTAGCCTCTTCGGAAACCCTAGGGGATTTCTCATTGAATATCATCTGGTGTATAGGCAACATGACCCATGGGAAATTTTGTAAAAATGCAGATGGAAGTCCGAAACACAAATGGTTCTATGGTAAATGTGGATTGGGGTAGGGTCTTGGGTAGTCCATTTCCATCCCATGGTAGGAAAACTAGAAGAAAAGCAGATTGCGTCCATGACATAGGCACTCATATAAAAGGGAGGTATTTCTCTAGATGAAACACTCCTTTTATTCCTATACACCATGATGTGTGTGGCTATATTATTAGATAAGATATTTTCCCAATTCGGAATTAAAGAATTGACGATTGCATCAATTAATGGGACCCAATCTACTGAAAACCTAGTGGTTTAGGTTTTGCATATCATCTACAACATACCGACAACATAACAGTAAGGGGCAGGAATTTGGGCAATTGAGTACGTACCGAGTTTATCTCGCTTAAGTTTTCCCTGGTCTTCCTTCCATTCCTTTATGAATTTTGTTAGATCTGGATTTTTTGCTCTAAATATTTGCAAAAAATCCTTGTCATAGTTTTGTTGTGGGCCTGGTAAGTGGTACATTGATTTTAAATCGTCCGCCCTGAAAGAACCAATATTTTCTCCCTTTGAATCCTTAAAATTTATATCTTCTATGTTTAAGAGGTTAATTTCCCACTTAACCATGTTTGTGTAAGGGAGAATTTTTGGCCTTGCGGCTATCTTGTGGATGAATGAACATGCGACGTCAAAATCAGTTGAGTCTAAAGAAACAGATAAGTCTGCTGAAGCAGCTTTTTCTATTACTATTGGCTTTTAATTTTCGAAAAAATGATACATCGCTTCCCATGACAAACTGTCGCATTCCTTGTTGCAGGTGGTGTATGAAAATAGGGAAGACATGTCCGAGTCTTCGGTGGATGACGTTTGAGCAATCTCTTTGCCTTGCTTGTTCATCTCAATTTTCTTTGTTCTGTTAGTTGGTTTCCTGATTTCAAGTAAACAGAGTAAACATTACAAATACATGGAACATAGAGACAAATCCGTCGTTAAATTATCTCAAACATGGAAAAATAGATATGAATCTATTAAAACCTTTATTCCTATTAAATTCTATTAATCATCGATAATCATTTAAAATCAAATCTCTTACACCTTTACGTGAAATAACTATTAATCAGTTTAAGACGTTGAATCTTGGATTTCAGTGTGATATAACATAAGTCATTTCGCATGCTTGAGTAATTAAATGCCATTCATTATCATATCGCAACTTATACTTTTACCATTTACGATGTTACCCATAAATTATGCGAAATGGGATCTGCGCAAATCGCACATCGCAACTTTTATGTCATAAATGAATTTGCTTTTGGTTAAGTCATGCGAAATGCGAAGTGCACATTCAAGAAGTCAAGCGACTGCGCTTTATGGGACTTTAGAGTTTTATGTTTATTTCTTTGTTGGCTTGTCGGGTCCGCATAATCGCAACTTATGCCAAATTTCTTTATAAGTCTGATCATTTAAATGAGGTGCGATGTGATAAACAAATTATAACGACGATTGAAGCGTTTGCAAGTTTTTTAGATATAACTTCAGAAAAGGCTTAGCGCATTTCGCAACCCGCGTGACTTAATGGATTTCAAGTCTTTTTGGTTGTAAGTTATGCGGTTTGCGATGCACACTAAGGAATAAAGTGGAAAAGCACAAAGAAAACTTTATTTCCAATTTTTTTTGACTTAAAGCTAAAAATAAATAAAAATGAATTTCGTAATTATTTCTAAAGGGTCCCGATTTATTAAAATAAATGGGGGGTGTTGTATAGCACAACAATTGGCGATTCACTTGGGAGAACCAACTATCTCTGTCTAACTTTTTGAAAATTATAAAACTTTTTTGAAATAAAAATAATTGCAGGAATGAATTTCAAACAAATAATATCTTACTAAGCAATAAAATTTCTCTTGATTACAATTCATAAGAATCTTCCTTTTAAAGATATAAGTATGAGAATCTATATCAGTATTTACTCAATTCAAAAAGATAAAACAGGTGGCTCTTATAGATCAACTTTATAGATATTTACTCTTTTATCATAGGTAGAGCCTCTGTTCCAATAGGAAATTTAAGCTCTTGGCAGGGTTACCTTTTACCTAACAATGATTCATTGTCCCATCCAATGTTTCTTATAATTTCCAAAAATAAATTCTAACTTTATATAATTGATCTTTTTTTCCTTTTTTTGTATCATATTTTATTTTCTTAAAAGCCATTGTCTTGGCTGGGTAACCAAATAATGACAATGCCATTCATTAGTTGTAATTAAATTGATCAAGCTGGCTCTTGATGAGACCCCTTGTCCTCTTGATATAATTTCAAGTCATTACTCTGTTTTGGTAGGCAATATTGGTAATGTCAGTTCAACTATTTCCCTATGAACATGGTAAACAAGCTCGTGATCAGACTTATTATCTTTTAAGCTTTTCTAGTTATAATATTTTTTGAATTGGTTTCAAAAATTAATAAGTTTTACCAGATGGGGTGAATCATTGGTCCTTTTGAGGATTCTGGATGATAATGTTGAGTTTTAGATTGTTTATCTGTAAAAGAGTCTTTACTATGTTAAGGATTCTTTTCTTGACTGACAACAGAGTAATCATGCTATATAAGGACAAGGGTTCATCATAGAATAAATAATTTCAGTGAAATTTCACCTTTCAGTGAAAATAAAATCTATTTGTCTTTCAAATCTTTCGATTGTTTCCTTAACACTTCTTATTTCTATAAGCGATAAATAAAAAAGGATCATATGAGATTTTATTTTGAAAAGCCAAAAAGTATTTTTTCAAAATCTGCCCATTAATAGGCAAATAATCTCTTTTGCCTGATAGATTTTGCAATAAGAATGTTGATGGGTATATTTCTTCAATTCTTTGAATGGACCTAGCCAGAGTTTTTGAAACTTCGTGTGTTTACCTCGTTCCTCGTGCGCTTTGTCCCATTTCAATACCAAATCACCAATTTGATTTTTTTTTTGGAGTAACAGAAGTTGAATCAAATGAGGCTTTTACTATCTATTTATGATGTACATGAGTATGTTTAGCTTTTTATCTTTCTTCTTCTAACTTAATAATTTGACATTTTCTAAGTTGTAAATAAGAAGAAGGAGATTCATCAATAAATTGTACTAAGGAAAGAGAGGGAATAACTACATTGGTAGGAAGAACAACTTCTTTTCCATAAACAAGATTGAATGGAGAAGTACCAATAGAAGCTTTTTGAGTTATTCTGTTTTCCCAAAGAGAAACGATTAATGAATTATGCCAATTTCATTGGTTTTGATCAACAGTTCTTTTGATTATTATAATTAAGTTATTGTTCATGGATTCTGCTAAACCATTTCCTTGTGGGTAATAGTTCGCAGAATACTTAAGTTTAAAACCTCTTTTGATTGAAAATTCCATCATAGAAGTTCCTGAGAAGTAAGATGCATTATCAAACATTAAAGCAATAGGTAAGCCAAACCTAGTTATGATATATTGGTCGATGAAATCAATGATGTTCTCAGATTTGGCTACCTTTAATGGAATCGCTTCCACCCATTTAGTAAAGTAATCTGTAGTTGTGAGAATATATATATGTTGTTTGGAAGAGTTAGGAACAATCTCACTGATTATATCTAATCCCCATTGTTCAAATGGTTGTTTGATATTGACTGGATGTAATGGGAATGCTGGTTTCCTTTGTCTTCAAGATGCACTTTGACACACTTTTCATTTTCTTGCATATTCATGAGCATATTTGAAAAGTGTAGGCCAATAGTAACCTGCATGCAGGATTTTTTGTGTTGTCGTATTTCCTCCAAAATGTCCTCCAGCTGGTCCATCATGGAGTTCCTACAAGACTTTATTTGCTTCAGATTTTTCTAGGCATCTTAGTAGTACAAAATCAAAATTTATCCTAAAAAATATGTCATTGATTATTCATATTGCTTGGCCTTTAATATCAAAGCCCATTTTTTTTTTTTAACTGAGTTGGGTCAGATCATATCCATTTTTCAAATAGAATATGAGATTAGCGTATTGAGATTGTGCATCGTTGAGGCTTATCTCTAATATTTGCACATTGTTACCTGAATATTATTCTGATGATAGATGGGATGCTCCTGTAAGCATTCTGCAAAAACCTTGACCTCTAACAATTTTAGAGGGTATAATTGTTACACAGTAATTTGTCACTATCCCTACAATCCCCATCTAGCCCATTGGAGGGTCATTTCTATGACCAATAAGTAGCTTCATGCCTTGCAAATACTATCATTGCATCCCTTACCATGAGGACAACAATCCTTTTGTTGACCATTTCCTGAGCAGACCAATAAAAACAATTGTTTTTGCCTTGGTGCTAGTAGCCTGTTATGCCCTCCCGCCAATGAGGAAAATTAATATTGAGCCCATGCCAGTTGGCGCTCTGTCCCAGTTAAGCACCCGCGCCAATCTATTTATGGAATTTTTTTTAAAAAAAGAGGCGAATTTTCGATCACAACAGCTTCGTGGATGAGTCATAGGGAGTGGTTCGACTGAATAACCATGGCCTTCCGCTTTTGGACTCTTGTTTCCACCCTATGGGGAAACCTCCCAAGGGATAAGGCCTCCCTTCCACTATTGTAGGGATCCCAACCTCCTCAATATAGCCATCTTCCATTGATGTGCTAGCTGAATGGCTAAATGGTTGAACATGTTATAGTTGAACATATAGCTAAAAAAGTTAGCATAGAGAAGAAGCAATCATAGATTTGGGAGAACAATGCAGAGTGTGATTGTTTTTGTGTGTTGAGAACATAATGAGATCTTAGAACTTTGTTCATGAGGGTGTGACAAACGTGTTGGATACAGACCTACCAAAGGAGAGCCTCAACATCAAGGGTTGGTTGTAAAATCCCCTTGTCTTTATCATAATAAAATGCATATGATGTTTATCTTCCATTCTTGTTTACATTTATAATGAGATTTATATCATTCCTTGATCAGTTAGATAGGTTGTAATTGTTTTATGTTTGTCTTGGTGTTACGCTTGTCGTGTTGTCTTAACTATCTGTACAGGTAATCGAACGTTGATAGCAGCATGTATCGAGCAGGAGAAGAACGACGGATCAAGTAGCTTCGACGGAAGACGACAACATAGCATCAGAACGAGGTAGGTCATCTTCCTTGCTCTGAATTTCATTTACAATCTAGGAAGGTAGATGTTAGTATGTTCCCGTAGTTGCTAGACCAACCCTAGGGCTAGATGGATCACCTCTGTCCGCAGAAGGGATTTACCTGGACAACAATAATTTCTACATCATATTTTTGTAAAGAAGTAACCCCAGTTAGCCCTTTTCTCTCCTAATTCTCTTTGCATCAATAGTTGTCTCATTGCAGATATTGGAAATGTGATTTTGGTGTGAGTTTTTAGGAGAAATGGCCTGAAAGGTTTTATAGACTTAAAGACAACAAATTCTTGCTTTTAGGCAGATGAATAATTTAGTTCTGCACCTTGCAAATTGGAACTGAAAAATGATATTGGTGCTTCAATTTGTTGGTCATTAAGCTGCGTTAAAAGAACAACGTATGATGTATCTGATGAAAAAGTGTATAAAGTAAAAGGATTAAGAAAATTGGGGGTAGTCACGAATGGAGCATTGACAATGGATTATTTAATCAAATCAAATGCTTCTCTTTCATTATGTCCCCATTTAAAGACTGATTTTTTCTTAATCATGTTTTGTAATGGTAAAACTATTTGTGAAAATTCAGGGACAAACCTTTTAACAAAAATAATTTTCCCAAGAAACAACTGCATAGATTTCTTGTTATGAGGGAAATGAATTCTTTTAATATCTTCAATTCTTTTAGGATCAAGATAGATACCTCTTTTTGACACAATGAATCCTAAAAATTTTCCTTCATCTAATGCAAAAAATGATTTCTTTGGGTTTAATGAGATTCCATACCTTTTACAGCGCTCAAAGACTTGCTTTCGGTCCTTCACATGATTATTTACTTGTTTAGAAAAGGCTGTAATTTCATCTAAATAAATAACCACTGATTTATTTATGAGCCCCCTAAAAGCTATGTCCATAGCTCTCTGAAAAGTTGCACCTGCATTAATTAATCTAAATGGCATCTTTTGATAAGCGTAAGTTCCCCACTTAGTCCTGAACGTAGTTTTCAATCTGTCATCTAGATGTACGAGAATTTGGTTATATCTTGAAAATCTATTTAGAAAGGACATAAGTTCAGAACTGGCTACCGTCTGCAGTACTTGTTCCATGGTTGGCAATGGAAATTTTTTAGGTCCCTATATTACTAGTATATTCCCTTATTGTTGTTAGTGTAACCCCCTTATTGTTATTATTGTACCCATGTAACCCCATATTGTTATTATTGTGACCTTAAATTATTATTGTTAGGTCAGCTAGGATTACATTTTGGTCCCATGGACTCTATATATAGAAAGGAGGTTTTGTAAGTTGAATCATCTAAAAATTGTTCATTCATGTAATGTATTGGAGGTTTCCCCCTCGAAGTGGCTTATTTCTAAGGTGCTGATATCTCTTTTCTTCTCTTTTTGGAGCTAGTTTCACAACATTTGGTATCAGAGCTTTGAGATTCTAGGGTTTTGCTGCTCCAAACAGGTCATCGTGGCATTTTTGCTATAACTTTTTTTTCTACGAAGGTTCAGAATCTAAAATTTGTAGAGTGCGAAGCCAAAATCCTGAGGAACATCTTCGCAAAATTTCAGAGCTTGGTTCACAATATTTTCAGAGATATGATTTGTGCAAGGTAGGTCATTTTGCAGGCTCCTAAATTTAACCTAAACAGGTCATCGTGGTATTTTCGTAATAAATTTTTTTCTACGAAGGTTCAGAAGTTGAATTTTTTAGAGTGTAAAGCTGCAATCCCGAGGAACATTGTCGCAAATTTTCAGATATTGGTTCGTAATATTTTCGGAGATATGATCTGTGGAAGTTAAGGCTTTTTGAGGCTTCTGAATTTCATCTCAAAAAGGTGATCGCGGGAAAATATTCATAGATCTCTCTCTAAGAATCGGATTGGAATGCTGTAAAAAGTGGCCGCAAGTAAAAGGAATTTAGTTTTCATTCTATCAATTTCAGAGCCAAAGGAGGAAACAGTGACACATGGCAAGTCGTACAAGTTCGCTCTACTGAACTAGTCCAAAATTGGGTCATTGTGGGAGATTGGACACAACTTTTCCTTGAAGAATCCAAATCAGATCAGACCTATGGAATTTGAAAGAAGCTTCAGAGGGCTACTACGGGGCTGAATTTTAGATATTGAGGATTCACAATTATAGAGATAATTCAATTTCAATATCGAGCTCCTCAAAAGCAAGTAAAAGGTGTGTATTTTTTATTTTATATATATATATATATTTTCCCGAATTGCATAAGTCTTGTTTGAAGAATCAATTTGAATTGATTCCAAGGGCATATTGTAGAATAGATATCAATATTGGATTCTAAAATGGCCCTTAAAAAGAATTCAACACCCATTAAGCCTTTATGATGCTCTACTATGATCATGAAGACGAAGAATGGCAACATGAAATATCAAAATTACAAGAGTAAGTGCAACACATTTCACTCTCGCAAAGAGCAACAAAAAATGACATGGAAGTTTTGAAGAAAGGCGTGGAAACTAAGATGGATAGTTTGAAGAAAGGCGTGGAATCTAAGATGGGTGGTTTGAAGAATGGAATGGAATCTAAGATAGATGGCATGGAAGCTGACATGGAATCTAAGATGGATGACATGGAAGAGAAAATGGAAAACATGAAGAATGATGTTAAAGCAGACATTGAAGGTTTGACAAAGTTGATACAAGAAATGTTTCATAATGGTGAAAAGATAGTAGAGGAAACCCATGATGAGAACAATTTTGATGGAAATGATCCTGTAACATGGATACTACAGATGGAGCAATATTTTTATATCCATAATGTGCAAAACACACAAAAGGTACGCATTGCAACTTTACATTTAGAAAAAAATATATTTGTATGGTATCGATGGCTTTGCTCCCGTAAAAAAATTGTCACTTGGTCAATTTTTACGGAGGAAATGATAGCACATTATGAGGATACAAAGAGCAACACCTTCTTTAGCCAATTGATAA
The DNA here is from genome assembly GCA_034641835.2 of Pinus albicaulis. Lineage (NCBI taxonomy): Eukaryota > Viridiplantae > Streptophyta > Pinopsida > Pinales > Pinaceae > Pinus > Pinus albicaulis. Next base: position 985,414,602 of record CM076569.1, read on the forward strand.
ATCACAAACAAAAAGGTTTAATGGGGGAGCACATTGAGGACTTCCAAACATTGAATATAAGGGTGACTGATATTCTAGAGAAACACATGATTGATCTCTTCATAGGTACTTTAAAGGATAACATCCAACATGAAGTTCACATTTTGGAAACTGATTCATTGGAGAAGGCATTCAGGTTGGAAAGAAAAATTGAATGTAAAATTATGGCGACACGGAAGCCTACCACTCACTTCTATAAAGAGGGAAGTGTTGCTACTCCTAGATTTCCACAACCTACAAGGTTGACACCACAAAAATTGGAAGAAAAAAGAGCAAAAGGTCTTTGCTACAGTTGTGATAGCAAATACACTAAAGGTAATAAGTGTGTTGAGAAGAAATTATTTTACATAGGTTGTGAAGAGGAAGAAGAAAATGAACAAGAAGAGGATATACACCAGGAACCAACCCAAGAAGAGGAAGAAATGAGTCTGACCATATCGTGTAATACATTGGCAGGAATTACCACTCCTCAAACTCTCAAGATAGAAGGACATATCAAGAAGAAAAAGGTAATAGTGTTGATTGATTCAAGTAGTACCCATAATTTTATTCATTGTAAGGTAGCCAAGGAATTGAATTGTTTCCTATACCCAACACTAGAATGTCAAGTGATGGTTGCAAATGGAGGAACTCTAAATTGCTCTTGAAAATGCCATAATATCAAGGTAACCATGGGGTAATATGTATTGAATAGTCCAATGCTTTCCATTCCTATGGGAGGTGCTGATGTTGTACTAGGAGTACAATGGTTACAATCTTTGGGGACGATAGCCTTTAATTTTCAAGAACTTTTCTTGAATTTTTTTTTAGAAGGAAAGGAAGTCGTATTACGGGGTATTGCAGGGAAGCCGAGAAAGATAATAATATCTAATGTCATGAAAAAGCTTCTAAATAAAGAACAACGAGGCATAATTGCACAATTATGCTCACTAGAAGTTCCAACATCAAAATCATCTATTTCTGCAGATCTCCAAAAAGTCTTGGACAATCATTCCAAGGTTTTTGAAACTCCAAAAAGACTCCCACCTATTCGTGATCATGACCATGCTATTAATTTGATTCTAGGAAATGTTCCTCCAAACATCAGGCCTTATAGATATCCGTATGTCCAAAAGAGCGAAATTGAACGTATGACTGCAGAAATGTTAGAGGCGGGTATAATTCAACCTAGTCAAAGTTTTTTCTTTGCTCCTGTAGTATTGGTACACAAGAAGGATGGATCATGGCGCATGTGTCCAGATTATAGGGAGCTCAATAAGCTCACCATTAAAGATAAATTTCCCATTCTTGTGATTGATGAATTATTGGATGAATTACATGGAGCAATTTATTTTACCAAATTGGATCTTCATTCAGGGTATCATCAAATTAGAATGAAGACTGAAAATATTCCGAAAACAAAATTTCGAACTCATGAGGGTCATTATTAATTTTTGGTTATGCCTTTTGGCCTTACCAATGCACCTTCTACATTTCAAGGGTTGATGAATTCCATTTTCAAACCCTTCCTTAGAAAATTTTTGCTTGTATTTTTTGATGATATACTAATCTACAACAGGTCTTGGAAGGATCATGTTCAACATGTTGACAGGGTGCTGAAACTATTGCAGGAGAAACAATTATATGCAAAAACATCCAAATGTTTCTTTGGAGTACAAGAGGTGGAATATCTGGGTCATATTGTATCTCACGAGGGTGTTAAGGTAAACCCTAACAAAATTAAAGACATTAAGAAATGGAAAGTTCCCACAACCATAATGCAGTTGAGAGGATTTATCGGGTTAACACGGTATTATCGAAAGTTTGTTAAGAATTATTGGAGAATAGTAGCACCTCTAACAACATTATTGAAGAAAGATGAATTTTATGGACTCCTGAAGCAACTAAGGCCTTTGAACATCTTAAAGAGGCAATGTGCCTAGCACCAGTCTTAGCTACGCTAGACTTCACAAAAACCTTTATTGTGGATTGTGATGCCTTAGGAAATGGAATTGGTGCTGTTTTAATGCAAGAAGGAAGACCCATTGCTTTTGAAAGTCGTCCAATCAAAGGGAAGTATTTATAAAAACCTATTTATGAGAAAGAAATGTTAGCAATACTGCATGCACTAAAGAAATGGGGAACTTATCTAATGCGAAGACACTTCAAGGTGAAAAATGATCATGACAGTCTTAAACACTTTTTGGAACAAAGACTATCTTTAGAAGAGAAAAAAAAATGGGTCACAAAGATGTTGCGTTATGACTTTGAAATAATATACAAAAAAGGGAAGCTAAATGTTGTTTCAGATGCAGTCTTAAGAAAGAATGAAGAGGTGGAAGCATTGCTTTGTGCCATTTCTATTATCCAACCAGATTGGATAACCGAAGCAAGAGATGAATGGAAGAAGGATGAAGAAGTGTGGACACTCATTCAAAAGTTGCAGCAAGATCCTAGTACATCTGATACATTTAGTTGGAAAAATGATTCCTTACGGTACAAAGATCGCTTATATCTTTGTAAGAATTCCCAACTAAAACAAAAGATTCTTTTGGAATTGCACACTTCTCCTTTAGGAGGACACTCAGGATTTTTAAAAACTTACCACAGGGTGAAGAAAGAATTTTTTTGGGATGGCCTTAAATTTGATATTCAAAGGTTTGTGGCGGAATGTTTGGTTTGCCAGCAGAATAAAGTTGAGACAATTACGACCCTTGGACTTCTACAACCTTTATCCATTCCAAGTCAACGTTGGGAGGAGATTTCGATGGATTTTATCATAGGTTTACCTAAGTCCGAAGGAAAGAGTGTCATCATGGTGGTAGTTGATAGAATTACCAAGTATGCACACTTTTGTGCATTATCTCATCCATTTAAAGCAAGTATAGTTGCTACTACATTTATGGACACAATTCAAAAGCTACTTGGAAACCCAAGGGTTATTGTGAGCGACAGAGATCCCATTTTTACTGGAAATTTTTGGACGGAGTTATTTTCTTGTTTGGGTACTCAATTAGCTCATAGCTCATCTTATCATCCTCAATCTGATGGTCAAACTGAGATAGTAAATAAATGTTTGGAAGGATATCTTCGTTGTTTGTATCTGATAAACAAACACAATGGGTCAAGTGGTTACCTCTTGCTGAATGGTGGTATAACACTTCCTTCCATACTGCAGCAAAAATGACCCCATTTATGGCACTTTATGGATATCATCCACCATCCATCACATCATATTTAAGAGAAAATTTGAAGATTAAAGTAGTGGAAGATCACATCGAGCATCAACAAGAAGTTCTCCAACTCTTAAAGGACAACTTGAATTTGGCACAAAATCGAATGAAACAACAAGCAGATCAACATCGCAGCGAGAGAAGTTTTGATGTAGGAGACTGGGTATTTTTACGGCTACAACCATACAAACAAATGTCCCTCAAGCAAGCTAAGAAGGATGATAAATTATCGCCAAAGTACTATGGTCCTTACAAGGTGTTGCAAAAGATTGGTACTATGGCATACAAATTAGAGCTTCCTGCTTCTTCACGAGTGCATCCAATTTTCCATGTTTCATGCTTAAAGAAGGTTATAGGTGAAAATCTTCCAGTTCAAACAATATTGCCAGAACTTGATGAGGAAGGAAAAATCATATTGGAACCTGAAGCGATCACGGAAACAAGAACTCGACAGCTACGGAATCGATCAATTTCAGAGTATCTCATCAAGTGGAAGAACTTACCCACTGAAGATTCTACATGGGAGGATGAGAATTTTATACAAAAGCACCCAGAGCTACTCAAGCGTTGAGGACAACACTTTTTTTGAAGGAGAGGGAGATGTTAGGTCCCTATATTACTAGTATAGTCCCTTATTGTTGTTAGTGTAACCCCCTTATTGTTATTATTGTACCCTTGTAACCCCCATTTTGTTATTATTGTGCCCTTAAATTATTATTGTTAGGTCGGCTAGGATTACATTGTGGCCCACTAGGAGTACATTATGGCCCCATGGACTCCTATATATAGAAAGGAGGTTTTGTAATTTGAATCATCCAAGAATTGTTCATTCATGTAATGTATTGGAGGTTTCCCCCTTGAAGTGGCTTATTTCTAAGGCGTTGATATCTCTTTTCTTCTCTTTTTGGAGCTGGTTTCACAACAAAAGTTGTCCTATTCACATGCTTTGTTTAAATTTCTAAAATTAATACAAATTCTAATATTTCAATTCTTATTCCTGACAGGTACCAAATTTGATAACCCATTTAGAATGCCTAACTGGAAAGATGAGTTTTTCCTTCAGGAGTTTGTTCAGTTCTATTTTGATTTGATTTTCCAGATTTTGATTAATGTTCCTCAATTTCTGCTGTATAGGTTTTTCTTCTGAGATCATAGGAATTGTGTGTTGAATCACACAGGTGTCATATGCTTTAAGATCAGTGTAATCCTAAGCAAATACACTTTTGTACTTTCTAAATAATTTGATGAATGATAATCTTTCTTCGGAAGATAGACCAAGACCTAGATTGACATTTTGAGATTTTTTGTCAATTCCTATATTTACTAACTCAAATCTTAAGGTAGAGCTTTGTGTTTTTGAGTTAGTAACTCTTTTAAACCTATCTTTTACATCATATAGGTATTCTAGCGTGACAACAGACTTAGGAATAAGATTTTCATCTTGTTCTTTCTTAATCTGAATGCCATGTTCATTTTCATCCAAAATTTGACTATCATAAGATCCTTCAAATGTTAAGAAATCTATGATATTTTAATCACTATTGAATACTCTACAATTGGTAATATTATCAGGAATAGAGGGTCTAAAAATTAATTCAACTGAAAATCTATCGGAACTAAACTCTTGGGATGGAATTAACTTTAATGCTACATTAGCGAGTAGATCTGCACTAGAATTCTGCATTCTAGGTACAAAAGAAATATTAAAGGCTAGGAAATGAATGGTTAATTATTGGACTAATGATTAATAATTCTTTAAATGTCCAGAATTACAATGAATGGTATCTCTTACCTGTCTAACAATTATTTCTGAATCTCCTCGGACTTTCAGATATTTGATAGTAAGATCAATGGCTTTGTTCAAACCTTGGACTAATGCTTCGTATTTAGCTATATTGTTTGTACAATTGAATTCTAATCTGCAGGCTAACATGGTTTTTTATCCTTTTGGTTTTATTAAAATAAAGCCAACGCCTTCACCATCTTCAGATTTAGAACCGTCAAAATAAAGTGTCCAAAATAAATAATTAACTAGTGCTTTATCTACAAGATTTATACATTTGGAACTATCTGTCTAGGAAGAATTCTCAATCTGAGAAACAACTGCATTATCAAAGAAAGGTGATGGTTGAGCATTGAAATTTCCCAAAAACGACCGCACTGAGTAGTTTCCAATAATGTTATTATTGAATGCTACTGGCTCATTTACTCCTTCAAGATCGGTCACTGTATGCTCCATGAAATTTTCACGGTCTACCCGAATTTGTTTTGTATTTCCATTATATGGTAGCCACATATGTGATCAATCCGTTGAAAAATATCCATGATTTTTTTAGACCAGTCTCCGCTTAAAAGTAAGCCGTAAAACTCACGAATATCAACCACCAGTATATTAATTATTTGAGTAACCTTTGGATTTGATGACAATTTGATGGAAACAAAATTTATTTCTCCTACCACCTCTACTCTGGTTCTATCAAGGTGTACTATATGTACATGAGAACTCTGAGGAGTTATGTTCAACTTAGCACAGACTGATTTTGGCATTATATTAGAGGAAGCCCCTGAGTCTATCAAACAATTATGAACGTTTTTATTATAGATATCATAAGTTAATAGAAATGGAGGAGTATGAGAGATGGATCGATCACCTATGATAACTAAGTCCACGACATCTATTTTAGTTGAAGGAGAAGGTGGCTTACCCATTTCATTAGCATCTTGTACTATTACTGGAGAAAGTAAGGTTGAAGCAAGAACCACATTTAAGTCTCTAAGTAAGATTTTCTGTTGCTGCTTTAATTTAGTAAGCTCGTGAATTGAAATGCTGGCCCTGGTTTTCTTCATATCTTCAACTACATTATACTCAATAGTGTCTGAGACTACCATTGTATTAGATGTAGGTGGAGTATATGAAGTAACGAGACTTGTTTGTGTAGCCTTTGAAGTAGGCTTTTTGCTTACTGTTTTATCCTTAGCAGGCGTTGAAATCTTTTGCTGTTGATTGGTTGCATTGCTTCAGTAGTCTTTTGTTGTCTAAACTTAAGAAAAATGGTTAATTAATGAATATTAATTGAGAAAGGCGCGAATCATCTAGAAACTCACATAGATCGACTAGGAGATAATATTAGCCCTTGATTAAGTTTTAATCTTGGTTCTTGGAGTCACAAAAAAATATTATAAGAAGTTGATGGGTAGATGGAGAACACACACTTGAGATCGATTTTCCTTTGGCAATTCGATTTTCCAAATAGCAGCAACAATTTTCGGAAGAGTTCGAGCTAGAGTGGGGAAGTAGAGACAGAGAAGGAAAGAGATAGTGATCAGGAGGAAGATTTTATAGTTCCTGAGAGTACATTGTAGAGCGGGTGCGCAAGGGTTACGTAGAGGACTCCAAGAGGCAGTTAAATTTGCAGATTCAAGAAGTCGTTTCAGAGTTCCAGAGGCAGGAAAATTTCACAGAGGTTGGGAGAAACGTTTCCAAGGTTAGTAGTAGGTTAAGGAGGAAGTTTAGTGTGAGATCCAAGACATACAGATTTGTGTTTGCAAAGAGGGTGACATAGGGAAAGTCATGGAGAGAGGCCAGTGTTCAGTGCCATATTTCTTGTGGGGTGAGGAAAATTCCTCTCTAGATTTTTGCCAGTATTTTCTTTGTAGGATTGCCAGTCTTTGACATCCATATTGTACTAAGATTATTTAACTACTTCTTAATAATAAAAATTTTCAACTGTTGCATCGATTTTCCGAAGTTGGGTTTTTCCAGGGACTTTTGTACAAAAATAACTATGTCATATTTTTTATGTGTGTGTGCTAGTATTTTCTCATATTCCAGTTTATCTACTGCAGAATTTAATTTGTGAAGATTATAGTGTGATTAATTCGTTGTTTTCATATCAATAAAATGATAATTAATTTTCAGTTAGAAGAATAAATTCTAGTTGTTGCCATAGGATTTTAGTGGTGAAATTTTAACATGGTATCATAACATATTGATGGACAAGAAAATCAGAGGTAGAAGATAAAAAAAATTGCTATTCAGAGGGAGCAACAGGCTGAATTTTTCAGAGTCCGCATGAGTGTAGGAATGCGAGAGTGTAGGAACACAAGTACAATCAAAGGAGTGTAGACTCAATATTTTCACAGAGAATATTTTTTATTTGGGCACAAACGTTTTTGCAGCAATTTTCTAGAGCATAATTTATGCCGGGTGGAAGACAAAGTGCACACATAGAAGGAGATTTATCTCAGAGGGTTTCTAGCTTTAGAAATCCAAAATTTCCAGTTCCAGCAAGCTTTTTGGTTTAGTAAAAATAGCCAATTCAGTTGTTGAGATTGCAGATCATGTGTGAGTTCCCAAAAAAAGAAATTTGGAAGGCTGAGTGAGTAATCTCAGTAAGCAGCCGAAGGCAATACACTAGTAGGATAAGGACATCTGGAGGCAAAACAAGAGTATATATGCGAATTCCACAAGGAGTGCGAGTAGCAGCAATAGAGCCGCAAGGAAGAGAGGGAGATTATTGATTTATTTCCCATTTTTTGAGTTTCACATATTTTGCAACTTTATAGAAATGGTCGTATGATATTGCCAGAATAATTCATACGAGATTGCTAGAATCAGGCGTGCAAGTTAGCCAGAAATAAAATCTGGGTAGAAGATCGACTTCTTGTTACCGAAGTTAGGCGTTAGAGGAAGTGTGAGTTGCAAAGCGAAGAAGAGTCCCAACCAAGGACAAGGATCTAAAGGAGATAATGGGGCACCAAATCCAGGTGGAGGAGGATCTTGATACCTTAGTGTGTCAGGATGTGTTAGTGTCAGTCTTTGCAACCTGTCACCCGGGATCAACATGAGCTCTTACTATGTCTGGTTTTGTTAGATGTTTTGCACATGAATGTTCAGCACAAAACATGTCACAAGTGTTTCCATCAGAAGAAGCTCAGAAAAATATTTCCAACGATATATCACACTCCTGTAACTGGCTCCCGGATTAGAATATATGATCAAAATGAATGAGTGATTCTTGGTTATGCATGTTTTGAGGTCAGTTGCTGCACACAATGACAAGTTTAGTAAAAAATCAGTTTGTGAAATAATGGTAAGGCATTTTTCAAAAGTGAAAGAAGTTTTTGTTAATAACATACCAAATAACAAAAACCTCCTTCATTTTATGCAACTATGTGGGAGATATACAATGATATTTGGAGCCTACATTAAAACAAAGCAAAATTTTCATATTTTTTACTGTTTTAGTCATTTTAGTGCAGAGCCATTTTACAGCAGATGGAAAGCAATTTTAAAAAACCCAAGGAGGTTTTTGTTAACCACGAGCCATATAAAAAAAACCTCTTTAAATTTATTCAAAGGTGTCACGAATTGGGATATGTGACTAGATCTTTACAGCTCATTTTCACAGATTTAAATTTTTAATGATTTTCTGTTTTAGAGATGATTTTGTGGAATAGATTGCGAGCAATGGGAAACACATTTTCCAAAGTTGAGAGAGGTGTTTCTCCAACATGACCTTATATACAAAAACCTCTTTCATTTTTGTAACAGGTTCTATGGTTTGGGAGATACGAGTTCATCTTAAACACCTATTTTCAGAAATTCGGCCCAAGTTTAATGTAACTGATTCTATTTTTAAAAAAGTGGTTGAGCCCAATTCCCTTAGTACAAGGATGAGAAAATGTATATATTTTATGAATTTCATAGTGTAGAGGTTGGATTTTTTCATCAGAGTGAGGCTGCTATTGGAATTGTAAAGTTTCCCTTGAATATTATTTTAATAAAGCTTTTTTCTGCTCTTTAAATTTGGGATTCATCACGGTGTTTAATGTGTAGCATGTTTTTGTTGTAAATTCATTTCCATGCTTTGTTTTTTCTGCTAATTTGTTTACAAAATTCTCTAAGGGAAGTGTTAGGAATCCATCTATGCACGATGCTCCTCTCATAATGATTATGTTGTTTGATGTAGTGGTTATCTTTTCAAAATCCATCCTTTGTTAGATGCTCTGTTGAGTAACCCAGTGCTTCTATTTCTTCTAAAGTTGTCATTGTAGATCCATCCCCTAATTGATGCCTACAGGGCAGCAATATTTTCCCTATTTTTTTCTCTCATTACACCTTTAATTTGGCTGTACATTGTGCTTACTTTGCCCCAAGTTTGTCGGCTGAAACTAGCCCCAATTTCATAGCCCAATAGTCCCTTCTCTTGCTGTTTTCAACCCACAATTTTTAATCAAATCCTTTCACCTATATACCTAGCCTAAAATTAGCTTCTATTTCAGTCATCTCAAACCCTATTGAATTACTTTTCGCTGAGATTGACCTGGAGAGAACCCTCTCCTGTTCTGGTAGGGCTAGCTACCAGACTGAGCGTGGTTTGGTGTTATCCTGTCTCTGCCTTCATTCATCCTGAGGTAGATTTAGGCTTATAACATAGTGGCGACCATACTGGGGAAGAAATGGTTTGCTTGTTAGTGTTATTTGATTTATAAGCTATAGACGGAGCCTGAAGTTATGCCAGGTAGCCTTTGAAACGCTCTTGCTATGCATCAGCGAAGTAGATAAACGTTGCTTCAGTCAATCTCCGGTCTAGTTTGTAAATGTAATATATGACTTGTAAATTGCCCCAGTACATGTATCAAGTTCAGATCTAATTGTTGATTGTGGACAATGATCAGACATATGAAGGCTAAAACATTCACCCGGCTACTCCAATTCAATCCAGAGATTCCAGTGCTCACTGATCCATTCATGCACTAAAATAAAATGGTAGGGTATGTGGCAGACCCTGCGCTTTGTGAAGTTTTAAAAGAAGTTAGAGATCATTTAGTGGATATTGAAATTGATTAAGTATTTTTCATTGTCGTGCTTCAAGTTTTGAGATCTCCGAAGTTTCCTGCTAAAGCTAAAACTGGTTTCTTTGAGTTAGTTGTTGAAAAATTTGAGAAGGAGATTCAACATTTAAATGATCAGATCCAATCATATGAATTCCGAGATCCCAAAAAGTTCTTGGAAACTCTCCCTCCTTCAAAACAAGAAACAATAGAGCTGCCTGTGGATATTTGCATTGATAGTTTGCAGCTGGAAGCATGTATTGTTTAGTTGGGGCAGCAAACAGAGTCTGGTTTTTGCGATCATATAGCAACATACATGGAAATTTTTTTCAGTTTGAATGATATATCGAATTGTCTTTTACATAACCAGACTCGTTATGTGCATGTATGGCTGTCAGCATTTACATTTGTGTCCTGGTTGAAGCACTTTCAAGCAACATCCTTGTCACAGTTACTTGATTGGTTGATCTGGCATTACAACGTTGCTTCATATATTTGTTTTTCAGCAAAGTAGGGTATATTTGTAAATAAATAAGCTTCCAAAGGCAACATTTCAGTTTCCGGTATTTGTTTATGTACAGGTTGCAATATATATATGTTTTTGGATTGGTATAAGTTGTTTTGGGTTTGCAGTTTTTGACTCCATTACCTAATGGATGAAAACACTTGTCTGATCTCCCAAAGATCTAATGTTCTTGGCACCTCCAAGGAGCTACCATCCCCATTGGAGCCAATGTTAGTGTCAGTCTTTGCAACCTGTCACCCGAGATCAACATGAGCTCTTACTATGTCTGGTTTTGTTAGATGTTTTGCACATGAATGTTCAACACAAAACATGTCACAAGTGTTTCCATCAGAAGAAGCTCAGAAAAATATTTCTAACGGTATATCACACTCCCGTAACTGGCTCCCGGATTAGAAGATATGAACATAATGAATGAGTGATTCTTGGTTATGCATGTTTTGAGGTCAGTTGCTGCACACAATGACAAGTTTAGTACAAAATCAGTTTGTGAAATAATGGTAAGGCATTTTTCAAAAGTGAAAGAGGTTTTTGTTCATAACATACAAAATAACAAAAACCTCCTTCAGTTTATGCACAGGTGCAACTATGTGGGAGATATACAATGATATTTGGAGCCTACATTAAAACAAAGCAAAATTTTCATATTTTTTACTGTTTTAGTCATTTTAGTGCAGAGCCATTTTACAGCATATGGAAAGTAATTTTGAAAAACCCAAGGAGGATTTTGTTAAACACTATCCATATAACAAAAACCTCTTTCAGTTTCTTCAAAGGTGTCACGAATTGGGATATGTGACTAGATATTTACAGCTCATTTTCATAGATTTAAATTTTTAATGATTTTCTGTTTTAGAGATGATTTTTTGGAACATATTGTGAGCAATGGGAAACACATTTTCCAAATTTGAGAGAGGTTTTTCTCCAAAATTACCTTATCTACAAAAACTCTTTCAGTTTTGTAACAGATTCTATGGTTTGGGAGATACGAGTTCATCTTAAACACCTATTTTCAGAAATTCGGCCCAAGTTTAATGTAACTGATTCTATTTTTTTTAAAATGGTTGAGCCCAATTCCCTTAGTACAAGGATGAAAAAATGTATATATTTTATGAATTTCATAGTGTAGAGGTTGGATTTTTGCAGCAGAGTGAGGCTGCTATTGGAATTGTAAAGTTTCCCTTGAATATTATTTTAATAAAGCTTTTTTTCTGGTCTTTAAATTTGGGATTCATCACGGTGTTTAATGTGTAGCATGTTTTTGTTGTAAATTCATTTCCATGCTTTGTTTTTTCTGCTAATTTGTTTACAAAATTCTCTAAGGGAAGTGTTAGGAATCCATCTATGCACGATGGTCCTCTAAAGTGGGCGGATCTCTATCTCGTAATGAATAGGCCATCTTCGGATCGAAACCATCCGGGAATTTTAACAAAGCTGATTTCTTAGAAGGCCTCAAGTCATCAGGAATTGCATTATAAACCGCATTAAATCTGATAACATAGTCTTGGACGGACTCACCCAGATTGTGCAGCTGAGTATGAAGCTCTGATTGCTGGCCTAAAGATTCTTAGAAAGCTGAATGCTAAGAGAATTGCAGTCTATGGCGACTTCGAATTGGTGATTAAGCAGGTAAAGGGTGAATATCAAACGAAACATCTCCGGATGCGGGCTTACCGGAACGCTGTCCTTGATATTTTGAAGCAGTTTTCAGATTATACCTTGACTTGTATCCCTCACATTCAAAATGGAATTGCAGATGCGCTTGCTAAGGCAGCAAGTAACTTGAAGATCCCAATGAATTCAAGTAATAAGTTCGAAATCCATGTGAAGCACCGTCCTACCGTCCCGGATAATTAAAGATGTTGGCAAGTTTTCCAAGATGATGATGAGATTAATGACTTTCTGCAAAGTAAAGGTAAGTTCAAAGATACCTTAATCGATGTAGAATATGATAATGGTGATGATGTTCAAGTAAATCAAATGGAAGTGTTACAGCTGAAAGATAACATTATTCCTAAAGGTTTGATACCTTTAGAAGAGCTCTTCAATCAGGATGATGTGGCTAAGAAACCAACCTTACGACCGAGTGAAAAAGGAGTAGAGGATGTAAATATTGGGACACCTGAAGAACCCAGAATGGTGAAGTTATCCAAATCATTGCCACCGGAGGTAAAAGCCAAATATGTGAGTTTGTTGTCTTCATTTGCTGATGCTTTCGCTTGAGATTACTCAGATTTAAAGACGTATGACACCAATATAATCCAACATACTATCCCTATCAAGCCTAATCAAAAACCTTTCAGACAAAAGCTAAGAAGAATCAATCCGAAGCTACTGCCATCGATTGAGAAGGAGGTAAACAGGTTGTATAAAGTAGGAATCATTGTTCCCATTATATTTTCTGATTGGATTTCCAATTTAGTGCCAGTGCGGAAAAAGACAGGTGAGATTCGGTTGTGTATTGATTTTCGAAATTTGAACAAGGTGTCATTGAAGGACAATTATCCATTTCCTAAGATGGATCATATATTGCAGTGAGTAGTGGGTGCATCTCGGATGTCACTACTTGACGGTTATTCTGGATATAACCAAATTTTGGTTCATGAGGACGACTGTGACAAAACAGCGTTCACCACTCCGTGGGGGACATTCCACTATGCCAAGATGCCATTTGGTTTGAAGAATGCTGGTGGAACTTTCCAGCGGGCGATGGACATGGCTTTTGCGAATGAAAAATATGTTTTCCTTGTTATATACCTTGATGATTTGACGGTTTTTTCCAATTCCAATGAAGAGCATATGTATCACTTGAAAGTTGTTTTTCAAAAGTGCAGAAAATATGGTGTCTCACTTAATCCTAAAAAGAGATTGTTCGCTATGGATGAAGGTAAATTAATTGGTCACATTATTTCCAAAGATGGCATTCGTATTGATCCAGCACGTGTTGAAGCAATTCAACAAATTGACCCTCCCAGGAATAAGAAGGAGATTCAGTCTTTTAATGGTAAGATGAAATTTTTACGCCGTTTTGTCCCTAACCTTGCTGAACATTTAAGAGAAATAAAAAATATGCTGAAAAAGGACATCCAAGTGAAGTGGACTGAAGATGCGGTAAAGTCCTTTAATTTGGTGAAGTTGGCACTATCTTCAGCTCTGGTGTTAATCAACCCGGATTACACCCAAGATTTTTTTTCTTTTTTTCCTTTGCTTCAGAGCACACCATGGCAGCTGTGTTAATGCATAAAAGAGATGGACATGAGAAGCCCATAGCGTTTTTAAGTTGAACTATTAGAGACGCAGCCTTGAAATACAAAATCATTGAGAAACAAGCTCTGGCACTGGTAAAGGCATTGAAGGATTTCCGGGTATACATTTTGCATTCCCATATTTTAGCTTATGTTCCTAACGTTGTCGTGAAATATGTTTTAGTACAGACTAATCCGGAAGGAAGACGTGGTAAGTGGATCACAGCTTTGCTGGAATATGATGTGGAAATAAGGCCCACGAAGCTTATCAAGGGACAGGGGCTGGCGAAGCTTATGGCTGAATCGAATTTGCATGCGCTAGACATAAATTTGATTGCTGCTATGTCTGATGAGGATGAGGAGAATTCGCCACTTCAGGTATCGGAAATTTTTGTTGCTTCCCCATGGTATTCAGATATCGTGTATGTTTTTCAAAATTTGTCATCACCGCCTGGCATGACTAGAAACAAAGGTAGAACTTTGAAACTGAAGGCTGCAAAATTTTGTATTTTGAATTCTGCACTTTATTGGAAAGATCCAGGTGGTGTGTTATTGAATTGTTTGGTGGAGGAAGAAGCGAAGAAGGTAATGGAGGATTTCCACAAAGGAGATTGCGGCGGTCATCATTCTTGGAAAACAACTGCCAATAAGATTTTGAGAGCAGGGTAATATTGGCCGACATTGTTTGCTGATGTATATAAAACAGTCAAAGGCTGCCATGAGTGCCAGATTTTCGAAGGAAGACAGAAATTACAGCCATTGCCACTCAAGCCTATTGAGGTAAGCGCCCCCTTCCAGCAGTGGGGTTTCGATTTCATTGGGGAAATACATCCTCCTTCCTCAGGACAGCATAGATGGATTCTAAAAGCCACCGATTACTTTACGAAATGGATCGAAGCAGTTCCCACAAGACACCGATTCGGTAATTATTTCTTTCCTTGAGAACAACATTTGTCTCGTTTTGGTTGCCCGAGTAAATTGATCACTGATAATGCAACGGCTTTTAAATCAAGAAATATGATTGAGTTTTGTGCGAAGTATAAAATCATTTTGGGGCATTCAACCGCTTATCATCCTCAAGGTAACAGTTTGGTGGAATCTTCCAATAAGTCTCTAGTCAATATCATTAAAAAGTTGCTGGACATAAATAAGAAGAGTTGGCATAAGAAGCTGGTAAATGCGCTATGGGCTGATCGGGTAAGTCAAAAGAAGTCCATTGGTATGTCTCCCTTCGAGTTAGTTTATGGAGTAGATACAGTCTTTCCTACCTCACTTGCTGTTCCGGTGGTCAAGCTTCTTTAGGACGCTGGTAGTGAAGAAATCCATATGCAGAGAAGGATAAATCAGATGATTCATTTGCAGCAAACAAGAGAAGAGGTCTTCCAGAACACATTTAAGTTGCAGGAGAGAATAAAAAATATCTATGACAGGAAAGCGAAGGCGGATAAATTCCAGTTGGAGGAAGTGGTACTGAAGTGGGATGCTAGGAATGAGGACAAAGGTAAACACGGTAAGTTTGAAAACCTCTGGAAAGGTCCATTCAAGATTGCAGCATATCGAGGTCAGAACGCCTTTCTTTTGAAGGAGATGAATGGTGAAGACTTTCCAGGAGGGCCGGTCAATGGTCGGCTGCTCAAGCGGTACCATTTCTAAGATGTTTTCTGCTGATCACATTGTCATTGTACATATCATGTATTTCAATTTCATTGTAAGTGTGCACTGTAGTCTTTTCTTCAGTCTGGGGCCCGAAGTGAAGGCTATAATTATGAAGAAAGATTTCAGTTTTGGTTTGATTCTGTTTAGTCGATCTGGTTCAGTCATTTCTATTTTTAAAGTTGAGTCAGTTTAAGTTAAAGTTTCAGTCAAATAAATTCAGTCAAAAGTCTTGAGTTGTTTTGTCAAAATAATGGACTCCATAGCCCAATGGACGAAGGCACTGGTCTGCTCTCCCAAGGATCTGCCGTTCTTGGCACCTCCAAGGAGCTACCATCCCCATTGGAGCCAATTTTAGAGTCGGTCTTTACATCCCTCCGTCAGAGATCATTTCTCCTATTGCACTTCATTGTTTAGGTGTCTCAATCCGCTCATTCATCTGCATTCCGTTAGGGGCATGCCATTGTCTGACGGAAGGGTTTTGCTCTCTCATTTTCCCTCATGCTTGTACCTTCTGGGTTGGTCAAAATTTCTCAAAATTCATCAAAGTTCAGTTCATGTCATTTATAGTCATAGAGGGTTATTTTGGCTAAAAAGAGTATTTTAGTTTCTAGGTCTAGGGTGTGGTCTTCCGAAATGTTAAATAATGCCCGCAGGCCATGAGGATGTTTTCAACAAGTGTCATTTCAGGATTTACATCGTCAAATATGCTCGAGGATGTTTCTTCTTCAAAACTCTGTTTTGAAGAAGAAATTGTCAAAATTGTTTTTGTAATAAATATGTATTTTTCTGCCATGAAGTTCTTCACATGCAGACTTTGGTCATCCTTTGCCAAGGTTCAATAAAAACATCCCTGCAAAAAAATCAACCAATTTCATCATTCAAAGCTCAGAAAGTCAGTGAGGAAACAAAAGACAAATTTGTATTACATGAAAAAGTGCCAAAGTCAAAAACATTACAAAATGGGTTTTGAAGAAGCAAAAATTAAAACCATGTCTATATGAGATATTTCTCAAAGCCATTCATTAATTTGCATCAAGAGTAATTGAGAAAATCCAAGAGAAAGTCGAGTTTGAAGTTTGGAGGGACGAAACTGTGTTTTAGAAGGGCCAACTGTGTGTTTGAAGACAGTGCGACGCATTGGGATAGAGTGCAGCGCACCCACAAAGCGCGGCACATAGAGCCGAAATACACCATGTTATTTTCTTATGGCGCAGCGCACCCACTGAGCGCGGCGCATTGGGCTTGCGCATAACGCACAGGCTCGATAGTCTTAAAAATCATCATTATTGCTCCAAATTCAAAACGATTTCAAACTTGTTTGCTCCAAGTAAGTGTGTGATGCTTGCCCCTGCTGTTAGATCTTATTTGATGATGTTTGGAGGGAATATTTGAAAGTTTAAAGTTTGAAAATATAAACCCTATATTTATATCAAAATCTGCTCCTTTGGGTTTTGGAAATTGGTGTTTTGAAATTGCAATTTGGATGCCAAATGTCCTTTCCCACTACTGATCCTTTCCCTTTTATAATTCTACCATTATAGTTAATCCCTTATGCCCTAACCTCCCAAACTACTCATATCCCTTGATTCCCATTTACTAAACCCTACCACTCCTATCTCTTTCCCTTTCCCATATTATTTGCAAAGAGTTTCCAAACCCTTAATCCCCATACAATCAAGTGATTATTTTCACATGATAAATTTCATTTGACAGTCCTTTTTCCCACTGTATTATTTCTCACAGCACCTCATTTCATATGTGGCACATGTGGCATTAAAGCATATACCAAAATATTGTTTTCACCATACATATATCAGCACTTATTTGTCAAACACCTTGTTTTTAGTAGCATGTCAGAGACAAATTCATCATATGAGCAAGACAGTGATTCAACCGCAGAGCTAAATGTACCGAAGAGGTCTCATAAAAGTGGCAGGCACGTCAGGGAGGAGCCTACTTCTTTGGTTCAATTGCAGGCCTGCCCGCTTGCAATGACATGCTTTCAGCAACATTCATGTTTTCGGTATTGTGAGATGATATCTCAGATTCAACACCATCCAGAGTTGGTTCGCTTATTTGTCCTACATTTGCGTGATGGTCATGTAAATCTTGCTGGAGTGAAATTCACCTTGACACCAGAGACTATTTCTGAGGCGACTGGGATACCGAACATTGGTGAGGAGTGGAATAAGAGACAACAGCTGGATAGAGCATATTATGAACCTTACATCAGGCCTGGATATTTGAGGCAGTTGAGCAGGGTATTTCCGTTCCAGTTTATGAAGGAGTCCTATGCGCCATTAATGAAACTCATCATTAGATACTTCAGCTGCAAGGGTAGATTCTCGCGCCTTTATGCATATCATATCAGACTTTTAATGCATTTCACGAGAGTGCGACTGATGAATATTCCATACTTCATGTGCCGAAACATAGAGCGGATGACTACCCTTGTGCAGAAGAAGACTCCAGAGCAGCAACATAACATCATTTATCATTATGCGCTCATTAAAATCATTATAGTACATCAGCTTGGATTGCAGGGCATCACATGGGATGAGTTCATTTCCCGTGACTTATTTGCAGCCCCCCAGCCTCCTCCCAAGATTGTTCATGATGAGGCAGAGCCTTCACACCAGTTTGAGGTTCCTGAGACTGAGCCTGTCAGTGCTCCAGTGTGTGTGACATATCAGAGAGGCCACAGAGCCTTATTCGCAGCAGCACGACGAGTACTATCTCCACCAGGGGTGGAAGGGGTCTCGTTACCTTCATCAGCAGCGCGAGTACTATCTCCACTTGGAATGGAAGGGGTCTCGCCTTCTACATCAGCACAGGTACAAGACAGAGGCAAGAATCCTATGCACGATGAGGGCCCCTCGGGAGGCCAAGATACTGATTTTATATTGATCGATGTTGATTCGAGCTCTCCTAGTTCAAAGCTGAAATAAATCATCCAGGAAAAAAAATCTGAGATTGACACTTTGACCGTGAAGTTGCAGAGAGCTCAGTGGGTTATAAATTATTTGGAGCAGCGGAATAAACAACTAGAGGATCAACAGACACTCATAGAGTTGCGGCAAATCCGTGAAGACCGTGAATTGGCCCGAAAGAGACCAGGTGACATGACACAATTTGAGCGAGAGACTTGCCTTACGAGCGTCAACATTCATCTGGAGAAGCTCTTGGCGAAGGCCAATAGGGACAAATACATGCTCAGACATATGAAAAACCACTATTGGGCCCGCACACACGTTTGCAGAGCGAAAATGAAGATCCTGAAAGCAAGGCTGAGAAAAGCAATGAAATGTCGGAAAAGGCCTGATCCACTCCGAATCTTGGCCGAAGCTTCCTTAGCTGAGCACGAGACATGATGGGAGATCTTCACTCCAAATTTCAGCAAATTTGGAGAAGATTTTGTCATTTTTTAAAATTTTGGTTGCAAAACAGGTTTTTCCGCCCGACGCGTCGCGCCACCCGACGCGCGCTTATGATTGGAACATCTTCTGGAGGAAAAATTTGCATTTTTGGGTTTTTCATGATATAATATGTATGTTCAGGAATGGTCGAAGCATTTCATCAAATTCTTGGCTGCCTAAAGTGCCAAAAACACTCCAAAAATGGCCTTTCTGCCACTTTTTGCACCAGCAGGAACCAGTCTTGGGAGATTGAATTTTTTGAGAGGAAAATGACATCAAAATTGAAAAATTCCACTTGGGTTGGATAGAAGACATCCAGGGCTTTCCAACGAGCTATCATGAGCTCGATTTGGACTTCGGGAAGTGCCCCAAAAACATGCTCAAAGTGGCGCGACGCATTGAGTTTTTGAGCGCGGAGCATAGAGAAATTTTGCCTCATTTTCACTCTTCAGCTCAGAAATTCGCCTAGTTTTGACTAGTTTTAATTTTTCATGTGATGATTGACCTACCATGATGTAATTTGATGACTATGATGTAAATTTGGCATGTTTTTACTTGTTCTAGAGGATTCATTCACCAAAAAGTGAAAATTAAGTGAATGGATCAGTTTCCTAGCATATAGAGGCAAGTTGTTTGGCTGCCTAGATTTTAGCTGCATGTTTAGAATTGGTTGAAACAAATCCTAGAAGGATGAGCTCGACCCCTAGAGGCATGGGAAGGGGTTAGGATAGTCTATATATTGTATTTTCTGAGACATTTTCAGGGTTGGATACTTGGGAAAAGTTTGGCACCTCATTGTACATCCATTTTCAGTTTTGGCAAAGGAAAGACCAGAGTTTTGCAGCACTTGTTGGGATCCTTGTGGCTTCTAAGTTTTGATGATGTTATTATCATGTTATTGTAAGTTTAATTGATGTTATATGTATGCAATTTCCCTTCTCTATGATTCTGAATTAAACAAATGAGTAATTGAGGTAGAATTCATTAGTTTGCTGGTGCTCTGCCTTAAACTTTTGTTTAGTTTTATATGTTTTTCGTCAGTTTGAAGAGGATCCTTGCACTCTCTTGTCCTCTTCAGCTTCTCAGTAGTATTTTCTATCCATTCATTTGATCTAAGACATCAAATTCATTGCCTACCCTGCCCCAACTTGAACTCTGCAAGAATTTGGCCTCATCCCCAAGCCCAAAAATTGTTTTTTCTCTTTTTCCAAAAAAACCCCCTAAAAATCAAAATCAAACCCTCCTATTTGTTTATCTAGCCTAATATCAGCTTTTGTTATCGTCATCTCAAGCCCCTTTGAATATTTTCATTGAGATTGACCCGGAGAGAGCCCTCTCCTGTCCTCGTAGGGCTAGCTACGAGGCTGAGCGTGGTTTGGTGTTGTCCTTTTTCTGCCTTATTTCAGCCTTAGTTTGATTTGGGAACTAACAGGATGGATAGGGTCCATTGAGGTTTCTTCCTTGTGGATAATTAGCTTTCTATGAGGGCTCGCAATATTCAGTAGTAGGATGGATCAGTGTCATTAATGTAGTCAGATTCCAGAGTGACAGTTGTAGACTAGTTGCAGTTAGTCGTCGAGGAGCGCAAATCAATGTTGAAACTAGAGTATGAGGCTCAGTAGTAGAGTCAACAACAACGCAAATTCATAGTGGACAGTGCAAAGACTAGTAGCAGTCAGGTGCTTAGGAGACAGATGCAACGCAGAGACATAAATTATTCAGTATTTTGGATACTTCTCAGTTGCAGTAGTTGCAGTAGAAACAACAAAAATTGAGAGGGAGTTGTAGTGTAGATTCAAATTTGGTAGTAGTAAAACAGTGTCAAAAACAAAAGAGATGCAACAACAGAGTTACACAGTGGTTGGTGGGCAGTGGCAGGTAGTCATAGTATCCAAACATCAGTAGCGTATACAAAGAGTGATGCAGAGACAAGGTGTTATAGTGGTATTGCAACACTAAAACACCTACCTCGCTAAGAGGGAGTGTTAGTTTTTGTAGCATCAGAGGTGAAGAGATGATTCATGATTAACTTTCAGATGAACACTTATTTTCTATCACAACACTCTCTCCCTCATTTGTTTTTCATAGCCAGCTACTTGGTTGCTGGGAGATTTCCTCCAAATCTGTCATCTAGGGAGAAGAGAAGAATTGTGAGAAAGAGAACCCCTTTCACTTGGATTTATGGAAATATTTTTAGACTGGGACCAGATCAGATTCTAAGGAGATGTGTGAGGGAAGAGGAAGTCTTTGTCATCCTCTTAGCATGTCATGATTGGCCCTGTGGGGGTCATTTTTTTACTAAGAGGACATCTTTCAAGGCCTTCAAAGCTGGTTACTATTGGCTTACTCTCCATCAAGATGCTAGAAGGTATACCAGCAGGTGTGACCAGTGTCAGAGGATGGAAAAACCTACACCCAGGGATGAAATGCCTCAACAACCTCAAGTGGCCTTAAAGCCATTTGACAAGTGGGGCATGGATTTCATTAGGCCAATTGATCCACCATCGAGGAAAAAGAACTAAATCATATTGTGCACTGATTATTTGACAAATTAGGTTGAGACAAAGGCTATCAAGGAAGCAACAAAAGAAAAAGTGGTTGAATTCTTAAGAGAAAACATCTTCTAAAAATTTGGGTATCCAAGGGATATAGTAACTGATAAAGGAGCTCAGTTCACATCACATTTGATCGAGAATATCCTAAGGCAACATAATATCAAGAAAATAACATGTACTTCGTGCCACCCTCAAGAAAATGGGAAAGTAGAGGTTACAAATAGAGCATTGGAAAGCATCCTCACCAAGGCAGTGAGCAACAACAGGAAATATTTTTCAGACACATTAGTGGAGGCAACTTGGGCCTATAATACCACCTGTAAGAAAACTACTAGGTTCACTCCATATGACCTGGTTTATGGGAAGAAAGCTTTACTTTCTATTGAATTTGAATATAACACTCTTAGAATGGAAGCCTGATAAGATTTATATGTCACAAAGGCACATAAATAAAGGTTGGTTTAACTAAATGGCTTGTATGAATTCAAAATGCAGGCCCTCCTCCACACTGAGGTCATACAACTATAGAGGAAGGTTTGGCATGATAGGCACATCAAGGAGAAAGTATTAAAGGAAGGCGATTGGGCTTTGATATATGACTCTAGGTTCAAGGAATTTAAAGGGAAGTTGATGACAAGATGGTTAGGTTCATATATGATAGAGAAATTCCATGAAAATGGGGTTGTTCAAATAAAACCATTGATGAGGAGGGGATCCCTTTGCTTGTTAATGGTTATAGGCTAAAAGTATACAAGAATCCCATGTCTAAGGCATAATTCATCAATACAATCAGCAAGGAAGTAAAAGTAATTGGGAGCCTCATAGCTTCTAGTCCATGATACTTCTAGATAAAATAAAAAAATAATAAAAAATAAAGAGTCCTGGGTGAAAAATTCCATGAGGAATTGAAGGCCAACTCCAAGGTTGAAAACCTCTCTAAGGCAGTACTAGAGTAAAAAAAAAGAAGAGAAAAAGGATAAAAATAAAAGATCCCTAAGTGAAAACATCTTTGAGGAGCCCAGGGTAGGATGGCAGGTTGAAAACCTCTTTTGGGAGAGCCCGTTGGTCTTGAAAAAAAAAAGAGAGAATAAAAACAAAAGAAAAGAACAAAGGCAAAAAGGTGAGATGACACCATGACTGCTGACCTTTTTTCTTGCCTTGCGGGGTTATGAACAATGGCATGTTATGGTCATAATTCCAGGGAATTCTCCCATTTATCTTCACCCCTCCATCCACCCTATATCTCTCTAATGCCACAACTCACCTCTTCATCCCTCTACACCATAAAATGAGCTCAAAATAAAAAATTTTCACCCTCTCTGTGGTGCTACAGGAAGTTCCTGTGCTACTATAGGAAGTTCCTGTCCTGCTATAGGAATTTATTGAGATGATACATGAAGTTACAGTGAGATAGAAGAGGGTGGATCGAGGACAAATATCAGCTAGAAAGGGCCCTATGGTGTCAAAAATTCAATGGGGAGAGTCTTTTCACTCATTTTGTACCACCATCTCCTCACTCCTCCATCTCAAACACATAGATTTTTCCTCAAAACCTAAATTTTTCACCTCTGTAAAACAATATTTTATGGAAAAAGAAAAGAAAAAAGAAAAAAAAGAAAAAAGAAACACACACATTTCCTTCACTCCATTTTCCAAGGCCACACCACTTCCTCATCATCCTATCATCATCCTACCATCACCCTAATACCTCTCCACAATCTCTCTCATCACCCATGTAAAGTTAGAGTCCAAAACAAGCAAAGAAAGAGGTTGCTACAGGAAGAAGCAACTTCCTGTAGCAAGCCTAGTGTAAGCACCAGAAAAGCCCTGAAGATGGTTTTGATCATTCATGGAGAGAAATAATACTTGTGGGATGATTATGAAAGAAACAATGGAACTCTAAGAAGGATCCTCCACTAGAAAACATGCACTTGAAGACTCAACAAGGTTCCTGCACCCACAACAAACAAATCAAGATAAGCACCTCAAAAAGAATGAAGGCACACAATAAAGCTCAAGCAGTAATACAAACTTAGTTGATGCCACTCTAATGGTACAACTCCAACATGCATCATCCTACAATAAGTCGACAAGGAGGTAAGGCTCAGGTATGGTACTCTCTCACCCTGTCCTTATGCATAAGTGAATAAATGAGTGAATTTTGAGAGGGAAAACTTTATTAAGATGAAGGTGGCCAATTAACTTGGCCACCCTTGGCCAGTTAAATAAAAAGTGAATGGTGGAGTCCTCATGCAACGTGTAGCTGTCAAATCAGTTAAAGTATGATCACCAAGAGTGAGTGTTGATTACGAGGGAGAAGAGAATGATAACTTTGAGTGGAACTAACGGTCCAAATGAGGAAACATGGTGCAAGGGTGTTACACAGTATTTTGTCATCGTCCCTGCAATCCCCATTCTGAACACTGGAGGACCATTTCCATTATCCCTGTGTACTGTCATACATTGCCATAAATGTCATTGCATCCCTTGGCATGTTAAGATCATAATTTTTGTTGATCATTCCTCAAGCAGACCTTCAAAAAAATATGATTTTGGGTCGGAGCTAGTATGCACTTATGGACTCGCGCCCATGAAGAAATTAACACCGGGCCCCACATCCTTTGGCACTCTATCTCAGAAAGGCACCCACGCCGAGCTTCTTTTGAAATTTTTTTTAAAATAGAAACGAAGCTTCCATGCTTAACAACTTCATAAGAGGAGTCATCATGGTTTGTTCGATAGAATCAAGTTGAGTTTCTCCCTTCACTACAAGGAAAAGACCCTCTAGAGGATTTTTGGAGGAACCTCTTATAAAAATACCCCAGACATCCGTTTGTAGCGGAGGTTACTAGAGGAGGTTGGCCGGTGGAGGTTTTCGGAGATGTTTTTCGTCTGGTGCGCTTATCATCCTCAACTACACCGGTGTGTTCAACAAGAGAAAGCACCAGTGCGCACAAAACATTGGTACACCAGACACCGTGCACACTGTACAAACTCAATTGGTGCATCTTATTACTGTAGTGCACCAGTGCGTTATAAAGATTCCGCATCGGTGCGTCCTAAAATCCCGCGCCAAAACTGAAACTGCTCGATGCGGTCTTAAGAAACTGCAATGGTGTGCCTATAAAACCCCACGCACCGGAACAAGGTTAAATAAAAAAAAATTACGGTAAAAAAACCACATTTTTCACTTTTCTTAGTGCTCCAGAGCTCTCAAGCACCGGTGCAACTTATCCTTGTCTAAGCTGCCCTGACATTGATGCTCCCATTGCACGCACTGTCTAAGCCGCCCTGACATCGATGCTCCCATTGCACGCACTGCTACTGTGCATTGCCCACCAATATCCATTTTGAATTTTGCAAAACGGTGGGCAAATTTACTTTTGAAAATTCTACAGCCAATATGCCTCCTCGATGTTCAAATGTATAGGTATTTTTCTTGTTTTTCCATAATTAATCCTTTTAGCGGATTAGAATTGTAAATTACCTTAAAATTAACCATTAAAAAAAAAAAAATTGTCACACGGTGCGCTCGAGCTGTTCAGATCGCATCGGTTCGCGGTGCTGCCTATAAATTTACAGGCTGCACCACAACCGGTGCTACCGGTATCCAATTCTGGGGTGGTACCAGAAGGCGCACCGTGATATTTTAAAATTAAAAAAAGATGTGATGTGGTCAGTTACCCGACCACACTGTTGACCTTGTGGAATAGCGGAAATGTGGTGCGTTGACTGAAATATTTGCCTCGGGGCGGGTATTTTTGTCAGCGCAACACATTTTGGCATTTCGACATGGTCAATGGTGTGGCCTAGTAAAAGACCGCACCGTTGACCCTGTGGAATAGCGACAATGTGGTGCGTTGAATGAAATATCCGCCCCAGGGTGGGTATTTTTGTCGGCGCACCGCATTCCAGCGTTTCGACACGGCCAACGGTGTGGCCTGGTAAAAGACCGCACCGTTGACTATGTAATTGTATGTAAAATTTTAATTGTAATTATAATATTTAATTTATTGTGAAATGATTGTAATTGTAAATGTATATATGTAAAATTGTAAAATTGTAATTGTATGTAAAATTCTAAAATTGTAATTGTAATGGTATATATGTAAATTTGTAAAATTGTAATTGTAATTGTAAATTTTAAATTTGTAAAATTGTAATTGTATATATGTAAAATTCTAAAACTGTAATTGTAATTGTAATTGTACGTGAAATTGTAAAATTGTAATTATAATTCTAATTCTATGTAAAATATTTGTAAAATTTTAATTGTATTACTATGAAATGATTTTAATTGTAAAATTGTAATTGTATGTAAAATTCGAAAATTGTAATTGTAATTGTATGTGAAATTGTAAAATTGTAATTGTAATTGTATGTAAAATATTTGTAAAATTTTAATTGTATTAATGTGAAAATTTTAATTGTATTAATGTGAGATGATTTTATTAAAATTTTTAAATTTGTAAAATTTTAAATAATTGTAAAATAATAAATCTAGAATAATATGAATTTTTGTAGCATAACAAAGTTTAGAGAATAATGTAAATAAATTAATGTAATTTAGAATTATCATTATTTTATTATGATCTTACATACAAAAAAATTAACTTTATACAATACACCATTGTTTTTGAGATCAACATAATTGCAAATTATCTAGTGAAATATTGATTTTAACATTAACACAATGCAAATTACCAATTAATTCAAAATACATATTATAATGTTTTGAAAACCCATCTCAAAAAGTATAAATATTGATGAAATAACACATGTACCATATCACTCTCGGTTCTCATGATCATCCTCATTATCTTCCAGCTCGCATGACATGATAACACTATTGTTCTAAAAAATATGTTTTGATCTAGGGTCATGTCTTAATACGAACCACCAATCCCTATCCAACACATCTGGGTAAAAAAACACCTAGTTGCAGTGTTTTGGGAAAACATAGGGCTCCTTAGATTCTTCCCACATATTTCTTGTGTTGATACATATCAGCCTACTATCGCGATCTTCCTTTACATTATTCCAATCAAAGGTGTCCCACCACTTGCACCTAAAAATAACACATTGGAAAGAAGAGAAATCCACTTCAATGATCTCTTGTACCTTTCCGATGTAACCTAACGTCCCTCATACTAGGTTTTGATCACGGTGGCTAGATCGACTAGATTGATCGAACTCGACTTCCACTCCACAGTCTTGTGTGATGTTTCCAGCATCTTCATTTTCTGTGCGAAAATGGTGTCCATATGCCCACATAGATGGGAACAAATGCACCTATTATAAAAAAGTTTAAAAAATCATAGTGTCATGTGTCTTATAATAACCCAATAGTTAAAATATGAAATATAGATGTAATTACATTTGAAAGGTGCATTATTAACTTTCAAATGTACAAATAAATTAAATAGATTATTACCGAGTTGCTGCACCCAATCCCTACGTTTAGCGCATCCTCTTCAGCACGTGGGTAACGACCGGTTGCACTGTATTTCCCTCTGACTTGGTCAGCAACCCAACTGTTGGGGCATATTTTTGGCATATTTTCTTTTAAATGATCGAGGTAAGGCACACTTCTACCATTCAACCGTCTAAATTCTTTCCTATCACTATCCCATTTCATCCTCTTTTCTGTCGCTTCAAAATTGTAAAGAACAAATTTATTGATTGATTCAATTTCTATATTCGCTGATGAAATCAAACCGACATTATATAGTACATAGAAGTCAAAATATACATTATATCGAAGTTCAATATGAATATTTACTTGGTCTAAATTTGAAAAATTATAATTCGCTTATTGTTTATCAAGCGCTTTTTTCCACTTGTTTGGAGCAACTCCCCTTCTCTTTTGTCTTCATCCCTTTCATCGTCCCAAATCACCGCACCTACTCTGTTGTCGATCTACTTGATGTACTCACTGGCATAATAGAAAGACTCATATGATATGTGCCCCTCTGCCATAGAACCCTCGGGTTTTGCCCTTTGTAAAAAAAAACTTTTCAATTTCTTCATGTACCTCTATAAGAAGAACATCCAATGACAAGAAACCACCCCAACTAATTCAACCTCATCTATTAGGTGGATTAGAAGATGAACCTGCAAGTCCATGAAACTCGTCGGCAGTTCCTTCTCAAACATACAAAATAATCTCAACTATCTCTTGACGCCATCGTGGAATGCTAGCCACATGAATCTCGTTTGATGTGATCCAACGTACAAATGAAGATAATTTAGATATGGCACATCCTAGGTCTTGAGGGAATTCATGTTTCACACACCCACACACAAACAAAGGATAATGACACTGCAAAGTTATAAACACGTGCAATAATGTACAAAATTAGTTATGTTTTATGATCCTTGCATGTGATAAAATTTACTAATATAGCAAATAATAAAATCATGCTTTTCACATTATACATACTCTTAGAAGATTCAGATGGTCATGTGATTTCAACCCCGAAAAATGGTCATCCACGGTGAAGCAACGCCGTAGTGAAGACCCGTATGAAGATGGCACCCTCACACCCATTACAACTTCCTTTGCAAAAGAAAGATCATATTTTTTAAGATTCATGGGACATCACCTTCTTTGAAATACCATGAATTAGAGGGACCAACCCCTGCCTCTGATCCTGTACTTTCTAATCGTCTTGGCCAATGTTTCTTTTTAGTTTTTGAAGTAATAAGATCTTTCCTAACAACCAATGTGTCACTTTGTTTCGATGATATGTTCCTCCATAAAGAAGAGATATATATATATATATATATATATATATATATATATATATATATATATATATATATATATATATATATATGCATGGGATCTAATAAATGGGTAATCTTAAGATGCTCCCAATATGGGAGGTTATAAAAGATAGATTTCATTTTCATCCCAATGGGAAATTTCTCAACATAGGCGTCGAATAATTCTGGATCATCAAACATAGGCTCCCCATTTGAATCAAACATTTCTATGAACTCCTTCTCATTCTCTCTCTCATATTCTCTAAGTCATTCAGCCGGTGTCGTTATTGGAGGCCTTTGGGTTCTCTCTCGTTTACCATTGAAAGCGGATGCTGCTCTTCTGTAAGGGTGTTTTTCTCGGAGGAATACCCTTGAGCAATCATACACTAGCTTTCGTAGGTCCTTGGACCATCTGGCTTTTAGAGAAGGTCCACAACATTTACATCCAAAATACCCTTTTGTTACAAGACCTACGAGATTATTGTATACAATTAATATGCATGGCACATTAAATAATATCATGAAGATTAGAAAAATTACAACAAATTAAATAACTAATATGTGAAGGAATATTGTTATGTATATAAGCAAGTCAGTAAGTTAAACATCTAATTTACCAGAGAAAACTCCTAAGCTTGGATAATCATGTGTCGTGTAAGCAGATATGCCATACAACGTAAAACTCCTCTTTGCTGCGATGGGTCTTGATACATCGTATACATTTATCCCATCCCATAATTCCTTCAATTCATCTACCAGTGGTTGCAAGTAGACGTCCATATTCTTCACTTATCTTCTACCAGGGACTATGAGAGTCGACATAAGATGTTAATTCTTCATGGAAAACCATGGGGGGATATTGTTATTGATCACTACTACATGCCAAACAAATCAAATAGTTGGTGTTCTGGAGGGAATATGGGTTGACGCCATCCATGGCTATGCTGAGTCGTAGACTTCGTACTTCATCCTTGAATTTTTCGGGCCATGTATCCTCTATTTGCTTCATGGCTATTGAATCAGTTGGGATTCACATAACTCCCACCTAACTTCTGTGTGATGCATTCCATCCATGCAACATAGCTAATTCTTTGCATCTAAAGAGCCTTTGAATCCTTGGGTTTATAGGTATGTGCCTCAATATCTTAAAAGGAGGACCAATACATGATTTACCCTTATTTTTTGATTTATCATACCTCTCATGCCGATATTTCGGACATATCTCTTTGTGTGCATTTTCTCCTCTATATAGAATTCAATCATTTGGACATGCATGATATGATATGTACTCAACACCCAACATTTTCAGCAATTTCTTTGCCTCTTCGCAGCTACCGGGCAAGACTCACTTAGAAGAACCTTAACTTTGAATAACCTGTAGTTTGTGATCATGGAAAAATATATTAATAAATGTACATTAATTCCGATATAATTATTAACGTTCATAAAATTTACCATTTGTAATGTTCATTGTGTACTGATTATATTTCTCAAATTTATATAAGGGAGGACTTTATGGTAACTTACCTCAAAAATTTTGAGAAACGTGCATTCGACAAGCCAAAATTTTTCAAGTTGTACAACAACATCGTTGTCCCCAAATGGGTAGACTTTGACTGACCGCCAGGTCTAAAGAGAGGGGTGGTGGAAGCAAATTTAAGGCTTTCGAAAAAGGTGTTAGCGATATGAGCATCATCCCCTAGATGATCATAGTTTTGGAATGCATCTAACAACATTGTCTCCATGGCAGTTGTATCCCTTAAGTAATCATCCATAAAAACCTCTATTTGATTGCCTCCACTACCAGCTTGTGAGGAACTACTATCGCTGTAGTCATTCCTAATTGGTGAATTTGGACGTAGTGAGAATTGAATCGGTGGTTGATTCAACCACTCTTGGTATCGTTCCTCTCCGATTTTTTCTCTTAATTCAGTCTTCTCTCGATTTGACATTGTCGTGGGGTGCAACGAAAAATGGTATGTAGGTCGCTCATCATCACTAGAAACCTAATAATTAAAAAAATAAAATTTGAACTTGATTAGTACAAAATATATGATATCAATTAGTAAGCACGTTGACAATATTGCATGATTAATTGGTTTGAATTTGAAATAATTAAATTAATCTATATACCAAACAATTATAATTATTACCATCATTGTCCCAGGATTGTGGCTAGAAGATGCAATATTGTTACAATTAGCAAGGTGAAGCGGTTGTCCATTTTCATCTACCAAATGCACCTTGTGGTATGCTACTCCTGATAAGAACTTTTGACATTTTGGAACTGTTTGAATATTTTGTGCATCCGAACTCGATTCTAAATTTGCATGAACCTGTGAATTTGTATACATTATAAATTTAATTAAGCTGTGCATGATTGACATGGATAAAAAACATAAATTCAATTACATAATGAAAATATAAATAAAATTTGAACTAAATATTATGTCTCGAGATGGATAGGGAGAACTCCGCGATGGAATTTGAGAAATATTATGGAATGAGCTGGATTTTGAAGAACAGTCCATTCGATATAATTATGATATTTTCTCCTTACATTTGAGCAAAATCAACAATAAATTTTGGTGTACACACCTAAAAGTAATTTCAGTGCCTTAAAAATGGAATTCTTGTAATCGGTGTTAATGTACAGATAACAACACCGGTGCATTCTAATTACTGCGCACCGGTGCCGTGTTATCAATGGAAACACCGATGCGGTGCTATTAGGTGAAACACCGGTGATGAATAACCGCAAATAAAAAAAGCGCAACTCTATTTTCTTTAAGTGAAAAAAATTGTGGTAAATTGAAAAATTGGTGGTAAAATATTTTCGAAAATCTAATTTCATAAAACAATTCTTTAAATACTAAACACTTTTCATTATTTCACTATTTTTGCAAAAAAATTCAGCCAAAGATTTGTAGGAGACATACCTGGAGCAAGAGAGCACGAAGCACTGTGGAGCAGTGAAATACTTTCGAACATAAGTATTTAGACAATCAGAATTCCAAACCTCTGGTGATTCAAACCTTGTAGCGTAGAATTTCAAATGATCTTGTGATTAAATTTTATAGTTTTTTAAAAAATTTCTGTAGTTTTTTTTATGCAGTAAGAATTTTTTTTAATTTGTTTTTCATTTTCAGCAAAAAAAATAAAAAATAAAAAACCATTTTTACCCTAAACCCTTCATTCTTTTTGTTTCTGCCATTTCTTCTCCCTGTTTCTGTGATTTCAGAATTAGGGCTTTTCATTTTAGATTTATAGGGTTTTTATTGCTATATATAGGCCTATGACATCCAACCCATGGGACGACTTGCATATTCAGATTCCAATCCATGTCGGCCCTTGCGTGAATTTTTGAAAAAAAGGATTTTTATTTTATTTTTTTGTTTTCTGGTGCGGTCGGCATAACGTAGCGCACCGGTGTGCTCGATTATCCCAGTGCACCGTGAAAGTACTATGTGATAACATATTTAAAAACAATTTTTTTTAATCATTGTGCCATATGTAAAATAGAGCACCAGTGCACTATTTCATTATGGCGCACCGCGCACATGATGTTTCGTAAAAAAAATGTTTATTGTGTTAATCATGCATCATGTAACATATAACACATCGCACCGGGTCTCCTAGTTGACAGAGAGCACCGTATGGTGGTCCCTTATTTGCGCAGGGCGTTTATGCTACGAAAACTAACACTGGACGATTTTGATTATTTTTTCTGTGTTAATCGGTGTGGTGGTTAACATGTAATGCACCGATGCTCCTTATTGACATAGAGCACCGTACGGTCTATTATACTATTTTGGCGGTGCGTTCATAAGACCCCCACACACCGACGTCGATGCGTACACCATGAATGACGCACGAGTTCCTTGAGAATTTTTCTTTTACCTGAAAAGTTGACAATTTATTTATAAAATATATTAATGAATGATATGTACAGGTTTCATAGTGATAAAGAAATGACTGAAAAGAGATCAAGTAACAAAAATACTGATAACACATCAAGAAAAGAAAAAAATGCAAGTTCTTTGTAAATTCTTTACAAAAATTATTATTTTGAACTATATGTAAGTTTAAGTAATACGTATTGTTTACTGTGTATCATGTAGAGCCACAAAATGACGAAGCTCGATAAGATTATTTTTGATCTAGGACCAGAAGAGCGTAAAAGCTTGATGGAAAAATTACAAAAGGATGAATCAGTTGAATGAAAAAATATTATCGATCCAATATGAGTTTCTTTTTTTAATTTTCATTAATAATATACTTAAAATTATTAGATAACATGTGTCAAACAATCTATTAATTCACATCTGTTTAATTTTCTACAGGGACCAAGAACTCATAAAAGAAATGTTGTTCTAAGAAAAGAAAAAAATAGAACATGCAAATGAAAATGAATTGCTCCCTAGCTCATCTAGAGTGGTGCTCGATGTTAACGAAAGGGGGAAAAAATTTTACAAAATTTTGAGGGATCTAGTGGAACGAATGTATAGACATTCTTTCCACTTACAATACAAAAATCAATCCAATGATTCCATGAACCAAATTTTATCTAAACTACAGGGAGAGTTTCCAGAGAATTGGTCAATGAGACATGTCAAACTTTTAATAGCAAAAATGTACAACAACAAAAAAGAAGGAATAAAAGAGTAATATTCCTTTAAATGTTTGTCTAGAATTATTTATAAATATCACTTTTGTTATATTTACTTTTCATATATCAATATAAAAATTAAATAGTTTATTGTCATGTTACATTTTCAGGAAGATTATGAAAATTTCAAAAGATAAATGAGCTGATATCAGAAATATGCCAGTAGGAATGTCCAAAAAGGTGTACAAGGAGATGGTTAAAGAAATGGACAAAATTGCATTGCAGGAGGAGCCATCTCAACAACAACGTGCTTCAAATGTAATATGTAATCATTGATTTTTTTGATCATTAGGTACAATAAATAAACAATTTAGCATTAAATATTAATTTTCAAGTATTTTCTTGCAGAAAAGAAAAGAAAATGGAACCTATTCAACACATAAAACAGGACGACAGGGAAGAAAAGGGTTGATATCTAGGTTTGTGAGTAATTGTTACTTCCTTATAAAAACTTAACTAGATTTCATTTTTGTATTTTTTAAGTTGTTTTACAAAAATCATCATTGAATGTCTTCAAATAGGTGCTAACATACAAAGAAGAACCATCAGACGAATTGATTGAGATTGGGTTAAATATGGGTTGTGAGTATATGTTGGCATATTAGAAATTAATTGTGGAATTTGTAAGCATCTATCGATCTTGTTTTACTTAGCTCCGTCTATAATTAAAAAAAAAAAAATCTTTTATGTTAAATATACGATTTGTTATGTGGTATAAAACTTGCAGGAAACAAAGTATGGAATTGTGCCAATAGATGAAATCTTGAAAGATTGCATACTACATGGTTTTGAAAGAATGTGTATAGTTCATAAGTCAATTGTTGCTATGTTATGTCATTTCTTTTCGATTTACATTGATGTATATTATTTAATATTTCAATTTTCATTATTCTCACCAATGTATATACACTCATTACAGTTTATTTTTATTTTTATGTTTTTAGATGGAAGGTGAAGAAGAAGAAAATAATCAACACCGTGAACAAAACATTCCTGAAAATTGGAAGTAGCTCTTGCAGTGACAGCAGTTCAAACGAAGAATGATGATCACTATGTTTGGATATCAAAGCAAAGCGTTGTATTTTTTGAAATATTTGTCTGTGAATTAGACATTTTGTTTAATGTAATGGACATAGTGTCGCAATTGAAAGAAAAAGGCATACCAATAACTGTCCCATTTTGTATCACAAAGTCTGTCTTAGTCACACACACACACACACATATATATATGATATGTTTTAATTTATTCTATTGCGTTCTCCATTATCGGTCTGAAATGTAACACCATTTATTAAATTATGGATGATTAAATATTGTAATGAAGAGATGTGAAATTTAATGATATGATATAACAAATTAATCCAAACATCACATTCAAATGCACTAATAAAAATTTAGTTCATATGAATACGGTTATAAGATATATATGTGCCATCTTTTGATGAATAATGAATTTAAAAAAATCACAATAATTATGATATGATATAACAAATTAATCCAAACATCACATTCAAATGCATTAATAAAAATTTAATTAATATGAATACTGTTATAAGATGTGTCGACTTTTGATGAATGATGAATTTTAAAAAATTACAATAATTGCACTTTCACAGGTCGATGTTTCTAAAAAATACAAAATGAACACCAGTGTGTGTGAGTTACTGTACACTAGTGCGTTTGTATGATACAGCGCACTGGTGTGTTTCTTGGACCTATAGGCACCACATAAATACCAAATTCTAATTATAAATCTCGGTGTGTTTGTGCGATACTGCACACCGGTGCGTTTATGTGAGACTAAGCACCGGTGCATTTGTACGACCTATGGGCACCGCAAAAATTCCAATACCAATTACAAATCTCTGTGCGTTTGTGCGATACTGTGCATCAGTGCATTTATGTGAGACTACGCGCCGGTGCATTTGTACGACCTATGGGCACCGCACAAATACCAATATGAATTATAACAGTCGTCGCGTTTGTCTGATACTGCGCACCGGTGTGTTTATATAAGTCTACGTACCTGTGCATTGAGATGACCTATGGGCACCACACAAATACCAAGACCAATTAGAACGACCCCATGCGTTGTATCACCAGCATTGTGCCCGGTGTGGTTTTATACCCTGATGGCCCGGTGCATGCACCTTTGACCGCCCCGGGCCACCTTCTAGATGACACGCACCGGTGTGTTGACACCTTAATAGCACACTGATGAAAAAAAAATCCGTAATAACCTCAGGCCACCCAGCTTTTTAGTTGTGTTGAATTTTTGTTAAAAGCTCTGCCAAAACCTCCATAACCGTAAACGGATGTTGTAGAAAATGTTTTTTTGACAATTTTGGCCAATTTTATAACACTAAAAACCTCCTTTATAACCTCTGATAGAGGGTATTTTCCTTGTAGTGCTTTGGCTTATTTGTTCCTACAATTGTGCAACTCCCCAAAGGGATAAACCTCTCCTCCAACTTATGTAGAATCCCAAACCTCCTCCTCCTCTCCTGTAAATTCTTCCTCCTCACATTGATTCAGCTAGCTGAATAGGCATTAGTATAGCTGGTGTGTTGAATAAAGAAGAGAAGAATCCATTGTTGAGAGAGAGTTTAAGCCCATTGCCTCATTGAGTCGAATGTCGAATGAATGCTTGAGAAGTGCTTGACTGAACCCGTCAAAGGAGATCTGCAACGTCAAGGCATAAGGTTGTAAAATTATTTTTCATATATCAATAATACATGACTAGTTTTTGGTTCCAAATTTGTTTCCATTTATATCAAAGTGTTTAGCTCTCCTTGACTAGCTAAATAGCTATAGATGAATGTATATGCTTGTATTTTGTCATCGTTTGTTTGATATTTGTGCAGATGCATGAACATCGTCACCAACACAGAGCATAAGGCGTGAAGACAAAGATCGAAGGATTACTGTTGCGTGCCATGACAAAAGCATTGGAGTGAGGTAGGATATTTATTTCATTCCATATTTAATTTATAAGCTAGGAATTTAGGAGTCCAACATGTTCCCTTGCTGCTAGACCTACCCTAGGGCTAGAAGAATCGCCTCTGTCTGCATAGGGGATTTGCCTGCTCAACAAGCTGGAGACTCCACTGGGGAACATTACGCAAACGATGCCTATTGAAATATCCATTAAAGCACAGGTTGTCGAGAACATCCATATTGGGGTGACTTGTTCGCCTGATGAGATCAAGGTCTATACTAGTCTCTTCCGAGAATTTTGAGACGTTTTCGCTTGGACTTACGAGGAAATTCCTGGTATCAATCCGAGTATAGTTGTGCATGAGATCCCCACTTATCCAGATGTGAAGCCTGTTTTCCAACGTCTTTGTCTCGTGCACCCTAGAAAGGCAGCTGTCATGAAGGGAGAAGTTGAAAAAATTCTCAAAGATGGCTTCATTTATCCGATACCCTTGACAGATTGGGTCTCTAACATCGTCCCTGTGGATAGAAAGTAGGGTAGTATTCAAGTCTGTGTGGATTACTGCGACATCAATCGTGCTTGTCGTAAGGATAACTATCCCACTCCTTTCATCGACGAGATCATTGAAAAATGTGCTGGGAGTGAGATATTTTCCCTTATGGACGAGTTTTTGTTTACAACCAGATCAATTTTATATCGGCTGATCAACACAAGACCGCCTTCATATGTCCTTGGGGCACTTTTGCGTACAAGAAGCTCCCTTTTGGCCTTAATAATTCTAGTGCTACATTCCAACGAGCAATGTCATATGCTTTCCACGATATTAAGCACATTGTTCAACCTTACCTGGATGACCTTCTGGCTCATTTTGCTAAGCGTAAGGACCACTCGGATCACCTCTGTCAACTTTGTCTTCGCTGAAGATGCTACAAGATTCGACTCAATCCTCCTAAATGTGTCTTATGCGTCAATTCCGGTAGACTCCTTGGGTTTATCATTTCTAAGGATGGAATTTGTCTTGACCCTCTTGAGGATGAAGCTATTGTCAATCTACCCTCCCCTTCCTCTTTACATCAGTTGCAGAGTTTCCAAGGGAAAGCTAATTTCCTGCGCTGTTTTATACCTAATTATGCTGAAGTAGCCAAAGGATTCACACGATTTCTTAAGCAAGGCATCTCGTTCCTCTGGGACGAGATTTCCCAAAAATATTTCATTGTGCCGAAGACATTGCTAGTCAATGCTCCTCTTTTGCATCTACCAAATTATCATTGTGACTATTCCCTCTATTTGGCTGCCGCAATTAGCACTATTGCCATGGTTCTGGTATAGGACGACGACGAGGGTGACAGTCACGTCATTTATTATTTGAGTAGCAATCTTCTTGATACGAAAACACATTACGCACATGTCGAGAAATTGGTGTTGGCCACCGTTCAAGCCATCCAACGGTTTCGCCATTATATTTTACTTCGCACAGTAACCATGATTTATGATTACAACCCCATGACCTATATATTGATTTGACAATTACTAGAGGGAAGATACTCAAAGCGGATCGTTATCCTCCAAGAGTTAGATTTGGAGTTCACTACCACCAAATCAAATAAATCATTGGTTTTTGCCGATTTGATCTGCTCTTTATCTTTTGCTTGTGCTCCCTCTAGTTCTGAGGAACGCATTCCAGATGACACTATTTTTCTGATTAGCACCCTCGATCCATGGTACGGTGATATCATCGTCTATATCTAGACTTACACCTTCCGGTTTGAGTTGACGAAGGATGCTCGTCGACGTATCTGTCATCATTCGCAACCCTATAGCATAATCAGAGATACTCTATACTGCATTGGAGATGATTCCATTCCCCGCCGGTGTTTGACCCTCGAGGAAGTTGACAAAGTCCTTAATGACTGCCATTCTGGCGCATGTGGCAGTCACATGTCTGGGTATGCTACTTCTCAAAAAATCCTTCATGCTGGATATTTATGGCCTACCATTTTAAAATATTGTATTGTCGTTGTCCGTAAATGTCACGAATGCCATATTTACCAGCGCAAGATGCGCGCGCCACCCACACACCTCCATCTAGTCATTACCGTTGGTCCCTTTGTGAAGTGGGCCTTCGATTTTATGACGTGTAACCCTCACTCGGCCGGGGGGCATGATTATATTATCGTAGCTGTGGAATACTTCACTAAATGGGCCGAAGCAATGCCTACACTCACAACTGACGGTAAGAAGACTGCACAATTTATTTTCAATCATGTGATTACCAGGTTTGGTGTCCCTTAAGCCATTGTCACCGACCATGGCTCTCATTTTCTCCATTATATGATGGCTGAGTTGACTACTAATTTGAGTTTGCATCACGACAGCTCAACGCCGTACAACTCCCAGGCCAATGGCCAGGTTGAATTCGTGAAAAAGGTTTTAGTCACCATGCTTCAACGTATGATTGGGATGCACAAGTCAAATTGGAATCTCATGTTGTTTTCAGCTCTCTAGGCTTACCGAACCTCGGTCAAGGATGCAACCAGATTCACCCCATTCCATCTTGTTTATGGTTTGGAAGCTACAATTCCAATTGAATGCGAAATTCCTTCTCTCAAGATAGCTGTTGAATTACTACCTAATACCTCGTCAGAGGAAGAACATCTTCTATATTTGGAGAGGTTAGATGAAACTTGTCGCTTTGCTTCTCTAGTCATAGAAGCACATAAAAAGCAGGTCAAATCTCATTTTGACCAAAATGTTTCCCCTTGTACCTTCGTAGAAGGAGACTTAGTCCTCTTGTATGACCAAGCTCATGATAAGATGGGGGTAGGAAATTTCGAACCCATGTGACATGGGCCCTACATCGTTAAGTGCATCTTGCAGAACGGGGCCTATGAGATAATTGACTATGAAGCCTATCCTTTGAATAAGCCCAGAAATGGGCTGTACCTCAAAAAATATTATGCATGAGTTTCTCATGCTTGTCTTTTGTACATTAGTGTGTTTTTCATTTTTGTACATTTTTTGGCTTGGTGTGCTTTGCGAGCAGTTTTTCCTGCTTATTATGTCGTTGCTTACTGTGCAGATATCTGTTACTCCTTATGTTGGTTTCGCAAACAGTGCCTCCCGCAGTACCCAAAACCTGTCTTCCGCAACCTGGGTGATTTATGATCCTAACGATGAGTTAGTAGACCTTCAAGGTATTTGTCTAGGATGAACAACTAACAATGTCACTGAATACAGTGTAGTCATTGAACTCTTAACTGAAGCTATTGCTCTTGATGTTCATGAATTAATTGTGAACCTAGACTCTAAGTTTGTTTTTCTCTAGCTCAATGTGCATTATTGTATTAGAAACCCTCATATTTTAAGGTTGTATTTGCGTGTTCGTCTGTTAGAAAGGAATTTTTATTACATCACATAGCAACATATTCCTAGAAGAATGAATACGTTAACTGATGCAGTAGCCAATATTGTATTATATAGACATTTGCGGAATTTGTAAAAGTATCATCATCACATAGTAATATTTAGACAAGAAAATAAGCACACACACACACACACACACACACATATCGATTGTTTGCATCCATGTGCATCATAAGTTCAAAAAATATATGTGTTTTGGTTACATCTCGAGGCATCATGTCTCTAAAAAAACATGCAGAAATAAAACCTAGGCATCTAGTCAGCATGGTGCTAATGATAGCATGTCACTGCACGCACGACCCGCCTTAGTAATCGGTGTGTTAGTGTTTTTATTTGCATACTTCCACCAGGGATCAAAACACATTTTGCATGTGCATCTTAGGTGTTCCACTCTAAAGAATTTTCAATAATAACATTAGGTCATGATATAAAATTGTTCCACTGGTGGTTGTCCTTGTCAAGTGTCCCATTTTCCTTCACAAGTATATGCCTGCTGACCCTCTTCCATGTATTCATCATGCTGAAAACAAGTCTGCTCTCATTCCACTTTTAGTCAAAGTCACTCATTGAGTCCGTTTCTTTCATTTCTCATTAGGTCACTAGTGTTTCATTAGGTCAAATCATTGCATTGTTTCATTTTCAATAAAGGGCAACAGAAGGTGTGAAGGTGACCCATAATAAACTCATGATTTGCTTCAGTCAGGTTTTCCATGTAAACTTACATTTCATATTTATAAGGTTTCATCTCAAAAATCACATTTTTGAGATAAAAACAAAGTTATTTGATTATTCCTAATTTTATGTAATTTTAAATCATTATATGTAATAAAACCCTAAAAATATGCTTATTCCTAGCTAAAGACATTTGATGAAGAAACACAAAGGCCATGTCAGTCATCCAAAGCATCAAAAAGTATTTTGAAAGGTTAATGAGAAGAAAGAAGTGTGGGTCCCAATCATTCAAAATCCAAAAGTCATTCAAAGTATAATAGCCCATTTGCCAAAAAGATATCCTCATTTGTTCACGTGTTAAAGAGAAAACACAATTTTGGAGCAGAAGATTTTTAAACAAGGAAGAAAATGAAAAAACTGGATGGCGTTGCACATAGCAGTGAGGCACTGTGCATAGGAGCAGTGCGCTACACATAGAGCAATTTTAATAGTGTAAATAACACTGCGCCGCGCACCTGGGTTTGGCGCTGCGCACAGAGCCAGACTCCTCCAAATTGCTCTAAAACTCCTCAAATTTGTTTCTCCACCTCAGATACAAGTAATTTAACCCTTATAGCTCCCTCCATCTTCATTTTTTTGCTTTTGTTTGTGTTTCAAGTCGGCTAAAATTGCAAGGAAACCCTAGTTTTCCTTTTCCTCTCCCAAAATCCCCATCCCCCTCACAAACTTCCCAAAACACTCCTCGTCCCAATTGATTGTCCCTAAACCCTACTACATCACCTTATACCTCTAAATACACTAAACCTACCCCTACATCCTCATCCATAATTCCCTACACCCTTTTCCATAAAAGCCCTAATTTCTAAGAATCTCACTATTTTTCCTC
This sequence comes from Pinus albicaulis, assembly GCA_034641835.2. Taxonomy (NCBI): domain Eukaryota; kingdom Viridiplantae; phylum Streptophyta; class Pinopsida; order Pinales; family Pinaceae; genus Pinus; species Pinus albicaulis. The sequence continues at coordinate 985,455,441 of CM076569.1, forward strand.
TATTTCCCCCTATCTTTGACCTGTAATTGAATTTTCATTTTCATCTCCCTTAATATTTTCACCTCCCATCACCTCAAAAGGTTTCATAAAATTTTTCTCCATCTCCCTTAATTTTTGTGGCCTTATCCCTGTCCCCCAAAGCCCTCATTTCATCATTTCCTTCCCTGCTCTAATTCCCTTCACTTCCTCGCTCACTCTCCCTTTTCTTTCCTCTCCCCTAGGGTTTCCAAAGTGCCAAGAACAAGCATGGAGAGAGAGGACAAAAATTATAGGGAGGAAGAACACAGTGATGATGAGTTTGAGGAAGATGAGATTTCAAAACAGAGAAGGCCACACAAGGGAGGCTGAAAACATCAGGAAAAGGCCAAAGACAAGAGGCCTCAAAAGAGCATTGGAGAAAGAAAAGCAAGAAGCCCAAAGTTTGAGTTTTGACTAATAGTTTGCAAAGGAGATTGAAGATAACAGAGAAGTGTGGCTTGATAGAGTCAACATTCACTTGGAGAAGCTTCTAATGAAGGCAAACAAAGACAATCAGATGTTCAGGTACATGGCCTATCACTATCAGACCCGGAACAAAATTTGCAATATCAAGGTCAAACAGATGAAGGATGAAATGAAGGAGATCCGGAAGGGCAAGAAAGGAGGTGAAAAAATAAAGATACTTGCTGATGCCTCCTTAGCTCAAATTGACATGTGATTGTGGGCCTATCCCACAAACTTTGAAATTTTTTGAAATTTTTAGGAAAATTTTGAGTTTTTGGGCAAATTTTGAAAAACATAGAAACTTCTGCTCTATGCGCAGTGCCTTGGCGCTGCACACTCTTTTGGGGCATCCAATGGAAAAATGGAAGACATCAGTGGGTTCATAATGATGTAGACATGCCCCTTGTAATTTTTCTAAGCATTTGGAGCAGAACTGGTCAGTGAAAAGGGCCAAAAACACCCAAAAATCATGTTTCTGCCTCTTTTTCAGGATGGCGCTGCACATAGAGGCAGTATTTGGAGATTGAATTTTTTGAGGGACTAATAACCTAAAAATTAGAAACAAAAAGGATATTTGGAAATTAGACAGGACAGGCTTTCCAATGAGCTATCATGAGCTCAATTTTGACATCGGGAATTCCTTCAAAAGTGACCTACAAGAAGGGCTATTTTTTCCTCCTTGGCACTGCGCATAGGACAAATTTTTCCTGTTTTGGAGTTTTCTCTGTTTTTCACGTAATTTTTGAGTTTTACCTCACTATTTGGGGTTTTCAATGATGTAATTGATAAATATGAATGTAATTATGATGATTATTAGTTTACTATAGGTAGATTTTTTAGCTTAAGTCCTCTACAGGCAAATGAATCAGTTTCCTTTCTTTTAGAGGCAAGTTGTTGGGTCTTCCTAGTCTTCAGATTCTTGTTCAACATTTGGTGGAAACTGATCCTCATCTCATGGATTCGACTCCATGAGGCTAGGGTGATTTGTTTTGAGGTCTATATCTTCTTCTTCTTTCTCATTAGTAAGGGTTGGACTCAGTTGGATGCTTGGCATTTGAAGAGACATACTTTGTATCAGTTATGAGTAGGAATATTAATAAAATTTGCAGCTATTTTTATGGGATCCCTGTGGTATGGTGTTTAGTTCAGTTTCTCTTTTTTTTTTTTTTCATTTTTTGAAATCTATTGTTAAGTTTCTTCATCATTTCATAACTTCTAAGTGAATGTATGCAAGTTAGATAAGCATAATCCATTCTCATATGCTCTGTTTTGGGTAGACATTCACAGTCTGTAATTTCTTCGGTTTAGAAAGAACCCAGGATTTCACCATGCTCTTTCTAGCTCCTCACTTGTCTTGATCATCCCACCCATTGAGATCCTAAAGTGCTAAATCACTATGCTTACCTTGCCCCATAGAAAACCCTGCAAATTTTGACCTAATTTTCCTTGCCTTCACTGTTTGACTCCTTCTGATCAAGAATAATCCTATAAAATCAAATCAAAACCCTGAGCTACTATACCTAGCCTAATACTTTCATTATCCAGTCATATTGGCTGTGATCCTTACGGAGAGAGCCCTCTCCTTTCCTAGTAGGGATAAATACTTTTCTAAGCATTGTTTGTGGTTACCTCAGAATTGCCTTCTTCAGCCTGAGGTTCAAAACCGAGTGATAACATATTGGCGACCATACTGGGGAAGCAAAAGATCATATCTTCCCTAGGAAAGAACGACAAAGTTTAGATCTGATTGTTGATGGTGGATAGAAATCAGATGCATATGAAGGTTGAACTCTTCACCTGGCGACTCCAACTTGATGTAAAGACTCCACTGGAGGATCAACCTTGCCAGCAGGAAAATGGAAGGATATTACACAAAGGTCAGGTATTCAAAGTGGAATTGTATTCAAGATCTAATCTGCTTTCTTGTAAATTAATTCTTTTCTTTTCTTGAAACTATCTTGAAAGTTTTCCGGAGTTTGTTGTATGATAAAGATGATCAAAATCTTGATTCTACCTATTCGAAAAGTGTAAATACCGAGTTTTGCTTTGATCTTAGTCCACATCCTTTTTCTGAATCTTATGATGACCATCTTCAAATTGATGAGCCTAAAGAGATCAAGACTAATCCTATAACTTCTGTACATACTCCTACACCTTGTAAAATTCCAGATTGATACAAACCACTCATCTTACCTCCTATACTCCATGCTTTCCTTGAAAATCATTACCTATATCTGCCTAGGTTTGATGGTAAATATGACAATATCACTGCTGAGAGAAATATGTAGAATTTTGAGACTTTCCTAAAACTATTTGAAGTTCACAAAGAGGATGTCAGTATCAGGCTGTTTTCTCTTTCTTTGCAAGGCAAAGTCAAGAGTTGGTTCAAAAACTTGCCTGCCGTGAGCATCTCAAATTTCTCGCAGTTCCCCAAATTTTTCCTCAACAAGTGGGTGGTCAAACAAAACCCTTTCCTAATTCTAAAAGAGTATGACCAACTGAAAAGATAGCTAGGGGAGACAATACAACAGTTTTCTGCCAGATTCAATCGAGTCTAGTATTCGATACCTACTGATATAAGACCCCCTCCTGGCTCAGATTTCTTACATTAGCCGGATGCCTTTGATCCAGGAATGGAGTTTTAGGTGAGAGAAAGAAACCTTGCAACACTTGAAGAGAGGCAGAACATTGCAGTAGATGTAGAGGCTAATCTACTAATTAGAAGGGAAAAGCTGAAGGAATAAGAGAAGAATAACATTGTAGAGCGCCTAACACCTTTAGAGGTAAAGCTTGACATTTTGGTGAGTAAAATAGAGGAAATGATGCAAAATTTCACCATGAGAGATGTATTTTCCGTTCAATATCACCATGACCCAATTATCCCAGAAAAAGAAGAGATTGCAAGCCCTAAAGTTTTTCTTATTCATCCCAACGACCATAGATTAGAAAATGGATTTGTAGTTCAATCCGAGGAGAAACAATCTGATAATATAATGTGTATGATTGGTGACATTACTTATATTGATGATTTGCCAAAGTTTGATCACTATGATGATGATTATGTTCTCCAAACATAAGCTAATCTTGCAGAGCAATCAACAGTTGGTTTGTGGGAGGAAGTTTAATTTCAGCAGCTCGAAAACAGTGATCAGCCGACGCATATCATCTATGACAGTGATGAGGAAAGTCTAGAAAATTTGGAAGTAAGTGAAGGATCTTTGCCTCTTTGTTTTACTTCATTTCAGTTCATCAGAGATAACTTTCATGCGATAAAAAATATTCTCATTGAGTTTTGATCTTGATAATCAAGAGGATAATCAATTTTTTGATCAGAGCTCCTTACCCTTGTGTTTCTCCTCATTTGCAAAAATAAGAGAAAAATATAAGAAAGCAGATAAGCAAGTGGTCAACACTATAAATGATGAAAATTCTCCTAAATTGGTTGAGAAAATCATTTGCGACATAGAATCCTCCTTACCTCCAAATTTGTAGCCACCAAGTTCCATTGAATTTCATATTGCAGATGAAGGCTTGGAAGTTGAAACACATGATAAAATGACGCAAGATGATTCTGTACCACTATGTTTTGAAGCATTACAATTTTGAAAGAAAATTTTTCATAATATCTCTAAAGAAAAGGATGAGCAGCCTGTAGAGTGTCAGGCAGTCTCATTAAAACCGATGGATACGTGTCAATAGTCTTTTTAAGTTTTTCATGACCCAATAGTTGATTTGTTAGATGATATCTACAGTAAAAGTCCTTCTCCATTAGCTAACTATGAGCCTAAAAAGAGTGTTGATATAAAATTGATCCGACAACCGACTTCATTGTTTTGTTCAGTAGGAGTTTCATTACAAAGTTCATACCAAGATTTTCAATCATATTAGGAGAGTAATGAAGAAGATTTTTGTTTTTTTGTTTTTTGTTTTTTTTTTCATCATCAGGAAAAAATAGTTATTCACAAGTTTCAGGATCCTTTTGTAAACTTGCTACAGTCATCAAAGAAAGAAAGCACATATGTTAGGAAAATTTTAAAACCACGGTACGAAGACTACCTAGAGCAGAGCAATAACATATTAGATGGGCTGGAAATCAATATGTATTCCTATGAAGATCCTTTCACAACATTCTTGAGGTCAGCCGGTGGGCTCATGCTTTGCAATTTCATCAACATTCAATCTGTTGACAAGTTTTCATGGGAGTTGCCTTTTAGTAGTTCTTTCTTCTTGCTCATAAGCAAGCACTTGTGGAGAATTCAAACATTAGCTAGAATGCTTACATGGTTGCATTGGTTGTTCCATTTCACTTGATCAAGTGATGAATGGATTAGTTAGAGTAGGTTTTGTTGAATAAGGTCAATTTCGAGCATCTTTTTCAATCCATCTTGAGTCAGTCTTGAGTCATTTTATTGAGTCAAGTTTTCAGTATTTAGTTAGTCTTTAGCTTTTGAATCCATTGCCCAATGAATAGGCACTTGGTCTACGATGTTCTTAGCACCTCACAAGGAGCTACCATCCCCAGCTGGAGCCAATGTTAGTGTCAGTATTTTCATACTTCCACCAGGGATCAAAACATATTTTGCATGTGCGTCTCAGGTGTTCCACTCTAAACAATTTTCAATCATTCCATTAGGTCATGATATAAAATTATTCCACTGGTGGTTGTCCTTGTCAAGTGTCCTATTTTCCTTCACAAGTATATGCCTGCTGACACTCTTCCATGTCTTCATCATGCTGAAAACAAGTCTGCTCTCATTCCACTTTTAGTCAAAGTCACTAATTGAGTCAGTTTCTTTCATTTCTCATTAGGTCACTTGGGCTTCATTAGGTCAAATCGTTGCATTGTCTCATTTTAAATAAAGGGCAGCAGAAGGTGTGAAGGTGACCCAAAATAAAATCATGATTTTCTTTAGTCAGGTTTTCCATGTAAAGTTACATTTCATCTTTATAAGTTTTCATCTCAAAAATCACATTTTTGAGATAAAAACAAAATTATTTGATTATTCCTAGTTTTATGTTTTTAAATCATTATATGTAATAAAACCCTAAAAAGCTGCTTATTCCTACCTAAAGACATTTGATGAAGAAATACAAAAGCCATGTCAGTCATCCAAAGCATCAAAAATGATTTTGAAAGGTTAATGAGAAGAAATAAGTGTGGGTCCCAATCATTCAAAATCCAAAATTCATTGAAAGTATAAAAGCCCATTTGCCAAAAATAAATCCTCATTTGTTCATGTGTTAAAGAGAAAATGCGATTTTGGAGCATAAGAGTTTTAAAAAAGGAATAAACTGCAAAAACGGGATGGCACGTGAGGCATTGTGCATAGGAGCAGTGTGCTACGCATAGAGCAATTTTCACAGTGTAAATAACACTGTGCTGCGCACCTGGGTTTGGCGCCATGCACAGGGCCAAACTCATCCAAATTGCTCTAAAACTCCTAATTTTTTTTTCTCCACCTCAAATACAACTAATTTAAACCTTATAGCTCCCTAAATATTTATTTTTATGCTTGTGTTTGTGTTTTATGTTGGCTAAAATTGCAAGGAAACCCTGGTTTTCCTGTGCCTCTCCCAAAATCCCCATCTCCCTCACTATCTTCCCAAAACCCACCTTGTCCCAATTGATTGTCCCTAAAACCTACTACATCACCCTATAACTTTAAAGACCCTAAAACTACCCCTACATCCTCCTCCCTAAGTCCCTACACTCTTTTCCATAAAAGCCCTAATTTCTAGGAATCTCATTATTTTTCCTAGATTTCCCCCTACCTTTGACCTGTAATTGAATTTTCAATTTTCATCTCCCTTAATTGTTTCACCTCCCATCACCTCACAAGGTTTCATAACCTTTTTCCCCATTTCCCTTAATTTTTGTGGCCCTATCCCTATCCCCTAAATCCCTCATTTCATCATTTCCTTCCCTGCTCCCATTCCCTTCACTCCCTCACTCACTCTCCCTTTTCTTTCCTTTCCCCTAGGGTTTCCAAAGTGCCAAGAACAGGCATGGAGAGAGAGGACAGAGATTACAGGGAGGAAGAACATAGTGATGATGAGTTTGAGGAATATGGGATTTCATAACAGAGAAGGCCACACAAAGGAGGCTGAAAACATCAGGAAAAGGCCAAAGACAAGAGGCCTCAAAAGAGCATTGGAGAAAGAAAAGCAAGAAGCCCAAAGTTTGAGTTTTGGCCAGCAGTTGACAAAGGAGATTGAAGATAATAGAGAAGTGTGGCTTGAGAGAGTCAACATTCACTTGGAGAAGCTGCTATTGAAGGCCAACAAAGACAATTAGATGTTCAGGTACATGGCCTATCACTATTAGACCCGGAACAAAATTTGCAATATCAAGGTCAAACAGATGAAGGATGAACTGAAGGAGATCCGGAAGGGAAAGAAAGGAGGTGAAAAACTCAAGATACTTGCTGATGCCTCCTTAGCTCAAATTGACATGTGATTGTGGGCCTATGCCATAAAATTTGAACAATTTTGAAATTTTTTAGAATTTTTTGAGTTTTTGGGCAAATTTTGAAAAACACAGAAATTTCTGATCTATGCGCAGCGGCCTGGCGCTGCGCACTATTTTGGGGAATCCAATAGAAAAATGGAAGAAATTAGTGGGTTCATAATGATGAGGACATGCCCCCTGCATAGTTTCTAAGAATTTGGAGCAAAACTGGTCAATAAAAAGGGCCAAAAACACCCGAAAAATCATATTTCTGCGTCTTTTTTAGGATGGCGCTACGCATAGAGGCAGTCTTGGAGTATTGTAGTTTTTGAGGATCAAATCAGCTCCAAATTAGAAAAAAGAAGAATATCTATAAATAAGACAGGACAGGCTTTCCAATGAGCTATCATGAGCTCAATTTGGACATCGGGAAGTCCTTCAAAAGTGACTTGCAAGAAGGGCTATTTCTTCCTCCTTGGCGCTGCACATAGGACAAATTCTGCTTGTTTTGGAGTTTTCTCTGTTTTTCACGTAATTTTTGAGTTTTACCTCACTAGTTCGGGTTTTCACTGATGTAATTTATAAATATGAATGTAATTATGATGAAAATTATTTTACTATAGGTAGATTCATTAGCTTGAGTTCTCTAGAGGTCAAATAAATCAATTTCCTCTCTTTTAGAGGCAAGTTGTTGGGTCTTCCTAGTCTTCAGATTCTTGTTCAAAATTTGGTGGAAAATGATCCTCATCTCATGGATTCGACTCCCTGAGGCTAGGGTGAGTTTTTTTGAGGTCTCTATCTTCTTCTTCTATCTTATTAGTAAGGGTTGGACTCAGTTGGATGCTTGGCATTTGAAGAGACATACTTTGTATAAATTTTGAGTAGGAATATTAATCAAATTTGGAACTATTTTTATGGGATCCCTGTGGTATGGTGTTTAGTTCAGTTTCTCTTTTTGTTTTCATTTTTTGAAATGTAGTTTTAAGTTTCTTCATCATTTCATAACTTGTAAGTGAATGTATGAAAGCTAGATAAGCATAATCCATTCTCATATGCTCTGTTTTGGGTAGACATTCATAGTCTGTAATTTCTTTAGTTTAAAAAGAACCCATGATTTCAACATGCTCTTTCTTTCTAGCTCCTCACCTGTCTTGATCATCCCACCCATTAAAATCCTAAAGTTATAAATCACTATGCCTACCTTGCCCCATAGAACACCCTGTAAATTTTGACCTAATTTTCTTTGCCTTGACTGTTTGACTCCTTCTGATCTAGCAAAACCCTATAAAATCAAATCAAAACTCCGAGATACTATACCTTGCCTAATACTTTCATTATTCGGTCATATTGGCTGTGATCGTTACAGAGAGAGCCCTCTCCTTGCCTAGTAGGGCTAGCTACTTGACTAAGCATGGTTTGTGGTTACCTCAGAATTGCCTTCTTCAGCCTGAGGTTCAAATCCGAGTGATAACACGGTGGATGGGGTTAGACACCCTTTTAGTGTGCCTCTAATACGCACGATGAAAATCCTCGAATCTCACGTAATCTGGGATCCCGCTTGTGAGTCCCTCCAAGTTGCGCGTGATCTCTTTTTCCTCGCTTCCCTCACCTTGAGGGGTCGCCTTGAAATCGTGTGGACCCTCCGTGCTATGGGGGAAATCCATGTAGGTCTCTCCGGGCCAACATCTGCAATGCATGGATAAATATTAGAACATATATAAACAAAAAATAATAATACTCATTAAAAAAAAGAAAAAGAAAAGAAAAATTAGTGTTTACTCGAACCTCATCCCAGTCATATTCTTTTGGGAGTGTAAGGTCTAGATAACCCATGAAATCGGTACCAGTGTACTACCATTTATCTACCACTATGTGCTATCGGCGGAGCCAGTCGAAGAATTCCGACTTCTATGACATATGTTGACCACCTCCTGATCAAGGCATCAACTCTGCCCAACGGAACATCCATGGCTCTCGTGCTAGTAGTGTAGGTAATATCACCTCCTGGCATTGGAATATCAACAACTGTTCTAGGATGAACGATATCAAGATGGACCCATATCCCAATTGTTTTAGCTTGCCATTCTTGCAGTTTGTTTACTGGCACTTCAAATTGATTGTTATGACTTCTGCCCAATTGCAAATATTTGGAGCCATGCAATCAACGACAAGTTGAAGATGTGTCTTTGTAGCTTTGTGAGGAGCCTGAGATCCAACGACCCAAGTTATAGTGTGTAGCACTACCTATAGTGCCAAGTCAAGTATTGTCTGAATACCTACTTTGCCGCTCTTTGATCATTTCTTTGCTCCTAGGCAGACTCTGTTTATTAGCATGCCCATGCTCTCACCAAGGAGCCGGGTACCTGTCAGGATCAGTTTCTCTCCCCTCTATGACAATCCAGTGATGAAATAAATATCAGAGACTTCTATCTCCAACTCTTGGTCATGAATCATGAATATTTCTTGATCGGTGTCCCACACACTAATTAGATACTGTAATTGTTCTAGCTAAGCTCATAGACACGGTGTCAGGAATAATTTCAAGATCCTGCAGTTTCTCAGGGCATCCATACATGCATCATTTCCCATGGCTTGTTCATCTTGTTCCCCGTGTTCTCATTCTTTCCACTCAATGAACATTTTGGCTATTAATTTCCCTGGAACACCATAATTGAGGTTCGTAGTAACCACAAAATTGACATTTGAATTGTTTAAATCGGGCATTTTAGGAGAAATTTTATGCATTTTTTGGCCGCGGCGATTGGTGCTTCCCCTTTGAAGTTTTATGGGGTTTGGCACAACTCTGTGCCTAGAACCCGCATCGACCACCATGACCAACCCATGACAAAACTTCCCCCAAAATGCATAAAAAAAAAATGCAGGAAATGGAAAATGGTTTAAAATGCTGGAGAAGATGAGAGCTCTTACCTGGAGAAAACATATTTGCAAATTACCTCCTGGATTGCCTGCTATCATCTCCACAAGTTCACAGTAAAAAATGGTAAAATACTCACAAGAAGGTGAAAAGGTGAAAAGTAAATTGTTTTTTACTATTTCCATCATTTTATAACCTTTTCGAAACCCTAATTAGGGTTTTAAGCATTTTTCAATTATTTTATTGTTTTATCTCGAAAAATGGGTTTTACATTTGTTTCTTGTGCAGCAACAGGTCCTAAACATTGACGACGATTAAGCGATGAGTTATATTTTATTACTTTTTCGGACTAGGTAAAAACTCGAAAAAGTCAACCCCTGGATTCATCTTTCAACTCTTTTCTGACTCTCAAAAATTGAAAAGATTGTCGAGACTCTTGTTGTTTTGAAATCGTTAAAGGTTGCAAAACGTCATCTGCTCAGTATATGTTAACCCCTTTTTTCGCCTGGGACAAATTATTTACGAAAAAGGAATACCTTAGTCAAACATGGCTAAGAGGTTCTCCCAGATATTGTTTTCTACCTTTTCGGATCTTTGGGACTATCTAGGAAAAGGGGCTTGCTGTAGTTTTTCTTTTCTGCTTCTTTTCAAACTATTTAAACATGAAAATATGTCGAGTTCTTCCTTTGTCAGATTCATCAAAACTAAATGACGTCGGAAATCGTCACCATGACGTTACCGAGTTCCTCCTTCCTAGGGGTCATAAAATGTACTAGGATGGATTTTTCCGAAGGAGAAAATTATTTGGCAAGCATATGCTATCCCCTTAAAGCTTGTTTCCAAAAATAATTGGGGTAATTGCCAGAAATGGTGGGGGAAAATGCAACCAGTTCTCGGTCATGTCGGTAGTATGTCACTCTTGAACATGACACTTGTTTGCAGTTTGTGTCAGGTTGGGGACATCCCACATTCGTCGTTTTCCCTCCATGGGTTTGGGTTATCTGTTTTGACCTCTCATCTACTCTTTTCCACATCACCATGACCTCAAATCCCTTGATGTCAAATACTGCCAAATTCCGGAGTCATGTCGCCAATATGTTCAAGAGAAGTTCCTTCTGCAGTTTTCAACCCATGATCCTCTGTACAATCCTAATTCACTATCATCTTATTCCTCTATCTCATGTTGATGATGTGGGAAACATTATGGCCTTCCTTCAATCGGTCACTTCCTGTCGACTTCAACTGATTATCTAAGAAGCTGTTCTAGAGACTTCCTTCTGGTACCTTAGAGCTTTCAAGCCTCAATGGAAATTTCTTCGCATTCAATGACAGGTTCTCATAATTGTCCTTCAATCGAGTGATTTTTTCACATTCCGTGGATTGTACTAGCAACACCTTGAGGACCATTGTCATTATTGGTGGTCTCTCTCGCACTTGTTAACAACTTTCATCATTGGTTGGTAATAAGGTGTTTTTCTTGCATGTTCGACTTCAAATCATTCATTCACATGATTGAATTTGTACTTGTTCGGGTCGAGATGGAGCACAAGACCCTGGGTTTTGTCTGAAAAAATTGAGGTTGTGGGACGATTTTATTTTTCATAACTATATGCATGACTCTTTTGATTGGATGGCTGCGACCATACCTGAGTCTATTTGATGATCCTTTTCACCTGATGGCTGCGTCGATACCTTGGATATTGTTATAAGTACTCTATTATGGATGGTTGTTCCCATACCACATATTCATGTATCAAGGATATCAGTTGTACTTGTTCTTGCAGGCCTTCCGTAAACGACATTTTGGTTTGGGCATGTTCTCATAAAGCATTTCACCCCTCCCTCTCTCTCGGAATTCATGATTTATGGGGCATCTGTCACACAATATTTTGTTATCGTTCCAAAAATCCCCATCTTGAACATTGGAGGACCATTTCCGTGATCCCTGTGTACTGCCATACATTGCCATAAATGTCATTGCATCCCTTGGCATGTCAAGATCATAATATCTGTTGGTCATTCCTCAAGCAGACCTTCAAAAACATATGATTTTGGGTCAGCACTGGTAGGCAGTTATGGCCTCGTGCCCATGAAGAAATTAACACTTGGCCTCGCGCCCTTTGGCACTATGTCTCAGAAGGGCACCCGCGTCGAGCTGCTTTTGGAATTTTTAAAAAAATAGAAACAAAGCTTCCATGCTTAATAACTTTGTGAGCGGAGTCATCATGGTTTTTTTGACAGAATCAAGTCGAGTTTCTCCCTTTGGCTTATTAGTTCCTACAATTGTGCAACTCCCCAAAGGGATAAACTTATCCTCCACCTTATGTGGAATACCAAACCTCCTCCTCCTCTCCTATAAATTCTTCCTCCTCACATTGATTCAGCTAGCTAAACAATCATTAGTATAGTTGGTGTGTTGAAGAAAGCAGAGAAGAATCCATTGTTGAGAGAGATTTTAAGCCCATTGCATCATCGATTTGAATTCCGAACAAATTCTTAAGACACGCCCGATTGAAGCTGTTGAAGGAGATCTTCAACGTCAAGGCATAAGGTTCTCAACTTCTTTTTCATATATCAATAATACATGATTCATTTCTGGTTCCAAATTTTTTTCCATTTATATGCAAAGTGTTTAGCTCTCCTTGAATAGCTGAATAAATGTAGATGAATGTATATGTTTATATGCTATCATTGTTTGTTTGATCTTTGTATAGATGCATGAACATCATCACAAACATGGAGCACAAGGCATGAAGACAAAGATCGAAGGATCGCTGCCGTGTGCCACGAAAAAAGAATTGGACCGAGGTAGGATATCTGTTCCAGTCCATATTTCAGTTATAAGCTAGGAATTTAGGAGTCCAGCGTGTTACCCTGTTGCTAGACCCACCCTAGGGCTAGAGGGACTGCCTCTGTCTGCAGAGGGGATTTTCCTAGTCAACAAAGGGTCAAATGATCACAACACTCCAATCCAACTCGAAATAGAATATAACATACTTGAGCGTGCTTCCCTTTACATCGTTTGCCATTCCAAGAACAATTAGAGACTCGGGAAAATATTGTAAGCGACTTAGGAGCTTCGAACCTCAATGCACTATTGCTACATGACAATGCTACATGAAGTCTTGTAACTGCTACAGGAAGAGTCGAGGAGTGCTACAGGAGGACATAGGAGGTATATTCATGCAACCAAAGGCCCAATTGGTTCAGGAAATTCCCATTTTTCAACTCAGAGCATCAATTTAAGAAGTAAGTTTCCATCGCCTCATCTCTCCATCATAAATTCACACAATTTATCCTAAACATTTTGCAGTCATCAGTCATAAAATTATGAAATTGAAGGGTTATGTGTGAAGGAAATAAAGGGCCAGTACATATAATTGGAGAGATAAGAAGTTTTGTGACCCTATGCTACCACTGAATTCAACACTAAGGCCATAAAAAACACCTTTCCTACACCTAGTCAAGAGCAGTAATAAGATATGGGGGGTGCGTTCAATATGAGAGAACCTACAAATACCAGAATGATCCATTTGCAACGTCCTGTAGCAGACATCTTTATGAGACATCAATGGTTAGGCTTATTTGAATTGTTAAGAGGATATGATGAAGAAGTTTATTTCAGTTTGCTATGGCTTTGAATTCTGAATCAAATTTTAGTTCCGCAACTATAATAAGAAGGTTAGCCATACCATAAGTCCTTAAGTGATCAACAGAGTAACCACACTACCCTTATATTGGGTTAGCAATCAAATTCATATGCCACTGCAAAGCCCTCCATCTTAGAGTAGTGTAACCACACTACCCCTGGGAATCAAATGGAATAGGGAATACAGGGCCACTAGTGCCACTACAAATAAGAATTTCTTTAGGTCTAGGGAGAGACCGATGGAAGATAAAAATTAGGTTAATAGAGAAATTTTTCCTTACCCATGGGATGAGGTAGCCTTTAACAACTTAAGCTACATCTCATGTCAAGGTAGATTAAGTTTAGTGTATGGATATCACTTTAGGTTGTTTCATGAGCTTATATACCAATAAAATATTCCCCTTAACCAGAGATTGAATGTATCTTACTTCCTCCTCCATTCCATCAAGGACATGAGCCAAAAAGTCGTAGAAGGAAAGCATCAACACTTAGCCCATCATGGCCTTATTAAGCTGATAGTGGAGGATGTCCCTAATAACTTAATAATTCATGTCCCATGGTCCAAGTTCAGAGATATGGATAGAGAGGCACTAATAGGAACCCATAGCATTACTCTCGGGGAAGCCCCTGTATATAGCATTGGGGGTAGAGACACTAGATCATAAGAATATGAGACAAAGGGGACAAGAGAAATGGAAAAAAATGAAGAGAAAGAAGAAGAGGTTGAGGAAGAAGAAGAAAGTGACGAGGAAGAAAAGGAATAAAAGATATAAGATGAGGAATTGAGTCCTAAGCAGACCATTGAACCAAAGGAGACTGAGATATCCCCTTAGAATACTAGTTTGTCACCAGGGAACACTGAGGATGAGGCGCCTTCCATTTTAGATACCTTGGGAACTCCTATGAAATCCAAGAAGAAAAACATGAAGAAAGGGATGTGTATTAGGAAGAACAAAAGGCACAAATTGAAGGGCATATTGCACAAATGGGAGGAAAATATGTGCAAGAGGAGGTTTGATTTGAAAAACAACTCTAAAAGATAGTAGCCTCCCCACAAAAATTTTAAATACAAATCACATTATTTCAGGAACCTACCCCACAACCTAATTTTGGATCCTATTACAAGCTCATTGAGGGAGGAAGAATGTTCTGTAAAAAATTCACAATCCCCCTCCTACATGAGCTGGAGATAGAAAGAGGGTGCACCCACATATGGATTCAAATATCCTAATCAAATAATGTTTGGGATGTGGGTTTGATGAAAGAAAGGTTCCTTGAAATGGGAAAAGAGTTGGTTGATGTAAGTCTCAGAGAATTTGTGGTGAACGAGAATTTGCAAGTAATGCAAGAAGAGAACACAGGCCTACAATGGTAGCTACAAGAAAATGACAACCAATTTTCCACCATGGCCAACCTTTGCATGGAGGCCATGCAGTATATACATCCTTTAATGTCTTATGCAGTTTATCGCAAGGAGCAATGGTTACGATTCCAAATCATAACCTTAGATCAACATGGCTCCCTACCCTTTCATAACTATAAATAGTTCATTGATATAAGCTTCTTTCAGAAAAAAGAAAAAAATTAAAAAAAAAAAAGAAAAAAGAAAAAAGAAAAATAATAATAATTAGTGATCCTCTAGAAGAAAAGTAATAGTTTTATCCTAAAAGGTACACACAAGAGCATAGAAATGATCGCTGATTAACTTGCAAATTAGTTCACAAGATAAAAACGATCATAAAACAAAGTAAGAACACACACTCAACAAGAGTATGCATACCAAGGCCAACAAAATATTTCATTTTATTTAGTATGTATGAACACAAACATATACCACGAACATTAAAAGAATAGTCTTACAACATCCATGATACATGCATGAAAGTGCATTGGCTCTGAGAGCCTAATATATTAAGTGAAAGTTCTAAGATACACAATTACCATGTTGCAGTACTAGGCCTAATAGTGGAACATTAAGTCACCACTTTCTCCTCCAAAGAATGGTATTCTATCCTATTCCAAACTATAGAAGCCAATGTGAATGTACTTTTGCTTGAGTTATTATGGTGTATTTATAACAAATGGGGAAAATATTCATCTCCCATGTGACTCTTGACCTCCCTCATGACTCTTGAGCTTCTATGTAACCTTTGAGCTCCTACATGACTCTATGACTCCCTATTGACTCTTCATGTTCCATGTGTGACCCTTGGGCTTCCACAAAATTTAAATTTTCTTATTTTTGAAATTAAGTAATTACATTTTACCAATAATGTGGCAGACAATGATACATGAGACAAAACAACCCTCTTGAGTTGACACTTTGAGGAGCCATAATTTGGCGACTGTGACATAGAATTCCTTATAATGTATCAATGGAAAGTTCTTTTTGCTACTAGGTCTTGAACTCTTCATAATATATCTAACTTTTACTTCATCTTCACCCTCCAAAGGGTATGGGTAAGTGTTTGAACCTTCTAAGTCAACATGAGTTGTCATCTCTCTATCTTTATCCAAGATTCCTTTACTCATCCATGTTAGCACCTTTGTGTCTCATCTCCATAATTTCCCTTCTCGTAACCTCTTCTTGATTACCTCCTTGAGCACCATCTTGCTATGATAGGATGATAAGCTATAAAAATCAAGTTGATTAGTGAAAATACTACATCAATCCATAAATCACCTGGAATACCTTGAACCAATGCTAACTACAGTGGAAAAATGCGCAAGGATTGAGGGAAGAGACCTTCTTGAGCACAATGCACATAATTAGGAGGAAGAGAGTGAGGGTCTGGACACTATGATTACATAATGCATAGTGTAAATGGAGAGGAAAGAGATGAATTGCGCATTAGGCAAGTCCAAGAGGCAAGGATAACAAGATTAGGCATTATGACTGCGTAGTGCATTGTGGTTAAGGGAAGGGATTAAAGGACTACACAATTGAGAATTCCAAGGATCCAGAGGAGGCTCCAATTTCCACTAAGACTGAACAATGTGTAATGAGGGAAATTTTGGCCAAGGAATTACGTAAAGAGAAAGTGTGGGAGAAATGGGAGAAAAGTTTGGGCATTGTAACTGCGCAATGTGCAGTGACTGATAATGTAGTTGTTGGGATCATGCAATTGAGCACCATAGGTGTTCATAGATGACTCCACTATCCAATGAGACTATGAAACACATAATACAAGGCAATATGGATCAAGGAATGCATAGTGGGAAAGTGTAAGCAATAAGGTTGAGGGTATATACTTGAGGTTGTTCAATGCACAGTTGGAGGAGGATGTCCTCAAGATCGACACAGTGAGCAGGTCCAAGAAGTGAGGGTCTCATCACTGAGGCTTAGGATAATTCTCAGTGTACTCATCATTAGCTAGAAGTTTAGTTTTCTCATGACTTGTGCAAGATGTGAGGACAAAGAAGGACTCCAAAATTGACTAAGTGTGAGATAAATGAGACAAGAGAGTAAGAACATATAACATACCATGAACATGATCACATACACATATACACCCAAGAACATGACAAGAAGACACATAATACCCAAGACCAAAAACTGTATAGTGAAATAACAATAAAACAAAACTTATCTCCAAGTGTGACAGTTAAGATGTATCTTTATGACATAAGTGTCACAATGGAACCAAAATGTGTGGTATGCCAAAAGAATGTGTCCAACACATGTGCTAATGATAAATAACATAAAATAGTGTAACAAAGTGTGCTGGAGCTTCCTCTATAAGGTGTGCCATGGTGCTATTCAAGATGTGTGAAAATAAGAGAAAGCGACACATGCAAGAGTGAAAGTGACGCATACAACCACAAAGAAAACAAAACAAACACATGCAATAATGAGAGTAGGGAAAAGTGATACTTGAAATATATAGAGCTAGAAAAATGATGCATGTAAGAGAGAAAGAAAACAAAAGCGACACTTGAGAAACACATCGAAAAGATGGGGAATTTACAACCACGCGTGAGATAATTCAATTATATTCTAATGATGTACAAAGCTCAAAAGCGAAATATGAATACAAAGATGAGCTTTGGACTAGACTCTTTATAGAGGGAGAGAAAAAATGCAATTGGGGTTAATATTTGTGAGGGTGCTTAGTGCATGCTGAGAAACTAGGAGTCAAAAGTGAATTGAATGCCACTAAGAGGTGTGACAATAATGTCTCGAAGAATTATACTCTTATAGTAAAAAAAGAGTGTGCAATCATTATCTACAAAGTATGCCCTTACAAAATCATTGGAAACTACGTAGTCACTGCGAGTAAAAGCTACGCAATCACTGATGGAAATAACTGCACAGTTCCTGTGAGCAAGGATTGTATAGTGAATGTGAGCAAGGATTGCACTCATTGTTGGAAAGTGAAATCATTGTTGGGAGGGATTGCACAATCACTATCTGTCAACAAGAGATGTGCTAACTTTCTTGCTTGAAATAAGTGTGCTTGTGAAGACATCATGAAATAGGCATGTGAAAGCAAGTAGATTGACACTGAGAATTCCCAAAGGAAGAATTTATCACTTAAACAAAATGACCAAGCATTAGCTTAATGCCTTGAAATGAAATATGACATGATCATAAGGAGGCTCCAAAATTTGAATGTAGGAAAAGTTTGGAGGGTGTTGTAGCAGTGACAAAAAATCCTTCAAGTTACAAGACGTTGGAAATTCCCTCAAAATTTGGACTAACATTCTCCATACCCTCAAAGATAATTTGGTCATGGATAATAATTAAATAAAGCAATAATATGATAAATATTTCTTTGAGATCTATTTTAAAGAAGGGTATTAAAAGTTCCTTCATATATAGCCTTATAGGAAAACCTCCCTTAAATACAACCTCCACTGAAATATTATCCCAAAATTTTATGGCCCATATGAGGTCCTCAAATATATTGGACTATTGGCTTACAAATCAGAACTTTTGAGCAAATCTAAAATCTTTCCAATATTTCATGTCTCTTTCTTAAGAAAGTGGTTGCATTTAATTGTCATGTTCAAACACACCTTATTGAATTGGATTAATAATATTCCATTTTGTAGAAATTTTAATACAATTATGTATTTCTAGATTCTCCTAATCTAACAATTATATCCACTGTTAAATACAAAATCGTTCTACTTAAATCTTTGCGGAAATTTAATCGCCAATTGCAAACACATGAAGAAAAATCAATCACACATAACACATAAGTTTTTACCGGGAAATCATAGAGCTAAAAACCCCACTATCATATATTATGTATATCATGGATCATGAAACAATCTCATACAAAACTTCTACCCCAAGAGCTCTCAGTAAAATATACAATCGTCTCACACTGTCATACAAAAATTGGCATAAACATGCACCAATTTACTACCTCCTGACAGCCTGCCTCCACTGCACAATCCCTGCTGATGAAGATCCATAAATGAATTCGATCTTGCCTTGCCTTCACTGGAAAATCCTCATTGGAATTTCCAATGTGTGTGTAGTTGCATTGAATGCACCACTATAGTCACAACTGATAGTCAAACAGGCCCTTTTAGCTATCTCTTAACTGGGTCTCCACTAGATCTGAAATGCATGTAGTTAACAGTAGTATTTCTTCAGTTTCATTTGAGACCATTTCTTGTGAATTAATTAAATAATTAATTCACTGATCTCTCACTAGTGTATCTTTAGTTACAACTAGTTACAACTAGCACAACTGAGTTTAACTCACTTAACTGAGTTAAACTAAATACCAACTCACATAACTACACATCCAACTCTGTTACAACTTTGTATCACTCAGTTACAACGAATTCTACTCTGCATGTCCCACCAACCAACCTTAGAACTCATAATTCCTTCAGTCAACTAGTTTTCCACATCAGTTAATTGAAATCAAGTGCTTCAAGAGAATATATTATTGTTTATTGTATAATTATTATTAAGGGCTAATAATAATTGAAATCTGATCTATTTTTATACATGCGATCTATAAATAGATTTCTCCCATGCATCTAAAAATAGAATCTCATATATAAATAGAATTTTCTCAACCATCTATAAATAGACTCCTGCTATAAATAGAATATGTTCACGATTCTAAAAATAGACATACACCTAAAAATAGCCTGCGGGCCCCACCTAGTGTAGGTGCTTAATTTTCACTAGGATCATCATCTTGTTGAATCTCAACACTCCCTCTCAAAAATAAATGGATTATCCTTCACCCCAATCCTGTCTCTATGGTATTCGAATTTTCTCCTGGTGAGTGCCTTCGTCAAAATATCTACATCTTGATCTTCCATAGGAATGTACTGAAGCAACATGATCTTTCGCTGCACACAATCTCTGATATGATGATACCAAATATCTATATGCTTAGATCTATCATGAAACACAGGATTAATTGAGAGTTTAATGCAACTCTGATTATCACAATTAATCACTGTAGGATCTAAATGAGAACCGAACAAACGGACCAGGATCTTCCTCATCCAGATAGCCTCACATGCAGCTTGACTTGCTACCATTTATTTCGCTTCCGCTGAACTGAGTGCCACGGATCTATGTTTCCTGTTGTACCAAGAAATAGCTGTAGATATTTTACTGAAAACCCTTCATGATGTGCTATTTCTGTCCGTTGGGCTGCCTACCCAATCTGCGTCCATGAAGGCATGAAACTTCACCTCATCCATCTGTCTGTACCATAAGCCATACTCAGATGTGCCCCTGAGATATCTCAGGACATGCTTGCCCGCCTTCCAAAAGATCTTGGTAGGCTTAACCATCTCTTGAATAATCTGGTTCACCGCATAACATATGTCCAGTCTTGTATTAACGAAATACATGAGTGAACCCACCAACTGTCGATAGACAGTAGCATCCACTACTTCTCCAGATGTAGCGTCCTCTTTCCTCCATTTTCTTGGAAGAGGAGTATCCATGGGTTTGCAGCCCTCCATGTGAAACTTACCGAGTATATCCCTTGCATACTTGCCTTGAGACAAAAACAATTCACCTTCTCGCTGCCATATTTCCAATCCAAGGAAATAGTGAAGTAGGCCCATATCCTTCATCTCGAACTCCTTTGCAAGGTCCTCCTTGAATGAGTGTATCAACTACTCATCACAAGTTAGGATTAAATCATTAACATAAAGAAAAATGATTAAAAGCTTACCCTCCACCACAATATGGTATAGGTTTTCATCCACCTCAGTCTTGCTGAAGCCAAGTCCAGTGAAATAGCTATCAATCCGAGTGTACCAAGGATAGGGTGCTTGCTTCAGCCCATACAATGTTCTTTTGAGTATGTACACATGCGAATCGCTGCTGAAGATCTCAAATCCTTCTGGCTGCTCAATGTACACTTCTTCCTCATTGATCCCATTAAGGAACACAATCTTCACATCCATTTGATGAATGTGCCAACCCATCTGCGCTGAGAGAGCAAGGATGGTCCTTATGAAAGAATACCGTGCGACAGGTGAAATTTTTTCTTCATAATCAATCCCCTAGATCTATGAGAAGCCCCGAGCCACAAATGTTTCCTTATAATTCTCAACACTCCCATTAGTAGCTTGCTTTACCTTGTAGATCCATCTTGAACCTACCACTGATTTATCAACCGGGCTTGGAACAATTTCCCAAGCACTGTTTCTAACAATGGAGTCATACTCCTCCACCATTGCATCTACCCATGTGGGATCCTGCACTTCTTCCTGAAAGGAAGATGGCTCAGTCACAATACATTTTCTCATGAGAGCCATGTATCTAGTGAATCGGTCAGGAGATTGTCTCTATCTGCACTGTGAAGTAGGGACTCCTACATTCTGTGCCGCATCAAGCTTCAACTTATCAGCTTTTGTGGTATGCCTTCTGCTAGTTTTGATGTTTTTATCTACGTGAGTGGACTCATCCACACCATGAACATCCTCCTGTGGCTGATCCACATCTAGAGACTCATCTTTGGGAACAAGAAATTCCTCCTCTGCATGCAATTCTAGCTCCCTCTCAAGCGACAACTTCATGGATTTCTCCTCATTGAATTTTATATCCTGTCACACCATAGTCATTCAACTATTTGGAAAATACACATGATAATTATGGGGTGTTTTTGTGTACCCCAAAAATATCCCAACTTCAGCAGTCAGCTCTAGCTTCTTCCTGGCGTTCTTGGTCACATGCACATAAACATATGAGCCAAAAATCTTAAAGTGATAAACATCCAGTTTCTTACTAGTAAAAGCTTCTTTAAGTGTACTCATGCCAAGTACTCTATGAGGACAATGGTTTTGCACATAAACCGCAGTGTTGCATGTTTCCGCCCACAAGTGCATTGGTAGGCCTTGATCATGTAGCATAGCTCATGCAACACCCACAATCATTCTGTTATTCCTCTCCGCGACCCCATTCTGCTGTGAGTTATGAGGCTCTATGAGTTCTCTTCGAATTCCTTCTTTGCTATAGAAGTATTTGAATTCGTTCGAGATATATTCACCACCATTATCGCTCCACAGAGCCTTCACTTGCTTCCCCGACTCTTTCTCCACCAATGCTTTAAACTCACGGAACTTTGAGAATGTTTGATCTTTATTCTGTGTGAAGAAGATCCAGCATCTACGAGAATAGTCATAAAAAAAAAAAATAATACTTGTTTTTTTATGTTGAAGCAATCGAGAATGACCCACACACGTCTATGTGAACTCTCTCCAGGATCACCGAAGCACGATTCTACTTTTCATGAAAGGTGGTCTTCACAAACTTACCCATAGTACATCCCTTGCAATGATCTATCTGTGCAAGTGTACCCTTGGGAAGTCCAGTAGAAATCTGTTGCAAAATCTTCAGGGTGCCATGGGGAAGATGGCCTAATTGCCTGTGCCATAATTCACCCTCATCCTCGCTCACCACTTTTTCTTCTTTGCCCACAATTGCAGCGCAACCATCTACCTCCAACTTGTAGAGATTCTTGACTCAAATCCCTATCCTCTTGGTTTGAACTGTTGTTTTATGTTGCAGGAAAGCTTTTCCATCGCTGAAAACAATGTCATAATCTCTGTCCTCCAACATCGCGACTGAGACCAAGTTCTTCTTTAGACCTGGAACATGCATAAAATATTTCAACAGAAATGGCTTCCCTGAATCCCTGTCAAAAGTAATGGTACCAATGCCGGTCACACTGTATTGTCCATCGTTTCCCATCTCTATATGCATTTGGAGATCTTTCTCCTCCAAGTCACTGAAAAGCTCCTTATCTCCCATCATGTGGAAGGAAGCACCACTATCAAGATACCACATTGATCCCATTGCACTTGAAACCGAGAAAGTGATCAAAGCGAAATCAAGTTCAAATTGCGAGGCAAGGGCCTCACCTGCTGTAGCTCCAATAGCCTTCTTGTCCTTATTTTTGTGTGGGAAGTTAGTGGCAAGATGCCTGTGTTCGTGATAGTGAAAACACTTCACCTTGGACAAATCCAACTTCTTGCCCTTAGCCTCAGATTTTGAGTGGAATTTATTCCCCTTCCCTTTCCTTGATTTTGAAGCCAAATCACAATCCTCTTCATCATCATGATTTGATGAAGGTCCATCCCTGGTGTTCCACCTGAACTCCTCCTGCACTAGATCCAACCACAATCGTTCCCAATCCGGCAGTTTTTTTCTGTCCGTTGACAGAGTCTTGATAACTGTGCCAACTCTTAGGAAGTCCCAAGTGAGCCAAGCTCACCAAATCATCATCAGAAACCGTGATTCCCACACTCCCCAGTTCATCCCGACATTGGAAAAACTTTGTGAGATACTTAGGAATATCGTCGCCCTTTTCCATTTTGATTTTTCCTAGTTTATCCTTCAGCGCCAATTTCCTATGGTCGTGACTGCTTTGGAAAATATCTATCAAATCCTTCCACATTGCAAATGGAGTAGCTTTCCCACGAAGGCTTGAGACAATATGGTCTCTCACACCTTCCAACAGAATCCTTCTCGTCTTCGCTACTTTCTTTTGCCATGCGTCAAGTAATGCAACATCCGTCGAAGTGGGCTAAGGAACATCACTATCGATGAATTCCTTCAAGCCATTATATTCAAGAATAGCCTCCATCCTATCCTTCCACGCAATGTAGTTCGAGCTTCCCTCGAGTGCATACTCTAACCGCAAACCATTGAAAGCCATTTCAATGTTTACTCAATTGTCGCACCAATAAATTCTTCCAACAAATTCAAATTGTTTCCACCAACAAAACTCAACTACTGCTTCAATATTTCAATCTTTTTTGCTTTGATACCATGTAGAAATTTTAATACAATTATGTATTTCCAGATTCTCCTGATCTAACAATTATATCCACTGTTAAATACATAATCCTTCTACTTAAAAGTTTTGCGGAAATTTAATCGCCAATTACAAATACATGAAGAAAAATCAATCACACATAACACATAAATTTTTACCAGGAAAGCATAAAGCTAAAAACCCCACTATAATATATTATGTATATCATGGATCATGAAACAATCTCATACAAAAATCTACTCCAAGAGCTCTCAGTACAATATACAATCGTCTCACACTGTCATACAAAAATTGGCATAAACATGCACCAATTCACTGCCTCCTGACAACTTGCCTCAACTGCGCAATCCCTGCTGATGAAGACCCCTGAATGAATTCAATCTTGCCTTGCCTTCACTGTGCAATCCTCATTGGCATCTCTAATGTGTGTGTATTTTCATTGAATGCACCACTATAGTCACAACTGATAGTCAAACAAGCCCTTTCACCTATCTCTCAACTGGGTCTCCACTAGATCTGACATGCATGTAGTTAACACTAGTATTTCTTCAGTTGCATGTGAGACCACTACTGGTGAATTAATTAAATAATTAATTCACTGATCTATCACAAGTGTATCTTTAGTTACAACTAGCTACAACTAGCACAACTGATTTTAACTCACTTAAATGAGTTAAATTAAATACCAACTCACATAACTACACATCCAACTCTGTTACAACTTTGTATCACTCAGTTACAATGAATTCCACTCTGCATGTCCCACCAACCAACCTTAGAACTCGTAATTCCTTCAGTCAACTGGTTTGCCACATTAGTTAACTGAAATCAAGTGCTTCAAGAGAATAGATTATTATTTATTGTCAAATTATTATTAATGGCTAATAATAATTGACATTTGATATATTTTTAGACATGCTAACTATAAATAGACTTTGCCCATGCATCTAAAAATAGAATCTCATCTATAAATATATTTTTCTCAACTATCTATAAATAGATTCCCGTTATAAATAGAATATGCTCACCATTCAAAAAATAGACATACACCTAAAAATAGCTCGCGAGCCCCACCTAGTGTAGGTGCTTAATTTTCACTAGGATCATCATCTTGTTGAATCTCAACACATTTGGTTGTATCGTTAGGCCATCTGTGAAAAAGGATATTTTTGTATTTAATAGTACAATATTTAGGATCTCTTGATGCAATAGAAATATACATAGCTTGAGGATTCCACATGAGCACTGATAGTGATCCTTAAACAATCCCCTCATCTCCACCACTGATGACAATGTTGCATTTAAGGAGGAGGGAATTTTAGGGTCATAACCTCTGTAACCTCATACATTCTTATTAGATAAATATGTTGCTACATATTTCTATGTATGGAGGCCATCTCTTGTAAATAAGGCCCATATAATAGTGTGAAAGCAATACATAGAGATTTGAATAAAATATTTCACTTACTAGAATGTTCCTTCTCTAGAATTCTTAGAGGAGGTAGAGAGTAATTTATAAAATTTCAAAAGAAATCTAATGGATATCTTATGAATTTATTGATACTTATATCTCTTTTCGGTTGGAGGTTTTCCCCTCGAAGAGACAAGTGAACATTGCTTCTAGTAATAAAGGTATTACATTTTGTTGCTATTCTAGTACTTTTTTTGGTTATCATGGTTTCAATCTATATTTTTTGTAGAAAATTCGGGTTAAATATTGTGTTTCTTCTCTATATATTTCCATTTTATAATAAATAAAACCACAATCACACTTACACACAATTGTTTCAAGGTCCTTAGTTATTCTCTATTCAAAATCTATTGAATGGGTGATTAAAGATACAAATATTGATAATATAAGTACGTTGAATGATGAAGGGAGATTTATAGCCTCTTATTTGTCATCATAACTTGAAGCTTAATGAAAAATTCACCAACCTAAGTACATGATTATTGGTTGTGTTGAGAAGTTTAATTAGGATTATGATATAAAGACACATTTTTCTAAGTTGGTGGGTGAGGATTAAAGATTTGTTTTGGGAATAATGATGCCATCTACATAAAAATAATTTTGAGGGATCCATATATATAGGGAGTTCCATATGGGAATGAAAGTACATGGGAGGAAGTTCTCGTGATATTGATTTAAAAAAAAAAATTCTTCCAATCATATCATTGCCTCTGATGAATGGATGGAAATGATCAAACATAAGTTGGCTGAGTATAGAGGATTTTGAAGAAATAAGAAGAAGACACGATCAAAATTGAAGAGGCACAAATAAGGCAAGAAGAGTAATAGAATATTAGAGAAGGGGTTAAAAAGGTAAGGTAGATATAAAAATAGGGATTGAAGGAAGAATTTGAGAAGTCAATATTGGATAAAGAGGAGAGAGAGATTAGTTGAACTAGAGAAGAAATTATAGGAGGATAACTTTTAACTAGAGAGAAACTCTATATTGGAAAATGATAAAGAATAGGCTGCAAGAGATGAAGAGGATAATTAGGGACAATAGGTGCACCCTTTGAGAAACCAACATAGTAATTTGGGTCACTTCCATGCTATTTCATTGATTTGACCATGGATGATTTAATTATTCCAAAAAAAAGGAAAACAAAAGGAAAGGATATCAAGGATAAATACATTAAGATGGAGCAAATAGTTACACTTGGTAGCATGAATAATACTTTATCCTAAGAAGGTCAATATATATTAGGCCTTATTGAGGAAGTGGTGGATTTAGAGTTGATAGCATACAATAAGAGAACACAAACCATAGTAAAACATACATAGAGGAGAAGAATAATAGATTTGAATAATATAGTCATATGCACAATAGAGGAAAAAATTTATTGACAAAAATAAAGCGAAGTTGATAGAGTTACTCTATTTGGGGTTAGCCATCACTTGTGCTGTCCTTTATAAGGTAAAATACAAACAATTGATATGCAGAAATGAGAAATAAGATTATTGTACTAGAAATTCACATCAAGTATTACAAGTTTTTGTAAGGTTTAGTTTGACTTTTTGTATATCATGTATTAGAAGAGGACTTAATTGATGTACAAATTGATAGATTATTTTATACTAAGGAATTCTAACTACAAGAGTTGAGTCTAAAACTATCAATTTTTTATAAGGATAATTTGAATTGGAAGGATAAACAAGGTAAAACATAGGATAAAAAATGGAATTTATTAAACATATTTAGAAGAAAATGTTTAATGGATATCATAATATAAGGTTGTTAAGTAAGCATGGTATCTATGAAATTAAACATGACAAAGGTTACTGGAACAAGATGGTGCATGGAAATCATAATTAGGTGAAATAGAATGGATGTATTGAATAAAGATATGAAATTTTATAGAATACAATAGTACTTAATGTTCCTTTAATTGGTCTCTAGCAAGGTTCTATCTAGTGGACTAAGTATAGAATTTTTTTGGGAACATGGTATAACAACATAAAATTAAATTATGAAGTGTGTTAGCCATCGAGAAAGGGCACCTTCAAAAGCTTCTCATCGAGGAAGTGAGAAAATCCCAAAATAGATAAATACATTAAAATATTTAATAAGTAATTGAAGGATCACTGAAAATGACACACTTTCCCTCATGATAATTTATGTATAATTATTTTTACACAATGGAAAAAGTATGATAAAGTGGTAGATATAGATTCAACCCCCATTTTAGCTAATATTTATGTTAAAATTGGTTATCATAACCAAAATTTGAAATTATATATATAGTGGAATGTAGGAAGATACATTAAGGCCCTTTGTTATGGTAATGAGATCATTTGTATTAATTTCAATTATGTGCCCAAATCACAATTGTACATAGGGAGTTACATTATGATTTTTTTCCATATTCAGTATCATTTATAGACTCACGAATCAAAATGATGATGCAAGATTGTCTTAATTGACCATTAACCATCAACTCTCCAAAATTCAAATTGTAACCTTGGTTGGCACATTGATCTTATTTGTGGTTACTAGTTCCTTAGAATGTACTTGAAACTCATCTTTGGGATATCTTGTGACACCTTCTTAATCCAATTTAGGAGATTATCTAGAAATTTGTCTTTAGGGGAAGATCCTTTGACCAAATATTGAATTATTAAAATGGATTTACCAACAGAATGAGATAAGAGACCTGAAATTCTTTGGCGAGAAGAATGCCTTGGAGTAAACCACGAGCTTTTGTCTTATTATTTGTCGTCTTCTTCAAACCCCATTCAAACTCTAAAAATTTGATTTCTTCAGTGCCATAAAGGAACTCCCCCCCCCTCCTGCCACCCACAGCTATAGGGCCCTTTTGATAGTATGAATGTGAAAGAATTACTGTAGGACAGGTACTTCTAATACTTTGATGAATGAAGAAGGCAATCATTGGCCAATTTTTTTTGACTAAAGTGTTTTATTTATTTAAAATTTATGTTGTGGAATACTTTGCAATTCAAATATCTATGTGGATGTTTTGTAAAGTGTTTTATACGGTATTTCAAGCTATGCTCAAATATTATTAAAAAATAAAATAAAATATTTTATTCATCCATTTAACAATAATTTATTTTATGTTAAGATTGAAATTATTTTTGGAAAATACTATTATGCAATTTGGTACTTACTGTAAAACTACTTCTCAAAAGTAAAAATATTAACTAATGATAATCTTCGTATTGTTTATGTAATTTGGCTCACAAAACAACATTTTTGTATTTTGGGGAAGAAACTACTACATGAGCCTTAATGGTTGCATTGTTTTTGTTGCTTATGGGTCCTAAAGAAAGAGTCGAGGACATCAGTCCAATATTCACAATAGTGATAGATAACTTTAAATCAAACAAACATTTAACTTGCTCAAGAAATTCAGATTTAATTTTATGCAAATGCCTTACCAACCTCCATTTCCATGTTTGTCAAACGAGTAGGAGATGATACTTAGTTTGAGGATTGTAGGAAGGTATAATTTGAAATGAGAGGATGTAAGGAAAGTCACATAACATTTGCTAAGAAAAGAGAAATCTTGCCTAGACCACAACCAAAAACCACCATAGAAGGAAAGGAAAGAGATTCTATGAATATGGAAGATTTGAATGAATGATTATACATTTAAAAAATGAGATCACTGATATAAAGAGGAATTCTAGAGAAGGTACATCATCATAGCTTCCAAGAGGCCATTCTTTAGAAGTATTATACCACCAAATTTGTTTGAGCCTCCACTTGGAAACTTGAATATTGAACTAAAGGGGTTAGTTATGGAAAAATGATGTAAGTATCGTCAAGCTAATCATTTAGAAGAAAATTTTCCACAATGAATAAATTCCATGAATTTGGTGGCTACCTACTTCCCGGAGAAAAAAATTCAAATGGACTATTTTAGTGATCACTTAGAGGGAGAGATATAAGAAGAAGTTGAGGAATAACCTATTGATACAACTCTTTTTATCTAGTATATGTTCCTTGGATTCATCTAGTTGAACAGGAGAAAGTTAAAGTAGAACTACATGATCAAAGAAATTATGACCTCATAAGTAAGGGATCTGTACATAAAAAAAATTCTAGCAAACTCTCATAATTTAAACACAAAAAAGAGTTTGAATATATCTTGTGTTACCATAAATTCTTCTAACATACCTAACACTAGGAAGCCTTTTAGTAGTAGTCAAAATTCCATGGAATACAATGTATTTGAGGATTTAAGAAAATAAAAGGAAATATATCAATTCTTGATGGATCCAAAAATTCCAAATAGAGGAAATTAGTGTTAAATTATTTGAAAAACAATAACACATATCCTACAAATATCACAAAGAATACCACTACAATAATAACTAACAACTTGTAAAATCCAATAGTCAATGTTTCCCTTTGACGAAAAAAGTATAAGTCTCAAATTCTACCTTTGTTATTAACCAATGATATTTATAGTCAAATTGTGCACAATTGTTTGTTGGATTTAGGAGCATCCTCTAATGTAATTCCCTACTTTGGTTATATGAAATTAAATGAAACCTTGAACAAGAGATCAACCCTCATCATTCAGTTAGATAGGTCAAAGGCTAAAGTTGTAGGTGAACTTAGAGATATTTTAATCCATTGTAGCCTTAAATCCTAAAGTCCACGAAAACAATATTTTTGTGGTGGAAATTCTTGAAGTATATGGTTTATTTCTTAGTAGTGTTTGATCCCAAAAACTCCAAGGTTATTTCTCTTCCAATTATTCACATTTATGGCTTCCCTAGAATGGGTGACCAAATAAAGTTAGGATTAACCATGAGCGATACATGGAACATGATATGATAGATTTGGAGGCCATTGAAAAATCATCTTCTTTTGCGTTTCCAATTTTTGGGAAACTATTCTCTTGATTCATACTTTGGAAATTTATTGTATAAACTTCATCCATTCCTGAATGTTTATAGCTTGAAATCAAATTGCAATATCTTTTTTTTCTTTTATGAGAAAGACAATGTAATATAACTAATGTACATAGTTTAGACAAATGTGTAGATAAGACTAATCTAGTAGTAGCAATTGATAACTAACAATTTTATTTTATGGATCCGAGTTTCAAGAAAGAGTAGAGGTAGGTTGTCTAATAGTATATCTTTAGGGACAAACTTGTTTCATATCCTATATAATTGAATTTGAATGTATGAATAATTCCACATTATATGAGGAAATTGTATGATAAACTTAAAAGTAAAATATCTAATTTTTATTGGAGGATTGTAAATCATTGTAAGGCAATAAAAATACATAATAAATTGCAATTATCCACATATAGCAAATCATCAGTAAGAGGTATTAAGTTGATTAACAAATTTGAAGCCTTAAACATCTATTCCATTCCTTGTACTAATAATATAATAGTTGTCTCTTTAGCTATTGTTTCCTCTAGGTTATCTCCATTACACGACTTTGATGCTAGTAGGTTTTTTGTTGAATTTATCTATCAATCTTCACTCCTAGATAATATCAATCATTAGAGAGTTATTGAAGATGATGATAAAATTGTAGAATTTATTACCAATCAAGATATGTTCAAAGATACAATGTTTAATGATGACGAGCATGAACAAATATTGGAAAGTAATCATGAATGAATTAATGAATTAACAACAAAAACTATTCCAAAAGACATGGTTACTTTAGAGTTTTAACTTACAAGATAATATCAAGAGATCATCCAATGTAAAAACTCATAGTTCAACCTTAGGACATGAGATGATCAATATTGCAATGAATGAAAATCATAAGAATGTCAATCTTGTGACTTTTTTTTCCGAAGAGGAGAAACAAACATATATAAAACTCTTCTAAAAATATAGAGTCATCTTTGCATGGATTTATGATGTGCTAAAATCCCATCGCACATGGATTATTCAACATATGATCCCCGTGATAAAAGGTGTAAAACTTTTTCAACAAAAAACATGTAAGATATATTCTTTCTTTGAACCCTAAGTTCAAAGAGAGTTGAAAACCCTCATTAATAGAAAATATATTTTTCAATTTTGACATCTACTCGGGTGGCTAAATTCATGTTAGTTAAGAAGAAAATTGGCGAGATCTTTGTATGCGTCAATTTTTAAAATTTGAATAAGGTCTTTTAGAAGGAAAATTATCCCACACTTCCTATGGATCATATATTGCAGCATGTAAGCCCCAACGGGGCATCTCAATTGGAAAGTGCCGCGATAATGTTGTTAGTTTTTGTAGCATCATATGTGTTCTAGTCATGAAAATTGGTGGAGAGTGTTATGCAGTATTTATGATTACAGAAAAAAGTATCTCCCCTAGACATAGTGGACTACTGTAGAATAGCAAAAAACAAAGGATATAGAGTTTCTCTTAGAGAAATTGAAATATGGAAAGAGGCCTACTTGGAATCTGTTGTAAGATTTACTTTTCTCATTACTTGTAAGCCCCAATCCCAAATTCGATTTCTATAATTAGAACCTGTACATACAGCCAAAACAAGCCAAGGATATACAACATTTATGTAGCATAATTCAATTACTCTATTAAATGAATCAATAAGGTATTGAAATAAAAGATTGTAAACATAAAATAACACATATAGGAAAATAATATACTCTTTATATTAATCGAAATAGGAGAGAGTTTACAACCAAAGATAGTATTGATATTATAGAGATCTTCCCAAGTTGACTTATCTTTCCTTGTCACAAAGCAATCCTCAATGTCACCCTAATGCATGAATATGACGACTCTCTTAGATTCAAGGTAGCAACACGAGGGCATGATAAATCTCCAAAATCCAATCTTGATGTTGTGGATGACACTAAATATATAAGAGAGTGTGGTAGTTTGGGAATTATTGTCCATATACCAATCTAGGCTTGACATCCACTTAAGATGGGAGGATGAGCTCAAGGGATAAGAGGTGAAATATCCAAGGTAGGATCAGATAGGATTCGAGCTTCTTATCCAAGGTAAATGGTTAAAACAACTTCTGAAATCTTTTGGAAGAGGAAGCTTCGAGATTATTTTTAATTTTCCCAAATTTATAAAATTAGCGCACCCTAAGCAGGGGGCAAGCTAATGCCGATCAATGTTGGTGCAGAAAGGATAAAAATACTATTGAACATAGATATATAAAGGTATAGGGTGCACTGGGGCTTAAAAAAATCATTCTGGAGCATTCAGACCCATAAACTCAAGCATTTGGAAATGTCATACTTAGGGATTTGTGTAGGGATGATGGAAACATGTTGACAAATGATGATTGATCTGGTTTGTAGGCCTATTTACCAGATGTGACAAAATGGCCTATAACATATTCTCCCCTAAAGTGAAAATTCAGAAAGAGTAGCTGATGACTAAAGTGCTTTACCTTGTGACAAGTTCGGATCAAGAACAACTGGCCGATATCATCATCTGTTACAATACATTTCCTCATTATATTTCTGTTGAGGGAGGCATACCCATGCGCAAAACACAAGATAAAATTAAATGTACAATGAGTAATAATTAATTCCATTGATGATAGAGAGTGGAATCATGATTGGATGATTATTTTTACGATCATAGGAATGATGCTTTGTGATCTTGCATTAATCCTAAAAATGCAACATGGATGGATGGAACTAGATCTTGAGTCTTCTATCTTGTTCACTCAATCATCCAATGTATGAGTCTAACCATGTGAATAAATGAGCTCGAGTCGAACATGGTAGGAACCATCTGATTACTGGTCAATGATATAATACGTTAATAAACATGAGAAAATTCACCGACGATGTTAATGGCTCTTAAGGTACAATGGTAAAATCTGTATGGTGTGAATTAATGAGTTGAAGTCGAACACCACATAGAATCTTCCACTCGAAGGCCAATCATGAAAACATATCGCTGAGAGTGAGGAAAATTTCCATTGATGTATGAAATCTCCAAGGTGCTGAATGGAGATTTTTTAAGTCAACTTCCTAGATAATGAACTGATGTTGACAGGAAGCGATAGGTTGGAAGAGGGACTTGATGTGTCCCCAATCAATGACACGAAACAAGTATCATGATTCGAGACAGAATGATGCTGAGGTGGA
This sequence comes from Pinus albicaulis, assembly GCA_034641835.2. Lineage (NCBI taxonomy): Eukaryota > Viridiplantae > Streptophyta > Pinopsida > Pinales > Pinaceae > Pinus > Pinus albicaulis. The sequence goes on from CM076569.1 coordinate 985,488,756, forward strand.
ATTGGTTCAATAATGACAGACATATAGTGAAAGCTTAAGAGTATCGTAGCAGATATCAACTAAAGGACATCTCTTGAACACATTGGTGACACTAAATGGAGTTGGAAACATTGAAACACAACTAAAAATGAAGGCTTTGATATGCTATGATGAATCAAAAGACAAGCATATTTCCCAACCCAAAAGCCACAAATATGAAGTGGAAGAGTGTCATGTTCAAGGGTGACTTGTTTCCATTAATATATAGAGTACCCTGTTTTGCAATTTCCCCAAAAATTTTTGGTCAGTACTATTTATTTTTTAACAAGCTTGAGTGGGATAACATATGATTGATCTATAAGTTCATCCTTTGAATGAAGCATTTTGAGTATATTTAAGGAACCCTGAGAATGAGTGGTTCAGTCCCATCATGTTCTACTAGTCCATAATTGTTTGATGTTTTTACGAGTCTAGCGAAGGAGCAACTCGACTCCTTTTTCATGATTAGAGAGTTTGAAAAAGAGGTGGAAAAGAAAAATTTAAAGGTTCATTTTGGTAAATTTGTCTCTTGAGCTCAAAAAGGCATAAAACAATACACAAGAGAACCTCTTAGCCATGTTTGACTAAGGTATTCTTTTTTCGTAGTTATTCTATCTTAGTCCAAAAAAGGATTAAAATTATACCGAGCAGATGTCTTTTCATTTACTTTAACGAGTTCAAAAAGGCAAGTGCTCGAAAATATTGTAATGTTTAGGAATTTAAAAAGAGCTCAAAGAGGACTCTAGGGGGTTACTTTTTTTGTAATTTTACAAAGTTTAAAAAAGTGATAAAAGTATGCCCTCTAATCAAAATGATGTGTTTCGATCCAGACATCATCAAATCCATTAAATAGATATTATCCTACTCATAACATCACCAAAAGGTTGAAAATACCTTATTAAAGATAAAATTAGGTCATGTTTAAGTCAAAACATTAAAATATTAATAAAATATTCATAAAAATGACAATAAGTAGGAAAAAAGTAATTCATTTTTACCATTTTACATTTACATCAAGGTGAATGAGTTATGAGTGCTTTCTCCCCCCAATATTCTACACCTGATTGCAACCAATCTAGTGGATCATTTTGAGTTTCGTCACTTACAAGTAGGAGATCTCATCTCCCTCTTGCTTTCCACGGTTCCATTTTTTCATTTTATGCAAGTTTTTTCCAGTTTTGGGTGGCCCAAGGCTTCAATTTTTTTCCATACCTCCAATGCACCCCAGCAGTGTCAAAAGGTGCATTGGGAAGGAAAAATTTACATCGTTGAGGGAATTGCAACGCACTATCTACCCTTGGTAGGCCGCAATGGGCACATTTCAGAAAGTTGTTTTTCCTCTTACACTCAAAATTTTCTCAAATTTTTGCATGAAATTCATCCTAATGATTATTGTTGTAATGTTTTAGGTTTCCATCAGAACATAATATATTTGATATGGTGAGAAAGAGAGAATGAGGTACAAGATGTGGATTCAGCTAATTATCTGGCCACTATCCATGCATTAAGGAATTGTGGGCTTCCAAAATTCTTTTGGCTTCGTGGAATGAAGGAACAAATGGAGTATCTAGAGTATCTTGTTCAATCATGGGATGTTCAGGCACAAGATTTCAAGCTTGGAGCACATATGCTTACCATACAGGTGGAAGACATATATTTGTTGACTGGTTTATCTAAGAGAGGTGCCCCCATCTCATTATCTGGTTCGAGGAGGGGTGGAGAAACAATCAAGGCTTATATCAATGCACACTGTAGACCTTAATCCCAACCGACCAAGGATGGGAAGATCGAGATAAAGGATGTGGTCCGTTTAACTTTGAGAATGATCCTATTCATTATTGCTATATTGGATGGAAGTTCTACCTCTCATTGAGCCAACAAGTCTCATATGAAGTATGCTCTAGAGTGTATAGAGCCAACAATATTCAACTGGAGTGAGGGAGTACTAGAAAATATGAAAGAAAAACTTACCAAGGCAAAGGATGGACGATTGAAGAAATTTGGGTATGGTTTGATTTTTATTTCATTTTATTTGGAGAAGATTCCATTGCGTTGGAAATGGGGTCCTCTTGAAGGAAGCAGTAGAGAAAGACTTCGCGGATCAAGGAGCGGAGCACACATCACATAGTCCATTTTGAGTCGTAGGGGCTTTGGGGTGGGTCAAATCCCCTTACTATGTAATGTAATGGGAATAATTTGTGAACGTTGAACTCTACCCATGGTATTTTAAATGCAAAATCTATATAAGGAGTCTAGATAGAGTTCATAGAAAGGCCAAAAAATGATAGATCTAATGAAATTAATTTGGATATAAGACTGTTTTGAGTTAGATTTTGTGTTTTGGGTTAGAGGAAAGGATCCTGTAGCTGAGTGTGCAAAGAGCTTAGGAAGTTTGCAGCTGTGTGCGCAAACCCCTGTAACTGAGTGCGCAGGGTGAAAGTGAATGTATGAGAAAGATCTGAATATGAATGAAATACCTTTGAAGATATATTTGAGTTTCTGTTGATGTGTTTGAATTTATTTTCTGTTTATGAATATCTATGTTGAGTAATGGTTTCAATCTGTAATTGCATAACAAACTCTGATTTATAGTTATTTATGTTGTTTTATGTATGATTAAGTAAGGTCTCGTAGTCTGGTAATAAGTTCAACGGATGTGTTGAAAAACACTTGTGTAATTGATAGATTTGTTCTAAAAAGCTATATCAAGGAAGAAAATCCTTAAATCCAAAGTCCATTGTCCCTCTAGATGCAGAAACCTAGTTCTAGCACGCCCCTATATTGCCTCAGGTGAGACTTCGGTTTGTGCAAGCAGATCGTTGCTGAAAGGGTCGGTAATAGTGGGTTTTTTTGGTTCGTGCAACCACATTTGAACCTGGATCTAGGCCCCATCAAGCCAAAAAATGGTTCCATTTTTGGGACCGAGATTTGACTGAAGGATAGTTGGATGTGGAATATTCCTAAACAAGAGATTGAAGATTTGATTAATATAAAAGAACGTGAGTTTGTTGTGCAAGAAAACAAAAGTCTGCGCATCTCTACCAAACATTGGTTATAGAAGTCTATTTATACATATTGGTACTAGATATTTTTTGCATCATTTTATAGCGAGTTGTACGAGTGGATATCATGACTAGATGCGCATACAGGTCATTTCAATAATAATCCAACTGCATAGACCCCATATATAATTGCGAAGATGAAAATTACTGATAATGGGATCAAGAGGGATGTTGATTATTAGAGTGATAGTATCCTTGGAGGGTTTATCACTGATTTCACAATTGAGACTTCTATATCTTATTTCAAAGTAGAGTGCAAGTTATTTAAAGGCCCTAGAGTTAATTACCTGAATTCACTGAAGTTTTGGATTACAATGCTATTGTGTGAAAGGGGTATATTATGGATATGCTCAGATTGATGTTTGAAGAAAGAGAATCTAGTGCTACGCATAGCAGTAAAAGATTCAGAACAAATTGGGGTACTTCCTTTGAAATTAAATATCATCCGATGTTTGGGTCTAAAGATAGAGAAAGCAACACTAGTACCCCGAGAAGTTTATCGCTAAGATCTGAAAGTCAAAAAATCACTCCGAAGATTCCCCAACCTTCCACCCCCATCATCACTCCATCCCATTTTGTTCCTCCACCTCCACCTCCACCTCCCATAGTCACCATGGCCCAACCCCAAAATATGCATGTGTTTAAGGGATTAGATGATCCATAATAGTTTTTGTTTTTTGCAGAAGCAATATGGAATTCACAATACATTACGGATGAAAATATGATGAAAGAATAGTTGGTTAACACGCTACAAGATATATCATTGTCATGGTACATGAAATATGTAAGGGTGAATGCAAATGCTACATTGGCTAAGACGAAGACTGCGCTGAACGTTGAATTAAAGAAACCAAAGTTGCAGTCCCATTGTATCACATAAATCAAAGAGAATAAGCAACTGAATACTAAGATCATGTGGGAGGTAGATTAGAGATTTAAGACACTGCTAAGAAAAATTAGCTTCAAGATCCAGGATGAGCATCATAGAGAATGGTTCATTTTTGTGTTGTTGCCTCATCTAAGATTTCCATTTTCACAACAAAATATTGCAACTCAGGCTGAAGCACTTGAAATCGCGATGAGGCTTGAAGATTTTCCAGTAGTTGATATAAGCATTGGAGTGCAATAGATTCAGACTCAGTTGGCGAGATTGCACATGGAGCTCCAGGATCTAAAGAATGGAAGTTAGGTTAGATCTGATACAAGTTTAGAAGTCTGGTGTATCAAGTGCAAAGCAAAGGGTCACTATAAAGAGAAATGCTCTATTTATAGAGACTATTTGGGCACTGGGATGTCGAGTCCATTGAAGCTTGTATCTAGTGCTGGGCCAAGTGTAGGGCCCCATGTATGGTGTAGAATATAAAAGTTGTAGGCCACATTACATGGACTATTTTCACTTGCTGCAAAATTTTGTTAGATTGCCGAAGCAATTGTTTTGAAATTTCTGCAGTTCGGTGGGACACGATGAACAACATTGTAAGAGCTACGATCTAATGATGAAGAATAGTCATGGTGCATACAGAATTTAGGTAGGAGGTCACAACAATTTAGGTTCAATGACTACGTAATGAGGTTTCCTAGGCCGAGGGCGTGGCTAAGGAGGAGGAGTTGGTCGTGGATGGGGGAAAATCATATGTTACAACTACGGACAACCAAGACATTTTTCCAGGGATTTTCAAAATCCTGCTACAACTTCCTGTAAGTATTGTTAAGAATTTGGTCATGAAATCGAAGATTGCCCCATTTGTTAGCTAAAATGCAGGATAAGCACAACCAACGGTCGGCTCAGAATATACAAATGATGAGGGTTGAATCGTGCCAGGAAGATCCAAGTGTTAACATAGTAGTGCGTAATGGTGTGAATACCGGAGGAAACCACGTGGAAGAAAAGAGGACTATGATGGAGAAATGGGTAAGGAAAGCTGAAGATAAGAATGTTGGGTTTAATGTACAACATGAGAAGGAGACATTCATGGAAGCAAAGAAGACATTTATGAATCCTGAAACCTTGAAATCAACTGGGTAGAGGAAACTATTTCCATTGAAGAATAAGCATGAGGAGGATACTGAAGTAAAGGAAGTTGATCAGTCTCTCTTGGTATCCTTGTTGCAGACATGTATGGAATTACTAAGGGACTAGAAGGTTGTAAAAGGGTTACGGGAGCTAATAGATAACTGCGCTGGCAAGGAAAAACTGCAACTGGACTAGCTCGCAGTAAATAAAGTGTACACGAACAAGAAAATAACATGACGAGAGGTGATTGAGTGTGCAGATGGAAGACCATGAGATGAATCAAGTCATTATGGATCTAGGATCAGATGCAAACGTTCTGCTAAAACATACATGGGAGAAAATGGGAAGGCCTAAGCTGCAATGGTCACCAATTCAGCTGAGGATGGAAAATCAACATAATATCATTCCTATGGGGCGATTGCAGGGGATCAACGTAGATATTGATGGAGCCAACATGTTGGTCGACTTTGAAGTTATTGAAATCGTTGATGATAGAAATCCTTATCATGTGTTGTTGGGATTTGACTGGGCTTACGACATGGATGTTATAATCAACCTAAATAATAGGCAGATGGTGTTTGAAAAGGATGGCACTAGAGTTTTTGTGCCATTATATCCTTCCGAAGGTGCGCTCTATACAGAGCTTGTCCAACATGAGTATGGGGATGATCAGATTAACCACATCTATAAGCCAACTGTGAAGGATGAAGACTGGATTAATCCCATCGCAGATAGCCGAATATGTTGGGAGCACAATAGTTCGTGCATTTCATGTTCCTATGAAGAGTTGGAGCATTGGAAGAATCTCTTGCTTGAAGTCACTACTAAGTGTTGTAACAAAGTCCAAAATATTTGCAATGTGTTCGGTCAGAAGTAAGTGACTAAATTTTTATGATGGAACGAGGAATGTTGTCTTGTATCTAGAATAATTTGAGAAAAATGTGCCAGAGGACCAAAGATACGAAGCTTTGGACTTCACATTGAGGTCTACTCTAGCCCGATGTTGGGGTGCGCACAAAGAAAGTTTAGGAGGATGGAAGGAGTTTTGCAAATTGAAAAGGCTGAGGTTTGGTCATGCAGACATGAATATCGCAGAGAAATATGATGGTCAAAAAGATCCTCACGAGAATTTATCTCGTTGGACAACGACTTGGGGTATAAAACCTCAACTAGAGTGGGTGCACATGTTCTTTCATTCCTTGGATACGATACTTCAATAGTGGTATCTTGAAACAAAGCTGCGTCATGGAAATACGAATTGAGATGAGATGATAGAAGGATTCTTATTAACTTATAGCTTCGCTGATGGTTGGGAGTGCATTAATAAGGTTCTTCAAGAAGTCAAAGTAGGAGTTTTCCATATTAGCAAGGAGCCAGGGATGTTGGTACATCCTGATTGGGTTGCGCAATTGGAATAAGCTCGTGAATGTTACAATTTGACTGCAGAGGAATGTGAGGAGGACCCATGCAATGTTAATTTTCTAGATTCAAAAGGACAATGCGAGGTTGCAGGGCCCGAGAAAGCAATGTCAGACGTAGCACATCCCATCAGGACTCAACAAGTCAACATAGGCTCAGAGGCGGAACCTGAATTAGCGAAGATTGGGGACTAATGGGATGATGACATAGTCAACAAGGTCACTGAACTGCTAAATAAATACTAGGACCTCTTCCCAATGAAGTTCTCCAAATTAAAAGGAATTGTGGGTAATTTAGGAGTTATGCACATCACTTTGAAGCTTGATGTAAAGCTGGTCAAGAAACACCCATATCGGTTGAAACCAAAGTACAAGGATAAAGTGAGGGAAGAACTCGAAAATATGCTTGATGCTAGCAACATTGAACCATTATAGGAGTCTAAGTGTGTCAGCCCTATGGTGGTCAAAGAAAATAAGACTAAAGGTGAGATAAGTATTTGTGTTGATATTTGCAAGCTAAATAATGCATGTGTCCATGATCCGTTTCCGACACCATTCACAAACAAAGTATTGGATAATGTTGGAAGGAAGGAAGCATACTCATTTACTGATGGATTCTCAAGTTATAATAAAATCAGGATTGTGCCAGAATACAGGAGAAAGACCACCTTTGCTACTGAGTGGGGGTCCTTTCAATATACTGTCATGCCCTTTGGATTAAATAATGCGCCAACTATATTTTCCAGAGTTGTTGTTGCAACTTTCAAATAATATATCCATAAGTTCTTGGAAGTATATTTGGATGAGTGGATAGTCTTTGTTCTGTTAAAGAAGCATGTCTCTAGTCTGCACTTGATGCTGGATATCTGTAGAAAGTATCATATCTCCTTAAAACTGAATAAGTGCATTTTTTGCGTACCATATGGTATTTTGTTGGGACATATTGTGTGAAAAAAAGGATTGATGATACTCTTTTAATATTGTCGTGATTGTCAATTTGGAACCCCTGACAAGTGTAAAACAGCTACGCACGATGCTTGGACACACAATCTATTACAAGAAGTTCATTAAGGCGTATGCGAAAATCACTGCACAAATGGATAAATTATTAAAGAAATATGTCAAGTTCTGTTGGTACAACGATTGTCACAAGAGCCTCGATGCCCTGAAATAAAAAATAGTGACTGCGCCTATCCTTGTTTTCCAAGATTGGAAGAAGGGTTTTCATGTACATGTTGAGGCATCCCGCATAACTTTGTTAGTGTAGCATGGAGAAGGAGATATTGATCACCCTATATATTTTGCAAGTAGGAAGTTTTCTAAAGCGGAGAGGAACTACTCCACCATAGAGCGCGAAGGGTTGGTAATGGTATATGCGCTGCAAAAATTCAGACACTATCTATTCGGTGCACACTTGAAAATTTTCACGGATAATTCTACTTTGAAGTACCTGGTCAACAAGCCTGTGTTGGGGGGGAATATTTTCTGATGGTTATTACTGGTCCAAGAGTATGATTTTGAAGTAATTATAAAGCCAATACATTTAAACGTTGAACCAAATCATCTGTCCAGAATTGAGATAGGCGAGGTATCGAAAAATCTTGAGGAAGGATTACCTGATGCACAATTTTTCACTATCAAGGTTGCAGATGATCATTTCCTAGATATCATTTGGTTTCTCTCGACTGGAATCACACCTATGGAATACACTACGCAGCAGAGGAAAGAGTTGGTATTAAGGGTGACAAATTTTACTCTGATTACAGGACACTTGTATAAAATGGGGGATGAAGAGATTATGCGAAGATATGTCCCTGAGCATGAATGACACAACATAGTAGTTGAAGCAAATGGTGGAGTAGCTGGAGGTCACTATGCAGGAAAAGTTACTGCATATAAGATTCTGCGCGCTGGATTATGGTGGCCTACAGTACATAAAGATTCGAAGGAGTATTGTAGCACATGTGATGTTTGTCAAAGTACTAGAAGACCGTTGCGAAGAGATGAAATGGCTCTGCACCCCCAAGTCACGTTGCAAGCTTTCAATAAATGGGAAATTGAGTTTGTGGGACCAATCGATCTGCTAGGAAGGAAAACAGGTGCACAGTACATTATTACTGCAACTGATTACCTCACTCGGTGGGTTGAGGCGCAACCAGTGAAGAATTTTACTACAGACACGGTGGAAAATTTCATCTTCGATCATATTGTGTCACGGTTTGGATGTCCAAAAATATATATGAGTGACTAGGGTACCCATTTTTCGAATAGCGCTATTGAAGCCTTGATCGAATAATTCCAAGTGAGTCACCAAAATAGCACACCATATCACCCCCAAGAGAATGGCATGGTAGCAACCTTCAACAAAATACTGGAGACAAAACTGACAAAGGTGTGCAACACTAACATAAATGACTACGTTCTGCACATTGCTGCGGTTTTACGGGCCTACCAAACTACCTGTAAGAAGATGATAGGTTAGACCCTATTTCAATTAGTATATGGGCAAGAAGTAGTGATGTCGATGGAGTATACTGTACCTAGTCTTCGCATCACATCAGTGATGAATATGGCAGACAACGACATTATGGAGCGGTGATTGGCCCAACTTCTCGAGTTGGAAGAGGATCGATTCATCATTGGGTTTCATCAGTAGGTTCAGACGGAGTGAGAGACGTCTTGTCATGACCACCATATTAAGAAAAAGAAGTTCAGTACGAATACCTAGGTATTTTGTATGAAAATAAGTTTTCAAATTTCCCAGGAAAGCTACAAATGCATTGGTTAGGTTCGTATATTTTCAGGGATGTGACGAACGGAGGCACAACTCAACTCACAAATTTGAATCGAGAATTGTTCCCTAGTCGTATTAATGGGAGAAGACTGAAGTTGTACAAAGATTATGCCGCCCCTGTATTTTCGCAATGACTATATGGTCGACATAGAGTCTTAATGTGCCTCGTAGTTAATGAAGGGCATAGGATTATAAATGCGTTGCAGGCACATGCGAGTGTGTATCAAACGAGTGGAATTCAGGAGAACGTGGCTCAAGCGAGCGAGGTCCAAGAATTTGGAATGAAAGAATTGCATTAAAGTAGTTCCACCATTGAAGAGTGACTTGAGTGGCATCAAGGCGAAGATCGATGGCTCACCAGCTTTGTGACTCAGGATGAGTCACAATTTTGTGTTGGGGGCCTATTGGACATGGGATCCCCTTGAAGGAAGCAGTAGAGAAAGAATAAACAAATCAAGGAGTGGAGCATGCTGTGTTGAGTCCATTTTAAGTCTTAGGGGCTTTGGGGTAGGTCAAATCCCTTTATTATGTAATTTAATGGGAATACTTTGTGAACTTTGAATCCTCCCATGGTTTTGGTCCATGGTATTGTAATGAAAAATATATATAAGGAGTCTAGATAGAAGTCATAGAAAGGCCAAGAAATGATAGATCTAATGAAATGAATTTGGATGTAAGATTGTTTTGAGTCAGAGTCTGTGTTTTGGGTTAGACGAAGGCTCCTGCAGCTAAGTGCATGGAGACCTTAGGAAGTATACAACTGTGTGCGTAGACTCTTGCAGTTGAGTGCGCAGGGTGAAAGTGAATGTATGAGAAAGATATGAATATGAATGAAATAACTTTGAAGATAGATCTGAGTTTATGTTGATGTGTTTTAATTTATTTTTTGTTTATGAATATCTGTGTTGAATAAGGGTTTCAGTTTGTAATTGCATATCAAAGTCTGATTTATGATTATTTATGTTGTTTTATGTATGATTAAGTAAGGTTGTGTAGTCTCGTAGTAAGTTCAACATATGTGTTGAACAACGCTTGTATAATTGATAGATATGTTATGTGAAGCTCTGTCAAGGAAGAAAAGCCCTAAAGCCAGAGTCCATTGTCCCTCTAGATGCAAAAACCTAGTTCTAGCATCCTCCTATATTGCCTCGGGTGAGACTTTGGTCTGTGCAAATAGATTCTTGCCGAAAGGGCTAGTAATAGTGGGTTTTTTTGGTTCGCGCAGCCACATTTGAACCTGGTTCTAGGCCCCATCAAGCCAACACATTACTTCAACCACAACATATCTCACTTGAGCCCATAGATCCAAGAGTCCCTTGAATGAGGAGATGGGTAGATGTCATGTCCAGATATGCATGTCCGTAATTTATGAGCTTCACACCAATATTCTTCCAATGGTTGTGCATGAAACTCATTATTATTGAGGAATATCCATATACAGGGATGGAATTTCATGGAGACCTAGAGCTCGTGCTTCCTGATTGCGAGTGATTGGGCGCCATAGTTAAAACAAAACATTTTGATCATTTTTAAGTTTTACAATTTTTTTTTTTTTTTTTTTTTTTTTTTGTATTTGCCATGTATCTAAGACTAAAATATCGATTTTTACATGTATACATTGGACCCACTCGTCCGGTGGATTCCTCCTATATTCAGCGTGCAGGACACCCACAAAAGGTACTAGTAGGAGTATAGGTTGTTGCAAGGGGACGAGAGGTACTGCAGGATATCAATGTGGCTGAGACTCTTGCAGAGGTCGAGGGTCACATTGAAGGTTTGACCTAGGGAATAATTGAGACTAGGGTCAGCCAGATCCCGATCAGACTACAACATCATACTATTGTTGTGCCTAGACGTATCAGTCGGATACTATGCAAGATGGCTCACACAGTTGCTTGCTATCATGAGCATTATGACTAATCTACTAGGAGGCTATATATATAACCATATTTTGACTACATGTATAATTTTTAATGACATGCCTAGTGTCCATTTGTTTCTCAGGTACAATTTTTTGTAAAACCAAACTTATATATATATACACAAATATTTACCTATCAATGTTTCTTATGCATTCTGTTATCTCATTCAATGTATGTGATGTGAATTGAATTTTAATCTACATATGTTGTAAATTTCTATCTAAAACATGGTTTTCTAATGCATCTATCAATCCGTTCAAAATTCTAGAAATATGTTAATATTGAATATAATAAAATGATCTTTCCAGAAGGTGAACCCTTAAGAACATACAAATCATAGTTGGACTTATAACTGAATAGACATTAGTCAACTATAATAATACAAGTTGTGAGCTGAGTCTGATAACTATATGGAAGATACCATGATAAATAGAATCTAAGAATAGCTAGATCTCTGCACTATACTCAATGATATTATTTGTAGTGTGACCAATACAAATCCATTGTAAACTCACTAACTTGCCATTTGGAGCATATATAACCCATGTTGTGGCAGAAAGGTTTCAAGTAATATGACTAGTGCCATCAGCATAACCAACATATGGTTGAAGGGATGTCGACATTTGTAAACCAATTGTAAAAAAGATTAACAAAAACTGTAGGTATCTGAAGGGAACACACTACAAACACACTCAACGCACCTATATACATCATGTACATAGTGAACTATGCAAAAATTACTTAAGCATAATATTTTTTAAGGTACAACCTCTTAGAGCTCCTTAGTTTCCCAAGGCTGAGAAAGGAAACGATAGAGGTAATCACATACCAAATTTTGACTTGGTATCTAGCCCTACTAAATCAGAGAGGGCTCTCTCAAAATCAACCTCACAGCCAATGGAAGTGATTGGGGAATCTTAGGGTTTTATGCTAGTTGTTGTCACTCCTAGAGACAGCCTAGAGTTGTGATAGACCAGTGCCTAGGACATCTTAGCATAGCAAGGAGCGTATAATACAATGTATGAAGTTGTCAACTTCAGCTCACATGCTATCTCCTGTAAACAGGGAAAATTAATTTGAATGGGACCAGGACCTTTAGAAACTGACACAGAGGAAGGACTACTGTAGAGGCAATATGCAAAACTCCAATATAAAAGCAACAGACAATTCAAAGACAACTTACTGCAAAGTGGGCCGATTCAGAAATATTTCATAGAAATAAGTTATCAGAAGGTGTATGTAGTGAATGAAATGTAGAGGAGATATTAGTTAACGTTGAGTTGATACCCAGATACACAATACCACCATGCATGGGCTTACCAATCTAAGAATCCATACATAACAGTAGCGTTTTAAAAGCACCCTCCCAAAGAAACTGATATAGCAGAAATACAGTTAAGATGACTAATGGAAAAAAATATCATGCATGAGCCATATTTAAAGCGCTTGACTGATCCGAGCATGGGCATCAACTAGGATGAATCCATACCAAAAATCAGTGAGCCACTCACATTCCAAAACATGATACAGGAAACATGGATGAAATGAAATGATATATTAAAATAACACATAAGAGAAAGTTACAGACTGTGAAATACCAAAGACCAGAATCCTCTTTAACAGATAGAAATCCTCTTCACTGAGACCCTATGGGCTCTGAGCCTCCTTACAAGATATTTACAAAATGTATACAAAAAGCCTTTCACTGCTTAGTTTTCTGATAAAATATGGAACCCTAAATCATTCGTTCTCCTGGAATTTTATAGGAGAAACCAAAACCTAGTAAAAGAGGTAGGTAATGAACATTTAATTTGCATAATTAAGGAAAAATGGCGGAAACATTCACGCCCATACTGGTGAATGACTATGCTGTGTTGTTTGTACTCTGTGGCTTGTTTTCTGAAATGAATGCACTGGGTGAAAGTCTCTTCAGGAACACGACATAGAGTAGAATCCCATAAACATTCTATCCTTTCCTGAAAGAAAATTCTGCTAAAATAAAACCTGGAGGGTATTATTTTTTGTGCATCGTACCCTCTGCCTTCTAAACCCTGAATTATGATTTAAAATCTTCAATGTCAAACACTGAATTCCTTGAACTTCCACTGATACTCCTCTGCTGTTCCATTAATGTCTCCATCTATGATATCTGCCTCTTGAATGACACTGGGAAGCACGCCAAAGTATAACCCTATTTATTTAATGGATGTCATGTCGCAGCAGCTACCCAGGACTTTATTCATAAATTTTGCCTCTGAAAAACTGGTCCTCTGACGCGTTCTCGGGTCTTGTAATGGATGCTGCAAATTATGATAATTATCTGTCGCTGTAAACCTGCAAAACACACAAAGTTGTGAAGAAAACAAATGCATGGGGGACGACGATGCAATGGAGGTGGCTGTGTAGTGACGCAACATGGTGAAATGGCGGAAGCATGTAGGGTGGTAACGAAGAAAGTGCAGTGGAACAATGGCGGACGAGCTGGGAAAAAATATAATGCGAAACATAAAAGTATAACATATGAATGAAATATATGAATGGCGGAGGGAAAAATGCAATAAACACGTGGGATGATGACGTGGGGGAGGATCGAGTCAATGGCAGGGTATGCAGATGATCTGGACCGTTCGATCCCATGACGAGATCGACGGTTGAAAATGCATCGGAGGGCAATGAGACGGTGGGCCAAGGGCACTGTTGACATGGACTAACCCTCGTGCAGCTTCGGAGTATGACAACCGTTGGATGGATACCTTCAGATCGGACGGTTGACAACGATATCACTACATGACTTTTACCGATCAATAACGTGCGATGAACGGCGGTTTTGGAGCCGTACGCTGGGACGCGTGGCAGATAGTGTATGGAATCGCTGGCCCAAGGAGAATTACCACCTACCGCCGAAAGGCGGTGCGATACATACCACCCGGTTTTTGCAATGGAAGCGGGCGTGGGGACCACCAAGACAGGCGGGCTGTGAACCGTTGATTTCACAGTTTGATTGGACGGCTGAGATGCGGTTTGGGCGATGAATGGAGCGGGCCACGGGTGTAGTGGAGGATTGCGAATGCCGTTCGATCTGTACAGATCAACGGCCGAGGGCGTGCCCGATATTCATATGCGATAGGCGCCTAATGTTTTTGCGCCTGGTTCCAGCACTGGGTTACGTGGAGGAAATGACTGAGGGGCTTGGGCCGAAAGGGGCTGAGGCCTGATATATTTTCAAAGGTGGGTTTCTCAGCCCTTTTATACGATTTTGAGGCTGGGAGAGGGCAATGATAGGCAGCAAAATGATTACTTAGGTTATCAAACGAATTTTGAAGGGTTCAAATGGAATGGCCTTTCAAAAATTTAATAGGGGTTTGACATGATCAACATCGGCTCCACCTGGGGACGGCACGTTCATCCCTGGACGTGTCGAGAAATCGCAGACCCTCTGATCATCTTCTGTGCAAACTCAGCTCTTCAGCAACCTTGCTTTTCACTTTATGATTCATAATAACACCCACATTATTCGAACAAAAATAAATCAGCAAACTAATATACAATGTAATACACCAGGCTTTCTCGCCCTGAGTCAGAACTGGACATAGGGTTTAAGGAATTGACCATTTACAGGGTTATCCAACAAGTCGCCCTGTAAGTTCTCCAACCTGAAAGTATTATTGCCCCCCTATTCCACAATTTTGAAAGGGCCAAACCAGAGGGGGTCGAATTTACCATGTTTTCCCTTCTCAGCTCTCCAGATGTCCCATCTGAGCACCAAATCACCAATCTGCAGCTTCCTGAATTTTGCATGCTGATCAAAAATGTGTTTTATTTTCTCTTGATATTCTATTAACCTCTGATTCACCTGGCCCCGTGTTTCTTCCAATTCCACCAATTGATTGATTCTCCTGATCATATCATCAGGTTCCTCCTGGATTTCTTGCATGAAGCGGGCCACTGGTAAAGCCAGCTGTACAGGAAAAACTGCTGCTCGTCCATATACCAATTCATAGGGAGATTTCCCAGTTGCTCTCTTGCTGGTGATTCTGTTAGCCCATAGAGAAAATTTCAATTGGGAATCCCAGTTCTTCTGATTTTCATTGATAGTCTTCTTCAAGGCCCTCACCAGAGTTTTATTTGAAGACTCTGCCAAGCCATTTCCCTGTGGATAGTAAGTTGTAGAGTGACTCAGTATGATATTGTATTGCTGGCAGAAATTCATAAATTTTGCAGACTTGAAGGCCTGTGCATTATCGGTCACTACCCTAGCAGGACAACCAAACCTGGATATGATGTTTTCCTCCATGAACTTTATGATCATAGTATCTGTAGCATTCCTTGCAGGTATGGCTTCCACCCATTTAGTGAAATAATCTGTGGCTGTTAATATCCATTTATTTTGTCCACTCAATGGAGGATGTATTTCACCTATAAAATCAACACCCCATGGACGAAATGGTTCATCCACATGCACTAGAATCAAGGGAAATGGTGCCAATTTCTGTCTCTCAGCAAATTTCGGACATTTATCACATGCTCTTACTCTGGCAAAAACATCTCCAAAAAGCTTTGGCCAATAGAAGCCATCTTTCAGAATTTTATGAGCTGTGGCCCTCCAGCTGTAATGACCTCCATAGATCCCTTCATGAAATTATGCTATAATACTCTCGACTTCATTCTCTGTGAGACACAGGAGTAATATGCCTGAGGGATCTCACTAGTATAGCTGGCCATTGGCGACTATGTACTTTTGTGATCTCAATCTTAGTGCTTTGTATTTAGTTTTATCACAACTTGGAGGGCAGCTAAGTGTAAGGAGATATTCTACTATCTCTTTGTACCACGGACTGGTGAGGTACTTTAGATGTGTTTCTGGAGTAGCTACTCCAATTCCCTGTCGCTCTTATAGCTCTTCAAATTCCACACCTGCTATAATGGACAAATTTATGCCCAGAGCTTGATAGTTTGACTCAGACAATATTTTTGCAAGCCCCTGTCCTTTGATAAGCTTAGTAGGGCGAATGTCTAAGTCATACTCCTGTATTTTGGCAATCCACCTCCCCCCCTTTCCTTCACAATCCCCCTGAATAAGAATATCTTTTACAACAACTGCAAGCACAAATGCAGTGATGTGGGACAGTAAGATATATACACGGAATGCTTTGAGGGATTTCACTAGGGCGTATGCTTGCTTTTCCAATATGTTGTATTTTAATTCTGCATCACAGAGCACTTGACTGAAAAAGGCAATAGGCTGCTCATACCCTTCCTCATTTTTCTGCAATAAAACTCCTGCTATTGTTTGAGGTGATGCAAAGGAAAAGATCATAAAAGGTTTGTCATAATCTGGTCCAGCCAGCATAGGGGCTTCTGCAAAAGCATTCTTTATCCTAGTAAATGCCTCCAGTGATTCTTGTGACCACTTTACCACATTATTCTTCTTCAGCATATCTGTTATATGCCTAACTATCTCAGCATAGTTAGGGATAAACCTTCTCAAGAAATTAATGCGCCCTAAGAATACTTGTACCTCTTTCTTATTTCTTGGAAAAGCAATACCATTTATTACCTCTACCCTTTTAGGATCTATCTTCACCCCATCTTTAGTCATGATATGGCCCAAAAGCTTTCCCTATTCTAATGCAAATAAAGACTTTTGAGGATTCAGAGAGAGACCATACCTTCTTCATTTCTCAAAAGTTCTCCGTAGATGTTCAATGTGCTCAACATCATTTTTAGAAAATACAGTGATATCATCGAGGTAGACTACCAAGAATTTATCTTGCTCCCCAACAAAAGCAATATCCATCGCCCTCTGAAAAGTGGCCCCTGCATTAATCAGCCCAAAAGGAATCCTGGCATACATGAATGTCCCCCATGGTGTGGTGAAAGCAGTCTTCTTTTGGTCTTCTGGAAGTACAGCCACTTGATTATAACCAGAGAATCCATCCATCATTGACATCCTAGAAGCTCCAACCACCTTCTGCAGGATGTGATCCATTTTAGGCAGTGGATAATTATCCTTTAAGGATGCTCTGTTTAAATTTCTAAAATCCACACACAGCCTTATTTCTCCATTCTTCTTTCGTACAGGGAAAAGGTTTGCCACCCATTCAGAGTACCTCAATGGTACAATTATTTTGGCTTTTAACAACTTCTTAATTTCTTTCTCAATAGAAGGCAGCAACAGGGGATTGATTTGTCTGAGCTTCTGCTTATGGGGCTTTGCATCTGTCTTCAGTGGGATTTTGTGCTGCATAATACTGATATAAAAATTTTTCAAGTCTTGATAGGACCACGCAAACACATCTATGTAAGACTGAAATAATTTCTGATATAGCTTTTTATATTCTCCAGGGATTTTCCTGGACAATTTTACAATTTTGGGATCAGCCTCCGTTCCAAGGTTCAGGTCTTATGCCTGATTTTCTTCTACCAATTTTCTTGGTTGTAGTGGGACATCATTCTTTTCAAATAATATTTCTAGAGGCACCAGCCCTCTAGGTATTATGTTTCCCTTTAACTGCAACACCTTACTACCTGCCACTTTATTCTCCCAATTTCTTTCTGCAGTATCTTCAGATTCAACCCCTTCATCATCATCAATCTCCATATTGGATAATTCTCCTACTATTTCCAGGAATCTCTTCATCTGTTCTTCATCCTCAAATACTTTCCAGTGTTTGATGTTATCTGGGATTGAAGGCCGATAACGCACCTCAACTTCATACCTTAAAAGAGGGTTCTGAGGTGGTCGGAATGTACTAGAAGCTACGGAAAGGGAATCAACCATCCTATTATGTTCTTGGGGCATGAACTGGATATTGAACGCCGAGAAGAAATTCTCCACCATGTCCCAAACTTCATTCCTATAGGCCCTCAGTCGAGGATGTTTGGTTTGACATTGATTCCTGACTTGTCTGACCACCAGCTCTGAATCTCCCAGAACTTTTAAGCTTTGTAGGTTCATATTCTTGGCTATCTGCAATCCTAACAGAAGCGCCTCATATTCATCCACATTATTAGTGGCTTCATATTCTAGTTTGAAAGACAATGGCACCGATTTTCCTGAAGGAGAAATCAATAGCACTCCGGCTCCATTACCTTCTCTCGAATTTGCTCCATCAAAATGTAGTGTCCATATTCCAGCTTCCATGTTCTCTGAGGGCTGCTCAGTCTTGATCTGATAGAAGGATGGCTCATGAGCATAATCTTGGTCTTCTTCCAGCATCAAGCATGAAAAACCTCCTTCCTTACTGTAGACTGGTGAATTAACAGAGTTATCTGCCTTGGTCATCATCTTGACAAATCTAGTCTCCCTGTACAACCTCCTCTCTTGGCCACCAAAAACTGGGATAGTGGCATATGTTAAATCCATCTTGAGTGATCCACCGATTTTTGTTCCCCAGGACCTTGACAGAAACATACCAAAACAAGATGGGATGTCAGCCACCATGATGTCCATTACCACACTTTTAGCTGGGATTTGGGCCAATTTGACTACCAAATCCTTGATCATCCCCAAGCATTTAACTCTTTTGGAGTCAAATGAATAGAGGTCTTTGTATGGACGGGTGATTTTTAGTCCTATTTGTTCCAAGACTGACAGAGGCATAAGATTGTGGGAAGCTCCAGAATCTAGCATACAATTATGTAGTAGCAGGTCATGAATCACTAGAGACACATAGAAGGGAGGAGTAGAGGGGTATAATTCCTCAACATGTGGACCAAAAACAACCATGGGTCTTTCTTCTTAAAGGTTGAGACTATCAGGGATGAGTGCTGCTTCTGGAGGGAGCATTAAAGAGGAGACCTGGGATTGATATGCAGGTTGTTTCAACAACTCGGTCCGGGGCACTGGGATTTTGACTTTTTCAAGTTCATTTTGCAGACTAAAAACAGGTGGGGAATTTTCTATCACAACCTATTTTGATTCTTTATTTTCAGCTGGGGGCTTGATTTCTTTTGACACAGACTTGACATTAGGGGGAATGATTGCTTTTGAAGAGGAAGGAATTTGATCACTAGACTGCAAAGGTTTGTTTAGAGGACCTTTACCTTTGTCTTTGAATTTCTGCATTGATGATTCCTTCTGAGCAGGTGCTTCCTTATGGGGAGGCTCCTCTTCTTGATATTGAGTACGAGTCGTCTTCCTAGAAGATCTGAGATCATATCTTCTATTGAAATGTGCTTGCATGAAATCATCAAATTTTTTACAATAATGATCAATTTTTGCTTCTTCTGTATCTCTGGTCCTTTCTTCTTCTTGCAATGGGCACCCGGCTTCTTCATTTCGCTGCAAAGGGCATTCTTCTCCATCACTATTTGAAAATGCAATATTTTCATCCTCCCGTCCATAGGCAGATCTTCAGTGGAGTCATCTACTGGACCTTCCAAGTACAATGGGTGTGGTACTTGATCTTGTTGTTCTTTTGATTCCCTTGGAAATATTTGCAAGGGTGGTCTTCTGAACTGAGGATTGTAACCTCTATTTGGAGCATTCTGGAAATTCTTGAAGGCCGATTTCTTGGCTTCCAATTCAAGCTTGACCATTTTCTTAATCAATTTGCTGATTTCTTCCATTTTGTCATTGGCTGAGTCTCTGTCTTGGTTAGAGGTAGATGCCTCTTCTTTGCCCCTTTTTCTGGTATCTTGTTCAGATCTTCCTTTTGATTTGCTAGTGGAGGAAAAGTTTGCTTCCAACTCTAGTGCATTTTCCTGAGAATCATCCAAAGTGGCATGCTTTCTTTCTCTGAGAGAGAAACCAAAGTCTGAATCAAAGGCTGCTACAAAAACAACTTTAGCAGCAGTTTGATGGGGTTTCATATCAGTAGGGAGACTCAGATACAATTTATTAAATCTCTTGATAAATTCTGACACTCCTTCATTGTGTCTTTTCTTTAGTGTATTGAATTCAATGAGACAATTTCCATGATCCTTTTTCTCTCCCCATTTCCTGAGAAAAGTGTCTTCCATGTTATCCCAAGTGGTAATAGAATGGCCAACCAATGTCTTAAACCATTTTCGAGCTTCACTATCTAGAGATTGCACAAACAGTCTTAAGACCACATCTAAATGTTCAACATTAAAGTTCTCTGCAAAGGAGTAGAAAGTATCAAGATGTTTTTGGGCATCAATCTCATTTTCCCCATTGAATCTGAGCAAAATCTTCAGATAATCCTAGGGCATATCATTCAACACTTGGGGTAATGCCAGGGGTGCATATTTATTCATCAAGAAGGCCGGAACATTGGCCATTGGAGGAGGTGTAGGTAGTGAAATAGTTTGATGAGTAAGAGGAGGAGGAGGAGGTGGGAGTGGAGTATGAATAATAATAGGAATATACTCAACTGCAGCTTTAGGGGTTGAGGGGAACAAAGGTCTGTTAACAGCAGATAATTCAATCACTTCCTTGACCTCTTCAACCTCAGGAGTAGGATGAAGACTGCTTTTATTTCTGATACCCTGCCGGGGTGGACTATCTGAGTAATATTCGGGATTTTCCTCAGTGTAGTAGGGATTTTCTACTTGGACTTCTTGAGAGGAAGAGGATGGGTAGTCTTCTTGAGAGAATTCGGGAATCTCAGAATGGACTGATTTTCTTTCCCTCCAATTTATTCTATGTATAATCTGGTCAGGGTCAGATACTGAAGGTGTCTTTAGCTTAGATGTATCTGACCTCAGGTGTGGCTTACGAGGAGCCAGGACTGCAAATAGATTTATCAAATGAACAAATGTGGAGTCGCCAAGGTGAGGGATCTACAACTCTCAACTCTCTGTGCTTACCTACTTAGAGAGTGAATATGATTTGTCGAGGCCCATGGATTCTGATTTTCTTAACTTCGATCCCCAGCAACGGAGCCAGAAAGATGTTGTCACTCCTAGAGACAGCCTAGAGTTGTGATAGACCAGTGCCTAGGACATCTTGGCATAGCAAGGAGCGTATAATAAAATGTATGAAGTTGTCAACTTCAGCTCACATGCTATCTCCTGTAAACAGGGAAAATTAATATGAATGGGACCAGGACCTTCAAAAACTGACACAGAGGAAGGACTACTACAGAGGCAATATGCAAAACTCCAATATAAAAGCAATAGACAATTCAGAGACAACTTACTGCAAAGCGGGCCGATTCAGAAATATTTCACATAAATAAGTTATCAAAAGGTGTATGTAGTGAATGAAATGTAGAGGATATATTAGTTAACTTTGAGCTGATACCCAGATACACAATACCACCATGCATGGGCTTACCAATCTAAGAATCCATACATAACAATAGCGTTTTAAAAGCACCCTACCAAAGAAACTAATATAGCAGAAATACGGTTAAGATGAATAATGGAACAGAATATCATGCATGAGCCATATTTAAAGCGCTTGACTGATCTGAGCATGGGCATCAACTAGGATGAATCCATACCAAAAATCAGTGAGCCACTCGCATTCCAAAACATGATACAGGAAACATGGATGAAATGAAATGATATATTAAAATAACACATAAGAGAAAGTTACAGACTGTAAAATACTAAAGACCAGAATCCTCTTTAACAGATAGAACTCCTCCTCACTGAGACCCTATGGGCTATGAACCTCCTTACAATATATTTACAAAATGTATACAAAAAGCCTTTCACTGCTTAGTTTTCTGATAAAATATGGAACCCTAAATCATTCGTTCTCCTGGAATTTTATAGGAGAAACCAAAACCTAGTAAAAGAGGTAGGTAATGAACATTTAATTTGCATAATTAAGGAAAAATGGCGGAAACATTCACACCCATACTGGTGAATGACTATGCTGTGCTGTTTGTACTCTGTGGCCTGTTTTCTGAAATGAATGCACTGGGTGAAAGTCTCTTCAGGAACACGACATAGAGTAGAATCCCATAAACATTCTGTACTTTCCTAAAAGAAAATTCTGCTAAAATAAAACCTGGAGGTTATTGTTTTTTGTGCATCGTACCCTCTGCCTTCTAAACTCTGAATTATGATTTAAAATCTTCAATGCTGAACACTGAATTCCTCGACCTTCCGCTGATACTCCTTTGTTGTTCCATTAATGTCTCCATATATGATATCTGCCTCTTGAATGACACTGGGAAGCTCGCCAAAGTATAACCCTGTTTCTTTAATGGATGTCATGTCGCAGCAGCTACCCAGGACTTTCTTCATAAATTTCGCCTCTGAAAAACTGGTCCTCTGATGCGTTCTCTGGTCTTGTAATGGATGCTGCAAATTAAGATAATTCTCTGTCGCTGTAAACCTGCAAAACACACAAATTTGTGAAGAGAAAAAATGCATGGGGGACGACGATGTAATGGAGGTGGCTGTGTAGTGACGCAACATGGTGAAATGGCGGAAGCATGTAGGGTGGTAACGAAGAAAGTGCAGTGGAACAATGACGGACGAGCTGGGAAAAACTATAATGCGAAACATAAAAGTATAAAATATGAATGAAATATATGAATGACGGAGGGAAAAACGCGATAAACACGTGGGATGATGATGTGGGGGAGGACCAAGTCAATGGCAGGGTATGCGGATGATCTGGACTGTTTGATCCCATGACGAGATTGGTGGTTGAAAACGCATCGGAGGGCAATGATACGGTGGGACAGGAGCACTGTTGATATGGAATAACCCTCTTGCAGCTTCAGAGTATGACAACCGTTGGACGGAGACCTTCAGATCAGACAACTGACAGTGATATCGCTGCATGAATTTTACCAATCAATAACGTGCGATGAACGGCGGTTTTGGAGCCGTACGCTGGGACGCGTGGCAGACAGTGTATGGAATCGCTGGCCCAAGGAGAATTACCGCCTACCGCCGAAAGGTGGTGCGATACATATCACCCGGTTTTTGCAATGGAAGTGGGCGTAGGGACCACCAGGACAGGCGGGCTACAGACCGTTGATTTCACAGTTTGATTGGAATTCTGAGATGCGGTTTGGGCGATGAATGGAGCGGGCCACGAGCGTAGTGGAGGATTGCGAATGCCGTTCGATCTATACAGATCAACGACCGAGGGCGTGCTCAATATTCATATGTGATAGGCGCCTAATGTTTTTGCGCCTGGTTCCAGCACTGGGTTACGTGGAGGAAATGACTGAGGGGCTTGGGCCGAAAGGGGCTGAGGCCTGATATATTTTCAAAGGTGGGTTTCTTGGCTCTTTTATACGATTCTGAGGCTGGGGGAGGGCAACGATAAGCAGAAAAAGGATTACTTAGGTTATCAAACGAATTTTGAAGGGTTCAAATGGAATGGCCTGCCAAAAATTTAATAGGGGTTTGACATGATCAACACTAGTTATCATCTCAATAGGGTTTTTATTAGGGTTTGTTGGGTAAGATTAGTTGCAGACATAGAATGAGGAAAGTTAGGCGTAATCGAAGACAAAAATAGGTATGTCATTGTATTATGGTGATGAGGAAATCATATAAAGAAACTAAGTGAACATACATGGATGAATTCACTTGTTTGGAAGCGAAACACTTAGATGATAATCTCAAATAAAATAGAGCATTACATGTAATGAAACTTGTTTAAAAATTAAGAGATAATCATGAGAAGAAGTGTAGAAGGCTATTAAAAAAAATCTAACAATAATATGCTTAAGAAAAACTGAACCAAACAATGTCACTGACCACAAAATATAAATCCCATAAAAATAGCTGCAACTGCCTTTATTATTTCTACCAAAATCAAGTACATAAGTTCCAAAAGTATGAGCTTCAAGTATCCAACCTTCTCTTTGACTTATTTTTGAGTAAATATAGAGGACAAACAATATTCCACCTCTAAGGGGTCACATCCTGATCCATAACAACTAATTCATGTACCTAATTACCCATTGCCAAATCTTAGGGAAGTTAGAGACAACTTTGCCCCTTTTTAGCTAACTGATCGAGATTATTTGTCAAAGCTTTGATCACAAGATTATTTAAAATGATAATCATTAATAAACATATTAAAATTAGATAAAATCATGAGTCAAGTATTTACATCAACCAAGTTTGACTTTTGACGTCCACGTGTACTGAAAAATCTCCAAACACAAAAACACAAAAAATTTCTCAGAAACACAACAAATGTCCTTAGCAGAAGCACAACTTTGGCTTGATATTTTGATGACTTGGAAGAGGTTCCGAACGTTGCTGAAGGCTGGTGAAGAAATATTAGGATGTCTACTATACCCTGCGACCATTAATTAATCCAAAACCATCATTTAGGCCCCCATCAAAATTGATTTTAAAGCCAAGTGTCCAGAAACACAACAAATTTCTGGAAAGGTGGCTGAAAGGTGTAAAAAAGGCCTTGTTTTATCATTTCCTGCAAATTTATCATTCCTCAAGCATCCTAAAGTGGTTTATGGTATCCTTATGATTTGAGCTGTCCAACCATGTTTGAAATTTTGGATTTGGACCCTCCGAGTAAAAGCACAACAACTAGTTGCTCTGTTTATGTAGGATGGTGTTGACTGTGTGCACAAAAAATTTAAAATTTCAAAATTGCGTCTCCTTTTTCTTTGATTTATGTTTTGAATTCATACCACTTATTATCACTAAATTGAAGTTGATGGGCTTCTCAACAGTGAATTCAGAGTAACTATTTAAAACCAGTTTTGGTTGGAACTTAGCCTTTCCAACCTAAGAGGGCTCTCTCAAGAATTTGTATGATATTCAATAGACAATTCTTGGAACAAAGATGGCTAAATATTGAGTGTGTTTTGAATGGTTTTTAGTAGGTGATGGATGTGAATTAGTGGCTACCATTGGGCATGGAGTCAAAGTGAAACTCAATTAGATAGAAAACATCTTTCATGGAAGCTGAGGCATGTGTACTCTCATAAAAAACATAACTTGAACAGTAAAATAGATGCATAAAGGAAGTTGGAGCACATTTAACCATGAATTCTAGGTGATTACACATAAATTAAACTGAATGGACATTAAAAAATTAGATATGACAAACTGAAATAAGAGTACATGGAGAATCTCAGGTCTGAGAGAAGCTTTTTGCAACTCTATATTATTGACTGAAAAATATTACAGAATTAACATATGGTATAACATCAATAAACCCTATCTAACTCTAAAAATCCTCTATTTATAGAGTGAGGAATCATACAAATGATTTTTCACCTTTCTTGCTTCGAATTCCCACCTCAGAGGCCTATTTCAAATAGGATTACATCACTTGGAGACTTCCTAGGGATATTTTTGTTTGGCAGAGTTTGAATACAAAGGACTCTTCTTTCATTAAATAGTTCAACAAAACCCTTTAATAACCCTTATCAAATTCAACCAACTAATTTTATGAGTGTACTGGGTTGTTGATGTGTCATTATGCCACGTGGATGTTGAGCTGGAACTCTTCCAAGTCGAATTTTACAATTTTTACATAAACCTGGTTAGTGAAAATTATGAAAAATATGCCTCACATATGAGTGCATAATTTCAAAACCATGATGTCTTTGAAAAAACTAAGAGAGGTTTTTGAATATGGGGATTTTATGAAGAAAAACCTCCTTCATATTTCCAAAATATTTTTTCATTTGGTCCGAAATGGAAGTTTAAGTTGACTTCTAAAATAATCATGTATAGGAAAGTTGAGGAGAGTTTGTAGCGAAGAGTTCGTAGCATTTTCCATTTGGAAATTTTTGCAACCATTCTGAATTATCTGCTCATTGGAAGCTCTTAATTAGGCCAAAATTATTAAATACATGCCTTTACCCACTCCTCTTATGATAAACTTTGGAAATTATAACATAAAATCATCTTCAGTGATTTCTTAGCGAAAACTCAGCTTTAAGCCCGGAGCACACTACGAACTTGCCTGATAATTCCAGAATTTGAAATTTCCACTTATTTCCTCCAAAAAGTTGTCTAGAGCTATGTGAAATTATGAGGGGGAGCATTATAAAATAAATTGGCTCAAAACATGTCTTACCCTCCTCATGGAGCAGAAGGTGGCTCATCCTCCATTAAAAATGGACTTGCTTTTATGAAAACTATGGGTCAGAAATGAGCTCCTATCTCCTGATCCTTGATATTTGTTACAAAATGGAAGGAATTTTTTTTAAATAAGATAGTTTTGAAGAAAAAAAATATCTTGGTTTTTTGAAAACCATCTCCATATGTCTGGAATCTGCATTTGAAAACCCTGTTTAAAACAGGGAAAAAATGAACTTTGAAAATAGAGCCCAAAGACATCTTCAAATATCCCAATTTGTAACACCTGTGGAAAAAATGAAAGAGGTTAACGTTATTTGATCCATTTTTTACAATAACCTCTCTCATTTTTTTAGAACTCATCTCCATTTACCCAGAAAATACTCTTGAAGTTGGTTGCATAAACAATGAAAAAACACAACAATCCCCTTGTCTCTTATGGGAGAAACACATGCAACCAACATTGGTGAAATCTTGTGAAAAAATTGGATCCTCCATAACTAGTTTCAGGTCCATAGGCTTATATCTAACTAATAAACCTCCTTTTTTGGTCTTCTTATGTGCAGCGATATTCTTCAAAATAGCATTGCCCAGCTTGAACTCTTGACACCTAAAAAAAATGTATATGACAACAAGTTGCTTGTTGACAAAGGTGGAAAATAACCTAAGACAATACCTAAAGAAAAGATAAAAGGGAAAAATGATGGAAATGGATCAAGCATATCATAAGGATCTAAAGGTAAGTGATGTATCTAGAATGGATGAAGGCTAAATTAGGAAAGGGAAGTGGGAGGGGAAAACATAAGGATGGTGGTGTGATGATTGCCAAGCATGTAATACATCGAATAATCAGTTGTAACAGGTATGCATATGATGAAAAACTGACCCCCAACCACTGAAAAAGATGACAACTCACCGATCCCCTGACTTCTTTCAGAAAAACATGAGTTCATAGTGAATTCAATTAGTGGAATGGCAGATTCGCTACGGAACTGTCAAGTGAGTTCGTAATGAAAATAACCTATTTTGCACAGAAAACGCTGTGGACTCAGTAAAATGTGCCAAGTGTAAAAAATGACTTAATTAACCTCATGCATCTGGATTTTTGAAATTTACCTACGAAAATAGCTTAGTAACATGGCTGATAACCACTAAAACCCTTTAGGACTATACACAAAACATGAAATTTTATCAAATTTCACGAATTTATTTGACCAAAACAACTTTACCTAACTCAAAATGACACTCCTAACCAACCTAATTGCTATTGATGATAATAATGGCTCCACTAGGGATGATGCGCCCCTCTGGTGCAACAAAGAACCAACCGCTCCAATGCCTTATTGAAAACTGAAAAGATAACTTTGATGATGTTCTCTCCAAGTATTTATGGCCTTCTCCTTGGGCTCAAACTTGTTGAAAACTGCAATACAAGTTGAAAACTAAACCTGTAGATGCTGAAAATATGCTCGGAATACTTGAGCTTATTCACACACACACATACCTAAAGTATATTGCTGAGAAACTACTGAATCGGATTACATAAAAATGCCAGTGAAGCCAATCAAGTAGTTGCTGAAATAAAAGGACTGCTTGACTATACACCAACACAATATAAACTGGAAAATATAATGGCAACTGAAAATGGATCTATTTCTCATAGTGAAGACATGGCTGAAAACTCAGGCTTAAAAAATTCTCCATATAATTTGCTACATGATCAATAAAGATATGATATTTTTGATGAATATTTTCAAAATCTTGAGTAAAGCAATCCTCATAGTTGAACACTTCACACTTATTCTCCATAACGTCATATTCTTTTAGCTGTGTGTCATCAGATCTATTTTTAAAACAAAACATTTCTCCATCTTTATGTCAAAAGACAATAGCTCATCTACTTGTTTTGGTTGGAAAAAAATTTCAACAGGTTGCATATGATCTTTAAAATTAGAAGACTGAATCTGAGCTTCAACATCTTTTTCAAGCTCGCGAGCCAATTCATCTAAAAATTTGATCTTATTTTCAAGATTTCCTTTATATGAATTTAAATAAAAATATAGTGACGAAGAAAAGTTCTCACCAAATTCTACATCAGAGTACCATCTTGTGAATTCATGAATGGAAAGAGAGCCTGCCACAAAATTTGTCTTCTCCATCCATGTTTCCAAGAAAATAAGCCAAAAAACTGAAAATGATTTAATAGATCTAACAGGTAACCTTTCCACCCAGATTTTACACTTTCCTTGGAATGAATCATATAAAATTCTAATGAATACATCTTCTTGTTTGATTCTAAGGAGCTCAGTAAAGTCATGAAACTTTGATACATGATCTAAAGTCAAGCTTAAATATTCTCCATCAAACTTAGGGCCAATACTTAAAAGATATGCATCCTTGTGCAAAAGATTTGGAAATCCCTAAATTTTTGAAAAGTCCACACATGCATACCTTGAAGAAATTGTAGCTGAATCCAAAAGTCTCTCATTTTCCAGTAGTGTTACCATGAAGCTATGAATTTCTGAATTCTTCAAGAATGGAGTCGCCAAGGTATAAGTAAAACCTTCGAATTGTCTGATTTACTACTACCTTCAAGAGCTCAGTTTCTTTGACGAGAATCACCCATGATGATATGAATTTCAGTCTCCTGGCAGATGCAGCAAAATGTTATCACCAAAATGAAGCTGATGGGCTGCTCAATAGTCAATTCAGAGTAACCATTTCAAACCACTTTTGGTTGGAAAGGCTAGTTTGGTGATAACACCACCAGTGATGCATCAGTCAATAAGTCTAGGCTTTTCTTCATTTTGAGCCTCCTTAGAGTTTTTTTTTTGAGTTTTCTTTTCATATTTTTTACTCTAACCTTACAAACCATGTTCCTAGCATAATAGTGCCTTGCCATATTTATTTTCATGGTGGTATCCCTTTTTTCTTTTTCCAGTATATTCTGCAAGTGTTCATTTACTCTCCCAAGCCAATACTCCCTGTATTTATCAAATTAAACATATATGGTGTTATCTATGGTGTTTTGGGCTTGAGGAGGAGATGCATCTTCTACCTTTTTTTCCTTTATAGCCATTTCCCTTGTCTTAGGTCTCCTAGGTTGTGTTTGAATGGTCTTCTCTTCCAGCTGCTCTACATCAATGATGGATTTACCTTTATCTTCTGTTGTCAAAACACCTTCATGGCTTGATGATAGAGGGTATTCTTGTGACTTTCTCTACTGCATTATGGTTTTCCTCAACTTTCTATTCTCTTGCTGTAGGAAATCCACCTTGAAATTGGCTTTGGATAGGTCATTCTTCATCTCTCTAATCTGTGCCTCTTTCTCCTTGATAATGTCTTCTACTACCTTGTTTCCATGCCTTTCTCCTAGGTCAACCATCTCTAATTCAGAAGAAACCTCTTCTTCATTTTGCAATGGGGAATCATGTCTGCTAAAAGGTGTTTTCTCTTTGATGGCTTCAATCTGCATTGTTTCTTTAGTAAAAACCTCCTTAGATAGTATTTTTTCCTTAGACCTAGTTTTGGGATTAGACCTAGGCATCTCCTTTTCTGCTTCAACAAAAAAGACCAACTTCTTACCTTTATTGTCTGTCTTTGAAATCTCTATTTTAGGCTAAGTTTTTGTCACTGCTGGCATGCTTGATGTTTCAGCTCCCTGTGGTCCTGATGATGATGAAGGATAATTTTGACTCTTTGACTGGTTGGAGACAGTTAAGAGAGAAAATGCCTCTAAGAAAGCTTCCCAAGGCATGTTTATCTGTGTCAAATGGTGGAAGACTATTACTTTGACTAGAGGATGATGAAAGAGGAATTCTTGATGATCTCTTCCTTTAGAATGCACCTTATTTGTCATCTTCAACAAACTTCTAAACAAATAGATAGGAAGTGTTAGCACTCAAATCTACCTCAGGCTGAAATGAAGTAAAACTCAAGGCTACATCAAACCACGCTCAGCCTCGTAGCTAGCCCTACGAGGACAGGAGAGGGCTCTCTCCGTCAATCTCGAGAAAATGAGCAATAGGATGCGAGATGACTTACAATAAGAACTGATTTTAGGCTAGTAAAGAGATAGGTATGTTTGGTTTTTTGGTTTTTTGAGTTTTCGCTGGAGAAATGGGAAAACAAAATTTTGGGTCCGGGGATAAGGTCAGACCTTTGCAGAGTTCAAGCTGGGGCGAGGTAGGTGATGATCTTGATGCTTTAAATTGGATTTATGGATAGATTAGACCGACGAGGAGCTGAAGAGGGCAAAGGAGAACTTGGATCCTCTCCAAACAGCTGAAAACATATAGAACTAACTGAATTCAAAGGCCAAGCACTGTAAACAATGGATTCAACCTTATTCACTCATTCAATTTAGTTCAGAAGCATAATGAAAGGACGGCATACATTAACATGAAGAAACTTACAGTAAAAAAAGAAGAAACATCATCAAGAACAGAACACCACAAGGATCCCAACAAGTGCCGCAAAACCCCGATCTTTCCTTAGCCAAAATATGAAAAATATGTACAATGATATCAAAAGTATCCCAAGAGTCCAACCTCTCCAACCTCTGAAAATGATTGAGAAATTACAATATATAGATCACTCTAACACCTTTCCCCACCTCTAGGGGTCTAATTCCCTCTTCAGGGATCAGTTTCAACCAATTCTAATCATGGAACTACAATCTAGGCAGCTAACAACTTGCCTCTAAAAGAGTGGAAACTGATCCATTACATGATTTTTTACTCATTTGAGAGTGAATCTTCTAGAAAAGATAAAAACAAGCCAAAGTTACACATCAAACATGAATTTACATCATAAAAACCCAAAAATTCTATCCATAAGCAAAACTGGCCCATAATAGGCGAAATACTGAGCTGGCAGCTGAAAATTCAGAAAAATTTCTAGGTGGGTCGCTCCTGAACTGTGTGGGTCGCTCATGTTCCAGGCTGAATTTGAGGTAGTTCCCGGCATCCAAATTGAGCTCATGATAGCTCGTTGGAAAGCCCTGGATGTCTAATTTCCAACCCAAGTGGAATTTCGGAATTTGGAGTTGATTTGACCCTCCAAAACCTCATTCTCCCAGAGGTACTTCCTGCTGGTGAAAAAGGTGGCAGCAAGGTGGTTTTCATGGTGTTTTTGAGCTGTTTGACCATCCAGATTTTGTTGAAATGCTAAGTTGACTTCAGAGGATGCATAATTAACCATGAAAAATCCAAAAAATGTAAAAATCTCCTCCAGCAAGTGTCTCAAAAAAAAGCGAGCGCATGAGCGCGCGACCCACGTAGCTGCAAAACCTGTTTTTTAGACCAAAAATTTGAAAATGACAAAATTTTCTCCGAATTTGCCCAAATTCGGAGCGGAGGTTCTCCATCATGTGTCCTACCCATTCAATGAAGCCTCGGCCAAAATCCGAAGTGGATTAGGTCGTTTCCGCCGTCGAAGTGCCTTGCGCAACCTCCTCTTCATGATCTTCATCCTCGCTTTGCAAACATGCATGCGAGCCCAGTAATGGCCTTTCATGTGGCGAAGCATGTCTTTGTCCCGATTGGCCTTCGCCAACAACTTCTCCAGATGTATATTCACCCGCGTGAGTACAGTATCTCTGTCAGCTGGTGTCATGTCACCGGGCCTCTTTCGATTCCACTGCCTGTCCTCACGGATTTGGCGCACCTCATAAAATGTGAGCTCATCCTCGAGCTGTTTGTTGCGCTGCTCAAAATAGTTAATCACCCACTGAGCCTTCTGCAATTGGTCTTTCAGCTGGTCATTCTCGGCCCTTTGCTCCTGGATGACTTCCCTCAGCTTCGAGCTAGGAGAGCTCGTATCAACATCAATGACTGTCATATCGGTGTCCCGGCCTCCTGATGGGCCCTCATCATGCATGGGCCTCTTGCCCCTGTCTTGTACCTGTACCTGCACTGAAGAAGAAAGCAAGACCCTTTCCACATCACGTGGAGATAATACTCGCCGTGTCGATGAAGTCGGCAGGACCCCTTCCACCTCACGTGGAGATAGTACCCGCCGTGTCGCTGCAAATAAGGCCCTGTGGCCTCGCTGATATGTCCGAACCAAAGGAGTAATGATATGCCCAACCTCAAGCATGTCCGGCTGGTGTGAGGGCTCTCCTGCATCATAAACTGCCTCGGGAGGCTGCTGTGGCACTCTGAAAAAGTCTCTAGAAATGAAATCCTCCCAAGTGATGCCCTGCTCTGCCAACTGATGTAACACCAAGATTTTGATCAAAGTGAAATGATATATACTCCTGTACTGCTGCACTGGGCTCGTCTTCTTCTGCACAAATGTCACCATCCTCTCTATGTTGCGGTGTATGAAATACGGAATATTCATCATACGTACCCTTGTGAAGTGCATCAAGAAACGAATATGGAACGCGAAAAGACGAGCATACCTGCCCTCACAACTAAAATACTGAATGATGAGCCTCATGAGCGGTGCATACTCATCTCTCAAGAATCTGAATGGAAAAACTCTGCTCAAGTAAGCCATATATCCAGTTTTAATGTATGGCTCATAATGAAATTTCTCTAACTGCTGACCCTTGTTCCATTCCTTGCCCATGTTTGGTATACCAGTGGCTTGAGCAATAGTCAAGGGTGACACAATGAAATCAACCCCAGCAAGACTTACCCGACCATCCCGTAAATGAAGAACAAACAGACGGGCCAATTCACGATGAGGCCGGGTTTGTGCAACCATCTCACAAAATCTGAAACATGACAAAAATCGAAAAAAATCCATAGCTAATGGACATGCCTGCAACCGAGCCAAAGAAGTAGGCTCCTCTCTGCGATGATCACCACTTCTATGATCTTTGCGGGACCCCCGTGGCACATTACCTTCAGTCACCGAATCACTGCCTGACCCTAACTCATATTCTGACTCTGTCTCCGACATGACTCTGACCAAGCTTTTGGTACTATGTATACTGATATGAAAGCAGTGCAAACAAGGTTATGATGGTGTGTTTCAAAACCCAACAAATATCCCACCGTCACAACACCATAAGGAAACAAACCATGATAAAATATCAGTTTTTAAATGGATTGGAAAAGGCACAATCTCTGTTTTGAATGCAAGTGAAATTTTGACCAAAGGGAGCAGGCAACCTTCAAAATATTGAACAAGTCTAGTGAAAGGGAGAAGGGCATCATATGAATGTTTTTGTCCCTGAGTAATAACAACAAAAGTGTCAATGGGCAGTTTGAAACAAAGTCATGAGAATGTTTTTACATTGGGCAGTGAGACATAATACAACCACAGTCACCATGGAACAAAGGTTTTAAACATGGTATAATAATAGCAATGGTCACAATGGCATAATGGGCATGAGAGCAATATGGTTTTGATATTATATGCAATAAGATAAGCTACAAACTCATACAACCACCCATATCATTTTAAAACCCTGAAAACGATAATGCTATGACTGTGGGGTTTTAAATCCTCCGTTTGAAACATTTGAAACCACCAATGATGCCACCAACGCACTAAAAACATCAAGCAATTGCAAAAAACCTGTTTGAAGGCCAGTTGAATCGATTCCAAGCAAGACTGGGCACTCAGAATGAATTTTCAAACTTCTGCGTGGGTCGCTCGGCCCAGGTGGGTCGCGCCCCTTGTGTCTTTACACTGCTGAAATGACCTACGTGGGTCGCTCTGCCCAGGTGGGTCGCTCGCGCCCAGGTGGGTCGCTCGAGCCCCACAACTCTGTGCACGCAGCTTAAAACTTTGAAATCGGCCCTCCAATCTTCAAATCACGATTTGGGTGCTGTAGACTTGTGAAAATGAAACTTGTTTGGCTTTTATACATGATACAAATATCTTCACAATTAGATTTTGTTTCAAATCTAATTGCAAACCCATATTATAAATGTTTTTGTAATTTCACCTTTGACTTTTTAAATACAATCTTCTTTTGGCTTTTTTTGAAGTCGATACTAATGATTTTGCTGTCTTCTTGCAGGGATATGGCTATCTCGGCTAAGGAAAAGACCAGGGGTCTGCTTTTGACAATGTCTTCTTAGCGGAATAATTACAATTTATTACAAAATGATAATGAACAATTTCTAGTTCCAAAACAGAGTTTTGGACTAGAAATATTTTTTTTAAAATGCTGATGATAATAAAATAAAAATCACAAATGCAGAACTTTCCTCACCTTGCAGGCTTTATGACTAATATACAAATGACTCAAAAACCCTAGACACTAAGACCTAGGACACTTATTGACATTTTTAATGACCAGAAATGAAATTAAAATGACTATGAATGATTTTTTGAGGAAAATTTTTAAAATAGCACTGCAGGTGTAAACATGAGGAAACATAAGACGACAGACCCCTTCGTCAGTCCATGGCATGATCCTAGTGAAATGCAACGAAGTGGAACAAGCGAGACACCTAATAATGAATATGCAAACGACGAAATGATCACTGACGGAGGGCTGCAAGGGCCGACTCTAACATTGGCTCCAATGGGGATGGTGGCTCCATGGAGATGCCAAGAACGGCAGATCTCTGGGGGAGTCAGATAGTGCCTCTCATCCATTGGGCGATGGAATCATTATTTCAACTGATAAACAAACTTTGGACAATTTTATTGACTGCAGATTTGACCAACGACGGACTGCAATTTGACCAAAACTGACATGACTCAAACTGACATGACTTTAAAACTTAAAGACTGATGAAACTTAACTTGACAATTTCAAACCAACCAATCTCTATCTCCAGAAATATAGCCTTCGCTCCGGGCCCCAGACTGAAAATGAGAGATCAGTGCACACTTGCAACGAAACAAAAGTAAAATGATATATACAATGATAATGAGATCAGCAGCAAGTACTCAGAAATAATAGCGCTTCAGCAACCGACCATTGATCGGTCCTCCAGGACAATCATCTCCATTCATTTCTTTGAGAAGAAATGCATTCTGACCCCGATACGCTGCAATCTTAAAAGGACCCTTCCACAGATTTTCAAATTTGCCGTGCTTTCCCTTATCTTCATTCCGGGCATCCCATTTTAAAACTACTTCATCCAACTGAAACTTATCTGCTTTCGCCTTTCTGTCGTAGATCTTTTTTATGCGCTCCTGCAACTTGAAAGTGTTTTGAAATACCTCCTCTCGTGTCTGCTGTAAATGAATCATCTCATTAATCCTCCGCTGCATAGGATCCTCTTCACTTCCAGCCTCCTGAAGCAATTTGACCACCAGGACAGCAAGTGAAGTAGGAAAAACTGTATCCGTCCCATACACCAACTCGAAAGGAGACATGCCAATAGACTTCTTCTGACTTACCCTATCGGCCCATAATGCATTCACCAACTTTTTGTGCCATGCCTTTTTGTTGATTTCCAACAATTTTTTAATGATATTCACCAAGGATTTATTTGAAGATTCCGCCAAGCCATTTCCTTGCGGATGGTAGGCGGTCGAATGTCCCAAGGTAATATTGTACTTAAAACAAAAATCAACCATCCTCTTAGACTTAAAGGCTGCTGCATTATCTGTGATTATTTTACTAGGACACCCAAAGCGTGACAGAATATTGTTTTCAAGGAAAGAAATAATTACCGCATCAGTGGCCTGTCGCGTGGGAATCGCCTCAATCCACTTCGTGAAGTAGTCTGTAGCTGTCAAGATCCATCTATGCTGTCCGGAAGATGCTGGGTGGATTTCCCCGATAAAATCCAATCCCCACTGCTGGAATGGTGCACTAACTTCAATTGGTTTCAGAGGCAAAGGCTGTAGTTTCTGCTTCCCTTCGAAAATTTGACACTCATGACAATTTTTAACAGCCTTGAACACATCAGAAAACAAAGAAGGCCAATAA
This sequence comes from Pinus albicaulis, assembly GCA_034641835.2. Classification (NCBI taxonomy): domain Eukaryota; kingdom Viridiplantae; phylum Streptophyta; class Pinopsida; order Pinales; family Pinaceae; genus Pinus; species Pinus albicaulis. The sequence goes on from CM076569.1 coordinate 985,524,786, forward strand.
TACCCTGCCCTTAGAATCTTATTCGCCGTGGTCTTCCAAAACAAATGACCTCCACAGTCACCTTTGTGAAAATCCTCCAAAACTCTTTGAGCTTCCTCCTCTACCAAACAATTCAACAACATACCTCCAGGGTCCTTCCAATATAATGCAGAATTCAAAATGCAGAATTTAGCAGCTCTTAACTTCAATGTTCTACTCTTATTTCTAGGCATACCAGGCGGTGTAGACAAATTCTGAAGCACATATAAAATGTCAGCATACCAAGGAGAAGAAACAAAAATATCGGATACCTGAACTGACGTACTTTCCTCATCTTCATCAGACATGGCAGCAATCAAATTTATGTCTAGAGCATGCAGATTTGTTTCAGCCATGAGCTTAGCGAGTCCTTGTCCTTTGATCAGCTTGGTCGGTTTAATCTCCACATCGTATTCTAACAACGCAGCGATCCACTTACCTCTTCTTCCTTCTGGATCTGCTTGTACCAAAACATCCTTAACTGCTGCGTTAGGAACATATGCTGTAATATGGGAATGCAATATGTAGACACGGAAATCCTTCAAGGCCTTTACAAGCGCAAGTGCTTGTTTCTCAATGATATTATACTTCAATGCTCCATCTCTAATGATCCGACTGAAGAAAGCAATGGGATTCTCAACTCCATCCCTTTTTTGCATTAAAACAGCCGCCAATGTGTGCTCAGAAGCGAAAGAAAATAAAATGAAGTCTTGTGTGTAATCTGGGCTGATTAAAATAGGGGCTGAGGAAAGAGCTATCTTTACCAAATTGAATGACTTTACCGCCTCTTCTGTCCACCTTACCTGACTGTCCTTTTTCAGCATGTTCGTGATTTCTATAAGGTGTTCTGCAAGATTTGGAATGAAACGACGCAGAAAATTCATTTTACCATTAAATGACTGTATTTCTTTCTTGTTCCGGGGCTGTTCAATCTGCTGTATGGCTTCAACACGTGCAGGATCAACTCGAATGCCATCTTTCGATATGATGTGGCCAAGGAGCTTTCCTTCATCCATGGCGAAAAGGCTCTTCTTTGGATTCAGCGAAATGCCATATTTTCTGCACTTCTGGAGAACAATTTTCAGATGATATAAATGTTCCTCATCAGAATTAGAAAATACAGTTAGATCATCAAGGTAAACAACCAAAAACACATCTTTCTCATTGGCAAAAGCCATGTCCATTGCACGCTGAAAGGTAGCGCCTGCATTCTTTAAACCAAACGGCATCTTTGCATAATGAAATGTTCCCCAAGGAGTGGTGAACGCAGTCTTGTCACGATCATCTTCTTGCACTAAAATCTGATTATAACCTGAGTATCCGTCGAGTAGTGACATCCTTGATGCTCCAACTACTCGTTGCAATATGTGGTCCATCTTTGGCAGCGGATAATTGTCTTTTAATGATACCTTATTCAGATTTCTGAAGTCAATACATAAACGGATCTCACCTGTCTTCTTTCTCACGGGCACCAAGTTTGATATCCAATCCGAAAATCGAATAGGCACAATGATTCCTGACTTATACAACCTATTTACCTCTTTTTCAATTGATGGTAGCAGCTTTGGATTGATCCTCCTCAACTTTTGACGAAAAGGCTTCTGATTTGGTTTGATGGGGATAGTATGCTGAATGATGTTGGTATCATATGTTTTAAGATCTGAATAATCCCACGCAAACACATCAGAAAATGAAGACAACAATTTCACATATTCTGCTTTTACCTTTGGTGACAATGACTTTGACAATTTTACCATCTTGGGATTCTCAACTGTCCCAATATTTACCTCTTCGACACCTTTTTCTGTTGGCCTCAATGTAGGTTTACGGGCTACATCATCTTGATCAAACAACTCTTCCAAAGGAATCAATCCCTTAGGAATGATGTTATCCTTAAGTTGCAGCACATCCATTTGGTTTATCTGTATGTCATCACTACCATCATCAAATTCTGTATCTATGGAGGTATCTTTAAACTTACCCTTATTCTGCAGAAATTCATTAATCTCCTCATCATCCTCAAAAACTTGCCAACATCGCTGATTGTCTGGAACGGTGGGCCGGTGTTTCACATGTATCTCAAACTTGTTGCTGGAATTCATTGGAATTTTAAGATTGCTTGCTGCCTTAGCAAGTCCATCAACAACACCATTTTGTATGCGGGGCACACATGTCAAAGTATGATCAGAAAATAACTTCAAAATGTCCAAAACTGCATTTCGGTAAGCCCTCATGCGAGGATGCTTAGCCTGAAACTCACCTTTAACTTGCTTTATCACTAATTCTGAATCACCATATACTGCAATCCTCTTCGCATTCAGCTTCTTAAGAATCTTAAGGCCAGCAATAAGAGCCTCGTATTCCGCTTCATTATTTGAACAATCGAATGCAAGCTTGTAAGAACACACTCTCACATTTCTCGGAACTCTATCAGGAGCGGAAAATGGACTACGAATCCACACACCAATCCCAGCACCATCGCTGCCCACTGCACCATCAAAATCCATGGTCCAAAGACCATCTTCATCGTTCTCTAAATGCTGAAACTGTGCCGGCTCTGTTTTTTCTGTTTGCTGCCCATTGTCTTCAGCTGATTGCTCCAAAACAGCTTGTTTTTCTCTTCTTTCTTTTTGCAAAACTTCTCTAAAATTCTCATTTATTTCTGGTATGTCTTCTGCCTGAACTAATTGAATTTCTACATCATTAAAACTATCAGCAAGCAACACAAACGACTCTAAATCAGTATGTACATAATTCACAGGATGATTGACTGGCTTCTCTTTGCTAGTTATCATGTATTTCATCTTCTGCTCTCGATATAACTTTCTCATTTGACCGAAGACTGGAATTGTAGCATAAGAGAAATCTAACTGAAGTGCACCTTTCAACTTTGCCCCCCAAGATCTTGCAAGGAGCATCCCGAACCGTGGAGGAATGTCGGCAACCACCACATCCATTAAAACATTCTTCGCTGGAATTTGATCTAAACTTACCACCAAATCTTTGATGAGTCCTATACACTTTACCCGGCTGGAATCGAATGAATACAAATCATGATACTCTCTTGTAATGTCTAATCCCAACTTTTCCATGATTGCCTTTGGCATCAAATTTTGCGAAGCACCCGAATCAAGCATAGCATTGTGCAATATATATTCATGCAACCTCAAACTGATGTAAAAAGGAGGAACATTACTGTCAGGAGACTCACCATTTAATGCAGGCCCAAAAATCAATTCCGGCTGATCATCCTCAACATTTCTTGTGTCAATCATTGGATCAAAATTCAGAATTTTGGTGACTTGACTACGGTAGCTGCTGTTCTTCATAATCTCCGTCAAAGGAATAGATATTTTCAGTTTGGAAATTTCATTTTCCAAACTAAATGCTGAAACCTTCTCAACCTCTTTAACTGGAACTTCCTTCTTTTCAGCCTTATCTTTCACAATGTTTGACTGATTTACCTTCTCAGCTGATGATACTTTACTTGCTGCGGGGTCAATTGTCTCTTTTCCTCTTTTCTCTGGTATCGGTGAATCTGTTTTCGGTGCTGAAGCTTCTTTTCTTTTCTGAATGGGATTTATGGGCACATCTCGATTTCTCAATGAGTATTGTTTCTGCTGGGCAGTCAATGCATTCATATATCCTCTTTGGTATTCATCTGACTCTTCCTCTAAATCAGCATCATTTGTTAGGATGAAATCCTCATCTTTCTGAACAACTGAACTTTCACCATATTCTTCATCCTCAGTGATATAAATAGGCAAATCATCGGGAGTGAAGAAATGATTTTGCTCACCTGACACATCATCATCATCATCGGAATCATGACTCACAAAATTCTGCAAAAGAGGAGTCTTAACTTGCTGTTGGGATGCTGGCTCTTGAGCTCTTTGTTCACGCTGCTTAATTCTGAATTGTGGCTGCTGCTGGCCACGGAAATTTGGGTTCCGAAACTGTGTTTCTGCTTTGTCAAGATTTATTCTTCTTAAATCCTTTTCCAACTCACGAGCTAAGTGCTGTTCTGATATAGATGTAGAAGGCTCTTCCTTTATTGTCACTCTTTTCTCTGCTTTCAACCGTGCTCTTTTATCATTCAAATTTGCCTCAACACTAACGGCGACCTTCTGCATATCTTCTAAAGTAGGTGGATCTCTATCACGAAGGGAATAAGCCATCTCCGGATCAAAGCCATCCGGGAATTTAAGGAGAGCAGACTTTTTGGACGGTCTCAAATCATCTGGAATAGCATTATACACTGTATTGAATCTAATGATATAATCCTGAACAAACTCACCAGGATTACGTTTGAGATTTGTATATTCTGAAGTAATCTGCAGCGGATCCTTTTTCATCTCCCATCGGTCTAAAAACTGCCTCTGAAGTTCTGCCAATGTATCGATGCTTCTTTGCGGCAAGGCTCTAAACCATTTCCTTACCTCTCCTCCAAAGGTTTGCACAAAAAGCCTCATACTCACATTCTCTTCATCAATCTCAAAACGATCAAAGAAATCTGCCATATTGTCTACATGCTGTTGTGCAGGAAGACTCTGTGGAGTGCCATCAAATGTTGGGATCTTGCTCTGATAGTCTGCGGGCATATCATTCAACTGCTGTGGTAACACAAGAGGTGCAAAACGAGCAGCCATAGCTCTTGGTGGATTGAAAACAATCTGTTGTCGAGGAGACACAGGAGGAGTGGGAGCAGTAGGTCTGCGAGATGTATTCAATGGAGACGGAGGAGAAATTACTATTGATTGCTGATCAGAAAGCTCAGGCTGAACCGGAATGGTAGGGATAAAGGGAGGCTCAGTAGGGATCCGTGAACTCGATGCAATCTCAGATGGGTCAAGAATTTGTGAAGCAGATTCAGTAAACTCAGGAGTATTAGTATCCACAATAGAACTTTGCAGCTGTCTATCCAGGTAATGTGAAAAAAATCTATATTGCAAATCTTCAGTAAACAATGGATCTGGAACTAATCTTGACAATTCAGTTTCGGAAAAATTCACAAACAAGGATGTTTCAAACCGTGCATCAAAAGGAATTTCATCAACATATATGATTTTGACAGGACAGGATGCAGATCGGGTAAGCACTTTGGAACTCTCAAAACTCAATTGGCTTTCTCTTTCAGAACTTTCTTGACTTCCTTGTTTTCTAAGGGTCCTTGGAATCAGATTCGGATTTTCGAATATTGTTGGTGGATCAGGGTCAGGATTCGCCCTAGTATTCCTTCTTGAAGCCAGTGTATTGATCTTCTCGGGAAAAAATTCAAGGAACACAGTCAATTATTTTCAGCCTTTCGACTTCTAGACTCAATCATCCAAAAGGTCTAGAACGAATAAGTATACTGGGGTGATTTACAAATCAAGTACTGCACACACAAGCTTACCGGAGATCGACTGAAGCAACGTTTATCTACTTCCGCTTATGCATAACAAAAGCGTTTCGAAAGCTACCTGGCGTGACTTCAGACTCCGTCTAAGACTCATGGAACAAACACATCAACAAGCAAACCATTGAGATCTTCCCCAGTATGGTCGCCACTATGTTAGCACTCAAATCTACCTCAGGCTGAAATGAAGTAAAACTCAAGGCTACATCAAACCACGCTCAGCCTCGTAGCTAGCCTTACGAGGACAGGAGAGGGCTCTCTCCGTCAATCTCGAGAAAATAAGCAATAGGATGCGAGATGACTTACAATAAGAACTGATTTTAGGCTAGTAAAGAGATAGGTATGTTTGGTTTTTTGGTTTTTTGGGTTTTCGCTGGAGTAATGGGAAAACAAATTTTGGGTCCGGGGATAAGGTCAGACCTTTGCAGAGTTCAAGCTGGGGCGAGGAAGGTGATGATCTTGATGCTTTAAATTGGATTTATGGATAGATTAGACCGACGAGGAGCTGAAGAGGGAAAAGGAGAACTTGGATCCTCTCCAAACAGCTGAAAACATATAGAACTAACTGAATTCAAAGGCCAAGCACTGTAAACAATGGATTCAACCTTAATCACTCATTCAACTTAGTTCAGAAGCATAATGAAAGGATGGCATACATTAAACATGAAGAAACTTACAGTAAACAAAGAAGAAACACCATCAAGAATAGAACACCACAAGGATCCCAACAAGTGCCGCAAAACCCCTGATCTTTCCTTAGCCAAAATATGAAAAATATGTACAATGATATCAAAAGTATCCCAAGAGTCCAACCTGTAGAATGCCTAAGAAATTACAATATATAGATCACTCTAACACATTTCCCCACCTCTAGGGGTCGAATTCCCTCTTCAGGGATCAGTTTCAACCAATTCTAATCATGGAACTACAATCTAGGCAGCTAACAACTTGCCTCTAAAAGAGTGGAAACTGATCCATTACATGATTTTTTACTCATTTGAGAGTGAATCTTCTAGAAAAAATAAAAACAAGCCAAAGTTACACATCAAACATGAATTTACATCATAAAAACCCAAAAATTCTATCCATAAGCAAAACTGGTCCATAATAGGCGAAATACTGAGTTGGCAGCTGAAAATTCAGAAAAATTTCTAGGTGGGTCGCTCATGTTCCAGGCTGATTTTGAGGTAGTTCCCGGCATCCAAATTGAGCTCATGATAGCTCGTTGGAAAGCCCTGGATGTCTACTTTCCAACCCAAGTGGAATTTCTGAATTTGGAGTTGATTTGGCCCTCCAAAACCTCATTCTCCCAGAGGTACTCTCTGCTGGTGCAAAAGGTGGCAGAAAGGTGGTTTTCATGGTGTTTTTGAGCTATTTGACCATCCAGATTTTGTTGAAATGCTAAGTTGACTTCAGAGGATGCATAATTAACCATGAAAAATCCAAAAATGTAAAAATATCCTCCAGCAAGTGTCCCAAAAAAAAGTGAGCGCATGAGCGCGCGACCCACGTAACTGCAAAACCTGTTTTTTAGACCAAAAATTTGAAAATGACAAAATTTTCTCCGAATTTGCCCAAATTCGGAGCGGAGGTCCTCCATCATGTTTCCTGCCCAGTCAATGAAGCCTCGGCCAAAATCCGAAGTGGATCAGGCCTTTTCCGCCGTTGAAGTGCCTTGCGCAACCTCCTCTTCATGATCTTCATCCTTGCTTTGCAAACATGCATGCGAGCCCAGTAATGGCCTTTCATGTGGCGGAGCATGTCTTTGTCTCGATTGGCCTTCGCCAACAATTTCTCCAGATGTATATTTACCCGCGTGAGTACAGTATCTCTGTCAGTCGGTGTCATGTCACCGGGTCGCTTTCGATTCCACTGTCTGTCCTCACGGATTTGGCGCACCTCATAAATGTGAGCTCATCCTCAAGCTGTTTGTTGCGCTGCTCCAAATAGTTAATCACCCACTGAGCTTTCTGCAATTGGTCTTTCAGCTGGTCATTCTCGTCCCTTTGCTCCTGGATGACTTCCCTCAGCTTTGAGCTAGGGGAGCTCGTATCAACATCAATGACTGTCAAATCTATGTCCCGGCCTCCTGAAGGGCCTTCATCATGCATGGGCCTCTTGCCCCTGTCTTGTACCTGTACCTGCACTGAAGAAGAAGGCGAGACCCTTTCCACATCATGTGGAGATAATACTCGCCGTGTCGATGAAGTCGGCAAGACCCCTTCCACCTCACGTGGAGATAATACTCGCCGTGTCGCTGCAAATAAGGCCCTGTGGCCTCGCTGATATGTCTGAACCAAAGGAGTGTTGATATGCTCAACCTCAAGCATGTCCGGCTGGTGTGAAGGCTCTCCTGCATCATGAACTGTCTCGGGAGGCTGCTGTGGCACTCTGAAAAAGTCTCTAGAAATAAAATCCTCCCAAGTGATGCCCTGCTCTGCCAACTGATGTGACACCAAGATTTTGATCAAAGTGAAATGATATATACTCCTGTACTGCTGCACTGGGCTCGTCTTCTTCTGCACAAATTTCACCATCCTCTCTATGTTGCGGTGTATGAAATACAGAATACTCATCATACGTACCCTTGTGAAGTGCATCAGCAAACGAATATGGTATGAGAAAAGACGAGCATACCTGCCCTCACAACTAAAATACTGAATGATGAGCCTCATGAGCGGTGCATAAAAGTATCTCGAAGATCCCGAATGGATCAACTACCGCTCAAGTAGCCCATATAAATATATCCGAGTTTAATATATGGCTCATGGTAATCTCTAACTGCTGACCCTTGTTCCATTCCTCGCCCATGTTTGGTATACCAGTGGCTTGAGCAATAGTCAAGGGTGATACAATGAAATCAACCCCAGCAAGGCTTACCCGACCATCCCGTAAATGAAGAATAAACAAACGGGCCAATTCACGATGAGGCCGGGTTTGTGTAACCATATCACAAAATCTGAAACATGACAAAAATCGAAAACAATCCATAGCTAATGGACATGCCTGCAACCGAGCCAAAGAAGTAGGCTCCTCTCTGCGATGATCACCACTTCTATGATCTCTGCGGGACCCCCGTGGCACATTACCTTCGATCACCGAATCAACGCCGACCACGGCTCCATATTCGACTACGCTCTCGACATGGCTGCGACCAAGCTTTTGGCGATGTATGCGATATGAAACGGTGAACACAGTTAGGATGTATGTTTCAACGACGACCAATATTCCCACCGTCAAAGCACCATAAGGAAACAAACCATGGATAAAATCTCTGTTTTAGATGGATTGGAAAAAAGGCACAATCTCTGTGTTTAAATGCAAGTGAAACTTTGATCAAAGGGAGCGGGCAACTTTCAAAATTTTGAACAAATCTTATCAAAGGAGAGCATGGCATCAATAGAATGTGTTTGTCTATGAGTAATAACAATAAAGGTGTCAATGGGAAGTTTGAAACAAAGTCATGAGAATGTTTTTACATTGGGCAGTGAGACATAATACAACCACAGTCACCATGGAACAAAGGTTTTAAACATGGTATAATAATAGCAATGGTCAAAATGGCAAAATGGGCATGAGAGCAATATGGTTTGGATATTATATGCAAAGCTGGACATATCACTGATATAAGATAAGCTACAAACTCATACAACCACCCATATCATTTTAAAACCCTGAAAACGATAATGCTATGACTGTGGGGTTTTAAATCCTCCGTTTGAAACATTTGAAACCACCAATGATGCCACCAACGCATTAAAAACATCAAGCAATTGCAAGAAACCTGTTTGAAGACCAGTTGAATCGATTCCAAGCAAGACTGGGCGCTCAGAATGAATTTTCGAACTTCTGTGTTTGCGTGGCTCGCTCACCTCCTGCGTGGGTCGCTCGGCCCAGGTGGGTCGCGCCCCTTGTAACTTCACACTGCTGAAATGACCTACGTGGGTCGCTCTGCCCAGGTGGGTCGCTCGCGCCCAGGTGGGTCGCTCGAGCCCCACAACTCTGTCCACGCAGCTTAAAACTTTGAAATCGGCCCTCCAATCTTCAAATCACGATTTGGGTGCTGTAGACTTGTGAAAATGAAACTTGTTTGGCTTTTATACATGATACAAATATCTTCACAATCAGATTTTGTTTCAAATCTAATTGCAAACCCATATTACAATGTATTTGTAATTTCACTTTTGGCTTTTCAAATACAATCTTCTTTTGGCTTTTTTGAGGTCGACTTTAATGATTTTGCTGTCTTCTTGCAGGAATATGGCTATCTCGGCTAAGGAAGAGACCAGGGGTCTGCCTTTGACAATTTCTTCTTGGCGGAATAATTACAATTTATTACAAAATAATAATGAACAATTTCTAGTTCCAAAACAGAGTTTTGGACTAGAAATATTTTTTTAAAATGCTGATGATAATAAAACAAAAATCACAATATGCGGAACTTTCCTCACCTTGCAGGCTTTATGACTGGTATATAAATGACTCAAAAACCCTAGACACTAAGACCTAGGACACTTATTGACATTTTTAATGACCAGAAATGAAATGACAATGACTATGAATGATTTTTTGAGGAAAATTTTTAAATAGCGCTGCAGGTGTAAACATGAGGAAACATAAGACGACAGACCCCTTCGTCAGTTCTATGGCATGCTCCTAGTGAAATGCAACGAAGTGGAACAAGCGAGACACCTAAAAATGAATATGCAAAAGACGAGACGATCACTGACGGAGGGCTGTAAGGGCCGACTCTAACATTGGCTCCAATGGGGATGGTGGCTCCATGGAGATGCCAAGAACGGCAGATCTCTGGGGGAGTCAGACAGTGCCTCTCATCCATTGGGCGATGGAATCATTATTTCAACTGATAAACAAACTTTGGACAATTTTATTGACTGCAGATTTGACTAACGACGAACTGCAATTTGACCAAAACTGACATGACTCAAACTGACAGGACTTTAAACAAGAAGACTGATAAAACTTAACTTGACAATTTCAAACCAACCAACCTCTATCTCCAGAATTATAGCCTTCGCTCCGGGCCCCAGACTGAAAATGAGAGATCAGTGCACACTAGCAACGAAACAAAAGTAAAATGATATATACAATGACAATGAGATCAGCAGCAAGTACTCAGAAATAATAACGCTTCAGTAACCGACCATTGATCGGTCCTCCAGGACAATCATCTCCATTCATTTCTTTGAGAAGAAATGCATTCTGCCCCCGATACGCTGCAATCTTAAAAGGACCCTTCCACAGATTTTCAAATTTGCCGTGCTTTCCCTTATCTTCATTCCGAGCATCCCATTTCAAAACTACCTCATCCAACTGAAACTTATCTGCTTTTTCCTTTCTGTCGTAGATCTTCTTTATGCGCTCCTGCAACTTGAAAGTGTTTTGAAATACCTCCTCTCGTGTCTGCTGTAAATGAATCATCTCATTAATCCTCCGCTGCATAGGATCCTCTTCACTTCCAGCCTCCTGAAGCAATTTGACCACCGGGACGGCAAGTGAAGTAGGAAAAACTGTATCCGTCCCATACACCAACTCGAAAGGAGACATGCCAATAGACTTTTTCTGACTTACCCTATCAGCCCATAATGCATTCACCAACTTTTTGTGCCATGCCTTTTTGTTGATTTCCAGCAATTTCTTAATGATATTCACCAAGGATTTATTTGAAGATTCCGCCAAGCCATTTCCTTGCGGATGGTAGGCGGTCGAATTTCCCAAGGTAATATTGTACTTAAAACAAAAATCAACCATCCTCTTAGATTTAAAGGCTGCTGCATTATCTGTGATTATTTTACTAGGACACCCAAAGCGTGACAGAATATTGTTTTCAAGGAAAGAAATAATTACCGCATCAGTGGCCTGTCGAGTGGGAATCGCGTCAATCCACTTCGTGAAGTAGTCTGTAGCTGTCAAGATCCATCTATGCTGTCCGGAAGATGCTGGGTGGATTTCCCCGATAAAATCCAATCCCCACTGCTGGAATGGTGCACTAACTTCAATTGGTTTTAGAGGCAAAGGCTGTAGTTTCTGCTTCCCTTCGAAAATTTGACACTCATGACAATTTTTAACAGCCTTAAACACATCAGAAAATAAAGAAGGCCAATAATACCCCGCCCTTAGAATCTTATTCGCTGTGGTCTTCCAAAACAAATGACCTCCACAGTCACCTTTGTGAAAATCCTCCAAAACTCTTTGAGCTTCCTCCTCTACCAAACAATTCAACAACATACCTCCGGGGTCCTTCCAATACAATGCAGAATTCAAAATGCAGAATTTAGCAGCTCTTAACTTCAATGTTCTACTCTTATTTCGAGGCATACCAGGCGGTGTAGACAAATTCTGAAGCACATATAAAATGTCAGCATACCGAGGAGAAGAAACAAAAATATCGGATACCTGAACTGACGTACTTTCCTCATCTTCATCAGACATGGCAGCAATCAAATTTATGTCTAGAGCATGCAGATTTGTTTCAGCCATGAGCTTGGCGAGTCCTTGTCCTTTGATCAGCTTGGTTGGTTTAATCTCCACATCGTATTCTAACAACGCAGCGATCCATTTACCTCTTCTTCCTTCTGGATCTGCCTGTACCAAAACATCCTTAACTGCTGCGTTAGGAACATATGCTGTAATGTGGGAATGCAATATGTACACACGGAAATCCTTCAAGGCCTTTACAAGCGCAAGTGCTTGTTTCTCAATGATATTATACTTCAGTGCTCCATCTCTTATGATCCGACTGAAGAAAGCAATGGGCTTCTCAACTCCATCCCTTTTTTGCATCAAAACAGCTGCCAATGTGTGCTCAGAAGCGAAAGAAAATAAAATGAAGTCTTGTGTGTAATCGGGGCTGATTAAAATAGGGGCTGAGGAAAGAGCTATCTTTACCAAATTAAATGACTTTACTGCCTCTTCTGTCCATCTTACCTGACTGTCCTTCTTCAGCATGTTCGTGATTTCTCTAAGGTGTTCTGCAAGATTGGGAATGAAACGACGCAGAAAATTCATTTTACCGTTAAATGACTGTATCTCTTTCTTGTTCCGAGGTTGTTCAATCTGCTGTATGGCTTCAACACGTGCAGGATCAACTCGAATACCATCTTTCGATATGATGTGGCCAAGGAGATTTCCTTCATCCATGGCGAAAAGGCTCTTCTTTGGATTCAGCGAAATGCCATATTTTCTGCACTTCTGGAAAACAATTTTCAGATGATATAAATGTTCCTCATCAGAATTAGAAAATACAGTTAGATCATCAAGGTAAACAACCAAAAACACATCTTTCTCATTGGAAAAAGCCATGTCCATTGCACGCTGAAAGGTAGCGCCTGCATTCTTTAAACCAAACGGCATCTTTGCATAATGAAATGTTCCCCAAGGAGTGGTGAACGCAGTCTTGTCACGATCATCTTCTTGCACTAAAATCTGATTATAACCTGAGTATCCGTCGAGTAGTGACATCCTTGATGCTCCAACTACTCGCTGCAATATATGGTCCATCTTTGGCAGCGGATAATTGTCTTTTAATGATACCTTATTCAGATTTCTGAAGTCAATACATAAACGGATCTCACCTGTCTTCTTTCTCACGGGCACCAAGTTTGATATCCAATCTGAAAATTGAATAGGCACAATGATTCCTGACTTATACAACCTATTTACCTCTTTTTCGATTGATGGCAGCAGCTTTGGATTGATCCTCCTCAACTTTTGACGAAAAGGCTTCTGATTTGGTTTGATGGGAATAGTATGCTGAATGATGTTGGTATCATATGTTTTAAGATCTGAATAATCCCACGCAAACACATCAGAAAATGAAGACAACAATTTCACATATTCTGCTCTTACCTTTGGTGACAATGATTTTGACAATTTTACCATCTTGGGATTCTCAGCTGTCCCAATATTTACCTCTTCGACACCTTTTTCTGTTGGCCTCAATGTAGGTTTGCGGGCTACATCATCTTGATCAAACAACTCTTCCAAAGGAATCAATCCCTTAGGAATGATGTTATCCTTAAGTTGCAGCACATCCATTTGGTTTATCTGTATGTCATCACTACCATCATCAAATTCTGTATCTATGGAGGTATCTTTAAACTTACCCTTATTCTGCAGAAATTCACTAATCTCCTCATCATCCTCAAAAACTTGCCAACATCGCTGATTGTCTGGAACGGTGGGCCGGTGTTTCACATGTATCTCAAACTTGTTGTTGGAATTCATTGGAATCTTAAGATTGCTTGCTGCCTTAGCAAGTCCATCAGCAACACCATTTTGTATGCGGGGCACACATGTCAAAGTATGATCAGAAAATAACTTCAGAATGTCCAAAACTGCATTTCGGTAAGCCCTCATGCGAGGATGTTTAGCCTGAAACTCGCCTTTAACTTGCTTTATCACTAATTCTGAATCACCATATACTGCAATCCTCTTCGCATTCAGCTTCTTAAGAATCTTAAGGCCAGCAATAAGAGCCTCGTATTCCGCTTCATTATTAGAACAATTGAATGCAAGCTTGTAAGAACACACTCTCACATTGCTCGGAACTCTATCAGGAGCGGAAAATGGACTACAAATCCACACACCAATCCCAGCACCATCGCTGCCCACTGCACCATCAAAATCCATGGTCCAAAGACCATCTTCATCGTCCTCTAAATGCTGAAACTGTGCCGGCTCTGTTTTTCCTGTTTGCTGCCCATTGTCTTCAGCTGATTGCTCCAAAACATCTTGTTTTTCTCTTTTTTCTTTTTGCAAAACTTCTCTAAAATTCTCATTTATTTCCGGTATGTCTTCTGCCTGAACTAATTGACTTTCTACATCATTAAAACTATCAGCAAGCAATACAAACGACTCTAAATCAGTATGTACATAATTCACAGGATGATTGATTGGCTTCTCTTTGCTAGTTATCATGTCTTTCATCTTCTGCTCTCGATATAACTTTCTCATTTGACCGAAGACTGGAATTGTAGCATAAGAGAAATCTAACTGAAGTGTACCTTTCAACTTTGCCCCCCAAGATCTTGCAAGGAGCATCCCGAACCGTGGAGGAATGTCAGCAACCACCACATCCATCAAAACATTCTTCGCTGGGATTTCATCTAAACTTACCACCAAATCTTTGATGAGTCCTATACACTTTACCCGGCTGGAATCGAATGAATACAAATCATGATACTCTCTTGTAATGTCTAATCCCAACTTTTCCATGATTGCCTTTGGCATCAAATTGTGCGAAGCACCCGAATCGAGCATAGCATTGTGCAATATATATTCGTGCAACCTCAAACTGATGTAAAAAGGAGGAACATTACTGTCAGGAGACTCACCATTTAATGCAGGCCCAAAAATCAATTTCGGCTGATCATCCTCAACATTTACTGTGTCAATCATTGGATCAAAGTTCAGAATTTTGGTGACTTGACTACGGTAGCTGCTGTTCTTCATAATTTCCGTCAAAGGAATAGATATTTTCAGTTTGGAAATTTCATTTTCCAAACTAAATGCTGAAACCTTCTCGACCTCTTTAACTGGAATTTCCTTCTTTTCAGCCTTGTCTTTCACTATGTTTGACTGATTTACCTTCTCAGCTGATGATACTTTACTTGCTGCGGGGTCGATTGTTTCTTTTCCTCTTTTCTGTGGTATCGGTGAATCTGTCTTTGGTGCTGAAGCTTCTTTTCTTTCCTGAATGGGATTTATGGGCACATCTCGATTTCTCAATGAGTATTGTTTCTGCTGGGCAGTCAATGCATTCATATATCCTCTTTGGTATTCATCTGACTCTTCCTCTAAATCAACATCATTTGTTAGGATGAAATCCTCATCTTTCTGAACAACTGAACTTTCACCATACTCCTCATCCTCAGTGATATAAATAGGCAAATCATCGGGAGTGAAGAAATGATTTTGCTCACCTGACACATCATCATCATCATCGGAGTCATGACTCACAAAATTCTGCAAAAGAGGGGTCTTAATCTGCTGTTGGGCTGCTGGCTCTTGAGCTCTTTGTTCACGCTGCTTAATTCTGAATTGTGGCTGCTGCTGGCCACGGAAATTTGGATTTCGAAACTGTGTTTCTGATTTTTTGAGATTCATTCTTTTCAAAACCTTTTCCAACTCACGAGCTAAGTGCTGTTCTGATATAGATGTAGAAGGCTCTTCCTTTATTGTCACTCTTTTCTCCGCTTTCAACCGTGCTCTTTTATCATTCAGATTTGCCTCAACACTAACAGCGACCTTTTGCATATCTTCTAAAGTAGGTGGATCTCTATCACGAAGGGAATAAGCCATCTCCGGATCAAAGCCATCCGGGAATTTAAGGAGAGCAGACTTTTTAGACGGTCTCAAGTCATCTGGAATAGCATTATACACGGTATTCAATCTAATGATATAATCCTGAACAGACTCACCAGGATTACGTTTGAGATTTGTATATTCTGAAGTAATCTGCAGCGGATCCTTTTTCATCTGCCATCGATCTAAAAACTGCCTTTGGAGTTCTGCCAATGTATCGATGCTTCTTTGCGGCAAGGCTCTAAACCATTTTCTTACCTCTCCTCCAAAGGTTTGCACAAAAAGCCTCATACTCACATTCTCTTCATCAATCTCGAAACGATCAAAGAAATCTGCCATATTGTCCACATGCTGTTGTGCAGGAAGACTCTGTGGAGTGCCATCAAATGTCGGGATCTTGCTCTGATAGTCTGCGGGCATATCATTCAACTGCTGGGGTAACACAAGAGGTGCAAAACGAGCAGCCATAGCTCTTGGTGGATTGAAGACAATCTGTTGTCGAGGAGATATAGGAGGAGTAGGAGCAGTAGGTCTGCGAGATGTATTCAATGGAGACGGAGGAGAAATTACTATTGATTGCTGATCAACAAGCTCAGGCTGAACCGGAATGGTAGGGATAAAGGGAGGCTCAGTAGGGATCCGTGAACTCGATGCAAATTCAGATGGCTCAAGAACTTGTGAAGCAGATTCAGTAAATTCAAGAGTGTTAGTATCCCCAATGGAACTTTGCAGCTGTCTATCCAGGTAATGTGAAACAAATCTATATTGCAAATCTTCAGTAAACAATGGATCTCGAACTAATCTTGACAATTCAGTTTCGGAAAAATTCACAAACAAGGATGTTTCAATAAAAATTGCATCCGAAAATTTCATCAACATATACAGTTTTGACGGAGATGAGGATGCGGATCGAGGTAGCTTGCCTGGAACTCTCCAGCTCAGACTGGCTTTCTCTTTAGAACTTTCTTAGCTTCCTTGTTTTCTGAGGGTCCTTGGAATCAGATTCGGATTTTTGAATATTGTTGGTGGATCAGGGTCAGGATTCGCCCTAGTATTCCTTCTTGAAGCCAGTGTATTGATTTTCTCGGAAAAAAAAAATTTCAAGGAACACAATCAATTATTTTCAGCCTTTCGACTTCTAGACTCAATCATCCAAAAGGTCTAGAACGAATAAGTATACTGGGGTGATTTACAAATCAATCTTTTGCCACCACACAAAAGCTTAGAGATCGGCTACCATCATGGAACTATCTGCTTAAAACATGCATGAATGCATAACAAAAGCGTTTCGAAAGCTACCTGGCATGACTTCAGACTCCGTCTAAGACTCATGGAACAAACACATCAACAAGCAAACCATTAAGATCTCCCCAGCGGAGTCGCCACTATGTTAGCACTCAAATCTACCTCAGGCTGAAATGAAGTAAAACTCAAGGCAACATCAAACCACGCTCAGCCTCGTAGCTAGCCCTACGAGGACAGGAGAGGGCTCTCTCCATCAATCTAGAGATAATAAGCAAGTAGGATGCGAGATGACTTACAATAAAGAGAGGGAGCTTGACTGTAAAGGGAATGGAAATGTTTGGTTTTTTTTGGTTTTTTGGGTTTTCATTGGAGAAATGGGAAAAACAAATTTTGGGTCCGGGGATAAGGTCAAACCTTTGTAGAATTCGAGTTGGGGCGAGGTAGGTGAATGTCTTGATGCTTTTGATTGGATATATGGACATATTAGACCGAAAAGGAGCTGAAGAGGGAAAAGAAGAACTTGGATCCTCTCCAAACAGTCGAAAACATATAGAACTAAATGAATTCAAAGGCAGAGCATTGTAAACAATGGATTCAACCTCATCTACTCATTCAATTTAGTTCAGAAGCATATGAAAGGAATGGCATACATTAAACATGAAGAACTTACAGTAAACAGAGAGAAAACACCATCAAGAACAAAACACCACAAGGATCCCAACAAGTGCCGCAAAACCACGATCTTTGCTTAGCCAAAATATGAAAAAATATGTACAATGGTTGCCAAAAGTCTCCCAAGAGTCCAACCTCTCCAACCTCTGAAAATGATTGAGAAATTACAATATATAGATCACTCTAACCCCTTTCCCCACCTCTAGGGGTCGAATTCCCTCTTCAGGGATCAGTTTCAACCAATTCTAATCATGGAACTACAATCTAGGCAGCTAACAACTTGCCTCTAAAAGAGTGGAAACTGATCCATTACATGATTTTTTACTCATTTGAGAGTGAATCTTCTAGAAAAGATAAAAACAAGCCAAAGTTACACATCAAACATGAATTTACATCATAAAAACCCAAAAATTCTATCCATAAGCAAAACTGGCCCATAATAGGCGAAATACTGAGCTGGCAGCTGAAAATTCAGAAAAATTTCTAGGTGGGTCGCTCCTGAACTGTGTGGGTCGCTCATGTTCCAAGCTGAATTTGAGGTAGTTCCCGGCATCCAAATTGAGCTCATGATAGCTCTTTGGAAAGCCCTAGATGTCTACTTTCCAACCCAAGTGGAATTTCTGCATTTGGAGTTGATTTGACCCTCCAAAACCTCTTTCTCCCAGAGGTACTTCCTGCTGGTGCAAAAGGTGGCAGCAAGGTGATTTTCATGGTGTTTTTGAGCTGTTTGACCATCCAGATTTTGTTGAAATTCTAAGTTGACTTCAGAGGATGCATAATTAACCATGAAAAATCCAAAAATGTAAAAATATCCTCCAGCAAGTGTCCCAAAAAAAAGTGAGCGCATGAGCGCGCGACCCACGTAACTGCAAAACCTGTTTTTTAGACCAAAAATTTGAAAATGACAAAATTTTCTCCGAATTTGCCCAAATTCGGATCGGAGGTCCTCCATCATGTGTCCTGCCCAGTCAATGAAGCCTCGGCCAAAATCCGAAGTGGATTAGGCCTTTTCCGCCGTCGAAGTGCCTTGCGCAACCTCCTCTTCATGATCTTCATCCTCGCTTTGCAAACATGCATGCGAGCCCAGTAATGGCCTTTCATGTGGCGAAGCATGTCTTTGTCTCGATTGGCCTTCGCCAACAATTTCTCCAGATGTATATTTACCCGCGTGAGTACAGTATCTCTGTCAGCTGGTGTCATGTCACCGGGTCTCTTTCGATTCCACTGTCTGTCCTCACGGATTTGGCGCACCTCATAAAATGTGAGCTCATCCTCGAGCTGTTTGTTGCGCTGTTCCAAATAGTGACCACTCATCGAAGCCAGAATTATCTTTCAGCTATCATTCTGTCTTGCTCCCGGATGACTTCTCGCCTTTGTTGGGGGAGCTGTATCAACATCAATGACTCGGCCAACCCATAACCTACTTCTCCAAGGGGGCCTTCATCATGGCTGGGCCTCTTTGCCTGGCTCTAAATTTATCTTCGCATCGAAGAAGAAGGCGAGACTTTCCACATCATGTGGAGATAATACTCGTGTCGATGAAGTCGCAAGACTCCCTTCCACCACGGGGAGATAATACTTGCCGTGTCGCTGCAAACAGTCCCGTGGCCCGCCGATATGTCCGAAATCAAAGAGTGTCGATATGCTCAACTCTCAAACCCGTCTGGCTGTGAAGGCTTCCATCGTGAACCTGTTCTCACAAGCGGCCGTGGGCACTCAAAAGTCTCTAGAAATGAAATCCTCCCAAGTGATGCCTTGCTCTGCCAACTGATGTGACACCAAGATTTTGATCAAAGTGAAATGATATATACTCCTGTACTGCTGCACTGGGCTCGTCTTCTTTTGCACAAACATCACCATCCTCTCTATGTTGCGGTGTATGAAATACGGAATATTCATCATACGTACCCTTGTGAAGTGCATCAACAAACGAATATGGTACGCGAAAAGACGAGCATACCTGCCCTCACAACTAAAATACTGAATGATGAGCCTCATGAGCGGTGCATACTCATCTCTCAAGAATATGAATGGGAAAACTCTGCTCAAGTAGCCCATATATCCAGTTTTAATATATGGCTCATAGTGAAATTTCTCTAACTGTTGACCCTTGTTCCATTCCTCGCCCATGTTCGGTATACCAGTGGCTTGAGCAATAGTCAAGGGTGACACAATGAAATCAACCCCAGCAAGGCTTACCCGATCACCCCGTAAATGAAGAACAAACAGACGTGCTAATTCACGATGAGGCCGGGTTTGTGCAACCATCTCACAAAATCTGAAACATGACAAATATCGGAAACAATCAATAGCTAATGGACATGCCTGCAACCGAGCCAAAGAAGTAGGCTCCTCTCTACGATGATCACCACTTCTATGTTCTCTGCGGGACCCCCGTGGCACATTACCTTCAGTCACCGAATCACTGCCTGACCCTGGCTCATATTCTGACTCTGTCTCCGACATGGCTCTGACCAAGCTTTTGGCAATGTGTATACTGATATGAATGCAGTGAAAGCAAAATTAGGATGTATGTTTTAACACCCAACCAATATTCCCACCGTCAAAGCACCATCAAGGAATCAAATCATGGATAAAATCTCAGCTTTAAATGGATTGAAAAAGGCACAATCTCTGTTTTGAATGCAAGTGAAATTTTGACCAAATAAGAGCAGGCAACCTTCAAAAGTTTGAACACATCTAGTCAAAGGGAGGGCATGGCATCAATAGAATGTGTTTGTTTATGAGTAATAACCACAAAGGTCTCAATGGGCAGTTTGAAACAAAGTCATGAGAATGTTTTTACATTGGGCAGTGAGACTCATTACAACCACAGTCACCATGGAACAAAGGGTTTAAACATGGTATAATAATAGCAATGGTCGCAATGGCATAATGGGCATGAGAGCAATATGGTTTTGATATTATATGCAAAGCTAGATGTATCACTGCCATAAGATAGTAAACAAACTCATTCAACCATTCATTTCCATTTTAAAACCCTGAAACGATAATGCTATGACTGTGGGGTTTTAAATCCTCCGTTTGAAAATTTGAAACCACCAATGATGCCACCAATGCATTCAAAAACATCAAGCAATTGATAGAAACCTGTTTGAAGGCCAGTTGCATCGATTCCAAGCAAGGCTGGGCGCTCAGAATGAATTTCGAAACCCTGTGTCTGCGTGGGTCGCTCTCCCTCTACGTGGGTCGCTCGGCCCAGGTGGGTCGCGCCCCTTGTAACTTTACACTGCTGAAATGACCTACGTGGGTCGCTCTTCCCAGGTGGGTCGCTCGCCTCCTGCGTGGGTCGCTCGGCCCAAAACTCTGTCCACGCAGCTTAAAACTTTGAAATCGGCCCTCCCATCTTCAAATCACGATTTGGGTGCTATGGATTTGTGAAAATGAAACTTGTTTGGCTTTTATACATGTTACAAATATCTTCACAATCAGATTTTATTTCAAATCTAATTTCAAACCCATATTACAAATGTTTTTGTAATTTCACTTTTGGCTTTTCAAATACAAACTTCCTTTGGCTTTTTTGAGGTCGATACTAATGATTTTGCTGTCTTCTTGCAGGGATATGGCTATCTCGGCTAAGGAAAAGACCAGGGGTCTGCTTTTGACAATGTCTTCTTGGCGGAATAATTACAATTTATTACAAAATGATAATGAACAATTTCTAGTTCCAAAACAGAGTTTTGGACTAGAAATATTTTTTTTAAATGCTGATGATAATAAAACAAAAAAAATCACAATATGCGGAACTTTCCTCACCTTGCAGGCTTTATGACTGGTATATAAATGACTCAAAAACCCTAGACACTAAGACCTAGGACACTTATTGACATTTTTTAATGACCAGAAATGAAATGACAATGACTATGAATGATTTTTTGAGGAAAATTTTTAAATAGCGCTGCAGGTGTAAACATGAGGAAACATAAGACGACAGACCCCTTCGTCAGTCCATGGCATGATCCTAGTGAAATGCAACGAAGTGGAACAAGCGAGACACCTAATAATGAATATGCAAACGACGAAATGATCACTGACGGAGGGCTGTAAGGGCCGACTCTAACAGGAAGGTTTAAGGGCTTCTTAGAAGTGAAATGCATCATTAACCTGATGTGATATTGATATAGTGTGCTAAAACCGCCCTCACAAGTGAACTACTTCATAATAATCTTCATCAAAGGTCTGTACTTGTCCAACAATTTCCCGCTAGGAAAAATATGAGAAGGAGACTCCTTGTACTATGGTTTCAAGAACATTTTGTAGTGTTCCAGGTCTAAATCCATTCCCTTGAACCAAATTTCACATTGATTAGGGATAATAGTTGTTGAAGCTATGATTTATTTTGATACTGGAAAGTTCACCCCTGCTCTAGTTGCTTGATCCTTCTTGACGTTAATGGAAAAGAGACTTGTTAGATCATGATGGTAACCTACCTCTTGCACCTTTAGACAAAACCCTAGGCAACCTACCTGCTCAAATGATTTTCTAATGAATTCTGATGCATTGACCTCTTGCATATGAGTTGGATCATATCTTGAGATATATCCTCCCTTATACCTCCTATTTTCACTGGTCTTCACCATGTTTATAGCTTCAATTCTGATATAAAACCCTAGTTTCAAACAAGAAAATGCAAGGGATTTGTTTTGAAGAACAAGGCTAGAAGCGCAACAACTTGAGGGGAGGGAATGGAGGGGATGGGGGGTAGGAAAAATTCTGAAAAAATTATGGGAGGTAGGGATAGGTGTTAAGAACACAATGAAAGTGGAATTTCCAAAAATGTGTGAGAAATAAGGGGATAAAATGGGTAAATACAGACTTGTTCTAGAAGCGCAACAACAAGCTGGGTTTGATAAGGGAAATGGTGAATATGAGCGAATCTGAGTGTGGGGATTGATGGATAATGTTTTATGAGGGTAATAATGGATATGGAGACTAAAAAACAAAGAGAATCCCTGTCAACTGAAGTTATAGACCATAGAAAAGGAAAACGCAGCAAAACCCTACGGATTGAGTTTGATCAAGTTTTTGAATAAAAAGATTGCGTAGAGGGTTTGCAAGGTTGGAATTTCTTTTTAAAAGATACTTTTAAGCATTGAGATGATAATTGAACCCTTTATTTCTCCATTTGGCCTCCAAATGAAAAGCGCAACAAGACCCTCCAGAAACGCAACAAACTGATGAAATATGGCAGTGATGGTGAAATTCGCAGTTCTAATGGCTATGGAAAATATTCAAAGAGGTAAAGAGGAAATCTTGAGCTCTTGGAAGGATATAATGAAGTTTTGAAATTCTTTGATATTCCTTTATAACTTGAAAACTTGATTTTGCTTGATAGTGGAGTTACATCATGTACTTTTGACCCAATGAATTTATGATGTGATTTGTAATTCAACATTGTTTCTTCAATAGGAAGGTTACATCTCCAATGTGACATAGATGTATTTTTTATTCTTTTGATTTACTTTATTCCCTAAGTGTTAACTCTCCTGACACTTTACTAGTTTTGGATGATGATGACTACAAATGGAAATATGATGACCACACACCCAAATTAATGAATATGATTAGTGACCAGACAAACCAAGACACTAATGACACTTTCATGATCAACCTTATGACACCATGACTCTTTTGACACTTAATGAAGGAAAAATGACCTTTGGTGAATCAATAAATCATGAAACTGATTATAATTTGACCTTGATGACCATGACATGAGAGTAGCACTACACCTAGACAATGACTTAGGACCATTTAACAACGAAGAGAGATGTCAAATTTAATTTCAAAATATTATAATTTGACCATAAGACTCTAACTACAGTGGAAAGATTAATATTTATCACTGTGACTATTGGACACTAACGCAACCCATTTCTAGGTTGCACCAATGGAACTCAATCAAAATAAACAAGCTCGTAGGCCCCTTGATCACGAACGCGTTCAAAAATATATGGGCCTATCCACATTGGCTCGAGCTTTCTCGATCATAATTTATCAAACTCTTGATCATATAACAAGACAAGGTCACTTTCTGAGAAGACACGAGGCTTGACATTCTTTTCATATTGCGCCTTAATGTGTTTATGGGCCTCATTAGCGATTGCGGAATCACACCGGGTTTCATCTAAGTGTGTGATATGTAAGGGGAGCTCTTCTTATACATAAGTGGCAAGAAGGATCTCAATAGTAAGTTTCAGAGATGAAAGTTCACACTCAATCGGAAGGGTTTATTCCAGACCATATACCAATTAGAATGGTGTAAACTCGGTAGTAGTCTGGAAAAAAAGTTCGACATGCCCAAAAGGCAGCATAAAGTATCATATTTCAGTTTGATTTATGAACCCTATCATACGTTGAAGCATTTTTTCAAAAATTTATTGATAGCCTCAAATTTCCCATTCTCCTAAGGGTAATAGCGAGTTAAAATCTCATGGGAGAGGCCCAACTTGGTATTCAGTTTAGACATCATGTGGTTACAAAAATATTTCCCATGGTCTGTAAATACGTCCTATGGTACACCAAACCTCACAATAAAATGGTTGAAAAAGAGGAGAGTAGTTGTTTCGTGGATGTTATTGTATGTAGGGATCGCCTCGACCCACTTGATAAAACATTCTATCGCCACAGTGATGCAGCCATGCCCCCCGACCGAGTGAGGAATACATGTCATAAAATCAATGCCCCATTTTGTGAAAGGTCCAACAATGATAAAACGGTGTAAAGGAGTAGGTGGAGCATGAGTTTTAAGGTCATATATCTGGAAGGAATGACAATTTTGGACTGCGAGGATGCAATCGTGAAACATAGTAGGCAAAAATTATCCATCATGCAAAATATTTTGTGCAATGGAGTAACCATCCATATGTCCACCACATTCGCCAACATGGAATTAATTCAAGACTTTCTTGGCCTCCTCATGAGTGAGGAACCTATGAAAAACCATATCGATACCATGACGATAAAGGGTGTCATCGATTATAATATAATTTTTAGCTTGATATAAAATACATCACTAGTCAAAGTGAGAGGTATCAAACTGGAAATTCTGGGTTTCAAGATATATGATAATATCTCAATACCATGGGTCAGATGATGCGATAAGGAACAATGATTCGTCTTGAATAAAATCTTTAGACGTTGTTTCTGTATCGATAGTGGGAAGGTTTCAAATCAACTCAGTAAAGACTAAGGATTTATTGAACTTAGATTTCATAAAATCCAAATCAAACTCCTAGAGGATGAAAATCCATTTGGAGTACTTTCCCCCCAACAATTTTCGTGATACGATGTATGGCATTGGGTTTCATTCGGAAATGACCATAGTTTTGTGAATCAGGATATAGTGGTGAAACCTTCGGACAACCTAGACAACTGCCAAAGATAAATTTTCGACGTGAGTATATTTGATCTCAGTATCATTGAAGTTTTGACTCAAATAATAAACAGGATGCTTGGTCCCTACTTCTTCCTATTGGACTAATATCATAGCGATGGTAGTAGTTGTAGTGGTGAGATACATGAAGTAATCACATTGGTAATCTGGGGGATACAAAAAGGATTCCAGAATCATAACATCTTTCAAGGCATCAAAATGATTTTGGGTTCTGTTGTCCTAATGGAAGGGAAACCATTTCTTTAACAGACAAGTAAATACTTTGGCCAATTCGGCGTAGTTGGAAAGAAATATCCGTAGAAAGTTATAATTTCCTAGGAGTCGTTGAATCTGAAGAAGGGAAGAAGGAGCTGGAAGATATAAGATCACCTGGAATTTCTGTTAGTGTCTGTCTATCACCAGTGATCAAATGTAATCTTTCAAGATTAGTTGATAGGGTCCTAGGTCAAATGTTATAGTTTCAAATAAGTTTTCAAATAAAATTTGATCATTGGTTATTTTCTAAGACAACGCTGCTCCCTCCATTCACTCATGGTCATCATCACTCATCTCGGTCAAGTATTCATTTAAGTGTATATGGTCATGAATTAGTTAGTATACCATCATCTAGGTCATGGTCTAGGATTACATTTGAGTTGTCATCAAAATCTAAATGGGAGTTATGTCATCACCATTGTTACCATCATGGGAGTTAGAAAATTAGAAAATATAGCCAAAGGTGCAACGAGAAGGGTCAAATCATCATTTCACAAGGTTCAAGTGCTTCCAAACCATCAAGTGAACATCCCTTACTTCTCATTCAAGTCAATTTCTTCAACAAAGGTTGGATTCCCTCTTCTAGGGTTTTCAACTAAGTTTTTGGTTTCATTGATGTTTAGCTTGCTTCAGTTGGAAAACCCCTAGTTTCATCATATGATAGCCTTCACACATCACTCATACACCTTACCAAACCACTCCATAACATTCATATTGTTGGGAAACCAACTCTAAAAATAGAAGAAAAGAGATATCAACGCCTTAGAAATAAGCCACTTCAAGGGGGAAACCTCCAATACATTACATGAATGAATAATTCTTGGATGATACCAATGACCAAAACCTCCTTCTATATATAGGAGTCCATGGGGCCACAATATAATCCTAGTGGGGCCACAATGTAATCCTAGCCGACCTAACAATAATAATGTAAGGGAAAAATAATAACAATATGGGGGTTACAGGGGTACAACAATAAAAATAAGGGGGGCTACACTAACATAATAAGGGACTACACTATTAATATAGGGAATTAACATGCTCCTCTCCTTCAAACAAGTGTTGTCCTCAACGCCTGATTATTTCTTGATGCTTCTGTATAAAATTCTCATCATCCCATGTGGAATATTCTACAGGAAAGTTCTTCCACTTGCTGAGATACTCTGAAATTGACCATACTTGTCGAGTTCTTGTTCCCGTGACTGCTTCAGAACTTCTTTCGATGTGATGTTAATCTTCTTGTTGTTTCATTAGATTCTGCACCAAAGTTAGGATATCCTTTGATAGTTTCAGAACTTGTTGTTGATGCTCGTTGTGATCTTCCACTAATTTATCATCCATATTAGCTATTATTTGATCCTTCAAACCATCCAACTTAGCCTCCATTTATGCTTTTAAACCATCTATGTCATCTTCGGTTGCTCTTTGTAAGATCAAAATTTGTTGCACTTGGTACCATAATTTTGAATCTCTTAGTGCAATTCTTCCTCTTCATGTTTCATAGTATAGATTTTTGAGGGCTTAATGGGTATGGCATTTTTTTTTGAGGCATTATATAACCCAATACTAATAAAAATTCTAAAATATGCCCTTGGAATCACTTCAAACTCCTTTTTCAAGCAAATGTTATGCAATTTTAAAAACCAAATACACACCTTTTAATTACTTTTGAGGAGCTCTATATTGAAATTGACTTATCTCTATACTTGCAGATCCTCAATATCTGAAATTTGGCCTTGTAGTATTCCTCTGAAGATTATTTCAAATGCCACAGGTTTGACTTGATTTGAATTAGTCAAGGCAACGTTATGTCCAATCTACCACAATGACCTAATTATGGTCTGGTTTAGTAGAGCGAACTTGTAGGACTTGCCACGTGTCATTGTTTTCTTGTTTAGCTCTAAATTTTATAGAGAGGAAACTACAGTCTACGTACTTCCAGTCACTTTTTATAGAATTCCAATCTGATTCTTAGAGAGAGAGTTATGAATATTTTCCCACGATCACCTCTTTGAGATGAAATTAAGGATCCTGAAAAAGACCTAACTTCTAGAGATCATATCTTCGAAAATATTAAGAAACAAGCTCTAGAATTTTGTGATGATATTCCTCAGAATTTCAGCTTCATGCTCTCAAAATTTTAGTTTCTGACCATTTGTAGAAAAAAATTTATAGCGAAAATTCCGCGATGACCTTTTTAAGCGAAATCTAGGAGCCTACAAAAAGCACTAACTTCCACAGATCATATCTACGAAAATATTGCGAACCAAGATCTGGAATTTTGTGACGATGTTCCTCAGGATTTCATATTCTCACTCTAAAAATTTCAGCTTTTTATCCTTTTTAGAAAAAAATTTATAACGAAAATTCCATGATGACCTGTTTGGAGCAGCGAAACCCTAGAATCCAAAGCTCTGATACCAAATGTTGGGAAACCGGCTCCAAAAATAGAAGAAAAGAGATATGAACGCCTTAGAAATAAGCCACTTCAAGGGGGAAAACTCCAATGCATTACATGAATGAATAATTCTTGGATGATACCAATGAAAAAAATCTCATTCTATATATAGGAGTCCATGGGGCCACAATACAATCCTAGTGGGGCCACAATGTAATCGTAGTCGACCTAAAAATAATAATGTAAGGGAAAAATAATAACAATATGGGGGTTATAGGGGTGTTACACTGAAAATTATCATCCTGACATTATGCTGTGTGTATGAGCTCATTATTACTCATACTTCTCCCTTTTGCAAGTCTAACATACCAGTTCCTCATGTCAAGCCTTGAAAATCAGAAAAAATTCCTAAAAGTCTCCTAAACTTTGGTGTCGCACTTTCTGGCTATCTTGCCTGCGGTCCTGCACCCAATGCTCAGCTTTCCTACATTCCTGAACGCACTTTATCTTTGTTATAGGTGCAGACCCCTTTAAGATTAAAAAGGCGCAAGTAAATCCTAAAAAGCTCAATAAAAGTGAATTCTAGAAGCTTCTAGAATGGATTTTGCGGTGGCAGATCCGCTCTTGTGAGGTGCATGAATCCCTTACCTTATGGAGCTAACCCCTTTATGTGAGGAGCTTATCCATTTGAAGGAGGATTCTATCCCTTCATACTTGGAACATAAAACCTCCTCTTTTCCACTATAAAAAGAGGCATTGGGTAGCCTCAAAGGGAGTTCAAGCTTTTAGAATATTTGAAGTTAAGTGCTGTTGAGATTTAGACTCAGTTAACTAAGACTTTTGTGAGGAAATATTGCATACCTCTATTTGTCTTGGTTGGAGGAGTGCAGAGCTTATCAAAGTAAAGGAGACTCCTGCTTCGGGCCCCGGAAAGTCCTGTGCAACATCAAGGCTCAGGTTGTAAGGATTTTCTTCTTTTGAAATTAATACAAATATACTCATTTTTCTCAATAAGATTTCAATCAATGGTTTATTTCATAGATTCCTTGATCACTATGATAAGCATGGTTTATGATGATTTCTATACAGGTGCTATGCAATACTTTTCTTGTTTGTGACTGCAGGTTTACGAGGAAAACTCCTTCAAGCGCGCGAGGGACAACAACGACTTCAAACAAGCATTGGACAAACGGTAAGTCTTTTACACCTCTATAGAGCTTTTTGTAAACCTTACATGCTTAGAGAAAGATTAGTATGTTTGGCTGTTTGTTTCTAGATACTTTTAGTACTAGGGAGATCGGTCTTGTCCGCAAGACGGATTAATCCTCCAACAAATTGGCGACTCCGCTGGGGAAAGAACTTGTTGTTTTTGGGTCTCTTTTATTTTGACTTGAGGAAACGTTTTCCTGGTTTTTGATTGATGAAAATTTTCCTGGGTAGCTTAGGTTTTCTCTGTTTTTGAAGATTTTTAAATCCTTTAAGTTTTTATCTAGTTTTTCCTGGGACCGCACTTTGCCTTGTTTTCACAGTGCGGGCAGTTTCGCACTTTTCCTATGTAAACAGTGCGGGACCGCACCTGTGATATCCTAGATCCTGCGGACCCTATTAAAGTTTTGAAAAAATTCAGATTTATTTCTTTAGTTTATCTTGATTTTGATTTTCAGTTTTTGTTTTCTGCCCAGATTGATGATTGCTTCTGTCAAAAGCTTTCTGTTAATAAATCTCAGCAGTATTGGTGTTTTGATGATTTTCTAGAAGTTTTGCGTTTTGGATTGCATTTCACTTGGTCTTTGTAGCGATTTGAAGCATTTGACATTTTGAAGTATCTCAGATTACCTTGGTATTTTTGGTCTTTTTGCTGGATCTGACCTGATTGTGAAATCATCCTTTATTGAGAAAAAGAGTTACCTGTTTCTTTGCAAATCTTCGAAAATAAACTTTGTTATTGGTTTTTGAATTTCATTTTTTAATAAAAACATAATTTAGTGTTTTTGATCTGTTTGTTATTCTGGACGAATAGATCCTTAGTTTGTTGAACAACTAAGTAAAAACATTCTTCAAAAAATCTTAAAGCTTTTATTCATTTAGATTATTAAAATTTGTAGTTTTGAGTGCTATTAAACTTTGTAGATCTCGAAATTAGTTTGTGGTTTTGAGTGCTTTTAAAATTTCTAGCTTTCTTTTGAAGGAAAATTGTTTTGTAGCTTCGAGTTTTTGGAAAGTGAAAGGATTTTTATTGTGAGCTTTGATAATTTATTTGAAAA
The DNA here is from genome assembly GCA_034641835.2 of Pinus albicaulis. NCBI lineage: Eukaryota > Viridiplantae > Streptophyta > Pinopsida > Pinales > Pinaceae > Pinus > Pinus albicaulis. Next base: position 985,554,782 of record CM076569.1, read on the forward strand.
GACAAAAATAGTTTCTTTCAAAATATTCTTTATGTTTAAAGAAGGAATTGTTTATTAAAGAGTTGCATTCTCTAACTTTTCCTTAATTAGAATTTCATTGAAAGAAAACAATCTGATTATCATTTTTAGGTGCATTTTTAGTGTCTTTTGGAAATCGAGTGTTCACACCATCAGAGTTTCATTTCCGCACCCATTGACTTAAGAAACAACTCTTAAAAGTAACGCTTAATTAAAATTCATCTAGCAATATTTTTATTTTCTAGGGCTCTTATCACCAACATAGCTTAGGCTAATATATTGGAGTAGGGAGTAGTTAACTCTCCAAGGTAGTAAAAACAAACAAGTAGACAAATATTGCGGTAGGAGATAAATCCAATTGTAATTTGTATAATTTGGGAAGCTTCTCTTAAAGAAGTCAATCACGAGATCATGTCCGAACCTTTGAGACAATCAATTCTGTTTCATTGGGGAAGATAGAAGATTTTGCGCATATTATAAACGGTAAACCTCGGATTAACCATTTTCGAGGAGCCTGGGGTCACTTGTCGGTAAACCTCGGATTAACCGTGTCGAGGAGCCTTCAAGGGGATTGAGCTTGCTACGCCGCCGTTGCGCATGAAATCAGATCGTAGACTGTTCCCCCAGTTATATTTGTTACTGTTGGTAACCTTAGTGTCTATTATCTTAAGATTATTTCCTAAGGTGACGGTGAAGGAAAGATCTCATTGTACCTGGAGCAGACATCAACTAGACTCACTTGGACTCTCTGGGGGGTTCTCTTCACACGAGATGGTTTTTTGAGGAAACTTGTGCTAGTCTGTTTCATTAAGCAGGTTGTCGGGGTAACTATTCCAACTGCCCTTTCTGTGTTAAATTTCTACTAAGTTGGATTTCATCACCAACTAGTGTTTTTAGTACGAAAAGTTACTGTTTGTGTGTGGTTTGAACTCTTAGATTTTTAAGCATGTGATTCAATTGTTTGTTTCTTTAGAGACTTTAGGTGTTTTCATTGAAAATTTCTTTGTTTGCGTGTGATTAGTTAATATTTAATCGTGGCGGAATTGCCGAGACAATCCCGGAGACTACAAGGGAAATTCCCTGAATATTCACCAAGTCAGCTTGAAGGGCTTCGTGCTCTGGTATCATCCAGTAGTGGTAGGATTAGATCAACAGAAATTGGAAGTTCATCCATAGTTGTCCATCCTGATCATCAAATACCTACAACATAATACATTCAAGAACCGATTTCAGTTTCTGAAGTTACTGGTAGTATTCCTGCTTCCAGTGAACTGGCTGACGAACCTGAAATCTCTGAACCTCAAACTGAACTTTCTGTTTTGGAAACATCCTCAGGATTTATTTCACCAACTTCTAGTGATCTTGGTTCACCTAGGGTAAGAAATATTGTCACTGACGATCTTCCAACTGGTCTTATTTCCATTGAAGAACTTACTAATCCAGACGAAGATATATCTCTTCCCGACTCCCCTTAATCCTTAAATCTTAGGGAGCGTGAATCTATTTTCTACAGCCCTATTTCAAGGGGTAACACTTCTATCATACTGAGCTTTTAATCTTTTGGCATGCGCCTCGTTTTCTATTGAAACGTTTCTCCGATTTTCATCCAATTGAGCCAAGTACAAAAAATGTTTCTCCTCTTCAAACGTAGCTGGGAGTAATTCTATGGCTAATTTCAAGGATGGAATTTCGCATTCAATCGACAACACAACTTCCAAACCGTAAACGAGTTGAAAGGGAGTGAAACCTGTTGATGTTTTGACTGAGGTTCGATATGCCCAAAGTGTTGAAAATAACATGGAATGCCAATTCGTCTTGTGAATACCAATAATTCGTCTAATCATCGTGACTAAAACTTTATTTATGGCTTCGACCAGACCATTGGCTTGCGGATAATATGGAGTGGAACTATTGTGGCGCAGGCCAAGCTGTTCTGTCAGTTCAGTCATCATGACATTCCGAAAATGGCTTCCATGATTAGTAATAATGGCTTGAGGAACACCGAACCTAGCAATTATGTGATTAAATACGAAAGTTGCAGCAGTCTTGCCGTCAGCCGAAAATGTAGGCATCGCCTCGGCCCACTTAGTAAAATAATCTACTGCTAAGATAATATATGCATGCCCCCCAACCGAGTGAGGGTTACATGTAATAAAATCGATACCCCATTTTGCGAAAGGACCAACAACAATTATGGGATGAAGAGGAGTGGGTGGCACGCACATCTTACGATCAAAAAGTTGACAATTGTGGCATTTCCAGACTGCATAAATACAATCTTTGAATAACAACGACCAGAAATAACCAGCGCACAATATCTTTTGGGCTGTGGCATACCCAAACATATGACCGCCACATGCTCCAGAATGGCAGTCATTTAAAACCTTTTCAGCTTCTTCATGAATAAGACAGCGTCGGAAAATAGAATCCGCTCCATGACGATAAAGTGTATCACCAATAATATTATATTGTTGCGATTGGAAACGTATTTTCCGTCGCTGAGATCGCGAGATTTCAGGCCAAAAAGATTGGGTTTGGAGATAAACAATAATATCTGCATACCATGGATCAAGAGTACTGATAAGAAACAGAGATTCGTCCGCAATGGGCTGCTCTGCCATAGTTTCAGTATCAGTAGAGGGGAAATCACACATTAGTTCCGCAAAGACTAAGGATTTCTTCGCCTTGGATTTCTCAAACTCCAAGTCAAATTCCTGTAGGATGACTATCCATTTGGAATATTTGCCCCCCAGCAATTGTTTGGTCAAAATGTACATCATAGGGTTGCAATAAAAAATTATCGTAGTTTTGCGTAACAATATGTAATGTCTAAATCGTTGGACAACTTGAACAGCTGCCAAGGCCAATTTCTCCACATGTGTATATTTAATCTCAGTCGGATGCAGATTTTGACTAACATAGTAAATCACATGTTTAGCGTTAGATTCGTCTTCCTGAACTAAAACCATCCCAATAGTGGAATGAGAAGAAGCGAGGTACAAAATGTAATCCTGGTTGTAGTTGGGAGGATGCAATAATGGTGCATGGGTTAACGCGTGTTTAAGTGCATCGAAAGACCGATCAACTATCTCATCCCAAAAGAATGGAATGTTCTATTTTAGCAACCGGGTAAAACCTTTTGTAAGCTCGGCGTAGTTAGGAATAAATCGACGTAAAAAGTTTGCTTTCCCCTGCAAACTTTGGAGTTGGCGTAAAGTCGAAGGAGGAGGTAATTTGACAATAGCTTCGACCTTCGACAGATCGATGCAAATACCTGCTTTAGAGACAACAGATCCCAGTAAATGACCCGATTCAACACAGAAAACACATTTGTGTGGATTCAGCGGAATTCGATAATGCCGACATCTCATAAAGACATCATGTAAATGTGTAATATGGTCAGCCCTGCGTGATGAATGAGCAGGTAAATCATCGAGATACAGTTTCACAATGTGCTTAATGTCATGAAACACATAAGACATTGCCTTTTGAAAAGTTTCTACAGCGTTCTTCAATCCAAAGGGTAGTTTGCAGTAAGAAAATGTCCCCCACGGACAAATAAAAGTTGTTTTTGGCTGATCAGCAGGGAGTATGTTTATTTAATTATACCCTAAAAAGCCGTCCATAGAGGAAAAAATTTCACTGCCGGCACAATCATTGATTATTTGATCGATATAGGGAGTTGGATACTTGTCTAGCTCGATTAATATCCCTATAATCGATACATACTCGTATCGTTCCTTGTTTTTTAGTCACAGGAACAATATTAGATACCCAATCCGTTAAGGGAATCAGATAAATAAAACCTGCAGAAGTAATTTTTCAACCTCTGCTTCGATAGCAGCAGCTTTTCTAGGATGCATTTGACGTAGACGTTGACGGACAAGTTTGGCATCCGGGTAAGTCTTGATTTCATGTACGACAATTGATGGATCAATTCCTGGCATTTCTTCATAGGACCAGGCAAACACATCACGGAATTCTTGAAATAGGGCTTTATAAGTTTGAATTTATTCTTCAGTACAGGAAGCACCTATATGAATGTTTTCAATTATTCCAGGTTTTACTGAATTTTCAATTGGAACCGTTCGAGAAATATTTTCCAAATTTAACTCAGAATTAGGATTTTGCAATGGATTCTGCGGTTCCTTAACATATTCAGCAGTAAATATTGAAGCGAAATCATCTTCAAAATGATCTAGTTCAGGTAAAAACAAAGATCGGTGATGTAGATCTTCCCATGATAAATCGTCAACAGACAATAATTCACGAATCTGTTCATCAGAATGAACAGGTTCAGGAAACATTGTTGTGGCTGAGCTAGATATAGAAAGTGATTCCTCATGGATCCCATTCACTAGATCAATTTCGGTTGAAGAGGGGTCGGAAAATGACTGTACAACCTGATATGCAAGTTCAAATGGACTCAAAGGAATCATGCCATCAATTGAATCTAACTCGGATTCGGAAGGTACGATCCAAGGATCATCAAACATAACAGAGTCTGACAAAATCATATGAATAGTTGCAATAGAAGGCGATACGTTAGGAGGAGGAATGGAAAAAGTTCCTAACAAACCAGAATCTTTAATCAAACCTACTCCAACATCCTTGTACGGGATAGTCGCTTTACCAACATGCTGGATTGTTACTGTAGAGGCTGGGTCGGAAGAAAAATAAGTTAACTTATCTATTGTAACGATCCTTCCTTGATATGGAAATTTTATGAGTCGGAAGACCAAAGAGACAATAGCAGTCATAGCGTAAGACCAACTACGACCCAGAAGAAGGTTGTAATCAAGAGGGGAATCAACCACTTACACATCTAGATTTACAATTTTACCTTCAACCCCTATGGGTAAATCCTGCAAAATACCAAAAGGGTGGAAGCCTTGACCATCAAAAGCCTTAAGAATCGTCGGAGATTGGTTAAGTGTAGGAGAACCAAGTGATTTCCAACACTGAATTGACATAATACACGTTGAAGCTCCCTCATCAATCACAGTCCGATAGATCGGTCTGTTTTTGACTAACACTGGTATCTGGAAAGCCATATGATGAGGTAGACGAGGTGTACTATTTTATAAATCGAAGATTATAAGATTAGAATCCTGAATATCTAAAGCTCCTATAGCAGAAAAAAGTAATTTACGCTGTGCTGGGCATGATTGCAGCACTTCCAAAGCCAACATTGCTGAAGGAGAAATAGCTAAGTCTTCAACAATGTTGTAATTCTGAGCAGCTCTCGCATGTGGATTGAAAGCTGATTTACGAAGAACACCTTTAGCAGGCGGTTTGATTATTAAGTCTGGATTTGGTTTCTCTATTTGTAGCAGACCAGAAATAGGAGGAGGTGTAGTTGATGTATTTGCATTAGAATATTCTGCTTCTTTACCATAACACAGGATTCTTAGTACCATAATCTTGCGATCGCGTCGCAATCCTTACATGAGACATCATCAAAATTGGTTCTTCTGAAGCAGTTGAGGTAGAACCAACCATCTTACTATCTTGAGTCAGAAAGGGATCCTTCAAGACAGCAGGTTGTGAACCTTTGACGAATTTCGCAACCTCGGCCCAATGTGGGCATTCCTTAGTAAAATGATCTTCGTCACAAATGTAACAAGGATAACGTGGTTTACGTTTTTCGTCATTGGATTCATTTTTATCAGTTTTTTCTTTCGAATTCTTTTTGTTTTTATTCTTCCCTTTCTTTTTACTACCAGATTTAGATTTAGCTGTAGATGTCTCCACAACATGAATATCGGCAGAAACTTTGGGGGAAGATTCTCCTTTCGGGGAATCAGGTAAATTTATAATTGGAGAAGAATTATTTGAAGATTTATTCTTACTTTTAGTATTGACCGTACCAATCATACCGTCAGTGGCATGAGACCTTGAAGGAGCAACAACTATTTGACCTTGTTTTGGAAGGTCTGGGATTTTTTCATGTAAAGTACCCGATTGCGTGTAAACGAGGTCAAGGTACTGAGCTTGAGAAATTACTTGCTCTTCAGTAACAACACCAGCCTTAGCTACATCTTCAATAATCTTGGGTAACAATGATTTAACAAACCATTCTGCCAAAATTTGATCCGGAATATAAACTTTCACCAAACGTCTCCTACGCCACCATTCATGAATATGATCAGAAATATACGTAGACGAGGATTGTTTCAGTGAAGTTAATAATTCCGTGCCATTGTCGTATCTGACTGGAAACTGAAAATGAGTCAAGAAGGCAGTTGCTAACTGACTGAAATTATGAAACGAGGCTCGTGGTAACTCAATGTACCATTTCGCTGCAAGACCAATAAGAGTTCTTTGGAAAAGACGTAAGCGAATCGAATCATCAATGATTGAATTAGACGCACACCAAAGGTGATAAGTCATGATGTGATTTGATGGATCCTCTCCTGACTTACCTTCGAATTTTGGTATATCACTGGGCAACTTATGCGGCATTGGCGGCCAGTACTAATAATAGAAAATTGGATCATTTGTAAGGCGCGTCAAATCAGGTAAATCCAAAGTTGCGATAAATGGTAACTGACGGTTAGGGTCAAGAAAACCTTGAGTAGCCAAAGCAGTTCCAGGAGGTGGATACCCAAGATAACTGGGAATTGGATTTGCGTTAGGAATTGTATAACCTCCTGGAAAACCAGGATTAACCGGACCGAACTGGGGTTGTTGAGGCTGTTGATAAGTATAGCTAGGGTACGGTTGATACTAATAGTTTGGATTTTGTGTATAGGGACCAAATTGCGGCTGTCCCTGGTACGGTTGATACGTGAATTGTGGTTGACTTGTGACAACTGTACTTGTATCGGCTTGTCCCGTAGGCATCTGCACCGAAGTCTGAACTGAAGATCCTGACTGGGGTACAGAGACTTGAGGGATTTGCACGGATGCAGGGATAGACGAACTCGGGGTTACAGATACTCCAGAAGCAGGTGTTACAGGTTGAACAGGTGTAGCAGCAGTTGCAACAGTTTGAGGCGGAGTCTTAGGTGAACTAGGACCAACTTACTGAACAATACTAGGTGCAGAAGGTAGAATAGTAGGCTGGACAGGTTGCTGAGTTGGACCAGAAATTAAAGGCTGTCCAGGTTGATAAGGCAACTGCACATTAGGCTGCATAGGCTGTTGATGTTGGGACGGATCCCACACCATATTCATTCCGGGGTATTGTCCCGCAGAAGGTTGAATGTAAGGACCATAACCTGGTTGAACGTAGGGTTGATAGGTAAGTGGTACATTTCTGGCTCCTTGAATAGATGGCTGACCAGAAGGCTATTGGAAACCTTGAATTGGGTGCTGACCTTGAGGTTGATAACCCTGAGGCGCGTACTAAAGCTGGGGTTGATAAGGACCCTGAGGAGTATATTGAGTTTGGGGTTGACCTTGGGGCATATACTGTCTTGAAGGTTGATACCCTTGAGGTGTGTACTGTCCTTGGGGTTGTCCCCCAAAATAATATGATTCCATAGTTTGTCTTGGGAAAAAGCTACCTTGAGGTTTCCCTCCAGGTGGTAACTGACTTCCTGAAGGTTGCCCCCCAGGCGGTAACTGACTACCTGAAGGTTGCCCCCCAGGTGGTAATTGACTACCTAAAGGTTGCCCCCCAGGCGGTAATTGACTACCTTGAGGTTGCCCCCCAGGTGGTAATGGATTTCCCTGTATTGGCCCTCCAGGCAGTAACTGACTGCCTTGAGGTTGAGGACTCAGAATATTACCAGACATCATATAGATTTGCGCTGCATTCGATGTTTAAGTTTTAACACCACTATTACCAGATGACAACACTTGCTCGATGGGTTGAGGAGCTTTTCCCGAGAAAGTACCAAACAGAGCTTGATATCCTGAAGGAACAGAAGGACCACCATGTAAAAATGATTTCGGTGTCTGGAAAAACATGGATGACTCTCCGGCCATAATGGATGGTGGATAGTAACCTCTGGGTGTAGGATGAAATGGAACTCGAGGTGGAGAAAAAGCAAGACCCGAATTCTCTAAAAAGTTTGTTAAAGATAGATACCAAGCAACTTTCATATTTAATCATTCGGCCGGGGGGCATGCATATATTATCTTAGCAGTAGATTATTTTACTAAGTGGGCCGAGGCGATGCCTACATTTTCGGCTGACGACAAGACTGCTACAACTTTCGTATTTAATCACATAATTGCTAGGTTCGGTGTTCCTCAAGCCATTATTACTGATCATGGAAGCCATTTTCAGAATGTCATGATGATTGAACTGACAGAACAGCTTGGCCTGCGCCACGATAGTTCCACTCCATATTATCCGCAAGCCAATGGTCTGGTCGAAGCCATAAATAAAGTTTTAGTCACCATGATTAGACGAATTATTGGTATTCACAAGATGAATTGGCATTCCATGTTATTTTTAGCACTTTGGGCATATCGAACCTCAGTCAAAACATCAACAGGTTTCACTCCCTTTCAACTCGTTTACGGTTTGGAAGCTGTGTTTCCAATTGAATGCGAAATTCCATCCTTGAAATTAGCCATAGAATTACTCCCAGATACGTCTGAAGAGGAGAAATGTTTTTTGTACTTGGCTCAATTGGATGAAAATCAGAGAAACGATGCAATAGCAAACGAGGCTCATGTCAAAAGAGTAAAAGCTTAGTATGATAGAAGTGTTACTCCTCGAAATAGGGCTGTAGAAAATAGATTCACGCTCCCTAAGATTTAAGGATTGAGGGGAGTTAGGAAGAGATATATCTTCGTCTGGATTAGTAAGTTATTCAATGGAAATAAGACCAGCTGGAAGATCGTCAGTGACAATGTTTCTTACCCTAGGTGAACCAAGATCACTAGAAGTTGGTGAAATAAATCCTGAGGATGTTTCCAAAACATAAAGTTCAGTTTCAGGTTCAGAGATTTCAGGTTCATCATCCAGTTCACTGGAAGCAGGAATACTACCAGTAACTTCAGAAACTGAAATCGGTTCTTGAATGTATTCTGTTGTAGGTATTTGATGATCAGGATGAACAACTATGGATGAAATTCCAATTTATGTTGATATAATCCTACCACTACTGGATGATACCAGAGCACGAAGCCCTTCAAGGTGACTTGGTGAATATTCAGGGGGTTTCCCTTGTAGCCTCCGGGATTGTCTCGGAAATTCCGCCATGATTAAATATTAAATAATCACACGCAAACAAAGAAAATTTCAATGAAAACACCTAAAGTATATAAAGAAACAAACAATTGAATCACACGCTTAAAAATCTAAGAGTTCAAACCACACACAAACAGTAACTTTCCGTACTAAAAACACTAGTTGGTGATGAAATCCAACTTAGTAGAAATTTAACACAGAAAGGGCGGTTGGAACAGTTACCCCGAAACCCTGCTTAATGAAACAGACTGGCACAAGTTTCCTCACAAAACCATCTCGTGTGAAGAGAACCCCCCAGAGAGTCCAAGTGAGTCTAGTCGACGTCTGCTCCAGCAAGCAGATAGATAGATAGATACCAAGCAACTTTTGTAACCCTCACTCGGCCGGGCGGCATGCATATATTATCTTAGCAGTAGATTATTTAACTAAGTGGGCCGAGGCGATGCCTACATTTTCGGCTGACGGCAAGACTGCTGCAACTTTCGTAATTAATCACATAATTGCTAGGTTGGGTCGTCCTCAAGCCATTATTACTGATCATGGAAGCCATTTTCAGAATGTCATGATGACTGAACTGACAGAACAGCTTGGCCTGCGCCACGATAGTTCCACTCCATATTATCCGCAAGCCAATGGTCTGGTCAAAGCCATAAATAAAGTTTTAGCCACCATGATTAGATGAATTATTGGTATTCACAAGACGAATTGGCATTCCATGTTATTTTCAGCACTTTGTGCATATCGAACCTCAGTCAAAACATCAACAGGTTTCACTCCCTTTCAACTCATTTACGGTTTGGAAGCTGTGTTGCCGATTGAATGTGAAATTCCATCCTTGAAATTAGCCATAGAATTACTCCCAGCTACGTCTGAAGAGGAGAAACATTTTTTGTACTTGGCTCAATTGGATGAAAATCGAAGAAACGTTGCAATAGAAAACGAGGCTCATGTCAAAAGAGTAAAAGCTCAGTATGATAGAAGTGTTACCCCTCGAAATTTTTTAGAAGGAGACCTAGTCTTAGTTTATGATCAAGCCAACAATAAGCTAGGAGCTGAGAAATTCATGCCCATGTGGCATGGTCCTTTCATTGTTAAGCGAAAGCTGGCAAAAGGGGCCTATGAGCTGATAAATTTTGATGGTATCCCTTTAGATAAGCCCAGAAATGGGTTATATCTGAAGCAATATTATGCTTAAACCTGGTGTGGAGATCTTTTATTTTTTAGGATATATTTCTTTATTGCTGGTGTGTCTTAGATTAGAAAGGTGTGCCTAGTTTAGAAGTGTGTTTTTATCACTGTTCCTGCTTATCTAAGTTTTACTCTTGATATTGCAGATGTCGACGTCTCTTCAAACCTACATTGGTTTTGCTGATGGTGCTTGTCGTAATACACATAACATTTCTTTCATAGCTTGGGTTATCTATTCACCCTCTGAAGAGTTAGTTTCCATGCATGGGGTAAGCCTTGGTCAAACAACGAATAACATTGCCAAGTATAGTTCAGTGATTGAGTTATTATCCGAGTCCATATCATTTGGGATTCGGAGTTTGATTGTGAGGTTGGATTCTGAACTTGTTGTATTACAACTTAACAGGGTTTATGCCATTAGAAATCCAGTGTTGTTACGGTTATTTTTAAGATTTCGTCTCTTGGAATGTGAATTTGACTACATTGAATATCAACTTATTCCAAGACATTTAAATACATTAGCAGACGTAGTTGCTTCTAGTATGATAAATCGACATTTGCAGTGATCAAAACAGTAAAACAAACAACATTCATAAAATGTACGCAGGTAGCCGGTAAATAGTGATATATATCATAGTATAGAAGTGTTTTCAAAAAATATACATCGTCTTCGATCATAGGTTGGAAACACCTTATGATCGGCAAATGATAACACAAAAGGTCAAAAATATGATTCTACAACACGATCATCCCATCACTGATGGTGATCACGATAAGAAACCACTACCCGAGCCACCCGGCACAGGAACCTCCTAAAAGGTCCTGGAACACCAATCACGTATCTCTGCAATCTGAGTGGAATGTCATCTATGTCTGTCTCCAGAATGTCTAGAGTCAAACGCTCTAGATGATGCTCTAAATCAGTCAAGATTTCTGCTGATTGGCCTGCTGGAGCTGGTGCGGCTGCAACTGGTTGTCTTCTTTCATAAGGTTGGAGATGGGCTGGTCACTGTGGGCCCACATCTGTATTCAAAAAACTTTTGGTTATTATTTGAAAAGACGATCAAAAATAATTTTTTTTAGAAATTAAAAACTGTTGAAGAAATATTTTTACCTGAGTCATCCCACTGTTCCCCTGCTGGGAGAGTCATCTCTCGGTCGCCGCGGAAATCTATCCCGGCGTATGGAAAATCCTCTATGACAAAAAGTTGGCGATCCAACCAACGAAAATATGAAGAAGGAAATCGAATAATATCAGCGCCCTCAATACCGTGACGGGCCATCAGTGTGGACCAACGAACCATCCTAGGTTCTCTAAGTCGACCGGCATCAACAGGGATACTCTATGGAGCTAGCATCAGAATACTCTCTAGAGCAAAGGAGACGAAAATGGATCCATATCCAAAGTTATTCAGTTTCCCATTTTTTGCTCTAGTTAGTTGGCCTTTTATATTAGCCAACATAGCGCCACACCAATTGAAAATGGTGCCGCGAAAACAGTCCACAGCAATGCGCATCTGAGAACTGGTAGCTACATGCAATGCTGCACTTCTGCACAACCTGGTAACAGTAAATGCAATAAATTTCAGCTCGGGACGAATGATAGTTTTTATATCAATCTGTTTGTCCCTGGGGTCTGCTTCATCATTACAGAATTATTATCGAAGACTAGCGACAGTCTGGCCACCTAGCCTAGTCCCAAATAAGGAGAGTTGTTCGCCCCTCTTGGACAAACCGGTCAGAAAATAAATTTCCTCCAGCTTGATTTCGAGCCGGTGGCCGCCAATAACTAAACACTGGTCCTGCACATTCCACCTGTTAACCAGCCATGTCAGGTGCTCTACCTGTGCTTTCATGCCTTGGATGGCCCAGAATTTATATAAACCGCATGCTCTTAATCTTTGCATTGTGGGCATACGGAGCATTGCGGCGTCATCCACGTCCTCATGTTCATGTTCTCTCCAAATCAACATCTTGTTAATCCTACAATACATAAAAATATAGATTAGAACAACCTAATTTAAAAAAATTTGGGCGGCAAAAGAGAAATTTGAGTTTTAAATTTAAACGCGCGGGGACCGCACTTTACCTTTGTAAACAGTGCGTAGGAACGCACGCGCTCTGTAAGGAAAGTGCGGACCCACGACTTTTTTCCTTGTAGAAAAAAGTCGGGGTCCACAGGTACCATGTGTGTCACCTGCAGACCCCCGTGGGCGATTTTAGAACCATATTTTTCCCTTAAAAATAATATTTAAAGCCTAAAAACGAATTGTAAACGGATGAAATGCAAGATTAAGAGGTCATGGATTACCTGGGACTGACGGTTCTCGATTTCAACGGACGGATTTTCCAGAATATTCACAGGAACTTTTTTACCCAAAAGCTTCTACTTCTCACTCTGAACTTGAACGGTAAAAATGAAGTTGAAAAAGCTTTTTATAAGTTTTTTCAAATAGATGAATTTTTAATTTATTTATTTTTCACTTTAAAAAGGGTATTTTTGAAGCATTTTTACTCATCTTAAACATATATGTGTAATGTTTCAAGTTTTTGTGCAGAAATTGGATTTTTCAGGAGAGTTGATCATTTTTCAACAAAGAGCATACTTTTATCACTTTTTCGGACTCTTTCAAAAATTCACGAAAAAGCGAAACATTGGAGTCCTCTTTTAAGCCCTTTTCAGACTCTCTAAACATGAAAAGATTGCCGAGCACTTGATTATTCAAACTCGTTAAAGTAAATGAATGATCGTCCCTTTAGTATAAGTTTACCCCTTTTACGGACTGAAATGGACTATTTACGAAAAAGGTATACATTGACTAATTAGGGTCAATAGAGTTCTATCCCGCATTATTTTATCATTTTTCGGCCCTGAGAGACTAAATTTACGAAAAATTACACCCATGGAGTTTTATTAAGTTTTTTCTTATGACTCCCTAAAATTGAAAAACACCGAGTTTCTCCTATACTGGACTTGTTAAAATTTGATAGTAAAGGACCTGTTCAATTTCAAACAGGAACGAACCACTCCTTCTTAGGGTTCGAATCTTAAACTAAGTTGGACTCATCCGAAGGATGAGCTTATAAACAAGCAAATGTTATCCTCCTCAAGCTTGTCAAAAATAAAGAGGGACTTGCCAGAAATGGTGGGGGAAAAGAGAGGAAAATGGGCGTGTTTGTTACATTTTGATTCTTCAAAAATTCAGTCAACCACTCTTGAACACGACACTTTCATTCACCTGGGTTGGGAAATCCTTTGCCTAACAGTTAATCAAACCTCATTTGAAAGTCTTCATCTGGTTTCTGGGTATTAGCTTTGGGTCAATTGTCACCAAGCCATTTGCAGTGTCGTTATGTGTTCAAGAGAACAATTCAAATAAACCATTCATCTGTAAAATATCTGTCATCCATTTTGACCATCCCTGAGTTAGTCCTTGCTGATATATTTTCAAAACTTGATCTATGATTTCGTGTTGTGGGCTTGCCTACGACGGATTGCTTTCTATCGACGACAACTCATTATCTAGGAAGTTGATCTAGAAATCGTCAGTACCTTGAAATCTGCATGCCTTAATGGCAGGTTTCTCGCTTTCGACGACGAGTTACATTATCGACCTTCGATCGAATGATTTCGTGAGATGTTCGACTTCAGCTCATTCATTCACATTTCATGGATTGTACTGGGTACTTTGAGAGCCATTGACATTATTGGTGGTTACTCTCACACTTGTTAACATTTTACATCATTGACTGGTAATCAAGTGGTTTCTACCATGTTCGACTTCGACACATTCATTCGCATGGATAGAATCGTACTAGTTCGAGATGCAGAAATCAAGACCCTGGATCTAGTTTCTACCATCCAAGCTGCGAGGAATTTTGTTATCATTTATACAGTGGACTATTTATAAACAGATGGCTGCATCCATACTATGTTCACATATGTCTATACTGTGATGTACTCAAAATCATTCCTGTATCAGAACAGTTGAATCAGTTTTTAGTTAGTTTAATCTGAGTATGGGAATGCCTACCTCAGTGATGATATGTATACATATATATTTTGCATTGAATTTTTTTACAGGTGCTGACTGGGGTGACCACAGGATGATCCTTGAAATGATAAAGTACTGCACTCTTCATATATGACAGACTTCAGCATCATCTATTCCAGACTTTGCACTTTAGGGGGCAATCTGTTACACTGAAAATTGTCATCCTGACATTCTTCCGTGTGTATGAGCTCATTATTACTCATACTTCTCCCTTTTGCAAGTCTAACATATCAGTTCCTCATGTCAAGCCTTGAAAATCAGAAAAAGTTCCTAAAAGTATCCTAAACTTTGGTATCGCACTTTCTGGCTATCTTGCCTGTGGTCCCGCACCCAATGTTCAGCTTTCCTATGTTCCTAAATGCACTTTATTTTTTTTATAGGTGTGGACCCCTGTAATATTAAAAAGGTGCAAGTAAAATCCCAAAAATCTCAATTAAAGTAAATTCTGGAAGCTTCTAGAATGGATTTTGCGGTGGCAGAACCGCTCTTGTGAGGTGCATGAATCCCTTACCTTATGGAGCTAACCCCTTGATGTGAGGAGTTTATCCCTTTGAAGGAGGATTCTATCCCTTCATACTTGGAACAGAAAACCTCCTCTTTTCCACTATAAAAAGAGGCATTGGGTAGCCTCAAAGGGAGTTCAAGATTTTAGAATATTTGAAGTTAAGTGCTGTTGAGATTTAGACTCAGTTAACTAAGACTTTTGTGAGGAGAGATTGCATACCTCTATTTGTCTTGGTTGGAAGGGTGCAGAGCTTATCAAAGTAAAGGAGACTCCTGCTTCGGACCCCAGAAAGTCTTGTGCAACATCAAGGCTCAGGTTGTAAGGATTTTATTTTTTTGAAATTAATACAAATATAATCATTTTTCTCAATAAGCTTTCAATCAATGGTTTATTTCATAGATTCCTTGATCACTATGATAAGCATGGTTTATGATGATTTCTATATAGGTGCTATGTAATACTTTGCTTGTTTGTGACTGCAGGTTTACGAGGAAAACTCCTTCAAGCGCGCGAGGGAAAACAACGACTTTAAACAAGCACTGGACAAACGGTAAGTCTCTTACACCTCTATAGAGCTTTTTGTAAACCTTACATGCTTAGAGAAAGATTAGTATGTTTGGCTGTTTGTTGCTAGATACTTTTAGTACTAGGGAGATCGGTCTTGTCCGCAAGACGGATTAATCCTCCAACAAGGGGTACAACAATAACAATAAGGGGGCCTACACTATTAATATAGGGACTTAACACATACATCTCATAACTCCCATTTTCACTCAAACGCTAATCCTCACTACATTTTTGCATAGATGCCTAGGTTAATTATGTGTTTAGGCCATTTTCCCCTGATTCCCTTACCCATTTCAAATAATTCCACTTGCAATGTGTTCCTAAAACACTTCCCTATCTCCCTTAATTTTTTGATATTTTTCCCTAACTTATATCCCCTCCATTTCCCTCCCTAAACTTGCTGCCCCATTTCCCCTATTTTCGTAGATTCCACCCTTTCCTTCCTTCCCATCAAGCTAGGATTTCTATCATACACACAAACACCATGGAAAACAAGAAGAAAAATTACAACAAATGAGGGAAACTTTCGAAGTTTGATCCAACTGAGACCCATGGCATCATTTTTTAGAGTTTTGTGATCATTTGCTAGGGTTAACATTTCACTCAGGGATAATCCTACTTCAAATTTAGTTTATGAAGTAATGAAGATGAATTTGAAAAACGTGAAAGAGTTTTTTGTCAATCATATACCAAAGAAAAAAAACCTCCTTTAGTTTATGCACATGCATTATTATTTGAGAGAAATTCCCACAATACAGGTGCTCCAGATCATTTTCTGCACTTTTGGATAGGTTGTCTTCAAGTCAAATTTTTAGAGGTTTTGAGCAGGGTTTTGCAGTTATTGTTGACTCCATTTTGTACCAGACATCCTAAGCTTTCCAACCATACTACTGGCAGCCCAAAAATCCTCTAGGAAGGCCTTCAAACTCCCTCTCAAAGACCACACTATGATTTTACTAAGAGCACGCTACACTTCTGCAAATTTTAGTGACCAAAGTCAAACTTGGATTTTGAACAAATGGAAATTTTTTTGAACACTGAAGGAGGTTTTGTTCATAACATACCAAATAACAACAAACTCTCTTAGTTTTCAAAAATTTTTATGGTTAGAGAGATATTTATCCATCTTTGAGCCCTAATTTTGCAGAAACATTTTGGAAAATTTTGGATTTTTTGATATTTTGACAATTTTGGATGTACAGAAGTGTTGCGCAGCTGCGCGATGCTTTTCAGAGCCTCCAAATGACAGTTTCTATACATGGTTGGATTTATCTTGCAATTTAAATTCCATATATGGTCTTATTTTTTCATGACACCTCTCAGTTTTGGAGAAAAACCCAAAAAACACCCTATTTTTCATGCTCTACCACTATTTTTCCCTGTGTGCGGTGCTTCTAGAGTAAGCTTGGAAAAATGAAATTTTGAAGGCCTTTAGGTGGTTTTTTGTCAGTTTCAAGGTTGGGTTGGATAGGGGACATACAAGGCTACCGTTCTCAATCTTCATATCAGTAGGAAGATGCCTTAAAGCCAACTAAAATTTCTCTCAAAGTGGCGCACCACTTTTGTTGAAAAGTGCAACACTTCTGTGTGGTGCGACGCTTCTGTCTTGATACTTTCTGGACATGTGTCAATGAAAATTGGTCCAAATGACTAGGTCACAACTGTCCTATGAGGTTTTTTGTGGATAAGGGAGTTTTTTTTTGCCCCTCATTGTTGAGGATTCATGTAATTACTCAAGGAGACAAAGAATACTAGATATTAGCTAAATTTGGGGGGGCTGTTTCTAACTTCCCTAAAAACTAGGAAATGACTCATAGGCTGCATTTATGATGTATTTTGGGTCAATTTTCGACCCAATTAAGTGGAATATTCTCTATTTTCTATATGTAATCCAAATCAAGTCTTTTTAGGGGTTTGATAGTTTTTATTTGCAGTGTGGAGCTTATGTACAACATTTTTCAGTGAAATCAAAGAATGTTGCAACTATAATTTTGGGACTCCAGTGGTATGCTTATTCACATTATTTTTTCTCAGTAACATTAATTTAAATGTTTATGCTTCCATGAAATCACATGTATGCTTCTATATGATATATCTTATGAGTCTATGAACAAAATTCTTGCTTTTTGTGCTTTGTTTTATCAGATTTTCATAAATTTGTTTTACCTCTTCTGATGAATGAATTCATGAATATGCTCATTCTGACTCTCTCTCTCTTTTCAAACCCTATACCACAATGAAAATTTAAGTGTGTTTTCTAAGTATAACTACCTGACCTCTTCTTCATTTCTGCAACTTTACCTTTGAAATCGAACCTAAAACCTAGACCTAGTTCCTTGACTAACATTCCTATTTAGAAAAAAATCAAAACAAAACCCTAATTCACTAAGCTTATATCTAGCCTAATATCATTACATCTCTAGTCACCTTATTGATTGTAAAAGTGACATTGAAAGAGCCCTCTCTAGTTTGGTAGGGCTAGCTACCGAATCTAAAGATTTGTTTGAGGTTACTTCCTTCAGTCTCCTTTCTCAGTGTTGGGAAACAGAGGGAGTGATAAAATTTTTGCCGTTGTTTCCAGGGAATCGAAGGTTAAATATTTCCTGAGAAATAACGAAAAATATTAGCTTTGATGGTCGATGGTGAAAAATGGTCAGGCACAAGAAGGTTGTGCATCTTTCACCTGGCGACTCCAGTGTCGAAGAATCCAAAAGTTCAAAGTTTTCATGGCGACCCCATTGTTCAAAAACCGGTAGCTTCAAGAAATTTTTGTCGACTTAACTATTTTCAAGATGAATTCAACTGCAAGAAGGAATGCCAAGTATGATCCTATGAATCGGTCTGATATCCTTGGCTTTCCAAATACTATGTCTTGTGTTGATTGGTTATCTTATCTTCCCATGTTCAAAGATGAAAAGAAAGACGATGTTGCCTTGTACTTGATCAAGTTTCATATGCATGTATGTAGACTTAAAGTTAAGTTTCCTGAGGATTTATTAATGAAGATATTTATGGCTACTTTGGAGTAAAAAGCAAGAACATGGTATGAATGGATGATAAAGAGTATTATCCATATTTGTTGCTGGTACATAATTGTTGTGATCATTTAGAGGGTTTCATTTAGTACCTTGAAAGTATTGATGAGGATCTAGAATTTATGGATGATGAGGATATGTTATAGGCACTTTATGAATTCTGTTCTTAGGTTAGTTTTCATGATGATCAAGAGGATTTACAACATGTAGAAAAATTACAACCATCAACAATTTCTCTTTTAGCTGAAGATGAAATCAATCAAGAACTTGATGTAGATATCCATGTCCTTTCTCCAGAGAAGAGTTGTAGACAATTTATCAGTTTTTGTGTGATCAAGGTGCAAGTAGTGAAATAATTCATGTAGAAAGTATTCCACAGTTGCAAGAGGATCAGGTGTTAGAGATTGTTTTCCATCTTAAAAAGTAATATGATAGCCTTCAGAAAGAATTATCTAATGAGACTACAACATAATTGTTTGATCCACAAAAGAAAAATCCTGATATACATGACATGGCTATTATACTTGAAGGATGTCATGAGGATGTGCTTACAAAGAATGAAAAAGAACTTTTTTTTACACAAGCTACTGTCCCAAAATGTCTCGCTGTAGATTTGAATGATAAAAAATCTATGTTTGTGCATAATGATATGATTTCTCTTATTGAAACCTTTCATGAACATTAAGAGTCTTGTTTTGGAATGATATGGAGGAAGATTTAGTTAAAAAAGCTACACTCATTCATTTTGATAATGATCATGAAGTTATGGGTGAAATTTTTAAAGGCCTTTCGCATGATTTTGAAGACCCTATTTCTAGTTTGATACAATGAGTAATGAAGGTCAATGTTGCAGCATTCATTGATGAAGGTGATCGGTTTCAACACATAGACAAAACAAAAGTTTGGAAGGAGGTTTGTTTTCCTATTTTAAATAACCAAGAAGGGCCTATGTTGCATGTTCTTCATGATCCTTTGGTCATTTTGTTGCAGCCATCTAGGAAGACGAATCTTCTTGTATTTATGGATCATGAGCAGATGTTCAGTGGAGACTTTGAGTTGCCTATCTTTTGTTTCTTCTACCTTCTCAAGGAAAGTGTGAGCAAGATTCAAGTAAGTAGCCATTTGTTACATTAGTTACACTGGAGGGTTCATATCACATGATTGTATATATATCTTCAGTAGGTGGGTGGTTATCATCATGATTTTAATCCCGAAGCGAAGGCCATAATATCCTGATGGTCTGTTGCCATAAGTAAGTTTAGTCAATAGTCAAGTTTTTTAGTCAAAGTCAATTTTTGTTTCAGTTAGTCATTTGAGTGACTAGTGTTTTATTTTTGACTCCATTTCCCAATGGATGAGGCTACCTAGTCTACGGTGTTCTTGAAACCTCCTAAAGGAGCTTCCATCCCCAGCTGGAGCCAATGTTAGTGTCTGTCAGTCACCAACGATCAAATGAACCCTTTCAAGATTAGTTGATAGGGTGCTAGGTCAAATTTTATAGTTTCAAATAAGTTTTCAAATAAAATTTGATCATTGGTTATTGTCTAAGTCAGCGCTGCTCACTCCATTCACTCATGGTCATCATCACTCATCTCGGTCAAGTCTTCATTTAAGTGTCTATGGTCATGAATCAGTTAATATACCGTCATCTAGGTCATGGTTTATGATTAAATTTGAGGTGCCATCATTTTTTCTTGTCATCAAAATCTACATGGGAGTCATGTCATCACCGTTGTCACCATCATGGGAGTTAGAAAATTAGGAAATAAAGCCAAAGGAGCAAATTGCCAAAGAAGTAAATTTACTTTCTGAAGTAATAATAGACCAAAGAACAATAGCATCCTTCAGTTTATGCACATGTGTTATTATTTGAGATAAATTTCAAAAATACAGTTGCCCTAGGTCATTATCTACACTTTTGGACATGTTGTCTTCAAGTCAATGTTACAAAGGTTTTGAGCAGGGGTTTACAGTTATCGATGACTCCATTCTATAGAAAGCATCCTAAGCTTTTCAACCATACCACTGGAAGCCAAAAAATCCTCTGGGAAGGCCCCCAACCTTGCTCTCAAATACCAAGCTATGCTTCTGTTGAGAGCATGCTACGCTTCTGCAAATTTTAGTGACCAACTTCAAACTCTGATTCTGAACAAATGGGAAAGTATATTTGAAAACTGGAGAAGGTTTTTGTTCATAACATACCAAAGAAAAAAAAAATCTATAATGTTTGAAATTTTTTATTTATTTTTTTAAATATGGTTAGAGAGATATTTATCCATCTTTGAGCCCTATGTTTTCAAAATTTTTTTGGAAAATTTTGGATTTTTGGAAATTTCGACAATTTTGGATGTACAGAAGCGTCACGCATCTCAGAGCCTCCAAATGACCGTTTATCTACATGGTTGGATTTCTCTTGTAATTTAAATTCCATATATGGTCTTAGTTTTTCATGAAACCTCTCAGTTTTGGATCCCCCAAAACACCCTATT
This sequence comes from Pinus albicaulis, assembly GCA_034641835.2. Taxonomy (NCBI): domain Eukaryota; kingdom Viridiplantae; phylum Streptophyta; class Pinopsida; order Pinales; family Pinaceae; genus Pinus; species Pinus albicaulis. The sequence goes on from CM076569.1 coordinate 985,575,790, forward strand.
TTTCATGCTTCTGCCACTATTTTTCCCTATGCACGACGCTTCTGGAGAAAGCTTGGAAAAATGAAATTTTGAAGGCCTTGCAGGTGGTTTTTTGTTAGTTTCAAAGTTGGGTTGGATAGATCACATCTATGGCTACCTTTTCACATCTTCATATCAACAAGAAGATGCCTTAAAGCCATCTAAAAATGCTCTCAAAGTGGCGTGACACTTTTGCTAAAAAGTGTGATGCTTCTGTCTTGAATACTTCCTGGACATGTGTCATTCAAATTGGTCCAAATCTCGAGGTAAAAACTATCCTATGAGGTGTTTTGTGGATAAGGGAATTTTTTTTGCTACTCATTGTTGAGGAATCATGTAATTACTCAAGGATAAAAAAAACTCCTAGATATTAGCTAAATCTGGGGCGAATGTTTCTAGCTTCCCTAAAAACTAGGAAATGACTCATATGGTGCATTTATGATGTATTTTGGATCAAGTTTCGACTTAATGAGGTGGAATATTCTCTATTTTCTACATTTACTCCAAATCAAGTATTTTTAGGGGTTGGATAGTTATTCTTTGCAGTGTGGAGCTTATGTACAATCTTTTTGAGTGAAATCAAAGACATGTTGCAGCTATAATTTTGGGACTCTAGTGGTATGCTTATTAGCATTGTTTTTTATAAGTAAAACCGTCAAGTTGAATGTTTATTCTTCCATGAAATCACATGTATGCTTCTATATGATAAAACTTATGAATCTATGAACAAATATATTGATTTTTGTGCTTTGTTTTATAAGATTTTCATAAATTTGTTTTACCTCTTTTGATGAAAGAATTCATGAATATTCTCATTCTGAATCCCTCTCTCTCTCTCTCTTTTCAAACCCTATACCACAATGAAAATTTAAGTGTGTTTCTAAGTATACCTACCTAGCCTCATCTTCATCTCTGCAACTGTACCTTTGAAATCAGACCTAAAACCTAGACCTAGTTCCTTGACTAACATTCCTATCCAACAAAAATTAAAAAAAAACCATAATTCACTGAGCTTATATCTAGCCTAAGATCATTACATATCCAATCACCTCATTAACTGTAAAAGTGACATTGAGAGAACCCTCTCTGGTTTGGTAGGTCTAGCTACCAAATCTAAATATTGGTTTGAGGTTACCTCCTTCAGTCTCCTTTCTCAGCCTTGGGAAACATAGGGAGTGATAACACTTTCAACAGGTCAATACGGATTACATGTTTTGATACCAAAAATCCAAGATGTTGACTGGAGCTGACACAAAACACACATTTATGTGGATTGAACCTAATTTTATAGTGTAGACAACACCAAAAGAGAGCCCTAATATGCATTGGATGATCAAAATGATGCTTTGAGTGAGTAGTTAAATCTTCCAAATATGGTTTTACAATATGTTTGATGTCATGGAAGCCATAATTCATCGCCCTTTGAAACATGGCCTCAACATTGTTCAATCCGAAAGGGAGTTTTTGATATGAAAATGTGCCCCATGGAAAAATAAATTTTGTTTTATGTTGGTACGTTGGGAGAATGTTGATCTGATAGTAGCCATAAAAGGCATCCATAAATGAAAACTATTTCGCAACCAACACAATCGTAAAAAATCTGGTCAATGGACGGGGTTGGATAATTATCCTTAGGACAAGCATGATTAATTTCTTAGTAATCGATACACACACAATTTTTTCCCTGTTTCTTCATTATAGGAACAATGTTGGACACCCAATTAATTAGAGGTACTGGGTAGATGAAACCGGCATGTAAAAATTTTTCAACTTCAACTTTAATAGTGGCAACCTTCTTAGGATGGATTGGATGAAGACGCTGCAAAACTGGATTAGCATCGAGATATGTCTTTATTTCATTTACAATGATGTTTGGATTGATCCCTAACATCACTTCATAAGACTAGGAAAAAATTTCTCTAAATTCCTGGAAAAGGACTCTAAAAGTCTTGATCTAATCAGGAGAGCAAGATGCATTGATATGTAAGTTCTCGAAAATTTCGGGTTTGATTGAAATATCGAGAAGAATATTCTCTTCAATATTCAACAAGTTCTTATCAAAATCGATACCATGGATGGATATAGAATTTGCGAACATCTCAACGATATTAGTTTGATAGCATTCACAAAGATTATCCTCGAAGGAATCTGTCAAGGAAGACCGATGATGATGATCATCCCACGACACACCATTCAAAAGGAATTATCAACCCAATTGATCGAAGAGGAGAGGGCAAAATGCGCTACACAGGATGAATAAATGGCTTCATAGTCGAGATCAATGGGATTAAGCGGCACGCGGTCACAATTTTTTTTTAGTATTATATACATATAGAACTATCTAAGGATCAGATGAAATATTACAAGAAGATATCATGTTGACTGGGAAACCAGATTAGAATTATCGGGAGAAGGAGGAAGATAAAATGTTTCCATGAGGGAAGAATCCTTAAGAAATCCCACCTCGACATGCTGATATGGGCGTGGGGTTTTTCCCATAAGAGAGACACTTCCAGTAACTTGAGAATTGGTGGAAAATAAAGTGAGTTGATCAATGGATATTATGTCTCCCTTATGAGGGAATGCAATCATTATTAAACATGCCAAAACAACAACAACCATAACATAAACCCACGTACAACCCAGTAGAATATTATAATCTAACGGTCCGTCAAAAACTTCAACTTCTACCGATACCTTCTTACCACTTATTTCTACTTGCAAGGAGTTCAAAATTCCATAAGGTTTGAAGCCTATTTTCTTAAAATTGTTTAGAGTGGTAGGTGGTTTATTTAATTGGGGAGAAGAAATAGCCTTTCAACAAGAAAGGGACATGATATAGGTTGAAGCACCTTTGCCCATGATGGATATTATTACCGTGTATGACAACCTAAGTCATAAAAGCAAATTGGACTAGAAGTTGAGGCATATGATTCTCATGGTTAAAAACTACAAGGTTGGAATCCGAGGGATATATATATCAAATCGAAGAAATTAAAGCCTTTTTATGGGTGGGAAAATTTTGTAATGCCTCAAGAGCTGATATAGCTGAAGGAGCTTGATCGAGATCCTCAATTATGTTATAATTTTGAGCAGCTCTTACATGAGGGTTGAATGTAGATTTATGCATAACACATTTTAGAGGTTTAATCATTAATTTAGTAGGAAGCACATTTGGAATAGGATCTAAAGGCTATGCTATAGAAGTAGCAGGTTGATTGGTAGTTTGACTATTTGAGGGATTCACATTACCATAGTATTTATTCTTGGTGGCCAACATAAAATTATTTTTCAACTTAGCAGAGGAAAGCATCACAACCGAGTTAGAGGAAGTAGGATCACGAGCAACCATATTAGTCTCCTAATTCATAAATGGATTTATCTACACAACAGGTGTAACATATAACTTAAGGAACTGGTTGAATTTCTCCTGATGTGGAAAATCACAAGTGAAGTGCTCCTCATTACAAATCAAGCATGCATAACGAGGTTTCCACTTCCCTTAAAAAGATTGCTTTTAAAAAAAATAAAAAATCCTATGGAGGATTATCTTTCTTATTTTTACCTTTTCCTTTATTCTTACTTCCTGGTTTCTGAGATTTGCCTTTGGACGATTGAACGACATTGATCTCAGAAGTAGAAGCCTCAGGAGTAGAGGAAGGATGGTTTTGGGTAGCCATAACGATATTTGAGCTAGATGGTTTACTCACTAATTGTTGGGTGGAAAAACCAATCACTCCATCGACGACATGTGATTCTTTACTAGGACGTTGAGGAAAAATTTTGGAAGGTCATGGAGCATTTAATATTTTATCATAGAGTGCGTTCGATTGGGTATAAATAAGATCCAAATACTAGGAATGAGAAATTACCTGCTCTTCGGTCATGACTCCACCCTTAGTGATGTCTTCTGTTATGGATGGTAACAGAGACATAAAAAATGATTTAGCTAACAATTGGTTAGGAGAAAAAGTTTTAACCAACTGACTGTGTCATTGCCACTCATGAATATGGTCAGAGATGTGAGTGGAATCAAATTGTTTGAAATTGGTTAAAAGTTTAGTTCCAATTTAATATCGAATAGGTAACTAAGAACATGTTAGAAATGTGGCAGCTAAGGCATTGAAATTATCAAACGAAGCTCATGGTAGTTAAATATACCATTTTTCTATCATACTAGTAAGTGTGTGGTTGAAAATACATAAATGAATAGAGTCATGATTGAGAGAGTTAGAAGAAAACCACAAATGATAATTCATAACATGTGTAGATGGGTATTCTCCAAGATATCCATTGAATTTAGGGATGTCATTGTGCAATTTCATCAGAATAACTTACTACTAAGGAGAATGGGCAATGGGATCATTGGTAAGCCGGGTAAAATATGGAAATTCAAGAGTAGCTACAAATGGAAATTACCTATTAAGGTCCAGTGGAGGATATCCTGGGTAAGATGGGATGGATTGAGTAACATGTATCTATTTTCTGGGACAGGGAGGATTTTGAAGACTGTAATACACATAAAATTGTTACCCAACACCAGGATAACTTGTAAAGGTTGAAATGGTTGGGTTTGAATCCGCTGATTTTTATAAGGAATTTGCTGACCTTGGTAAGGTACTGCTTGATACAATTGATACGGTTGTCCTATGGTATTTTGAATAATCCCAAGATAAGGTTGGATAGCTTGTGTATATTCCATACCATATACAGGGTGACCTATCTGGATTTGAGGAATAGTCTGTCCAATCGAAGAAGATTATAAGGGACCTTGAAGGGGTTGGGTAAGTGGGGTTTGAGATGCCCCAGATACCGGTGGGAGAGGTTGAGTTAAATGTGAAAAATTTAAAGCTTGACTTACATGAACTTGAGTTTTAATAGGTTGATATATAGGTTTACTAATAGGAGTTTGAGATGAAGATGGAACAAGTTGAGAATTTTGAACTTTATTCACAAGCAGTCCAAGTTGTATGCGAAGAGTAAGTTTCGAAGAATTAACATCCATTCCTGAATGTGGAGGACTCTAATGAGGCAAAGCACTAAATTTTGATATTTTATGAGAATATGGAAATGTTCCCCCAACCATTTGTCCTCCTATCGATAGAGGATGGGAATACAAAGGAAAAACCCCCCAAGAGGAAATTACCCAAGATAAGATGAATTAGGTTATTGTAAGTGTCAATATCCATTGATATATGAACCAAATTGCTGCTCAATTGTTGGTTGAGATGGAGGAAGAGCATATTGCGTAGCGCTCATTAGTTAAGTGCCATAAGGTATTCCAGAAAAAGATGACATGGGAGAGGTCCATGGACTGGATGCTACACCAGAATAGGTACCAAACAATGATTGGTAACTAGATGGGACAGACGAGCCACCATATAAATGTGTTTCTGGCGATGTTGAAAACATGGATGAAGTTTCAATATGGGTTTTCTCTATCATAATAGTAGATACAGGCTGATAAAACATAACGGATTTAGTCATGGTTAATTTTCCTTAAGAAGATTGCTGCGAGAAACTCGAGGGTGAGTTGAAAGGAAAATAATAAGACAAAATATATTGTGATGGAGTATGAGGAGAAGGAAAAGGATGGGCATGTTAAATATAAGTTCCTCTCAAATGAAAAAGAGAGGAGGGTTGAGGCTATTCGTTAGGAATCTATTCAATAAAAACAAGACCGGGTGGAAGTGGTTCACCGTCAGTTCCAAGATATATGGTTTGTGGTTGGGTCTTAGAAAAAGGAAAAGAAGAAGAAGGTCCTGAAGTCAAACATGTAGGTAACTGAGGTGCCTCAGGTTGTATAAAGTCAAGTTGATTCATCTATGATTCAATATAGTTAGGTTCAATAACCTTAGGTAATAAAGCCTCAGCTAATTCTGTTTCAACTGTGTCAGACTCTCCAACAAATGAAAAAGTCATCTCGAGTTCAATACTCACAGGAAAAGATGATTCTGGTGGATCTATTTCAGGGGGAGGACTAGAAGTAGTAGCTCCAGAAGCACTAGATTTGGTAATTTACATATTTTTGTTCTTATGATGATGTCCAGGAGTTGCTTTAGGTGGAAGAGGAGGAAATATTTGCATCTTACGTGAACAACAAGGTGTAGGGGGTTTTTCTTCCACGGTGGTTTGATAAATTTTAAAAAGTAGCAATAAAAAATAAATCAAAAAGGGAAATATAGGAAAAAGGGTTTACCAAGCAACTGGGAACTGCAACATACCACGTTGGAGAACCAAGGATTTAAGTACGGGTAGAAAATCTCCCCGAATGTTGTGTTCGGTGTATCATAGTATACAAGGTGTCTGCATCGGTTACCTAAGGCGAGGATAGAAACCTAGTGTGGACTTCCAAAATATACTCGATGGTACATGGAAGTGAAATATATGGTAGTGGTGTCTAATGCATAACCATATGATGAGAGAATTACCATATAGTTTTCATGTGTGGAGTGCCATCTAATATACCTATAGTTACGTGGAGAATGATTCGATACACTTACGTACGTGGAACATGATATCACCCCCGGAATGAAAAGTTGGAAAAAAATGATAGCTCCCATGTTTAAAGATGCCAGAGCATGTCTCTAGCACATAACTCATGATGTTTTGTGTTAATGTTTCAAATGATCAATATTTATTTAATATATTTTAAAGTTTATCTTGAATTATGTTTTAGTTTTCAAGGATCACCGCGAATTTCTCCTAAATATCCTAAAGATGAAATCTAGTATGAAAAAAATGAAATTTTATTTTCAATGAAAATATATGTATGGGAGGGAGGAGAACAAAGAGTAATGCAAAATACATGATGCAACAAACAAAATTAATGTTAAGTCAATTCCCTTAATGCAACTGTTCAAATTTCCAATTTCACACACAAAACCCTAAATGCAATGCAAAATGTGTGTGATTTTTTCTTTTCGATTGACTTAATTTTCGAATGAGATGAAAACTATGATTCTTCCTAAATCAATGACAAAAGAGACTATACATAATAATGATTTTAATATCAATTATTTCAAGCAATTAATGATCAAGCAAAAGTTTTCTAATGATCTAATTGACAAGAACAAAGAAAAATCCAAAACAATTCTTATCAAAGGCAACAAAAACAAAAAGAAAACCAAATGGAGTCTTTTCAGAGACCAAAAAACACTTAGAGATAGAAGGAAGACTAGTTGGAACAAAGAAAATAAGAGAGAAAGACACAAAATGGAAATTTTTTTCATGGAACATGGATCAACGTGCTCTGCAATGCTCTGTCTGTTGGCAATATGATGCAATGTGTTGTCCTTGATGGAAACCTACTCGATGAAGTTGTCTTTGGATAGCAAAATATGTAAGAATGATGTATCTACAGATGTGACAGAGAAAATAATTCCAGTAAGTGCTGGAGAAATGATAAATATAATATGTCACAATGTATACGCGAGTTTGTAAAGGCCAAGTCGCGTATGCACGCAGATAAGTACGTCCCAAGTCATGTATGCCCTTTTGCGCTTCAAATTTATAATACCAAGGGGCATTACCATGGTTTTGGCACACAGTATTGAGCGCTATATGGTTTATTTGATTCCGTCCAAGAATACCATCGGAAGTTGTGTGGTTTTGGCTCATGGTATTGATAAAGGCTAAAACTATATAAGGAGAAGAGGATCGTAGTGCAAGGTGTGCAGGTGTAAGAGTTGTTAATAAATAAATCTCTTTAAGAGATATCTGCATGGTTGAACTCTGTTCTTAATTGATAGATCTGAATTTATGATGCACCTATGGATATGATGAAGGTTCAAGATCTCTAGATCTAGAAATGATGAATCTCTAGGATGATCTGCAAAAGAAATGATGAAGACCTGGCGCAAGTCTGATGAAGAAATTGAAGAAATCTGGGTAAGTTTATAGATCTAGTCTGTTCTGCAAGTTTATCTTTTACAGATCTATACGCTAGTTTGTCTCGGTAAAAGCGCATATATACACGGGTTTGCTTAATAAAAAGCGCGTATGGAAGTTAGGGTTTCTGAAGTTTATTTATAGATATTACTTCTGTGATTTCTGTTTTCTCTCTGCTGTTGGTCAATGAAGTCTACTTGAAGTTCTGGGTTGATTGAATATGGAGTATGATGCTGATTTGATAATGAAAAAATCTAAATACTGATTGAGAAAACATGATGAAGGATGAGTGAGAAAACATGGTTAAACTTGACTGACTGTCTAAAGGTTCTGCATTACTGAGAAGGTGTCTGACTGAAAGCCTCATATTTGTATCTGAGATTGATCACATTATGAAAATCAGTATTTTCAGAAGTATACGCAGGTTGATACGAAGAAAAGCGTGTATACACGTAGCTTCGGTGAAGAGAAGTAGCGTATGCAGTTCATGTTATGGAAAACAATATGCACAGAGGCATACGCAGGTTGGTGAGTAGGGAAGTGCGTATACACGTGGCTTCAGTAAAGAGAAGTAGTGTATGCTACTTGAATTGATGAATGTTCAGAGTTCAATTTGTATCTGCATATTTGTTTTTGAAGTCTGGGTTATTTCTGATGTTCTGGTTACAATGGTATTATTGTTCTGATTGAAGTCTTGGGTAAAGTATGGTCGTTAATGTTAAGGGGTTGTGTTGAAGCTGTTTTGATCCAGTATGAAAATTGATGAAACGTGGTCTGCCGTGGATCTAAGGGTTGAAGCCTTCAGTATGAGAGTAGAAGCTTTTAGCCAGTAGAAGCTGGTGCTGAAATCAGGGGGTCGAAGCTCCCTTCTAGGAGAGGTTGGTAAATGAGATTAGGGGGTTGGAGCTCCCTTCCAGTTGTAGCTGGAAAACGAGAGAAGGTTGCAACCTTCTGCAGGTAGAAGCCTACGTACTGGTATAAGTCTGCATCAGTACAATGTTGTAAAAGGTTTTCTATATAATAAAGATTGAAGACAGAGACGACAACAGCGGTGGTTTTCTCTCGATTTGGGTTTCCACCTTAAATATTGGTGTTCATGTGTGTGATGCTTTATACTGTTTTTTACTGCTCATAACTTTAAATTATCTAGTCTTATTCATAATTGTTAAATCTATTTAAAAGACTAATTCTCTAAATCTGAAAGATAATTCAGTATACGCTAGTTTCCTTCTATATTTCCGTGTGCATACGCTAGTTAAGTTCATAAAAACCGCGTATGGAAATCTGCTCAAAGAAAAAGTAAAAATTTTTCAGTCAGCTCTAAATACTGATTCACCCCCCCCCTCTCAGTATTTTTCCCAACAATTGGTATCAGAGGAGGTCCTTCTGAAAAATCTTAGCCTCTAGAAGGAAGATCAATCAAGATGAGCAATCAAGATGGAACAACATCTATCAGGCCTCCGCTCTTCAACGGAAACAATTTAATCTTCTGGAAAACAAGGATGAGATCCTATCTTCAGTCTCTGGGAGCAGATGTATGGGCTATTGTTGAAGGAGGATATCAATATCCAGCCGCAGTACCAACAGATCCAACGGAAAGAAATAATTATGAAACAAATGCAAAAGCGGTCAATGCTCTATTGGGAAGTCTAACTGAATCAGAATTTGTCAAAGTCATGCAGCTGGATACAGGAAAGGAAGTATGGGACAAAATCATTCTAAGTTATGAAGGTGATGCAAAGGTAAAAAGTGCAAAACTCTAAACTCTCAGAATTCAATATGAAAATCTAAAAGTGCAAAATGAGGAGAGCATTGCCAGTTTATTTTTACGTCTTGATGATATTGTAAACCGTATGAGAAATCTGGGAGAAACAATAACCAAATCTACTCTGGTTGAGAAATTTTTAAGATCACTAACGACAAAATTTTAGTCAAAAGTTTCTGCTCTTGAAGAAAATCAGGATCTTCAAAATCTTACTGTGGTGCAACTTCATGGCATACTAACTACATGTGAAATGAGAAGAGGAGGACCATATGAAGTCAAAGAAACCGTCTTTAGAGCTTCTACAAAAGGGAAAGAAGTACAAGAGATAGAAGGATCAAGGTATATCTTAGAAGAAGATGAGGTAAATTTTGTAAAGAAACTCCAACTTGGCACAAGACGGTTCAAAGGTAAGCTTCCTTTCAAATGTTTTGCTTGTGGAAGAGTTGGTCATTATGCTACTAAGTGTCCTTACAAATAAACACATGAAAAAGGGAAGGAAGTAGAAAGAAGGAATAATAATCAGTTTAGCACTAGAAAAAATTACTATACTCATGAAGACAATGATGGGTTATCTAACAGTGAGGAAGAATGTGAACAAGATCTTAGACTTCTCATGGCATTTGAAAAAGAATCTAGAGAAGAAAAAGATACTTTTATAGATGATTTAGAGGACAATGATTTTCTTGATGAATTCAATCAACTCAAAATATGCTTAGAAGAAAGTAAAATATCCATAGAAACTCTGAAAAATCAGCTTGAAGAAAAGGAGAAACACAATGAGAAATTAGAATGTGAAATAGTAAGTCTAAGAAAATAAATTGAGAAAATGAAGACTTTGAATCTTAGATTTGCTAAAGGATCTGAAACCTTAGATGAGATTATCAAGGTACAACGTTCTCCTCTTATAAAGATAGGTCTTGGATATATCGGAGAAGCTTCTCAGGATTCAGCACCAAATTATCTAAAAGCAGCTACAGCTAGTATACAACATTCTTCCACTCAACAAGGGAATAAAGAATCTTTACAGGTAAAGCATGACCATCTCAATTCAAAGAACACTAACATGAGTACCTTTCAAAGAAACACCAATCAACAGGTAAATTCAAGTAGAAGATTTCATGATCGCAAAAATTTCTTCTTCAATGGACAATGTTTCTCATGTCACAATTTTGGTCATAAAGCTGTTCAATGTGTTGCATATAAAACCATCATGACAAGAGAAGCAAGAAAGAAAAGGATCGATATTAGAACAAAGAAGAATACCTATAAAAACTTTTCTCCTCTTCAAAATGAAGTTGAATGTGCTTATTGCAATAACTTTGGCCATGAAGAATCTGAATGCAGGAGAAAAGTCCAGCCAAAAGAGCAGTTTCCTTCAAGCTCCAAAGTGTGGAAAAAGAAGGAATTACAGGCTGAAAATTGTGGCATAGCTTTATTTGCAGAAGGTGAAGAAAATCAATGGTACATTGATAGTGGATGCTCAAAACATATGACAGGTGACAAAATCAAACTTCTTGCATATAGTGCACTAGAAAAAGAAAAGAATGTTACATTTGGAAATGATACTCCTACTGTCATTAAGGGAAAAGGGTCTGTTTTTCTAAAAGAAAAGGTGAAAGCTAATAATGTCATGTATGTGGATGGATTAAAGCATAAACTATTAAGTTTAAGTCAAATGTGTGATCAAGGAACTGAAGTTGTCTTTAGTTCAAAAGAATGTGTGGTACATGATCTTGATACAGGTAAAACAATTATAAAAGGAAAAATAACTCCAAGTAATCTGTATGTATTGAAGAACTGCAAAGAACAATGTTACTTGAGTAAATCTTCAGAAAACTGGCTATGGCATAGAAGGTTGGGGCATCTGAGCTTCTCTCAAATCAACAAATCAAGCAGACTTAAAGTTGTTTGTGATCTTCCCAATATTACTCTACCTGAAAGTATCATATGCAAATCTTGCCAATTCGGTAAGCAAACCAGAGTGCAATTTAATGCCAAGGAAGGATAATCAAGTAAGCCTCTTGAACTAATTCATACTGACATATGTGGACCTGTGAGGAAAAAGTCACCACGTGGTGAACAATACTATATCTTATTTATTGATGATTTCTCTAGAATGTGTTGGATTGGGTTGATTAAACACAAAGATGAAGCATTTGAGAAATTTCAGATCTTCAAAGCACTATTTGAAAATGAATTAGATCTAAAAATCAAGTGTCTTAGATCTGATCGAGGAGGAGAATATACATCAGATGAATTCCTTGAATTTTGTGAACAACATGGCATAAAAAGACAATTTTCTGTAGCTGGCACTCCACAACAAAATGGCGTAGAAGAAAGAATGAATAGAACAGTTCAACAAATGGCTAGAGCTATGCTTGATGATTCCGGAACACCTGACACATTTTGGGGAGAAGCAGCACATACAACGGTAAATATTCTTAACAAGGCACATGTTCGTGTAAATAGTGATAAAAATCCATATGAACTCTGGTATGGTAATCCTCCCACTGTGAAGCATTTTAGAGTTTTTGGAAGCAAATTCTTTATCAAAAATAATGATGAAAAACTTGGCAAGTTTGAACCCAGAGCAGATGAAGGAATAATTCTTGGTTACTCCTCTAGGAGTAGAGCATATAAATGTTACAATAAAAGACTTCGAAATATTGTTGAATGTATTGATGTTTTTATTGATGAGTCTCCTGCAGCTCCAAAAGAAGAAAAACAAACAACAGATGAAGACGATGATGACATATATCCTTCTACATCAAATAGAAATGATATAGACAGTGAACCCAATGAAGAACCCGAAGATGATTTATCTGAAAAATATCCATCCAGATTTGTTCAAAAGAATCATCCAGAATCTCAAATTTTGGGAGAAAAGGGATCAGGTGTACAAACGAGAAGGACTCTTGTGGGATCTTCTAGCCATCTGGCATTTCTATCCACTATTGAACCACACAATGCCAATCAAGCTAGCAAATATGAATGTTGGAGTCAAGCCATGAATGAAGAGCTTGATCAAATTGAAAAGAATCACACTTGGGAATTAGTACCAAGACCTCATGACAAAAATGTCATTGGAACTAAATGGATATTCAAAAACAAGTTAAATGAGAATGGGGATGTTATAAGAAATAAAGCTAGACTTGTTTGCAAAGGGTATGCTCAACAAGAAGGTATAGACTTTGAAGAAAATTTTTCTCCTGTAGCCAGACTTGAAGCCATAAGAATGTTTCTTGCTTTTTCAAGCTTCCAACAAATCAAAGTTTATCAAATGGATGTTAAATCTGCTTTTCTCAATGGTGATCTAGAAGAAGAAGTTTATATAGAACAACCAGAAGGATTCATTTTTGGGAAATGATGAAAAACTTATTTGTAGACTTAAAAAGGCTCTATATGGTCTCAAACAAGCTCCAAGGGCATGGTACTATCGTCTTGACAAATATCTTCATCAACAAGGATTTTCAAAGGGGTCTGCTGATAGCAACTTATACACAAAAACTAAAAATGATAAACTATTGATTGTGGTTGTATATGTTGATGATATCATTTTTGGAAGTAATGAAGAGTCTATGAGTCAGAAATTTACTTCTGTTATGCAGCAAGAATTTGAAATGTCTTTACTTGGGGAACTAACATTCTTTCTTGGCTTGCAAGTGCAACAAGCAATAGATGGCATATTCTTATCACAAGAAAAATATCTTAAGAAAATTATGAAGAAGTATGGCATGGAAGAGTGCAAACCTGTAAGTACACCAATGATAACCGGATGTAATCTCAGTTCTCATGATGATTCTCCCACGGTGAATCAACCAGAATACAGATCTATGATAGGAAGTCTAATTTATCTCACTGGGACTAGACCAGACATTATGCATGCAGTTGGGATTGTTGGACGATTCCAAGCTAATCCAAAAGAGTCTCACCTTCAGGCTGTCAAAAGAATATTCAAATATCTACAAGGAACTCAAGACTTTGGACTATGGTATCCAAATAATGTTGATCTCACTCTTCATGCTTACACTGATGCAGATTGGGCTGGAAATGTTGATGATCGGAAAAGCACTAGTGGTGGTGCATTCTATATGGGGCCCCGATTAGTATCTTGGTTCAGCAAGAAGCAAAGCTCTATTGCCTTATCTATAGCAGAAGCAGAATATGTGGCTGCCACATCATGTTGCACTCAACTTCTTTGGATGATGCAAACCTTACAAGACATTCAAATCAAATGTTCACCTCCTATCTCCATTATGTGTGATAATACAAGTGCCATCAGTATCTCAAAGAATTCTGTTATGCATTCCAAGACCAAGCACATTCCCATCAAGTATCACTTCTTACGTGAACAAGTGCTTGAACAAAAGGTGAAGTTGGAGTATGTTCCCTCCAAAGAACAAGTTGTTGATATATTTACCAAACCTTTACCCAGGGAAGCATTCGAATATCTCAGACAGAAGCTAGGAGTTGTCTCTGCCTCTCAGAAGATCATATCTGCTTAAATTTAGAAGATTAAATTGGATACGTGGATTTCCTGAAGGACAATTGCGTATATACGCGAGTTTATAGACAGAAAACCGCGTATGGGTGTTTACTGACAAAATTTTTCTGGGTCAGCATTCTTCAGCACAGCTGCAGTGCTGTTGGGTATATTTGGTGATGTTCTAGCTCTCATATTTCTATTTCATTCTCTAATGCTTCTGATGAAGATGCCTTGATGATTTGCTGTTGAAAGTGTTAGGATGCACAGGCTAAGGGGGAGCATTGGTCATGTGGAAAGGATGCATTGTTGGCATTCTAATTATTTGTTGTAGTCTGATCTCATGCTTGAGAATCTTTGATCTTGATTGTATAAGTCATTTCTGTAATTGATGAAAAAGGTCATGTTGAGACCTATGATGTAAAATTGAAATATTCAGTCATGTAAGGACTTGTTCAAATTTGTAAACCCACTTGGTTGGGTAGTTGAGTCAAAATGTGTAAAACCACTTGGTTGGGTACTTGAGTCACATATGTAAATCAACTTGGTTGGATCATTGATGTAAGTATGAGTCCTTGTTGATAGGAAAGGTCATAGAGTCATGTACTTCATTGAAAAATGTGTTTGAAGATTCAATGTGAACTCAGGGGGAGCATGGCCACTTCAGTGCACATCAGATCTACAGAGCTCTTCTTTCTACAAGAGAAGAAAAACCTTGTTTTGGTTTTGATCTGCCCTTTGCCCTTGATGTCAAAAGGGAAGAGTATAATGGGTGTTTGAATAATGGTTATAATCAATGTATCTATCTATTGTGGTGATCAAACACCATCATGGTTGCCATCAAGTCCAAAGGGGGAGATTGTTGGAAATATGATGCAATGTGTTGTCCTTGATGGAAACCTACTTGATGAAGTTGTCTTTGGATAACAAAAGATGTAAGAATGATGTATCTATAGATGTGACAGAGAAAATAATTCCAGTAAGTGCTGGAGAAATGATAAATATAATATGTCACAATGTATACGCGAGTTTGTAAAGGCCAAGTCGCGTATGCACGCGGATAAGTACGTCCCAAGTCGCGTATGCCCTTTTTCGCTCCAAATTTATAATACCAAGGGGCATTACCATGTTTTTGGCACATAGTATTGAGCGCTGTATGGTTTATTTGATTCCGTCCAAGAATACCATCAGAATTTGTGTGGTTTTGGCTCATGGTATTGATAAAGGCTAAAACTATATAAGGAGAAGTGGATCATAGTGCAAGGTGTGCATGTGTAAGGGTTGTTAATAAATAAATCTCTTTAAGAGATATCTGCATGGTTGAACTTTTTTCTTAATTGATAGATATGAATCTATGATGCACCTATGGATATGATGAAGGTTCAAGATCTCTAGATCTAGAAATGATGAATCTCTAGGATGATCTGCAAAAGAAATGATGAAGACCTGGCGCAAGTCTGATGAAGAAATTGAAGAAATCTGGGTAAGTTTATAGATCTGGTTTGTTCTTCAAGTTTATATTTTACAGATCTATACGCTAGTTTGTCTTGGCAAAAGCGCGTATATACGTGGGTTCTCTTAATAAAAAGCGCGTATGGAAGTTAGGGTTTCTGAAGTTTATTTACAGATATTACTTCTGTGATTTCTGTTTTCTCTCTGCTGTCAGTCAATGAAGTCTACTTGAAGTTCTGGGTTTATTGAATATGGAGTATGCTGCTGATTTGATAATGAAAAAATCTAATCACTGATTGAGAAAACATGATGAAGGATGAGTGAGAAAACATGGTTAAACTTGACTGATTGTCTAAAGTTTCTGCATTACTGAGAAGGTGTCTGACTGAAAGCCTCAGATTTGTATCTGAGATTGATCACATTATGAAAATCAGTATTTTCAGAAGTATACGCAGGTTTATACGAAGAAAAGCGCGTATACACGCAGCTTCGATGAAGAGAAGTAGCGTATGCAGTTCATGTTATGAAAAACAATATGCACAGAGGCATACGCAGGTTGGTGAGCAGGGAAGCGCATATACACGCGGCTTCAATAAAGAGAAGTAGCGTATGTTATTTGAATTGATGAATGTTTAGAGTTGAGTTTGTATCTGCATATTTTTTTTTGAAGTCTAGGTTATTTCTGATGTTCTGGTTACAATGGTCTTACTGTTCTGATTGAAGTATTGGGTAAAGTATGGTTGTTAATGTTAAGGGGTTGTGTTGAAGCTGTTTTGATCCAGTATGAAAATTGATGAAACGTGGTCTGCAGTGGATCTGAGGGTTGAAGCCTTCAGTATGAAAGTATAAGCTTTCAGCCAGTAGAAGCTGGTGTTGAAATCAGGGGGTCGAAGCTCCCTTCCAGGAGAGGCTGGTAAACGAGATCAGGGGGTTGGAGCTCCCTTTCAGTTGTATCTGGAAAACGAGAGAAGGTTGCAGCCTTATGTAGGTAGAAGCGTGCGTACTGGTATAAGTCTGCATCAGTACAATGCTGTAAAAGGTTTTCTATATAATAAAGATTGAAGACAGAGACGACAACAGCGGTGGTTTTCTCCCGATTTGGGTTTCCACCTTAAATATTGGTGTTCATGTGTGTGATTCTTTATACTGTTGTTTACTGCTCATAACTTCAGATTATCTAGTCTTATTCATAACTGATAAATCTGTTAAAAGACTAATTCTCTAAATCTGAAAGATAATTCAGTATACGCTAGTTTCCTTCTATATTTCCGTCTGCATACGCTAGTTAAGTTCATAAAAAATGCGTATGGAAATCTTCTCAAAGAAAAAGTAAAAAGTTTTCAGTCAGCTCTAAATACTGATTCACCCCCCCCCCCCCCCTCTCAGTATTTTTCCCAACATTGTCTCTAGAGCAAGGGGGGCGTTAATGAAGATCTGGCCAAATTTTGACACAAAAAATGAAATCAAGCTCAAAGAAAGGTCTTCCTAGGGTAAATCAAGGTATGAGTGAGGAAATTAAGGTTGGTTCAAGAGGTGACACAAGTGCTAAGGTTAAGGAAACCACTAAAGAAAAGAAATGATCCCCGATGGAGTCACCAATTTTTTTATGTGGAATTTACGATTGTAGATAAAAAGTATCTCCCATAGACCTAGTGGATTGGTCTAGAACAACATAAAGAAAATGATATAGAGTTTCCCTTAGAGAAATTGAAATATGGAAAGAGGCCTACTTGGAATCCGTCGCACGCTATACTTTCCTCCTGGATTGTAAGCTCCAATCACAACTCCAATTTCTATAATTAGAACCTACACATACAACCAAAACAATCCAAGGATCTACAACATCTACATAGGATAATTTAATTACTTATGTAATGAATAAGCAAGGAATTGAAATACATGAATGTAAATATAACATAGTGACATATAGGAAAACACTATACTCTTTGTATTAATCAAAATAGGAGAGAGTTTATGACCAAAGATAGTGTTGATCTTGTAGAGATCTCCCCAAGTTGAATTTTCCTTCCTTGTCACAAAGAACACCTCAAGTTCACCCTAATGCATGAAGACGATGACTCTCTTAGATTCAAGGTAGCAACATGAGGGCATGCTTGATCTCCAAAAGAAAACCATGATGTTGTGGATAATAGTAAATATATAGGAAAGTGTGGTAGTTTTGGAATTTTTATCCATTTACCAATCTAGGTTTGAGATCCTCTAAAATGGGAGGATGAGGTCAAGGGATAAGAGGTGAAATCTCCAAGGTAGGATCGGATAGGATTAGAGCTTCTCATCCAAGGTAAATGGTTAAAGAAACTCCTAGAAGCTTCTAGAAGAGGAAGCTTCATTATTCTTTTTCATTTTCCTGAATTTCTAGAATCAATGCACCCCCAGAAAGGGTCAATTTGTTGTTGATAAATGCTGGTGCATAAAGGAGAAATCCACTGCTGAACACAGGTCTCTAAAGGTCGAGGGTGCACTAGGGCTCAAAATAATTTTTTTGGAGCAGTTTGTCCCAAAAAATTAGGCATTTGGAAAGGTCATGCTTACGGATTTGTGTAGGTATAATGACAACATGCTCACGGATGATGATCAATCCAGTTTGTAGGTCTAGATGCGAAAAAATGACCTATAACAGAGAGGATAGAATACATGAGATCTCCATAACCCAAAAATCGTTTCTAGAAATTCCACCTAGAGATGAATTAATTATATTATTAACCCATTTTTTAATGTTTCCTAAGTCTAAACTTTGGAAAACTAGTTAATTAATCAAAATTAATTAAGTCAAGGTGAGAATAGTCTAGAAAATCACATGGATAGACTTCAATACGATCCTAGACCTTGATTAAGATTTAATCTTGGCCATTGGAGTCCCAACATAGGATTATAAGAAGTCGATGGGCACTTGGAGAATACACTTCAACATTTTGATTTCCTTGGTAGATCGATTGTTAGAGAGCAAAAACACTTTCTAGAGAGCCAAATATTGAAGTAGAGTTAGCGAGGGGAAGAGAAATTAATCCATAGGATGTTTTCTAGATCCAGAGAGGCAACAAAAAGGGGTTGATTTATTTTCAGTGAGGCAGTGCAGAGGACTGTGAAGTTTCTTCAGAAGAACAATTCAATTTAGCTGGAGGAAAAATCGATTCAACTTCCAAAGGCCGGGAAAGTATTCTAGAGGGTCGGAGAATCAATTTCCTCAAGAAAGACATGCAAGATGATTTCATCATAGGTAGTTACGAGATTAGACTTCCAAGGGTATGTGCAAGAACTGTGCAGAATCTAACACAGAGGGTATGTTGTGGCTAGTTTTAAATTTCTTGTATGTTGTACATAGGATATTGTGTACTTTGAAAATTTGAAATAAGGCACTAAGTAGTATTTGAAGTTAATGTGTCAGATAGCGGGACCACTTTGGTGCGTTGGGTTAAAAGACAAGAAATTCACTTCTTGGATGCCGCTAATTGAAAATCCTTCCCATGATGGAATGTGAGCAGAGTCACAAAGTAATTGGAGGTTAGCCGACGAGGTGCCTACAATGGAATCTTTGACCCCCGAAGGTTGTCCGAAATGAGTGGCCTAGATCATCTACGAGGGAACTTCTCTGTGATCAAGGTCGTACTGCGGAGTCCCCCCGCAGTGATGATAGCCTGACGACAATCGACAATCTCCACGATGCCAGCAAGCGATCCAGGTCACCTTCCATGTCATCAGCCACATCAACTCCAACTGTATTGTTAATCACTTCACCATTTAATTCATTTCTGTATGATTTTCTCTCGCCCATTCATTTTCTTTCACCATAAAATGGATTTTTGTCCTCATTTGCGTCCATGTTTGCCACCCGATTCGCTAAAGTCTTCTAATTTTCGTACTAATGTCCGAATCATCCACCACTTTGACACAACAGGTAACCCGTGTAACTATTCTTGTAACATTTTTCAAAATGATGAAAAACGTTGTCATTGTCGGGCCTTCCACTCATATACCACTAATGGATAAAGAAGCAAACATTGTGGATACTGTCTGCACAATAGACCACCCTGTTTTTTATCAGCAAGTTATTTTAAACCAATCAAAGTCCCAATTTATTCCACTTTAATTAATTTTGGAGTCCTTTCAGTGTTTGTTCCACATACCTACTTGTTTCTAGAGTTTATCCATTGGTTGGTTTATGCCATGTACCCTAAAAAATGCTTCATCATGAACCAATTGGGGGAAAATGTCCTCTAGGTGTTATCTCAATTGATAAGGTAAACATTTTGTTACCCCTTGGTAGAGTCATATGTGAGTTTTACTGATGAATCCCTGTTTACATATTTTCAAGAATTTCAGGGCCTGAGTTTACCCAAATTGCATTTTATCTCATGCCTGAAAAGGAAAAATTATCCTTGGAGTCAAACAATTTTCCTTTAAGTACCTTTGCGGAAGATGTGCGATCAATTCTTCAAATTTTGTCCAAATTCCTAGGGAGAGAAGATTCCATAGTGGTAGATAAGTCAATTCTGGGAATTCTTGCTTTAATGATGAAGCCTATAGTAGTTTTGGATATTCCCACTTATCTGGAGAATGCTATCAATAATCAGTTTATGAGTTTGTCAATCACTGGCAGTTTCAGGTTTCCTTATTTGATCACCTATTTTTTTCTTTACAGTAATGTGGATAGCTTTACTCAGTTTGGGTTGAATATCGTCAATGTGAATAAAAAAACAGTCAGTTGTCTTTTGGACATACTTGGTGACAAAGGAGGTGGGAAATGAAGGACTATTTGAATTTATCTCCTCTTTCCTTCCTATCGTATATGCAATTTTAAATGGAGTGCCTGCACCAATATTATTGCCTGAAGCTTAGTCATTTTTGAAGTTAAGTAAAGATGTGAGATATGGAGATTGGTTTGCTCATGAAGACCATACTGAAATTATATTATTTGGAGCGGATATAGAGCCTTTTATATTGCATGTATTTTTTCCTCTGAGGTTGTTTTCCTTGAAGTTCATCAGGCAAGGTCTTAATGTTGATCTGATCCATTTTGTACCAGTAAATAAAGGTCATTTGTTTAAACTACCCATGAAAGTAGGTCCATTTAATTTAAACACCAGGCAGGCCCTAGAAGTAGCTCACAAAATGTTGACAGACATGCATTTATCTTTGGAGAAGAACTAGGCTTATGAACCATACCATGTGATTTCAAACCGTAGAGTGGAGAGTAGACACTATTGATTTGTTCATGAATCAAGTCTAGAGATGGAGAAGCTAGAAAATGGAGGACATACTTCTGTGTCTGAGCAGATGGAGGTGGAAACCCCTCACCTTACTCAGAAGGGAATTAAAAGGGGAAGGGAGAAACCAAAAGATTTGGAGAGTGATATAGGAAGTGAAGCTAAGAAGGTAAAGGACATGGAGGATGAAAACTCTTCAACTTTGCTTTAATATTCCTTTCAATTGGGAGATATCTCTTGCACTCCCTAATCTTCTCTTCTAGAGGGTACAAGTCATGAATCTATGTCAAACATTAAGCAATTTTTCTCACAGATTGAAGAAAGAAATAAAAGGATAAGAGAAAATATTGAATCTTAGTCTGAGGCTCAAATTTACCTTAAGAAAACAAGATTATTGACAAAAATGGACTTAGAAAAGGATCAAATAACGATAGATTTATGTCATCCTTCAGATATGAATGTGAATTCTACTACCAATTTCAAAACTATGAATTTAACAATGGATGCAAAGAAAATTCCTCTTCCTGATTAGATTAATTTACATATGAAAACAAGACAATTAATATTTAATGATTTAAATTAGACTACTTCAGCTACTGCCAAAGCTGAAAACATGTTAAGTAAAGTGATAAAACAACTGAATTTGGAAAAATAAAACTCAAGAGCTTATTCCACACATAATGAGGAATTGAAGAAAATAATTGTTAAAGTTGGTGTTGTTCCTGAAGACAGATCAACAATTCAGAAACTGTTGCAGTCTACTGAATCTGATCAGAGTTTGAAGAAGAAGCTTAAGCTTCCAACATGTAAGCATGCTATGGTTACTGAAGTAGCCCGAGTGGAGATAGAGAAAGAGCAACCGTTGCAAGCTCTGCTGGCCAAAGATCAAAAAATGGCTAAACTGAAAGAGAAAGGTGAGATGTTGCAAAGAAGAATAGATTCTCATGTTTTTATAGTGGTTATTTAATCAAATTTAGAAGACCCTGCTGCCCAATTAGCTCAAGTCTCAGTTGAGTTAAGATTGGCAAAAATTGAATTAAATAAAGCTCAGAGGGATTTGGAAGGTGCTTATAAAATACTCAAGGTTACAAAGAATGAGTTACACATGACCAAGGACAATGCATAAAAGTATAGGAAGGATTTTCAGAATGCCTATAATGAGATCAAAGAGCTGAAGGAGAAAGTGAAGGGAAATTTGTCCCTTATACAAGTCGGGGAGATTATTTGGAATGAAATCATTGATGTTTTCAAGAATACATGGGATTTACTGATCATTGCTGGTAGAGGAAAATAGTAAAATTAGAAACATACATGAAAAAACTGCTATCCTGAAGGGAGCCACTATTGTGAATTTCCTGCATAAAGACTTTAAGCTATTATGGATGATGAAAACCTTGTTTTCAGAAAGACCCTCATATTCCAGGATCACAGATTTCAAAATGGCTCATGTGCTTGTTAATTGTCCCAGCCCGAATGTATACTTGTGGAGAAAATGCAAGGAAGGGATGTCTCTGCAAGCTAATGATGTAGATGCATGAAATTCTTCCATTTTAGGATCTCAGGCCATTTCCACCTCATGATCAAATGATAATTCAAATTTACTTTACTTTTTTTTATTGCAAATGTTTAAATTTTCTAGTTTTATTGTAATGATCGAAGAAAACGGTGTGGGAAGTTGAAATTTCCATAACTATCCATTTTGTAATAATGTATTTAAGACACTTTCAAGAAGGAAAGGGCCTCAGAAATTTTGGCAATTTTGTACTTTGTCTTCATGAAATTAATAAATCTTTTCAGAGAATTTTCCAGCAATTGATGAATGTGTTGAGTTCTTCCTGTTCCATCTTATGTAGGTCTCTTCTATTGGAATAAAGTAATGAAGTTGTTGGTGTCTAATTTACATCTGTGAGTTATAGTTAATTTCCTTAATAATGCACTCCTTTATTCTGAAATCATTTCTTGCAACCATTTTCTTCTAAAACTAGGGATAATAGTTTCTGTGATTTACAACATATTGTTAATGGTTTTTCACTAACATTTCACCTTCTTCTGTTCATGCACATTTATCATTTAAAGGAACTTTGAAGAGTTGTGTTATTAGTATAAATTAAAGGGTTTAAGATATAATTCTGGGGTTACAATATGAAGGGACAAAAATTAATTTTATTTTCAAGTGACAGTGAATGTCTTGGGAACTGATATCCTTACATCCAAATATTGTCTCCCAAGGAACAACAAGGTCCAAGAGGATGAGTTTTCAGAAGGAAAGTTGTGTCTGGGTTGCTTGTGGAGTAAGGAAAATTCCCTGAGGTAATTTTGGCTATATTTACTACTTGTTTGGATTTATAGTTGGGAATCCAAAGATTGTACTCATAATTTCATTGCTTCATAATAATAAAAACCCTCATCTACTACACCAGGTTGCCCAAGTTGGATTTTTCCAGGGACATTTGTCCAAAAATAGTAGTGTCATTTTTATGTTTGTGTGTGCTATATTTTCTTATTTTCCAACGTTATTTTTTCACAGTATTTATTTATGAAAACCAAAGTGTGAATTATTTGGTATTTGCAGCATCAGAGTACAAATAAATTGTTAAATACATTAACAATTATAAAAATAAATTCCAGTTGTTATGATAGATGAAAATTTCACATGGTATCAGAGTGTGAGTGATCAACCGGGAAGCTCAGAAGTGCAGGTGAGAAATATGTTGTTCAATGGGAGAATCAAGCCAAAATTATCAGAGGTAGCGCAATACCCAGACAAGCAGGCTGAATTGCCGAGGCAAAAAATCATTTTTTAGTTGTAGGGTTGTAGAAAAGTCAAGTTTCTTGGTTTAGTGATTCCAACTGTTAGAGGGAGTAGTTGTAGCTCAGATTTTCACTCAGAATATTCCTTGGTTGGATGCAGAGGGTTTTGTAGAAACAAAATCACGATTGGGTGGAAGAGAAAAGTACACAGTAGAGGGAAAATTTCTCTGAGAGAATTTTGAGTCTCAAAAGTTTTATTTTCTAAGGTAGATTGGAAGTAGCAACTAGCAGATCCACAAGTTCCAAAAGGGAGTGCGATTAGCAGAGAAACATCCAATCAAAGGGAAAGATGAAGTTTTCGACATGATCAAAGATAGCCACAACAAGGCTTATAGATCAGGATAGGTTGGATGGAGCTTCCAACAATATAATATGTAAGGATAGGATGGCCTTCCTTCTAGATGAATATGGCTTGAAATCCTACATAGATAATGTGGTGGACGTTCCCCGGGATGTCGATCAATAGAAAGAATACATGAAGGAGATGGTGAGGGGGAAGTGGCTGATCTTGGATGGATTCTGAGATCATATAGTCTCACATGTGGTATACAAGGGTAAAACCAAAGAGATGTGGGATGATCTCTCCATGCTATATCATGGTACTTCCAAGTAGTAGAAGATTTTCATTGAAGAAAAGTTGAGATGCATAAGGATGCAAAAGGGACAAGGGATAGATCCGTTCCTCACCATAATTCAGGCAATACGAGATCAACTTGTAGTTGTTGGGGCAAGGCCTCAACCATCATAGCTAGTGTGATTGGCGCTAAACAATGTCTTGGAGGATTGGAAAGTATTCGTCCAAAGTATATTAGGAAGAGACACTTTTCCTGGGACAAGATGTTAGCCAATTTGTAGCAAGAGGAGTTGAGGCAGTCTCTGTTAAATAGCTCCCTCAATGGCAGATGTAGCAGCAGAATGAAGGGTGTGAAAGAAGAAGAGAATGTGGCTCCAACATCAAAGGATCCAAGTCAAGGGAAAGGGGAGAAGAAAAATAAAAATAAAAACCTATCTAAGTTCAAGTGCTTTAGGCGTGGCGAATTTGGTCCTTATAGTACCCAGTGTCCTCTTAGGAAGAAGGAAAAGCAGGAGATGTAGGAATAGACGGTAGCTCATGCTGAGATAGATAGGTTTTCCTCTAGGTTGGAGGAAGATTTCAGATGCTTCTCAGTTGCAGCAGTTTCAGTTGTCACAACAAAAAATGAACGGGAGTTGCAGTATTTGCAGTTGAAGCAACAACAAATGATAGGGAGTTACAGTAGTTGCAGTTGCAACAACAACAAATGAGAGGGAGTTGCACTATAGATGCAAAGTTGGAAGCAATATGACATTGTCAACAATAATATAGATGCAACATCAGAGTTACACAGTAGTTGGTGGGAAGTAGAAGGTAGTCACAGTGGCCATACATCAGTAGCGTGACAAAGGATGGTACAGAGACAAAATGGTGTGGCAGGGTGTGCAACACTAGAACACGATCCTTGCTAAGAGGGAGTGTTATTTTTTGTAGCATCACATGTGTTCTAGTCACAAAACTTGGTTGAGAGGCTAGAATACATGAACTATCCATAACCCATAAATTATTTTTGGAAATTCCTCCTAGAGATAACTTAATCAGATCATTAACCCTTTTTTTAATGTTTCCTAAGTCTAAACTTAGGAAAATTGGTTAATCAATCAGAATTAATTAATTCAAGGTGAGAATAGTCTAGAAACTCAAATGGATCGACTTCAATATGATCCTATCCATTGATTAAGATTTAATATTGGTCGTTGGAGTCCCAATAGAGGATTATAAGAAGAATTTGATGGGAACTTGGAGAATACACGTCAATAGTTCAATTTCCTTGGTAGGTCGATTTACAAAGAGAAGAAAAAATTTCTTGAGAGCCAAATATTGAAGCAGAGTCAGTGAGGGGAAGAGACAGTGATCTGAAGGAATTTTTCTAGATTCAGAGAAGCAACAACAAGGGGTTGAGTTATTCCAAGTGAGGGTGCGTATAGGATTGCATAATTACTTCAGAAGAGAAATTTGATTTGGTAAGAGGAAAAATTGATTAAGCTTCTAAAGGCTGGGAAAGTCTTCCAGAGGGTCAAAGAATCAGTTTCCTCAGCAGAGACATGCATACCGACTTCATCATAAGAAGTTTCAGGCTTAGACGACCAAGTGTCTACGCAAGCACTGCGCAGAAGCTGAGGTAGAGGGACCATGAGGATGATTTTTATGAAGGGAAGTCGTGTCAGGGTTGCTTGTGGAGGAAATTAAATTCTCTTAGGTAAATTTTCTATATTTACTGGCTGTTTGGATTGCTAGTTGGATATCCATAACTTGTATTCAAAATTTCTCTGTTGCATAATAATAAAATCCTCATCTATTACACTGGTTTTCCCAAGTTGGGGTTTTTTTCGGGAAATTTGTCCAAAAATAATGGTGTCATTTTTATGTGTGTATGTGATATATTTTCTCAGATTCTAACGCTATTTTCTTTCGTAGTATTTATTTGTGAAAATCAGAGTGTCAATTATTTGGTATTTTCCGCAACAGACTGCAAATAAATTGTTAAATAAATTAACAATTAGGAAAATAATTTCCTGTTACTGTGATAGATGAAATTTTAACAAATGAAGTGTTATCTAACAATATTCAAGGTTAAAACCCCCCAAAATTAACCATCTTTGCGGAAGTGGCATAAATATGCACCTAGATGTTATAGTGGTAGTGGTCAGAATCAACCCCATGTCATGCAATTACAAAACCAACCTAGTTGTCGATTCCTTTAGTCACAAAAATAAATAAATGTCGCAACATGTATCATGATATAAATGTTTCAAGTACTCGTGAATTATTAGGATATTATAAGTTTTTTCTTGTTCAAGATTATAGACTTAAGATAACATTTATGAATAAATGGGGAAAATTTTCATATAAAAGGATCCCTTTCAATTTAGTTAAAGTAGGTGCAAATTTGTAAAGAGCAATGGGCATTCCATTTTTTAGTATGATTAACCATAATGTTGTTGTATACCTAGATGATGTAACTATGTATTCCAAGGATAAATCATACCATATCACATATCTTACACAAATATTTGAAACAGGTCATAAATATGGTATCTATGGCAGTGGTATTTCCTTTACTGAGACAAATTTACAAGGAGAAAAAATAAACTATCCAACCATAAACAAATGATATTATGTTGTTGTTAGGGCTTTTAATCATTCTTGACCCTAGATTCTAAAAAATCATGCTAATGTGATTGTTCCTCTGCTTGTGGTTAGATCATTTTTCATTAAAAAAAATAGTGGAAAGGGGTGGAAACTAGATGACTGGAATTTAGGAGTTTTAACTTGAGTTTAAATATACTCGTATCAAACATAAACAAAAAATCTAAAAGTTGGTAGTAGAATCACAAGATTTTGGAGCAAAGGAAGAAGAATTTCCAAAGAATGAACTTGTTGTTATCGATGAGGTCATTCATATTATTACTAACCTATATTCATGGTTTTCTGATTTGAAACACCTCTTACACCATGATAAAAGTCCGAGTCATCTTAAATCTAAGGGGAAAATGGTGTTAAGTTCAAAGTCTAGACATGCAAGCTAGTGGATGGGATGATTTTTTTGAAGAACTATGATGTCATTTTATTACGATGCCTAGAAAAATAACATGAAATGGAAAAGTCTTGACGGATCTCCAAGATGGTCTAGTCAAAGGTAATTTTAATAAAGAAACCACCACTCACAATATTTTGGGAGTTGAATATTATTGGTCCACTATCTTGAAGGATTCTCATGCTTCTATAAATAAATGAAATATTTGTAAGCTAAGTGTGGGAAGAGAGAAAAAGGTGTCCATACCCTTTCAACCTATTTCAGTTTTCATGAATTTTAAACAACGGATAATTGATATCGTTGGAAAAATCAACCCACACTCATTTAAGAAGAAAAAGTATATCTTGACTATTATTGATTACTTTACTTGGTGGTTTAAAGCTATGCCATTATATCATGTAAATGGAAGAGTAATCATTCAATTTCTTAAGAAACATTTGATTATTAGGTTTGTTGTTCCTTTGGCTATTTTGTTTGATAGGCTTCTTATTTGTTTTCTTCACAATTGCATAAATTTGCTTTAGATAAAAGAATGATGATTTTATATTCAACTAACTATTATCTATAAGGATATGGAGTGGTTGAATCAAATAACAAGAATTTGATTTGCATTACGATGAATCTAGTGTTGGAAAACCATAAAATTGCATAATTATTTAAATATAGCATTAAGGGCATAGAGGGTAACACCTAATGGAGTGTTAGGTACATCCCTATATTACTTGGTGTATGGGAAAGAAGTAGTTTATCTCCAATGTGTTCTGGCCATAATTACAACTTTCCCAATCTTCTAGAGGTCAACTTTCCCATGATCTCCAAACCAATATTGATACACTACTCATCTTACTGGAGGAAAGGGAAAAAGCTAATGAGCCATACAATTACCATATTTTCACATTCCTTTTACCCTATTTTCACAACCTTTCCCTCAATTTTAATCATTTTTTGCTTTCTTTTAACTTTACATTAAGTCCATTGTTATGATTGTATTTGGAATTCGTCTCAATATTCTTCAATGCATTTATTTTAGTACTTTAAGTGAATTTATGACTAAATATTAGAAAAATAACATACTTTCACTTATTTTTGATAGAGGAACATTTCAAGTTTTCTATAATGCTAATTTTTATCACTTAGCTTCAAATTAGAATTTCCTCTTCAACCATTGAATATTTAGCATGGATTTGGGATCATTAATCAAACATTAAAGATATGAAAATAATATTGAAGCTTTTGTTGAGATAGTTATAAGTTAGAAGTTGAGAGTGCAAGCTTCTATGATCCATAACATTTTAATTATAAATCTTCCGGGAAATCACATAAGATATTTTGGAACCGACGTGTTTCGAACTACCAACTGTAGTTCATCATTAGGATAATGAAGATTGGCTGATCTAACTTTCATATTTAAACCATGAAGTGAGAAGCAACGGTCAAAACCCCAAAGAGTTAAAAACGGTCGAAAATTATAAAATAATAAAAAATATAACTAACCATCCTTAAAATTAAAAACGGTCAAAAATAAAACCATCAACAGTAAAAAAATATATTCAAGTCAAAGTCAAAATTATAAATAAACTAAAAATAAATAAAATAATAAAATAAAATCAATAAATAAAATAAATAAATAAATATATGAAAGAATAAATTAGAAACGATTTTTTTTTTAAATACAACAAAAATAAAAATAAAATAAACTATTTGTATTTTAACATACATAGACAAAAAAGAAGGACTAAATCATAACAATAAAAATAAAACTAAAAATTAAAAGACCCACTAAAAGGTAAAATAAAAACCATAGTATTCAAGTCAAAGTCAAAAACTAAAACTAAATAATTTATAAATAAATAAAATAATAAAATAAAATAAATAATTAAATAAATACATGAATGAATAAAAACAATTTTTTTTAAAAATTAAATTAAAATAATATAAAATAAAAATAAAAATAGTTTATTAGTATTTTATTTTAATAAATAAATTAACATACATAGACCAAAATATAAATAAAAAATAAAAATAAAAAGACTAAATCATAACAATAAAAATAAAACAAAAAATTAAAAGACCCAATAAAAGGTAAAATAAAAACCAAAGAATTCAAGTTAAAGTTAAAAACTAAAAATAAATAATTTATTAATAAAAGAAATTCAAAAAAAAAAATAATAAAACAAAAAAAAAATATTTAAGAATAAAAATAAAAATAAATAAACAAATAAAATAAAAATATAATAATACCAAAAACATAAAAACACAAAGAATAAAAGGACTTCTACAGGGAGTGAAGAAATGGAATCCAACAACTGCTAACTTTCCATCCATCATCCCTGTTCAACGTGTGGGACCTCTTCTCAATCTCAATCGCCTCCCTAAATTTCTGGTGATGGAAATGGTCAACTCTAGCAAGGATTCTAGCGTCCTCCATACAAATGTGATGCTTCGTCTTTTCTGCATGCTCAACTAATGCAGAGGACTTGGTTCTACCATGCTTAATATCTACAGCATGCTCCTGGAACCTTTTATTAATCGACCGACCAGTTTCACCAATGTAGGGAGTCCCACAAGAGCAAGGGATCAAATAAACACCTTTCACACTTTTTGGGTCCAACCGGTCTTTAACCGATTTAAGGGAGCCCCGAATGGTGTTAAAAGGTTTAAAAGAAGAAGAGATCTTATGCTTCCTTAATATTCGAGCAATCTTGTCAGTAGTACCTTGAATAAAAGGTAAATGAACTTTACCAACAGCGTCAACATTAATCTTATTCATTCTAGGACCTTTGCTCGCATTCATGAAAGCCTTCAAACCCTGACTTCTACTATAACCATTTTCTTCAAAGACTTTAAGGAGAAGGGCTTTCTCTTCATCTAAATGATAATTATCCGAAATTCTAAGAGCTCTTGTAGCTAAAGTAGTCAAAACTCCAAGTTTTTGAGCAGGAAAATGATGAGAACCAGAATGTAGATACTGCTCCGTGTGCGTACTTTTCCGAAAAACACGGTGCGATAATGAGCCATTATTGTTTCTAGAGATGAGAACATCCAGGAAAGGAAGGTTCCCATCAGTTTCTGTTTCCATCGTGAACTTGATAGAGTCAAATTTACTATTCAAATGCCGATGGAAAGCCTCTAATTCAGGACAACCATGGGACCAATTGATGAAAGTGTCATCAACAAACTGCTTCTATACCTTGGGTTTTAAAGGAGCAGTCGCCAAAGCTCTAGATTCAAAATCTTCCATAAAAAGGTTTGCTACCACCAGCGAGAGCGGGGAACCCATGGCAACACCACAGGTTTGCTCATAAAATTATCCTTCAAAATTGAAAAAGGTAGAAGTGAGGCAAATTTCCACCAAATTAGCAGTATCAAGATCAGTGATACGCCTGATAACCTCTACTGCCTCCATGATGGGAATGTTGGTATAGAGAGAAACAACATCAAAACTAACCATAGACCGTTTTTAACTCTTTGGGGTTTTGACCGTTGCTTCTCACTTCATGGTTTAAATATGCAAGTTAGATCAACCAATCTTCATTATCCTGATGATGAACTACAGTTGATAGTTCGAAACGCGTCAGTTCCAAAATATCTTATGTGATTTCCCGGAAGATTTATAATTAAAATAGTTATAAGTTGCTAAAAAATATCTTGGAGATATTGTTGACTTGTGAATTATTGGCAATTTGTTGTAACTACATAAGAGATTTTTAGATATAAATTTATTATTGCTTATCTTTGTTTAACTTTTTTTTATGTATAAATACGAGTGTCTTCTTCATTCAACAAATGACTCTTGGAGCATATGTCCAACTTATGATGAAACATAATAAATATTCTTAAAATTTTATTTCACATATATTGTATTTTCATTTACTGTACGATATTATAGTTAATTTTTCATCTTGTTATTAGGATATTGAGCTCATCCAAATAGATCATTGTGGTATTTTACTTTGTTTTTCTTTAAGCAAGTAGATTTTATATTTTTCTTTACATTGATTAAGTGTGTTTCCCCACACAATGATTTTTTAATCTCATATATTATTTTTATTCTTGTCGTAATGCTTCATGGAACAAGAAGTTCCTAAATCATGTCAAGAGATAACTTGGTGGAAAAAAGGTCCTAGCAACATGATAGGTGTTCAAATACATGATCATTGTAATGAATGATTAATTTTTTATTTATTTATTGATGAAGTGTTATGTGTTTCATATCCATAGATAATATTTGATTCATTGATTTATATTATGAAGTATAACAAATGGGTATTGTTGTAGAAGATTCAGATCTTGAAAATTTAATACTTAACTGCAACCCGATTTACAACACTTGTGGATAAAGTAAGGTATAATTCAGTAATAGATCCATTCATTTCACAAGTTTAAGCATTAATAGAATAATAATTAATCATTTTAGGTGTCTTATAGTACACATAATCTAATTTTTCACATACAATGTTTTCATTTCACATGTTTACATACTCTAGATTGGTAATAAAATGCTAAATAATTTATGCAAATAAATTACATAGCATATTGGCGTTGTTACCGAGGAAATGTTGAAGGAATTAAAAAAATTATAGTAGCTTGTTTTAGAAGTAGATATATTTGTTTGCATAATGTAGAAAACACTTTGAATATAGTTGAAGTAGAAAAAAAAAAGACAACTATTAATGCATTCACTACATGACTTGTGTGGTGAGTTTCTATTCCACTGAATGTAAGGAATCATAATTTAAGAATGCATGGATAAAATTAGGAATAGCAAGATATATTTTCTTTATAAATTACTTTTATCATTCCCATTTGTAGTGCAGTGAGAACTGGTCCATTCACTAACCTATTTCCAAGTGGATATACAAGAGAAGGGATGCATTTGAAGGAGGAAGCAAATGAAGTATAGTGAGCTTTGAAAAGGAATATCAAATACATCAAGGTAAGCCATGCAAGTCACGAGTTAAATCATTTTGAGTTAAAATTTTCATAATGAAGTGACAATGCGAAATATTTGCTATAAATTCATCAAACTACCACAAGTTTTTTAAAGATCAAATTTAAGAGATATTATATGGGTATTAGAAAATTTTAGGAGAATGGAACAATAATGTCATCATAAACGTACCCACCAAAACTTCCATATAACTCAATCATGGTTTAGGATAAAATAGACATTTTTAAATTCTTGTAGCAAAATTGACTTCGAAAATCTTCTAAAAACACAGTTGGTACAATCATGATTTGAGGGATATATGGACATATTTATAAAATTTGTTTCCAAGGGATATAAAATTTGGAATATAGTTTCCAACCTAATATGAATCACTTCATTTGGGTGTTGGATGAAAAATTTATGCCCAAATTAGTAATTATTGGAAAACATGCATCGTGACAAATTTGTATCTTGAATGTTCATTAGTATACTTCACATATCAAATCATCTTATTTTTAAAAAATGCTTTTAGGAAATATAGGTACTGAAGTATATTTTAAAACCTATTTGAATCACAATTTGGACATCACATGAAAACGTTATTCACAAATTAGTGACTTCCTATCTTAAAAAAACATGACAAAAACTCCATCATCAATTTTGAAATAAAAGTATTTATAGAACTGTTTCTAGTAGGTATAGATATGGAAGTATAAATTAATTTTCCCACCAGAATCATCTTAATCGAGCATTGGATGAAAAAAATTGTACTAAAAAAAGTCACTAAAGGTCTAAATTGGAAATTAAAAACAACTTTGCATTGCACATTGTTCCTCATTAGTTTTGACATATTAATTTTTAATATTTTAAAAATTTGTTTCTATTGAATATAATAATTGAATCCACATTAATATGTAAGTGGAATCATATAAATTCATCATAAGACCAAAAATTTGGGTTAAATTAAGTAAGTTTGTTTTCCTATGTGGTTCACGGTCCTCAAAGATCGATGACTACTACGTCCACAAGATATTTGTACCAGGAATATTTACTTGAAGGACCGGTTCCTTCTAGCTCAACCACGGAGCATGACCTTGAGAGTGTCTAGAGAATTTAACCCATAACCTCTCAATAGCATAGGTTATTTAATGACAAGGACTCGACCAATTGAGCTAACCCTCAGAGGTTAAAATGAGTAACTATTGGTCTAGGGGAAAATTTCATAAAAAAACTTTGTTAAGTATTATGCTATGTAGAAATTTTTCCACATAATATTATATCACTTTGAAAACATGTTTATGCTAGATATATATCCACGAGTACACTTTATTATAGATTTGGAATCACTTCAATCAGACATCAAATGAATATTTTATCAACAAAATACTATTGGGTAGTCAAATTGGCTAACACTCCTTAGTGGGTAAAAAAAGTATTTTCCTTGTTTTTTTTATATGAATTGTTTGTAATTGTTTTGTGTGTATATTGGAATAATAAATATCAACCACCCTTTGTCTCCCATCATCTCATGTTTTATTACAGGAAAATTCTAAGAATTTTTATGTCTTGAGAAGATAAAGGGAATCACTATGAATTAATTCTTTCGAAGAACAAGTTTTATGAATAAGGCGATGTCATAAAAACATGAACGAAAATAAAATGTGACATCATGTCATGTTGAATGAATCATGTTCTTAATACATTTACTACAAAGTTTTCTAGCTACTAACCACATTCTCTTAAAATATTTTTCATTAAAGTTGCAAGATGGATCGAGCTTAAATTAAAAAAAAAAGAATTTATATGAAGACAGTGAAACCCAATTTCAAATCGAAATCACATTCCATTTCTATATCCACAACACCATTAATACCATTAATACACGAGAATAATTATTGTTCATATTGTTATTTCACTATGGTATTCCCACGTCTTCCTCCTAGCTCAAAAATACATACTGAAGTCAATAATATTTATTTTGTTTATATGGTTGATCTTGAATCCAAATATGTTTCATGACACTGCTACTACCACATTATGAATTCAACCAACTTTCCTTAAAAAAAAATCCATATCCTCTTTCTCCATCAACTCCTAACCCATTTAATACAATAACTTAGCTCCCTTACAAAGCTATGTTACTTTGTTATCTTAGCCTTTTCCTCAAATAAAACTTGATGGTGAAAACTTGCCCTAGGTGCCGCCAGAATTTGTAATGCTTGAAAAATACCTAATTGGTAGGCATTCCTTAGGCATAATAATATCTAATTGTGAAACCCTTTGGGTGCAATAATACAAACTCTTGTTTGAAATCTAACTTGTTGGCAGACAAGATTTGCAAAGGGAAATCAAAAAACAAAAATTCCATCTAAGTTTCATTGCTCTTATATCAAAAATTTCCAAGCTTTATTGCTCCATACAAATATTGATGCTCCAAATAGTAATATATTGTTCAATATATTACAAGTTTGAAGTTTCCATATCTTTGACTGCAAGTAGCACATGATTGAGGTTTTACATTGTTATTTCTCATTTAGCTTACCAACTTATCTCTTCTGTGTTTCAAGATATCATATACTTATTGCAGAACTCATGGAATTTTAATGTAGATGCAGGTATGTTATTTTATAATAATTAGTCAATAATTCATTTTTTTTATAATAAAGTGCACTTGAAAAATTTATGATGCCTCTTATGATTACTTTTGTTTCTCTAATATGCCCTTCCCTATTTGTAAAATTTTTCGATGAATGAAAAAATCATTAGTTGGGGGGAACACATTCATGAACCCTTGTTAGACACACCTCATGAATATTATTCTACCTTTTTGACTCTTTTGAGGATTCCCTTGTGAAAAATGTGACTATGCAGGTTTCTTCTACACATATTTTCGTAGTTCCAGTAACTCTCATTGATTTACGTATGAGCACAACTCCAAATAAAAATCCAGTAGTTAGAGAATTATATGAATAATATGGGGATGCTTCAATAACTCTCAAGTGTTAAGGAGTGTAAGCATTGACACCCTCCAAAGTTTTTCAAGATACAACTGTGTTTCAAATTGTTGACAATTTCATATTACAAGAAACACATATCCTATAATCAATTATTGGTTTTCATAGTAGCACCGCTTCAATTTAAAATTTTCCATGGAAGTTGTTTTTATTCTTCATGGCATGGTGTGGTTCCTACTAAATATTATTAAATATGATCAATGGTTGTTGGTCAACTCATGGCCAATGATAGTAGTTGTAAAAATGAGAATGCAAACTATATATTTGTGGGCTAGAAAGAATTCCATATTTTAGCAATTATAGTTGGTTTTCACATTAACACTTTATCAAATTTAAATTTTCCACTTGGATGTGATTCATGGTCTTCATGATATGGTGAAATTCCAATTCCACTACCATAAATATGTATAGTTGGAATCAAACTCATAGATTAAATATGATAGTTACATGATTAGGGAGCACATCACATTTTATGGGATCATGATCTCATGAATCATTTCTTCAATATTTTCCTTTATAAGCAAAGAATATAATCGAACAAGAGATGCAAGGGTATGTTATCCTTTACTATATTAATATTATTATTAATAAGGGATAAAACAAATTATTGAATAACACATATATCAAACTATTGAATAACACATCATTTGCAACACCATTTTTTAATAAATATGAGATTAAGGATCTATGATTGATTCTACACATTTAAATTGGAAGTAGCATGTCTGTAACACAAACCCTTATCTTCACTGATTACATAGGTGGTTACTATGCTAACCCGATTTCCAATGTGCAATTATGAAAATGTGCAATTATTTTGATAAGTTGTTTTCATCTTGTTTGTAAACAATAAATTTTCTATTGACTGTCTAAATTTGGGTCCTCTAATAGTTATTCATTCTTGTTCTTGGACTCCACTCATATTTAGAATATCAAATTCCTACCAAAGTACTGTGTGCATCATACACAACTTCCCAACATGCTTATTAACAATATTGACTTTATGAATAAAACAAGGTACAAAATATTCTTCACAACACATTTATTTTGGTACTATAATAGGAACATGGAAACACATGTCTATTAACAGGCCTTGATATATATCCCTGTGATAAAATGAGAGATGCATGCAGATTTTAGGGCTTAAGCCTCTCTTAGGTTATGATTTCCATATAATATGGTCATTTACAAGAGAAACTAAACTCCCAACTTTGCCTTCTTATATACACAGATCCAATACATGTCATTACCCTTTATACTCAAAGCATTATGAAAAACAAAGATATATTGATGTATATCAGAGTTGTGGGATTAGTAAAATCAAATTTTAAGACTAATGAGGAATTCAAAGAAATTTTTAAACATTCTTTCAAGGCCTCTTCCCATATAAAATATTTATCCAATAGGTATATAAATTTATATCAACATGGGACATATATGGAGGTTCTATTGTTCAAATTTCCAAAATGATATGACATTTTGACTATAAGAAGGCTTTTCATGTAGAAATTCAACCCTAGAATCGAAAGATAATTTCCATTGAAATAAATAATACTTAAGGGTAAACTCTATGCAATAATAACAAATTTTGATTGGGTGAAAACCAATGCTCATAGAGATAATTGCTCTTATAACCCTGATGCTTGTTAATTTCAAAGTCTGAATCAATTGTGGAAATATTATCATCTTAACCTAACATGACAGGGTATATATAATTGAGTTGGAATTATGAATATTGCAGGTCTGATGTAAATTTACCTTTGAAACTCTTTTGAATTGCAATATCAATCTAGTAGGCTTGTAGCTTACTCACCCAATGTATTGCAATGTCAAGCAAGAAGTCATGTAGTTACTCACCTAGTGTCCCATTACATCGTTATAATTGTATGATAAAATATTTAGGTTTACAAGCCTATAGGGATATGAATATGATGTATTTGAATTTACTACCTCAAGAGGTGTGGGGGTGTTCTCCAAATACAAGGATCAAAGTCTCTACACGCAGTTTATCAAAGGAGACCCTGCACCAATTGCACTCACTTTAGAGGAAACCATTGGTAAACTGATGGTGATATAACCTAATGGAAAATAGAATGCTTATGTTTTCAATACTTCCTCTATATAATTTTTTTCATTTTCCATCAAATAAAATGGAGGAAATTGCTTTAAGTCCCCTTGCCTTATCAATATTCTATACATGGAAGGATACAAATGTTGCATGTTTCTTGTTGGAAATTATTGGAACCATACCCTATATTTTATAATTGGAGTGAAACTAAGTTCACATGTGAAACAATAGATATGTGCTAAGAAGAAAGGAGTCAACCACTTAAATGAGAATGATAAAAAGCGATTAGAATGGAATTTTATTGGATAGTTAACTTTTCTAGGATATTTGGTTTCTTTGTTTAAGTAGTTAGTGAAATATAACACTAAATTTTAACATATTCCTTCATTTTGATAAACATATCTCATCTTCCAATTATCCTGAGATGTTTTTTCATTGAATTTTCTAACTAGACTTTAAGGAACTGGGCCAAATGTTGGAAGTAGAGAACTTGTTCACAGTGTACAATGGCCCATTTCCCATTTCCAATTTGATGCACTAACTATCCACTGGAGGCACACCTCATGCTTGACACTTGGTATTTTGTATAACAATAGGATTATACATTGGCATTCTATTTTCTTTCCATTTTTACTAACATGTTGTCCGCCATTTTGATTGTAATTGGATTACTAATATTTTTTTAACATATCTTGTGTAAATAATCCAAAATATGAACGAAAGAAAAAAACCAACTAATACTAGTTCCAACTCAATGTAGACCTATTTTACATGTATCCACAGTGAAGGGAAATAAACCTGTCTAATTGTTGTAAAAATCTCATGAAAAAAAGTAGTCATCTCAGTCAGTTAAGTCCAAGACAAATGTAGTATAATGTTGTAATCCATAACTGAGATTGGTTGTTGTTACCAATTGCAAAGATACGTTGGTATTACCCTGCTAGTGTAACACAAATACCATTGGAAACAATGAAAACATAATTATCCTATACCTAAGTTGGATCAATATATTCACTTCTTGAGGAAACAAATTGTCGACCATTTAGCTAGTAATCAAATGGATTCCAAATCTCAAGAATTAATTGGTTGAATTGGTTATATTAACTATTTGTAGCAAAGGGAGGCATATTTCAATTTGCAGTATAAGTACCATCATAATATGAAAGATTCCCACACCATAATAAGGCATATTTTTCACAGTAAATTTGTCACATAAACCATTACATCAATATAAAAATGAAATTCATTTCTCACAACAAGTATGATAAATACTTATCTCAAAATAAGACTGGGAAACTGAGTCGGGCATTGAAACTCTCTTCCCAATTATATATTGGGCTGCACTGTGGCCTTTCTTGTAGCCCAATCACCCCCAATCCAGATTCCAAAATTGAGGATGTATACTCAAGGAATGGGACCAACACTACCAATTGAATATATGCTCTAGATGACTAGACAACTCCACCCACTAGTTGAATATACTTCAATCAATCTTCAACCGGGGAATCTATAGGTCTGCCACCTCCACCTTAAATAAAAATAAAGAAATATAGAGATCTATGTCTCCACCCTAATTCAAGCACAAGGGAATCCAAATACCTTTGTATCCACCTTTAACCAAACACAAGGGATTCCAGAGGCTTCTCCTCCATCCTTTCTGTTAGAAATACTGTGATGGGGGGTGAATCAATAGTTCATGCCAAAATTAAATTTATTTAACTTATTATTTCATTTCATAGTTATATTGAATCATTACTTCATTTGCAAGATATTTTATTATAAGCCATGAGAAACATCAAGTATAAAAGCATGTAAACCATAGGTATGCCAAGAAAATAAACACATCAACACATAAGGACACTGGGATTTTAGGTGGAAACCCAATGTGGGATAAAACCACTATTGTTTTCCTTCTGTCTTCTTTTATTATAAAGAAAATTTTCTTACATTTAGTAGTGGTGTAGACTCTTTCCAGCATGTAGTCTCCTACCTATAGGAGGTTACAACATCCACTCGTTCTCCACCTCCTACTGGAAGGGAGCTACTACCCCCTAATCAAGTTTACTAGCTCCTACTGGAAGGAAGCTCCTACTTC
Source organism: Pinus albicaulis (assembly GCA_034641835.2). Lineage (NCBI taxonomy): Eukaryota > Viridiplantae > Streptophyta > Pinopsida > Pinales > Pinaceae > Pinus > Pinus albicaulis. Next base: position 985,615,152 of record CM076569.1, read on the forward strand.
CTTTCTAAAGGCTTCAACCACCAGCACCTTTGTGGACCACATTTCAAAATTTTCATATTGGATCCACCGGTTTCAATCAACCATCACAAACATGCAGGACACATTTCATCAATTTTCAAACTGGACCAACACCTAACAACATTCTCAAATCAAATACCAAGATACCAAAATGATAAATCACTAAATTATTGAACCAACCACTGAATACTAATAACCAATCACTGAAATATCATTGATCAAACTAAATACTGAATACTAAACATTGAATCATTGAAAATATCAATGAAAAATATCAAGCCAAATTAAAACAATCCTATCAATTATCAAGCCAAATCCTGTCAAGAACCATGTCAAATCCTAGCTCTCAAATGACAAGACAATAAGCTCATCAACATTGTCTATATCAAACCAAGTTTCATATACCAAGCAAATATCCTTCTTTAAATAATCACTGCCAATACTGAGCCAAAACCAAATCCACCCTATCAAGCCAAAGCTGTCAAATATTGTCACAAATTGTCAAGTACCAAGACCCTCTTTGGATAGAAAATCCTCTGAACATCAACTCTTGCAACTAGATACCAAATTCCAAGTCATCAACTATCAACATACTTCAATAAGACATTATGAACAAAAAAAAAATGCTTCATCATTAATAATTCAACATAAGCAATGAAATATGTCATAAGCCTTCACTTATGCCAACCCATCTCTAGAGATAGAACAAAATAGGATCTTAGATTTATCATTGTTTAGTCAACAATCTCAAACTAGCATGTGCAATCATATTGATCATATATCTTTGCATTAAGGTAAACAAGAGAAAATCAAGTGTTTCACAATAACAACGAAACTTTGCATATAGATTTCAAACAAACCCTTCAATAGTTACTACATAATAACTTAAGAGACCTGCAATATATTGTCAAAGAAATTTCAATAAGAATCCCTATAAACATTCACAATTAGTATAATACCTCTTCATGAAATTATGCGTTGAATTCATCATTTACCTCAAAAGACACTAATGTATGCATATTATGATCTCAATTCATCATTAGAGCAAGCAAGATAACAAAGAAAATCTCTTTGTTCAAGGAACATATGAATCTCAAAGGGGTTATACAAATGCACTGTAAAAATCAACTATAACTTCTGCATAGGCAACACATTCTTGAAGCACACACACTGATCCTTGCAACGCATTAAGATAATCAACAATATCAAGCTAGGTTCCCCATACACAAATCCCTACATATAGTGATATTATTTGTCATAGAATCTCAGGATACACTAATGATTAAATCCTTATTTGCAAAGTATTCAAAGCAAACCATCTCAATACATGTCCCAATAAATCAAATCTCTGCAAATCAATCAAAGATATAAAGGTACCTCAAGATATTTATTTGTATTTGCAAATCACTACCATGGTCTCCATGCCTTGCAACAATATTCATATATCACCTAAGCATATTGCTGAAGATAGATCAATTATTCAAGGTGCACACACTCTCCTAGCGATGACAACTCTAATCCAAAAACATATGGATCTCTACCCTGCATACTTAAAGAAATAATCATTGTAAAAATATTCAGTTACAAGTAGGTTTATATGTAATAGATCTCATCAACCAAGAACCTCTACCCAATACTATGCCTCAAAAACCAATAGATTCACTGAAAACATTTACCAAACATATTCTAACTCAGAAAGGAATGTATTTTTAAGCTCATAGAATGATTATGAGTGCATTCATTCTTACGAGGACACAGATCTATGCATACTACACACATTTTCAAATACATCTTTGTATATGTATTCTACATAAACTCATTAGTAAAGACCTCTTCCACTGTAAAAAAAAAGAACAAATTCAACAACCCTGTCATCTAAGCTTCAGCCATTGAAACATAATGCTTTTGCCATCAACCAAACACACAAATATTTACAAAAGACTGATTCATTGTCTCTCCAACGAACCTGTAATAACAAATATATTCATTAGTTTATTAAATCAACTTTGTATCTATGGGATATGATTCTCTTCATACCTTAGTGCGCTCCTGTGACAAAAATACACAAGAAAACCAAGAGAATGCACATTGTCATTGCCTACATTCGCTCCTCTATTTATAGTTACTAGATCTCGTTAACGCCTTAGGTAGAAACTATTGATTTCAAATACCACAAATAAGAAAACTAATGTATTTGTTGGGCTATGTCAAAACAACCTTGCACACACAAATCTATGGGCAAAACCCTGGTTTCGTTATTGTTGTTGTTTTTTTTTTTTTGCCACCTATAGGCGTGGCCACACATAAAATAAAGATAAATTTTGGCTGGCCACACTGTTAACATGTCCATTTGTTGGTTGTATATTTCTAGCCACACACATAAGCCTTTATCTGTGCGACTGAGGCTTGAACTAGGAAAACCACTGCTCTTCTTCAAGCAAACTCTTCATACACTTCATCTTACTTCTCTTTCTTCTCTGCAATATCTATGAAACTGATTGTAGCCTCCACTCCCTTCATGAACTCTGCACTCACTTCCTACACTAGAAGTTGACACATCAATTCATTAACACATTAAATGATCCAAATAGTCATTCTGAGACATCAACATCCAAATCAAACATCCATGTTGGCATCAAGGCTAACACATTAGCCATAATGCCAAAAATCTCCCCCTTTGGACATGATGGAAATATCCTGCCAAATACCAAGTCCTCTCTCCCCCTTTGAAATCAAGGGAAAATGGATGTACCAAAATGAGAGAAGTACTCCCCCTGACATGTGCAACACTATAATTCTAATCTTTTGATGTGAAACATCAAGGCTCAAACGACCATGATCCTCCTGAGCATATACCAAACCCTCTAGTGATATGTAATACATGGCTGTTAATTCAACATATTTTTGACATTCAATGACCATGACTAGATAATGGATTAATGATGATACATATGTAGGATCAATACATGGCATCCACCAATGACTATTCAATACATCAACATAGTGGGGCTTTGAAGTATCATTAGAAATCAACCAACATAATGACATTGTGTGAGTAACATGTATTGAAATCCTTGGAAGCATCTCAAATATTCATAACCATATAGCATAGCATCAATATGTCAACATGATAACCAAAAAAAACATAAATAGTAGAAACCTAATTTCGAATCACCATTAAGAAAGTAAAGAAGACTAATCGAAAAAAATAATTAATTCATTATAGATCAACATCAACCATGACTTAGTGACAACGACATTTATCTTCCAATAGAAGACAATGCATCAATATAAGAAGACTAACAACATTAATAACCATAAATCATATCAGATAAGTTGTGCCCATGCTAATCATAATGAACCAATAATAAACCATTGGAAGCAAAAGATAAGCTTTCTATGAACCTGCATTGGTTCTTCAATATTGATCACAATATATGCATATATTACATCAGAGGTCAACACACCAAAACATCAGATAGGCATCATCAAAAAATTGCAATGAACCAATGTCATAAGCATAATTCCAATAATGAGCTATTGAGAAACTCCCCCTGAACATGTCATATATTATCCTATACATCATAGATGCAGTGTTAGTAACATAAGTAATCACCAAAAGAACAACATATGAAATCATCATCAATGTAAGGCTCCCCTTGAGATCATGCTCCACAGATTTTGTTGACCTGATTTCTCCATATGGACTTCTGCAATCCTTTCATAAATAAGCATTGGATATAATAGATTACAATGGGGCCAATTTTATTTACTTTGAATTTGAAGAAGAAGATATAGCCCTCTTATTCCTGACTAGGTTCTTCTTTAGTACATATAATTTACCTGCATTTTTGAATCATTTTTCCATAACTTCTCCAATTCCTTCTTTTATAATATTTCATCTAGTTGATGTAAATATGATTACATGCCCTTTATCAACTATTTGGCCTACACTTAGAATGTTTTTTTTTAATTCCTTCAACCAATAAAACATTAGCTACTTCTCTATTATTAACATCAAGATCAACATTACCCATTCCTAGTACCTTTGCAGATGAACCATTTCAAAGAATAATCCTACCACTCTTGTTTTTCTTAAGAGAGATAAATTTTCTCTTATTTGTAAACATGTGATGAGAGCATCCTCTACCTATGTACCATTGATCTTCTTCTTCAACTATGCATAGGCAAGACCACACCTTATTTTTTCTTTTTCCTTTTGCTTAATATGAGGAGTGTTCGTGGATCCATCCTATTCAAGTCTTTTGATAACAATATTCGTGTTTGGTTATTTTCTTTTGAGGGAGTCTACTTGTTGTTTGTATAATTTCATTGTCTTGTTCCTGCATTCTTTTTCTACATGGCCAAAATTTTTATATGTATAACACCTTACATGACTAGAAAAGGGAGCAAGCTAATCATAATATTTCTATTTCATGTTTATCCTATTGTAGACAATAAATTTATTGACCAAATATGTTGCATTTAAAACAATACCCCTGAAATAAGCTTTATTACCTCAAAGCTAATGATCTTCCTGAAAAGTAACTATTTACCTGGGATAGATAAAATCCATAATTATGATAGATAAAATATTCAATATCATTTATCAAAGGAGAGAATCGATTGTTGTTTCTATTATTGGGAGTAAATGATTTCCTTTGAAAATTCACTTTCCTTGGTTTTTGGTCTACTTGAATTCTTAATTATTTAATAGATTTTTTTGAGTTTAATTTATTATCCTCAAATTTGTTTGCACCAACTTGTGAACTATATTATCCTTTAACAGTTACATGAAAACCAAGACCAAATTCGATGGAGGGAGACCTTTGAATATCAAGTAGAATATCCAATATCTTGGTACTATCATGAAATTTCAAATGCTCTTCCTTTTTTGCTAATTTACCTTTATAATACTTATCTCAAAATTTTTGACAGTTTTCTTCATGTTCCATATACTTCTTCTTCATTCCTTTTTCAATAGTCCTCCCTTCTTCTACTTGCATTCTTAATTCTATAACATCTTCCTTAATCTCATTTATGGTTCTTCAAATACTTGGAGTATCTTCTCATATCATTTATTTGAATTTTCAATAGTTGATTTGAGAGAGATGATCTCTGCTTCAAGTCCTTCAAAACATGTTTCCTTTCGTTAAGTTGTTCTGATTTATGGTCTTTGTTTCACATTCCTACAACTTATTCTCAAGATTTTTAATCTTTTTTCAAAGTCGAAGCAATTTTTCTTCTAAGTTTTTGTTATTCTACTAAATTAGTAAGTCCTTTTGATATAAAAAAGGTTACTTCAAGATCACTTTCATCATTTGACAAATCATAATTTCCTTTAAATTCATTTAATGTCTCAGGAACAAGATTACCTGTCGGTTTACCTGATGATAAATCTTCCTTTACTTAATTTCCTTCTCCTTCATGGATGTCCTAAATTTTATCGCATACCTCCTTTGTGGTTTCAAAATGCATAAATTTCTCTAATAATGAATATGGCATAGTATAAAAGATTGCATTTAATGCCTGAATATGCTTCTATAGTTCTTGTTTAGATGGAGGATTTTTTGAATAACCATTACAGACTAAATGCCCAACATCATATTTGAGGAACATTTTCTTCATATTTTCTTTCCAATCTAGATAATTAGTATCATCTAGTACAATCATACCTTTATTATCCATAATTTCTAACTTGACTTGTTTCGCTACTGATTCTCCTTGATCTATGACTGCAGATATTTCCACAACATCAGATACTTCATTGTAGTTGCTTTTATAACTATACCTCTTCCTTTGTGTTTTGTTCTTCTTGTGCTTCCTTCCCATTGTACTTGATATACTCTCTAGCAATTAATCTTTAATGGAGATACCTGCTCTAATACCAATTGTTAGAAACATTGAGAGGGGGAGAAGTGAATCAATATTTCATGCCCAGATTAAATTTACTTAACTTATTCTTTCATTTCATAGTTATATTGAATCATTAATTCATTAGCAATATATTGTATTATAAACCATGAGAAACATTAAGTATAAAAACATGTAAGCCATATGTTTTCAAAAAAAACTAGTACATCAACACATTACACCCAGATTTTAGGTGGAAAATCAATGTGGGGGAAAACCACCGTTATTTTTCGTTTTGTCTTATTCTTTTATTATAAAGAAAATATTCTTACACTTTATACTAGTGCAGACTCTTTCCAGCATGCATGATCCTACCTAAAGGAGGCCTCAGGCTACAAACTCCAATCATTCTCCAACTCTCACTAGAAGGGATATACTACCCCCTAATCAAGTTTACTGGCTCCTACCGGAAGGAATCTCCTACTCACTTACTAAAGGCTTCAACTCTCAACACCTCCATGGACCATGTTTCAAATATTTTGTACTAGATCCACTTGTTTTAATCAACCATCACAAACATGCAGACCACCTTTCATCAATTTTGAAACTGGACCCACACCCAACAATATGCTCCAATCGAATACTAAGTTACCAAAACCCTGAATACTTGAATCATTGAACACTAAATTACTGAACCAACCATTAAATACTAATAAAAAATCACTGACATATCACTGATGAAACTAAATACTAAATACCAAACACTGAGTCGATAAATATATCACTAAACAATACCAAGCCAAATCGAAACAATCCTATCAACTATCAAGCCAAATCTTATCAAGAACCATGTCAAACCCTAGCTATCAAAATCCAAGCCAATCAACTCATCAACACTGTCTAGATCAAACCTAGTTAAATAGACCAAGCCAATATCCTTCTTTAAATCATCACTATCAATTCTAAGCCAAAACCAAATCCACTCTGTCAAGCCAAAGCTATAAAATATCAAGTCACAAAATGTCAAGTAGCAAGACCCTCTTTGGATAACAAAGCCTTTGAACATCAACTCTTGCAACTAGATGCCAAATTCAATGGCATAAACTATCAACATACTTCAATAAGACACCATTGACAAACAACAAAAAATACTTCATCATTAATCATTCAACATAAGCAATGAAATATGTCATAAACCTTCATTTATTCCAACCCATCTCTTGAGAGAGGACACAACAAGATCTCATACTTTTCATTTTTTAGTCAACAATCTCAAAGTAACATAGACAATCATATTGATCATAGAACTTTGAATAAGGTAAAGAAGAGCATATCAAGGTTTTCACTATAGCAAGGTAATTCTGCATATAGATATCAAACAAACCTTGCAATAGTTACTGTAGAATAACTTCAAAGACCTGCAATATATTTTCAAATAAATTTCACTAAGAATCCATACAACCATTCACAATTAGTGTAATACCTCTTCATGGAAATAATAAATCTTTGAATTGTGCACTAAATTCAACATTTACTTTTGAAGACACTAATCTCTACATATTCTGATCTCAATTCATCATTAGAGAAAGCAAGGTAACAAATACAAACTCTTTGTTCAAGGAACATGTGACTCTCAATTAGGGGCTATATAAATGCACTGTCAAAATCAACTATGAATTCTGCATAAGCATCACAATCTTCAAGCACACACACTGATCCTTGCAAATAATTAATATAATAAACAATATTAAGTTAGGTTCCAAATACACAAACCCCTACATACAATGATATTCCCTGTCACAGAATATCTACATACATTAATGATCAAATCCTTATTTGCAAAGTATTCAAAGAAAATTATCTCAAGAAATATTCAAATAAATAAAATATATGCAAATAAATAAAAGCTATAAAAGTATCCCAAGGTCCTTCTCTATATGTACAAAAACCTACTCCAAAATGGTCTCCATACTCTGCAACAATAGTCATATATCATCAATGCATCTTGCTTAAGATATATAACCCATTCAAGGTGCACACACTCTCCTAGTGATGACAACTCTGATAAAAAAGAACATGGATATCTGCCCTACATAATTAATGAAAGAATCATTGTAAAATTATTAAGTTACTAGTAGGTCTATAGCAGATCTTAGCAACCAAGAACCTCTATCCAATGCTCTGCGCCAAAAATTGATACATTCACTAAAAACATAGACCATACATGTTCTAACTCACAAAGGAATGTATTTTTAAGCTCAGAGAATGATTATGAGTGCGTTCACTCAGAGGAGGAGATAGATATAATCATATTGCACACTTTGTCAAATATATCTCTACACTTGTATTATACATCACATCATTAGTAAAGACCTCTGCCACTATAAAACAAAATACCAAATTCAACAACCTTGCCTAAGATTGAGTCATTGAAACATAATGCTTCTGACATCAATCAAACACACAAATATTTAAATAGGCTGGTTCATTTTCTCTCCAATGGACCTGCAATAACAAATATATTCATTAGCTCATCAAATTAGCTTCATATTTTTTGGATTTGAGTCTCCTCGTGGCCTGGTCCACTCCTGTGCTAAAAAATAACATGAAAACCAATAGAATGCACATTGGCATTGCCTCAATTCACTCTTCTATTTATAGTAGCTAGATTTCATAAACACCTTAGGTAAAAACAATTGGTTTCAAATAAAACATGTAAGAAAACTAATATATTTTTTGGTCCATGTAAAAACAACCCTGCACACACAAATCTATGAGTGAAACCCTGTTTTTTTAAAAAAATTTTTACCACCTATAGGTGTGGCCACACGTACAACAAAGATAAATATATGTTGGCCACACTATTAACATGGCATTTTTTCAAGTTGAAGATTTCGAGTCACACCCATAAGCCTTTCTCCATGCGATTGATGCTTGAACTAGGAAAACCATTACTATTCTTCAAGCCAAATCTTCACACACTTAATCTTATTGCTCTTTCTGCTCTGCACCATCTATGAAATTTATTTTAGCCTTTTAAATCCTATTAAAACCTCCTCCAAAACATTTTGGACATCCTGCACTCCCTTCCAGCACTTTGCAATCACTTCTTGCTCTAGAAGTTGACACATCAATTCATTGGCACATTAAGAAATCCAAGTATTCATATCGAGACATCAACATCCAAATCAAACATCCTGGTTGACATCAAGGAAAACACATTAGCCATAATTCCAACACTTTCATAATATAAAACCAATGGTTCCACCCAATGAAGGGAGTCCAAAACTCATTGTAGAAACTAGAAAAACAAGCAAGGATACTTCATGATTTTTCTTATCAGGAATCCAAGGAAAAATCTCCACCCTGACTGTCAATGGAATCCATAGAAGGCCATCTCCACCCTCTAGCCCATAGGGAATATAAAGATCACGGTCCTCGCCTGAAGGAAATTATCTTAGTACTCCTATTTCTCAACCAAATTGTTATTCACCTCTGTGTGCTATGAAAGCATATGCTCCATTTTTCGTGTAAAACTTCCTTTAAACATCGTCTTACACTTGTGTTATTACACTCTCTTACTCCTACATTTTTACACCTATGTTGATGTGCATGCTTCCTCAACAACAATACCATGCCTCCTCAACAAAATAACAATGGATCACCATATATGTAGATTTTCAAGTCTCCTTAATGACTATACGATGGATCCTCAACAATAATTTGATTGATCACTTTCTGCGTAGATGTTTAGGTCTTCTCAACGATTATATGATGGATCACCTTCCAAATCTTCTAGCACTATGTATTTTACTTTGTTCATAGCGATGAATTTCCAACAACCCACTACGATTTTCCCCTCTAACATACTTTGTTTTCTTGCTGCCTATTTTCCTTTCTCTCCTGCTACCTCTCTAGAGTACCCCTGGCCGGATATTTTTTTCCCTACACTAACATTCTCCCCCTCGTATAACTCACAAGTGGTTTCCTGTATGTTGTTTCTCTTCTCCTACATATAAATTTCGTCTCTCCATGTATTCTCCCCTGTATCTATTCGATTTTATCCTATGTATCTATTTGATTTCCCTTCTTTAGGGTGTTGTTTCTAGTATGGCCAAAATCTATAATTTTTGTTTGTTTGTTTGGCTAGCATTTTTCAGGTCAATCACATTAGTGCCACATAGTTCTCCATCCCCATATTTTTTTGTTTGTTTGCTAGTTTGTTGTTGCAATGGGTTTCCAACTCACCCTTGCATGCATCCAACCACCAATGGGTTTCCCCTTGAATTTCCACATCACCATTAAGTGGTTGTTTCACACCTATTAACCTCCATCGCTAAGACCAAAAAAAAATAAAAAAAAATCCCAAGAAATTATCACCCTCAACTCTGTAAATTTGTATCCCTAGACTCAACCCCTTTTTTGTTATCAAATAATACATTGCTTAAAATGGTGGAGAAATGATCAAGGCTATCACAATGTCTTCCTTATAGTGTTTGTGGAAAACTAAAAAAAAATCCTCTCTAAGAAGTAAAATACTTATGGTAAGAACAACTGCTTTGAATGTTATAGGTGGCCTTTCATATGCACAACCACATTTCCATAATGGGAATATTCAACCTAAACATAATTATGAAAACAATATACAATCGATTTAACCTCCCACGGACATCATAAATTGTGGCCAATATTCCATAAAAACTTTTACAAACCAAGAATTGGAAGACTGTAATAGTAGTGAAAAAAAAGAACCAAGAATTTGGGACAACCTTTGGTAAAGTAGAAGGTAGGTGATCTTGAAGCCCTTTTATTTCATATTTTTGGCACCAATTTAGAAGGAAATTCAACCAAACAAAGTGTTAGCAACCTAATCATGGTGAATATGTTTGATTGATGGATTATTTCAACAAGAACAAATGAATCATAATGTTGCAAATAAAATTAAATAACTAGACATGCCATAAAACACGCAATACATGGACTCTTTGTTGATGTGAATATCATTGGAATGTATTCTACAATTTCTTAATGTATTAGTATGTGGAATACATTATTTTCCTCTTCTAGTGATTTATGTCTTCTTGTTTAAGTTTTACTTAGGAAAATTACAATAATTAAAGTTAATTAATTATTGTGGACTATTGGGTTATTTTCTGAGGATAAATAATTTAATTGTTTAAGTGACTTAATAATAATCTCAAGGGTTGATCTTCAAGATGTTTCTAGAAGGAATCTTAAAGATGTTTATAAAAGGAATATTCAAGATGTTTCTAGATAGGAGATTGGGGATATATATTTGGAATCAATGAAGATGATAAATGGAGGCGAAGACACAACAAAGCGCATGAGTGTGTGAGTGAGTCAACATGAGAGAGAGTGATTTTCTTTGTAGTGCGAGTGTCTAAATGACCAGTTCACAAAGGAGGAGAAGTGAGAGTGGGTTTGAACAAATCTAGGAGGGTTGGGTTAGAGGATATTGTAGGGTGAGTTTCCAGAAGGAAATTGTGTTTGTTTGGAGGATTCCAAGTTGTTGGAGTGCGGGGTTTATTCCAATGCACATTATGTCAGAAAATTGGAAAAGAAAATATATTTTCTTCTGTTGATAATTACTTTTCATATATTTTTGTTCTTATTAAATTTCTTATGTTCTTATTTTATATTTCTTTCATCAATCAATCATCAAAACAAAAACATGAATATTAGGGACACCAGATATAGGCGCTCAACCAAAGCTGAAACCCATATATAGGGGAAAACTTAGTCAAAATATTCCACTAGAAAATTCAAGTTGAGATAATACCAAGACTCTATACCAAAATAACTTCCTCCTCCACCAAGTCAACCTTCAAATATGATTTAGCAACCTTCAATAGTCTCTTCTTGTCCAATAACTGCAACCCAACAACAACCCAGAATTTCGACCCCCAACAACTCAAAATTTCAGCGCAACTTTAGGACTATAGTTTCATCCCTTCCAATATCTCAACAACTTTGTACGTGAGAGAGAGAGAGAAAGAGAGAATTTCGACTTCTTGTTCTTGATATAGACCTCCTTCTCATTTTCTATCATTTTCCTCCTTTTCCCTTGAATTTCAAACTTTTTCTTTCCCCAAAAGTTGCAGTTCAAACTTGTGTGAATGTGTGCTCCAAATAAGTTCAAGTTGTTTTCTTTATATAGGAGATTTTGCCCCTCAATTAGGACGACTTGTTCAGTTTGAGTTCGACTTGGTGGAGGAGGCCTAGAAGACCTAATTTACATAAAAATAAATTCTTTCTTGACAAATGAAGCCCAAGAAGGGTATTTTACATTATGACATTAACAAGAAAACTTGACATATTAAACACTAGAAGCCTACAATGGAGGCTTTGACCTATAAACAATTAACCGAAGCGTGAAACCCATGCTTTAATAAGTCAATTTCTATAACAATAAAATTTATTTTCTTTCTTTTGACAAATACATTACATCATGACTAAAAGCCAATTATGAAGTCTGACACTAGTTACATTGTTCAACACTCCCTCTTAACTAGGGATGTATTTAAAATTACATATATATAAAGGTACATGTAATATCTCAAAATGATATGCTCTATGAAGAGTCACAACACACACAATTCTATAGATTAGATACCTAACCAGGGTACTCTAATCAGGTGGGACTAAGGTGGACTCAAGATTTAGCCACTCTAGGTACCATCAATATTTTAAGCTCTACCACCAACCTACGGATTAAGGTGTGTATCCAAGTCTGGAGCTCCATGAACAATGACGCCCTCCCTACTTCAAGATATATACATAAGCACATAGGAACACAAAATTTCCTCCCAATAATATTTACATAAGATGTTTCATCTCTCCTAATCAACTAAATAAGATATATCCACCAATCCAATCATGCTTCAAAGGTCAACCTTTTATGGAGAGATCTTGCAGAATCACAACGCCAATCAGTAATAAACCTTAAAACACATATTAAAGTAAACACAAATTTTCAGGGTCCTAAATCATTAAGATGCTACTTATAATATAATCAAGTTATCCAAATAAATATTTTCGGAAGATTTCTTCTTTTACTTCTTCAACACCACCAAATATAGCCTCAATATTTCTCAAGGATTTTGTTTGAAAATTCCTGAATCAAGAACATTCAACTATATTAATTTCATTAATTTTATTTTATTATTAGTTCAAGGTATTAATTATGATTTTCATAATATTCTCTCCCTCTCAACTGGAGAGATATAACATTTCTTCTATCCAGACTCCCTCTCAACTTAGGGAGATCAAAAACTTCATAATATCAAAGAAAATTCATTCTTTCAAGGCTTTATTTATTTATTATGGCATTAAGGTCATATTTATCATCATACTTCTTATAGCTTCCTTCATCATGCTTACCAATATTATCAAGTCATCTTCACTTACGAACATCTTCAACATATTGAAGATTATGTACCTGCAAAAATTTAATTTCAAGTAAAACCAAATACAAATATAGAGAAGCATAAATTAAAATATATCAAAATAATATAATTATAATGGAAGCATCAAATAACTAAACCTACTTAGATTTATATTCAACAAGGGTTACATTTTACATACTATACTTCAATATCTTGCTAGGGTTTTGTCATAAACCCTGACTCCATCTTTGAGACATAAAGCCTTAGATATCAACAATTCAATCAAATAACAATCCAATCATAGTAATATACATCTAAGGTTTAAACAATATGCTTTTAAATGTCATAATTCTACTAGGGTTTGTTACAAATCCTAGATTTTATCATCAAAGCTAAGTCATATTGAAAAAAATATCATCATATCCTAGAATATAAATATCTACTAGGGTTTTGTTACAAACCCTAGATTTTACAAACTACGAACATCAATAATTTATCATAATTGCATATACATATCTAGGATGCATTTCATACCAATATCTAATAGGTAAACCTAAGACACAAACATTAATACATCAAAATTAGATATACACAATTTTATTCAGACTAGGGTTTTTATCATACAAATGAATATACACCTAGGTTTTCATTCCTAAGATCTTACTATAGTTATTACAAGGGTTTTTATCATAAACCATAATTTAACAAAACTTAAAAATATAGGATTTAGACTTAGAACGTAGACATTAACAACAAACCCTAACTAATCAAAACCTTAAATATCTTATGGTTTCAGTTTATAACTTGGACAATAACATAAACTCCCTAAAAGACTGGGATTTTTGCTAAAACAATATCAAAATCTTATACATCAAAATAATATAGTTTTTCATCATAGGTTTTAAATTTTATAAACAACCTCAAGAGGACTAGGGTTTCAACATCATTTTTTAAACACCCTAATCTCCAAATGGGATAGATTTTTGTAGTGAACCCTAAAGGTTAGGGTTTCACAAGAATGATCAAAATCATAGTATATTGAGGGTATATTAAATATAATTATTTATTACCCTAACAAGAATGTTTAAGATTCAAAACCCTAGACATAATGATGTCATTAATGTAAAGAAAATTTCAAAAGAGTGAGAGCCTTGTAACAAAATTTGTAGTTTAAGACATACCTTGAATTGTACTTTAACAAAACTTGAAGGACATCGTTCTTGAAGGGCTTCCTTTGCAACATAAATTCTTCCATGCTTTAATTATATCCTTTGAAGTCTTTGTCATAACCTTTGTGTATTCTACAATCTTTTCCTAAGGAAAATTCAATGAAAATGTTTTTAGCATATAATACAAACAAATATTAATATGAGAGGGAAAGAAAACATAAAAGAGGAAACAAGGAACAAGATACTTATCTTCTGGTAAAATGGAAGAGGAATACTCTTAATGAAATCCTTTGGAGGGATATATATAACTTATCAATATAATAACAAAAGATGTTAGACCTACAAACTCTAGAAATCAAAACATAAAGGAAAACAATACAAGACTGAGAAGGATATGTAAGAGAGGACTTAGTAGTATAAGTATTTGACTTCCGACTATTCAGTATTGCTCTTCTTAGGTGGAGCTTCACAAACAATGTTTTCATGTTCTATTTCTCCTTTCTTATTTCTTGGATTCTTGGGACATTGGTTTTTGTAATGACCCATTTTATGACAATTGTAGCATTCTACCTTGGACAGGTCAACTTTGTTCTTTGGTTCTTAGAACTTCTTGAAGGTTCCCTTCCTCTTGTGATTAGAAAAATAGGCATTAGAGGTGTTTTCTTCTTCATCTTCCTTCTTTTTGTTTACTAATGATATTCATGCTTCTTATTGACTGCATGAATTCCACATTTTTTTGGATATTGGAGTATCCTTCCAACTGTTAATTCTTGATGCAAAAGAACTCCAAGTTTTTGGTAGACCTAAAATATCAACAATTACTAATTCTTATTTTGATAAAACTTCATATATTGCTTATATTTCATCTCTTATTCTAGATATCCTTACAAAATATGATGACACGGTATTGTATCTTGTCATCCTTATTGTCCTTAGTTCATTCTTAAGGCTTGATATTTGACCAATGTTCTTGATGGTGAATAATTTGGATAGAGGCTCATACATTTCTTGAGCGGAGTCTATGTTAGATATGTATGGAAGTAAGTTTTCATTTACTCTATCTACTATTAGATTCATGACCAAGATTTTGGTTTCTCTGAACTTCTGTTTCTCTGCTTCATCTATAGGCTTCTTGACTTTTCCTAGAACAAGGTCCAAAATTTTGTGCTTAGCGAGGATACAATCTATCCTCTTTTTCCATGCCTTGTAATTGGAGACTCCTTCTAGTTTGTTTCCCCCCTTCATTGAGTTTTTCATATTGCTATATTCTACTCCTTGATAAATTTATTCAAACCCTTTTTCTTCTCTTTTAAATAGATCTTCAGTATGCCTTCTTCCTTCTTCTTCACCTTAGCTCTAAAACCATGTTAAAAAATCTGAAAGGCAGCAAGATTTTCTTATGTTGATAATTAATCGTGATATATTTGTGTTATTATTAAATTTATTATGTTATTATTTTATCTTTGTTTCATAAATAAATCATCAAAGTAAAAACATGAAGATCAGGGACACTAGATATATGTGCTGAGCTAGGGCTAAAACCCTTCAATAGGGGAAAACCCAGTCAAACTCTTCCACTAGCAAATTCAAGTTGAGATAGACCAAGACCCTAGACAAAAATACCTTAATCATCCACTAGGTCAACCTTCTAATATGATTTAGCAAACTTTAGTAGTCTCTTATTTTCCAACAACTACAACCCAACAATAACCCATAATTTTGTCCCCAACAACTCATAATTTCGACCTAGCTTTAGGACTGTAGTTTCAGCCCTTCCAACAGCTCAACAACTTCGCACATGTGTGATAGAGAGGGATAATTTGGACTTCTTGTGCTTGATAGAGACATACTTCTCCTTTTATATCCTTTTCCTCCTTGTCCCTTGAATTTCACACTTTTTCTTGCCCCAAAATTTGCAGATCAAACTTTTTTGAGTGTGTGCTCCAAATGAGGTCGAGTTGTTGCCTTTATATAGGAGATTTTTCCCCTCAATTAGGCTGACATGTTTAGTTTAAGGCCGACTTGGTGGAGGAGGCCTAAAATACCTAATTTGCATAAAAATAAATTTATTTCTTGAGATATGAAGCCCAAGAAGGGTATTTTACATTATGACATGGACAAGGACACTTGACATAAACCGTAGAAGCCTACAATGGAGGCTTTTACCTATAAACAATTGATCCAAGCATGAAACCCATGCTTTAATAAGTCAATTTATATAATAATAAAATTTATTTTTCTTTATTTTTTCAAATACATTACATCATGACTCAAGTACAATTATGACGACCGAGACTAGTTACATTCTTCAGCACATTAGTGGCAGGGTGAAGATCGAGTTGTTGAAGGGAGAAAATCTAATTACTGGAGGTTCATTTGTTCAGAGCAATTTCATCTAGAGGTAGATTTCATTGAGGCCAATTTATTTGGGCTGAATTCATTTTGAGGGAGTCGAGTTGTAGGTTACAAATTCTATTTTTCCTTGTATCTCTGTGGGTCGAAAAACCCTATTTTTCCAGATAATGAAATATAGAGATTTTTTTTGTGGGTTAATTAATTTTCGCAACGTGTAATTTATCTCTCTGGTTTATTTTTGTTGCATATTTTTTATTCTAGCTATTTAATCTACAAACGATTTTATTTTTTTGGGTGTTTCAATTATTATTTGGGTAAATAAGTAATAACCTAAGAATAAATTAAATTACCGTGAGAAAATAAATCTATATGGTATTAGAAATTTAACATGGTATTAGAGTAGTCTAGATTACTGTGAAAGGGAGATTTGAGATCATGAGGGTTTGCAACAATTTTTTTCCTTTTTGCAACAGAAAAATTATTTCTAAAAAATTTGCAGTTGGGTTTTTGTTGGGTGTGTGTTATACTCTTTCATTGCGTTGGGCATAGTAGGGGGGTCACAGGGGGGACGCAACCACCCTTTGTAGGGGGGAAAAAAAAATTGGACCCTATATTAGGTGCGCGAACCTACCTATGGTTTTGTGCATCGGTTTAGCACATGGTTTTGGGCATGATGGTTTTTTTTCCATGGTATTTTGTAGATCCGGTCAAGGGAACTATGGTTATATTCTAATACAGGGTTAATGGATTGGGGTTTATGAATGCTTTGGAATGTATATATATGTATTGTAACATTGAAAGGAATATACAGAAAAATCAATTTGGTAGTTCCGGTTTCGAGATCCAGGGGAAAATCTTTGTGTATATTTGTTTTATGTTTTATGTTGTCACTATTATTTATTTTCTGTTTTAAGAGTACGTTTGTAGATAATTTGTATACAGGGTTAAAACCTACAATTTTGTGGTCGTGTTTGATATCCAAAGATGAAATAATTAAACAGTTTGAGATATGAAGATAGGTTGGATGGGGTGTCAAATTTTAGCTCCTGGAAGGAGAAAATTACCTAAATTATGAAGATGAAATATCTCTGGGATTTAGTAAGTAGAGACGTGCAGGTTCCTTCAGATCTAGTACAAGCAATAGAAAATGAAACCAAGGATATGAAAGTGAGATTCATAGCTTAGGATGTTGTGAGGGATCATGTAATTCCTCACATATCAGGGAAGGATACTAATATACATATGTGGGTAGATATGAATAGTCTTTATCAGAGTGAAAACAAGAACAGAAAAATGGTGTTGCGGGAAAAGTTAAATAATATTCAAATGGACAAAAATAAGACAGTGACTTCCTATCTCCTGAGCATTTAGCAGGCTTGTGATGAGCTTACAGTTTTAGGGGAAACTATGCATGATTAAAATCTTGTAAAATTTTCTTTGAAGGGGTGTAAGAAGTCGTGGTTCAATTTTGTGGATGAGATTTTTTATTTTCAATAGCTTTCTGATTGGATCCGACTATGGGAAAATTTCACCCAGAAGGAGATCAAGGAAAATTCATTGATAAGAGGATAATGAAAGGGTAGTGACGAGAAGGATGAAGGTGATTTTCTTGCACAAGTGAAAAAGGGAAAAGCGAAGGCCAAGCAGAACCAGGGTGGATGAGAATATTCACAAATAAAGAAGTAAAAGGAAATGATAAAAGTTAAATGAATTGATTTTCATAAGTTTGGGAATTTCTCTAGTTAGTGTCCTAACAAAAATAAGGGTAAGGGTAAGACTACTTCGAAAACCATTTCGTAGATGGAAGAAAAGTTTGATAAATTTTTTTCCCTAGTATCTTACCTTTTTGGGATAGTCACGAGAGGTGTCTAGTTCATGGACAATGAATCATCTCTTCACATGACAAGATTGTAAGACTTCTTCACTAGCATGACCAGGGGGCCTAGAGATAAATGTGGAGCTAGGTGATAAGGCAAAGTATGCATTCGATGGAACTGGGATGGTCAAGTTTCAACTGAACTTAGGTGGAATCATGGAGGTGACACTGCGAAAACCCCTTAATAATTAAATAAAAAGAGTGAAGGGAGCTATACTTGAATGGTTCATGAGGCAAAATACTTGCTAAGGTTCTTCTTTACTTTGGAAATGGGGTAGCAAGCTAAGTGGGCTTGATTGTCAGGAAAAACTCCACAGTTAAGTGCGCTTGATCCAGAGGAAATTTGGGATGGGTGACCTCCCAGGAAGTCTTGGTTACCGGGTGCAAGTCCCAGAAGTGATGATTGATGCTATGTGATTCATTTCACTAGTTTCAATCCCATTTCTTCACCCCTGTGAACATCACTTGATGCAATGAGTGCTAAATGGATTATTCAAAAATCATGAGAAATTAGTTAGTTATGACTCTCTATCATGGAAATGGTAATAGATGAATGACTTAATTAATGTAGTTGAATCCCAAAAAATGATATCTAATATAATGCACGGCGAAAACCCCTCAATAATTTAAAAGTGTTTTAAGTACTAGGTTTGGAGAAGAATCTCATTTCAGTTTCAACCATTGAAGACAAAGGAATAGAGGTCAGTTTTATAGGAGCTTAAGTGATTGTTGGGTTGAAAGGGACCGATTTCATGAACAAGAAGTGGGTGATTGGTAGAAGGGTGATATATATCTATTTATTGCGAGGATAACCAGTGAAGGCTCTCATCCATGCGAGTTACAGATAAAGTGAGATTTGGCATAAGAGGATGGGGAACCTATAATTTAGAGCTATTCAGATGGTGTAGAGGATGCTTAATAGTTTTCCAAATATCTTGGTGGAGTGGGATGGAGTTTGTAAAAGGTATGCACTTGGAAAGCAAGTCAAGAATGCATATCTTCATAGTGAGACTAGGTCTAAGTGTGTGCTAGACTTGGTGCATTCTGATATATGTGGTCATATGTCTGTGACGTCGATCACATGATATTTATATTTTGCAATGTCCATAGATGATTATTCTAGGAATACTTGGATCTACTTCCTAAAGACCAAGGATGAGGTCTTTGATCAGTTTCAAGAGTTCAAGGCTCTTATGGAGAATTATAAAGGAAGGAAGATGAAGGTATTGAGATTATACAATGGGGGTGAGTCCACCTCCAATGATTTCCTAGACTTTTGCAGGACGGAAGGAATCAAGAAGGATCTCACATTTCCCTACAACCCTTAGAAAAATGGGTTTGTTGAGAGGAAAAGTAAGACCATCCTGGAGGTAGTGAGGGAAATGATCTATGATTAAGAGTTTCCTATTGTTTTGTGGGAGGAGGCCTACAATATAATTGTGTACGTGTGTTACATAGAATTTTGTCACTGTGCCTGAAATCACCATATCGCCCATTGGAGGGTCGTTTCTGTGACCAATAAGCAGTTTCATGCCTTGAAAAAACCATCACTGCATTCCTTTGCATGAGAGTAACATTCCTCTTGTTGAAAATTCCCTGAGCAGGACTGTAAAAACCCTTGTTTTTTCCTTGGCGCACGTAGCTAGTTACACTCCCGCGCCGAGCTGGAAAATTAACACTGAGCCTACGCCAGTTGGCGCTCTGTCCCAGTTAAGAACCCACACCAATCTATTTATGGAATGTTTTTAAAAATAGAGGCGGAGGTTCTATTCCAACCACCTCGAGGATGAGTCATCGGGAGTGGTTGAACTGAAACAACCATAGACTCCCTCCTTTATTTAGTAGTTTCCACCTCCCTTGGAACTCTCCTAAAGGATAGGACTCCCTCCCACCTTTGTAGGGATCCCAACCTCCTCCTTTTCCTCTATAAAAGAAGCTACCTCTCTTAGTACAAACTAGCTGAACTTATAGAGCTCATACTATAGTTGAATGACTAGAGAAGATAGAGAGAAGGAATTACGTTGAGGAGATATTGAATCCATGCCCTCATCCCGTCCGAATCCCTTGACATGTACTGAGACGCGCTTCGGCTGAACCCAGCTGGAGGAGACTGCAACGTCAAAGCATCGGTTGTACCTCTTCCTTCTACTTATATATACATGACTACTGTTTGGTTCCACTATTGTGTTATGATGTTTGTGTAATGCGATAGATTTAGCCCTCTTTGACTGGTTAATAGTTATGAGTGAAACTATGATATCGTATGTTGTTCTTGTTTCTTGTTCTATGTGCAGGTATCTGGGTGTAACATCGAACGGATTGTGATTTTCCAAGGTAGGAGCGAGAGGCTACTACTCTTTCTACAACGACGACAACATAGGATTCCAGGTAGGTCGATCTACCGTGTCTCTTGTTCATTCATTAACTAGGAAGCAACATTTTAGCGTGTCCTTTTGTTTCTAGACCCACCCTAGGGCTAGAGGGATTGTATTTTTTTGCAGAGAGGATTTACCTACGTAACAAATTGGCAACTCCGCTAGGGATCAGTGCGAGTTTGTCGTTTCATCCTTTTGGGTCAGTATTGATTATCGATTTCGTTCTCTGTCTTTTTCTGGTTTGTTTGCTTAATTTCTATCCTCTGTTTAGCTCCAGAGTGTCAAGGTTGGCCTCTTCTCATTAAGTTTTGGGTTTTTCTCTTTTCCCATAGGTATCTATCTTGGCACGATTTTTGTCTAAAAAATCACGCTAATTGGCGCAAGTTGCTCTTTTGGCACTCACGCCAACTCCTATATGGCGTGGATTACAGCCTTACAGTCGCACCAACCCCTGTAGTTTTAGTTTGACCTCCTTAATGAGTCTTTTGGTAAATTGTGCTTGCTTCTGGGTTATTTTTTGGGTGTGATTTAGCCTTTGGAATTGCCTTGACTACTGTAGACTTCTTTATTTCAGTTGTTTGTCCATTTTATTGTCAATGTCATTTAAGGCCTTAGGGTTTCTGAGTGTTCTTGTACACTGACCCTTTTGTTTGAAACACAAGTCTCTTTGATTTTTGTCAGCCTCATTTCATTTTGCGTCATTACATTGAGTTTTCCTTGATCCTTTTGAGTGTTTTGGTTGAATGGTCTTTTCATTTCATCGACTGATCTTTCCCGTTAGTGCCCCAGGCATCGATTACATTGCTTGTGTTGGGTCAATTGGGAAATTCTCTCTATTTGATTGAAAGTTTGCTGCATTCGCTTCAATTTTTTGTGTTTGTTTTGCTTTGGTTGAGTCATTCAATTTTAAATCCCTACATTCTCAAAACTCAAACCAGTGTTTATTTCGTTTTCCATTTGAATTAGTAAATTGTGTGCTTTCTTCATTGAAAATCAAAAAAATATGTTTTTCATTCTTTCGTTGCATCGAAATTGAAACATTCCTTTGCATAACTAGCCTTTGTCATCTAGGAAGGAATTTCGTTTTCAATTTATTGCATTAGAGGCATTAGAAGTTTTCTTCGTATAATTTCTTTGTTTTTTGTTGTTTGAAATATTTCTATCCTTCTTATAACTAGCATTCATTGAATTGAAAAGATGTTCATTTGCATATAGTTTGCATTTAGGAAGTTGAGCTCCAAATTCGTTAGGGCCTGGAAATTGAAACATGATCCAAAATTAACTTTAAAATTTAGTCAATGAACCTAAGGCAAAATTGAAACCTAACGCAATATTTCTAGTGGTCTAGGCTAGAGACGTGTTCTAATGTCTTAAAACCTACTAGTTGTTGCTCGCCTGTTGGTTTCATACAACGCTTGTACGGACTTGTGCTCCCCGTATCGTCGAGTATATAAAGGGAGACCCCTATAGGTTGCAATACTTTATCCATAGGAAGCCAAGTCTACCGCCCTGTAACCGTGATACACTGAACCCAACACTCGGGGAGATTACCTACACGTACATCAAGTCCTTGGTCATTTCTCTTTCATTTGATCACCAAGGTGTATACGGTAGTTCACAGAAACTTGGTACACCCTCTTGCTTAGATTACTTGAGTAGTCATTTTGGTCTTTTCATGACTCTGTAAAAAAATGAAAAGAGCATCAAGCTCTTGTCCTTTCACGCTCGTTTAAACCTGAAAGTGATAGAGTCACCTTTTTCCTGTTTCTCGACTCTTAAAATATGAAACGACATAATTTTGTTTCAATGTCTTAAAATAAACTGCCCACGAAATATTCCTGGTTAAAGTTATCTTCCTTAGTGTTTTTTGAGGGTTGTTTCCAATGGAAATGTTTTCGGAGTTTACCAACCAAGGAATCCCCTCCGAAAGGAATCCTGGTCCTTTTCCTGCTTTTGGGAATGTTGGTGCTCCTTATATGGCAACATTGTCCCTTCATGGGTTAACTATTGGTTTGCCTGTGTGATTATTTTCGACCTCGGTGGTCTCGAGTGCTCCAACCTCTATTCAACCATCTCCTCCACTAGAACAACATCATGTTGCTTCTAAGGTGGACCTCTCCCCTTCTTCACCTATTTCGTCGTCCTCCTCTTCTAATTCCCTTGGTGAAAGTCTGGATTATAGTAACCAAGTGGCTAAGAATAAGAAGAAGAAGATGAAAAAGAAGAAGTTAGAAAAGCGAGAGGCTAATGCTGCAGCTATTGCTCCTAAGACACCTTCCATCGATAAATCATCCAACCTTCCACGGAAAGTAAAATTCCCTTGCATGTTGTGCAAAGGTGACCACCTTCTTCGAGACTGCCCTCGCATTCCCAAGGTACTTGAAGTGTGGTCCAACGACTGTCCGTCGTTGCCTTTGGCTTCTGGAAGTCATATTGGTGACACATCTTTGACTAGTACTGATAAGACTCGTAAGAAATAGGATAAGATCACGAATCCCTGTAAGTTGTGAGAAGGGAATCATGCCATTCACCTTTGTCCATACATGGATGAAGCCATGAGAGTGTTGGACAACCCTATTGTTTCTATGCCCTGCCTTCCGGCTAGTTACCAGAGGCTTTCTTCAAGTCCTCCGCTAGTTGATTCAACCATTGGTTGAGAGTCATCCTTGGTCGATCCCGCTCCCTCGAAAATTCAAATTCAAGAACCCATTCCCAACCAACCATTCGTTGAGGAACCAGTTGATCTCATCCCACCTATGGTTCATCAAGTTTTTTCTGTCGAGAGTGAATCTCATCCCCCTCACGTTCCTCTTGTTTCTTTAGATTCCTCGGACTTGGAGAAAGTTTCTCCCGTCCCTGTAGTCCAAGAAGTTGCTCCTCCTATTCCCATGACGAAGGTCCAGGAGGATGCTCCTCTTGCTCTGGAAACACCAGGGGATGACCATCTTAGTTCAATGGTACCCACTCCAAGTAGTTTGGTCGCTTCCTTCGATTGGAGTCAATTTTCAGGATATCGCCTTCCTTCTTATGTGCCTTTTGAGATCACAGTACAGGCCTCCGATGTGGTCATACCCAACACCATTATAGATGAAGGCGTGTCTATTAGTGTGTTGTCTTCAACTACTTGGTAGGCTTTTGGTTCTCCACCGCTTGTGTTGGTTACACAGAATCTGTTGGCATTTATCAGAAGAACCAATCAACCATTAGGGATCCTTCCGAAGTTGCCTATTACTTTGGGAGAAAAAACTGTCTATATAGACATGATGGTGGTCCAAGGTCCCTTGGATTTTAATTTACTCCTAGGGCACCACTATACTTATGTCATGGGAGCGCTTGTATCTTCCCTCTTTCGTGTGATTTGTTTTCCACATGAAGGTCAGATCGTGACCATTGATCAACTTTCATTCTTTGGTCTTGACGTGACATTTGGTCCACCATCGTCCCTTTCGGGTCTTTATCCGCCAATTTTATCTTCCCCGCCGCATGTTAATTATGTGGCTACCTGTCTCGTGCCTGCGTTCAGTGATAGTACCGTTGTGCATCATGTGTTGGGGGCATTGGGTCCCGATTTCCGAGATGTTGTTCTCCCATCAGATGCGAACCTCTTGAAAGCCATGAATTCTTATTCAACATGATGAGTTGTCTTCGGAGCATAGTTCATTTCCTTGTGTCAAGCTCCCTAAAAAATGAAACAAATGTCATGAGGATAGTTCTTTTAATGTGTCAACCTCGTTAAAACAATGAAACATGTTCCTGTTCAATTCGAGTCTTTGATACGATCTCATAATTGAACCTTCACTCCATCTGTCTTTCAGATGGACTGAAGCTTGGGGGGCATGTACCTCGAATTGAGTCACCATGCTGGGGGCATGGAAATACTTTTCATGCATAGTTTATCTTTTTTTCAAGTTTGTGTAAAAATGAAACCAATCTCAAGCATAGTTTATCTTTTTTTCAAGCTTGCATAAAAATGAAACCAATTTTTCAAGCATAGTTTTCCATGTTTCAAACTTGTGTAAAAATTAAACCATTCCCATTTTACCTCTCGTGATTTCCATTTTATCAGCTTGTTTTGCCAGATGAGCCTTGGTTTTTTCATTCCATCGTCACCGTTTGCTTGAACGATCATACACCTTCACTTGATTGTTTTACCTATTCCTGAGGAACCTATGCGAGGAGTGGTATTGTTAGCCAAAATCTTGAGCTTTACTTGTTCTGAGTAGTTCCACCATTACCGCAACCCGTAGCTACCCTTAATACCACTCGTTCCTCCAAGAGGAGTCATATTTCAGCTCTTTTCTGACTCTCGAAAATTGAAAATATTGCCGAGACTCTTGTCATTTTGAACTCGTTAAATGGTTGCGAAACGATATCTACCCATTATATGTTATTTTCTGGGCTGGGATAGATTATTTACGAAAAAAGGAATACCTTAGCCTATCGCAACTAAGAGGTTCTCGCAGACACAGTTTTCTACCTTTTCGGATCTGCGAGACTATCTACGAAAAGGGACTACTAGAGTTTTCTTTTCCGCCTTCTTTTCAAACTCTCTAAACATGAAAAGATGTCGAGTTCTCCCTTTGTTAGACTTTTTAAACACTGATGACATCAGATTTTTTCGCCATGACGTTACTTGAGTTCCTCATTCCTAGGGCTCATAAAATGTACTAGGATGGATTTGTCCGAAGGACAAACTTACAGTGCAAGCATATGCTATCCCCTTCAAGCTTGTTTTAAAAAATAATTTGGGTACTCGCCAGAAATGGTGGGGGAAAAATGGAACCAAGTTTTAGTTATGTTGGCAATATGTTGCTCTTGAACATGGCACTTGTCTGCATTCGTGTTGGGTTGGGGACATCTCATTTTTTCATTTTCGCCTCCATGGGTTTGGGTAGTCTCTTTTGACCTCTCATCCGTTCTTTGCTACGTCGTCATGACTTTAGATCCTTTTATGTCAAATACTGCCAAATCTAGTGTCGTGCTGCTGATATATTCAAGAGAAGTTTTCCTCTGCAGTTTTCAACCACCCTTTGATTCTCTATTGGTCCTGATTCACTATTATCATGTTCCTCTGTCTCGTATCGATGATGTGGGAAACATTATGGCCCACCTTCGATTAGGTCACTTCCTAGTGACTTCAACTCATTATCCAAGAATTTGATCGAGAGACTCTATTCTGGTATTTTGGAGCCTACATGCCTTAATGGCAGGTTTTTTGCATTCGACGCAAGGTCCACATCATTGGCCTTCGATCGAGTGATTCTGCGGATGTTCAACGCTAGATCATTGTTCACATCTCGTGGATTATACTGGTTGTACCTTGAGAGCCATTGTCATTATTGGTGGTTTCTCTCGTGCCTGTTAACAAATTTCATCATTGGCTGGTAATCAAGTGATTTTCTTGCATGTTCGAATTTAGTTCATATATTCGCATGTCTGAAATTGTACTTGTTCGAGTCGAGATGAAGCACAAGACCCTGAATTTTGTCTGATAAAGTCCAGGCTGCGGATTTTGGTGGATTGTTATAACTTATTGCATGAATCTTTTGATTGGATGGTTGCGACCATACCTGAGTCTATTTGTTGATCCTTATTGTTGGATGGCTGTGTCCATACCTCAGATCTCAGTTTTTATATATACTTTATTATGGATGGCTATGCCCATGCCACATGTTCATGTATCAGATATATCAATTGTATTTGTAATTGCAGGTTTTTCGATAGCGATGTTTGGTTTGAACGCGTTCTCATAAAGAATTTCGCCCCTCCCTCTCCCTTGGACCTCATGCTTTAGGGGGCATCTGTTACACAACATTTTGTCAGTGTCCCTAAAATCCCCATCTCGCCCATTGGAGGGTCGTTTCTGTGACCAATAAGCAGTGTCATGCCTTGAAAAAACCATCACTGCATTCCTTTGCATGAGAGTAGCATTCCTCTTGTTGACAATTCCCTGAGTAGGACTATAAAACCCTTGTTTTTGCCTTGGTGCGCATAGCCAGTTACACTCCCGTGCCGAGCTAGAAAATTAACACTGAGCCCGCGCCAGTTGGCACTCTGTCCCAGTTAAGCGCCCACGCCAAGCTGTTTATGGAATGTTTTTAAAAATAGAGGCGGAGGTTCTATTCCAAACACCTCGAGGATGATTCATTGGGAGTGGTTGAAATGAAACAACCATGGACTCCCTCCTTTAGTTAGTAGTTTCCACCTCCCTTGGAGCTCTCCTAAAGGATAGGACTCTCTCCCACCTTTGTAGGGATCCCAACCTCCTCCTTTTCCTCTATAAAAGAAGCTATCTCTCTTAGTACAAACTAGCCGAACTTGGAGAGCTGATACTATAGTTGAATGACTAGAGAAGATAGAGAGTAGGAATTACGTTGAGGAGATCTTGAATCCATGCCCTCATCCCATCCAAATCCCTTGACAGGTACTGAGACGCGCTTCGGCTGAACCCCGCTGGAGGAGACTGCGACGTCAAAGCATTGGTTGTACCTCTTCCTTCTACTTATATATACATGACTACTATTTGGTTCCACTATTGTGTTATGATGTTTGTGTAATGCGATAGCTTTATCCCTCTTTGACTGGTTAATAGTTATGAGTGAAACTATGATGTCATATGTTGTTCTTGTTTCTTGTTCTATGTGCAGGTATCTAGGTGTAACAGTGAAAAAATTGTGATTTTCCAAGGCAAGAGTGAGAGGCTACTACTATTTCTGCAACGACGACAACATTGGATTCCAAGTAGGTCGATCTACCATATCTCTTGTTCATTCGTTAACTAGGAAGCAACACTTTAGCGTGTCATTTTGTTTCTAGACCCACCCTAGGGCTAGAGGGATCGTCTTTTTCCACAGAGAGGATTTACCTATGTAACAACGTGTAGGACAAGATTCCTCATAGGGTTTTGGAGGATGTGACTCTTGAGGAGTTTTATACATGAGTGAAACCAGATGTGAGTCACTTTCTCATATTCGATAGTCTTGTTTATATCCATGTGCCTACAGAGAAGAGGAATAAGTTGGAGCCCTTATCTGAGAAGGGCATGTTTTTTGGCTATTGTGAGGTATCTAAGGCCTATCGAGTCTACATTCCAGGATAAAGAAAGATGATATTGAGTCAGGATTTTAGATTTGATGAGGATAGGACCCTCAGGATATATCATGAGCAAGAGCCATTGATGGTAGAGGAGAAGGAGAAAGAGGCTCCTAAGGCTTAACAAGGGCCAACAACACTAGCATGGATAGAACAAGTAGATTTAGGGGATGAGTTGTATATTCCTTCAATTTCCATGAGAAGGAGGCTGAGATGGGCCGAGAATACATTGAGGCATGATGAGGAGCATGTGCAAGCTCCTAGCAGCACCTTCAACAAGAGTAGAACACTGGCCAAATATTCATTTGGCACTATTGAGTAGCTTTTGTGAGTCTAATCCATCCACTTTTGAGGAGGATATAGGCGAGGAGGTTTGGAGAGATTCCATGATAGAGGAGTATAGATCAATCATGAGCAATGATGTTTGGGACCTAATACTCTGGTATATTTACTGTGTGAGCTCTAATGGTAAAATATTGGTATCATGAGGTAGTTAAAGTCTAATATATGCAAGTAAAAGAGCCATAATACTATTCATTTTCTTACTCATTGATCAAAGTCATATTTTCAACTTGCTTAGTCACTCTAGCATAACTATGAATTAGAGTAGTACAAACCATTAACTTTACTAGTATTGTTTCACACAATGGGAAACTTAATTAAGCTTGCACTAGCTATTAACCTATTTTTTCTAGATAACCTGCTGGTATTAATTAACATGGTTTGTGATTAAGAAAATAGTCATGCTTATCTACTAGTAACCACTTCATGGCTAAGTGTTGTAGTCATTATAATCCTAACACAAAGTACCTTGTTTACACCTTGTAAGCTAGATGGTAAGTAAAACACGAGTCTAATTAATATATGGCACTAATTACGGATATGATCGTGGTGCTAAGAGTAAATCAACTTCTATATTTGAAGAAATTAAATTGTAGATTTGCAAATTTTCATGAAGTTTTAACAAAAATAACAAGACCCAAACGTACTCTACTATTCTCCAAACATTGTTTCAAAATTTAGAGAAAAAAATTCAGACATGCATGAAGAAATAACACACATGCAACAAGTATTTTTAACTAGGGAAACAAATTTGCTAAAAACCCCAACACCTCTTGCATTAATCAGATGAAATAGAGGTGTAATACAATTTATTTTCTGAAAGGAGCTCACCCTGCAAGCTAGGCACAACCTATTTCTTTGCTCACTAAGAAGCTCTGACCCAGACTTAGCCAATTTATGACTCTACTTGAGCCCCTACTTCCTTGCGTTAATCCTTGAGGAATTAGGCCTCTATTAAATAGGAAATTCCTCTAATTAATTGTGCAATTCCCAAGTATGGTCCACCTGACCTCATGCAACATATGTACACTCAACTAGTTTACAAATAATGAATAATTGCATTGGAAACTCCACCACAACTGGGAAACTCAAATTATTTTCATGCATGAGCTAATTATTAAATTAACTAGATGATATTTGACTTATAATGATGTCCCACCACTTAAATTACCGCCAACTAGTCCGATTAACAATTAGAACTATCTTAACTGATTACAACTAAAATTAATCCGAATTGCGTTTCTTCAATTAACAAACATAGAAGTCTGAAAAACATCAAGTAAAATTAACTCAACCTAGGCTCCTAAAATTTAGGAATCGCTACATACAACTGGACTTCATGCCCCTAACTCAAATTAACTGAGCTAGACTCCTATTTTTTAGGAAATCAACACAAGCAACTGAAATTGAACTCATTAAATTGAATTATGTGTTCTTAACTGAGTGACAGGAGCCATGTCACCTTAGTTAACTCCACCAAGTTGTTTGATGATGTGGAATTTTGAATTTCCTCAATTTGATTAAGGCAAAATCAAAATTGAGGATTTCTTGCTGCATTTTCAACACTCCCTCTCAACAAGAAATGGATTCTAAACCACCCATATCATGCACCCATGGAGTGTACTGTAGCAACACCTCTCACTGTTATTTCTACTACTGCAACATCTGCAACTGAGAATCATCCCAAAAAAACATTGAATCAATTGTGTTTATAACATTATACTGTGAAAATTGTGTAGCTGCTGACTCTGTTACTGAGCCTCCTACTCTGTTGTCAACACTTCTCTGCACTCCTCAGTATCTGACTGACACTGATCCTCTTGTTACTGAATACTATGGGCCCTATAACAAGGTAATGATCCATGAGGAGAACACCTCAATGGACCCTTCCCAAATTTCTGCAATTTTGAGACTAGGGCTTCACATCGACCCACCTCATACCTGGAGGTATGGAGGCATGTGCTCCCTCTACCAACTTGGCTCAAAAGTTCCCCCTACTGGAGGTCTCTGCTTTAGTGGATGTTTGCAATTCACCTCTCCTCTTCCTCTCTGTTTTTGGCTACTCCACAACTTCATGAGGCTCCTTCTAAGGCTCCATTTTGAGAGGTCTATTCTTCTCCCTCTCAACCACCATATCCCTAGTCTCTGCCTTTCACCTCAAGGTTATGCATGCATCTTCTACCTCAAGTGCATACATTTTATTGACTCGAACTCTGATCTGATTCACATGTCTCATGGCTATGCGTCTCAAGAATGCTTTCCCTTTTATGAAGATCACATCATAATCACAGTCTTCGAAAACTGCAACATAGATGATATTTTTCTTTAGGATTCAAACTAACATGATATCCTTGAGTCTAAGAGGGGATCCTGACTCCCTCTGAAAGGTGAATGTACCAATTCTGATCGTGTTGTACCTTCTATCGTCTCCAAACTCAATATTCATCTAGAGATATTTCTCCTCTAGGTGACTGAAAAAATATCTATTCCCTGTCATGTGGAACAATGCACGTGAGTCCAAGTACCACATGCTCCCCATCACACTGCTGGTCATGCATGCAATGAGGGTAAATTCATGCTCGAACTGTGAAGCCAAAGCTTCACCTGTCACTCCTCCTGAAGTATTCTTGCCTATCTTCTTGTGTGGACACTTCATGGCATAATGCCCGAATTCATGAAAATGGAAGCATTTAAATTTTAACAAATATTTCTTCTTTCCCACTTGACTAGATTTTGGTTTCGATTGAGATTTCTTCCCTTTTCCCATATTTTCATTTTCATTTCCGATCTCTGGTATTTTGCCTTATTTTCTCTTGCACCAAATAAGACCACAAGTAATCCCAATTCGGTAGTTTCTCCCTCCTATTTGCCAAATATTGATAATTGTGCCAGCTCTTGGGAAGGCCAAGAAGGGCTAGGCTTATGAATTATTCTTGAGGGAAATTAACACCAGAACTTCCAAGTTCACCACGAAACTATGTGAACCTGCTCAAATACTGCAGAATTGTGTCATTCTTGATACTTCAAAGTTTATCCTTGAGCACCATATTCCTGTGGTCACTATTATTATTGAATGTTTTTTTCAATGCTTTCCACATCGCGAACAAAGTTTCCTTTCCATGGATATTTGAGACAATATGATCTCATACTCCCTCCAATATGATTTTCCTCACTTTGGTTACATCTTTCTTCCATTGAGTAAGGTTCTGGGCATTATATGCTTGTGGTTTTGCAACATCTAAATTGATGTATTCTAGCAATCCATTTTCATTCAATATAGCTTCCATGCGATCCTTCCATGCAACAAAATTAGAGGTTACTTCTAAGGAATGCTCTAGCCTTAGTCCATTGAAATCCATCTTCTCAGTATTTAAGAAAACCTACAACAATGATCTCCAAATTCAAATTCAACTTTGAATTTATGATCTATTATGAATCCAACTCTGATACCATGTAGAAATTATGTTGTAGATTTGCAACTGCCGATGAAGTTTTAACCAAAATCACAAGACATAAACCTACTCTACTATTTTGCATACATTATTTCATAATTTAGAAAAAAAGACATGCATGAAGATATAATACACATGTAACAAGTATTTTTATCTAGGGAAAGAAATTTTCTAAAAACCCTAATTCCTCTTGCATTAATAAGATGAAATAGAGATGTAATACAATTTCTTTTCTCAACTGAGCTCACCCTACAAGTGCACAACCTATCTCTCTCTTCACTTAGTAGTTCTAACTTAGACTTAGCCCATTTCTACCTCTGCTTGATCCCCTACTTCCTTGCATTGTTCCTTGATGAATTAGGCCCCTATTAAATAGGAAATTCCTCTAATTCATTGTGCAATTCCCAAGTATGGCCGGGCCTGACCTCATGCAACATCTATACACTCAATTAGTTTACAACTGTTGGTTAAATCCCTTGGAAACTCCACCATAACATGGAAACTCAAATTATTTGTATACATGAGCTAATTCTTAACTGATTGGTCAATTAGTTAGATTATCTTTGAGTTATACTGATGTCCCACTACTTAACTGGCCACCAACTAATTATGTTAACAATTAGAACTAGTTTAACTAATTACAACTGAAATTAACTCAAGCTAGGCTCCTAAAATTTAGGAATCACTTTATACAACTGAACTTCATGCACCTAACTCAAATTAACTTAGCTACACTCCTATTTTTTTGGAATGAACACAAGAAAACTGAAATTAAACTCATTAAATTGAATTATGTGTTCTTAACTGAGTGACAAGAGCCATGTCACCTTAGTTAACTCCACAAATTTGTCTGCTAATGTGGAATTTCGAATTTCCTCAATTTGATTAAGGAAAAATCAAAATTGAGACTTTATTGCTACATTTTCAACAATATTGTAGTCTATTTTCAAATGCTTAATCCGCTATAATGGTTCACAATACATGGACATCACTCCCAGCTTCGTGATCACATCTGCCTACTGCGATGAGAAATTCTAGATCGAGTTATTAATATCCTAAAATAGGCTCACAAATGCGTCAACCATGGTTGTAGTTAGACCAGAGGCTAAGGTTATCTACATGCTAACCATCTGGCCTATGTTATGAATAACATGCTAGTGTCTGTACATAAGGGTATGATGGGTAATAGATATCTGAGTATTTATTCTTGTTGTCAAGTTAACAATGGCTAGTATGCA
Source organism: Pinus albicaulis (assembly GCA_034641835.2). Classification (NCBI taxonomy): domain Eukaryota; kingdom Viridiplantae; phylum Streptophyta; class Pinopsida; order Pinales; family Pinaceae; genus Pinus; species Pinus albicaulis. The sequence goes on from CM076569.1 coordinate 985,648,328, forward strand.
CGACCTTTTTGTAACTGTATGATTGCATGAATTATGAGCTGGTAATACGAGATCATTGTATCATGTCTATTCAACATTCCATTATGGTGATCAAATAAAGCATATTAGTGAAATATGCAGTAATCCAACAAATTGTAATGACATGAATAAAGTGTCTATCCTAACTAAGGTGGTGTAAGGCCTCTTGAATATTATCACTCTAATTTTTACTGGTTTCTTTCACTGATATGGCTCAAGCATGAACGTACTTTTAGCTCAACCTAGTGGTATCCTTGTATTATAGTTTACCTAATAAATTTCTTATAACCTTGCTCCATAATTAGTGGTCTTAGTTTTCACATCTTCTGGAATAAGTACTCTTACACCTTTTCTAGATCACTTAGCTATGCCAGCAATATTACATGGTTAAATACATATAGAAATAATAATTAATGGCATATAGTTAAGGCCATGATTTGAATACTAGGAAGTAACACAATATTAATGGTTAGAATCTTTATTACCTAGCCAATTCATGCATCTTAGAGAGTTATAGACCATATTAGTAATATACTACTATCTTAGGAATGATACTCAACAATCCCATACTGCTATAGTAATCTTATATCTAGTAGGAATCTTATCTTCTGTTTCCTCTTATTATTACCTTTTATATATTAATCTCCTTAGTATAGAAAAATCCATGTGCAGATGATTAAGAGTGATACCCAGGAACACCAATCGGAGAAGACATACATAGAACCTTCTAACCCAGTATCACACTAGTAGAGATTTAGATGTTCGTGGTCGAGGTAGGGGGTCTTACCCTTCATGCCAAATATGGGAATAAGGAGTGAGATTTAGATACTTACCTGCTTTACTACTTTAACAACACATCAATACATGTTGTTGTTAATCAGAGCAGTACCATAATATTAGACATCCATCATTGAGAAAATGATACGCTTCGAGCTAATATAGATAACATCCTTTCTCCAGGATGATTGGTTTTAATTCATAAGGAAAAGATCAAGTGACAATAATGACATCGATAATCAAATGCAAGATACCATATCCAAACCCTTCGTAGTTGATTCTCCCTCCACTCCTCGTTTTTGTTTCTTATCTCAATGCAAGCTATAAAGAAAGAATATGCAATGTTGTCGATACCACCATGATATTAGACAGACCAAATTGAGGAGGATCCAGTGCCAATTAGCTAACAAAGAAGAAACTATAGGTTCTCTCCTCATATACAGTCTCAAGAAATTATAAGTGGCACTTATTGATGGATATATAAGATCAAACATGCAGCTGAGGCTAGTATCGATAACTATAAAGTGAGGTTCACGATGAGAGGGTTCTCCCAGAAGGAGGGAGTGGATTATGAGGATACATTCACACCTATCATTAGATATACATATATTCAAGCATTTTTTTCCATTGGTTCAAATATGGGGTGGAGGATACATCAAATGGATGTGAAGACTTCTTTCCTCAATGGGTTTATTGAGGAAGAGGTGTATATTGAGCAACCTTAGAGTTTTTAGGTGCATGGGATACATTCCCATGTATGTAGGTTGAAGAAGGCCCTTTATGGACTGAAGCAAGCTCTGCGCGCATGGTATGGTAGGATCAATGGTTATCTTCTTGGTTTGGGCTTCACTAAGAGTGAGGAAGATCCAAATTGTACTTTATACTCATTAAGGGCGAACCAATCATCTTTGTATTATATGTGGATGATCTATTCTTAACAAGATCATAGAAGCTCATAGGGATGGGAAAAGAGGATCTTGCTTCTGAATTTGACATGAAGGGAATCAACTTGATGCATTAGTTTTTAGGATTGGAGGTGTGGCAAAAACTACGAGATATTTTCCTTGGGCAGGGAAGTATGCAGTGGATATATTGAGGACGTTTAGTATGGAGGATTTTGTGTCTATGACTACACCTATGATCACTAACTTGAAGAAGATGAGCGCTTATAAAGGTGAACCAGTGGATCCCACGCTCTACAGGAAGATGATAGGTTTCTTGATGTATCTGTTCAACACCAAACCAAATATATGTTTTGTTGTGAACACACTCAAATAGTTCGTGGTGGAGCCGAGACAGGTTCATTGGGTGGCAGCGAAGCATGTAATGAGATACTTATGTGGGACAATAGACTTTGGACTGAGGTATGTTAGAGCTAGAGGAGTGGGGCTGCAAGGATACACAAATTATTATTAGGCAAGGAGTGTGGTGGACAAAAAGTCCACCTATGGATGTTGTTTTATCTTGGGATCAACCATGATCTCATGGTTTAGCAAGAAGCGATAGTTAGTGGCACTCAGTTCAACATAGGCAAAGTACATGGAAATGATTATGGCAAGTTGTGATGTAGTGTGGCTTCACAAGATGCTTGTGGGATTATTTGATATATATATGGGGCCAACGATGATACATTGTGATAATTATAGTTGCATTAAGCTCTCTTAGAATCCTATGTTTTATGATCTGTCCAAACATATTGAGATCATATATCACTTCATCAAAGACAGGGCCCAAAGGGGTTTGTGAGATTACAGTACATTTTTACAAAGGAGCAGGTGAAAGATCTTGTCATGAAGCCTCTAGTTAAGGGAAAATTTCTGAAGTACTAGGATAAGCTCGGGGTGGTGGAGAATCCCTTCCTTGCTAGGAGGGAGTGTTGATGTGAGTAGCATCAAAAGTTATTCCACAATTGCTTGGTGTCTTAGCATGGGGAAGAAATTATTTTCTCTAGTGATTTATATATTTTTCCCTAAGTTCAACTTAGGAAATTAAATGATTAAAGTCAATTAATTATTGTGGACTATTGGGTTATTTTCTAAGGATAAATAATTTAATTATTAAAGTGACTAAGATTATTGATGATCTTCTATATGTTTCTAAAAGGAATCTTCAAGATGTTTCTAGAAGGAAGATTCAAGATGTTTCCATAAGGAATCTTCAAGATGTTTCTAGATGGGAGATTGGGGTTAGAGATTTGGACTCAATGAAGATTATAAATGGAGGCTAGCGATGGAGGTGAATACACAAAAAAGAGTACAAGTGTGTGAGCGAGGCAACACAAGAGAGACCAATTTTCTCTGCAGTGTGCATGGTACCAGTGCACAAAGGAGAAGTGGGAGTGGGTTTGAGTGAATTCAAAAAGGCCAAGTTGGAGGAGATTGCAGGGCTGAGTTGTCTGAAGGATATTGCATTTGTATGGAGGAGTCTGAGTTGCTAGAGTGCTTGGGTTTCTCCTGTGCGCATCAGTAGCAGGGTGCATTTCAAGTTGTTGGAGGGTACAGATCTAATTACTAGAGGTCGACTTCTTCAGAGAAATTTCATATGGAGGTTGATTTCCTTGAGGCTGATTTACCTAGGATGAATTCATTATGAGGGATCCAAGTTGCAGGTTCCGTATTATATTTTACTTATATATATGTGGCCCAAAAAAACTAAATTTTCTAGATAATGAAATGACAAAGAATTGTTTATGGGTTAATTAATTTTTTTAATGTGTGATTGATATATTTGGTTTATTTCTGCTTCATATTTTAAATTCTAGAAGTTAATGATACTAGTGATTTTATTTTTCGGTGATTCAATTATTATTTGTGTAAATAAATAATAAATTAGGAATAAATTAAATTGGTGTGAGAAAATAAATCTGGTTGGTATTAGAAATTTAACACTCTTTATGGGAATTACTAAAGTAGCATTTATTGCATTATGAAAATATCTATAATAGTATATGATACCCACAATATGATGTGATTTCCTGTGTCACTTACAACATATGTTTTTATTGAGTACAAAAATTAGTAAACTGATTTTTAACAAAATATAGAAAATTATTTGCCTATAACTTGAAATCTACAATCTGGGTTTTCTAATTTTTTTGTGAGCAGGAGCATCATAGTGAATTAAACATGATTACAAAAATCCACTGAGATACGACTTGGCATCTAAAAAAATATTACCTATTTTATAGGTCTATAGTGATTTCTTATGCATTTTGTCATCCATAAGATTCCAAATGTGTAGAAGGACGCTTATTACATATGCTTCAGAGGGTTGAGATGTCTTGAGATGTTTTTCATATGGTTAAGGTCATGAGTAGGGGGATAACACATTTAAAAGCATAATGACAATCCATTATATTGAGATTATTAGTTATGTTATTATTATGTGGATTAAATGGGATTCTTTTGTTATATCAAAGGAAAACAATATTTAGAGGTAAATGTTTTTACACAACAACATCCAACACTTACAAAACATATGGTTGTTACACAATAACCAACCACAAGAATCTCATTTGCAACTCAAGTTTTTCTAGCATGCTACTGAATTTTTTAAAAGGAAGAAGATATAACTGCATAATTCCAAGAATTAGATGTAGGTTTGCATAAGGACATGCAACATTTTTAGTTGGGAGGAATGTTGAGTTGTGAAATTTACCATCTTTTCTCAATCTTTCTCTTTATTTTATTTATTTTTGCTTTCGTGTAACCCTCTAACCCTCTATTGAGTCCATTTTTATGATTATATGTGGAATTAGGCTCAATATTTTTCAATGCATTTATTTTAGTATTTCAAGTGAATTTATGACTAAATATTAGAAAAATAACATACTTTTAGGTGTTTTTAACAATTAGGTTAGTTTATTAACAATTACAGGAACATTTACAATTGGGTTAGTTTGTTGACTATTACAAGAACATTTAAAGCTTGCAATACTGCAAATTTTTATCACATAGCTCTAAATTTAAATTTCCTATTCAACCATTGAAATTTTTTACTATGGATTTAGGATTATTAATCATTCATTTTTTACTATGGATTTAGGATTATTACTCATTCAAGATATGAAAAGAATCAGGATTATTAATCATTCATTTTTTACTATGGATTTAGGATTATTACTCATTCAAGTTATGAAAAGAATCTTGAGATTAATTATGAGTTATTAACAATATGTTGGAGATATTGTTAAATTGTTAGTTATTGGCAATTTGTTCTAACCACATGAGAGAGAATATATGCGAGTAGAGAATATATGAGTTATGGATCTAAACTTATCCTCACTTATAAAGTAGTAGTTTTTATTATCACTATTAATAAAAACGGGGAGAGGGCCCAAAACCCTTACCTATGCTTTTTTAGACCCCAAAAATCTTCAACGAACTAAACAAAAAGTTCTCTACCTCTAGGACTAACTAGCGAGTTAAGACAGAATATACGCAATATTAAGTTCTGCAAGAAAACCCAAGGAGGAAAATACATTTACAAAATCTCATTGTTGACGTAGAGAGTTGAAAAAAAACTTGATTACATAATCGAAAGTATTCTCTAGAAAAAACAACAATAATCACCAGGTGCCACACCTGTTTGCTTCCGGGCGTCTTGAGTGACAGGACATCTTACGAACAAGAGGAGTCGCGGGGACAGGATCTCCGTCACCCTTCCAACAGAAGGGGGAGGCTTCCAATTCTGCCACCCGTGAGCTAAGAAGGAAAACTTCCTCCCTCATCTCATCTCATCAAGAGAAAATTTCATTTCAGCATGATGAACAAGAAACTTGTCCTCCAGGAATGGCGGGAAGGAGGAGCACCTTTATCACTCCACCATATCTTCCAACTTCTGAATTGAGACAATAAGGGCCTAAGAGGAATCCAGCATTCTATCAATTATATCAAACTGATATATGTTTTCCAAAGGATAAAAGTTACCTGCCATTTTGAGAAGAGAACTCGGGGCTCCAAAACTTTGACACAAAATAATTCACTCTCACAAAATCCACACCTGAAAAAGAAAGCAGAGCCCAACAACCCAAGACACAGAAAAGACAAAATGAAAACAAAGGGTTTGAAGGAGTCGATAAATAGATAGAGCCCAGACTCCAGCACGATCCATCCTGCAACAAAATGACTCGAATCTCTACATAAAAATCACTTGGACAGAAATATGGTGTGATAATATCTTGGTAGGACAATGGAATTAACTTCACGCTCGCTCGAGTAGCACTAGACATTGCAGCTGAAAGGGATTGCATTGACTCAAACTTGAAGCATAATAAATATACGTGATTCCCTTTGAAGAAAGGAGTTGTGAAAGGAGGCCACCTGTTCGTCGGAGTTTTACACCTGGAACAGTTCATAAGATATCGAGGTGGGAAAGGGAGAGAGGCCGAATGGAGATAAATAAAACCCTGAGCCCGAGAATCCACTGTAGAACTGTAATGATTTCTCCTTGATATGTTCGTCGAATTCGATGGAAGTGGAGTAAGGCTGAGAGCTCTTTCACAAAAACTATTATGATAAGTTGTGGAACCTTGCATTATTATGGCATTAGGGAGAGACCCTAATGCTGATTCAATTCAATATCACTTTGATTCATAATGGCTCTGTTCTTGGAAATCTCATCATCGGTCGAGTTTAATTGTCTATAAACCTGATAGAAGTCTACCTGATCAAACTGGGAGATTAATTAATTGTCTATAAACATGATAGAAGTCTACCTGATCAAACTGGGAGATTAAGGCAAGGATACTTTGACATAACGTTGAGGAATTAGAGCTAATTGTTTTCTTATCTTTAGTAAAGTGACGCCTTTCAAGTATAGAGTCCCCAAAAACATTTATTTGGGATAGTTTGAGATCTATGTCTATCTTCAATCCCTTCCATAGGGTTAGGAATTTTGTTTAATTATTTGTTGTTATTCCAAGACTCTAAATAAATTGGGAAATTATTTTTTCATCTTGACCAACGATGACCTTTTTCGCTCCAACCTCTTTTTATTATCACTTATCTTAGTTACAAAGCAAGTTTATGTATAAATAAGAGAACATTATTTGAAAACCCTAGCGTTCTACTTGTGGACCTAACGGCATAGTAAGGTGGTTATAGATGGGAGGCACATGGATGGCGGGTCTATGGTCGGAGGGCGGGCCAGGTGGTGTCTGCTTGGGCTAGTGAGCTCACACTTGGTGGGTCTCCATCATCTCATGTGCGGGAGATGGCTCTTTTCTTCCGGTGGGCTTAAGCGAGAAAGACATCTCTAGGGCAAAGGGTCTAAGCTGGGGAACTCAAGGGGGTTTCGACAACTTCACCTTTCGGGGACTAAGTGGTGGTATATCTGGCCAGCTAGGGGCAACCAGAGAAAGGGAAGGGGGAATTTTTGCAGAGGGTGGACCGGAGAATTGGGAAGTTGGTGGCTCGACATCGACAATAGGGGAGTTGCCTCCAAACCTGAGGCTAGAAGGGGTTGAAGGTGATCTAGAGGAGGTGGCGAAGGCTTTTGTTGTTTTCAAACAGGGGGAGGACTTGGGAGGAACAACTAAATCATCAAGGGTCTCTGTGAAACATGACGGACAAGCAGGGGTCAAAAGAAAGAAGGATAAAGTAATTAAGGAATGCATAGAATGCCCCAATCTGGTGTTTGGGGTCGACTTGCAATTTGACAGTGTGATGGCGGCATCATAATCGATCCTGGTGGGTAGAGTGAGGGGAAAATTCTTCTTGGCAGAATACATTTCAGATTGGATAGAAAGGAGTTGGGCCGAGGCCCCGGACATAGATGTGGAGGTGATTACTATGTCAAAAGGATGGTTTATGGTCAATTTTAAGAATCCGACTACCCTGGAGTGGGTCTTGGAGAGGAAATGGGGTTTTGGCATCACCCTGATCCTATTCAAGAAATGGATCCCATTGTTCGACTCTAATAGAGAATGGGTGGACGAAATTCCTATGTGGTTAAGGCTCCGAGCCATCCCTCCTCATTTCTGGACAGTGGATGTTTTTCGTAAGATTGGGAACAGTTTGGGTACATTCTTGGAGGGTGACATGACCTTCTTAGGAACTCAATCCAAGAATATTGCCCATATTTTGGTTAAGTTAGCTCAAAGGGAGGGGATGATTGCAAAGATCGTTTTGGACGTGGAAGACCATTCCTATGAGCAGATGATTGATTATGAACACTTTCCTTTTCGTCGCCACATGTGTCACAAACATGGACATTTGGCTGAAGATTTCCCTCTTGGCCTTAACAAAAGTAAGCGCCATAAAAGTGGATCCAAGCATGGCCCTAGGCACAGGCGAGAGGGGGTTGCACAAGAGGATATGGATGGCAAGCGGGATAAGGGTGATGAGGACACAATTCTATAGGTAGTGGAGACGACACCTATGGAAGTGCCAGAAACAAAAAATAGAGCAGTGGCAGTGGATGCTGAGATGGAAACCAACCATGAACAAACTATGCCACTCCTTGTTGATCCTGCTTCGGATTTAGCGGGTACTGCTCCCTGTCCCTCTTCTCATACTTTAAAATCTTTTGATCATTTGTTAAAATGCATGAGGATGCCTGGTCCCCCCAGGTTGGATTCAAATACATCTTTATGTGTTAGCAATCTCTCTTTGGCCATGGACAATATAATGACAACTATTCCCAAATTATCCATTGATACCATTCCCTATAACCTGAGACCTAGGGATAAAAAGACGATGGAAAATGGTTTGATTGGAGGGTTAGGAAAGAATCCCCTTATTGAAAAATCAAGAATGAACAGGGGTAGGAAATCAAACATCTCAAAAGGCTAGCTAAGAGCTATGATCGACATAGCAGATGGTAGACAATTCTCCCTCAAAGGGGTGCATAGAGCAGCGGTTTCCCCATACATTGTGACCAAATGATTGTATTATCTTTCAACTGCAGGGGTTTGGCTAGTGCACCTAAAAAACTAGCCTTAAAAAACCTATTTATCAACTACAAACGTGATATTTTTTTGCTACAAGAGACCCTGGGTTCAAGAGTTCAAGTTTCAAATTTTCTTCTTTCCTCCCAGGGTGGTCATTTGTCACTTCTGATGTCAGGGGAAAATTTGGAGGCCTGGAAACATGAATTAAGAATGAAACAATTAAGCTGAATAATTCTTGGACCTCTGATCTTCTAATTCAGGTGGAGATTTCCTCATTGGAACTTGGTTTTAATTTCACTTTAGTGAATGTTTATGGCCCATGCTCTGTGAGGGTGGGTTTTTGGAACACTCTCCTAGCCAGATCTTATATGACTAACCCAAACCTGGTGGTGGGGGGTGATTTTAATTTTTCTTTGGGGAGGGGTAAGACGTGGGGTCCAAATGCCAAGGTTGACCCTCTTGCTGAAATTTCTTTAAAAAACTGAGGGATGGAAACCTGATTGATTCTAATCTTATTAAGGTTACCCCTACCTAGAGGAGCAAAAGAGTGGGGGAGGCTCGGGTAGCTAAGAGGTTGGACCGTTTCCTTCTTAGTGATGATCTTGCCAATCGGGCTGCTGGTTTCCAACAATGGGTGTGCTTTGGGGGAAATCAGATCGCAACCCTATTCTCCTTGAGTTGGTTGGCCCGAACAAAAAGCCAAGGTCCCCTTTTAAGTTCAATGTTGGATGGCTGGAAGAGGAGGATTATTAAGAGCTGGTTATTGATACATGGCGCCCAATCTCTGGGAACGAAGGTGTCTCTTTTGCCTAGGCTTTTGTTGATAATATGAAAAAAATTAAGAGGGCTACTATTATGTGGGTTAAATAAAAGGCTTTAAAAGATTCCAAGGCTCTTAGGGATATTGAAGAGTCCCTTGATCGGATGAATAGGCAAGGTGATGAGGAATATGTGGATGAGGTTTCGAGAGGAAGAATAAAGGATTTGGAACTCGGGAGAAGGAAGCTCCTTCATTATAAGGAAGAACAGTGGAGGTTAAAAAATCGTGCTATATGGCTTAATGTTGGTGATGAAAATACCAAATTCTTCCAAAATTATGCTAATGGAAGAAGGAACTCAAATACCATATGGGAGCTTGAACATCTTGAGGGAGGAGTGGAAAAATATTTCCAAGATCTCTCTACATTGGGGAAAATTCATTTCAAGAATATTTATGGGAATGAGGAAGGGGTCTCGATCGGGGAAGTTATTCAAGTGGCTCAACTCTTTCCCAAGTACGCGGATGTGGGGGAAAATAATCAACTTTTGGCCCCTGTGGAGAAAAAAGAGGTTGAGTTAATCTTGAAGGCTATGAAAAAAGACAAGAGTTCGGGACTAGATGGATGGATGGTGGAATTCTTCTAACATTTCTTTGAAGGTGGAGGAATGTCGATCAAAGGGTTATATCCATGGTGCTCTTAAAACGACCTTTTTGACTCTCATTCCTAAGCAGGACTCTCCCTCCTCTTTTGATGACTTTAGACCTATCTATCTATGCAATTGTATATACAAATTCATTGCTAAAAATATTGCAAACAGATTAAAACCTCTATTATCACGTAAAATTTCTAAAGAACAATTTGGTTTCCTGGATGGCAGGAAGATTCATGAGGCCATAGGTGTTGCCCAGGAGAATTTACATAGCATTAAATTGTCAAGTAAGAAATGCATGATAGTGAAGATTGACCTATCAAAGGCGTATGATCATATTAATCGGCTTTATTTAAGGTTCTTGCTTACTCACCTTGGTTTCAAAATTGAATTAATTAATTGGATTATAAGTTGTATTTCTAATGTATCTTTTGTTGTTCTTATCAATGGGGTTGTGTCCCCTTTTCTCCAAAATCAGAGAGGGATTAGACAAGGGTGCCCCCTATCTCCACAGTTGTTCCTTCTGGATGTGGAGGGTTGAAGTCAATTACTTCATCAAGCAAGGAGAAGAGGGGATTTTAGTGGCATTGAGGTGGCTACTAACCTTTACATCTCTCACCTTTTATTCATGGACGACATTCTCTTGTTCAATAATGGGAATCAAATGGAAATTAAAAAGTTGAAAAATATCTTGGATATTTTTATGAAAGAAACACGGATGGAAATCAACAATCAGAAGTCAAGTCTTACCCATGATGGAATCTCGGAGGTTGACCTGTGTTCAGGAGGTAAATCCCCTCTGCAGATAGAGGCGATCCCACTATCCCAGATCGGGTCTAGCAACAATCAAGTCACGCAATGACGTTGGTTCCTAGTTAAAAAAAGACAAAGATCGCTATGAGTGACCTACCTCAAATCCCACGCAGTTGTCATTGGAGAAAAGATGACGTTTCCCGTCCCTCGCTTGATAGATCACAATCCTTCCGTTCGACACGTTCGGACACCTATACACATGCAAGGAAACAACGACATACAACGTAACATCTAAAGCATGTAACTATATATCAGTCAGAGAGGATATAACTCATTGCATTACATAAAGAAATGAACACATGAATGGAACCAAAATCATAGTCGCTTATATTATGAATGACAAAAGGGAGAATACAACCAAATGCTCTGACGCTATGATCTTCCTTCGGTGGGGCTGACAGCGGAGCATGTCTCAACAAAGCCTGTTAGGAATCTGGACGAAGCTCTCTCTCTTACGGGATTATTTTCGGCTTAGCTCTCAATAGTTGTCCAGCTATAGTTTCCTTCCTACAAGTTCAGCTCCCAAGCATTCAGCTCTTGGACTTATTGTTAACCCTTGGTCGTACCGTTCAGCTATTCAGCTCATGTTCAACCAGCACATCAATGGAAGATGGCTATATTTATAGAGGAGAGGAGGAGGTTGGGATCCCTACAATAGTGGAAGGGAGGCCTTATCCCTTAGGAGGTTTCCCCATAAGGTGGAAACAAGAGGCCAAAGGAGGAAGGCCGTGGTTATTCAGTCGAACCACTCCCTATGACTCATCCATGAAGTTGTTGTGATCGAAACTTTGCCTCTTTTTTAAAAAAAATTCCATAAGTAGATTGGCGTGGGTGCTTAACTGGGACAGAGCGCCAGCTGGCGCGGGCTCAGTGTTAATTTTCCTCATTGGCGCGAGGGCATAACGGGCTACCAGCACCAAGGAAAAAACAAGTGTTTTTTGTGGTCTACTTAGGAAATGGTCAACAGAAGGAATGTTGTACTCATGGCAAGGGATGAAATGATGGTATTTGCAAGGCATGCCACTTCTAATTAGTCACAGAAATGACCCTCCAATGTGTGATATGGGGATTGTAGGGATGGTGACAAATTACTGTGTAACAGATGCCCCCTAAAGCATGAGGTCCGAGAGAGAGGGAGGGGTGAAATGCTTTATGAGAATGCACCCAACTGAAAACACTGTCGTCAAAAAAGATTACCCAAACCCACGGAGGCAAGTAGATAATGAGATGAGATGTCCCCAACCTGACACGAATGTAGACAAGTGCCATGTTCAAAAGCAACATACTGCCGACACGACGGTGATACTGGTTCTATTTTTCCCCACCATTTCTGGCGAGTACCCAAATTATTTTTACACAAGCTTGAAGAGGATAACATATGCTTGTCATATAAGTTTGTCCTACGGACAAATCCAACCTAGTACATGTAATGAGCCCTAGGAAGGAGGAACTCGAGTAACGTCATTACGACGGAGTCCGATGTCATCAGTTTTTAACGGGTCTGACAAAGGAAGAACTCGGCGTCTTTTCATGTTTAGAGAGTTTGAAAAGATAGCGGAAAAGAAAAATTTAGCAGCCCCTTTTCGTAGGTAGTCTCACAGATCCGAAAAGGTAGAAAACTATGTCTGAGAGAACCTCCTAGTCGCGATAGGCTAGGGTATTCCTCTTTCATAAATAATATATCCCAGCTCGAAAAAGGGGTAAATGTATACTGGGTAGATGTCGCTTCGCAACCAATTTAACAAGTTCAAAATGACAAGCATCTCGGCAATCTTTTCAGTTTTAGAGAGTCATAAAAGAGCTGAAAGTTGAATCCTCCTGGAGGAACGAGTGGTATCAAGGGTAGCAACTGGTTCGGTAATGGTGGAACTACTCTGAACAAACAAAGGTTAAGAGGCTGGCTAACAAGACCACTCATTGCAGTGGTTCCTAAGGAATGGGTAAAACAACCAAGTGAAGGCATATGATCGGCCAAGCAGATAATGACGGTGGAATGAGAAAACCAAGGCTCATCTGGCAAAACAGGCTGATAAAATGGCAATCACAAGAGGTAAAATGGGAATGGTTTCATTTTTACACAAGCTTGAAATCAGAAAACTCTGCTTGAAGTTGGTTTCATTTTGACACAAGCTTGAAACAAAGATAAACTATGCTTGAAACCGGTTTCATTTTTACACAAGATTGAAACGGAAACAAACTATGCTTGAATTTTTTTTGCATGCCCCAGCATGGTTACTCAATTCGAGGTACATGCCCCCCAAGCTTCAATCCATATGAAAGGCAGATGGAGTGAAGGTTCAAGTTACGATATTAAGAGAAAGATTCGACTGGGATTTTACGAGATCTTATCAAAGACTCGAATTGAACAGGAAAGTGTTTCATTGTTTTAACGAGGTTGACACATTAAAATAACTATCCTCAGATGACCTTATTTCATTTTTTAACGAGGTTGATACAGAAGACAAACTATCCTTGTAACACCTTGTTTCATTTTTTAAGGAGCTTGACACAAGAAAAAGAACTCTGCTCTGACTTGCTTTTTTCATTTTTTAAGGAGCTTGACACAAGAAAACGAACTGTGCTCCGACAGACTTCATCATAATGAATAAGAAGTCATAGCTTCAATAGTTCCACACCGGATTAGAGAACAACATCTCGAAAATCAGGACCCAATGCCCCCAACACCTGATGCACAACGACACTATCACTGAATACGGGCACAGGACAGGTAGCCACATAATTTACATGTGGCGAGGATGACACAACCAACGGATAAAGACTTGGAAGGGATGATGGTGGACTAGATGTCATGTTAGGACCAAAGAATGAAAGTTGATCAATGGTCACGATCTGACCTTCGTGTGGAAAACACATCACACAAAAGAGGGAGGAGACAAGCGCTCCCATGGCATAAGTATAATTGTGGCCCAAGAGTAAATTAAAGTCCAAAGGGCCAGGAAAAACCATCACGTCCATATGGACAGTTTTCCCTCCAAAAGTAATAGGCAACTTCGGAAGGATCCCTAACGGTTGAATAATTCCTCTGTTAAAAGCCAACAGATTCTGCATAATAGGCACAAGCGGCTATGAATCGAAAGGTTGCCAAGTAGTTGAGGATAAAATACTGATAGACACGCCTTCATCTATAAAGGTGTTGGGTACGACCAGATGAGAGGCCTATACCGTAATCTCAAAGGGCACATAAGATGGAAGGCGGTATCTTGCAAATCAACTCCAATCGAAGGAAGCGACCAAACTACTTGGGGGAGCTACCATCGAACCGAGATGGTCTTCCCCTGGTGTTACGGAAGAAGAAGGAGCATCCTCCACGACCTCCATCATGGAGTCGGGAGGGGTATCCTTTGGGACCTCCATCACGGGAGGTGGAGGAGCGGCTTCTTGAGTTATAGGGACAGGAGAATCTTTCTTCAAGTCCGAGGAATCTGAAAAAACAAGAAGAACGTGAGGAGGATGAGATCCACTCTCAACAGAAAAGACCTAGCGCACCATAGACGGGGCCGGCTCAACTGATCCCACAAGCAATGGTTGGTCAGGGAGGGATTCATGATTTGGAATTTTCGGGGGAGCGAGATCGACCAAGGATGACTCTTGACCAATCGTTGAATCAACTGGTGAAGGACTCAAAGAAAGCTATTTGTAACCAGCCAAAAGGCACGGTGCAAAAATAGTCGAGTTGTCTAAAACTCTCTTGGCTTCATCCATATACGGACAAAGGTGAATGGCATGGTGCCCTTCACACAACTTACAAGGATTGGCAAGATTACCCTGCTTCTTAGGACCTTTACCAGCACTAGCTGAAGACGTGCCCCCAACCTGACTCTCGGAAGCCAAAGGCAACGATGGATGACCGTTGGAACATACTTCGAGCACCTTGGGAATACTAGGGCATTCTCGAAGAAGATGGTTTCCCTGGCACAACAAGCAAGGGAACTTAAATTTCCGCCGAGGGTTGGAAGGTTTATCAAGAGGAGGTGTTTTAGAAGTAGTAGCTGCAGCCTTAGCCTCTCTCTTATCGGAATTCTTCTTCTTTGTCTTCTTCTTCTTCTTCTTAGCCACCTGGTTACTCAAATCTAGACTTTCACCAAGCGAAGTAGAAGAGGAGGACGCAGAAACAAACGAAGAAGGGGAGAGGTCCACCTTGGAATCAACATGATGTTGTTTAGGCGGAGGAACTGATTGAACAATAGCTGGGACATTCGGGACCACAGAGGTTGAAAACAACCAAACAGGCAACCCAACAGTCAACCCAGGAAGGGTAAACGTTGCCATATAAGGAGCACCATCATTTCCAAAAGGAGGAAAAGGACCAAGATTCCCTTCGGAGGGGATTCCTTGGTTGGTGAACTCTGGAAAAGTTTCCATCGGAGACAACTCAAAACAACACCCTAAGGAAACTAACTTTAACCAGGAATATTTCGTGGTCAGTTAATTTTAAAACACTGAAACCAGACTTTATTGTTTCATATTTTAAGAGTCAAGAAACAAGAAAAAGGTGACTCTATCACTTTCAGTTTGGAAACAAGCATGAAAGGACAAGCGCTTGATGATATCTTCAAATTTAGGGAGTCAGTAAAGATCAAACTAACTACTCTGGTAATCTAGGTAAGAGGTGTACCAAGTTTCCGTGAACTGCAATATACACCTTGGTGATCAAATGAAAGATAAATGACCAAGGAATTTCCGTACGTGCAAGTAGTCTCTCTGAATGCTGTGTTTGGTGTATCACGGTTACAAGGCAGCAGACTCGACTTCCTATGGATAACAGGATTGCAACCTAGTGGGGTCTCCCATTATATACTTGATGGTACAGGGAGCACAAGTCCATACTAGCTCCGTCTAAAGCCAAATGGTGAACGACAACTACTAGGTTTTAAGACACCGGAACACGTCTCTAGCCTAGACCACTAAAATGTGAGCGTTAAGTTTCAATGCTTCCTTAGGTTGATTGAATTAATTTTATGGTTGATATTCAATTATGTCTCGGTTTCAAGGCCCTACTGCATGTCATCTGACAATCTCCTATATGCAGCTATATGATGAAAGAAATATTTCAATTCGATGAATGCTATCTAGTTAAGGGAAGAGTTTCAAACAATGATGCAACAAACAACAACACTGCAAATGAATTTTTTTCCAAACTAGATGACTTTCACTATCCAAAAGTAATTTCAAACATTCAACGATGCGAATAATCCAATGTAATCTATACAAAATCCTCTTTTTCGAAAACTATACAATTGTAATCTATGAACAATTTCCTTTTTTTTTCAAAGAACAAGAATGCACTCAATGCATTTTTCAATGGATGAGAATCTACTTAATGCACGGTTTTAATGAAAGAGAATGCACTCAAAGCGATTTTTAGTTTTCAATCATTAAACAATGTAACCTAAGTTCATTGATGGATCTCAAAAAATACTTTTATGCATTGTGATCTAATGCATTTTAACGAAAAGCAAACTCTAAGACGAAAAATAAATGAACGCGAATCTTCTTAATGAAGGAGGAATGCAAAAGGGATGAAAAAAAACACTAAGAATGCAATCGTTGTTTCAAACACTTTGTAATGAAATTCCTCAAAAGGCGACAAGACATACGAGATCAAACACAAAGAGGAATTCCAAAGCATGAGATCAAAACAAGGCATTCATTCCCTTTTACATCAAGCAATCATGGAAAGAAGACATTTCAGTTGAACAATGAGCAATGTAATCTATGCTCATACAGAGAAAAAACCGGAAGGGAAAGACACACTGGTGAAGGACTTAGGGAAAAAGTCTCAATTTTCACACACCCTGAAATTGGCACGACTTTTGTGGGTGAAACTAGCGCCAACTGGTGTGACTTGCTCACTGAAAACTAGCACCAATGGCCAATTGGCGTGGGTTTCTAACTGAAAACAAGCGCCGATGCCTGAAAATGAAAAAACAAAGAATTTCTCCCAACCAAGACCAGACTCACCACTTCAAGCAAAATCTAAAAATAACCCAGAAGCAAAAGTACTGACCAAAAAAAACTCCCAAACAAGGGAAAACCCTAGCACCTACAGGAAATGGCACGACTGTCTGGCTGTAATCAGCACCAGACATGGGATGGCATGGGTGATGAACTGGCAACGTGCGCTAATGGGCATGACTATCAGGGTGGAAACCGCGCCAATCAAGCCAACCATGAAAAGATGAAAATTTCAGAAAATCAGAGGTCAAATCTGATCCTCTGGCGCTGAACAGGGTCTAAGACCAAGGAAGGTGAACCAGAAGAGCAAATAAATCAATCAAAAGCCAAGAAAACAACCCAAATGGAAGGAGGACTAACTCACATTGATCCCCAGTGGAGTCGCCAATTTGTTGAGGAGGTAAATCCCCTCTGTGGACTGAGGCGATCCCACTAGCCCAGATCGGGTCTAGCAACAATCAAGTCACGCAATGACGTTGGTCCCTAGTTACAAAAAGACAAAGATCGTGATGAGTGACCTACCTCAAATCCCATGTAGTTGTCGTTCGAGAAAAGATGATGTTTCCCGTCCCTCACTTGATAGATCACAATCCTTCCGTTCGACACGTTGAGACACCTGTACACATGCAAGGAAACAACGACATACAACGTAACATCTAAAGCATGTAACTATATATCAGTCAGAGAGGATATAACTCAGTGCATTACATAAATAAATGAACACATGAATGGAACCAAAATCAGAGTCGCTTATATTATGAATGAAAAAATGGAGAATACAACCAAATGCTCTGACGCTATGATATTCCTTTGGCGGGGCTGACAAAGGAGCGTGTCTCAACAAAGCCTGTCGGGAATCTGGATGAAGCTCTCTCTCTTATGAGATTCTCTTCGGCTTAGCTCTCAATAGTTGCCCAACTATAGTTTCCTTCCTACAAGTTCAGCTCCCAAGCGTTCAACTCGTGGACTTATCGTCAGCCCTTGGCCATACCATTCAGCTATTCAGCTCATGTTCAACCAACACATCAATGGAAGATGGCTATATTTATAGAGGAGAGGAGGAGGTTGGGATCCCTACAATAGTGGAAGGCAGGCCTTATCCCTTGGGAGGTTTCCCCATAAGGTGGAAACAAAAGGCCAAAGGAGGAAGGACGTGGTTATTCAGTCGAACCAGTCCCTATGACTCATCCACAAAGTTGTTGTGATCAAAACTTTGCCTCTTTTTAAAAAAAAATTCCATAAGCAGATTGGCGCGGGTGCTTAACTGGGATAGAGCGCCAGTTGGCGCGGGCTCAGTGTTAATTTTCCTCATTGGCGTGATGGCATAACGGGCTACTAGCGCCAAGGCAAAAACAAGTGTTTTTTGTGGTCTGCTCAGGAAATGGTCAATAGAAGGAATGTTGTACTCATGGCAAGGGATGAAATGATGGTATTTGCAAGACATGAAACTTCTAATTAGTCACAGAAATGACCCTCCAATGTGTGAGATGGAGATTGCAGGGACGGTGACAAATTACTGTGTGAAAACCTGGCATGGAACTATAACTTTCTCCCTTTCACCCAGATCACTTTGGGTTCAAGCATCAAATATCCTGGTTTCTATCAGAAGCCAGACTCCTACCGAAAGTAGGATTGGGATTGGTTCATCACAAAAGTTGAAAAAAAAATCAGATTATGGAGTTTTAAGTGGTTGTCGAGGGCGGGGAGGATTGTCCTCATAAAATATGTCTTAATGGAAATCCCAATCTAATATATTTCCCTCACCTGGATCCTAATAGGATTTATTAATAAAATTATAAGTATATGTAATAGTTTCTTTTGGTCTGGCAAGGAGGATACGAAGACTCTCCCTTGGGTGGCTTGGGATAAAATTGAAAAAATCTAAGGAGTGGGGTGGATGGGGCATTAAGCATATTCAGACCTTTGCTATGTCTCTTGTTGCAAAGTTGGGCTGGCGGATCTTGATCGAGAACAATCTCTGGACGACTATGGTAAAAATAAAATATATTGATCCTATTCCTGTGGATTATTGGATTAGGATCCCAGAAAAATATACTTACAAGGTATCTGCGATCTGGAAAGCTACTTTGATGGCACTAGGCATGGTGGAAAAAGGTCTTGCTTGGAGAGTTGGTGATGGCGAGCAGTGCAGGATCAGTTTGGACCCATGGGTGGGGTGCAGCGACAGATACACACTATATGAAGGGCTCAAGGAGGCTCTTGGTCATAGAGGAATCTACACCCTAAATCATATTTTTAAGTCGGAAGGTACTACAATATGGGCTCAAGCTTGGCTTTCGGTGGAAGATTTAAAGCTTGACCTCCAGTGGGAACAGAAGTGGCTGGACTATATTCTGGAACTTGGATGGTCTAGAGTTTGTCTCAAATATTTTCTGGACTCCCTCTATTAGGTACATTCAAAATCGGGTTTTTACTCCCCCAAAGAAGGCTATGGATATATAATGAAAAACAGAGAAAGAGGGGGTCAAGAATGGTGGTTCAAATCTCTATGGAAAATGGAAGGTCCAGTAAAAACTAAAATCTTCTTCTAGTGCATTTTGAAGAGGAAGGTTCCTACCTGGGATATTCTACAAAGGAAATTCTTAAACGACCCAGGTTGGTGTTTCTTATGCCAAAATGCAGAGGAAACAATTGATCACCTTTTCCTTTCATGTGGTTTCTCTATAAAAGTGTGGGGACATACTTTATCTCTCTGTAACATTAAGGTCGTTTGGTGGGTTTAAATTGTGGCGAAGCATGGAGAAATTGGTGGGAAATCTGCAAAGATCAAGACTTCATATTCCTCCCCCTCATAGTTTCGTGGGGAATCTGGCTGGCTAGAAATAGATGAATTTTCAAGGATTTTTCTTCTTCCCCCTCTTTTTTGGCAGTGGAATGTGTGGCCATTTTATCCTTCCTCGCCATTTATGTCTCATCCAAAACTCCAAGGAACATAAGGATTGAAGAGATTGATTTTGAGACACAGTGGGCTTATTTTGATGGTGCTGCTGATAACCAAGGAGCCTGTGGGGCTGGTATGATAATACACAAAAATAAAAATGTCTCCATGGCCACCTCTGTGGGTCTTGGAGAAGGCACAAAAAATTTAGCTGAACTTCAAACACTTAAATTTCTCATCTGCTGGCTCATTCACATGGGCATTGATTCGGTTCAAATATTTGGTGACTCCTTGAATGTCATAAATTGGGTTAACAACACTTAGAGATGTCAAAAATTTTTGTTACTTACAATTATTGAAGAGATTCAGGCTCTCAAAATACATTTTATATTGATTTTTGCATGCCATATTTATAGGCAACAGAACGAGACTGCTAATTGTTTATCTAGGGATTGTCTAAAAAAAAAACTGGGCACGGGGAAAATAGAGGAGAAGAACAGGTTGGTTGTCCGTGTGTCGGACACCAAAGCATATTGAATTTTCATCCTTATACTCTTCAGACTGTTTATTTATTTACTCCAGCAATGCTATATATCCTGGAGTTATTTTTGTACATATATCACTAGTTTCAGGCAAACTGTTAATATCATTTTTGTATATGATGTTACTATGACATGGATAATATTGTTACACTTGGAACCTTGTTGGGGTTGTTTTCCCCTTAAGGGAGACCCGCTTTATTTTATTTTTTTTCTATGGCTATGGGGTGTTTCTCCAATATGGAGGCCCCAGTTTCTAGTATGGTTTATGTTTGCTCACCAAGGCTATATGACTCACTATGATTTTTTGGTGCTTCATAGCTTTTGGTTTTCTGGATTTTGTCTTGATCTAGACAGACTCTTCTGTTGGCCCCCTCACTTTAGTGGGTGTTGAACACTTAAGGAATGTTGCGGCATATACGATGTAACTTTTTGTTATATATATAAAAAGTTCAATTTTTTTCTTGGAAAAAAGAGAACATTATTCATTCAAAGAATGACTCTGGGAGCATATGTCTAACATATGATGGAATAGAATAAAACTACTTAAGATTTTATTTCACAGATATTGTATTTTTCTAGTTTTAAATGCAGTTATGTTTTTATTTACTTGATGATATTATAGTTAATTTGTTGCTTTGTCTTTGGGAGATTGAGATCACTCCAATTAGATCATGGTGGTTTTTTTCCTTTATGAAAATAGATTTTATAATTTTCTTTACATTGATACAAGTGTGTTTCCTTATGCAATAATTATTTTAAGCTCATAGATTAGTTTTATTTTCATAGCATTGATTCATGGAAACAAAAAATGTCTAGATCATGTCAAGAGATAACTTGGTGACAACAAAATCCCAGTAGTATGATAGGTGTTCAAGTACATGATCATTGTTAAGAATGATTAAGTTTGTTTTTTATTGACAAAGTGTAGTGTCTTTGATTAATTTTGTAGTTAATATATATTCATTGAATTATATCATGAAATATACTAAACAAAGTATTGTTGTAGAAGATTCAGATCTTGAAAATCAAATACTTAAATACAACCCAATTTACAACACTTGTGGATAAAGTAAGGTATAATTTGGTAATGGATTGTGTTTTGTTATGATATTTCATTTCAAAAGTTTTTTAAGCATCAATAGAATAAGAATTGAGCATTTTAGGTAAATTTTACTACAAATAACCTTGTTTATAGCCAAATCCTTATAAAATACTTCACTTTGTCATTTGAAAAAGGAATCAATTATATATATTTAGTTCCTAGTTTTCATTAATGATTTTGAATTTGAATTTAGTTTGAATTGGGTTTTTATTTCCATTAGTGAGTATCTTATTAATTTCTATGAATTTGAAATCATCCTTTTGTTTTCCATCCTATTAGCATAAACTTAGAGAGTTTTTTTTTCGATGTATTTGTTCTTTCTAATAAAAAGTAAAGTGAGTTAGTTATAATTGAGCTTGAAAATGGAAGGTAGTTCATATATTCTCTTCAAAAACTTTGGAATTATTCAATACCCTATTGTTGAAGCAACTAGTTGAATTCATAGAGAATGCTTAATCACATTCCTGATTATAATTGATTGCTTATGTTAGATTGGGAGTATGAATAAAGGAGCTTTACCTAAGAGGGAAGATCTTAACAACAAATACCTTATTAATTTATTTAAAAATAGTTACCATCTTCTAAGTCAACAAGGCTATTGCTCATCTCTCTCTCTATATATAAGAGAATAAAAGAAGAAGCTCCACTCCCTTCTTATATATATATATATATATATATATATATATATAAGAAGGGAGTGGAGCTTCGCAACTAGTTGAATTCAATGGAGAATTTTTAATCACATTCATGGATTGCTTATGTTAGGTTGGGAGTATGAATAAATGCACTTTACCTAGGATTGCAGATTTTTTTTTAATTTTTAACCAGAAAAAGTATTTGTACTATATGATTTTACACTTGGTTCACAACAAATATATAAGGTATTACAGAGTTAATTCATCAAACTTTCCAATTGCTTTCTCCTTTCCAATATCAATACATAATTTTATGAAGGACAATATATGTGAGCAACAAAAAGAAGGGTTTTGTAGGTGAATAAGTTACAAAAATTCCCTAACAAAACATAAAATTTACAACACATAAAGATATTAGAGAGATTTTTTAATAGATTTCATCTACCATTAGGGAATTGCAGTAGGTATGATTTGGCCATTAACATTTAATTCACCTATCTTCAATTTACACCTCTCATTACCATAGTTGTCTTATTCTTTGCTTAAGTCTCTTAGAACATGGACATATGCTTTGGATGTGATATCTTCCACCATTTTCTTGATTATTTTCATGAGGTTTTCCATATATTTCTCCTTTTGGGGGTGCCTTTGACCAAATCATGTAGGATTTGGAGAGAATCTCCCATAATCGTAAGTGTGTCCACCTTATGTTCTTTGGCTAATAAAAGTCCATGGTAGAGACCATATATGTTTTCATGATTATTTGTGATACGACCAAGACCCCATGAGTACCTGAATACTTTGTCCTCCACATGGTCATAGAGTACCCTTCTCCCTCCTGCTACCCCTAGGTTTTGTTTGGACACCTCATCAAAATAGATTCTAGCCTTGTTGCGAGCTTTTCCATGCTCTTAATTCTACCTCTGTTAGTCTTAGCTTTCAAATTTCATTTATTTCATGCTTGTTGGAGGGAATATTCTAACAACGAATACCTTATTTTTTTCTTTAGAAATAGATACCATCCTCTAAGTTGACAAGGATATTGCTCCACTCTCTTCTCTCTCTCATATATATATATATATATATGAAGAAGAGAATAAAATAGTAGTATCATTAAAATGTTAAACTCTTTATAAAGAATATGATTTAACTATGGGTGGAACAGGTTTAATGAGAAATCATATATATCTCTATAGGGGCTATCACTGCACTTTGGCAATGGAGTAAGGCTTATGATGTCAATATGACACTGTTGTGGCTATTAATGCTCATGGGTAGCAGAGAAACACCAAAAGAAATGATAAAGTAATTTGAAGAATTAGACAGATAAATCTCAAACATTGAAAATGAAACTAATAGTTATAAAAATATTTTTATTTATAATTTATGTCTTAAAGAAATTAATTCTTCAGTCTTCAGGGGTTATTGGCTTCAATACTTCACATCAAATTAAAGAAGAAAACCTAAAGTCTATTTGAAGATGAATGTATATGTTCTTATTTGGTTTTAATTTTTCTTTAATTTATACTTAATAAATATTAAGGTTAGTTTCTAATCAAAAGCAAAAGATGCGAAGATTATAGAATGGCCTAGTAAATATGTATTTATTGGGACCCTAGCATACACTAAAATTAGTGTTTGTAGATTTCTTTATTGATGATCATGAAATTGCGATATTAGAAATTGTTCCATAGTAGACATTTTTATCGTCAATGTTTCGAGTCTAAACCAAGACCCATCGTCAAGACAAATATCGAGAAAAAAAGAATGAGAAATGTATAATAAATAGAGAAATTGAACAATGAAAAATGAAAAAAATACTGACAGTATGAATTTAATTTAAATACTATTATATATGTTAAAATCAAAATTAATATATGTAAATATTAATTTAAATATATTAAATATGTATTAATTTAAATTTGCACTAATTTAAATTAATATGTTTATATATATATATATATATATATATATATATATATATATATTTATTTATTTATTTTCTAAGTTGGACTAAATTCTATTAATGTAACATAATATATAGGATGAGTTGGACCTTCAGAATTGCTGTACTAGCCAATTCCGGAGGCATTATAAGTAAAAAATACAAAATAATGACCCCCCCAGATGGGGAAACTGGTCATGATACAACTGCCCTCAAAGGGGAAACCAGCTTCAGACAAAAGAAACTTAAAAGTTGAGAAAATGTTCTGGAAAGACATTTTAACATAGAAAATAAACATAGCAATAAAATAAGACCTCTCCATGCTAGGTGTCATTTTGTTGAGGCAGTGGTTCCTCCACAATGAGGCACCTGTACTCTTCAGAGGAGTCATCAACATGCGTCGCTTGATGGGAAGCTGGTTCAGGTGTTGTAGCAGTGCAAACTACGTTGGCACTGCCCTTCTTACAATCTTCACCCGACCAATTTGGACTCCCACTTCCACTATTGCCACTACCATTACTGCTGGAGGAATTTGCAACAGGCTTAGCAGGTAGGGCCTCAGACTTCCTTGAGAGCTACAGAGGCATTGTGGCAATGGTGGATTTTCTAGGTCTCTTCCTGGTGCTGTGTTCTACCGAAAAGGAGGCTTCTTCCTGGAAATTGATGGTGATGGTGGTGGTAACACGAGGTCTATCCAGAGCATAGTTGTAATGAAATTGCGTGAAATTCTCCTCAAGCAGCAGTGGGCGTGGCTCCGAGTGAATGGAATATGGAGGATGAGAAGCCCAACCCCGTCCTCTGCCTTGGCCTGTGGAGTGGCATTGGACATGAGTTTCTTCAGGTGGCAAGGTGCATGGTTCAAGATGAATAGCAAGAGGCGGTCGAGAAGCTTGACCTCTACCTCTGCCTCAGCGAGTGGAAGGATAATGGGCAGAATTATCTTCAGGAGGCGGAGAAAGAGACGCTGAGTGAATGGAAAGAGGGGGACGAGATGCCTGACCCCGACCACTGCCGTGGTGGCAGCGCATTCTGTGCCGTCTGGCATGTTGGTGCAGTCAGAATCATTTGGGAGGCAAGTTAGCGAAGGCAGGGTGACAAAGCGAGCAGAGGGGTTGAATTCCTGAGGTGGAGGAGCGAAAGTGAGGCTGCAATAAAGTCTATGAGTGAAATGAAGGTCAGGAGCAAGCGTGAGGCAGCAATGGAGGCTACATCGCCTCCCTGTGTGCATTCGAGAGCTCAGCTCTGAGACCGCAGAGGGGCAGATATAGCGGGAGGGCAATGGAGGAATAGTGAAATTTGGAGCCATTATATGGAGAGCAGAACGAAAATTCAATCTGAGTGCATTAAAGGTGGAAGGAAGCGAGCCACTGGATGTTTTAAATGCAACCGGACAGAGCCCATGCGTGGCCATATGGCATAGCCATGTGGCGAACACTGGGCTTGTTGTCCTCCTCTAGAATTTATACACCCGCATCTAGAATATATATATATATATATATATATATATATATATATATATATATATATATATATATGCATTTAAATTAATTTATTTAAATATTAAATAAATACATATATTTATTAATAAAAAATATAAATTTATTGCAATTTTATTTATTTATTTATGTTTAATCATTATAAATTATTTAGGTCCGTGTATATAATTATAATAGTTATATTAGAATTTGTAATATTTATAAATTATTTAGGTCAATGTATATAATTATAATAGTTATATTAGAATTTATAATATTTTTAATTTTCATAAGTTATTAATTTTAAATGATATTAATTAAGTTAGTTTTAAGTTAATTAAGTTGATTTATTATATTTTAATTTTAATTTTTTTTAATTAATATCATTAACGGCTAATGATATCAATTAAGGAATAGAAGGGGGTAAAGTGGTTAAGGAAGGAGGATTAACTGATTAGATATTATAGTTTTGCGTGAGAAGGGCGACCCAAATCTTGCTAACCTCAATCCCACTGTCTCTGTTGAGATTTTTGGGGTGCTGCATGATTTCTAGAGCCTCGCACACCTTTCTTTTATAATAATGGTTTTCCTTACAAATTGTTTCCACGTTTTCTAGGCGTACATGATGACTATTTTTAGAAGAATGTTCTGCAAGCACTGAGGATCTAATTCTCCCTTTCCTGATATTTTTTGTGTACCACTTTCCTTTTTTTTGTTTTTTCTTTGCAAAATTCGTATCTTTTCATGTTTGATAAAATTTATTCAAAAACAAGTTCCCTATCATATTTAAATTTTTCATTCATAAAATACTTACGAAGTTTGAAAGTTAAAATTTAAAAAGAAACAATTTTAAATCTTATCCAATAAAAGATTACGTTTTTGATGAAATAGATAAGCTTCCTTCAATGGTTTTCATTAATTGGAGAAATATGTATACTTTCGTTTCTCATGAAAGGGAAAAAAAACTTGATAATTTCAATGAAGAAAAAGTGAAAATCATTCTCTAGTTATCAGTCCCTTCCTCGCTAGGGACTATAGCATTTGCCTCATGGTCAAAGTGCATTTAATTTGCATTATTTCTCAGTGTTTTTGAAATTTTAACCAAAGTTTCAAGAAAATACCTAATATTTCTATTTTCCTGCAAATTCAAAAATGATTTTCTACAAATCTTACTTCTAATTTTCAATTGGCTGAGTGAGCTCTGATGGGACATAATTCCCCTGGTGCAGGGTGTTTTATTTTTTATATTTGCAAGTGCTTGACAATTCATTTTAAAATAGAAAAAAAAATTAATTTTCTGAGTGGCGATTTCAACGGTGAGTGCTTTGACATAGTTACATTATGCTCTGACCAATTGTTGTATCTCAAGAAACAATCCCTTGGCTGTGGTAAGGAATCAATGCTTAAGATATTTTATAAATGTATGTCACGAAATTATAATATTAGATGGTCTCTACTTAACACCTTTGGAATTTAATTATTTAATACCCTCAATAATCTGATATAATGAAAGCCTTCACAATGCCATTAACTGTCGATATTGAATGAAATGAAAAGAAGAACTATAAGGGAAACTCAAAATAATATGTTGAGAAACATAATCTATCACTTTAATTCTCATAAGTATTTTATGTGAACATAATAGTTAGAGTGAAGGAGCGCACATTAAGGATTATTTAACTCTTATTTACAGATGTAAAAAGAGACTCGCAACTACATTACTTCACTACATTCAAAGAGGAATAGACACGGAGATAAACTAGAAAGACATATCAACATCAACAGGTGCAAGAAACTTGATCTTATTTCATTAGCTTTTTAGAAAATTCAGTATAAAATTTACAGTCATCCAAAGGTCCAAAACTCTGAACCCTCCTCTTTCTTTTTCATTTCTTTAAATACAATACAAAGCAGTTGTAACTGCTGGAACTACTTGTAACTGCTCGAACTACCTAGAACTGTATAAACTACCTATTACATAGCAATTAAAAACTTCATTACAACATGGATCTTTTAACAAAAAGATAATTAAAAATAAAGCCTCAATCTTTTTGTTGAATCTGGATTTTATTGGCTGCCACTGTATTCCATGGATTTGCTGACGTGTCCTTCTGAGATGTTGAGGTGTCACCCGGTGAATCAGTCATCCATGCTATGCACTTCTTCCAGATTTCGATGGTGGTCTTGGGAGAATTGACCAACTTATGATATTCTAGTATGAAGGAAATAATTATGTTGAAAGTAGGTCATTCCGTGAACAAATTATTTACCATCCAGAGTAACTGAAAATGCCTTTGCAAGAAATTAACAATTGTATCTCATTTCAGGATTGTGGTCTTCTCATGGGTATTATCGATCTTACTCTTTGCTAGCACTAACAATGGCTCATAGGAATCCCATGATAAAATACTGCCTTTAAGATCCTAGCATGAAGGCAATCCTGCTCTGGCCCTTTTGTCAAATATGTTATCAAATCTGTTTTCAACTTGTTTAATTTTTTCCAACTTCTTCTCTGCTGCCTTCCTGCAATCATTTTTTACAATCAACTTATTAATCTCTAGAACACACAATGTCCCATATTTAATTTCATTTTCCCCAAATCTTGATCTGTCTTTGAATTGATGAAATCAATGAATTTCTTTGCCCATAAGGCTCTATTAAGAGTCTTCTATTTGTCTGCCATAACAAGTTCCTCTAAATATCTGATATTTCCCTTTTCCTCTGACACTATTGTCAAGGACTCCCAAGATGTCTTCATGAATTCAATGATTTCATTCCATACAATGTCTCTTTCTTGAATCTGAGTTATATTTACTTTCAGATTTTCCTTCAGACTCTTAATTTCATTATTGGCTGTGTGGAAATCAGATTTATACTTATTGACTTCTCCTTCTTTGGCCTGCATTATCTTTGTTGCTGTCTCTAACTCCCTCTGAGCCTTCTTGAGATCATTTTCAAACATCTTTAACTCTGTACTCAACTGGGATAATCTCACTACTGGATCATCAATTCCTTATGGCATGAATATAGTGCAAAAATGAGAATCAATTTGACTTTGAAAGTTAAGAACATACTCCTTTAACTTAGAAACCTCCTCTTATTTCTATAACAATTGTTGTAAACTATTCTCTTTCTCATTCTCAACCTCTTCTACCTCTACTGCCATTGAGTGTTCTCCAGTAGGAAACTTTAACTTCTTCTTCAATACACTTATTTCTTACTCAACACTTTGTAACAATTTCTGTACAGCTGATTTATCATTAGGATTCACTCTAATCTTTACAATTATCTTCTTCAACTCTTCATTCTAAGTTGAAAGAGCCCTGGAATTATCCTTTTCCAATTTTAACTGCTTGTTACACAGTAATTTGTCACCGTCCCTGCAATCCCCATCTTGCCCATTGGAGGGTCGTTTTTGTGACCAATAAGCAGTGTCATGCCTTGCAAATACCATCATTGCATCCCTTTCCATGAGGACAACATTTCTTCTATTAATCATTTCCTGAGCAGACCCCTAAAAACAAATGTTTTTGCCTTGGCGCTGGTAGCCCGTTATGTCCTCGCGCCAATGGGGGAAAATTAACACTGAGCCCATTCCAATTGGCGCTCTGTCCCAGTTAAGCACCTGCGCCAATCTACTTTTGGAAAGTTTTTTAAAAAAAAGAGGCGAAGTTTCGATTACAACAACTTCATGGATGAGTCATCAGGAGTGGTTTCGACTGAATAACCACGGGCTTCCTCCTTTGGCCTCTTATTTCCACCTTATGGGGAACCTCCCAAGGGATAAGGCCTCCCTTCCACTATTGTAGGGATCCCAACCTCCTCCTCTCCTCTATAAATATAGCCTTCATCCATTGATGAAGGGGCTGAATGGTTGAATCTCCAAGTTCCCAAGAGCCATCAGAGCCTTATGCTGCAAGAGCCTTGATTCATTCCCTTAAGGCCAAATCCAAGCAAGGAGATTATTGTCGAGACATCCGAAGAGAGAGGTTTGTCCCATCCCCGACAGGATTTTTCGAGACGTGTTCCGTTGGCGACCCTCCGAAGGAGAATTCAGCGTCAGGGCTATGGTTGTATTCTTCTTTGATTGATTAATGATAAGAGACTATTGGTTATGGTTCCACTCTTGTTGTTGATTATGATGATGAGTTATGTCTTCTCTGACTGACATATAGTTGCATATACTGGATTTTACGCTTGCATTTGTTTTGTTTCTTGCGTGTGCAGGTGTCCGATCACGGAGATCGTGAGGATTGTGATCTGTCGGAGCTAAGGAATGGGAGCGCTACTTTCTCTACAAGCGACAGCGTTGGATTCCAGGTAAGCCTTCATCGCTAGTTGGTTTATTTGCAATTAGGAACCTGCACTATAGCGTGAACGATTGTTGCTAGACCCGGTCTGGGCTAGTAGGGATCGCCTCTATCCGCAGAGGGGATTTACCTCCACAAAAATTTGGTGACTCCACTGGGGATCGTCTAGCTTGTTGTTGTTCTACCTTGAAAGCTATAGACGGAGCCTGAAGTTAGCCAGATAGCCTTCGAAATGCTCTTGCTCTGCAATTGCGAAGTAGATCAAAGCTGCTTCAGTCAATCTCCGGTTTAGTTTATGAACTGAATACTTGGAGTATTGTCTTGTCTTTTCGGTTGTTTCTCGATTCTGCTTGCTTGATTGGCTCTTTTGGCTAGCTCTTTTGTGTTTGGATTTTCGTTCAGCCCCAGAGGATTAGATCTGACCTCTGTTTTTCCGAGTTTTCATCCTTTCATGGTTGGCTTGATTGGCACGGTTTCCACCCTGACAGTCGCGCCAATTGGCACGGGTTGCCAGTTCATCACTCGCGCCATCCCCTGTCTGGCGAGGATTACAGCCAGACAGTCACGCCATCTCCTGTAGGTGCTAGGGTTTACCCTTGTTTGGAAGTTTCTTTTGGTTAGTACTTTGCTTCTGGGTTTGTTTTAGATTTTGCTTGAAGTGGTGAGTCTGGTCTTGGTTGGGAGAAATTCTTTGTTTTTTCATTTTCAGGCGTTGGCGCTTGTTGTCAGTTAGCCACCCGCGCCAATTGGGCATTGGCGCTAGTTCTCAGTGAGAAAGTCGCACCAGTTGGCGCTAGTTTTCAATGACAAAGTCGGGCCAATTTCAGGGTGTGTGAAAATTGAGACTTTTTCCCTGAATCCTTCACCAGTGTGTCTTTCCCTTCCGATATTTTCTCTATATGAGCATAGATTACATTGCTCATTGTTTGAAATGTCTTCTCTCCATGATTGCTTGATGTAAAAGGGAATGAATGCCTTGTTTTGATCTCTTGCTTTGGAAGTCCTCTTTGTGTTTGACCTCATATGTCTTGTCGCCTTTTGAGGGATTTCGTGACAAAGTGTTTGAAACAACGATTGAATTCTTAGTGTTTGTTTACATCTCTTTTGCATTCATCCTTCATTAAGAAGATTTGCGTTTATTTAGTTTTCGTCTCAAAGTGTTCTTTTTGTTAAAATGCATTAGATCACATTGCATTGAAGAGTATTTTGAGATTTATCATTGAACCTAGATTACATTGTTTAATGATTGAAAACTAGATATCGCTTCGATGGCATTCTCTTTTAATTAAAAGCGTGCATTAAGTAGATTCTCATTTTATCAAAAAATGCATTGAGTGCATTCTTATCATTTGAAAAGAAAAAGGAAATTGTGCATGGATTACAATTGCATAGTTTTTGAAAAAGAGGATTTTGCATAGATCACATTGCATTGTTTGCATCATTGAATGTTTGAAATTACTTTTGGATAGTGAAAGTCATCTAGTTCGGAAATGATTTCGTTTGCAATGTTGTTTTATGTCGCATCAATTTTTGAAGCTCTTCCCTTAACTAGATAGCATTCATCGAATTGAAAAGTTTTCTTTTCTCATATAGCTGAATATAGGAGATTGTCAGATGACATACGGTAGGGCCTTGAAACCGAAACATAATTGAAGATCAACCATAAAATTTACTCAATTTACCTAAGGAAGCATTGAAACATTAACGAAACATTTAGAGGTCTATGTTAGAGATGTGTTCCGGCGTCGTTAAACCTAGTAGCTGTCGTTCGCCTCTTGGCTTTAGACAACACTAGTACGGACTTGTGCTCCTTGTACCGTCGTGTATATAAAGGGAGACCCCACTAGGTTGCTATCCTTTATCCATCAAAAGCCGAGTCTGCCGCCTTATACCCATGATACACCGGACACAGCATTCAGGGAGATTTCCTGCACGTACGTTAAGTCCTTGGTTGATTTCTCTTTCATTTTGAAACCAAGGTGTATATTGCAGTTCATGGTTATTTGGTACGCCCTTTGCCTAGCATTCCTGAGCAGTCATTTTGATCTTATCTGACTCCTTAAATTTGAAAATATCATCAAGCACTTGTCCTTTCACGCTGGTTTCCAATCTGAAAGCGATAGAGTCATCTTTTGCCTGTTTCTCGACTCTTAAAAGATGAAACGGTAACTTTTCCGGAGTTCACCAACCAAGGAATCCCCTCCGATGGGAATCATGGTCCTTTTCCTCCTTTTGGAAATGTTGGTGTTCCTTATATGGCAACGTTGTCCCTTCTTGGGTTAACTGTTGGGTTTCCTGTTTGGTTATTTTCAACCTTTGTGGTCCCGAATGTCTCGGCTTTTGTTCAATCAGTTCCTCCACCTGAACAACATCATGTTGATTCCAAGGTGGACCTCTCCCCTTCTTCGCCTGTGTCTGCGTCCTCCTCTTCTACTTCGCCTGGTGAAAGTTTGGATTCGAGTAACCAGGTGGCTAAGAAGAAGAAGAAGAAGACAAAGAAGAATAAGTCAGATAAAGGAGAGGCTAGCTCTGCAGCTGTTGCGCCTAAGAAGTCTCCTCTTGATAAACCTTCCAACCCTCCACGGAAAGTCAAATCCCCTTGCATGTTGTGCACGGGAGACCATATTCTTCGAGATTGCCCTGGCATTCCCAAGGTACTTGAATTATGGTCCAATGATCGTCCATCATTGCCTTTGGCTTCTGGGAGTCAGGTTGGGGGCACGTCTTCAACTGGTGCTGGTAAAACTCCTAAGAAGCAGGGTAATATTACCAATCCCTGTAAGTTGTGTGAAGGGCACCATGCCATTCACCTTTTTCCGTATATGGATGAAGCCAAGCGAGTTTTGGACAACTCAAATGTTTCTACACCATGCCTTCCGGCTGGTTACAAACAGCTTTCTTCGAGTCCTCTACCAACTGATCCTACGTTTGGTCAAGAGTCATCCTTGGTCGATCCTGCTCCCTCGGAAATTCAAATTCAGGAATCCATCCCTGACCAACCATTGGTTGTGGGATTGGTTGAGCTTGCCTCGTCTATGGTACACCAAGTCTTTTCCGTCAAGAGTGGACCCCACACCCCTCAGGTTCTTCTTATCTCTTCAGATTCCTCGGACTTGGAGAAGGATTCTCCTGTCCCTATATCTCAAGAAGTTGCTCCTCTGCCTCCCGTGATAGAGGTTCCGGAGGATTCTCCTCCCGCCTTTGAGATGGAGGTCGTGGAGGATGCTCCTTCTTCCATAACACCAGGGGAAGACCATCTTGGTTTGATGGTAGCCCCTCCGAGTAGTTTGGTCGCTTCCTTTGATTGGAATTGATTCGCAGGATACCACCTTCCGTCTTATGTGCCTTTCGAGATCACAGTACAGGCTTTTGGTCTAGTCGTACCTGTTGAGTCTCAAAAATGTCTTCCATATTCATACATATTTCCATTATGTCATAACCATTTAGCTCTTATTTCATAACCATTTGACCTAAAACCCTACATCAAGTAACCATTTTCATAAATATATGGGTTAGGATCCTTGTTTTCCAATGTTATTTATTTTATGTATTTTAAGTGAATTTATGATTAGAAACTAGAAAATTAACATAGTTTCATATATCTATATATGTGTTATGAGTTTTGTGACATGTGTAGGTCAACAGGAGACTTCTAGAAGACCCTTATGTGGCACTCTAAAGACAAATTCGAATTTGGTTGGAGAAGATTATGGGATCAAGAGGATATGTGTCTCACTTCCTTGTTGTATTGAAACTCTAAGAGGATATGTGTCTCATTCCTCAAGTTGTGTTAAAACTCTAGAAAGACATTTGTCTTATCATTTCCTATTTTGATTGTAACTCTAGAGATGGAGGGAGAGATTCATGGACTCCCATTAATGAGATGTCTCCTCATATTTTGTATAAATAGGAGAAGCTTTCTCCTATCATAGGTAATGAGTAATGTAATGAGAAAGTAATGAAGAAGTAGATTTGTAACTAAGTTCAAGATGGAATGGGATGTAGATTTGTGAGTTCTTTTTAATAGAGAAATTCAGTTCTTTGATGTTGTTTTGCTTACAATTTTAAGGAGCTGAAGGACTTCACCAAATTGGTAGCAGAGGGCCCCTGCTATCCAAGGAGGCTTTTACATGTTTTCTAGATAAGTTGCTTTCAATTCTGTTTTGTCATATTTCTTTACTTATATTGCTTTTTGAAATCATAGCTTTTAGCATAATTTTTCATGGCAGCCCGGACATTTGCATATCTTTTGACTAATGACATGGAATCAATATTGTTCTGCTGTTAATTTATTTTTTTCTTAGTTTTTGTTTAATTCCAGTATTGCTTTGTTTATTTCAGTCTTGCACATTTGCTTCAGTAGTTAGATTTAGATATATTAAATTGCTCATGTCATTTTCAGTTACCTTCGAAAGCCACAGCTGGATTGATGGTGAGGGATTGTATTTTGAAATGTGTAGTTTGATATTAGTTTCCTTTATGCAAATTTAGATATATTAAACTGCTCATAACATCTTCAGGTGCCTCCGAAAGCCACAGCTGGACTGATGGTGAGGGATTGTATTATGAAATGTGTAGTTTGATATTAGTTTCCTTTCTGCAAGTTAGATATATTAAATTGCTCATAACATCTTCGGTTGCCTCCGAAAGCCACAGCTGGACTGATGGTGAGGGATTGAATTATGGATGTGTAGTTTGATATTAGTTTCCTTTCTGCAAGTTAGAAATATTAAATTGTGCATGACATCTTCAGTTACCTCCGAAAGCCACCGCTGGACTGATGGTGATGGATTGAATTATGAATGTGTGGTTTGATATTAGTTTACTTTCTGCAAGTTAGATATCAGTTACTCAAGTTGTTTATGGTTACTTCCGAAAATCATAGCTGGACTAATGATGAGGGATCGGAAGACAAGTTGATGTAATTTGATTTAGATTTACTTTATTGCAACTTTTGGATTTCTTTCAGCATAGTTTCTTTTGTGTTTAGACAGCAACAAGAATAGTTTGGTTTCATGCTCACTAGTTCACTGTTTTGATTTATTAGATTAGCAGCACATTTTTCATTTCAGTAGCACATTTTCATTTCCTTTCAAGTTTTGTCATTGTATGTTTCAAATTAATTTTTCAGTTTCAAGTTGGTAAATCATTATAAAGGACATCATTGCCTTGAATATTCATAACCATACTTGTCTTTTAGAATTTCCATCTCACATTAGGAAACCAACCAAAATCAATAAAAATCCAAAAACGACAAAAAGTAAGAGATATGTTATCTTGCACATATAGTGCGTCACACTTCGTCAGTTTACGAATCCCTGGTTGATAATTTATGTTAGCAATTTAGGACACACTAAATTGACCAAACATTTTGGCGCCGTTGCCGGGGAAGTGTAACTAGGTAGCCTTATTTCTTACATCTAAAAAAAATTAATAATTCTTGAGTATGCTCTTCTCCTGCACTTTGTGTGATCTGGAGGATCAGAAAAAGAATTGTTATGTAAAAAAAAAATTAATAATTCTTGAGTATGCTCTCCTCCTGCACTTTGTGTGATCTGGAGGATCAGAAAAAGAATTGTTATGTGAAAAAAAAAGAAAAAAAAAAAGGAGACAAAATAAAACTTCATCATTTCAATTGATTCAACAATTTAAAAAAAAATTGATTTCAATAAATTGTTTTGTTTAATGAATATATATGTGTATTTTTAAAATTTTTGAAAATATAACATACATAATTTTATTAACAAATCAATTAAAAAAAAAAAAAAATCTCATGGAAATAAGACCCACGCATATGCATGAGGCCATTCTTTGGCTTGGCTTTACACATATATGTAGACTTTCAATCCACACAAAGACCCATGCACTGCAATTTAAAAAAAAAAAAAAAAAACCTTCTCTTTTTCATATTCGTTTTTCCTCAAACAACAGTTATTAGAAATCATTTTAAAATTTTTTTTGCACACAATGAATGTATATCACATGAAGAAATTGTTGATGAGGAAAAGATTGCAAATTTTTTATGAGAAGAAGATTGCAATTTGCTGATGAAGAGAAGATTACAAATTCAATTGTAGGGACATACAATGGAAGTGTATCATATGAAGAAATTGCTGATGAAGAGAAGATTTCAGACTGTTGATGAAGAGAAGATTGTAGATTCCATTGCAAGTAATTGGAATGAGGAAGATCAATCTGAACTTCTCTGTGAAATACAAGCCATTACACTTCAAAACCTGCAAAATAAAAACAAATCAAACCACAAGTAATTGCCAGAAAACGAAATGCGTCATTGTCAAAAACACCCGATTTTAAAACGAATTTTCTGAGCAAACCAGGACGAATTAGAAAAAACTAAAACATGGGTTTTTTCGGGAACGGGGTGAATTAGGTAATCCTATAAGAACTTTCTGAAATTCGCAGCCATTTGGGAGAAATTCAGGGTTCTTCGGAGCACTAATTTGCAGTGTGCGTGAGAGAAAAATGTTTTTTTTTTTTAATTATGAAAACAGTCACGGTTTTGAGAAATAATCAAGGAACTAATTTTCTTATTTGAGGGAAAATGTGGCAGAATTCATGTGTGGTGGCACATGATGAATGACAAATGGATTATTTGAGGCAAACACATTATCACATGTGCATCAAATGCAAGTTGTATAAATTGAAAAGGACTCTGCCTTCATCTCCTTCATAGTTAGGAATTTGACTTTAGAAATTTCAAGCTTTTTATTTTTATTTTGCATGAAAGAGACATTGGCATGACTTTGTTTCAAAAATATTCATAAGGACAATTATTTCATCCATGCTTTATTTCATTTAAAAAATAAAAATAAAAAAAAAAAATAAAAAAAAAATTGAATCAATGAAATGAATAAGTTATTTGCTCACTTTTCTGAAGGTATTGATTAATTTTGGACTGATGATGAAAGATGAATGACTAACTTTTTATTCAAGATTTTTAGCAGCTGAAAAACCTCATTGTTCAAATCAGCCTAACTTTTTCATACAAAATCAGATTTTGATGATTTAAGTATCATTGGAAAGGTCTTAATAAGATCTACACAGTGAGAAATCCATCATTAGAGTTTGAAAAGGTAAATAATGAAATAAATTGCTGAAAAGAAGTAACATTCAACTTGAGGCACTAATTCCAAAACATGTATAAATTCTTTTGATTTTTCCTTTGAAGAACTTGTTTCATTAATACAAATTCTTAGTTTTGTATGTAAATATCATAACTAGAGAGATTGATCACCTCTCTCATTTGATAATCTTACATTCCATTGCAGAAGAAGTATTAGTTTTTTTGCAGGTTCCAGGAGGAAGGACAAATGACTACAAGAGAATGGTGTCTCTCTAAGAGACCAATTTGTTTCATAAGAGGATGATCGGCAACAAAAAGGAAATATGTTGATGTAAAATCAGATCCAAACACTTGAAAAACTTTCAGATACTATTGTCTCCATCACATCCATACCTCATAATAAACCATTCACCTCATTTCACTTCATATTTTCCATTTACATTCACATCCACTTTCCATTTCTTTTTATCCATTCATAACCACAAATAAAAGCAAGAGGCTCATTCACATGCTTATTGCCCATTGTCATTTCTCATTCACATGCTTATTGTCCATTTCCATTTTCATCTTCCATTTCCATCTTCCATTTCTTGTCATTTTCATTCCGCAAATAAGCCTTGCTGCAATGCAAATTATTGAGTCCATAGTCCTTTGAGTCTAAGTTCTTTGTAAAAACACCTTGAGGCTTGCATGCCTTAATGGCAAGTTCTCATGCTGACAAACAATGGGAATACATTAATGTCCCTTGTTCGTCAGATCTTCTAGGTGACTCGACATTGACAAAATCATTCGTACCTAGCAAGATGTGTTTGGGCATCTTGACTCTCATTGTCATCAATGGTGAGAGTTCTCGTGTTGACTAGTGGCATCCATTAATGGCCACTAAGTCAACAATTTCCTATTATGTTCGACATCAGAACATCTTTTCACATAGTAGGAATTATGCTAATGAGTTTTGAAGACATGAAGACTATTATTTTCAGCATTTTGGAGCAGATTTCAGCAATTTTTAGTAGAAGCAATAAAAAGTCATCTCATCTCTTTATCCATGACTCCTCTTGTTCAGCCACTTGAAGAAGAATATGATCAGAATTTTGCAGCCACCACACATACACAACTCATCCACATTTAAGGTAAGTGAATGTATGTTGTTTTCTAATTTTTAGTCATGTAATTCATTAGAATGCTAAAATTGTAACTTTGGAAAAATTCCTCACTCCCTTTTTCACATTGTCATATCTTTAGTTGGGGGGGAAGGGACATCATTTCATATCCACATGTCATATACTATCACACATTTTCATTTCATTTCCCCCTACATATACTTCCCAACCAACTATTGTTACAACATGATCCAAAAGATTATATGCCTTGCAAATGATCAATTCATTGATGAAGTAATTGATTCTAAATGTTTTTATGAACTTTGATGCAACAACGAAAATAAAGCATTGTTACACAAGAACCAATGCTTCAAAAAAAAAAAAATGGTTGTCACACAAGAACCAACCATTGAAAAAAAAAAAAAATGTTGCAATCAAATGTATTATACTTTGCCAAAAAGGAAAATATCAAGAAGCAAAGTTTGGAATGAATCTATATGAGTCAAAACTCATAA
Source organism: Pinus albicaulis (assembly GCA_034641835.2). Taxonomy (NCBI): domain Eukaryota; kingdom Viridiplantae; phylum Streptophyta; class Pinopsida; order Pinales; family Pinaceae; genus Pinus; species Pinus albicaulis. The sequence continues at coordinate 985,686,823 of CM076569.1, forward strand.
AATATCAACTCATGGACAAATGAATCATTGCAATAGTTGCATGAGGACATGCAACAACTTCAGTTGGGGGGTATGTTGAGTCTCAAAAATGTCTTCCATATTCATACATATTTCCATTATGTCATAACCATTTAGCTCTTATTTCATAACCATTTGACCTAAAACCCTACATCAAGTAACCATTTTCATAAATATATGGGTTAGGATCCTTGTTTTCCAAAGTTATTTATTTTATGTGTTTTAAGTGAATTTATGATTAGAAACTAGAAAATTAACATAGTTTCATATATCTATATATGTGTTATGAGTTTTGTGACATGTGCAGGTCAAAAGGAGACTTCTAGAAGACCCTTATGTGGCACTCTAAAGACAAATTCGAATTTGGTTGGAGAAGATTATGGGATCAAGAGGATATGTGTCTCACTTCCTTGTTGTATTGAAACTCTAAGAGGATATGTGTCTCATTCCTCAGGTTGTGTTGAAACTCTAGAAAGACATGTGTCTTATCATTTCCTATTTTGATTGTAACTCTAGAGATGGAGGGAGAGATTCATGGACTCCCATTAATGAGATGTCTTCTCATATTTTGTATAAATAGGAGAAGCTTTCTCCTATCATAAGTAATGAGAAAGTAATGAAGAAGTAGATTTGTAACTAAGTTCAAGATGGAATGGGATGTAGATTTGTGAGTTCTTTTTAATAGAGAAATTCAGTTCTTTGATGTTGTTTTGCTTACAATTTTAAGGAGCTGAAGGACTTCACCAAATTGGTAGCAGAGGGCCCCTGCTATCCAAGGAGGATTTTACATGTTTTCTAGATAAGTTGCTTTCAATTCTGTTTTGTCATATTTCTTTACTTAGATTGCTTTTTGAAATCATAGCTTTTAGCATAATTTTTCATGGCAGCCCGGGCATTTGCATATCTTTTGACTAATGACATGGAATCAATATTGTTCTGCTGTTAATTTATTTTTTCTCTTAGTTTTTGTTTAATTCCGGTATTGCTTTGTTTATTTCGGTCTTGCACATTTGCTTCAGTAGTTAGATTTAAATATATTAAATTGCTCATATCATTTTCAGTTACCTCCGAAAGCCACAGCTGGACTGATGGTGAGGGATTGTATTATGAAATGTGTAGTTTGATATTAGTTTCCTTTCTGCAAATTTAGATATATTAAACTGCTCATAACATCTTCAGTTGCCTCCGAAAGCCACAGCTGGACTGATGGTGAAGGATTGTATTATGAAATGTGTAGTTTGATATTAGTTTCCTTTCTGCAAGTTAGATATATTAAATTGCTCATAACATCTTCAGTTGCCTCCGAAAGCCACAGCTGGACTGATGGTGAGGGATTGAATTATGGATGTGTAGTTTGATATTAGTTTCCTTTCTGCAAATTAGAAATATTAAATTGTGCATGACATCTTCGGTTACCTCCGAAAGCCACAGCTGGACTGATGGTGAGGGATTGAATTATGAATGTGTGGTTTGATATTAGTTTACTTTCTGCAAGTTAGATATCAGTTACTCAAGTTGTTTATGGTTACTTTCGAAAATCATAGTTGGACTAATGATGAGGGATCAGAAGACAAGTTGATGTAATTTGATTTAGATTTACTTTATTGCAACTTTTGGATTTCTTTCAGCATAGTTTCTTTTGTGTTTAGACAGCAGCAAGAATAGTTTGGTTTCATGCTCATTAGTTCACTGTTTTGATTTATTAGATTAGCAGCACCTTTTTCATTTCAGCAGCACATTTTCATTTCCTTTCAAGTTTTGTCATTGTATGTTTCAAATTCCTTTTTTAGTTTCAAGTTGGTAAATCATTATAAAGGACATCATTGCCTTGAATATTCATAACCATACTTGTCTTTTAGAATTTCCATCTCACATTAGGAAACCAACCAAAATCAATAAAAATCCAAAAACGACAAAAAGTAAGAGATAGGTTATCTTGCACATATAGTGCGCCGCACTTCGTCAGCTTACGAATCCCTGGTTGATAATTTATGTTAGCAATTTAGGACACACTAAATTGACCAAACAGTACCCAGCACCATTATAGACGAAGGCGCGTCTGTTAGTGTTCTATCCTCAACTACATGACAAGATTTTGGTTCGCCGCCACTTGCGCCTGTTACGCAGAATCTGTTGGCATTTAACAGAAGAACTAGTCAACCGTTAGGGATCCTTCCAAGGTTACCTGTTACTTTGGGAGGTAAAACCATCCATATGGACGTGATGGTTGTTCCAGGTCCCTTGGATTTCAATATGCTCTTGGGATGCGATTACACCTATGCCATGGGAGCGCTTGTCTCCTCCCTTTTTCGTGTGGTTTTTTTTCCACATGAAGGATAGATCGTGACCATTGATCAGCTTTCGTTCTTTGGTCCCGATGTGGCAATTGGCCCACCATCATCCCTTCCTGGTTTTTATCCACCCGTTGTATCTGCCCCACCGCAGGTCAACTATGTGGCTACCTACCCCGTGCCTGTGCTCAGTGATGATGCCGTTGTGCATCAGGTGCTGGGGGCATTGGGTCCTAACGTCCAAGATGTTTTCCTTTCATCAGGAGTGGGACTCTTGGAAGCGATGACTTCTTGTTCATTATGATGAGGTCAGACAGAGCATAGTTCATTTTCTTGTGTCAAGATCCTTAAAAAATGAAACAAATTGGTCGGAGCAGAGTTCGTTTTCCTGTGTCAAGCTCCTTAAAAAATGAAACCAGGTTGTCGGAGCACAGTTCCTTGTCTTGTGTCAAGCTCCTTAAAAAATGAAACAAGGTTCTTGGAGCAGAGTTCCTTGTCTTATGTCAAGCTCCTTAAAAAATGAAACAAGGTCATTGGAGCAGAGTTCATTGTCTTGTGTCAAGCTCCTTAAAAAATGAAACAAGGTCATCAAAGCATAGTTCCTTGTCTTGTGCCAAGCTCCTTAAACCATGAAACAAGGTGTCCCGAGGATAGTTCTTTTAATGTGTCAACCTCGTTAAAATAATGAAACACATTCCTGTTCAATTCAATTCTTTGTTAAGATCTCGTAAAATCCCAGTCGAGTATTTCTCTTGATCTCGTGATTTGAACCTTCACTCCATCTGCCTTTCATATGGATTGAAGCTTGGGGGGCATATACCTCGAATTGAGTCACCATGCTGGGGCATGCTTACTTTTTCAAGCATAGTTTGTTTCCTTTTCAAGCTTGTGTAAAAATGAAACAGGCTTCAAGCATAGTTTATCTTTGTTTCAAGCTTGTGTAAAAATGAAACCAACTTCAAGAAAAGTTTCCTGATTTCAAGATTGTGTAAAAATGAAACCAACTTCAAGCAGAGTTTCCTGATTTCAAGCTTGTGTAAAAATGAAACCTTTCCATTTTACCTCTTGTGATTGCCACTTTATCAGCCTGTTTTTTCTAGATGAGCCTTGGTCTTCTCACTCCATCGTCACAATCTTCTTGGCCGATCATATGCCTTCACTTGATTGTTTTACCCATTCCTGAGGAACCACTGCGATGAGTGTTCTTGTTAGCTAGCCTCTCAACCTCTACTTGTTTTGAGCAGTTCCACCATTACTGGAACCAGTTGCTACCCTTTACACCACTCGTTCCTCCAGGAGGAGTCGACTTTCAGCTCTTTTCTGACTCCATAAACATGAAAAGATTGCCGAGTCGCTTGTCATTTTGATCTCGTTAAAGTGGCTGCGAAACGACATTTACCCAGTATACGTTTACCCCTTTTTCGGGCTGGGATAGATTATTTACGAAAAAGGAATACCCTAGCCGATCGCGACTAGGAGGTTTTCTCAGACATAGTTTTCTACCTTTTCGGATCTGAGGAACTATTTACGAAAAGGGACCATTGGAGTTTACTTTTATTTTGTCTTTTCAAACTCTCTAAATATTAAAAGGCGTCGAGTTCTTCCTTTGTCAGACTCGTTAAAACCTGATGACATTGGATTCGGTCGTAATGACGATATTCGAGTTTCTCCTTCCTAGGGCTAGTTAAATGTACTAGGATGGATACGTCCGAAGGACGGATTTACATGACAAGCATATGGTATCCTCTTCAAGCTTGTGTAAAAATAAAGAGGTACTCGCCAGAAATGGTGGGGGAAAAATGGAACCAGCATCAATGTCGTGTCGGCAGTATGTCGCTCTTGAACATGGCACTTGTTTGCATTCGTGTCGGGTTGGGGACATCTCATCTCATTTTCCACTTGCCTCTGTGGGTTTGGGTAATCCATTTTGACCTCTCATCTGCTCTTTGCCTCGTCATCATGACCTCTGATCTTTTGATGTCAAATACTGCCAAATCCACTGTCGTGCCGCCGATATGTTCAAGAGAATTTGACCTCTGCAAATTTCAACCTTCCTCTGATTCTCATCTGATCCTGATTCACAAAGACATTATGTTCCTCTGTCTCGTGTCGATGATGTGGGAAGCACTATGGCCCACCTTCGATCAAGGTCACTTCCTGTCGACTTCAACTCATTATCTAGGAAGCTGATCTAGAGACTCCCTTCTGGTACCTTGGAGCCTGCATGCCTTAATGGCAGGTTCTTCGCGTTCAACGTGAGGTTTTCATCATTGGCCTCCGATCGAGTGATTCTACGGGTGTTCGATGCCAGATCACTGATTCACATGCCATAGATTGTACCTATAGTACCTTGAGGGCCATTGTCATTATTGGTGGTACCTCTCGCGTCTGTTAACAACTTCCATTATTGGCTGGTAATCAGATAATGTTCTTGCATGTTCGACTTCAACTCACATATTCGCGTGCTTGAACTTGTACTTTGTTCGGGTCGAGATGGAGCGCAAGACCCTGGATTCCTGTCTGTTATAATCTAGGTTACGATTTTGTGGATTATTATGATTATTTACATGACTCACTGATTGGATGGCTGCGACCATACCTGAGTCTATTTATCGATCCTTACTGGATGGCTGCGTCCATGCCTTGGATCTGGATTATTGTATACTGTATTATGGATGGCTACGCACATACCACATATATCATGTATTTGAGATATCAGTTTCATTTCTCTCTGCATTTTTTTTCGACGGTGGTGTTTTCATTTGGACACGTTCTCGTAAAGCATTTCACCCCTCTCTCTCTTTCGGGCCTCATGCTTTAGGGGGCATCTGTTACACAGTAATTTGTCACCGTCCCTGCAATCCCCATCTCGCCCATTGGAGGGTCGTTTCTGTGACCAATAAGCAGTGTCATTCCTTTCAAATACCATCATTGCATCCCTTTCCATGAGGACAACATTTCTTATGTTGATCATTTCCTGAGCAGACCCCTAAAAACACATGTTTTTGCCTTGGCGCTGGTAGCCCGTTATTTCCTCGCACCAATGGGGGAAAATTAACACTGAGCCCATTCCAATTGGCGCTCTGTCCCAGTTAAGCACCCGCGCCAATCTGCTTTTGGAAAGTTAAAAAAAAAAGAGGCGAAGTTTCGATTACAACAACTTCGTGGATGAGTCATCAGGAGTGGTTTCGACTGAATAACCACGACCTTCCTCCTTTGGCCTCTTGTTTCCACCTTATGGGGAACCTCCCAAGGGATAAGGCCTCCATTCCACTATTGTAGGGATCCCAACCTCCTCCTCTCCTCTATAAATATAGCCTTCATCCATTGATGAAGGGGCTGAATGGTTGAATCTCCAAGCCTCCAAGTTCCCAAGAGCCATCAGAGCCTTATGTTGCAAGAGCCTTGATTCATTCCCTTAAGGCCAAATCCAAGCAAGGAGATTATTGTCGAGACATCCAGAGAGAGAGGTTTGTCCCATCCCTGACAGGCTTTTTCGAGACGTGTTCCGCTGGTGACCCTCCGAAGGAGAATTCAGTGTCAGAGCTATGGTTGTATTCTTCTTTGATTGATTAATGATAAGCGACTATTGGTTATGGTTCCACTCCTGCTGTTGATTATGATGATGAGTTATGTCTTCTCTGACTGACATATAGTTGCATGCACTAGATTTTATGCTTGCGTTTGTTTTGTTTCTTGCGTGTGCAGGTGTCCGATCACGGAGATCGTGAGGATTGTGATCTACCGGAGCTAAGGAATGAGAGCGCTACTTTCTCTACAAGCGACAGTGTTGGATTCCAGGTAAGCCTTCATCGCTAGTTGGTTTATTTGCAATTAAGAACCCGCACTATAGCGTGAATGATTGTTGCTAGACCCGGTCTAGGCTAGTAGGGATCGCCTCTGTCCGCAGAGGGAATTTACCTCCACAAAAATGCTTGATCACTTTTCCTAGCATCTGTTCCGCCTTTTGAGGAGATGCACTGGTCTTGGTTAGATCCATTGAAAGTGCAACAAGATGATGGAGCTTAGTGAAATGAAGTCGCCTTCACTAAGTGGGCCCGTAGGCTATTTTTTACGCAAAGTCTATTTTTAGACTATGTCTATTTTTAGACATATGGATCATGGTCTATGAGTTGCAGGATGCTATTTATGGATGATTGGTCGAGTTGGTAAAAAATAGATGGACCTCTATTTTTAGACATTGGGCAGTTTCTATTTTTAGACTGTCGAGCTAAAAATAGAACAGTCAAATATTATTAACCCTTAATAATATTTAGACTATAAACATTATCTTATCCTCTTGGAGCACTTCAGTTTGATGCTTGGATGTAGCACATGCAGCTGACAGAAGGAAATACGCTTTTCCTAAGGGTTAGTTGAGCTATTGCATGGTTGACTTCAGTTAGAACTCATGTGGCAGAGTTTGGTGGAGTTGATGAGACGGTTGGTGGAGTTGTGTTCGGTTTAACTTAGTTGAACTAGTTGTATTTAGTCTAACTGAAAAATACACTAGTGATGAGTGGTGTGAATTAATTATTAATTAATTCACTAATTATTAACTCATAAATCAACTAAAGAACACATCGGTTAACTGCAATGCATGGACAGTTCAGTGGAGACCAGTGTTAGAGGTGGGTGAAAGGGTGAGTCTACTATCGGTTGTGACTATTGGCTGTGCATGAGATTTGCACACACATTGATGGAGATTGCCAATGAGGATTGCGCAGTTGGAGCTAGTGGGATTCGAACTTGGATCTCATCATTAATCAACTTGGATTGCGCAGTAGAGGCAGGCAGACTTGTGGAGGAGATTTGAACCTGTGACTTGTTCACTTTCTATACTAGTTTTTGTGTAACTTTTGGAGATGTGCTGAGAGCTGTGAGAGCTTTGTGCTATGTATTTTTACATGTTCTCTATCATTATAATATACAAATATTTGGGGGTTTTCAGCTATTGCTTTCCCCATTACATACTGTGTTGATATGTGTGCTTGATTATGTTTTAATGTGCGCATGCGACTGCTTCTATTTCCGCATATTGATGATCAATTGAAGAAGAGGTTATGTATTATGCATGAAGCTTAAATAGTGTGTAATTAGGATAATCTTGGTGAATAATTCAGCTATTATTCAAATTTCTACATGGTATCGGAGCGAGATTGATCATCGGATCTATTACAGTGATTACAATTATTTCGATAGACAGAGTCTGTAACGGGCCAGGTAGCCTCTGGATCCATCCTTTCTTTGAAAGGTGATATATCTAGTAAATTCCCCTACAGTCGATCTCTGTGCTAGAAATAATTTTTTCTCACAGATCGGAAGCGGTTGAGTTTTGAGCTGGTGGAATTCGAATTTGCAGCAGTTTTCTAGTGCCAAAGTTGAAATGTCTTTCAACGGATTGCGACTGGAGTATGCCCTTGAGGGCAGTTCGAATTATGTTGCATGGAAGGACAGAATGGAGGCGGTATTAGATGATAACAGGCTAAAGGAGTTCATAGATGCTGAGATCCCAAAGCCTACTAATGCTGCTCAAGTTGAGGCTTGGCAAAAGAAGATGGAAAAATGTCGAAGGATTCTGTTGGAGGGCGTGAAAGATCACATTGTATCCATCATGCATGGAAAAGATTCTCCATACTTGATGTGGAAAGTGTTGACAGATTTATTCCAAAGCAAGAGCGACCAGAGGAAGTTGGCGCTCAAGGATAAACTCAGACACATAAAGATGGAGAAAGGCGACAATATGCCCAAGTACCTCATGAAGTTCATCCAATGCAGGGATGAGCTGGGAAGTGTGGGGGTGACTGTTGATGATGAGGAATTGGTGAGCTTGGCTCTCCTTGGTCTTCCGAAGAGTTGGCATGCCTATCAGGATTCTGTCAATGGTCGGGAGAAATTTCCAAGATGGGAGCGACTTTGGTTGGATCTTGTGCAAGAGGAGATAAGGCGGAGTACCAGAGACGGATCTTCATCAAAGGCATCTGATGAAGAAACTTGCGCTTTGGCTACCAAAGAAAATAAGGGGAAGAGAAAGAAAGCTTCTCATTCCGGTGCGAAAGGCAAGAAGCAGGACATGTCCAAGGTGAAGTGTTTTCACTGTCACCAACACGGACATTATGCCACAAATTGTCCGTAGAAGAAGAAAAATAAGCAAGCTGCTGGATCTACAGCAGGAGAGGCCTTAGCCTTGCAGTTTGAGCTAGATTTTTCGCTGATCGCATGCTTGGTCTCAAGTGTGATGGGATCAGTATGGTTCTTGGACAGTGGTGCGTCTTTTCACATGACTGGAGATCGAGATCTGTTTTCAGATCTGGATGAGAAAGATCTTGGAGTGTACATCGAGATGGGCGATGATGGTAGATACAGTGCGACCGGTATCGGTACCATTTCCTTTGAGAGGGAGTCTGGTAAACCCTTCGTATTGAAGGAAGTGATGCATGTTCCAGGATTGAAGAAGAATCTGATCTCTGTGGCGATGTTGGAAGACAAGGGGTATGATGTTGTCTTCAGCGAGGGAAAGGCTTTCCTGCGCAGTAAGACAATTGGAGAAACCCGGAAGATAGGGGTTCGAGTCAAGAACCTTTATCAGTTGCAAGTGGATGGCTGCGCAACAATGGCATGCAAGGCAGAAGGAGTGGTGAGCCGGGATGATGGCGAGCTGTGGCACCGGAGATTGGGCCACCTTCACCATGGAGCTTTGAAGATACTGCAGCAGATTTCTATTGGGCTTCCTAAGGGCACTCTTGCGCAGTCAGATCAGTGCAAGGGGTGTACCTTGGGAAAATTTGTGAAAGCCACCTTTCACGAGAAGGATAGTCGTGCCACGACGATCCTTGAGAGAGTTCACACGGACGTGTGTGGACCTTTCTCAGTAGCTTCGACAGAAAAGCACAAGTACTATGTGATCTTTGTTGATGATTTATCTCGAAAGTGCTGGATCTTCTTCATGCAGAAGAAGAGCGAGACATACTCAAAGTTCTGTGAGTTCAAGGTGCTGGTTGAGAAGGAATCGGGGAAGCATGTGAAGGCTCTTAGGAGCGAAAATGGTGGTGAATTCATCTCTGCTGAATTCAAGGACTTTTGCAGCGCAGAAGGAATTCAGAGAGAGCTCATAGCACCTCATAAACCACAGCAGAATGGGGTTGATGAGCGAAAGAACAGAACGATCGTGGGTGCTGCACGGGTGATGTTGCATGATCAGGGCCTACCCCTTCACTTGTGGGCGGAGGCATGCAATACTGCAGTATATGTGCAAAACCGTTGTCCTCACAAGATACTTGGCATGAGTACACCGGAGGAGGTGTTTTCTGGTAAGAGACTTGATATTTCCCATTTGAGGATTTTTGGTTCACCTGTCTACTTGCATGTGATGAAGGATGCCAGGAAGAAGCTGGATCCAACCGTAGAGGTTGGGATATTTGTGGGGTACACTGATACACCCCACAACTATCATGTGTATTTTCCAGACAGTCGCAAGACTGTTGTGCAACGGGATATCAAATTTCAGGAGGAGAAATCCATGAAGTGTTCGCTTGAGAGGGAGCCACACTTGCATGCAGATGAGGAGCTATTAGTTCCTAAAGATGAGCTTCCGGATGTGGATCAGCCATAAGAAAAAGTTCATGGAGTGGAAGAGACCACTCATGCAGCGCCAACCATCAGAGGGCGCAAGCGCATTACTGAAGCTGAGCGACTGGATCAAGATGTAGAGAAGATTGTAGGACCACCTACAGCACAGTGCAGACAGAAACAGTCATCGGATCGGTACACTGGATACATGGCTCTTGTAAGCAAATGTGTCGTGACAGAGCCATCCTCTTTCGAGAAAGCTATGGAGGACCCCGCATGGGTAGATGCCATGGTGGAAGAGTATGATTCGATTGTCAGAAACAGTGCATGGGAGATTGTCCCAAGACTGGAGGGGAAATCAGTGGTGGGTTCGCGATGGATCTACAAAGTGAAGCAGGCGGCTGACGGGAGTGTGGAGAAGTACAAGGCAATATTTTTTGCCCGAGGCTTCTCACAGATAGAGGGGATCGATTATGAGGAGACCTTTGCACCTGTCGCAAGGTATTCTTCCATACGGACGATTCTTGCTCTCTCAGCGCAGATGGGGTGGCACATTCATCAGATGGATGTGAAGACTGCGTTCCTCAACGGAGTCATTGAGGAGGAGGTGTACATAGAGCAGCCTGAAGGTTTCGATATCTTCAGCAGTGAGTCGCATGTGTGCCGACTCAAGAGAGCACTGTACGGGCTGAAGCAAGCACCTCGTGCTTGGTACACTCGGATAGACAGCTACTTCACCGGGCTTGGATTCTCCAAGAGTGAGGCGGATCCTAACTTGTACCAGATTGTGGTGAGATGATTTGATTTTGACGGGTGATAGTACATTGATACTTTCATGCAAGGAGGATCTTGCTAGAGGTTTTGAGTATGAAGAACTTGGGCTCTTAGAAATCTTATTATTTCCTGGGATTGGAAATTTGGCAGCGCAGTGGTGGACTGTTTGTTTCTCAGGGTAAGTATGCCCGGGAGATATTGGAGAAGTTCAACATGCATGGCTTCAAGCCTGTTGATACTCCTCTTCTTGGTGGATGGAGGAAGGAGGATGCTACTTCAGTGGAGGTAGTGGATGCCACTGTTTATCGACAGTTGGTGGGGTCACTTATGTATCTGGTCAATACACGACCTGACATATGCTATGCAGTTAACCAGCTTTCACAAGCTATGGTTAAGCCTACCAAGCTCTTTTGGAAGGCGGGAAAGCATGTATTGAGATATCTCAGAGGCACATCGGGATATGGATCATGGTACAGACAGGAGGATGAGTTGAGGCAGCATGGCTTCACAGATGCGGAGTGGGCGGGGAGCCCAACGGACGAAACACATACGGGAGGGATCTTCAGTGTCGGGTCGACAACGGTTTGCGGTACGGTAGGAAGCGAGGAGATCGTGGCACTCAGGTTCGACGGTGAGTATATGGCAACAAGCTTGGTTGCATGCGAGGCCATATGGATGAGGAAGATTCTGGTCGGGTTGTTCGGGTCACACTTGGAGCCTACTGTGATTTATTGTGATAACCAAAGTTGTATTAAACTCTCGGCTAATCCAGTATTTCATGATAGATCCAAACACATCGACATCAGGTACCATCATATCAGAGATTGTGTGCAGCGGAGAATCATGTTGCTTTCATACATTCCCACGGAGGATCAGGATGCTGATATCTTGACGAAGGCGCTCACCAGGAGAAAATTCAAATACCACAGAGGCAAGATAGGGGTTGCAGATAATCCATATATTGTTGAGAGGGAGTGTTGAAAATGCAACAAGATGATGGAGCTTAGTGAAAAGAAGTCGCCTTCACTAAGTGGGCCCGCAGGCTATTTTTGGCGCAAAGTCTATTTTTAGACTATGTCTATTTTTAGACATATGGATCATGGTATATGAGTTGCAGGATGCTATTTATGGATGATTGGTCAAGTTGGTAAAAATAGATGGACCTCTATTTTTAGACATTGGGTGGTTTCTATTTTTAGACTGTCGGTCTAAAAATAGAACAATCAAATATTATTAACCCTTAATAATATTTAGACTATAAACATTATCTTATCCTCTTGGAGCACTTCAGTTTGATGCTTGGATGTGGCACATGTAGCTGACATAAGGAATTACGCTATTCCTAGGGGTTAGTTGAGCTATTGCATGGTTGACTTCAGTTAGAACTCATGTGGCAGAGTTTGGTGGAGTTGATGAGACAGTTGGTGGAGGTGTGTTCTGTTTAACGTAGTTGAACTAGTTGTATTTAGTATAATTGAAAAATACACTAGTGATGAGTGGTGTGAATTAATTATTAATTAATTCACTAATTATTAACTCATAAATCAACTAAAGAACACATCAGTTAACTGCAATGCATGGACAGTTCAGTGGAGACCAATGTTAGAGGTGGGTGAAAGGGTGAGTCTACTATCAGTTGTGACTATTGGCTGTGCATGAGATTTTCACACACATTGATGGATATTGCCAATGAGGATTGCGCAGTTGGAGCTAGTGGGATTCGAACTTGGATCTCATCATTAATAAACTTGGATTGCGCAGTAGAGGCAGGCAGACTTGTGGAGGAGATTTGAACCTGTGACTTGTTCACTTTCTATACTAGTTTGTGTGTAACTTTTGGAGATAGTGCTGAGAGCTGTGAAAGCTTTGTGCTATGTATTGTTACATGTTATCTATCATTATAATATATAGATAGTTGGGGGTTTTCAGCTATTGCTTTCCCCATTACCTACTGTGTTGATATGTGTGCTTTATTATGTTTTAATGTGCGCATGCGACTGCTTCTATTTCCGCATATTGATGATAAATTGTAGAAGAGGTTATGTATTATGCATGAAGCTTAAATAGTGTGTAATCAGGATAATATTGGTGAATAATTCAGCTATTATTCAAATTTCTACAAGATCATTAACAATCAATTGGCCTGTCTGCATATGTAAATTAACTTTATCAAGTAAAGGGATTTTCTTCACATCAACAGTCAAATTAATAGTTTTAAAACTACTTGTTGACCCTACTATCATTTCAGATGGGTGAGAAAAATAAATCTTAAACTGGTCCTTTTCTAAGTCCATGGCATTCAATAATATAGTTTGGTTAGGAGTAATCTGATATTCAGCTTGCGCTTCCATACTAGCTTTCATCTTTTGATCCCTCTCTGCAATTTGAGTAAAAACTTTCTTGATCAGAGGGACTTGATTTTGAACATCTCCATGTCTTGTCGGTGAAGTTGGGACATTCTGATCATCTCCTAATTGAATGAGGAAACCAGGCTGAGTGCTTGGTATTTCTTCAGTCATCCTAGCCCTCTTCTCAGCTCTCTGTTCTTCATATTTAGAATCAACAACTATCTCTTTACTTATTTTGCTCAATTTTTCTGAAATGATGGGAGTCTGTATGCTGGAACTAACAAAATCTGCAAAAAAATTCTATTTCAGGCTTACTATCATGAATGAAAGCAGAATAACCATTTTCAACCCTTCTATTAGAGATTACCTTGTGAGGATCATAGGCCCATTTCTCACCTAGCAACAAGTGCACGCCTTCTAACATCCTGTTAGCTTCATTAGATGCTTTCCTCATATTCACTATGAATGGTCCCACAGACATAGGCAGCTTAAAAAAATGACCCTTATTCATTGGAACAAAATGTACTTGATCTACATTCAAACTCTGTCTAATAAATTCCAATGCAAACAAACTCATGGGGACAAACATTGGAAATATATAAGGTCCTATCCCAACTCGATATAATATAATTTCTGAATAATCTTCATATAAAAACCAATCCCCAAATTTACAATTAGTGCTTAACTGAAGAAACTCCTGAGCTTTTGGCAAGAAACATGGAGGTGGAACCCCATTCAAAACCTTATAAGAAATTGGCATAAAATAAGTAGCAAAATCAAACACCCCTCCCTCATCTGGTTCATTTCTTACTGTATCAGTCCAGAAAAATACTGACTATCTTTTATTATTTTCATCCATTATGTTCAGCCCCAAATGTAAAAATTCTTCTACATTTTGATATAAAAAATAGATAAGTGATAAGTGAAGGGAACCTAAAGGACTCGGTAAGGGACAAGCTCATGAGCAGAGTGTTAACAACCTCTTTCCAGTAAGAGGGAATATCCAACACCACTTTAGGCTTCATAATCATGGAAAAAAATCCCAACACTGACCTGTCAATTTGAGCAACATCTTCTTTTCCAAGTATCTTTGACAGAGATTGTAGCATTGGCCTGAATTCTGCATCAAAAATATCCATTGGGAATTATTTATCATCTGCTGAAAATTGGGTGATTAATAAAGATCAATTATTTGTGATTAATACTCTTGACACCAATATAACATTGGGTGTGCATGGGTTGATTACATTGGAGAAGAACACCTTAAACTATGAGATCTTGCAGAAGGTAGGAGAATTTGAGAAGGAGGCTCAACATCAAGTTATTGGTAACATACACACCCATCCTTTTCAGGAGGTTTATGCATAGAAGCAGGAATATTATTTGCGCAGTGAGGGAAGGGAGAGATCATTCCACTCACATATATAGCCTTCTCTAGGCCTTGATGTTTCATTACATGGAGGAATCCAATAGGGAGACCCCCTGATTGGAAGATGATCAAATATTTCTCTCAACATGGTGCATCATTGATAGATTTGGCTAAGGGAGGAGCCTTGGGGGAATTTGGCACAACGTAGAGAGCCTCTGATTGGTTCAAAGGAGGGATGAGCAATTTTCTGATATGGACATTTCCATCTCCCACTTAGCTATTTGCGCTGAAAGATGATGATTCAGGAATATGTGGTGGCATGAGCATGGTGTCAAAGGGCTACTCCATAGCCTTGGAGCAGCAAATGATACTTCCACACATGAGGAATATTTTTGAATATGAAAAGAGGTTATTGACACTCTTTTATGCATTGACCAAACTATGGAAGTTTTGGATGGGTAATACCTTCCAAGAGGAGGTTGACCTCCATGTACTTCAATCTTGTCTTGAGCAAGATCAGCTGCAACGGAGGCAGCAAAAGTGGGGTAGAAATACTCCAACATATGGCTTTGGCATTAAGCATATCAAAGTGGAGGGCTATGATGTGACAGGTGCTTCATTTCAAATTTCAACGGTGTTGTCATTGTTGGGAAGCATAGATCCATATTGGGAGTCCCAAATATTGGCGGAATATTCCGAGAACCTCTTCACATGTAAGGTTCTTGATGGGAAAGTGATAGATAGGAGGTATAGAGTGGTTGATGGAGTCATTTATTTCTATGATCAGATCTATTCAACTAGAGACTCCAAGCTCAAGGAAGAGATTCTACATGCAACATATGAGGCACTCTTTTCATGACATGTAGACTTCATTGAGTATTATTACACCAGCATGGAGGGATTCTATTGGGAGGATCTTAAAGAAGATGTTCTCCAACATCTCGGGAGGTATGTAGTTTTTTTTATGAATGAGGAAGAGAGAAACCACCTTGCAAGGTTGTTTCAGTCACTTCCCTTTTTGATGAAGAGATGGGAAGGTTCATCTAAGGACCTATTCACCAACTTGACTACAATATATGGTAAGGATTGTTTCTTGATGCTTATTGATAAACTAACCATGTATGATCATTCCTTTGCCATAAATTTGTAGCATATTTCTCCACAAGAGAGCAAGCCTCTCTTTGGATTTCATGGTCCTATTGGGACTACATTTAGTGATAGGAATGGCCATTTTCTAGAGGACTTTGGGAAAGACTTTTTTTTCTTAACTCATATTCAGTTAACACTTAATGTCCTTTACTATTTTCAAGATTTTGAGAAGCTTATGGTAGCAATAAAGTGGTTGGATTGCCACTTATCATATCATGTTTTGAGACTGCTAGAAGCATAACAACGCTGGTCTCACTTGAGGGACTATTGTCTCCATCTAGTATGTCATGTAACACTTAGTCCATGTTTCTTTTGGAGCCCATATGGTGATGACATTCTATTCACTATATGTGGGATGGATTGGGAAAGAAAGGTTCCTGGAACCAAAGAGTGGGATCATGAGATTCCAAGTACCTTTTGGCTTCTTAATGACCATATTATTGCAGCCCAAGATCAGAAATTACATATTTATCATAAATGGAGAGAGAGATAGCGTGAGTTGAACAATTTTATCTCTCATTTTCAACCATGCAACCCCTATACATTGTAGAAGCAGGGGATTGGTGATTGTTTCCATGAGCAACCAAGGATGGCTCACTTTGTTTGGATGATAGCATGGAGATTGGAGTTTCTCATTGGGATTGAGGCACCCAACATTTACCATCTCTCATGCCTTGAGGAGGCCAATGGACAACATATCTTTTTCCATATATATCCCACTTCTTCATGATGAGATTTATTTGGTTTATCTACCAAAGGCTAACTTGTATGCTTGGGAGGAGACATATCCATTGGAGGTTTTGTAGTATCCTTGCAGTTTCTTGAGGACAAGCAACATTTTTGAGGGGAGGACTGTAATATTCCTAAATTAGCTTGCAACTAATTGGAATATTAAATTTTTGTTATGTCACTTAGATAGGTGAATAAGTGGATAGGGAGACACATAAATCTCTTTATGAAGAATAAAACCACTTCTCATGTGAAAGTGGATCATCATTTCAGCTTAATAAAGCACCCTAAGGTGTGAACTGGGGCTAGAGCATGTGGACTAGGTCAATGTTGACCAGATCAACAATGTTGTTATGGAGATCATGGAGGATTAATGGAGGACAACGCAGTCATTTAGGAGGAGTGTATGCATGAGAGTAGCTCCATTAATGAGTGGGACCCAGGGTGAGGAAGCTCACCAAGCATAAAATGAAGAGGATGGAAGAATTAGAAGACATGGATTTGTATTATTTATTTTGATCTTTTTAGATCTAGATTTTTCATGTGACATTTCTATGCGTGCTTTTTTTGTTTAGCAGAGTCTGCAGTGCTATTTAGCACAAGGGTGTTTCCAACCAGAAATTCCACCCTCATCCTCAGGGGACTTAGAGTGCCTACTCAGGAGAGGTTATCTTGAGCTGCATTACCATTATCTGGCATTTGGCCAAGCTTCAAATTTCTTCTACAGTGCAGTCTATTCCAGATATGTGTTGTGCTATAGGGGTGTAGTAGTGGAGGGTTGTAAAACCCCATTTCTGAGCTAGTTTTCCATTGGAGGGATCATCCTTTCATCTAGTAGGCTTGTAAGGAAGTCCTTGGAGCATAATTTCCATATTTTGCAGGAGGCCAAGTAGCTACCATCTGCGATAGCATAGTTTCCCTCAAGGATTGTATTATTTAAGACAGCAGCTGCAGCAATGGGTTTATTGCCCTATTTAGAGTGTTTGAGTTTCCTGTGTGGGAATCATCCCTTCATTTATGAGATCTATTGGAGGAGCATCAGCCATTTAATATTTCAAATCAGCCACCTCCTATCATTGATTCAGTTATAGTGATTATTCAGCCCTAGGTCCATATCTACTATTTTTTTTGAGTGTGTATTTCCGGAAACCTTTTCTGGGTTATATTGGAAATTTGTTTTGGAACACAGATCTCTAGTCTTAGCACTTTTGGAGCATTGTATCAACATAAATATATTTTTCTATATTTCATCTGTTACTCTCTCATAGACAACACAGTTTTGACATTCTAGCTTATATTGCATTAGCAACATTTCAGATTTAAGTGTATGCTTTCATGGGAGGCTTGTTTTCCCAACTTGAGTGATATTTTCCTCAAATATTTGTACCTATTTTTGATGTTATAATCATAATGGAATGGATCTATGGTTGTCTCATGTCTTGATCTATTTATATTTCTTGTTGCTTTTCCTATTTTGGAATATTACAAAAAGTTATAACAAAAATTCCAAGATTACATGTTTGCAGTAGCAAAACCTTGGAATCCAAAGCTCTGATACCAAATTTTATGCAACCATATCATTAAACAGAATAAAATATAAATTAATGACTTCAAAATTAGCCTCTTCGAGGGGGAAACCTCCTTTAAATCACATAAATAAATAATGCTTGGATGATTCGAATGATAACACCTCCTTTCTATATATATGAGTCTAAGGGGTCACAATATAATCATAGCCTACATAACAATAATAATGTAAGGGCACAAAATTAACAATAGTGGGATTCTATGGGGAACAACAATAACAATATGGGGGATACATGGGATAACAATAACAATAGGGGTTACACTAATAATAACAATAAATGGGATACACTACTATTAGAGGGACCTAATGTTGCCACACTATTAGTCCTTGTCGCGTTAGGGACTATAGCACTCACCTCGTGGTTTAAACCTGCGGACTATCGATTATTTTTACTACAAATTTTCTATCTGCATGTTAAATTTCGTTGACTATTGATTATTATGTCCATTTATTAACTATAGTTTTAGAAAAATGCTAAATATCATTATTCTTCTATAAATTCAAAAATCATTCTGTAATTTCTAGAAATCTTATTTCCAATTTCACATTTTCCAAACGAGGCTTGTTTTTACTTATTATCTAATACATATGTTGAGTATTTATAAGTTACCATGATAATTGTGACCACTAATTTTAGTTATGTTGTCCATGTGAGCATTGGTCAGGTGTTCATGATGCCCTTTTTTATCATAGTCATTACGAATGCATGTTTTAGCAATTTTAGAGGGAGTTCGTCACAAAAATATTTCTTGTGCGGGTTGTACTTTGTTATTCTAATAGTTGCATGGCATGAGGGATTAATTCTGCAAGCTCCTTTCGAATGAAGGTTCAAAACATGTAGCATTGTTTTCAGGTAAACAATGCATTCTAGTAGTGTAGCAATGAGGTAAAAAGTTAAAAAAGTGGATAATGTGATAGTGCCAAATGCGTTTATAGAATATACGTTACTGTCATATAGATGTTATATCTGAATTACTTTTGTGCTATGAAATTAGAACTTCTAATTTTTATTATTTCTATAAATTTGATCTAATTCATATTATCAAAACAACGAAGATTAACACAAACATAATAGATATCATTAAAGACAATGATAAATTTTCTAATAGGTACGTTTATGTTCTATTTATTTTCATTTGATTATTTTTACATTATAAATTCCTCTATTTTGTTTTTTGCTATATTTTTTATGTACTATAACTAAAAACAAGGTTTTTTCAATTTCAAGGAAACATACAAAACTTAGATATTTGGATCCAGGACAACAATTATAAGAAAAAAAAGTACTTTGAACATTTCTATAAAACATTTGTATTTGTTGAAACTAAAGTCTATTTAGAATTTTATCTATATGCATATAAATTATATTTCATCTCGTAAATGTGAACCTGATATTGGAATATACATTAGCACTTAATTTGCATTATATGGTTCTTTCTTCATTAGTAATTTCTTATTAAGTATCAATTATAATGCCCTTTTAAGCATTGATTTCAATGTATTATTTGTGAACATACAAAAGATATCGAATTTGAATGATGTGATAGTGGAGATGAACGAGAGAGTAGAGATAGAAATGATCACTATTGTAGAAACATATATCGCAAGAGACAAAATGAATGCAACAAAAAAAGGAAGAAACAAAAGCAACCAGGTCGTTTTGTCCAAGTTTTGTTAATTTTATATCATATTTGTTTTTTTTTTTTGTTTTTTTAAATTAGTTTCAATTCAATGGTTTTGATTAGGAAAAAAGAGATCGAATCTATGCCATGATTGATCAAATGATATCAGTAACAGTATAACAGGGAATGATTTTCACGTCATTTCCTTAGTTACATATCAAACTTTTTTGGAAAAATCAAATAGGACAAAAGAAATACTCTGTGCAAATTCAACAGATAAGAAAATTGAAATGATAATAACATTGCTTGTGCCAACTTTTTTATCGAACAACATGCGATAAATCTTATTGCAAATGTTGGTGTTTCTATTAGATATTTCAAAATAATTCTAAAGCATAAATACGACCATGGTGATTGTAAAAAAAACTATTTTTCTAAATAGCTTTAGAATTATATAAATCATTTGTCATGTTTGCACAGAGTATCAATTCTTTCAAATATGATGATTGAAAATTTGTCTCGTAGTCAAGATATGTTTCTAGTTGGAAAAATCAGTGCTATTGCAATTTCAGTAACACAAACAATAATTCAATTTGTACTGCAAATCAAAGACAACAAGTGGCAACTGCGTGAGGGAGTGCAACGAGTAGGATGACTATGACTCATATACAAACTAGAGGGTGGTATATGAGGGCTATCGGAAGTATGGCGAGGACTCGGGCTGCGGAGGTCAACAGAGATACGGGTGGAGTGATCTGGTGTATGGGTAGAAAAAAGGTGGTCAGGCGAAACGATAGGGGAGGATGTAGGGGGACTGGGCTCCGAATGTATCGCAGAGGAGGATAGGTAAAGAATGGTTTTGGTAGACTCCATCATCTGAACATCAGGGGGGGGAATGTCGATGGGGGCAGGGGGATCCTCAGGCTGGCCCGAAGCATACTGCGCGAGTATGGGAGAGGCGGATTGATTCTGTTCAACCTCATACTCTCGGACTACCTCTAAAGAGGCACGGTAATGCGTTAGGTGAGGACAATGGTGGGAGTAATGGCCATGAACACCGCACAAAGCATAGGGGTGGAGAGTCTTGGGGTTCTTGGTTACGGACGAAGAAGGAATGGAGGCTTCAGGGACCGTAGCTTCAGGGAACGCGACTTTAACCATGGGCTGAATACGGGGCAACTTGGGACAAGCATGGGTGGCATGAGCGGCGACATCACATAAGGCACAAGGTTTTGCGGGCGGAGGAGGGGCCGGGTCAGTCGTGGTGGTCTTGTCTTTGGGTGCCCCCTTGCGAGCTTTGCCTTTCTTCCCGGGAGCCGTCACGATAGGAGAAGGGTCCTGTAGAGGTGCTGGGGGCACAGTGGCAACGAAGGAAGCGAGGGGGACCGGTTGAACCGGTGTCAAAGCCATGTAGGGTTTGGGGTGACCAGGCGGGGTAGCTGCTGGAGGATCAAGGTACCAGACTGGTATGCCCAAGGTCAGGTTAGGGAGAGAAAGGGTGGCAATGACGGGGACAGAATATACTCCGGGAGGGGGAGCCATGAAAGGTATCTGCCCAGCAGGGTAATGACCAGGAGGGACGGCTCCGAGATGGTTAAGGCCTGGGGGAACCGATCCAGGAGGATAAAGGGGTTCAGGGATACCAGCTGTAGGGGGAGGGCCAGAAGGAGGAGGTCCGGCTGGCTGATATGAATGGATAGGAGCGGGTTGCGGAGGGCGAGGGGGAGGTTGCTGACTAGCCGAGGCAGGCCGCTTAAGGGCAGCCTGAGACGATTGCATCATGCAAACATTCGATAAGTTGGGATCAGTGATGGGAGGAGGAGGGAGATTGGGAAAAGTTCCAAGCAGGGAGGAATATTTGTAAACGCCGAGGGAGACACTGGTCAAGGAATCGACGGTTTGCTTGTTGGCTACAGAAGAGATGGTCGTCTCAGGTGAGGTCTGATATTTTGGCTCATGATATGTCAACTGGTCAATGGTGACTATCTTTCCATTATGGGGGAAAGATATCTTGTGGAAAACCGTGGATGGGACAGTGGACATAGCATTGGTGTAGCTTCGCCCCAATAGAATGTTGTAGTCTAGCGGGGCGTCGATGACTTCGACGTCAACGCAAACAGTCTTACCGGCGAGGGTGATAGGACAATTACGAAACAGGCCAATGGGCTGGGAGGCATGGTCGTCCCACGCTCGAAGGGTGATCGTGGAAGGGGCTAACTCAGGGGATCCGAGTTGCTTCCAAACCGAAGTGGACATCACGCAGGTGGATGCCCCCTCATCAATTATACACCGGGAAACGTTGGCGTTCTAGATTTTGACTGGGATTTAGAAGGCGACGAAAGGAGGGAGAGGAGGATGGTCCGATTGAGTGGCGTCGAAAACAATCATTTGGTCATCAGCAGGATCTACAACACCCACGACAGATAGTAGAGCCTTCTTTTGGGAAGGGCACGACTGGAGGAGTTCCAGTGTGGAAATGGCAGCAGGAGATTGCGCCAAATCATCTACTATACTATAAGAATGAGCAGCTCGACCGGAAGCAGCGTTTCGACGTAGAGGTCCCTTAGGAATCTTGGTATGAACCTCAAATTTGGGTTGAGGGATATGTAAGGGGCCACTGGATGTCGAAAGAGGCTCTGTAGAACCTGAAGAAGGAGGCTCGAGGGTAGACTGAGTAGGAGGCTTGGGGCACTGGCGAGGCCGAGTTTGAAGGTGAAGGTCGACGGTCGGGGAAGGATCGGAGTGCATCATAAGGGTCTGGTAATCGGAGGAACCAGAAAGGGAAGGGGGAGTGGCGACCTGGTTGTCAGGTGGTTGGGTAGCCACGAATCCTTGCTGAGGGGAAGGATCAGTAAACACAGCTCGTTGGGTAGTGGCCACATTAGGAGGAGCATGAGGGGAGGCGTGTTGTCCGCGCAATGTGGCTTGAGACTCCCACATCTGCCGCATCTGGGGTAAGAGGGGACAATCGTGGGTGTAATGACCATAAACACCGCAACACGAACAAGGCTTGTTTGTGCGAAGCAGCCTGTCCGGCTTGGGCTGAATGCCCTGTTGCTGGTTGGCAGTGTTAGGGTCCACACCAGAATTGGGTCCACGGGTACCAGGGGCAGATTGGTTTTGATTGCCTCTCCGCCTTCTTTGAGAAGAAGGGGGATTAGTCGCGCCCTGCTGTGCAAATAATTGCCCTGGAGGGGGCTGTAAGTGCTGTTGCGGGTTTGGAGGAGGCAAGGGAGATGGAAGCGCATATGCTGGAGGAGCTGGCGCACTAGGCTGCGGATAAAGGTAATGGTTAGATTGGGCAACATTGAGGTAAGCAGGAGGTTGGGCAAAAGGAGGAGGCATGCCGTATCCTGGATACATGCTACCGGGAGGGGGAAGAGTGCTAGAGGTGCTGGCCCCTCCCTGAGGGAGACCATAGCCCATAGGAGATTGAGAGTACGGATGGGAAAGGGCTCCAACGATACCGTCGGCGGAATGAGATGCCCTCGAGGCATTAGCGCCGCCGGGCCTGGGGAGGCCAGGAAGAACGGTATAAACATAACCAGATTGACGTAGATCAGGTCATATTTCAAGGCTATTTGGAGGGTGGCTTCTTAGGTTTGAGGAAAGTGAGAGGCGACATCTTTTCCGATAGGAGCTAAGAGGGTGCGAAGGAACCAGTCCATGTAAACCCGATCTTCGAAGGGGGGGGGCTCAACATAAGCTCCATCTTCGTCGCCATTCCTGAACATGGGCGGAAAGGCGGGTTGAAGAGGTTTGCTTGAATGAAGTCAAGAGCTCCGTGCCAGTATCGTATCGGAGAGGGAGCTGGAAATAAGATAAAAAGGCTTGGGCAAGGGTCGCAAAGGTGGTATGGGAAGAGGTGGCTTGGTCAACATACCATTTAGAAGCTTCGCCGGTAAGTGTGCGTTGGAACAAACGAAGACGGATGGAGTCATCGGTAATGGAATTGGAGGAACACCACATGTGGAAATATCGGACATGATTGGTTGGATCTTCTCCAGCAAGGCCTTCGAACTTAGGGATGTCGGAGGGGAGCTTGGTTGGCATAGCAGGCCAACTAACATCGTGGTGGATAGGGTCATTGATCAACTGATTGAAATCGAGGAGGCTGAGGCCTGCAATGTAAGGCAACAAGGGTATGGCCGAGGTAGTTCCTGTGGCGGTTCCGCTAGTAGTGGTTTCAGCATTAGGGCCTGGAGCACCGCTAACGTTAGGCCCTGGACCAGACATAGTGAAGGTGACAGGGGGAGAACCAGGAGGAGAGGGAGAACCCCATGAATCAGAAGAGGAGTCGGAGTGCGGACTCAGAGGAGGACTGGCTCGACGACGGCGGGACGGAGCAGGTCGATCAACCGGAAACTGAGGGTGAAGGCCAAGAAGTCTCCGGGAAAGGTGCCTTGGGGGCGCAATGATGATGGGAAGAAGGAAACCGACAAGGGAAAACAGGGACAGAATCAAGCGAGGTCAAGGGCAGAAAATGTGCAGTGACAATTGATTTTAGAGTCTTTGCCAGGCGGTGTTAACCAGGCACTTCTTCACTTAGGGTCAGTGTGTGGCGTGCGTTAATTTTAATTTTTAAACCCTTTCCGTTTTGAGATCAAGAAAATGTGTGTTGCGTAACTGGAAATAAATCTGCAGAGAACAGTATATAATGCTGAAATAACAGAAAAATAACAGCTACTATTGCATCGATTCAACCCAAGAAGGCGGGTCGCTCAAAACTAATGTAAAAAAGGGAAAAAATCTAGTCAAAACACACGGAAAAGAGGCCAATAGATCTAAGGTCAAAAGGGACAGGGATCTATAGGATAAAAGCTGCTGAAAAGAGGTGCTGATCACAGCCAAGAGACAGAGGCAAGGTGGCTGGAAAAAGGGAGGAAATCAGCAAGAACCAGAAAGGAGAGGGAGGGGGTCCTAAAGAGAGGTCCAAACAAAACAACAAGAGGTGATTTGAAAGGAAGAGAGGCTGATTTAAAGGGATCTGAGGAGGAGGTTTCAAATCTGAAAAAGGGAAGGCTGAAACTATGAAAAACAGACGGCTGAAACAGTTAAAACTCTTCCACAAAAAGTGGAGGGTACTAAAGCCTTAGGGGGCTAGGTTCCCACTTAGATGAGTAAAAACAGATTAGAACTAGGTCAAAGCGGGCTGAGACAGAGGCTGGAAAACCCTGACAGAAGCTTCAGCAAAACCTAGAAAAATTGCAGAAAAACCACTGAAAAATTGGCAGGTCGCAGGTTCTGACCTGTTTTCAGTGCAGATCGCAGAAAAGAGGCTGAAAAGTGCGACCTGGAGGTCCAGGTCGCACTTATTGGGCTGAAAATTGCGACCTCCCGTTCCGGTTGTCTCGGCGGCAGATTTTCGGAAAAGTTGCCGTCTCAGTTACGGCTGGTGTCGCTTACCTGCGTAATAGGGCTAGAAACACACGGAAGTTAAAAATTTGAATGTTTTAGGGTTTTAGGTGAGAAAAACAACATAAAAATAGGAAAAATAAACAGCTGAAAAGAAACCCTAGGGTCTGAAGTAACTGGATATGCAGGAATATGAAAAACGACAGCGGTCATAATTTAAAACCCGTGTGGAGTCGCCATTTGTTAGTATGAATCCTTTGTCGAAGAGTACGAAAAAGGACCACTTTAGCTACGCATAACTAATAGCCCTAACAACAAAAGTGGCTACCAATATCTTTAGATCTGCTGTTAGTTGAACAAGAACAGAGCTGCAAAAACCAGATCTATGCATGGAAAGACATTAAGCAGTAAAAACAAGGGTTTGCTCCATATACCAATAGGCAAGACAAGAACAATTTTTGAAAGAATTTTTGTATTAATTGGGCACCTGGGAGGAAAACAAGAAGGCGTATCCAATTCTCCTCAGTGGGATGGGTTCTTGGAAGTCCTCGGCACTTCAGATCTAAGATTTCTCTCTCTTGTTGGTGTAGAAAACCCAATGCAAAGAATAGAGCTCAATGGGAGCTCACACAGCAAATGATGAAAAATGGGACCAAGTGTATAGATCCAGAGTGATCTAATAGGCAACAAAAGGTGAAGAATGGTGGGAAAAACCCTCCTATTTATAACAAAATATTGGGTCATTCTAGATCTTGGTGCATGGGTTAACCAGATCTAGATCCACTTTTTATGGAATATTTTATTATATTTGTTGGAGGGAAAAGGTATTTGACTTGGGTCAAATCCCTTAATTTGTCAAAAATAAATAAATAAATGATTTATTTATCTTTTTAAGGAAGCGGTTAGAATATAATCAAATAAATAATGATTTATTTAATTATTTAAGGAAGTGGTTGAAAGATAATTAAATAAATAATGATTTATTTAATTATTTGTGAGTGATTTGGTCATATTTAACAGGGAATATTATCTAAATAAGATTTAAATAATTATTCCTAGAAAATAATAAGATAAATAAAGGTTTATCTAATTAATTTCTTTGTTTTTGGGTTAAACATGACTGGGAATAATAATTAAATTATGGTTTAATTAAGTATTCCTATGAGGAAAATTAAACAAAATAGGTTTGTTTAATATTTCCTTTTGGGGTTTCCTGTTTAGACCATAAACAACCTAATAAATGTGGTTTATCAAGTTATTTTACATAGTGAAAGAAATTTTACTTAGGGTAAAATTGGTCTTACATGGTGTACTTGGGTCCATCTAATGATAATAGGTTAGATGACCAAAAAAAATGGTGTAACAAATGTAGAATAGGACATGGAAACAATAAGCTTTGATTTAGTTGAATGTTTCATTGTTACAAATTTATTATCCATCTGTTGTACGGTTTCCATGTATTTTTTCACACATATTGCATATGTAACAAGTTCAAATACATGATAAAATTGTTTCAACATGTCTAAGAAAATGATTCTCCACAGATCTTGCTAAAAAATATAGTTAGAAAACAAAAGAGAGTTTTCCAAACTTCATAATTGATGATCATATGTCCATTTTAAACAAGAAATAAAGTAAAAAATCTAAGAAAATTGCTTTCTTCAATGAGTGGAATATACACAATAAACATTATTAAATTGTAGCTATTATGTGTGTGTATATACAGTCGATACAGATAAAGAAAAAAACATAAAAATGCATTTTATTTCAAGTTTCTAAGCCATTTTTTTATATATCAATTTTTCAACATGTCCAGGGACACATGACAACGACTCGTGCATATACAAATGCATTTGAGACTGTATGTGTGAAATGTAGTAGTTCAATTACAATTGTTAGAACTAAAATGAAACTATGCTTTATTTTACCATTTGCAACAAGGATTATTGCTTCATTAATTTCCATCGATTAAACTAAATCATACATGCAAATGAAAAGGCTAAAATATAGTGTGTTTTGAGTGGCATGGAACTAGAAAAATTATTACTTGAACTACAAAAATTTTCCTATGAGAAGTATTGTGGGGAAAAATTGTTGGAATTAATGGTGAAAGCCATAATTAGATTGTTGTTATGATGAAGATAGGATTGACATTATAATCTTAGAAGGAGCTCACAGGTTAATTCACATAATTTATTAATTAAATGAAATGGCTCTCCAGGTGAGAACCTGGAGAGTGTACACACTCACATAAGCACTATGTTTATTGATTCAGATGAGCCTTAATTATATCAGCTTTCACACTAACGGGATGGTTTCAACAACTCCCTGGATATTAGGATTTGAGATCTAAGATTATAATCTCAATACTATCTTCATCATAATAAAAATCTAATTATGGCTTTCTCCATTACTTCCAACACTCCCCCTTAATGGAGAAAGGGTACTGAACAATAACATACGCCTGCTGGTCTAGTCTCAGCTAGGCTTACAATAAAAAACATGAAAAACTTGGTAACTGAGGTTTTCATTTTGGTCTTTATGCTTGTGAATCTATACTTGTTCATTCTGAGTCGAGGCTTCATTTTCACTTTCCTCGTCGTGAGGTAGTGATGTATTTGCACCTCATTTCTTCCCCAGTGATGGAAATCTTGAACGCTTATCTTCGTCCTTCTCAAATTTATGACAGACTTAATAGGAGAATGTTTTCTCTCATTATTTCTGGTGTCACGCATGTGAAATTCTGCAAAGTTGTCTTCAACATTTATGGATGCAACTTCTGTGTTGATTTCATAAAGACACGATGTTTCAAGCCATGCTTCATGAAACTTTAGTTCCTCTTCAATATTCATTGTTTCTTCCTTGTTGCCATTGACATCTGCACACACAGAAATATTCATGAGATCATCACAATTTAAATTCTCTCCATCTCTGTCTTCTTCTGCCACGTCTTTGCAATCATCTTCATGTGGCTCGTCCAATTGATCTTCAACACTTTGTTCCTCTTTACATCCTTCTTGAAGATCAACTCGTGACCCTTCAATATGAGGATCTTGCACAATAGATTGTGCCTCTTGTTTCTCGTGGTCATCAACAGAACCACATTGTTTTTCTGAAATTTTTTCAGACTTAAAAATACTAATCATGCTAATTTCTCCAAATGCCAACATGAGAATATCATCATCATCATCATCATCAGAATAAAAAATATCTAAAAATATAGACATGTTGTTAAAGTTCCATCTTATCTGGTTTTGTCTTGCTTCCAGATTTCGACTCCACTAGTCCTCTGACGAACTCCAACAACCTCGTTACCACGCAGGCGGGAAACCTCCCTTTGGCAGCTCTTCAACAATAGAACCTTGTAGACTGTGGATTCTATGCCATGCAGGTCTCAGTGCCCTTGGCTCTTGCGACGAGCAACAAATGACCTCTCAACAAGTTGGAAATGCTATGATATACAATTATGATGTAATTAGAAATTTTTGATATGACACATATTTCTGAGAATAGGTTCAAATCAACAAAAACTTTCATGTTTTCATTGTGGCATATAATAAATTGGAAGACAAATTTACCAAGTTGATTTTGGAATCTCCACAACCTACAACGTTTCTCAAACAATAAAATTTCAAAATGAATATGCTAGATCATACAAGCAAACTCGTACTCTGCGCATTTGGATAACACAGAAATGGGGAAGCGCAACCACATAACAAAAACAGATCAATGTTGACCCAACGTACCGGTTCTGCAACCTCAATTGTTCATAGAATTTAGCTATGACTTCTTCGGTCTGCCTATCCACATGATGGTCATTATTTCCTTCACCGAATAAGCTCAATGTTCTTCGAGACAACGGAGACAACAATGGGCTCAGTTTCTAGAGGGAAGGCATATCACTATGTTCAAGGAAATCCTTGCTATAGGATCCATTTTCGTAGTCCAACAGGGAAAGAATGAAAGCAGTAAGCTCTTCCTTGTCATATTCAATTGAGTGCAGAAGAATGCATGAACAATGCATAATATTTGTGGGCAAGTGGTAATGTTTTCTCTTGGAAACGGGATTGTTCGGGTTGTTGCTGCATGAGAATTGATATTCTTGGAGCCCAAAACAGAGACTATCCCTCGGCAATTAATTGCTGCTCAGAGGTCATGAGAACCCAACATATGTATCTCGCGCACATATCTCCTGCATAGATCTACTCTAAGAACAAATAGATCTCGGCAGAGAAAAAAAAATACGGCATCCTCAATCATGCCACAGATCTCCGAACGTTGTAGTTGTACCTCTCGGCCGTCGCAGGGACACAAAAAATGATCCTATCTCCATCACTCTGCCAAATCCGAATGCAATGTTATAACACTCCTAACTGATAATGCTCAAGGGTCACAGGCTCTCGAGATGAAAACCACAACAACAGATCTAGTAGTCGCTCCCTTCTTCCATCTGCTGGAAAAATCATCAGGTTGTTCTTCCATCTGCTGGAAAAATAATCAGGGTTCAACCTGATGCTCCGATACCATGTTAACAGTTGCACAGGGAAGACATGAATTGGCAAACAACACAGAAGGATCTCACAGGTGCAGATCACCAGGAGCTCCTACAAGTAAATGCACCCGCTTGAGCTTCACATTAAACTCCAATAATAAATAGATACATTTGTTAGGGATAGTAAAACAGATCCCTGAATAATAGGAACCTAATGTCTAAGAAAAACCTTAATCATAACTACGTAACAATATACCTAATCTCCATTAGTTCTAACAAAAATCAGTTGTTATTGATTTGGAATACTGTGGGAAAAATCAATTGTTATTAATTTGTTGTCCATTTTTGAGACACATGGCACATTTACAATAAACAATCAAAACATGATTATGTGTATACAATGAAGATTTTCTTTGTTTACATTTTCGAGAAATCTAGTAATGGTACAATTCTCATTGCTTGCATTGTCAAGCAATCTTAACGTTACCTTATACTTTATGGTTGACAAATTTAACTATTGTCAAACAACTCTTTTAGTTTATTGGATGATTGGGATTTGATTTCATGTTATGATTAGTTGATATACTATTATTTTTTCTTGCATTGTCAAGAAATTTACTATTGATTATTGGCAAGGGGGAGGGTGCCATCTACATTTCAATTCTTTCGCTTATCCGTACTTTGAATCTTAACATCATCTTCTATTTTCTAGTTCAAGAATCTGAGCATTGTTGAACAAATTTTAATAGAGAAGTGGGATCTGATTACATTGTACAAAAACATATTTCAATGAATTTATTTGTTCAATTTTTATGTTTTTTACTATGTTATTTACTAAGATTATTTACTATGTTTTGAATGTTATGTCTAGTTGGTTCATTATGCTATGTCATGTTTGTTTTCTTGCAGTTTTATTTCTCACATTGTTTTATTGGTTGATCAAAATTTTAAATTCTATAATTAGTCAGACAATATTACAACTTCGTTACACAGGATAATCGATGAATATTTTTTCAGTGACATTATTGTTAATTAATGGAGTCATCTCGGTGGAATTTCTTGTAGTTGACGATGATTTTGTCTTTTGTATGATGACTTAAGTAGAAGTGTGCGGAGGTATACAAAATCTTTTATGAAATGCAAAGTCCTTCACATTCTACATTTTGCACAGGTACTCTACCTCCTAAAATGAAACCATTGTCGACTTCGCTAATTTTGACAATGATGTCTTCCATACTTACAATTTTCTTCCTTCAACATGTAATCCACATCAACAACAAATGGAATTTCAATTTTTTTCCTTGCTTAAACCAACTCATCTCTCCTTATGGAAATGCTTATTGAAACTATTAATATAGGGAATATGAATCCTTAATACTTGTTTGATGTCTTTATAAAGAAAAAGTTTCCTTTAATCATATTTGACAAAAATTGTTGTGCTTTTTAGAAGTGTCGGAAATTTACACCACAAAATCAGATATATCAATATTATATTGTTATTCGTTTCCAGTTTCCAAAAATTTAAAAACAAAAATGTCTAAATAAGGTATACAAATATTGCACTTAATTGTGGTTAAGATGTTTGCATAGTTCATGGAACTATTAATGCTAATACATTTTGTGGAGGTGTGGAGGAGGACTTGTTGCCTCGCCCACCCGATCGTTTTTTCTTTTTCATTCTGTATAATGACCCCCCTTCCTTCTCCACCCCTCTTGTATTGATGTCTGTACTATGCTATTTACTAACATTATTTATCTATGTTTTCATTGTGGTGTGTAACTAGTTCATTGTCATATGTCATGTTTGCTTCTTTGTTTACTATGTTTTTATTGTAACTTGTAACGATGTATGCTTCTCTGCGATGTGATTTATGTTGCAGTTAACTATTATATTTTTTTTACATAGTTTATGGAACTATTAACATTCATACATTGTAGGGAGGAATATTTTTTCTTCTGCCCACCTGGTAGCAAATATTTCTATCAAAAAGGCTCTTTTATGAAAAATTTAAACAAATATCTAAATCAATCATTATTATACAGAGCTTAAACAAATTATTAAATCAAATAAACAAGACTATGACATAGCTTTGAAATTTTTTTTCATCTATACATACATGTATATTCCACAATATTCCGATATTTTTTTATCGTGTCAAGAATATTACAATATATAGCCTTTATAATATACTGAATTTCAAAATTGGTTGAGAAAGTGGCAAAATTTGCTAACGGTTTCTTTATTAATCAACCATTTCTCCTGGAGATTAATGTGGAGGTATGATTGTTTTGATCATGTTTTGCAAAAGCTCTTCTAAAAATGTTCTTACAATGTCCAATTCATCTTTGAGTTGCCTAAGCATTTACTGATGTTCCGATATATTATCATTATCATTAAAATATCTTGACTAAGCATTAAGATATATTGGCTAGGCTTTAAGAT
Organism: Pinus albicaulis; assembly: GCA_034641835.2. Classification (NCBI taxonomy): domain Eukaryota; kingdom Viridiplantae; phylum Streptophyta; class Pinopsida; order Pinales; family Pinaceae; genus Pinus; species Pinus albicaulis. Next base: position 985,718,570 of record CM076569.1, read on the forward strand.
ATCTTGGCTCTCTACATATAACTCTTCTTACGTGCTTCTTCCATTGTTTCTTTCGGCCATTTGCTTCTCTCTTAGTAACAAATTCAAAATATAATAGAAAAATGATAAATCAAATCTTGAAAAAACTTATCAATTTCATAAGAAACAAAGCAAGTCGATTTCCTAGAAATTTTAGTGTCAACTTTAGTGCTAACGGCTCTACAACAAGATCAACATTGGAAAATTAATTTCCAAAATCTAATAGAAACTATTTTAGAGGAAACAGGGCTGCATATAATGTGTCAAAGGCAGTAGGTCATCTAAACCAAGATTTGACATCAAAGTTCTGAAAGGACATTTAACTATTATCAATTTTAATGATATTCATTAAATATTGATGGCCATCAATTTGGCTAGTATTGATTTTCCTGATATTTAATTAGAAAATACTATTTTGAAATGGGTTCCTTTAAATCATATAATTTTACTTAAATTCCAATTCGAGATAGTTCAATTGATTCGATTATGTTTCATGATTGCTTTGTTTGGCACGCTTTAGAAATCGATATCAAGATATATCTTTATTAATATCCTAAACCACGTTCTACTTTGATTAACTAAATCTCTCCTATCCATAAGTACAAGTATTTTTTACATTTATTAAGTGAACCAACACATCACTCAGTCGATTTACTCTGTAAACTTGTTTTGTTATCGACCAATTTTTCATTAGTGATTTCAAATTCGTCAATTGAATTTGTATTATACAACATTTAATGAACTATGTTTCAATCTGTGTCAGGAAGAAGTGTTGAACAGGAAAATGGATATACAAACCTTAGTATGGATAAGTCAATTAAGTAACAGTTTATGACTCGGTATGGTTTGTACCATCTTACATTAAGCTAAAAACTAACATTCCAAAACTATTATAAGCTTTCTATGCACAATGAAAGCGTTCATTGTAAGCTCCACACAATGAAACATAATAATATTAATTGGAGATGTGTTCAGTGCCCCGTGCCCTTGTAATTATGTAAAGGGCCTCCAACCATGTCAATTATGGCATCATTGGGTAGAGAAGTAGCATAATAGTGGTTGTGTCAATATAAGTTTGAGAATCAAATTGCGAAAATTTACTATTCTGAATGGATTAGACATTAAAAGTTTCTGAAATTGAACATTGTAGCTATGATTTACATTGTAACTAATGTATGTTTATCAAACTATGAAAAGATAGTGCATGTAGAGTTATTTATGTTCCTTGCTTCACACATGCACTCTCTGCCTACACTTTTTGTTGCACTCTTACATACGATTGCCGCAATAATCTCCTCACAGCTTTTGTCATTACACCAAACAAATGTGTGGGAAAATAAATTAGACGTGGGGGAGTTTTTTAAGTAGCAGAGACTATACTGAATCATGCTTTCTTCCTCTTCATTGTGCATAAATATAGGCTAATTTTATGAATAGCTATTTTGTTTCTCATTTCTCTGACATAGTTATGACTGACATTGCTATTAATCCCTAAGAAGCTTTCATTTTAAACTTTTTTTTTCCATTTTGAAGATTTCATCACAAGGTTGTGCAATATGCTAAATAAAAAATCCTCTTAATGCATCGAAGAAATTTCCAAAGATCAATAAAGCACGAAGCATAAGATGTTAAATACTAAAAATGAATTCAAGCACACACAGATAAACGATCATCTCATCAAATTTTAAATAAAGTTATATGCAAATAAGGTGGAAAATAAAAATCTCGAACGATTGAAAATGTTTGAAGAGTTTGGAAATGAAACTAAGTATCAAAATATTAAAGAAAAAAAAGAGGAAGGACTAGAGCATCAATAACAACTTAACAAAAACCAAAAAAGGAAAATAAACATAGATCCAAAAAAAATTTAGGATCATTACATACCCAAAAGCTACTAAGTATAAGGGGTATTTATAGAATATGATTATTTGTTGTTGAGCTCGTTGACGATGGCAGTTGAAACTCAAAGTCTACATGTTTCTCCATATCAACCAATATGTATTCAAAGTGATTTAGTTTTTCTTGTAAATTCTCCTAATCCCTTTGCAAATTTGCTAATATGTCCTGCATCTGCCACTAATTTCATTGGATATCATCCATGAATGAGATAATAGTATTTTGGTCATCATGTATGTGTATTAGGAGTTGTTCTGCAAACATTTTGAGATATGCAAGATCATTACAAATGTTTCATTGATAAAATGAAAAATAATTAAATCAGGTCTGTTGCTAGGGCTATGAACTATATCCTACCCCTGGTCAATTCCTTACAAGTGACATTAACTTGACTATTTTCGTTCACCAACTTCGCACCTCACTCTACGTTGTTCGCATGGCATCTTGTATTTTACCAGAAAACATAAAAGACTCGAATATAGTAATGCTATGAATGAGCTAAACTAACGAACAATTTTACTTTAAACAAAATAGTGTTTCAGCTACTAACAATGACAACCCACTTAGACTCATATTGCAATGAACGAGGACCTAGTTGCAAAAGATTTTTTTTAAATGAATAGTAAAATATTTCAAATGGAAAGTTACAAAATACTAGCTAAGAATAAGACAATATTGAAACCATAACATAGAAACATTTCACCTTAGAATTCAAAAATAATAGAATTAATTTCCATGCATGACAATTATCCATATCACTATATTTAATTCATTGGCTATACCCTACATTAATGTAAATCGCGTTAATTTAGCCGTTTCTTTTCTTTTAGTGTAAAATCTTATTTTTCCAATCTTTTTGAAAATCAAAAAATATTTCCCAATTTCAAAATGTTTCCATAACTTAATTTGCATATTTTTCTATTTCCCTTTCTGGTTAATGTAAGCATTTATTCGGTAAATTGACATATAATGATTATTTCTTTTTAACAAATCTATCGATATTGTAAAATAGTATTTTCGAAATTTATTCAACAAATTCATGCATAAACATTGCTTCACAACCAGTTTTCGTTCTAGAAGAGTAGAAGGATGTGAAAAAAGCAATATGTCCGAGCTCGGATTACTGAACTTTATGGAGCTCGGATTACTGAATATTAAAATTTTAATTAAGGCTAATAATGAGATCATTATGCCTCACATTGCACATAGTTCGTGTTCTATCATTAATAGAAAAATTATTAAGCGATAATTAAAATACATGTAATGAGAACAAAGTCCATAATTCATGCAATTTGGAAAAATAACAACAAATTCTTTATTATATTCAATCTGATTTTTTCTAGGCATGGTTACATTGTCTAGGCATGTGATTTCATCTAGAGGTATTTGTTACAATTTTTTCTTACCCTAGACTTGAATTTACATAAGCTCTAAACATATAATTATTTTACTATTACTCTGCTACAAATTCTTATGATCTTGTTGTAGTAGGGTCCCCTGGGGTAAAGCAGTTTTGGGTTAATTTTTGGATAAGTTTTGTAAAAATTTGTTGCGCACAGAAGCCAAGGGGCTTTGGGGTGGGACAAATATCCTTTATCATTGTAATGGGTAAAAAGGGAAACCATGTGTCTCAAACTATGGTTTGAGACCATGGTATGTGCGCGTCAATGATCTATAAATATGTAAGAGTTAAGTCAAGCAAGATATCAGTAGAATAGATCGATATATGTATATGCTTGACCTTTTGGGTCATTGATATAAATTGTTAGTCTGGATAGAAAGGCTCTTGATGGTTGTGTGCGCGGAGACCTAAGTCATGAGTTGTGTGCAAGGACCCTGATGTTGTGTGCACAGGTGGAAGAGTTGTATTGAATTGAAGATCTATTAATAAAGAAGATATTTTGGGTGAAATCTAATCTTATGTGATTTATGTGATTGTTTAGATCTGTATTATTTGCTATTTTTTCAAGATATAGATATGTTATGATGAATGCAAAATTATCTAGGTTAAGTAGCTATTATAATTCTCTATGTTGACAAGATCTACATGTTTTTGCTCATACATTTATGCTTATTATGATAATATCGAGATAAAGTATAATGGTTTGTTTGTGTGCTTATGTCTTGAAGTAAGTAGTTGGAGGGTTTTGTTGGTTGCACAGAACGCTATGAACCTAGGTCAGGACCCCTTAAGGCAAAAAATTGTTTTGTTGCCAGGACTGGGATCCTTTTGAGGGAAATTTGATGTTGTGGCATCCGACAAAGAACAAACTGTAATATTGGCTTGAAAAGAAGGTGCAAGAATTTGCAGTCCAATAAAACCAAAACCATAAATTAGTTTTTGAGGATTGGGAAATAAGATATATCTACACAGATATTTGTGATATTTTCTTTGCTTTCTTTGTGACTGAGTTACAGGAGTGGTTATCTCGGCTGACTGAATTTTAGACCTACGCAAAGGACGACGTGATCACCAGGTGGACTCCTGAGTTGGTTAAGTCGTTGGAGAAATCTAGCAATAAAATTACCCGTGCAGTAGATTATTGGATTAATAGTGTTCTAAGTGGGTTTCTGACTAAAATTTCTAGTGATACTTTTGTATCGTATTCTGAATTTTAAAGAATATTTTTCAAGGGCCTTCGAGTTAAGTTTTTGCATTCGTTGAAATTGTAGATTAAAATGATTTTATGTGAAAAGTGTACTTTGTGCAACCACATTGAGTGAATGTCCCGAAGAGGCTCAACTAAGTGCAATGAAAATACTAACTGAGTAGATCTAAAAGAGGATTTTGTTCATAGCCCTCTCAAAGTTAATTATGAAAGTGATGAGGATTCTGAAACAAGTATCTCTAGTGAATCTATGCAGTCAGAAGAAGAGGGATTGCAAGATCAGGATATTCTTGGGTCGTTGGCCTTAATTCAGATCCCATCCACTCCACTCCCAAATTCACCTCACTCTAACAAGTCATCCACTCCACCTCCACCTCCACCTCTAGAAGACGACATGGCTACTTCCATCAAGCTGCAAAATTTTAAGGGTGTTGGAAATGAAGATGTTGACCAATTTTGGTTCGTTTCATATGTTGTATGGACAACGCAGCAAATCAATAATGATAATGTTAAGAAATTGCAGCTAGCTACTGCATTTCAGGAATGCATGTTGGATTGGTACATGAGGTATATGGCAATCAATCCTAATGCCAGGATTGACAAGCCTAATACAACATTGAAGGAGCAGTTCAGAAAGCCAAAATCCTACTCTCAGTGCGTAACTGAATTAAAGGAGATCCACCAAGAAGTAAATGAATCTGTATGGGAGGAAAATAAATAATTGAAGCGCACCATTAGAGATGGAGGATTTACTATCGATGACACGCAACACAAATAATGTTTCATTACTAAGTTTCTACCGCATCTATGCCAACCTTTAAACCAACAGAAGATTGTGACATAGGTTGAAGTTGTGGAGATTGCCATGAAGCTATAAGCCTCACATTTACCTGCCACACAGGTTGTGGTTAAAAAAAATCCAAAGCCAGTTAGTTGCACTTCACTTGGAAATACAAAAGTTGTGAAAGGAGAAGGAAAAGGATGTGTGTGCAGGAGTATGGTGCACACATTGTAAAACTGAGGGATATCACAGGGAACAATGTCCTATATATAATAACTATCTGAAAGTTATAGGACCAAGTCCGATTAAGAACGGGGCAGGGCCTAGTGAGGTTCCCAAACTATGGTGCATCATTTTCCAAACAAATAGAATGCATACGATAGACTTATGCCCTAGGCATGGTAAATATATTCTAGAGCTACAATAACCTTTCTGCACATTCTTTCGATCTATGGGACATGAAGACAAGAACTGTCGCAACTTTAATCTGATGATTGAGCAGGCTACCTCGTACAAATTTCAAGTTGAGGGTAGAGGACCAGATTCGCCTACATCACCGTTTGGGCGCGATGGATTTCCAGGAAGAGGACGAGGAAGGGGCGGAGGGACTGGTCATGGAAGGGGACAACTTATTTGTTATAATTTTGGAGAATTTGGTCATTATACACGTGAATACCCAAACCCAATACAACAATATTTCAGTTATTGTAGACATCTTAATCATATTATTGAAGATTGCCTTGTACTATTTGAAAAAATGCAGGAGAAGAAACCGCAGACACCTACGCAGACTGTTCAAATGATGAGAGCAGAACCATGCATATAAGTCCCTAGCATAAATATTGTAACCAGAAGTGGCATGGCAACTGGAGAAGATAAATCAGAATATAAGAGACTTGTCACTGATGTTTGGGTCCAGAGAGCTCCTGAGAAAAATGAAGGATTCAACCTACAAAGGGAAAAGGAAACCTTTATCACAGAAAATAAGGACTTTGCAGATCCTGGTAGATCTAAAGAAGCAAGCAAACTTGCCGCGAATACCAACAAAGGGGTCGAGCCTACAGAGATGAAATTATTTTTACATGCCTGTATCAAGCTTTTGTGCAATAATAAGGTAGTTGAGAACCTTCAAGCTTTAATTAATAGCCGCGTTGAAAAAAAACATCCCCAAATGAAGAAAAAGGTTCTCAATAAGATCTACAAGAACAAGAGACGAACTGGCTGAGATGACTGTCCATTTAAGAGAGTTTGAAATGGACCAGGTTATTTTGGATTTGGGCTCTAATTCCAATGTCATGCCAAAGAAAACTTAGCAGAAAATTGGAGAGCCTAAGCTAGAATGATCTACAATACAACAACACATGGGGAATCAACATAAGATTATCCCAATGGGTAGGCTTTCTGAGGTCATAGTTGATATCAAAGGAGTTAAGTCACTGGCTAATTTTGAAGTTATTCAGATTGTTGATTATACAGATCCATACCCTGTGATGTTGGATATGGATTGGGCTATTGACATGGATTCTATCGTCAACCTCAAGTGTAGAATTATGGTATTAAAAAACAATGGAATCGGGGTTGTGGTCCCAATAGATCCGGTAGAAGGACAAAGATATACAGAATCAGGGCGCGCAGAAGAGGATGATGATAATATCTACAAAATAACTACGAGAGATGAATATTGGATCAATCCCACAGCAAATTGTCGAATTAGTTAGGATAGAGATAATTCATGCCACTCAAACTGAGATGAGGAATTGGAGAATTGGAAGAACCGTTTTCATGAAGTCACTACATTGCACCACAACCGATTCACTAGATATCTATGGTGTATATCCTCTGAGGTGTGGGAACTACCTTAGTATGATGGTATAGGTAGTGTCACTTGTTTCTTAGATGAATTCGAAAATGTTGTTCCAGAGACACAATGGTTCCATGCACTTGACTTAGCTCTGCGCTCAACTCTAGCACGTTTGTGGGAGACACACAAGGACAACTTAGAAAATTGGGAAGAATGTACCCATATGATGCAACTATGATTTAGACAACCCAATACGAAGGAACCTATGCAGGAAAAGAAGATCTATGCATATATTTAGCTAGGTGGAATGCAGCTTGGGGAGAAGAGCCGCAACCATGATAGGTGCATACATTCATCCATAGTTTAAGTCAGATTCCTATGAACTGGTACCTAGAGGTTGAGTTTCGATGAGTGACGGAATGGGATGTGCTACGAGAAGGATTTGTGTTAACGTTAAGTTTTGAGATTAGATTCCCATGCATCAGTATTGCCTTACACATGAATTAATAAGAGGTCTTTGACACAACAGAGAAACCAGAAGAACGAGTCATACTAGCATAGGATGTGCACATGAATTATATGGTTGACTGCTGTAATGTGACTATTGAAGGTAATGAGGAAGACCCCAGAAACATTAATATACCCAATTCCAAAGGTTAGCGCATAGTTTCTGGGTCGCTGCTTGAAGTGCCAGATATCACTGAACCCATGAATATTGGGAAATTCAACATCATAATAGAAGAGAAACCTAAGATTTTTGTAATCAGGGATTACTTGGATGAAGATACAGTAGCTAAGGTTGTGGAGCTACTTGTTGAATATTAGGAATTATTTCCCACAAATTTCTCTGAGTTTAAAGGTATTGTTGGGGATCTTGGTGTAATGAAAATCACTTTGAAACCAGATGGTAGGCCTATCAAGCAGCGCCCTTGTAGGTTGAATCCTAAGTAAAAACATAAGGTCAAATAGGAGTTGGAGAAAATGGTTTTTGCAAGGATCATTGAACCAGTAGAAGAATCAAATTGGGTCAGCCCCATGGTGGTCCAAGAAAATAATACCAAAGGATAAATTAGTATTTGTGTGGATCTGTACAAGTTAAATTATGTCTATGTGCATGACCCCTTTCCAACTTTGTTTTCTAATGAAATATTGGACAATGTGGGAGGGCAGGATGTCTAATCATTCACTGGTGGCTTTTCTGTATGCCACCAAATAAGAATCATGCTTGAAGACATAATTAAGACAACCTTTGTGACAGAATGTGGATCATTCCAATACACAGTAATGCCATTCGGTCTGAAGAATCTGCCATCAATATTCTCGCACGTGGTGGTAGTTTTGTTTAAGGAGAATATACATAAATTCTTATAAGTATATTTTGATGACTAGACTGTATTTTTCTTAGTAAAGAAGCATGTTTCAAATATGTGCTTAACGTTGGATACTTTTCAAAAGCATCATATCTCGCTGAATCTGAAGAAGTGCATATTTTGTGTACCTTTCAGGATTTTGCTAGGTCACATTGTCTGTCAACAAGGTTTGATGGTCGATCCCGCTAAGATTGCTATTATTGTCAACCTGTAGGCACCCAAAAATGTGAATCATTTGTGCTCCATTTTGGGACATACTGTATATTACAGAAAATGTATTCAAGGCTATGCATTGATTACTGCACCGATGGAAAAATTGTTGAATAAGGATGCCTCTTTTTGTTGGGATGAGGATTGTCATAAGAGTTTTGAGCTACTGAAGGATAAAATGGTAACTGTGGCTATATTTTTATTCCTAGATTGGATAAGGGAATTCCATGTACATGTGGATGCTTCGTGTATCGTGCTAGGCATGATACTTGTGCAGCGAGGAGCCGGAGATATTGATCACCCAATTGAATTTGCAAGCAAGAAATTGTCAAGTGTTGAACGTAACTACTCGATAACAGAGAAAAAAGGATTAGCTATGGTCTATGCTCTACAGAATTTTCGTCACTATTTACTGGGAGGACATTTTAAGATGTTTACTAATCACTCTGCTTTGATGTACCTAGTCAACAAGCCTGTGTTGGGGGGGGAGATTTGTCGATGGCTCTTATTATTTCAGGAGTATGATTTTGAGGTGATATTTAATCTAGGTAGGTTGAATGTAGGTCCAAATCACCTATCGTGCATCAAAAGTGGAGAGGAGCCAACTAGTTTGGAGGACATTTTACCATATGCGCAACTATTTGCCATTAAAGTAGTCGATGACCACTTTGCAGATTTTATCCACTTTATGAACACTAGTAGTGCGCCTACGGAGTATACAGTAAAGCAAAATAAAGAATTGGTCTTGCATGCAGTTGAATTTACTTTGATTATTGGCCAGTTGTATAATATGGGCGTCAATGAGATATTGACCTGCTATGTGCTGAATTTTGAAAGATAGAGCATCTTCATTGAAGCACATGCAGGGGTTGCAGGAGCTCACTATGCAGGAAAACCAACTACGTGGAAAAATTTTGAGGGATGGTTTATGGTGGCCTGCAGTACACAGTGATGCAAAAGAGTATTGTCGCTCTTTTGATGTGTGTCAAAGAATAGGGAAACTATCGTGCAGAGATGAAATGAGACTGCAACCACAAGTGACTTTGCAGGCTTTTGATAAGTGGGCCAATGACTTTGTAGGATTGATCAACCCTCCCGAAAATAAAACTGGTGTGTGCTATATCATTACTACAAGGGATTATTTGACCAGGTGTATAGAAGCTAAGACTGTGAAATATTGTACCGCAAAGATAGTTGTGCACTTCATTTTTAAGAATATCTTGACAAGGTTTAGGTGTCCTAAAATCTTGATGAGTGACCAGGGTACACACTTTGTGAATGAGACTATCCAAGCATTGACAATGGAGTTTAATATGCACCATCAGAAGAGTACACCATATCATCCACAAGAAAATGGCAAGGTAGAGGCCTTTAATAATATTTTGGAGAATGCACTCACAAAGGTCTGCAACATTAACAGAACGATTGGGATATGCGCATACCTGTGGTTCTATGGGTATATTGAACTACATGCAATAAATTGATAGGGAAGACCCCATTCAGGTTGGTATATGGACAGGAAATTGATATGCCAATGGATTACATCGTCCCTAGTTTGGGAATTGCAGCGGTAGCTAACATGGTCGGTCAAGATAGTATGGAAGTGCGGTTGTCGCAGATAGTTGCACTGGAGGAAGACAAATTCATTTCTAGTTTCCATTAGCAGGTGAAAAAGGCGCGTGAAAAATCTTGGCAGTAAAGGCACATCAGACAAAATATTTTCAAGGAGGATGATTTAGTTTTTCTATATGAAATAAAGTTTTCACACCACCTAGAAAAGTAAAAAATGCATTGGCTTGAACCTTATGTTTTCAAGGAGATTACAGAAGGAGGTGTGGTACGTCTAGTTACCTTAATGGGTGAAATCCTTCCTAGATATGTGAATGGAAGTTGGTTCAATCCATACAAGGATGACCCTATCGTTGCATGCACCAAATGACTATATGGTCGGAGGAGTGTCTTAGCACCCCTAGATAGTTGTGAGAGGGCGTAGGACCATAAAGAAGTATATAAAACATTGGAAAAGAGGGTGTGTGAGATGAAGATGGCGAAAGCATATATATTTGTGACAATCGTGTAGGGGTTACGTTCGAAGGGTTAAGCAGTCGTAGAAGTGCCAAAAACTAGCCATTGGAATAGTTAATATAGATAAGACGACTTTATTACCATTTGGAGGAGCAGCAAAAATGCATTTAATGAAGAGATTATGCCATATTTGGAGCCTTTTTAGCATTTATGGGGCTACATCAATGAACATCAGACCATTTAGGTCGTGCCATCACTATAAATATGACAGGTAGGGTCGCATTAGTTCCCTTTTCTTTCCAAATGATTTGTGCCCATTGTTATTTTTGTGCTTGCCTCAATTCATGTTCGAGCACTTTGATACCTTTTTTCGAAATGTTGCGCCAATGAGGGTTAGGTCATCTTATTCCTGCCATTATGATTGCTTCAAAACCTACTCTCTACACAACGCCCGCAGATCAAGCCCCTATGCCTGAACCCCAACTATAGAGAGAAAATAAAGGACTAACTTCAGGAACCAGAAATTATTCGCGCAAGAAGACCCTGAAGCCTTGGTCGACCCCCGCAAAGCGGCAGAAGAGACCAGTGGTCGAGGAACTTGAGGTAATTATCAAGGAGTATATTGCAGAAGAGATAGATCCAATATCATGGCTGCCCAAGTATATGGCATTGCGCAAAGCCTACGTGAAAGTCACAAAAGACTTGGACAAGTTCAGATCATACATCAGCATGTCGTTGATTCCGGAGGATGTACCATTTGAAGGTTTTGTAGATCTCTCCCTACTAAATATGGAAGACTGTTACCTTTCGGAGCGCGTGAAGTTCCCCGATATTGCGCCATCAAATTACATAGAGTAGGTGCCCTATGTGGGAGGATTTGTGAAAGTGGAACCTAAATATTTGGTGTTGAGTATGTAGAAGTCAGGGTTGTTGAATATTCTGAACATCCCACTTTTTCGGCGCAGTCCAGTCAATGAAATATGTGTGTGAAAGTTGCTTGTCCTAGTGCATGACAATTGTTTATGACTAGGGGAGGTCATCCCAACTGATGAAGCATTGATCCACCACATAAACAACCTGGCATGTTAGCGAGAGGACCCTGCGACAGCTTTTGGAGGGAAAGGCCAGGAGAAGAAGGTTGTGGAGAATGTCAAAGAAACGTATCAAGTATCTCGCAACACCCAGGGGTTCATCGCTAGTGATATCAATGACCCCATAGTCAAATTTGACACGCTTATTCTCGCATGAAAGATGATGCGGAAGTGCCACGCAAAAGAAGTGTCGGCACCAATCACTGCGCTGGATGGGAAATGCGAGAAAGGGTTGCAGTATAATTGGGCGAAGCACCTCTGCAATGAATTCCTAGAAAATATTCGCGAGGCACAGGAGGATGGGAAGCACTTTTATTATGCTTGGTTGTTGTTGTTGATCGAACTAATTGGTTGGAGACCACCTACGGAGACCCAATCCCCCGATATTGATCCAGATCTCTACGAAGGTGCACATTATGCATCATTGTAGAAATCCAACAAGCTGCCTTCTAGAGTGACTGAAAACAAAATTTTTTGGGTGTTATTTGATTCGGATTTGATCCAGGCGGTGCATTATAAGGCATGGTTGTCCCCAACATTGTATGAGTAGTACAATCACATTGTGGATTTCAATACCACATTCCACAATATGCACATACATGCAATCAGGGATGTAAAAGGTGTTTATTATGAGTTTCCCTACATGGTCATGGAGGATGACCTTGCGCGTGTTACAATGGAATGGCCAGCCTTATGGTTAGAAGCGAGCGCCGCTGGTGGTGCATCATCTTCGGTGCCGATGAAGACTCCTACAAATTCATGCACGTAGAAAGAGCCACATATGGGGACGCAGAAAGATCAGTAGAAAGACAAGGATGCATAGATGGAACTGGAGTCGGTCACTATGGACGATGAGGAAATGGAGGACAAAGGAAGAGACAGTGTCGATGCATCTCCGACGCAGATAGATTCGTGGTACAACAGTAAACGAGGGCCTCAGACCCAACTGTTCTCACACACTAAGAGAAATGCCTACAGGAAGACAGGAACAAAACCCCTCACCTTGACGAAGGGCAACCTTCATGAGATTGAATATGCAGTCAATTTCGTAGCTTAATATACCTGGAATATTGTTGGGACTCAGTAAAAAATAGTCCTTGAGGATGTGCAGCATGGTCTTCAAAAGCTAAAGATGCAAGCGAGTGTGATTCAAGTGAGCATGTAGAAAGCAAGTGTGCCGCAAATGAGCATTGAACAAGTAAGCGAACAACACATTCGACACCCACCTAGTTCTGAGACCAGAACCTTCCAAGTTTCTGGTGCCACACTCTAAATTCCTAACTCATACCTTACGCGCTCATTCCCAAAATCTCTGAGGTCGGGATAGATTTGGTTGTGTTCCACACTGGCAAGTTGTATGCCATGCACATGATAATCATCAATGAGTTGCGGTACCATGAATATAAGGTCTCCAAGGATACCACCACAGCGCAGAACCAAGTCACCTCAATGCTTCAAAGACATCACCTCACAGAGGATGCATGATGCGTCGCTGAAAGCCAGCGCGCCCAATTGGAAACATTAATTGATCAACTTTGTTCGGGACTCCCCGAAATCACAATACCCACCACAGCAGTGGCCACTGTCAAGCTAGAAAACTGGTGGTTGCGTTGAAGGCTTTGTGATCGAAAATCACCACAATTTTTGCAGAGCTCAAGCAGAAGATCACATACCTACAAATGAAAATACAGCCCGAAACACCTACAAAGATGAGTGCGCAACGCACCTCCGTTGTAAAGTAATCGATTGCTAGCATCACTACCGTTGTGGATGCTTGAAATCATTTTTTTGAAGAAGCCATGGGAATTTGGACCTATTTTCAGGATGACCCATCATCCTGTAGCTAAAGACATAATTGAGGGCCAAAGAGCAGCAATTTAATAAAACTTGGGTCGTTGCACCGACCCTGGTGCCAGCCTAGAGATTCGCCCGATTGCAGGAGAGTCATGCCATTCAGGTGGAAATCGATACATTGCGTCATCTGGAGCACTTTCTAGAGGAAAGATTGAAGTCGTGGGTTGATGAGGCCTTACATCTTTTGCAAAACATTGGCGGTGCCCTCAAAAGCCTGCAACAACCTAAAGAAGCATCAGCTTGGCTGTTGAGGGACCAACCATAAAGAAATTATTAGATGATCTGAATATGGACAAACTAGTTTTTTTGTGCTAGCTTCCTCATCATTATAAAATAAAAAATTTCAAGGATTTTCTGAAATAGCCATTTTATGAGAGGGTTTATGTGTCAAATTGGTGTGTCTTTTATGAGAAATTCATTAAGTAAATTATCTTTAAAAACTCATAAACAACAAGTAAATTACAAATAATGTAATACACATCAAACACATTACACAAAGCTGATAAAGGAGTTCACACCTCTTGGGCTACATGTTCTTGGACCTACTTCAATAGCTTGGCCCTCTTTGTATTAATGGAAAATTATCTGATTATATGCACCTACAGTGCTCTAATGGATTCCCAACCTACTCCAATGGATTTAGAAGACCCAAAAACCCCTAAGTAGCCTCTTATGGCTCTTCAAATGGTTTTCAAGTGAAGCAAACATGGCCTCCTCTCCTAGTGGCCCTGGGCATATTTAATCTTAAAACGGGAAAAATCACTCCTAGAAGTGCTCCTTTGCCTCTAAAACCTACACCAAACTGCTCATAGCATCCAAATATTCTAGGATAGACTATTTCTAAGCCTAATTTGGTCAAATAATGCTCAAGTTATGGCTTCTTTATTTTCTCCTAGGAAAGTCCTCCAAAACTAGAGCAAATCTAGTTAACTCCAACAAATTTGGATTTCCCGCCGAAATTGGCAGACTCCGCCAACTCCACCGCCAAAATAAACTCTAGTTAATTAGTGGATAACCAATATTAATTGTGTCTTAATTTGTGGTTTAGGTGTCAATGATGTGTGTTATAAATCCGCATTAAAATTGTGATAAGTGCATTTAAAACCAGGTTATGGGTTAATTAAACCCATTTTAGTAGTAAGCTTATGCGCTTAAGTCTTGGTCCCCACCGGTGGTCGTAGAGTGCGGTCCCACGAACTGGGGGCTGGCCCCCGCTTACCCCCGCCATGCAAACAAGTCTAAAACAAATATATGCCGATAAGAATGTATTAAAAGAAACATGTTGTAGTAGAGTTGGTATATGTGGTGCATGTTGTGGGCGAGATCGCGAGGTTGACCCCGACCTCCACCGGTCTTCCCATATAAATTTCTACTCCACCATGTAATATGAGGGGGCGGGGGGGGGGGGGGGCATGTGGCGGCCTTTGGGCTTGCCACGTGTCGACACCTAATTGGAGGAATCAAAACCAATCAAAAATGACATTTAGCCTAGTAATTTGGGCTAACCACAAGTTGACAAGTGTCAACACACCATTGGCCAGAGAAAAACCAGTTTTTGACCAAAAATTGACTAGTTTGACCCTATTTGAATTTATTTTTTTAAATTCGCCTGTTTAGCGAAGCGGATAGCAGGCTCTAACTTTCTTATACATAGTTGATTTTTGATGAAATTAAGTGCACCAGAATCAGGGCGACGAGACCTATATGACCGTTCAAGTTCCGAATGATTCTAAGCACTTTGATTTTTAAGAAAAAATTTGCCCCCAATTAAATTTTTTATCATTCCTTCCCACTGAAAGGCTTTTGGGCCCACAGAAGTTGGTTATCTGATGAGATTTTAATCCTCTTATCTTTTCCAAGTTCTACCAACTTTATTCTACTTGGAAAAATCTCCATGACAACCACTTTGGTTCACTAACATGCCATGCCTTGAAAAAAGCTTGGCACTTCAACCAATGTCCTCATTTTGCTACTAACCCAATCCAACACTTGTTGGTTGCTTGTTGATTGATTAAACACCTTCCTGTACTAAGGCGATCCCTCAGTTCTTGGAAAGCTAATTGATGGCCTTCCCACTAAGAATCTTGTTCCTCCTTTGCACACACATGCATTCGATGAAAGCTTCTCCTTGGTAACCACTTTTCCAAGTTATGCCCATTTGAGTGAACTACAAAAATGAGTTCCAATATCAGTAATCATAAGGAAATAAATGACCATTCTTTTTACCTCCATAGTTCCAAATTCCACATCTGGAAGAATTCATTCGCCATCTCTTTCACTTATTGGCGTCAACACTTCAAATGGTCTACAATGGTTGCTGTTTTGGCTGCAATTTTTTTTGGCATATTGTCCCTCTTTTTCCGCTTATTTATTCCATCATCCTCCAGTATTGACATGATGCTTATGCCATGATTTAAGAATGAAGGCTATTCATGAGCCTCTCACTCTATATTGGACCTTCCAAAATCTTGAGACATCTTGTCACAAGAAAAACCATTTAACTAAAAAACACATCATGTAAGAAACACAACTTGATGACCTCTTCCTTTTGCTCCTTCAAAGCAACAATTGTCACATCCTGTGAACATCGCCATGCATTCTTACATCTTGGTGTACAAACCCAATGATCAAACACAAGTTGAAAAACATGTGTCTTCAAACCATTGACTCTTAAGTCAAACAAAATCATGTACAACACTTTACGATTATTTTCCCAAAACAACAATAATTTCACATCTCATGAAATAATTCGTCAACATCTCCCTTTCATCCTTGGATACTAAATAAACTCTTCCAAGTCGATATTACATGCATGTAACACGCAATAGACCAACACAAGTCGACACTCATGCATGTGCAATGATCAAAATTCTCAAGTTGACAAACATACATGATAAATAAAGCAATCAACCAACACAAGTCAATCACTCATGCATGTTCAAGCACAATGAAACTATAAAAATTCCACTGTTCACATACACAAACTCTCATGCATGTATACAATGCTCAACTCTCTCACAAGTACAATCACAAGTACAAGAATCATATTGGTATGTACGAGTACTTAAAGATCTGAAATGACCAAATTTGTTGCAAAAAAGTGAGTCAACATACTCCACTTTCAAACACCTTCCTGGCATAAAATTGCAACATGCATTCTAGATAAAAATAAATGCATTCACATGCAAATTGCAATTACAAATTTCCATCTTTGCTGCATCTAAGTGAGTCAACATAACTCTACTTTTCCAACATCTTGCTTCGTGCAATATGCAAAATATGTTCAAGAGAGAAAAAATGCATTCAATTGGAAAATAAATGCATCAATAAGGCAATATTTGCATCAATTATCAAAATAAATGCAAGGCCTTAATTGGTTGAGAAATCTAACCATCTCTTTCCAAACCACTTCAGTGGTGCTTATTTTAGCTACACTTCATCATGTGAATCATCCTGACCCACATCAACTATGAAATCCTCTTTTCCATTCTTGTCAATCTCTCTCTCCACCTTCTTCAAATGTCATGGATGAATTGTTGGATACAAAGTCCAACACTTGTTTACAAAATGACCCTACTTATGGAAATAAGTGCAAAATAATTGCATCTTCTTTTCAACATGGTTTGCATTGTCCATCGGGCCTTTGGCTTTTTGTCTCCTTTGTTTTGAAATTTTCCTGTGTATGGATATCTTCTTCAACACCTCGAAACAACATCGTTATTCAAACCACAAAAGGAACATGTAATTTTTCTCCAAATCTTATGTAAGGATTTTCCATGTTTATTAAAATTAAAAGCAACTTTATTAAAGGTAGATTTATACCTTGCACATTCACCGTTGTCGCCTTCTTGAGTAGGTGAATTTTATGAGGTAGTGGCTCTCTTCAGAATACCAACAATGGCTTCCATGGATTTAGAGCTTTCATCATCATCTTGTTTTCCATTTCCATTAGTTTCATGCTTATGAGCATCTTCTTACAAAGTGGGTGTAAAACGTTTGCATTCCTCTGGAACACAAACTTCACAAGCTTGAGGCAATGAACATGTAATGAAAGTATTTCTTGGAACAACTTAATTTGCCTCCTTGGTTTTGGATAATTCTTCATCATGTTTTCCACAACCAAGACCCAAATACATAGGCCTTTCCTCTAAAACAATTGGCTCAACTATGCCTTTTGCATATTTTCCCAGTCCTTTACCTTCATAGCCCATATTCATCAATAATTTGGACCCTATTCCTCTAGTGTGTCTTTCAAAATAACCTACATATTCATTTTGAGAGGAAATATAAGATAAACGTGAATTTCATACCTCTTTTTCATGCACATACTTGGCTAGGGTTTCATTTGCAATATGGAGCTGAGTCTCCATCTCATGCATCTTTTCAAGAAGCTTTTGCTTCTCCTCCTTCATGGCCATAAATTTCTCTTGAATTATAGTGCTCTTCTTCTTATCTTCAACCATCTCTTGCACCATATCTCTAATTATGAAGTACTTCAACAACATATCTTCATCAAAGAGTCGTGCAAAAGAAGATTGATTAGAAACATCACTTGATGAAGCTTCCATCACACTTGTAATGCATAAAAAATTTATTTGTTTTGATTTGAGAGTTGGGTCCTCAATCTTGACCTTCTCCTCTCTTCATCTTACACACAGTAACTTGCACACATTTAAATTATCCTTGCACAAATACAAAACCAATAGTTATTCTTCTAGATAACCTTGGCAAACCCTGAGATAAACTTGGGCTAAAATGAGCTAAATTATGAGCTGATACCAACTTGATCTGAATATGGACAAACTATTTTTGTCGTGCTAGCTTCCTCATCGGTATAAAATAAAAGTGTTTAAGGATTGTCTCTAATAGCCAGTTTATGAGAGGGTTTATGTGTCAAATTTTTGTGTGTCTCTTATGAGAAATTCATTAAGTAAATTAGCTTTAAAAACTCATAAAAAAAAAAGTAAATTACATAGAGTCTAATACAAAGAAAACACATTACACAGAGATGATAAAGGAGTTCGCCCCTCCTGGGCCCTCTTTGGATTAATGGTCAATTCTCCTTGGACCTACTTCAATAGTGTGGCCCTCTTTGGATTAATTGTCAATTATTTTATTGCATGAACCTAAAGTGCTCCAATGGATTCCAAACCTGCTCCAATGGATTCCAAACCTGCTCCAATGGATTCAGAAGACCCAAAAACCCATAAGTAGCCTCTTATGTCTCTTCAAATGCTTTTTAAGTGAAGCAAACATGGCATCATGTCCTAGTGGCCCTGGGCATCTTTAATCTTCAAACAAGAAAAATCACTCCCAGAAGTGCTCCTCTACCTCTGAAACCTGCACCAAACTTATCAGAGCATCCAAATCTGCTAGGATAGACTCTTTTTTAGCCTAATTTAGTTGAATAATTCTCAATTTATGGCTTCTTCAATTTCTCCTACGAAAACTCCTCTAAAACTGGAGCAACTCCAGCTAACTCCAAAAAAATTAGAGTTCCCGCCGAAATTGGCAGACTCCGCCAACTCCACCACCAAAATAAATTTTGGTTAATTAGTGGATAAGCGAGATTAAATGTGGCTTAATTTGTGGTTTAGGCACTAATGGAAAGTTTAATAAATCTTCATTAAAGTTGTGATAAGCACATTTAAAACATGGTTATCGGTTAATTAAACCTAGTTTAGTGGTAAGCTTTCACGCTTAAGTTCTGGCCCCCGCCGGTGGTCATAGGGTGCGGTCCCATGGACGGGGCGCTAGCCCCCGCTTACCCCCGCCATGCAAACAAGTCTAAAACAAATATATTTCGACAACAATATATTATAAGAAACATGTTATAGTAGAGTTGGTATATGTGTTGCGCGTTGCAGGCAAGGTCGCGGGGTCGACCCCGACCTTCGCCGGTCCTCCCATATAAATTTTTACTCCACCATGTAATATGAGGGGGGGGGGGGGGGGGGGGTACGTGGTGGCCTTCGAGCTTGCCACATGTCGACACCCAATTGGAGGAACCAAAACCAATAAAAAACTGACATGTAACCTAATAATTCGGGCCAACCATAAGCTCGCAAGTGTCAGCACGCCATTGGCTCAAGAAAAACCAATTTCTGACCAAAAATTGACCCCTTTGATGCATTTGATTTTTTTTTTAAATTCACCTATTTGGAAAAGCGGACAACAGGATCTAACTTTCTCATATGGAGTCAATTATTGATGAAACAAAGTGTGCCAGAATCAGATGTATATCCTATTCTTTCAAAGTTTCTTGTCCTTTTCTTCCTCCTCTTCAAAATCTATGTAAAATAATTTATTCTTAGCACACTTATGAGCTTTAATGTATTTTCTACCACAATTGTAGCAAAGCCTGTTTGCTATAATTTATTCCAATTGGTGTGGTGTCAACCTTCTAGGTTGTGGAAGGCTAGGAGCAGCAACACTTCCATATTTATAGTTGTGAGTGGTAGGTTTCCTTTTTGCTATAATTTTTCTTTCAATTTTTCTTTCTAACCTGAATGCCTTCTCCAATGAATTAGGTTCCCAAAGGCAAACCTCATGTTGGATGTTATCCTTTAAATTCATTATGAAGACATCAATCATATGCTCCTCTAGAATATCATTTACCCTTATATTAAATTTTTCAAAGTCCTCAATGTGCTCTGCCATTGGACCCTTCTGTTTAACATTTATCAATTGGGTGAAGAAGGTGTTTCTCTTTGTGTCCTCATAATGTGCTATCATTTTCTCCATAAAAATTGACCAAGTTAAAAATGGTTTACGAGAACAAATCCATCGATACCATACAAACTTATTGGGTTCTAAATATAAAATTGCATTGTGTACCTTTTGTGTGTGTTGCATATTATGGAGATCAAAATATTGCTCCATTTGTAGTATCCATTTTACTGGATCCTTAATGTCAAACTTCCTTGTATCCATACTTGGAATATGGTGGGTCTTAAATCTAACATTAGATTCTATGAAATCATGATTAAAAATTCTTTTTTTCTCATTATGAGTTTGATCTAATACATTTTTGCCATTAGGAAGCATTTCTTGTAGCAACTTTGTCAAACCTTCCTTCAAACCTTCTATGTATTATTTTAAACCATTTATGTCGCCTTTTAAACCATTCATGCCACATTTTAAACCATCGATGTTGCCTTTTTAACCATCCATGTCACCTTTTAGTTCATCTTTGGTTTCTCTTTGTGAGAGCGAAATTTGTTGCGCTTGGTCCCGTAATTTTGGTACATCATGATGCAATTCTTTCTCTTCGTGCGTCATAGTAGAGTTTTCTGAGGGCTTAATGGGTGTGGAATTATTTTGTTTGGAAATAATTTTAGAACCCATTTATGACATATATTCCTCAATATTCCCTTGGAATCACTTCAAACTGATTTTTCAAACAAAAGTTATCCAATTAAAAAAAAATACACACCTTTTTCTTTCTTTTATGAGATCGATCTTGCAATGGTTGTAACTTCATAATTTTGGATCTCCAAGGTCTGAAATTTGGTCCTATTGTAACCCTATGAATTTTCTTTCCAATTCCACCAGCCAAACCAACATTGGATTATTAAAAATAGATTTACGTTAAATATCCCGCGATGACCTGATTATGGACTAGTTCAGTAGAGAAAAGTTGTACGGGATTCTACATGTTACTATTTCAATATTTGGCCCTAAAAATTACTACATAAAAAACCAAACTTAGTGCAATTTTGGGCACTTCTTATAGAATTCAAATCTGATTCCTAAAACAAAAGCTATGATGATTTTCCCTAGGTCACATGTTTGAGATGAAATTATGGAGCCTGCAAAAACCCTAACTTCCTCAAATCATATCTCCGAAAAAATAGCAAACCAAGATCTGAAATTTGTACACGAGGTTCACCAATATTTCAGCTCCATGTGGTTGAAATTTAAGATTCTGAAGTTTCGTATAAGAAAATTTATAACAAAACTTCCAAGATGACATGTTTGAAGAAGTGAAACCCCACAATCCAAAGCTCTGATACCACATGTTATGCAACAAACTCACAAAATAGAAGAAAATATATATCAAAGACTTAAAAATTATGGGCAATAACAATGGGAATCCATGGGGAATACATGGGCAATACAATAACAATGGGAATCCATGGGGAATACATGGGCAATACAATAACAAACAGGTTCACCAGTTTCCTTAATTAATATGTACATAAAACAAATCACTTTAAGGATCTTCCTTATTTTCCCTTCCTTATAATGATCAATATCTTACAAGAGAAAAAGAACACCTTGAAAGATTTCTTCAAACATTGATGTTAATACTTTCCATCTCTTATAGTTTTAAAAAGGAAGTCCTTGGTGGATCCCTAAGGTAATATATTTGACCCTTTTTATTGTAAATATTTGGATAGAGTTTATTTAGAACTTGAAAATTCTTTTTGCAGAAAATTGCTAATTATAGAATCATTTTCACTTTATTTTTAGGAATTAATATGTATGATAATTCTAGGATTCTTGTACATAGTTTAATATTTCATCTAAAACTTCTTCTAATGTATGTAGTGTATATTTCTGTAGGTAATAAAGAGTTTTCTTGGTTGCATTGGAAATATGACTATACCTAGTCATTTTCCTACAAATAAAGTTAGAATATGAATAAATGTAGCATAGTTTAGTTGTTTTTCTTTGCTTTTGTAGGGGTAGGTTAGCCTAGTTTAAGTTTTTTTTTTTTTTCTCTTAAATTAAGGTAATGATGGTGTTTTTATGAATAGTAATGGCTCTCCACAATTGACTCAATTATCATCTTGCTTATAGCGGGTTATCATTCACGAAACTTTTTATTTGATCATTATCATTAATAGAAAAACTCATATAATAAGATGTTAACTTAAATATAATGCTCATTTTTATTTCATGTAGACATAATTGCATCATGATGAATATTTATAGTTTAATAGGTGCTTAATTAATAATAAAAGGCATTACAAGACAGAATATTGGAATTTTGGCATAGAATATTGTCTCATACATTCTATCGATATGCCAAGATTTTTATTTTGTCTTTTGAAGAATATTTGTAGTTCATTTCTTAGCATTTAGACTTAATAATTTCATGATTTTCAACATATGCAAATTTGGAGGAAAATATAATTATTTTTTTCCTATAGAACCTCGATGAGAGGATGTCAAGATCTACAAGGTAAACTAGTATGCATATTCTTCTAAGTATGTGTACATGTTGATCTTCATCTTCCCTTAATTCCAGCTTTTGTTTTCTCTTTTAGTTATATCTTGTTTCTTATTTGTGTCCTCTTCTTTTTGCAGGTCTTCATTGGCTTGATTTGAAGACTAGAATTTGCTAGCAAATTACACCAATCTAAAATAAAGCAATGATGAAGAACAATTTTCATAATGCATTCAGGGATTTTTATTTCCCTCTTCCAAATTTTTCTTCTTATTTTATACTCTTTTGAAACTGATTTTTAGCCTTAAAAGATAATATTTGAGACATAAAAAGTTAATTTTCTAGCAAGATTTGCGAAAGAAAGGAAATTCCCTCTAAAGCACTCAACTGCAAAATCACAACAATGTTTTAGAGTAATAGCCTTGCTAATAAATCTTTCCACAAGATAAAGATCTAATAATCTTAACATAATCATTATTTCATATATTTTTTATGTCAAGCCTCTTTATGTTGTCTTGTACGAATTTTCTCATGCCTCATTCTCTCGTTTGTTTTCTTTTTGGTTTTTTATATTTTATTGTAGTATAGTTAGGTTTAATTTTACTTTAGCTTTGTTCTATTCTTTTGATTTTTTATCTAGGACGATTTGACTGCATTCTTTGATTTTTCTTTCTAATAAAACCAAAGGGGATTTCTTGTCGGTTTAACATCAATGAGTGATTAAAGGAATTTTGAAATCTATCATTTAAATGGGTTTTCATTTACCTTAAAGGGAAATATTTATTAATTTCTGAATTCTATTACATTAACTCTTTTCCCCTAGAGGAACATTTATATTTTCCAAGTGATAGGGTTCATCTTTTAAAGGAAAGGAATTGACTTGAGTCTAATTCCAGGAATCCCACCATTCCCACCTATTCACATACAAATATTTGAATTGATAGTTGTAGGGGAAGATAAGGTAGTCAAAATTTTATAAGTATTATACCCATTACCTTAAAACTCTCTCGTACGAGCCTGCCCTCTTCACCCAATTGCTTAAATTAATTCTATAAATACACTTTACCAAAAGGGTGGTAAAAGAGGGTTGAAATCACATATGTGTGGGAAGCACAAGTAAACTCGTCGGGTTACTAAACAAACTCGCAGACAGCAGGCCTATGCTTGTATGGTACTAAGACAAATTCTTCGGGGCTATGGACGCTCGCTTGCAATGAAGCGATGCTGGGTAAAGGAGATCATTTATATCGATGGATGCATATTTTCTTAAACTTCCTATCCATACCTATTTTTTCACTCACATGAGGTAAATTTAAATTAAAACATGGACTCGTGGTTTTAGACTTAGTTTGTTTCAAGTACTTATCATTTTAGAACTTATATTGCTTGATATATCAATGTGGGAACCATGGAAAATGTTTAATGTTTGAATACTTGATAGATTTTATCACTTCGTCCTTTTGATAAATTTAAACCCAATATTGTTTTAAACCACAGATAATTGCTTCTTCCATGTGAGTCATCAATTGTTGTGGCCAAAAACCCCCTATAGATTTTTTTTTGAAAAACATATGGGGGGCCTTTATTGATTTTGGTTGATATTATTCCATCCTTGCATTATGTTGTTTTCTCTCCTTTTACCTCACATTTCGGAAAACTCCCTTCTTTATGGGTGTTTGGGTGACTCATGATTTCTATGGTCTTTATTGCTTCACTTTGGGACGTTTTCAGGGATTTATAATGTAAGTGGTTGATGACTTCTTTGATTACTATTGCTTGGTTTTTGGCCTTCCTGTTTATGCTTCATTATTGGCATTATTATTGTCACTTTTCTTGTTGTATTGTTAGTACCTCTTCGCTACCTTTCAATTTTAGGAAAACACTTTCTTGATGGTTACAAGAACATGATGTATCACCTTTAGTTGCCACATCAGCTTCACATTGCACATAGGTTCTCATTGGTTATTTATCTCATATACTTATCTTGATACCCACATTGATAAAGGAATACATCATTAGTTAATTTTTAACTATAATATATATATATATATGAAAATAAAAACATCAATACAATATATTGAAACAAATATTATTGCAATAAAATGTAAATATCCGAAAAAAAATAACAATTAGTGTATTGTAAATTGTATATGTTGTAACATATATGAAAACTAGTTTTATAATTAACTATATTGATGTATGTATATAATATAATTTTGAAATACAACCCTACACATACCCTTCTCCTCATTTCTTGGAATATCACTTGAATTCACCATGTTTAGGAATGTTGTTCATTCCATTTGCATGGCACATGTGGGATAACTCTTCGAGAAACAAACAAACAAAAATCTTCAATTCTTCCGGCATACACACCATTTTCCATTCCAAAACCAATACCCAACCATCACTTCAATCTGCAATGAAAGGAAGCCGATGGATATGGGATAAACACCGAGCACATTTAGAAATGGTTGAGTAAGGAGGAATTTGTGCAGCCAAAGCGTCTTGATCCTGTAAGTAGGAAACAATCTAGATGATGGATTCTTAGGAAAGAAAATGAAAAATTATATTAAAACAGATTATATATAACAATTGCATGGAAATCCCAAATTTTTTTTAAACTTATTGCCGTGTTATTGTAAATTAATCGTGTTTTAGGTGAAATGACATTGCACGATAATTCAACCATCAAATCTTAAAAGTGAAGAAACCACAATCTTCATTTGGAAATGAATTATTAGAAAGATCAACCTAATCACATAGAAAAAAATAAATAAATCAAACCAACTCCTATCTCTTCACGAAAATTGTCACCTGTAATCTTGTGGTATCTCCACAAATTTGTACCAGTTTGACAGAGAGATCATATAATCTAAACATATCAATGAAATTGTTGGAGGATGGTGGTTGGAACAAGGCATATGGAAGATTTGATGGAACTGGTCTAGGCTGCTTGGTGACTCACAATTGAACCGAGAGAAAGATAAATAATTGGTCCAACGATGTAAAAACATGGTCAGTTAAATAATAAGGAAGGAGAAAAAACACTTCTAGGGGGGTATAAAAAGAGACAGGATCATATTCATTAGGGGGGAGGGGAAGAATTATGTTATAGTAATTCTTTCGCAGACCAAAGGGATTCAAATCTAGTATGGGGGAAACAATTTCATGGAATAGGAAACCAAATTGCGCTCTTGTATTTTGGTTTTCCAAAATAAAATTTATAAGAACCAATAGGATTCAAGATGATGATGTCAACCATGGGGGATGATGCACCATTTTTGGAGTAAAAAGGTAAAAAAGATTAAAAAATAATAATAATAAAATAAAACTACTTTTTCAACTCGTATTTTCAACTTATCTACCTAAGGTTTTACTCAAATTTCAAGCGGGAGTACTTGTTGGATCACGTTTTTCATGTATTTCTCATTTTTCATGTAACAGGGTCGATCGAAAGTACACAACATGGGTACTCCTTTGATGAGAAATCAAATTCTACATCCAACGAGTGTTGCTGCTCGAAATTTGAGTAAACCCATATAGAGATAAGTTGAAAATACGAGTTGAAAAAATAGTTTTTTCGTTTTTCCCTCTAAAATTTGACGATGTAATCTAATCTTATTTTATTATTTCCACTATTATTTTATAATTTCCTTAGGAGGCCCATTTTAGACTTCAAAATTCCCCTAATTCTTATTATAATTTTTATCCTGAGAGAGAGGAGCTCTTGTTCTTTATAATTGAAACTCAAACTACAAAGATTTTGTGTTGTTGTTTTGTTATTTATCCTTGTTTGATGAATTGTTTTGCGGAATCCTAAACAGATATATCTACTAATTGATTGCTTAGAATCCATTTTTGTTACAGGAATTTGTAAGTTTGGTTTAACATTCATTATAATCGGTCTTTGTATTCTTATAGGTTCGACAATAAAATTGATGCATTGAATTATTTAAAATATATTCACTTGTGATGTAAACAACTATATGTGACTCAAATGAACTACTACACCACTGTAGATTAAGTGTTCCTTGGTTTGATAATGGAATTGAAAAGAAATGTTTTCCTTATGTTCTTTCATCATATCAGATCCTTACTCACAATTTTTTGTTTATATTAAAAGAGTTGTGTTATTTCTTCCTACCAACAAGGACTTTTCATGAGGCAATGAGACCCTTACAAGCTCTTGAATTTTTCTCTGAGTTTGAAGTTATTACAATTCAAAAAAAAACTATTTCCTTTTGTTGAAGTCCTCTCTCAACTTCCTCCTTTTCATCCTCTCAACCTGTGTTTTAGTTTAGCATTGCATTTACAATCTTCATTTTCATTTTTGCATAAAAATTCCTCTTTGATGTAGGCAAACATCTTAATGGTTCGACCTTAAAATATTCTTCAAATTAGAAAAGATGAAATAAAATAAAAAAATTATTAATATTTTTTAATATTAATTTTCCTTTTTTTTTTTATATTAATTTGACAATTTGTAATATTCAATTATAGAATTAATTTCAAAAATTAATACACATAGATAGAATATAGAGCATTAGTTTAATAGGGAATCACATATATGATAGTTATATAAATTAATTATAAAAATAATAGAACTAATATTTAATTTTTTGAATAGCAGTGTCTCCAAGTAATTTTTTGGCATTTATATTGTAGTTTTCTTGTAAAGTTAGTTATTAGCTATAATAATAAATATACATTTAGATAGTATATTGTTAAGGATTATGTTATCATTAGATATAGTATTTTAGTTATAATTAGCAATTATATTAAATTTATATAATTAATACATAATTATATTAGGAAATATTAATAATAACAGTATATAGGATATGTTATAGAACTAAAAATAGAAAAACTATATTGGTGTATTTTAATATTATAAATAATAATAGTGTTAGTATAATAATATTTAGTATAGTACAGTTTTACTTATCATAGTTTGATATAGATATAATATAATATTTATATTAGTATAAATTTAATATAGGTAGTGTTTAGTTAGATCTACATATATATGGATACATAACTATATAGATAATATTAATATAGTTACATATATAGGTATAATATAGGATATATATGGCTATAGATTAGTTACTAACATAACATTAGTATTAGAATTGATATGTATTTAACATAGTTCTACATTAGAGTTAACAATTAGTATTAACTTTACGAAATAACATATAGTTTAGCATATTACGATTAGGCTAGATTAATCTTAAGCTAACCTTAGGAACTAGTAATTGGAGACCCAACAGAACCAATCAGAACCACTAACTTCAACAGAAAGGGGTATAATTGGGGCCCCGGCCAAGTGGTCTCCCCTAATGTTTATGAGGTTTTTTTTCCCATCAACACCTTCTATATCATCACTTGCAAAGGTTTAAAAATTTGTGCATAATCAGAGATAAATTTTCGGAGAAAGTTAATTTTACCAAAGAATGATTGCATGGATTTCCTATTGATCTAGGTGACTCCAGAGACACACACAGGACAAAGAGGGCTTATGAAAGCTTAAAAATTAAAGTGATAGAAACATGGAAAACTCAGTTTTAGGTTGAAGATCTCGTTGTTCTGATCGCAACGGTGTGAATGGTTCATCAAATCGAGTTCGTATGCGAAAGTTAGAGGTGGTCAAATTTATAAGGTTGACTGGATGACTTGGCAGGTTAAGGAGGCAACATCTTTGCAATTTTCTGGTGGCCAGATTTCGATCAGCTCTGGCCAGATTCCAAGAAAATTTGTTGGATACTTAACTTGTCCAATAACCCCTATGGTTCGAGAATTTTTATAAAGTTTGTTATGTTAAAACAAATTAAACATTAAAAAAAAATGTGGTGGGGCCACCAATCTTGCCACCTGACCGAACTGAATTAAAAATATAAATTATTAAAGGTTCGGTGAGCCATGACCCCTGTTGGACACCATAGCAGCTCAACCACCATTTAAAAATATAATACAAAAAAGGGGGTATGGGTCATGAACCCTGCCTCCTCCCCAATACCTTTACTATCCACCATACACGTGAATGTGGTTGGGTCAAGTCAGGTCGCGTGGAGCGGACCCACCCGCCCACCATAACCAACTCCATATATAAATGCGTTGAATGAAATTTTGGGGTCGGGTTGGGCCACATGGAGCAGACCCTCCCACCCGCATTTGAATATTTTTTGTGTTTTAACCATAAAAAGAGAGGGGTGGAATTTGATCCCCCGACCCCTCTCCTTCAAAATTAGAAACTTAACCACTATGCCAACCAGCGGACCTTGTAAGGTCCGCCCAACCTTTAATATATAAACCCATCTTTCTTCAATGTGCCCAGGGAAGAGCAAGGAGGAGTGGGCATGTAGTTCGAGATAGATTATATAATTGTAGGCGAAACCATGAGCTAGTGTGCAGAAGCAGTGGAACCATAATTGAGCCTCATTTCCAGAGGGGCCAAATTTTCCCAGTGTCCAAATTGGACAAATTTTATATGGATTTTACACCTCTCAGTGACACTAACCTAATGTCGGTGTTAGTTTCTGCAACAGATGTCTCAATTTTTTGGCCATTTTCCAAAATGGGATGACAGTGTAGGATTTCAGCATATGGACAGTCGATTTCTTTCCATTCGACACCACATTTGCGATGGTCCATTCAAATACAACGATTGAGCAGCTTATTCTTTAGCCAACATTAAATTTGACATATATGAAGTATTTTTTCTGTGTACTTCATTGATTATTTTTGTAGGATGCTTTATCTCATGTCGATTCCTACTTAATGTATGAAGTGGATTCTTCATGTTTATTTGTTGTTGTTGATTCTTTTTTATGTAAGATGTTGAATCTTTATGTGTATTGATTTGGTATGTATTTATCATGGATGGTGATTTATGTTGTGAGACCCCTTTTGTTCCTTGATGGCAAGATACTCTTTGACACCATGTGTGAAGTTTTCATGCTGATAGGAGGTTTGTGATGAGTGAGTGTTCCTTGTAACGGAACGTCTCGTGGAGAGGCTTTTCCACTCATGTTGAAGGATTTTCTTTGTATGAAAAGTCAACATCATCCATGTAAATTATCACCAGTTACAACATTGAATGAAGCATCCAACTCCATCGAGACACCGAGGCCCGGAGACGTAGTCCACACTTGACGAACTTTGTTACTAAACCTCTTGCATCTTTTTTTGTCGTATGATTGTTGGAATTTTTTCCTCTTAATTATATATGCATGTGTGTTCATTAACGATTTGAAAAATGAAATTCTAACACATCATCCAAAGAAAAAGGTCTTGGTTAAAATGGTATCATAAATTTACCTTGATCAAGTGGTATCAGAGCAGTCTTCTTGCTGATGTGAACCACAAGAGTGAACCATTAAACGTGCAGCAATAGAGGATTTCAAAGACATGTATGAGACCATGCTCAAGGTGTATGAGAAAGCGGACATGTTGTATGAAGCTTATGAGAAACAAGAAGCAAATAACACTGAGTTGAAAACGCTTCTACAAGAGGAGAAGGAGGACAAGAAGTGATTGCAGCTTTAATTGAAAGCCACGATAGAGGCATTAGAAGAATTGAAGCGTGACGATGAAAGTATTCAAGAAGATCATGATTCATTGAAGACACTCCTATAGGAAGAGAAGGAGGACAATAAGCGATTACAACTTCAACTACAATCCGTGACAGAGGCCTTGGAGGAAGTGAAGCACAAGGAAGGCTCAGAGAAGCCCTCATCACATGCTTCTAAATAGACATATGAGGTAAACATTTGAGATCATTATTTAGTTTCATCTTCACATGCTATTATTTTTGTTGGAAATGTGGAGATCCCCATTACAGGAACTTGCATGAGACTCCTTACCAGGATTGGGTATAAAGGAGGAGGACTTGGCATTCATGGCCAAGGCA
Source organism: Pinus albicaulis (assembly GCA_034641835.2). NCBI lineage: Eukaryota > Viridiplantae > Streptophyta > Pinopsida > Pinales > Pinaceae > Pinus > Pinus albicaulis. The sequence continues at coordinate 985,749,315 of CM076569.1, forward strand.
TAACTCAGCCATTGGAGGTTGTGAAGATACCTTTATACGCAAGTTTGGGATACACTTAAGGAGATGTCTCAAAGGTGTTTGAAGCTTCCACGACATTGATGAAACTATCTAGGAGAGGGAATGATGGGAACACTTTACCATCATCTTATGGCAGCGCATATTGTGGATAGAAAGTTGAGGCAAGCTCTCATCGCCATAAGGACATCAAAGGCAAACAGACATTGTTGAACTCACCAGGGAAGAGGATTGATGGGAACACTTCACCATCATCCCATGGAAGTGCATGTCACAATAGAAGAGCTGAGATAAGCTCTCATCACCATGATCGAACCAAAGACCACCAGGAAAGGTATAACAAGTCTCAATATTCCCAAGTTCATTTTTATTATAAGCATGTTGCTAATCATGAATGTAAATCATGGAATAATAAAACTTGTCATTTTTGTGGTTTACATAACCATTTCATTGCTGAGTGTTGGAAAATAATGGTAGCACAAAGGAGGATGAGGCGTGAAAAGCCTTCTCACAGTAGGGAAAGAAATTGGTTAAGCAAGTCTGGAGGAAAAATACCTTTTGCAACCATTGCAACCAAAGTTTCCATCAAAGAGCCATGTGTTCGAGGCTCCATCCAGAGCAATACATTAAGGACAAAGCATTGGTGCGTGAACCGGTTGAAACAGATATTCGAGAAGCAAACGTGCCACAGGGAGATGATTCATTCAATTTGATAAGTGAGATATGGTTTTTCTAGATGTGGTAGTGTGTCATGGTCGTGTTTGTAAATTATATGTTTCATTTTTTAACAGTAAAAGTGATGATGTATTTTCCATCACTTGTTAAGCAACCATGATATTTTGGCATTGTTTTCTAAACCATGTGATGCATTTATTTCATGTAAAAGTGATGATGTGTTTTCCATCACTTTGAAATGTGACCATGATGTTTTTGGCCTTGTAGTGATAACTGGGGTGTGATTTCCATTTGATGTAAACTTGACCACCGAGTATGTAAACTCGCGGCAAGTATGGAAATGTTTAGGTCATAGTTGGTCATAATTTGAGCATGTAATTTTCTGGAGATTGTACTACAGGTTTGCAGGGGATGGAGGTGTTGGCTCATCGCTTATGGCATTGAAGAAAAAAGGTGAAGGAGAAGGAAGGGTGACCTTTCAGGACACTTGTGGTGCAGACATATCACACAACAATTGCAGATTCTTGTTGATGATTTTGGAGGACCAAAAGCTCCTCAGTGGGGAGGACTAGTCTAGGTGGCTCCAAAGATACACACAGGATAAAGAGGGCTTATGAAATCTCAAAAATAAAAGTGACAGAAACGTGGAAAAATCAATTTCAGGCTAAAGATCTCATTGTGTTGATTGCAATGGTGCAAACGGTTCATCAAACCAAATTCGTATGCGAAAGTTAGAGTTGGTCAAAATTCTAAGGTTGATTGGATGACTTGGCAAGTTAAGGAGGCAACATTTTTGTAATTTTTCGGTGGCCGGATTTTGGTCAGCTCCAGCCTAATTTTGGGAAAATTTGTTGGACACTTAATTTTTCCAATAACCCCTATGGTTCGATAATTTTTCTAAATTTTTTTAATGTTAAAATTAATTAAATATTAGAAAAAAAGGTGGCGGGGCCACCAATCCCGCCACCCAACCAAACCAAATTAAAAATAAAAAATTATTAAAGGGTCAACGGGCCATGACCCCCACCAGACCCCATGGCACCTCAACCATTGTTTAAAAAATATAATACAAAAAAAGGGGGGATGGGTCATGACCACCGCCCCCTCCCCAATACCTTTACTATCCACCATACACATGAACATGGTTGGGTAGGGTTGGGTTATGTGGAGTGGACCCGCCCGCCCACCATAACCAACTCCATATATAAATGTGTTGAACCGAATTTTTGGGTCAGGTTGTGTTGCGTGGAGCGGACCCACCCACCCCTATTTGAATTTTTTTTTGTTTTGACCATAAAAAGAGAAGAGTGGGATTTGATCCCCCGACCCCTCTCCTCCAAACTTAGAAACTTAACCAATATTCTAACCAGTGGACCTTGTAAGGTTCGCCCAACCTTTAATATATAAAACCATCTTTATTCAGTGCGGCCAGGGCAGAGCAGGGAGGATCAGGCACATAGTTCGATACATATTATTTAATTATAGGCGGAACCATGAGATAGTGTGTAGAGGTAGTGGAACTATGATTGAGCCTCATTTCCAGAGGGGCTAAATTTTCCCAGTGTCCAAATTGGAAAAAATTTATATAGATTTTACACCTCTTGGCGACCCGAACTTGATGGCGGTGTTAGTTTCTACAACATAGGTCTCGATTTTTCAGCCATTTTCCATAATGGGATGACGGTGAAGGATTTCAGCATGTGGACAGTCGATTTCTTGCCATTCGACGCCACGTTTGCGATGGTGCATTTAGATCCAATGACTGAGCAACCTATTCTCCAGCAAGCATTAAATTTTAGGTATATGAAGTGTTGTTTCCATGTACTCCATTCATTATTGATGTAGGATCCTTTATGTCATGTCGATTACTACTTGATGTATGATGTGGATTCTTCATGTTTATTTGTTTTTTTTTATTCCTATCGATGTAAGATGTGGTATCTTTATGTGTATTGATGTGGTATGTATTTTTCATGGATGGTGATTTATGTTGTGAGATCCCTTTGTTTCCTTGAAGGCAGGATACTCTTTTTCACCATGTGTGAAGTTGTCATGCTGATAGGAGGTTTGTGATGAGTGAGAGTTCCTTGTAACTAAACGTCTCGTGGAGAGACTTTTCCACTCATGTTGAGGGCTTTTCCTTATATGACAAGTCAACGGAATCCATGTACATTATCACCACAACACTAAATGAAGTGACCAACACCATCGAGACATTGAGGCCCAGATACATAGTCCACACTAGACAAACTCTGTTATTAAACCTCTTGTGTTTTTTGTCATATGATTGTTGACATGTTTTCCTCTTAATTATATCTGCATTTGTGTTCATTAACGCTTTGAAAAATGAAATTCTAACACGTCAGTCGGAGCAAAAGGTCTTGGTTAAAAGGGTATCATAAATTTACCCAGATCACTTATTCATGAGAAAGGGAATATGAGCAATAGTCTTGACTTGCTATGGGTCCACTTTAATCCTGCTCTTAGCTATGATGTGTCCCAAGAGGTTTCCCTCAAACGCTTCGAATATGCTCTTCTTTGTATTTAAATATAAACCATATTTTCAACACCGTTAAAATATTTGTCTTAGATGATGGAAGTGATCAGATATTTCCTTTGAAAACACTATAAAATCATCCAAGTACATGACCAAATTTTGTCCGATCATTCCACGGAATGCGATGCCCATTTCCCGCTGAAAGATAGCACCAACGTTTATAACTCAAAACGACATTTGTTGAAAAGAAAATGTACCCCATTTTGTCTTGAATGTAGTTTTTAACTTGTCAGGTTCTGCTACCAGAACTTGGTTGTATCCATAAAACCCATCCAATAGCAAGAACATCTCTGACCCAGCTACCATTTGGAGTATTTTCTCCTTAGATGGCACACAAAAATTATCCTTATTTGAAACCCGGTTTAGATTGTTAAAATCATCACATAAACATATCTCTCCAAACTTATTTTTTACAGGAACCAAATTAGAAACCCAGGTAGAATGAAAAACTTTAAAGATGATCTGAGCATCCAAGAACTTCCCCAGTTCTTTCTGGATCAATGGTTCAAGATTAGGATGAACTTTTCTCAACTTTTGCTGAAATGGATTTACCCCTTCTTTAATAGGTATCACGTGTTGGATAATTCGTGTATCATAGGTTTTCAAATCATCATATTTCCATGTGAACACATATTGGTTTTGTTTGAAAAGACAAATAAAGGTCTGTCAATCTTGGGGAGAACAACATATACCAAGGTTCACATATTTCGGATCTTCCTTGGTACCCAAGTTAACTTGTTTGTGCAACGGTGTGGAACTATGGGTCATTGATTTGATTGGTCCCTTAAAGCGGTTTTGCAAGTCATAAATATTCTCTAAAGTTACCACACCCTTAGGCATGGGGTTCCTTTTATGTTCTTGATCTTATTCCTACAAATCCCTTTCATGCTCATCTTCATCAATCACAACGTCTTTAAACACATCCGCATTAGCCATGAAATCCAGTGTATTCTTGTCATCATTGAAAACACATAAATCAATGGAATTGTCAGGTATGGATGGATTATAAATAATATAAATAGAAAAACCATCTCTAAGTGGTGATAACCTAGTAGCAACATTAGCTAATGTGTCAACAGCTGCATTGTGAATCCTAGGAATATAATTAATGTTAAATGCTTGAAAGAAATAAATAATACACCATACCTCTTGCTAGTATTTTTTATATTATGTGACACACAATGAATAATATTATATACCTATTGTGTAACAATCTCAGAGTCGCCTAATACCTTTGGCACTTCCACCTTGAATTCTATGGATTTCTTTAATCCCAATATAATTTCTTCGTATTTTGCGATGTTATTCATGCACTCGAACTCCAATCAGCATGAAATATTAAAAAAAAAAAATCTTTCGAGGGTCAATCAAAATACAACCAACTCCAGAACTCTCATGTGTTTTCGAACCATCAAAATAAAAATTCTAAATGTTAGCAGCAACAAGGTTAGTTTCTACACTATTACTATTTACATCTATATTACAAAATTCATTAGCACTAATTGGATTGCAAGGAAGGAGTTCCAATTGTGTACCTCGTGGATAGGGGATGGTTGCTTAAGATAACATTCATGATCAACTTCTAAAAAAAAATACGAAAATTACTTGCTCAAAGCTAATCAACTCATTATGTGCCTCAAGTGCCATCATGGTATGCTTCATAAAGGGCACACTCTCAAATCAGATATGATTATTCTTGACCTTATAAGGAAGCCGTAAATGCAAGAATTAGTAGCAAAGTATCCTTTCAACTTGCTATACAATTCCCTACTTAAAAGCAATCATAAGATTCTGAAATAACCACAATAATAATATCAACACATTGGTGAACTCTTGGTCAGAAGATCAACGAATTATAACATTGTTCAGTTCACCAATTTCATGCACTAAATATATATCTAATTATATTGTCATGGTGTTAGTACTTTCCCATTTAGCATTGATTCATTGCAACAAATAAAGGCATAAGCTTCGCGGACACACCAGAATCCATAAGGAAATTATGGACATTATAATTGAAAATTTCAAAAGTTAAAAGAAAAGAGGGGAAAGTAGATCTAGAGTTAACATTAGCAACAATAAATAACAATTTGATAGTATTAGGAGGCTTACTGAACAATTCTTGGGAAGCATAAATTGTCTTACCTGATGAAGGTTGGGATGCAAATGCCTGAATCATCAACTCAAGTTAGCCTGCCAACTTTGCTAGCTCATAGATGGAAATATTAGCATGAGCTTTCTTCATATCTTCAAGAACGTTATAATTAACATCCTCATCTTGGGTAGGTTATGGTAGTGGTAGGTGGTGTAAATTTTTTAAATACCTCAGGAGTGATGGACTTGTTCTTATTATTTCACGGAGTATTCTTATAAGGTTGGGCACTCCCAGACTTGTTCTAAGTGCTCTAAGCAGGATTACTGATCCAGATTTATGTAGGAATGCAATAATACATAGAAATAGACATAAAAATAGAGATGCAGTGGAAATAATATTTCATTTCATTAATATCAAATAACAAAAATATGCTTACAGACATAATGGAAATAAACTAGCTAGGGCGCTGGTAACGTATCTCTGAGAATGAGATGTGGTGGCTACAGGCCTCTAAAATGAGTTACAATGAGGCTCAAATTCCTATTTATTTTTTAGAAACAATATAAAACGCTAAACATCCAAAAACCTAACCCTAGGAGATGAAGCGCCAAAACTGTGGGCCCCGTTTGGGTAAATTGGTACATCAATATTCCTGGGGATGTAACTTTGGCATATGATATCCATTTGACGCACTCAATACCTCATTAGAAATATCTATCTGAGGACTACAATCCTCGGGTCAAAAATATCAGTCCATGGACCCATGTTGCTCTCGGTTTTCCCAAAAAATGTCATTTAGGGCCTCAAAATGGCTCCGGAAGTTTAAGACCCGAAAAATTACTAAAAATAGTAAGTTGTGCTGAAACTGAAAAAACTGAAAGAACCGATGGTGGGGGTTCAAATGGAATAGGTGGGTGGCCACCAATATCCACCTAGATCATTAGGGCCTTAAAACAACTCTGAAAGTTCATGGCCCGAAAAACTGCTAAAAATAGTATGTTGTGCTAAAACTGAAAAAATGAAAGAATTGATGGTGCGGGTCCAAATGGAATAGGTGGGTGGCCACCAATATCCACCTGGATCCTTCCTCCCTCCTTAGGAAGAAATGGTCCCCATTGTGTTAATTTCCTCCATGAGAGGAAAATTCTATTGAACCTGGTATTGGATTTTTCCCAGATGTCGTGGACCTGCTGGCGGACCTGTTGGATGCGTTCAATAAATTTGGTTGCCTCAGACAGTACATGTGTGGATTCTTTCTGCCTATTCACATGAGGTATGGCAACATCAGGCGGCGGTGCATCGGGGGTCAGATCAATGGAGTGCTTGTTCTGAGAGTGTAGAGGAACCTCTGTAGGTGAGGATAAAATGCCTTTGTATTCCTCCACGACTTTGTCCATCTGCTATAGCCATGCAGGGGAGCCCTATTTCGAGGTTGTGGCCACAATCTTCTTCTTTCCCTATGAGCGATTTGTAAGGAAAATAAATTTCCTAGTTTGGGAAACAATCTTACTACGTTGTTTTTCAATAGTCAAGGAGATGGCAGGAGGTGGTACTACCTCTGGTATCTTGTACAATTTATTTCCCAAAGTAATAACAACAGAACGAGGCCTAGACTCATACATAGCATGTCGCCTCCACAAGTATGTTTGGCCCAATAATACATCATCTACATCAAGAGGACCAGCATCACACAATACCTCATCCGTGAATGGCTTGATGTTGTATGGAAGGTGGCACTCCTGGTGGACGCAGAGATCTCTCCCTGGGTGAAGGCACCCGATGGTATATGGATGCGGGTGTGTTATGGTCGGTAGGTCTATCCACTTCAATACCTATACTGAAATGAGATTATTTTGGCTTCCGTTATCGACAAGAAATTTAATTGGATAACCCTTCACCCACATCTAGGAATGGAAGAGGCACTCCCCCTCCTCTGGATCCTCGGGATCCTCTCTCTAGAGCTTGGTGGTGGAAAAAATGGCACTGGGGTCCGCATCAATGATCTTCTTCCCTTTTTCATCTCCCTTGTTTGGTTCTGGCTCAGGATCAGAACATGCATCTGATTTGGGTGCCTTCTGTTTGGCCAGCAGTGACTGTTTGGCCCGACACTCGTTTGTGATATGAGTGGGGATGTTATGAAATTAACACCACTTCCTCATGTCATTCTTTGGATATAGGTGTTCTGATTCACCCAGCTTTGGCTCTTCCCCATGTTATGTGGTTCAGGGGTGCCTTTCCCTGGCTTCGCATTCGTAGAAAAAAAGTAAAAAAAAAAAGAGTCTCGCTTCTTGTGCTTAAATTTCTTCTTGATCTTGGCGGCATAGCGATATGCCATGCCAAGCGAGGTAATTTCAAGGAACTCCATTTCCTCCTTAATGTGTTAGTGTAGAAAGTTTTGGTACTTGAGCACAAAATGTCTCTCTGAATCTTTAATACCCAACTTTGTGTGTAGAGTGTGGAACAAATTCATTAGTTTGTGCACATATTGATCCCTTTGTTGTTGCAACATGGTCTATTGGATGTACTTTTCCTCATAGATCCCCACAGGGTAATATTTTTTCTTGATGTCGTCTCGAAACAAATTCCAAGTGGGTGCGGCTGAAAACAGAGAGGGTTCCCTCTCGTCCTTTTGCTCACAGTAGGTTTCCCACCAATCTTTGACATGGGGGCGGCTTTGAGGAGTGAAAAAATAATCTTTTATTGGTCAGAGAAATCATGGATCGAGAAATACCCTTCTAGAAATTCAACCATCTATCTATGCCATTTGCATCTATCTGGTCTTCTAATACAGGAAAGTCAAATTTTACCTATACTTTGAAGGGAGTAGTGCCTCCAGAGTGGTTTTTGGATGCAGATGCACCGTAGGTGGGTATTCGTTGAAGGATCTGAGTAAAGTTATCCATCATCACGTTCCTTTGTTTATTTAGGGCCTCCTTGAGCAATATTTTGGTGGGATGTCCTGCTCCCTCATCTTTCTTTTCTTCCACCATGGGAGGTCGTCAGGGTTTGCGAGGCTGATCTTGAAAGGGTTCAACCAGATCGAGCCCTAACTCCTTATACCCTGACCTCGTTGGGGACATGCAAAGAAAAAAAGAGAAAGAGCATACCACTCTGATACCATTGATCTAGATTTATGTAGGAACACAATAATACATAGAAATAGACATAAGCATAGAGATGTAGTGGAATTAATATGTCATTTCATTAATATCAAATAACATAAATATGCTTACAGACATAATGGAAATAAACTAGCTAGGGCACTGGTAGAGTATCTCTGAGAAGATATGTAGCTGCTACAAGCCTCTGAAATATGTTACAATGAGGCTCGAAGGCCTATTTATTGTTGATAAATAATAGAAAACCCTAAACATCCAAAAACCTAACCCTAGGAGATGAAGTGCCAAAATTGTGGGCCCTATTTGGGTAGATTGGTACATCAATCTTCCCGGGGACATAAATTTGGCATACGATATCCGTTTGATGCTCTTAATACCTCATTAGAAAAATATATGAGTACTACAACTTTTGAGTGAGAGAAATTGATCCATATATCCCTTTTTCTCCCTGTTTTCCCAAAAAACATCGTTTAGGGCCTCAAAATGGCTCTAGAAGTTCAGGACCCGAAAAAATGCTAAAAATAGTAAGTTGTGCTAAAAATGAAAAGTTGAAAGAACTGATGGTGGGGGTTCAATTGGAATAGGTGAGTTGCCACCAATATCCACCTATATCATTAGGGCCTCAAAATGGCTCTGGAAGTTCATGACCCGAAAAACTACTAAAAATAGTAAGTTGTGCTAAAACTGAAAAACCGAAAGAATTGATGGTGCAGGTCCAAATGGAATATGTGGGTGGCCACCAATATCCACTTGGATCAATTAATAGGAGGTAATAATTTTCTTAACAATTGCTTCGTTACATCTTTCTCAGGAGTTTTTCCTTTACTCAATTATATTTCTTATATGGGTTTTGAGGAGGAGCTTCACTGACTAGGGTCTCACTAGCACCTTGTCGATAATTATTAAAGATAAGATAAAGTATGAAAATTGAATCACCAACACTTTTGTTTTCCTCTGTCGAGGATGGTTCATTAGTCTCTTGAGTTTGATCTAAATTCCCTTATGCTGACAAACTTCTATGACATTGGAAACCACAACTTTTATGTTATGTTTTTTTAGAATGTGCTTCTTGAAGAAAAATACAATAGTTATCCATGCACAGGTTCTCAATGTTAAATAAAATATTAAATCTTTCTAAAGACTTGGATGGTTGATTAATATTTTTCTTAAGAAATGGCTTAAAGGAATTTTTTTTATAAGCCTCACTTTACTTCCTTTTGAGTTCAGATACTTCATTCGTCAACAAATTCAAGGACTTATTCAAGATTTCCATGTCAAAAGGATATTTATCTTTAGTTTTAGAGGAATAGGTTTGATAATTTTTCCCAGTGTCCTTGGAGTCTTTTAGATCTTCTTGATCAATAATGACCCCAATGGACCTTAATTCCTACTCAACAACAATTTATTTGGCAAATTTAAGAGCCAAAGTTTCTTTTGCAGCATGTTTCACAAAAAGGGAAATGTTAGTGGGAAGTGCAACAATATAATAATCCTTAGTAATCAAATCATAAGGTTGCACATCAGTGAGGAATTATTTCAAAATACATGTAAATATCTTATTAAAATTCTTAATCTTTTTTTTATATCCCCTCCTAATGTTTCTGAGTTCTTTAAGTAACACGGTAGGAGTTTTACCATCAAATTTGTTTTCTATGAATAACTATTTAAACTCCCTCCAATTATGGAATGAATTTGGTGGGATGCTATGGTACCAAATTAATGCTCTAACCTCAAGAGTGTATGAAAATAATCTACAATCAATATCATAAAAACATACCTCTACATCCTTACATGCAAGTAGAAGTTATCAATGTGATCTTTAGCCTTCGCTTTCTTGTATGGATCATACTTTGTGAGAAACTTTTCTTGGTGCTTTGGTAAGCGATGAATATTTCCCAGAAGAGAAAGAGGCCCTTGGGCCATCCAATCCAATTGGTCATTGGCAGTTTCTTCATTCTCCTCATCCTCTTCAGTCTCTGATTCTGAAGAATATTCTCCTTCACCATTCAAATTTGCATTGTTAATAGTTTTTTCATTATCTCTCGGCTATTCTTCGTCAGAAAAATTGAAAATATCTCTTGCATTCCTCCATATTCTCCCCAATAGGAGGTGGAAGGTCCCATTGATGAAGATATTCGTCAAAATATTTGGCTAAATACTTAAGGGTTGCAGCAACCAAATCTTCCACTAAAGAAACTAAAACACCATGGCGGGTTGTCTCTTTCTTTGATTGCTTATGAGGAAAGAAAGGATGTGATAGGAAGTGATCCAAGAGATCTAGAAAACTGACAAGTCATAGGTCGAATCCTCCAAAGTTTCTCGTAAGTGACCTCATAAGCACACTCTGAACCTTGGTGAGATGACTCTCCTTTCTCATATATATGAGTTGGAATTGGGCTCGAACAATTTCTACCTTGAATAGAAGGTTCTTTATGTGAATGTGGTGAATTATTAGCCATAAAAAGGATACCCTCCTTCTAGCGCTATAAAATTGACGGTGTTGGAAACCGCCAACATACAAGGGTCCCCAATATGAAGTCCCAATTAGACCTCACATTGTTTGAGTAGGAGCCCGATTTGGGAAATAGGTTGGACTTCCATATTCTTAATAATTTTTCTTGGTTGCAATAAACAACATGTTTTCGCTAACAAAAAAACCCTCCAAAATTTGGTCTAGACTTAAATTTTAGAGTCTATTGTAGATCTTGCAATCATTCATTCCTAGTCATTTTATGGTTGATCGATGCTTTTTTAAGTGTTCTAGTCTTTTTTTTGCAGTTTGTAAGTTTCAAAGTCAGCTATTCACACATGCTCAGTCTGCAGCAAGTTCATGAGCACACTCTTTCATGCAAGCTTGAACACACATAGAAAAAATCAATCAATATAGTGTTTGTGCAATTTTCAACCTATGTCGACAATTATTGCATAGTTTCAACAATAGTCTCTCACTTTTTGTTGAGATTGTTCTTCTATTTCTGTAAATTTTTCGAATTTTTGCATTTGCGCACCCTCGTTCTTGAACGTGTTGCTTTCATTTTCAAAATTTGACTTTTTCTTGTTTCACTTTAATAAGTATTGTTTCCATCATATCTTCATTATGGCATGTGTCACTTTCAATGGCATTCGCATTTTGCAAGTTTTGTTTGCACTTTCCTCTTGTTGTCGCAAGTGTCGTCTTTTAGCATGTCAAGTGTCCCATATCATACATATGTAGTTTTAGTTTGTTTAAAGTATCAACCCTAGTGCTAATGATTCATTATTATCCTGTATACATGTATCACACTTATTCCCAAAGTTTCAATCATTGTCGCACAAGTGTCGTCGCAAAGTGTATTTTTAGTGTCGCACTTGGGGAAAGTTGTCGCAATGTCGTCGCATTCATAGAAGTATGTTATTCAATTATTTTAAGTGATCAATGTTGTGTCTTCAACTATTCTAAGTGTGTGATCATACTTAATTTTTGTCATTTTTCACTTTTTCCTAACTAATCCCACACTTAGCCAAATTTGGAAAATTTCATGCCCAAGCAACTTGACCTCACTCAGCCTTCCTGAACTGTGCATTGTGTAGTCTCAACCCTCAATCTTAAACCTATCCTCTTGGTACTGTGCATTGCATAGTCCTTTCCTTCCAGAACTGCACACTGCGTAGTCTTAGTGCTCAGCCTCAACCCTTAAGCTCTGGAATTGTGCATCCCTTTCCTTCCAGTCACCTTGTTTTGTGCATTACGCAGTCTCAAGGCTCATGCCTTAGCCTTGACCTCTTGAATTTCACAATCCCTTGGCCTTTGTCCCTCAATAAATGTGTAAGGGGCAGCATCAAACCTCAAGCCTTCAACCGAACCCCTTGAGCCCCTCAATTGTGCAGTTTTTTGTCCCTGGCCTCCCTAAACTGTGCACTATACAGTCTCAAAGCTCAGTCCTGGCCCATGACCTCCTAAGCTATGCAACTGTGTAATCCTTGAGCCTATCTCCCAGCGTACCAACCAGTTCCAGCTCAATCAGTGAATGTCATGAATCATGGTAGACTAGGGCTTTATCAAACTTATGTCATCATGTCATGAGTGGATTTCAGTTGCAGGTATTATATCATGTTATGAAAATATAATGAAGAGTAAATTGAAGAAGGAGACCTTGCTAGAAGACACCTTTTTAGATTTAAAGACAAGGTGATCAATCAAGGAAGACAAAGGGATACCATATTGTGACAACAGTTGGAGATCAAGATCATATTGAAGACTCCCTACCTTCAAGCCTTATTAAGGAGGAAGAAGAAGAACATGCCCCATATTTCAAGAACACACAAAGTTAGGAACAACAAGAGTGGCTTGAAATTTCCATATCATCATGAAGTCCATGTCATCAATGTCATGTCATGTCTTTTCAAGGTCTCATGTCAAAATATATATGAGTCATCATTTTCCACATCATTTGTGGATTATGTGATCCGGATTTATGCAGGAACGCAACAAAATAAACATATAACCACAAATACAGAGATGCAGTGGAAATAAAACTTCATTTCATTAATATCAAAGAACTGAAATTTGCTTACAGACAGAATGGAAATAAAACTAGCTAGGGCGTTGGTAGCGTCCCCCGAGGCTAGAGGGCAAACATGTGCCTATCTCGAATCAGAAAGCAAATGAGGCTCGAGGACCTATTTACTATTGAGAAACAATGGATAACCGTAAACATCCAAAAACCTAACCCTAGGAGATGAAGCGCAAAAACTATGGGCCCCGTTTCGGTAAATTGGTGTTTCAACTTCCCAGGGACGTAACTTTGGCATACTATCTCTGTTTGACGCACATGATACATCATTAGAAAGCTCTATCCAAGGACTACAACTTTTTCCATTAATATCATTTTCAAACAAAATGATATTCGCTGAAGGTGTGATGCCCAAAAAACGTCATTTAGGGCCTCAAAAGGACTCCGGAATTTCAGGACCCGAAAAACTGCTAAAAATAGTAAGTTATGCCGAAACAGAAAAACTGAAAGAGACAATGGTGGGGGCCCAAGTGGAATAGGCGGGTGGCCACCAATATCCACCTAGATCATTCCTCCCCACTTAGGAAGCAATGGTCTCCATTGCGTTAAGTTCCTCCATGAGATGAGGAAATTTCTGCTGAACTTGGTCCCTGGTGAACCACTTTCCTTAGTGCAGGAGTTGGCCAGCTTTGACAACCCGATACAATTGGATCTTCTGTTGGTGAGTGTTCTTGAGTTGCATGTCCATGATACAATCTATGGTAGCCTGTTCCATGTAGTTTGGGTTTAACTCTGTTGGTGTGAGTTGTTCTGCAATGTCCAGGGTGCAGTAGAGGTGGGAAGTAAGGACGAAGGCGATCCACATTGAAGACTGAGTGCAGACCAAGGAATGGTGGAATACTAAGCTCGAAGGCATTTTTCCCTACAACCTTGGTGACGGTGTACGGCCCGTATCGGAGTGGGCGAAGCTTGTGGTGGGGTCTAGTGAGGCGCTCCTTCTACAAATGTAGCCATACTTTGTCGCCCACCTGGAAGTTGTGTGGCACCCGGTGTTGATCATGGCATTGCTTGTACTTCGCATTGGATCTGTACAATATATCATGAACCTATTGGCGGATGTGTTGAATGCGCTCGATGAAGCTATTTGCTTTGTCAACTTCAGACTGGACATGAGTTGAATCGGCCTGAGCAGCTGCAAATGGCATGGCTACGTCAATGGGACATAGTGGCTGGAATCCCAAGCCCACCTGAAAGGGGCTATGGCCGATTGAACTGTGGAGAGCCCGATTATAACTATGTTTTACATAAGGGAGGCTCTCGTCCCATGTGCATGGATGCTTTGAATTGTACATGCGCAGAATGTGTACAATCATTATGTTGACGACCTCTGTCTGGCCATCTGTTTGGGGATGGAAAGATGTGGACTTGGTGAGCTTTGTGTCCAACATTGACCAGAGGCTGGACCAAAATGTGCTGAGGAACCTGCTATCTCGATCTGATATGATAGACTGTGGGATCCCAAAGTGCACCCACACTCGTTCAAAGAAGAGTTTAGCAGTGGCTTCTATTGTGATATTCTTCTTACAGGCCGCCATAATGGCCATCTTCGAGAATCTGTCAACGACCACGAAAACACAGTCATTTCCATTCTTAGTAGAAGGCAGGCCTGACATGTAATCCATGGAGATGGATTCCCAAGGTCGACTAGGAGTAGGTAGTGGAGTATATAGGCATTGCTTCTTGATGGTTGGTTTGAAAATGGCACAAGCAGTGTAGGATCTGATGTGCTTCTTTACATCCTTTCGAAGGTTCGGCCAATAGAAATACTTCTATAGTATTGCCACTGTTTTCTTGACCCCGAAATGCCCAGCGAATCGACTGTAGTGTGCTTCCCATATCATCTTGGCACGCTCACTTGAAGGAACACAAAGGTGTCCCAGGTGACATAAAAGTGCATCTTGGAGGTGAAAATTTGGAACTTGCGTACCCCCCAAGAGTACCTTGTAAATGTGGCCGAATTCTGGGCCAATCTCATAGAGAAGTGGCCAATCAGAAGTATCGTTCCCACAAGAGTTGAGCACGGTGGTGAGCCCCACGATCGGTGGTCGGCTGAGGCAGTCTGCAACATTATTGGTGCTACCCTTCTTGTACTTAATGTT
The DNA here is from genome assembly GCA_034641835.2 of Pinus albicaulis. Classification (NCBI taxonomy): domain Eukaryota; kingdom Viridiplantae; phylum Streptophyta; class Pinopsida; order Pinales; family Pinaceae; genus Pinus; species Pinus albicaulis. Next base: position 985,764,428 of record CM076569.1, read on the forward strand.
CAAATGAAACTGTTGCAGATATGTGGACCACTTCTGATGGCGATCATTCTGAAACTTCCCTTCTATCTGTATGAACTGCAGGGGCCAGTGGTCTGTGTGGATGATTTTTTCCTTCCCCAAAATGTAATGCTTCCATTGCCGACTGGCTTACACAATGGAATACATTTCTTTGTCATAGGTGGGATACTTGTGAATTGTCTCCGACAATGTCTCACTGTGATATGCCACTGGATGTCCCTGTTGAGTAAGAACTACCCCAATAGCATAGTCAGAGGCATCTGTCTCAATCTCAAATGGCTATTGCAAGTCTGGTAATGTGAGAACTGGGGTAGAAGAGAGGCGATTTTTCAATTTTGTGAACGCCTTCTGTTGAGGTTCTAACCAAAATAATTTTGCTCTCGCTCCTCCCTTGGTGACTTGACTCAAGGGCCAAGTGATATGAGAGAATCCCAACACAAATCTATGGTATAAATTAGCAAGACCCAGAAACCTGCGAAGCTCTGTTATAGTGGTTGGGGCTGGCCAATCCCGAATGACTTGGATCTTGGCTGGATCCACATGCACCCCCCTTTCATCAATAATGTATCTTAGATATTGAACCTGGGTCATGCCAAACATGCACTTCTCCAAATTGGCACACAACTTGTGTTGCCGTAGTGTTTGGAGGACTTGTCGGATGTGGTGAAGGTGCTCTTCCCAAGGCTTGCTGAAGATCAGAATGTCATCCAAGTACACCACTACAAATGAGTCGGTGAATGGCTGCAAGATGTCGTCCATCATCCTCATGAAGGTTGCGGGAGCATTCGTCAACCTGAAAGGCATGACCATCCATTCAAAAAGGCCTTCCTTGGCTTTAAAGGCAGTCTTCCACACATCAGAGGGTTCAATTGGTACCTGGTGATACCCAAACTTCAGGTTGATCTTGCTGAAATATTTTTCACCTTTGATTTGGTCCAGAAGGTCATCAATCCGTGGGATTGGGTACCTATTCCAGACATTGATCTTGTTCAGCGCCCGATATTCAATACAGAGTCTCCACGTCCCATCCTTCTTCTGTACCAACACGATCGGGCTCCCACAGGGCGATGAACTTGGTCTGATGTGACCTTTCTACAACAGCTCCTAAATCTGCCTCTTGATTTCATCATTTTCCAGAACAGAGCGTCGATAGATCGGTCCATTGGGTAGCGGCGCACTTGGGGTCAGATCAATCGGGTGCTTGACCTGGCAGTGCAGAGGAACCCCTGTGGGTGAGGTGAAGATGTCCCCGTACTCCTCCACGACCTTATCCATTTGTTGTCGTCGTGCAGAGGGGCCCTGTCTGGAGGTCGTGGCCACAGTCTTCTTCTTGCCCTGGGGGCGGATCATCAGGAAAACGAATTTCCTAGTTTGGGAAATGAACTTACTGCATTGTTTTGCAGTAACCAAAGAGATAGCGGCAGGAGGTGGTACCTCTGGTATCCTGTACAACTTATTTCCCAAAGTAACAATAACAACATGAGGCCGAGACTCATAGACAGCATGACACTTCCACAAGTATGATTGTCCATTGTCACATCAATAATCAATATGGTTTTGCACCACATGCGAGGCGTTAAAGGGAAAACTTTGATGCTTGTATGTTTTAACCCTGAACAGAAATTATCTACACACGAATCTTATAACAGAAAATAAACAATTGCGAGAGCATAAATCATAAAACAGATAAACACAGAGATTTTCCCCTAGATCCCAAATCGGGACGACCAGCTTGATTTTTCAATATATTCCTTTTAGTGTTACAACACATATATATACATGCCGGAGCATACATAAACCCCAATCCATTAACCCTAGATTAGAACATAACCGTAGTTCCCTTGACCGGATCTACAAAAATACCAGGGGCCGAAAAACCATCGAACCCCAAAACCATGTGCAAAACCATGCACAAAACCATGGACGCAGACTACCCAGCGGAAATTAAGGAACCAAAATTTTCACCGGGGCGCTGCCCCGGACCTTGACAAGGGGGGCTACCGCCCCCCCTGTGACCCCCCTGTTGCGCCCAGAGCAAAGGGGGGGCTAACGCCCCCCCTCTTACCCCCCCGCGCGTGCTTAGTCGTGGAAATAATATAACACATACCCAACATTCTCCCACTTGTTGTTTTCTTTCCACGGGGGGCCACAGGAGAGCTTACTCATTGGCCCAATTCTTCAACACCCATTGTTTCTCTACACCAAGAGAACTTCTGAGTGCTCACAGACTTTGTCAATGCATCTGCAACATTCTTCAAAGTGTCCACCTTTACCAGCAACACCCTTTTAGCCTCTCTAACAAAGTGATATTGAACATCAATGTGCTTTGTCTTTGAATGATAAGCATGGTTCTTAGCCAAGAAAATTGCACTTTGGCTATCACAGTCTATCCTTATAGCTTGTTGTATCAACCCCATACTTGAACACAATCTCTGCAACCAAACTGCTTCCTTGCTTGCATGAGTGGCTGCTATGTATTCTGCCTCTGTAGTTGAAAGAGCCACTACAGACTGTCTTTTACTCATCCAACTGACTGCGCCTCCAAATAGGCTAAACACATACCCACTCGTAGATCTTCTTTGGTCCAGATCTCCAGCCCAGTCTGCATCAACAAAACCACGAATGTCCAACATTCTTTCCAATCCTGGTCTTCCCTGGTAGCACAAGCCATAATCACTAGTGCCACGTAAATATCTGAAAACCCGCTTCACTGTTGTCCAATGCTCCTTCCCCGGGTTTGACATAAACCTGCTCAATACTCCCACTGCATGTGCAATGTCTGGTCTAGTACAGACCATTGCATACATCAGGCTACCCACTGCACTTGCATATGGAACATGGGACATATCCTCCTCTTCTTCTTGTGTCTTGGGACACTGTTCAACAGACAGCTTTGCACCTACAGGAATAGGAACACTCACCGGTTTACTATCCTGCATATTGAACCTCTGCAATATAGTCTCAACATACTTCCTCTGGTTTAACCAGAGCTTCCTCTTTGCCCGATCTCTCTTAATTTCCATGCCAAAAATATAGTTTGCAGCACCAAGATCCTTCATGTCGAATTTGGAGAACAGTTGGGTCTTCAAATCTTGGATAATTTATTTGTCATTTCCAATCAACAACATATCATCCACATATAATACCAAATAAATAACACGGTCACCAATTAATTTAAAATAAACACAGTGATCCTCCTTGCTTCTGGTGAAGCTAAGTCCCCGTATATAGGTATCAAATTTCTGATACCACATCCTTGGTGACTATTTTAACCCATACAAAGACTTCTTCAACCTGCATACCAATTCTTTCTTACCCTTCACCATAAAGCCTTCAGGTTGCTTCATGTAGATCTCCTCTTCTAGATCCCCGTGAAGAAAAGTTGTCTTCACATCCATCTGTTCTATCTCAAAATCAAATGCAGCAACAATAGATAAAAGTAATCTAATAGAAGTAAATTTGGCAACAGGAGAAAAAATATCACCAAAATCAATTCCCGACACCTGGGAATAACCTTTTGCTACCAACACCCATTTGTATTTTTCCACCTTGCCTTCTACATTCATCTTCTTCTTAAACACCCATTTGCTCCCAATGGGCTTCCTTCCAGCCGGCAACTCCACCAGATCCCATGCATCGTTTTTGTGCAAGGATGCCATTTCATCAACCATGGCCTCCTTCCAGAGTTTTCCATCCTCTGAATCTACTGCCTCCCTGACAGTTCTGGGTTCATCATCAGTTATAGTTAAGGCAAAACCCGAACAGAAAGCAGATGGACTATACCTTTCTGGTTGCCTTCTTTCCCGAACTGATCTTCTCAAAGCTGGAGTTTGTGGCTCTTCATCTTCTGAGTCTTCTTCTGTTGTAGAGTCTGATTCATCCTCCTTTAGCTCAAACTCTATCTTTTCAGGTTCCTTCGATAGGACTTCATGTTTAACAACATCTTTCACTTCTATAAACACCACATCTCAGCTATACACAACCTTCCTTGTTTCTCGTTTCCAAAGCTTGTAACCCTTTAAACCATCCTTATACCCAATAAAGATGCACTTTTCAGATTTATTATCCAACTTGGTCCTTTTCTCCTTTGGAACATGTACATATGCATCACATCCAAATACCCTTAGATGTGAAAGAGAGGGTTTCTTACCAGTCCATACCTCATGTGGAGTCTTATCCTCCAACGCCGATGAAGGTGATCTGTTAACTAAGTAACATGCAGTCTCCACTGCCTCTGCCCAGAATTCTTGTCCTAACCTGGTACCACTGAGCATGCTTCTTGCCTTTTCCATCAGTGTTCTGTTCATTCTTTCTGCAACTCCATTTTGCTGAGGTGTGTATGGAGTAGTCTTCTGCCGTCCTATACCACACTTCTTACAGAAATCTTCAAATTCCTTCTTGCAGAACTCCCCACCATTATCCGTCCTCAATGCCTTTATCTTCTTCTCTGTCTGGTTTTCCACCAGAGCCTTAAATTCTTTAAATTTGTCAAAGACTTCAGATTTCTTCCTCAAGAAATATATCCATGTATTCCTTGAGAAGTCACCTATGAATGAAACATAGTACACAGACTTTCCCAGTGATGGAACTGACACAGGTCCAAACACATCACTGTGCACAAGTTCTAATATCTTGTTTGCCCTCTTAGCACTAGAAGGAAAACTCACCCGATTCTGCTTCCCATATACACAATGTTCACAGAAATCGAAATCCAGAGAACAATTAGACATACCTTCTACCATACCATTTCTGTGCAGTATCTGAAGGCCTTTCTCTCCAATATGTCCAAGCCTTTGATGCCATAACATGGTCTTTTCTCCAGAGACAGCTAGGCTTTCCGCTCCACTTTCAGGAACCATAGAACTATTACACCCATCAATAACAGTGCTACCTTGTAGCTTGTATAGAGTTCCAGTCCGAACTCCCCGCATTAGTACCAGTGCTCCCCGAACCATTTTGCAGGAATATTTCTCAAATACTGTTTTTACACCTGCATCATCCATTTTGCTTACAGAAATCAAATTTCTAGCCAATGCAGGAATATGCAGAACACCAGGAAGTGTTCTAATCCTTCCACCTTGCAGCTTCAGCTTGACCTTTCCACGTCCGATGATTCTGGCCCTCCTATCATCCCCTAGGAAGACATCACCACCATCATATTTCTCATACTCGCAGAACTACTCCCTATGGGGAGTGAAGTGAAAGGATGCACCTGAGTCAATCAACCATGACTCATGATCTACATGTGTATTTGAAGAAGAAGCCAAATACACATCCCCACCTTCATCGGAGGTGGTTTTTGCCTCTGCAGAAGGACCTTCATCAGATCCCTTTCCTTTCTCAGGAGCTTTAGATCTGCATTCATTTTTGTAGTGCCCTTCCTTTCCGCATTTCCAGCACACCTTTACAAAATTTCCAGGATATTTAGATCTCCCTCTAGATTTAGATCTCCCACTCGAAACCTTATTCGTGTTTCTGTTCTGGGACCTTCCTCGTACAGATAAGGCATCTCCATTCTGACCCTCCATATTTCTCCGTCTCATTTCCTCCGACAGCAAGGCTGAGACAATGTCATCAAAATTCAAGGTAGTTGTATTGCTACCTATTGCAATAACCAGACTATCCCACGAGTCTGGTAGAGAACACAACAAACTGATGCACTTATCTTCATCCGAGATTTTAATATCAACAGATGACAGCTGACTTACCACAGTATTGAAGGTGTTCAGATGCTCTGTCACTGAGTCTCCATCCTTCATCCTCAGGTTATACAACTTTTTCCGCAGGAACAACTTATTCACCAGAGACTTAGATTGGTACAAAGTCCCAAGCTTTTCCCACAAATTCTTCACCGTAGCTTCCCCAGATACATTCAACAATACTGAATCTGATACACACAACCGTATTGTGCTCTTAGCCTTCCGATCCAGTTTCTTCCAGTCTTCATCTAACATTGCCGTTGGTTTAGTACCTGGATCTACCACGATCCACTGATCTTTATCCACCAGCAGATCCTCCATCTTGAGCTTCCACAACTCAAAACTCTGACCATTAAATTTCTCGATCTCTATCTTTTCGCCGCTCGCCATATTCTTTCACCGCAAGAATCGATCCTGCAGATCTCCCACTGCACAGGGTCTACCACAGGCCCAAGCAAAAAACCCTCAACAACAAAGGCGTCCCCTTGAAGCCGAAACAACTCTGATACCAGATGTAGGTTTTAACCCTGAACAGAAATTATCTACACACGAATCTTATAACAGAAAATAAACAATTGCGAGAGCATAAATCATAAAACAGATAAACACAGAGATTTTCCCCTGGATCCCAAATCGGGACGACCAGCTTGATTTTTCATTATATTCCTTTTAGTGTTACAACACATATATATACATGCCGAAGCATACATAAACCCCAATCCATTAACCCTGGATTAGAACATAACCGTAGTTCCCTTGACCGGATCTACAAAAATACCAGGGGCCGAAAAACCATCGAACCCCAAAACCATGTGCAAAACCATGCACAAAACCATGGACGCAGACTACCCAGCGGAAATTAAGGAACCACATACCCAACAATGCTATAGGGAAGGTAGCACTACTAGCTGACGCGGAGATCTCGTCCTTGGTGAAGCCACCTGATGGTGTATGGATGTGGGTGAGCTGTGGTCGAAAAGCCCAACCGCTTCACAACTTCTACTGAAATGAGGTTCTTTTGGCTCCCATTGTCAACAATGAACTGTACAAGGGAGCCCTTTACCCACATCTGGGAGTGGAAGAGACGTTCCTCCTCCTCGGGATCTTCTGGTTCCTCCTTCTGGATCTTTGTAGTGGAAACAGTGGCATTGGGCTCAACATCAATAATCTATTTCCCTTTTTCATTCCCCTTTTTAGGTTCTGATTCGGAGTTGGAACATGCATCTGACTTAGAAGCCCTCATCTCGGCCGCTAGCAACTGCTTGGCCCGACACTCACTTGTGTTGTGAGTGGAGCTCTTATGGAACTCACACCACTTTCCCGTGTCCTTCTTTGGCTTTGCGGTGCTGTTCTTTTCTGTTGGCTTTGACGGGTTATTTTTGGCTATCATGCCTCGGCTCTGTCCTTTGTTCTACGGTTTGGAAGCACCTTTCCCTTGCTTTTGATTCGCAGATCCAAAATATCGCTTCTTCTGTTTGAATTTCTACTCAATCTTGGCAGCATACCGATATGTCGTACCAAGCGTGGAGATGTCGAGGAACTCCATTTCCTCTTGAATGTATCTGTGCAAATAGCTGCGATACTTTAGCACCAAATTTTTCTCTAAATCTTTGATACCCAACTTTGTGCGCAGGGTATGGAACAGATTCGTCAACTCATGCACATCTTGATCCCTTTGTTGTCGCAGTGTGGTCCATTGTATGTACTTGTCCTCATAACTCCCCACGGGATAGTACTGTTCCTTGACGTCTTCTCGGAAAGAATTCCAAGTTGGTATGGCCGAGAACAGAGAGGGTTCTGTCTAGTCCTTGTTCTCACAATAGGTTTCCCACCAGTCCTTAACATGGGGGGTAGCTTTGAGGAGTGCAAAAATAATCTTTTCCCGGTCTGAAAAGTCATGAACAGAGAAATATCCTTCTAATAGATTCAACCATCTATCTATAGCATCTGCTTCTATTTGACCCTCAAATATGGGAATGTCAAAATTTACTTGTTACTTAAAAGGAGTCGCACCTCCATAGTGGCTGTTGGATGCATATGCGCCGCCGGTGGGCAGCCGTTGAAGGATCTGAGCAAAGTTATCCATCATCGCGTTCGTTTTTTTTTCGAGGGCCTCCTCGAGCAATATTTTTATAGGATATCTTGCTCCCTCAAATTTCTTTTCGTCCCCCATGGGCGTCCGTCGAGGTTTGCGAGGCTGATCTTGCAAAGGTTCCACCAGATCAAGCCCTAGCTCCTTATACCCCGACCTCGTTGGGGACATGCAAAGAAGGATCGAGAAAAAGTAGACCGCTCTGATACCACTGATCCGGATTTATGCAGGAACGCAACAGAATAAACATATAACCATAAATACAGAGATGCAGTGGAAATAACACTTCATTTCATTAATATCAAAGAACTGAAATTTGCTTACAGACATAATGGAAATAAAACTAGCTAGGGCGCTGGTAGCTATCTCTGAGAAGAGATGTGGCGGCTACAAGCCTCTGAACTGAGTTAAAATGAGGCTCGAGGACCTATTTATTATTGAGAAACAATGGAGAACCATAAACATCCAAAAAGATAACCCTAGGAGATGAAGCACCAAAACTATGGGCCCCGTTTCGGTAAATTGGTGTTTCAACTTCCCAGGGACGTAACTTTGGCATACTATCTCCGTTTGACGCACATGATACATCATTAGAAAGCTAAATCTAAGGACTACAACTTTTGCCAAAAATATCATTTTGAAATGGATTGATATTTTCTAGAGGCATGATGCCCAAAAAACGTTGTTTAGGGCCTTAAAACGGCTCCGGAAGTTCAGGACCCGAAAAATTGCTAAAAATAGTAAGTTATCCCGAAACTGAAAAAATGAAAGAGACAATGGTGGGGGCCCAAGTAGAATATGTGGGTGGCCACCAATATCCACCTGGATCATTCCTCCCCCCTTAGGAAGAAATGGTCCCCATTGCGTTAAGTTCCTCCATGAGATGAGGAAATTTCTGCTGAACTTGGTCCCTGGTGAACCACTTTCCTTGGTGCAGGAGTTGGCCAGCTTTGACAACTCGATACAATTGGATCTTCTGTTGGGAAGTGTTCTTGAGTTGCATGTCCATGATACAATTAGTGGTAGCCTGTTCCATGCAGTCTGGGTTTAACTCTATTGGTGTGAGTTGTTCTGCAATGTCCGAGGTGTCCAGTAGAGGTGGGAAGTAAGGACGAAGGCGATCCACATTGAAGACTGGGTGCAGACCAAGGAATGGTGGAATACTAAGATCGAATTAATTGTTCCCTACAGCCTTGGTGACGGTGTACGGCTCGTATTGGAGTGGGCGAAGCTTACTGTGGGGTCCAGTGAGGCGCTCCTTCTGCAAATGTAGCCATACTTTGTCGCCCACCTGGAAGTTGTGTGGCACCCGGTGTTGATCATGGCGTTGCTTGTACTTCGCATTGGCTCTGTCCAATATATCATCAACCTGTTGGTGGATGTGTTGAATGTGCTCGATGAAGCTACTTTCTTTGTCACCTTTACACTGGACATCAGCTGAATCAGTCTGAGCAGCTGCAAATGGCATGGCTACGTCAATGGGACATAGTGGCTGGAATACTAAGCCCACCTCAAAGGGGCTATGGCCAATTGAACTGTGGAGAGCCTAGTTATAACTATGTTATACATAGGGGAGGCTCTCGTCCCATGTGCGTGGATGCTTTGAATTGTACATGCGCATAATGTGTACAATCATTCTGTTGACGACCTCTGTCTGACCATCTATTTGGGGATGGAAAGCTGTGGACTTGGTGAGCTTTGTGTCCAACATTGACCAGAGGTTGGACCAAAATGTGCTGAGGAACCTGCTATCTCGATCTAATATGATAGACTGTGGGATCCCAAAGTCCACCCACACTCGTTCAAAGAAGATTTTAGCTGTGACTTCTGTTGTGATATTCTTCTTACAGGCCGCCATAATGGCCATCTTCGAGAATCTGTCAACGACCAAGAAAACACAGTCATTTCCATTCTTAGTAGAAGGCAGGCCCGACATGTAATCCATGGAGATGGATTCCCAAGGTCGACTAGGGTTAGGTAGTGGAGTATATAGTCCTTGCTTCTTGATGGTCGGTTTGGCAATGGCATAAGCAGTGCAGGATCTGATGTGCTTCTTTACATCCTTTCGAAGGTTCGGCCAATAGAAATACTTCTGTAGTATTGCCACTATTTTCTCGACCCTGAAATGCCCAGCGACTCGACTGTAGTGTGCTTCCCATATCATCTTGGCACGCTCACTTGAAGGAACACAAAGGTATCCCAGGTGACATAAAAGTGCATCTTGGAGGTGAAAATTTGGAACTTGCGTACCCCCTAAGAGTGCCTTGTAAGTGGGCCAAATTCTGGGTCACTCTCATAGAGAAGTGGCCAATCAGAAGTCTCGTTCCCACAAGAGTTGAGCACGGTGGTGAGCACCACAATCAGTGGTCAGCTGAGGCAGTCTGCAACATTATTGGTGCTACCCTTCTTGTACTTAATGTTCAAATGAAACTGTTGCAGATATGTGGACCACTTCTGATGGAGATCATTCTGCAACTTCCCTTGTGTCTGTATGAACTACAGGGGTTGGTGGTCTGTGTGGATGATTTTTTCCTTCCCCAAAATGTAATGCTTCCATTGTCAACAGGCTTGCACCGCTATGTGGTGTGGGTGAGGTGAAGATGTCCCCATACTCCTCCACAACCTTATCCATTTGTTGTTGTCGTGCAGAGGAGCCCTGTCTGGAGGTCGTAGCCATAGTCTTCTTCTTGCCCTGGGGGCGGATCATCAGGAAAACGAATTTCCTAGTTTGGGAAATGAGCTTACTGCATTGTTTTGCAGTAACCAAAGAGATAGCCGCAGGAGGTGGTTCCTCTGGTATCCAGTACAACTTATTTCCCAAAGTAACAATAACAGCACGAGGTCGAGAATCATACACAGCATGACGCTTCCACAAGTATGGTTGTCCTAATAATACATCAGAAAAATCAATAGGAGCAACGTCACATAATACCTCATCCGTGAAGGGCTTGATGCTATAGGGAAGGCGGCACTACTAGCTGACTCGGAGATCTCGTCCTTGGTGAAGCCACCCGATGGTGTATGGATGTGGGTGAGCTATGGTCGGCAAGCCCAACCGCTTCACAGCTTCTGCTGAAATGATGTTCTTTTGGCTCCCATTATCGACAATGAACTGTACAAGGGAGCCCTTTACCCACATCTGGGAGTGGAAGAGATGTTCCTCCTCCTCGGGATCTTCCAGTTCCTCCTTCTGGATCTTTTTAGTGGCAACAGTGGCATTGGGCTCCACATTAATAGTATGTTTCCCTTTTTCATTCCCCTTTTCAGGTTCTGATTCGGATTCAAAACATGCATCTGACTCAGAAGCCCTCATTTCGGCCACTAGTGACTGCTTGGCCCGACACTCACTTGTGTTGTGAGTGGAGCTCTTATGGAACTCACACCACTTTCTCGTGTCCTTCTTTGGCTTTGCGGTGTTGTTCTTTTCTTGTGGCTTTGATGGGTTGTCTTTGGCCGCCATGCCTTGGCTCTATCCTTTTTTCTGCGGTTTGGAAGCACCTTTCCCTTGCTTTTCATTCGCAGATCCAAAGTCTCGCTTCTTCTGTTTGAATTTCTGCTCAATCTTGGCAGCATACCAGTATGCCGTACCAAGTGAGGAGATGTCGAGGAAATCCATTTCCTCCTGAATGTATCTGTGCAGACAGCTGCGATACTTTAGCACCAAATGTTTCTCAGAATATTTGATATCCAAATTTTTTCACAGGGTATGAACAGATTTGTCAGCTCATGCACATCTTGATCCCTTTGTTGTCGCAGCGTGGTCCATTATATGTACTTGTCCTCATAGCTCCCCATAGGATAGTACTATTCCTTGATGGCGTCTCGCAAAGAATTCCATGTTGGTATGAATGAGAACAGAGAGGGTTTTGTCTGGTCCTTGTTCTCACAGTAGGTTTCCCACCAGTCCTTAACATGGGGGGTAGCTTTGAGGAGTGCAAAAATAATCTTCTCCCGGTCTGAAAAGTCATGAACAGAGAAATATCCTTCTAATAGATTCAACCATCTATCTACGGCATCTGCATATATTTGACCCTCAAATATGGGAATGTCAAAATTTACTTGTACCTTAAAAGGAGTCGCACCTCCAGAGTGGCTGCTGGATGCAGATGCGTCGTCGGCGGGCAGTTGTTGAAGGATCTGAGCAAAATTATCCATCATTGCATTCCTTTGTTTTTCGAGGGCCTCCTCGAGCAATATTTTGATAGGATCTCGTGCTCCCTCATCTTTCTTTTCATCCCCCATGGGAATTCGTCGAGGTTTGTGAGGCTAATCTTGCAAAGGTTCCACCAGATCAAGCCCTAGCTCCTTATACCCCGACCTCATTGGGGACATGCAAAGAAGTATCGAGAAAAAGCAGACCGCTCTGACACCACTGATCCAGATTTATGCAAGAACGCAATAGAATAAACATATAACCATAAATACAGAGATGCATCGGAAATAACACTTCATTTCATTAATATCAAAGAACTGAAATTTGCTTACAGACAGAATGGAAATAAAACTAGCTAGGGCGCTGGTAGCTATCTCTGAGAAGAGATGTAGCGGCTACAAGCCTCTGAACTGATTTAAAATGAGGCTCGAGGGCCTATTTATTTTTGAGAAACAATGGAAAACCCTAAACATCCAAAAACCTAACCCTAGGAGATGAAGCGCCAAAACTATGGGCCCCGTTTGGGTAAATTGGTGTTTCAACTTCCCACAGACGTAACTTTGGCATACTATCTCCGTTTGACGCACATGATACATCATTAGAAAGCTCTATCCGAGGACTACAACTTTTTCCATAAATATCATTCCAAAATGGAATGATATTTTCTAGAGGAGTGATGCCCCAAAAACGTCGTTTAGGGCCTCAAAACGGCTCCGGAAGTTCAGGACCCAAAAAACTGCTAAAAATAGTAAGTTATGCCGAAACTGAAAAACTGAAAGAGAAAATGGTGGGGAACCAAGTGGAATATGTGGGTGGCCAACAATATCCACCTAGATCATTCCTCCCCCTTTAGGAAGCAATGGTCCCCATTGTGTTAAGTTCCTCCATGAGATGAGGAAATTTTTGCTGAACTTGGTCCCTGGTGAACCACTTTCCTTGGTGCAGGAGTTGGCCAGCTTTGACAACCCGATACAGTTGGATCTTCTGTTGGCGATTGTTCTTGAGTTGCATGTCCATGATACAATTTGTGGTAGCCTGTTCCATGCACTCTGGATTTAACTCTGTTGGTGTGAGTTGTTCTGCAATGTCTAAGGTGTCCAGTAGAGGTGGGAAGTAAGGATGAAGGCGATCCACATTGAAGACTGGGTGCAGACCAAGGAATGGTGGAATACTAAGCTTGAAGGCATTGTTCCCTACAGCCTTGGTGATGGTGTATGGCATGTATCGGAGTGGGCGAAGCTTGCGGTGGGGTCCAGTGAGGCGCTCCTTTGGCAAATGTAGCCATACTTTGTCGCCCACCTGGAAGTTGTGTGGCACCCGGTGTTGATCATGGCGTTGCTTGTACTTCGCATTGGCTCTGTCCAATATATCATGAACCTGTTGGCGGATGTGTTGAATGCACTCGATGAAGCTACTTGATTTTTTAGCTTTAGACTGGACATGAGCTGAATTGGCCTGAGCAGCTGCAAATGGCATGGCTACGTCAATGGGACATAGTGGCTGGAATCCCAAGCCCACCTCAAAGGGGCTATGGCCAATTGAACTATGGAGAGCCCAGTTATAACTATGTTGTACATAGGGGAGGATCTCGTCCCATGTGTGTGGATGCTTTGAATTGTACATGTGCAGAATGTGTACAATAATTTTGTTGACGACCTCTGTCGGGCCATCTGTTTGGGGATGGAAAGTTGTGGACTTGATGAGCTTTGTGTCCAACATTGACTAGTGGCTGGACCAAAATTTGCTGAGGAACCTGCTATCTCGATCTGATATGATAGACTGTGGGATCCCAAAGTGCACCCACACTCGTTCAAAGAAGAGTTTAGCAGTGGCTTCTGCTGTGATATTCTTCTTACATGCCGCCATAATGGCCATCTTCGAGAATCTGTCAACGACCATGAAAACACAGTCATTTCCATTCTTAGTAGAAGGCAGGCCCGACATGTAATCCATGGAGATGGATTCCCAAGGTCGACTAGGGGTAGGTAGTGGAGTATATAGGCCTTGCTTCTTGATGGTCGGTTTGGCAATGGCACAAGCAATGCAGGATCTGATGTGCTTCTCGACATCCTTTCGAAGGTTCGGCCAATAGAAATACTTCTGTAGTATTGCTACTGTTTTCTCGACCCCGAAATGCCCAGCGACTCGACTGTAGTGTGCTTCCCATATCATCTTGGAACGCTCGCTTGAAGGAACACAAAGGTGTCCCATGTGACATAAAAGTGCATCTTGGAGGTGAAAATTTGGAACTTGCGTACCCCCCAAGAGTGCCTTGTAATTTTGGCCGAATTCTGGGTCACTCTCATAGAGAAGCGGCCAATCAGAAGTCTCATTCCCACAAGAGTTGAGCACAGTGGTGAGCGCCACGATCGGTGGTCGGCTGAGGCAGTCTGCAACATTATTGGTGCTACCCTTCTTGTACTTAATGTTCAAATGAAACTGTTGTAGATATGTGGACCACTTCTGATGGCGATCATTCTGCAACTTCCCTTGTGTCTATATGAACTACAGGGGCCAGTGGTCTGTGTGGATGATTGTTTCCATCCCCAAAATGTAATGCTTCCATTGTGGACAGGCTTGCACAATGGAATACATTTCTTTTTCATAGGTGGGATACTGGTGAACTGTCTCCGACAATGTCTCACTGTGATATGCCACTGGATGTCCCTGTTGAGTAAGAACTGCCCCAATAGCATAGTCAGAGGCATCTTTCTCGATCTCAAATGGCTGTTGCAAGTGTGGTAATGTGAGAACTAGGGCAGAATAGAGGTGATTTTCCAATTCCATGAACGCCTTCTGTTGAGGTTCTGACCAAAAGAATTTTTCTCTCGCTCCTCCCTTGGTGACTTGACTCAAGGGCCAAGTGATATGAGAGAATCCCAACACGAATCTACAGTAGAAATTAGCAAGACCCAGAAATTTGAGAAGCTCTGTTATAGTGGTTGGGGCTGGCCAATCCCGAATGACTTGGATCTTGGTTGGATCCACATGCACCCCCTTTTCATCAATAATGTATCCCAGATATTGAACTTGGGTCATGCCAAACGTGCACTTCTCCAAATTGGCACACAACTTGTGTTGCCGCAGTGTTTGGAGGACTTGTCGGATGTGGTGAAGGTGCTCTTCCCAAGTCTTGCTGAAGATCAGAATGTCATCCAAGTACACCACTAAAAATGAGTCAGTGAATGGCTGTAAGATTTCGTCCATCATCCTCATGAAGGTTGCGGGAGCATTCATCAACCCGAAAGGCATGACCAGCCATTCAAAAAGGCCTTCCTTGGCTTTAAAGGAAGTCTTCCACACATCAGAGGGTTCAATTGGTACCTGGTGATACCCAGACTTCAGTTCTATCTTGCTGAAATATTTTTACCTTTGAGTTGGTCCAGAAGGTCATCAATCCGTGGGATTGGGTACCTATTTCGGATAGTGATCTTGTTCAGCGCCCGATAGTCAATATAGAGTCTCCATGTCCCATCCTTATTTTGTACCAACACGATCGGGCTCCCACAGGGCAATGAACTTGGTTTGATGTGACCTTTCTGCAACAGCTCCTGAATCTGCCTCTTTATTACATCATTCTCCAAAACAGAGTGCCGATATATCAGTCCATTGGGTAGCGGCACACCTGGGGTCAGATCAATAGAGTGCTTGACCTAACAATGCAGAGGAACCCCTGTGGGTGAGGTGAAGATGTCCCCGTACTCCTCCACAACCTTATCCATTTGTTGTTGTCGTGCAGAGGAGCCCTATCTGGAGGTCATGGCCACAATATTCTTCTTTCCCTGGGGGCGGATCATCAGGAAAACGAATTTCCTGGTTTGGGAAATGAGCTTACTGCATTGTTTTGCAGTAACCAAAGAGATATCCGCAGGAGGTGGTTCCTCTGGTATCCTGTACAACTTATTTCCCAAAGTAATAATAATAGCACGAGGTCAAGACTCATACACAGCATGACGCTTCCATAAGTATGGTTGTCCTAATAATACATCAGAAACATCAATCGGAGCAACGTCACATAATACCTCATCCGTGAAGGGCTTGATGCTATAGGGAAGGCAACACTACTAGTTGACGCGGAGATCTCGTCCTTGGTGAAGCCACCCGATGGTGTATGGATGTGGGTGAGTTGTGGTCGGCAAGCCCAACCGCTTCACGGATTCTGCTGAAATGAGGTTTTTTTGGCTCCCATTGTCGACAATGAACTATACAGGGGAGCCCTTTACCCACATCTGGGAGTGGAAGAGACGTTCCTCCTCCTCGGGATCTTCCGGTTCCTCCTTCTGGATCTTTGTAGTGGCAACATTGGTGTTGGGCTCTGCATCAATAATCTGTTTCCCTTTTTCATTCCCCTTTTCATGTTCTAATTTGGATTCAGAACATGCATCTGACTCATAAACCCTCATCTCGGCCACTAGCGACTGCTTGGCCCGACACTCACTTGATGTGTGAGTGGAACTCTTATGGAACTCACACCACTTTCCCTTGTCTTTCTTTGGCTTTGCGGTGCTGTTCTTTTCTTGTGGCTTTGACAGGTTGTCTTTGGCCACCATGCCTTGGCTCTATCCTTTGTTCTATGGTTTGGAAGCACCTTTCCCTTGCTTTTCATTCGCAGATCCAAAGTCTCGCTTCTTCTGTTTGAATTTCTGCTCAATCTTGGCAGCATATCGGTATGTCGTACCAAGCGAGGAGATGTCGAGGAACTCCATTTAGCCCGAATGTATCCGTGCGTACACTCGCTACTTTAGCACCAAATGTTTCTTCAATCTTTGATACCCAACTTTGTGCGTAGGGTATGGAACAAATTCACAACCATGCACATCTGATCCCTTGTTGCTCAGCCGTGTCCATTGTATGTACTTGTCCTCATAGCTGCCCACTGGCACTGATAGTATTGTTCCTTGACGGTATCCTCTAAAGAATTCCAAGTTGGTACTACGAGAATGTGAGGGTTATGTCTGGTCCTTGTTCTCACAGTAGGTTTCCCACCAGTCCTTAACATGGGGGGTAGCTTTAAGGAGTGCAAAAATAATCTTCTCCTGGTCTGAAAAGTCATGAACAGAGAAATATCCTTCTAATAGATTCAACCATCTATCTACGGCATCTACATCTATTTTACCCTCAAATATGGGAATGTCAAAATTTACTTTACCTTAAAAGGAGTCGCACCTCTAGAGTGGCTGCTGGATGCAAATGCGCTGCCAGTGGGTAGCCGTTGAAGGATCTGAGCAAAGTTATCCATCATCGCGTTCCTTTGTTTTTCGAGGGCCTCCTCAAGCAATATTTTGATAGGATCTCCTGCTCCCTCATCTTTCTTTTCGTCCCCCATGGGCATCCATCGAGGTTTTCGAGGTTGATCTTGCAAAGGTTCCACCAGATCAAGCCCTAGCTCTTTATACCCCGACCTCGTTGGGGACATGCAAAGAAGGATCGAGAAAAAGCAGACCGTTGTGATAACACTGATCCAGATTTATGCATGAATGAAACAGAATAAACATATAACCATAAATACAGAGATGCAGTGGAAATAACACTTAATTTCATTAATATCAAAGAACTGAAATTTTCTTACAGACAGAATGAAAATAAAACTATCTAGGGCGCTGGTAGCTATCTCTGAGAAGAGATGTGGCAGCTACAGGCCTCTGAACTGAGTTACAATGAATCTCGAGGGCCTATTTATTATTGAGAAACAATGGAAAACCCTAAACATCCAAAAACCTAACCCTACGAGATGAAGCGCCAAAACTATGGGCCCCGTTTGGGTAAATTGGTGTTTCAACTTCCCAAGGACGTAACTTTGGCATACTATCTTCGTTTGACGCACATGATACATCATTAGAAAGCTCTATCCGAGGACTACAACTTTTGCCATGAATATGATTCTAAAGCAGAATGATATTCCCCAGATGCACGATGCCCAAAAAACGTCGTTTAGGGCCTCAAAAAGGCTCCGGAAGTTCAGGACCCGAAAAACTGCTAAAAATAGTAAGTTATGCTGAAACTGAAAAACTGAAAGAGACAATGGTGGGGGACCAAGTGGAATAGGTGGGTGGCCGCCAATATCCACCTGGATAATTCCTCCCCCTTTAGGAAGCAATGGTCCCCATTGCGTTAAGTTCCTCCATGAGATGAGGAAATTTCTGCTGAACTTGGTCCCTGGTGAACCACTTTCCTTGGTGCAGGAGTTGGCCATCTTTGACAACCCGATACAATTGGATCTTCTGTTGGCCAGTGTTCTTGAGTTGCATGTCCATGATACAATCTGTGGTAGCTTTTTCCATGCAGTCTGCGTTTAACTCTGTTGGTGTGAGTTGTTCTACAATGTCTGAGGTGTCCAGTAGAGGTGGGAAGTAAGGACGAAGGCGATCCACATTGAAGACTGGGTGTAGACCAAGGAATGGTGGGATACTAAGCTTGAAGGCATTGTTCCCTACAGCCTTGGTGATGGTGTGCGGCTTGTATCGGAGTGGGCGAAGCTTGCGGTGGGGTCCAGTAAGGCGCTCCTTCTGCAAATGTAGCCATACTTTGTCGCCCACCTGGAAGTTGTGTGGCACCCGGTGTTGATCATGGCGTTGCTTGTACTTCGCATTGGCTCCATCCAATATATCATGACCCTGTTGGTGGATGTGTTGAATGCGCTCGATGAAGCTACTTGCTTTGTCAGCTTCATACTAGACATGAGCTGAATCAGCCTGAGCAGCTGCAAATGGCATGGCTACGTCAAAGGGACATAGTGGCTGGAATCCCAAGCCCACCTCAAAGGGACTATGGCCAATTGAACTGTGGAGAGCCCGGTTATAAATATGTTGTATATAGGGGAGGATCTCGTCCCATGTGCATGGATGCTTTGAATTGTACATGCGCAGAATGTGTACAATCATTCTGTTGACGACCTCTGTTTGGCCATCTATTTGGGGATAGAAAGCTGTGGACTTGGTGAGCTTTGTGTCCAACATTGACCAAAGGCTGGACCTAAATGTGCTAAGGAACCTGCTATCTCGATCTGATATGATAGACTGTGGGATCCCAAAGTGCACCCACACTCGTTCAAAGAAGAGTTTAGCAGTGGCTTCTGCTGTGATATTCTTCTTACAGGCCGCCATAATGGCCTTCTTCGAGAATCTGTCAACAACCACGAAAACACAGTCATTTCCATTCTTAGTAGAAGGCAGGCTTGACATGTAATCCATGGAGATGGATTCCCAAGGTCGACTAGGGGTAGGTAGTGGAGTATATAAGCCTTGCTTCTTGATGGTCGGTTTTGCAATGGCACAAGTCGTACAGGATCTGATGTGCTTCTTTACATCCTTTCGAAGGTTTGGCCAATAGAAATACTTCTGTAGTATTGCCACTGTTTTCTTGACCCCGAAATGCCCAGCGACTCGACTGTAGTGTGCTTCCCATATCATCTTGGCATGCTCGCTTGAAGGAACACAAAGGTGTCCCAGGTGACATAAAAGTGCATCTTGGAGGTGAAAATTTGGAACTTGCGTACCCCCCAAGAGTGCCTTGTAAGTGTGGCCGAATTCTGGGTCACTCTCGTAGAGAAGTGGCCAATCAGAAGTCTCGTTCCCACAAGAGTTAAGCACGGTGGTGAGCGCCACAATCAGTGGTCAGTTGAGGCAGTCTACAACATTATTGGTGCTACCCTTCTTGTACTTAATGTTCAAATGAAACTGTTGCAGATATGTGGACCACTTCTGATGGCGATCATTCTGCAACTTCCCTTGTGTCTGTATGAACTGCAGGGGCCAGTGGTCTGTGTGGATGATTGTTTCCTTCCCCAAAATGTAATGCTTCCATTGTCGACAGGCTTCCACAATGGAATACATTTCTTTGTCATAGGTGGGATACTTGCGAACTGTCTCAGACAATGTCTCACTGTGATATGCCACTGGATGTCCCTGTTGAGTAAGAACTGCCCCAATAGCATAGTCAGAGGCATCTGTCTCGATCTCAAATGGCTGCTGCAAGTCTAGTAAGGTGAGCACTGGGGCAGAACAGAGGTGATTTTTCAATTCTTTGAACGCCTTCTGTTGAGGTTCCGACCAAAAGAATTTTTCTCTCGCTCCTTCTTTGGTGACTTGACTCAAGGGCCAAGTGATATGAGAGAATCCCAACACGAATCTACGATAGAAATTAGCAAGACCCAGAAAGCTGCGAAGCTCTGTTATAGTAGTCGGGGCTGGCCAATCCCGAATGACTTGGATCTTGGCTGGATCCACATGCACCCCCCTTTCATCAATAATGTATCCCGGATATTGAACCTGGGTCATGCCAAACGTGCACTTCTCCAAATTGGCACACAACTTGTGTTGCCGCAGTGTTTGGAGGACTTGTCGGATGTGGTGAAGGTGCTCTTCCCAAGTCTTGTTGAAGATCAGAATGTCATCCAAGTACACCACTACAAATGAGTCTATGAATGGCCACAAGATGTCGTCCATCATCCTCATGAAGGTTGCGGGAGCATTCATCAAACTGAAAGGCATGACCAGCCATTCAAAAAGGCCTTCCTTAGCTTTAAAGGCAGTCTTCCACACATCAGAGGGTTCAATTGGTACCTGGTGATACCCAGACTTCAAGTCGATCTTGCTGAAATATTTTTCACCTTTGAGTTGGTCCAGAAGGTCATCAATCTGTGGGATTGGGTACCTATTCTGGACAGTGATCTTTTTCAGCACCCGATAGTCATTACAGAGTCTCCACGTACCATCCTTATTCTGTACCAACACAATCGGGCTCCCACAGGGCGATGAACTTGGTCTGATGTGACCTTTCTGCAACAGCTCCTAAATCTTCCTCTTTATTTCATCATTCTCCAGAACAGAGCGTCGATAGATCGGTCCATTGGGTAGCGGTGCACCTGGGGTCATATCAATCGGGTGCTTGACCTGACAGTGCAGAGAAACCCCTGTGGGTGAGGTGAAGATTTCCCCATGCTCCTCCACAACCTTATCCATTTGTTGTTGTCGTGCAGAGGAGCCCTATCTGGAAGTTGTGGCCATAGTCTTCTTCTTGCCCTGGGGGCGGATCATCAGTAAAACGAATTTCTTGGTTTTGGAAATGAGCTTACTGCATTGTTTTGTAGTAACCAAAGAGATAGCCGCAGGATATGGTACCTCTGGTATCCTGTACAACTTATTTCCCAAAGTAACAATGAAAACATGAGGTCAAGACTCATACACACCATGACGCTTCCACAATTATGGTTTTCCTAATAATACATCAGAAACATCAATAGGATCAACGTCACATAATACCTCATGCGTGAAGGGCTTGATGCTATAGGGAAGGCAGCACTACTAGCTGACGCGGAGATCTCGTCCTTGGTGAAGCCACCCGATGGTGTATGGATGTGGGTGAGCCGTGGTCGGCAAGCCCAACCGCTTCATGACTTCTTCTAAAATGAGGTTTTTTTGGCTCCCATTGTCAACAATGAATTGTACAGGGGAGCCCTTTACCCACATCTGGGAGTGGAAGAGACATTCCTCCTCCTCGGGATCTTCCGGTTCCTCCTTCTGGATCTTTGTAGTGGCAACAGTGGCATTGGGCTCCGCATCAATAATCTGTTTCCCTTTTTCATTCCCCTTTTTAGGTTTTGATTTGGAGTTGGAACATGCATCTGACACAGAAGCCCTCATTATGGCCACTAGCGACTGCTTGGCCTGACACTCACTTGTGTTGTGAGTGGAGCTCTTATGGAACTCACACCACTTTCCCGTGTTCTTCTTTGGCTTTGCGGTGCTATTATTTTCTTGTGGCTTTGAAGGGTTGTCTTTGGCCGCCATGCCTTAGCTTTGTCCTTTTTTCTGCGGTCTGGAAGCACCTTTCCCTTGCTTTTGATTTGCAGATCCAAAGTCTCGCTTCTTCTGTTTGAATTTCTGCTCAATCTTGGCAGCATACCGGTATGCCATACCAAGCGAGGAGATGTCGAGGAACTCCATTTCCTCCTGAATGTATATGTGCAGATAGCTTGGATACTTTAGCACCAAATGTTTCTCTGAATCTTTGATACCCAACTTTGTGCGCAGGGTATGGAACAGGTTCATCAGCTCATGCACATCTTGATCCCTTTGTTGTCGCAGCGTGGTCCATTGTATGTACTTGTCCTCATAGCTCCCCACGAGATAGTACTGTTCCTTGACGGCGTCTCGGAAATAATTCCAAGTTGGTACAGCCGAGAACAGAGAGGGTTCTGTCTGGTCCTTGTTCTCACAGTAGGTTTCCCACCAGTCCTTAACATGGGGGGTAGCTTTGAGGAGTGCAAAAATAATCTTCTCCCGGTCTGAAAAGTCATGAACAGAGAAATATCCTTCTAATAGATTCAATCATCTATCTACGGCATCTGCGTCTATTTGACCCTCAAATATGGGAATGTCAAAATTTACTTGTACCTTAAAGGGAGTCGCAACTCCAGAGTGGCTACTGGATGCAGATGCGCCGCCAGTGGGCAGCCGTTGAAGGATCTGAACAAAGTTATCCATCATCGCATTCCTTTGTTTTTCGAGGGCCTCTCGAGCAATATTTTGATAGGATCTCCTGCTCCCTCATCTTTCTTTTCGTCCCCCATGGGCGTCCGTCGAGGTTTGCGAGGCTGATCTTGCAAAGGTTCCACCAGATCAAGCCCTAGCTCCTTATACCCCGACTTCGTTGGGGACATGCAAAGAAGGATCGAGAAAAAGCAGACCGCTCTGATACCACTGATCCGGATTTATGCAGGAACGCAACAGAATAAACATATAACCATAAATACATAGATGCAGCGGAAATAACACTTCATTTCATTAATATCAAAGAACTGAAATTTGCTTACAGACAGAATGGAAATAAAACTAGCTAGGGCGCTAGTAGCTATCTCTGAGAAGAGATGTGGTGGCTACATGCCTCTGAACTGAGTTACAATGAGGCTCGAGGGCCTATTTATTATTGAGAAACAATGGAGAACCCTAAACATCCAAAAACCTAACCCTAGGAGATGAAGCGCCAAAACTATGGGCCCCGTTTGGGTAAATTGGTGTTTCAACTTCCCACGGACGTAACTTTGGCATACTATCTCCGTTTGACGCACATGATACATCATTAGAAAGCTCTATCCGAGGACTACAAATTTTTCTATAAACATCATTCTGAAACAGAATGATATTTGCTAGAGGAGCGATGCCCAAAAAACGTCGTTTAGGGCCTCAAAACGGCTCTGGAAGTTCAGGACCCAAAAAACTGCTAAAAATAGTAAGTTATGCCGAAACTGAAAAACTGAAAGAGACAATGGTGGGGACCCAAGTGGAATAGGCGGATGGCCACCGATATCCACCTGGATCATTATGTAATTTCAATGTGTGAAGAATGTAATGTATATATATGCTCGTGTGTCTTTACAATATCAGTATTATACTCTTCTTTTAAAGGCTCACTTTTCTTCCCCTTTTCGGTAGAAGAACCTTGATACATTATGTAGCTAAAAATTCAACAAGGAATACTTACTTGATCATCTGAAAGTGCATGTGCATTACTCTCTTATGCTGACTACTATAACCAAGGAAAATCTCAAATAATATATGGTATTCAAGCCTTCTTTCCAAAGGGGCTCCCACACCAAACGGTGTGAATTCTAATTGTGAATTTTCATTGGGGAGACCCCCTTGGTTGACAAATTTCCAACATCGTCAAAAAATGGTGCTAGAAGGAGACACAAATGACAAGTTGTTCCCTTTGAGTCTGTTTTGAACCTCTTATCTTAAATGGCTCTTCCCCAAATCATAATCCCTAAGTATTTCTCTAGCTTATCCCCTAGTAAACTTTTCATCTCTGTGGAACAACTTGATGACTTATTTAAATTTAAGTTTGATAGTGAGGGTGATACATCCATTACAAAGTATGCATCTATTTTTGTTGAGTTTTTTCAACACTATCAAATTGAATATGAAGATGTGGCTTGTATTTTTTTTTGCCTCACACTTGAAGTTTGAGTTAACAGATGGTGTCATACTCTACCACCCGCTTCCATTCATTATTTTTAACACCTCATCTAGGAACTTCATTTAGCATTTGATAGGTATGATTAATGGGATGTCCTTAAAAGAATCAATCAACTAAGAATGAAATATAATGACTTAGTTGAGGATTTTTCTAATCAATTCCTTCAATTTGTTATAAATTTCTAGAAGAAGATTCAGATTGGGATTTCTTGAAACAAAATTTTTAGTGTTTGTTTCATATCTATTTTCATGGTGAATTTGAACCTCGTAATGTTTCTTATTTTCCAACTCTTATAAATAATTATACACCTCTAATTTCATAGGAGGAACCTACTATTCCTTTTTTTACTTATCCTCCTCCATTTCCAATTCTGATGTGGGTGCCTCCCTGCAATGATGTTGAAGTTGGGAAATATGCAAATCAAATGGATGATTTGTCTCTTCAACCTTTATCCATTTCTCAGGATCCAAATCTAATGGATAAAACCTTGTAATGGTTCATGGATACTAGGGTGAAGGATAATTCTTCTACTCCTCATGATGATACAAGCATTCTTAACCTCAATCTTGAATCCGGTTCCACTAGAAGTATTACTTCTTCAAGGGACATCTGTCATCCTATATCATCTACATGCCTTGACTCTTTGTACCATGATCCACCTGATCAATTTGGTTCACTAAGTATTTCATCACACTTTCTTGATTTTCAAATTGTTGGTTCAAATTGCAATCAAGTACAAGGTGGTCATATTACATGAGTAGAAGAGTAGAAAATTTAGGATTATTTCGATATTTATTCTCTTTTTGAAAGACCCCCATGTCAAGATGATTCCCTTCCATTCTTGATTGATTCTGAATCTACTAATCTCAGTATTCAATTGAATAAATTTTATTTTATTAATCAATCTATACTCGTGGGCAACCATCATTCTAATATTCATGACTTCATTGATGTATGTGATTATGAATTCCCAAGTGCACTAGTTGATCTTTCAGTTTCTCAAGAATATTTTTATTTTAAAGAATTAAATCTGGAATCTGATCTAGCCAAATAATATGTTCTTATCGAAACTTCTGCTTCATCTCATTATCCCTTGTTCTCTATTGTTTACGATGCATATACTTGCGATGAGGATACTCCATGATCTTCAAGTTCTGAATCTGATGAGCTAAATTCTCGATTGAATCATGGTAGTGAGTTTAGCCACAATGAAAAATGAAACAATCAAATCAATAAGTATCCACTCTAATCCTTGTCATTTTTAGTTTTGCATGAGGGAAACACTTCAAATCATCTTGCTCGTCAAATTTCTATGATTCATACATCTCTAGATTTGTGATCAGAAGCATATTTACACTTGAGTTGTTTAGTTGTTAAAGGTGTAAAATATGGTCAAATTAGTGATAGAGATAGCAACCATCCAATTAGTAGTGATCTTATTGAAATTGATGATAGAATTTATCCATACACCATGCATGATCTAGTTCAATATTCAAAATTTGATTCTACAATCCTTGAAAGTTTCAGTATTTTTCAGGAAGTCAAGGCACTTAAACTTATCTTGATGGTTATTTCAGGATCTCACAAATCTAGTAAGGTCACCGAACTAAGTCAGATCTGGTTTTTCTCATAAAATTATTTTCTTTGCATGGTTTCACTGGATGTAAATTCCTTCTTGAAAGATGTTTGGTATTTCAAATATAGTCTTTCAAACTTTAAAGATTCTATTCCTTTACAGATTCAAGATTCTATTTTACTTTATTCATCTTCATGCAAGGCTCTTGTACTTAACTCGGGTTTGGAGTGTGTATCTCTCACTGAAGCATGGAACTCCGAAGTTGATCATTTCAAATATTATTTTTGGCGAAAGGAATCATGTATATCAAATGCATTTCAGAATAGTCAGCTCTTATTTTTCTAGTGAATGTTATATGGCTAATAGTTTTCTTCATTGACCTTGAATCCGCTTGAGTGATAACGAATGCATGATTTATTTGGAAAATCAAATTCTTATTCACTCATTATATCCCAATTGGTTTCATGTGTTTTCTATACTAGCATTCATTTTCACTTCTTTTGAAGATTATGATGCTAGTACAATGTGTAACCAGTTATAAGGGAATGGTTTGTTACATTCATCATGTGAGGAAGATGATTCTTTTTGTTAGCGTCGGAATTAGAACTTGGATTGTGACAAGCCCGTGACCAGACACATCTTAAGCTCAAGGTATTTTCTTATAATTTGATTGAGTTTTTGGAAAGTGGTTGAAACTTACACACATTGAAAGGGATTTTGAGCAAAATAGAATCTCTCACGCATATGAGGGCGTTGGTGTATGATGTGGTAGAAAATTTTATTTTGTGGCTTGATGGTTAGAAGAATGGAAGATAAACAGTGGATATATAAAACAGAAGCCCACTACTAAGAGTAAAGGGTGACACAAATTCCAGATCTGAAATGTATAGTGAAAGAATTATTTTAAAATACTTGCAAGAGTCTCACTTTACATTTAAATAATCCCATTAGAAGGAATGCTTCTAACTAACATGACCTCATGAATCAGGAATTCTTGATGAAACAATACTGACAAAAATAGATTAACATGCATGCTAGCTAAATATAATTTTAAAAACATGAAATAGGATTTAATTCCACCTCAAGAAATGCTTATGAAAAATATTCAATTCATACTGGATCAGGAAAGCTTGGAACCAATACTTGCAAAAACATATCCATATGTCTTGGAGGTTCACAAGACTTATAAAAACATAAGATAGAACTTTTATGATAAATATGGCAAGACAGATAAAGTATGTAAAAATAGAAGGGAAAAAAATACACACACCACACAGTTTGTGAGTCCTCAAGATTGCATCTGGATATATTATTAACTCAGAAATATTCAACACGGTATACTATAAGTTGAATAACCAACGAACCTTTTCTTCCTTTGTCTTCTTTCTATTTATAATGTTACAATAGATTTGTCAGCAAGGCTTAGACCTTCAAATTCCTTTCATAACAACTTAACATAAAACAAATAAGAAGGATAAAAAGTAGATCATCTGCTATTTTTAGCAATTTACAATCCTAACAGAACGCTGATGGAATTAATCATATTAAAAAATTGTATTTGAGCTTTAATAATACATTGTTATTTGCTAATAGGTTTCAAATATTTAAAACCTTTGCTGCTGGATTTTCTGTAAACTTTTGATTATTCCTTGAATGTTGCCTGGTGCCTGTGGAAACGTGATGGTGTTGAGAGTAATGGTAGCGCGGGTCTGGTAGACATTTGTTTCAGAGAAACTATTCCACTGTTCCTTTCCTTTGATTTCTTATTTGTCGTCATAGGGCTTCGAAATAAACGCGGAAAGAGTGTTAAAGTGGAAAAACCAGTATAGATATGTTTCAAACAAAAGAAGTGGGCACGTGAAAGATATGAAAACGAGACACGTTGAATTGTGGGCCACCAAGAGAAATAAAAGAGGAGCGAGAAATATGGAGATTTAAAAGGTTATGGAGGTAGATTAAAAGAGATAGAGGAATTTTATTTTATGGGTTTTGTAGGAGACATCAATTGCAACGTGAATGAAAGTTGAAACTGTGATAAGTTGATTGTGATGAAAGGGTAAGGATTCCACAATGTTATTAAGTATGGTAAGTGATATCACATATATAATATATGATATATTTAAAAGGTTTGTTTTGGAGTGGGCGGAGCTGCGATAAAAGAAAAATGTGGTAAGTTTAAAAGGAAATATGATATGGCTTTTAGTGGGTGGGCGGAGCTACTTTTTAACTATCAAATTTTAATTTTAATAGTTGAAAAGGGGTTTGAAAGAAATGAAGCGTTGCACTTTGGGTTTTTGGAAAAATTAAAGGTAAAAGAGGGAAAATGAAATGAATGAAGGCAGAAATGAAATTTTTTCACCATTACACTCTGACAACAACACTTTCTTCTTTAAACTAAACTGAAAAGGCAGATTGATTCCTTGGAACTTTGACAGTCATGGATAAATGATGAAACAACAAATCATACCTAGAATCTTTTAGTGACTAAAATTTATTTCGAGAACTTGTTCGAAAAGAAAAAATTTTGATCTAAGACTCAATGAAAAACTCCTAAAAGAGATATTTTTTATCACTAATACACTGACACTAACATATTGGACTCAGAATTATTTTTGGATTTTGTTAAAAAGTGATAAATACTCATACATTTGACTCTCCAGGGCTCTCCACCATAGGTTAGGAGACAAGAGAGGATCAAAGACATGAATTACAATGATGATCATACTTCAAATTTTTTTGAAAAGCTATAGTGCTAACAGTGGCTCCTATTGGGGATGAAGTCCTCCCTGCGAGGCTTCAAGAACTGTAGATTTAGTGCCTTGACTTTCAGGACTTTTAAGTTTTAGAAGCTAATGAGAGAAACTGACTTTTATTAACTGAAATGAAATTGACTCTATTTACAAACACAACCACCATTGGGCATGGAGTCTTATTGAAACAACACTCTAGATATTTATGATGGAGAGACTGACTGACTCAGCAAACAAAGAAATTTTTGAGATAATGACCATTGACTGGACCTCCAGTTAATTGATCATCATTTAAATGTTTCATAAGAAGAGTATTATTTTCCAAAACTTGAGCAACTTTAAATGGCCCAAACAAAAAGTTATCAAACTTACCATGCTTCCCATGGTATTCTCTTCTTGCATCCAAGCGCAATACCAAATCATCTTCCTGGAATATCTATTTTTTTTCCCTTTTGTCAAAGACAAATTTTTCTTTGGCTTTGTACCTCTTTGTTTTATCCATCATGGATTCTCAGATTTGATGAGCTTCTATCAGTTGCAGCATTCTTCTCTAAATTGGATTTGAATTATCAGTTTCATCTTGTAAAAACTTCATGATAGGAAGGGCCAACTATAATGGCATTGCATCATCAGCACCATAAACAAGTTGAAATGGAGATACTCCAATTGATCTTTTACTACTCACCCTATCTGCCCAAAGAGCATGAACTAGCTGAGTATCAAAATTTCTTTTGTTTTTTGTCATCATCTTTTTTATAATTCTTACCAGACTTTTATTCGATGACTTAGCTAACCCATTACCCTAGGGATAATAAGGTGTAGAATGAGTCAAATAAATGTTATATTTCTGGAAAAAAAATTTCATCTTGGCAGATTTAAAAGCCATTACATTGTCAGTCACCAACTTTTGAGGGAAACCAAATCTAGATATAATATTTTCCAACATAGATTTAATTATTACCGTGTCAATGGCATTTCTGGTTGGAATGGCCTCAATACACTTGGTGAAGAAATCTGTGGCTGTAAGAATCCACCTGTGTTGTCCCGATGATGGTGGGTGAATCTCACCAATGAAATCTATCCCCCACTGCTAGAAAGGAGCATCCGTTGAAATAGGAATGGGAGGTAGTGGGAGCAGCTTTTGCTTACCATCAAATTTTTGACATTTAATGCAAGCTCTGACTTTAGCGAAAATATTAGAGAAAAGAGTTGGCCAATAATAACCAACTCTTAAAATTTTATTTGTGGTAGCTTTCCAATACAAATGTCCACCACATACCCCTGCATGTATCTTTGCCATAACTTCTTGTGAATCAACTTCATCTAAACATCTCAACAAAATAATACAAGGTCTTTCCAATAAAGATGATTATCTATTATGCAATACTTGATAACCTTCAGTTTAAAATCCCTTCTCTTTGATTTTCCATTTCTAGAGGACAACTAAAATTTAACAAAAAGTACATTATATCCTACCAATTGGAATAAAATATTTCAGTATAATTAGTTGTACCTTGTTTATTTCTTTCTTCAACTATCTCCATATTCAGACTCAGAGCTTTGCAATTTGATTCTACCATCAAGCGGTCTAAACCCTATCCCTTTATCAACTTAGTAGGTTTTATTTCAATGTCAAATTCCAGAATATTTTTCAGCCATCTTCCCCTCCTACCATCTGTGTCGGTTGGCAACAATATATCCTTGACATTAATGTCTAGCGCAAAAGAAATGAACTTAGAATGCGGTACATAAATTCGAAAATACTTCAAAGCCTTCACCAGTACATATGCTTGTTTATAAACCAAGTTGTACTTTACCTCAGCATCCCTTAATGCATGGCTGAAAAAAGAAATTGGCTACTCCAGGCCTTCCTTGTTCTTTTGAAGTAAAACTGTTGCAATAGTTTCTTCAGAAGCATATGAAAAAGTCAGAATCTTTCTCAAAATCAGGGATGATTAACACTGGGGCTTCAGTCAAAGCATATTTAATTTCTAAGAAATAATTTTTTGATTCATCTTGCCACCTGAACTCTGCATATTTCTTCAACAAGACATTTATATGCTTAATTATTTCTGCAAAATTTGGAACAAAACGCCTCAGAAAATTAATCTTACCCAAGAATGATTGTAACTCTTTCTTATTTATGGGTAAACCATTTTTTTTAAATGCTTCAACTCTCTGAGGGTCAATGCAAATACCATTTTTTGTTACTATATGTCCCAACATTTTTCCTTCTTGAACAGAAAAGGATGATTTCTTTGGGTTTAAATATAAACCAAATTTTCAGCATTTATCAAACACTTGCTGCAAATATTTTAAATGGTCATGATCAGATTTTGAAAATACTGTTATGTCATCTAAATAAATGACAACAAATATGTCATTTTCCCTTGCAAAGGAAATATCCATTGCCCGTTGAAATGTTGCACCTGCAATCATTAAATCGAAAGGCATATTATTGTACATAAAAGTCCCCGGGGTGTTTTAAAAATTGTTTTATCCCTGTCTTGTTTGTCAACTGAAATTTGATTATATCCTGAAAAGCCATCTATCATTGACAATCTCTTTGAACCTACAACTTTCTGCAAAATATGATCCATTATGAGCAAAGGATAGTTATCCTTCAGTGAACACCGGTTCAAATTGTGAAAATCAACACAAATTCTGATTCCGCCATTCTTATTTCAAATCGTGACTATATTAGCTACCCAATTGGAAAATATTAAATGCAGAATTATCTTGGCTTCCCACATTTTTATGATTTCTTTTTCAATAATAGGGAGAAGCATATGATTGATATGCCTTATCTTCTGTGCCATGGGTTTTGCTTTTGATTTAAGACAGATTTTATGCTCCATTATGCTTCTATCATATGTCTTCAAATCACTGTAAGACCAAGCAAAAATGTCTGCATACTACTTTAGCAACTTGAAATATTTAGTTCTAATTTCTTGAGGAAGAAATTTGGAACTCTAACATATCTAAGCTGATTTTCAGTACTAATGTTGCAATCAACTTTACTTTCTTCGTCCTTCTTGCTATCAGGCTTTAAAAATACATCATTATTATCAAACAACCTCTCTAAAGGAATCAAGCCTTTAGGAATGAAGTTTGTTTTTAGATCAATAATATATTTTCCAACCAAAGTCTTTTTGAATGACTTATTGTTCTGACTTTTAGTTGTGTCTTTTTCATTGTCAATTTGAACTGAAAACTCCTTTACACATTCTAATAATTTATCATCTTCAAACACTTGCCAGTATTTGATATTGTCATGGATGGAAGGTCTGTTTTTAATCTAAATGTCATAGGTTTCTTTGACGTCAAGAGGGACCTTAAAATTACTAGCAGCAATGGCTAATGAATCTTCCATTTCATTTTCTTCTCTGGAAGCAAAATTCAAATTGAATGCTGAAAAAAAATGTTCAATCAAATCCCAAACTTCATTTCTATGATTCTTCAATTTTGAATTTTTTACTTGATAATTATCTTTCACCTGTTGTACCACAAACTCTTAATCACCAAAAATGATCAACTACTCTGCTCCCAAATATTTGGATGCCTTCATTCCCAGAATCAATACTTCATATTCAGCAATGTTATTAGTAGTGACAAATTGTAATTTATATGATAAAGTCACTACCTGCTGAGTAGGATAAATAATAACTATACCAGCCCCTGATCCTTCTCTTGATGAGGCTCCATCAAAATACAATTTCCAGATATGTCCTACTTTTTAATCCTACTCTTTTGAGATGGGTAGTGGATGTTTTCCACTAATTTCAGGCTGAAATTTTTTGTCATTGGTAGCAAGGTGTAAAATATATGATCCTAACTCCTTCTCCTCTGCATATATAGAATGATTTGAGGGATTTCGTTGATCACTTATGATATAGGCCATCTGTGTTTCTCTATATAGCCTCCTAAATTCTCCTCCAAATATTGGAATAGTGTTTTATGTCATATCCATTTGAAGAGTACCTCCCAGCTTTTTGGACCAATATCTAGAAAGAAGCATTCCAAATCTTCATGGTATATCAACAACCACTATGTCCATGACTAGAATTTTCATAGGAAGCTAGGTAAGAGAAATTACCAAGTCTTTGATCACTCCTAAACACTTGACTCTTTTGGAGTCAAAAGTATAGAGGTCATGGTATTGTTTAGTGATTTCTAGTCCTAATTCATCCATCACTTTCTTAGGCATCAAACTATGAGAGGCCCCAAAATCTAATAGGAAGTTGTGCAGCAATTTGTTATGAATGTTGAGTGAAAGATAAAAAGGTGGATAATTATCATCATTTTGATCTTGGACATGGCTTCCTAAAAATATGGTAGGATGTTTGTCTCCAAGGTTGACAAAATCAGAAGAAAGAGATGGTTGTAATAGACTTTTCAATGACTCTTTGTAGGCTGGATTTTTCAACAATTCTAGGAGTGGGACCGGAATCTTAATTATATTCAATTTTGACTTGAAACTAAAACTAAGTGGAGTCAAATATTTATTTTATACAACTATTTTGATGATTGGGGAAAGGTTAGGTGATGGAGGAACACAATTAACCTTTGTTTTTTGTTTGGCAACAATTTTTTCAGCATCTTGTTTTTGTTGAGGCTGTTGGACAGCCCCTTTTGACCCCAAAGGATGATTTCTTATATGATTTTCAAGTAGCTTTTTGTCATTTTGAAAATGAATATAAGCCTCCTAGTTATCTAAAAATAGATTTATCCTAGGTTGATCTTCATATTCTTGTAAAGTCAAACAAGTTTAATGTGATGTCTCCCCAACAATATTGATATATTCATCTTCCTCTTCTTCCTCTTGCTGATTTTCTTCAGCAAAATGATTCAGTGGATGCTGAAAATTTTGATCATCAGGATTTCTCCTTGGGCACTGTAAAAAAATTTCGGGCTGAAAGGGTCTCCTAAAAGGAGGTTGATTTTTGTTTCCTTCATTTTGAATGGGCCTAGCAGCAGGCCTATTTTCTAACTCCAATTTTGTCAATTTGGAAGCAATATCTTTAATCAAATTAGACATATCATCAATATTTTCTTCAGCTGTGAAATTTTTAGAGGATGAAGATGGTTTCTCCTCTTTCATTTTCTTTTTATCCTTTGCCCCCTTACCTTCTTCAACTTTTAGCTTTTTTGAGGCCATAAGATTGGACTGCACTCCAATAGAAACCTCCTACATACCCACCAATGTTTGTGGCTTCTCAGCTCTCAACCATAGTGAAAAATTGGATTCTAGGGCATTGGAAAAGGTTATCATGATTGTGGTTTCAGGGGGTTTGACCTATACAGGAATATTTTGATAGAATTTATTGAATCTCTTTGTAAATTTTTCCAATGACTCATGAGTTTTCTTCTTCAAAGCCCCAAACTCTATGAGATAATACAGGTAATCCTTCTGTTCACCCCATTGTTTTACAAAAAATTCCTCCAAAGAATCCATTCATGTTATTGAGTTTGGTGTAAATTTTTTGAACCATTTTCGAGCTTCTCCAACTAAGATTTGAACAAAAATTCTTGACTATACATCTTCATGTTCAATGTTTTGGTTATCATCATAACTATAAAAGGCAACTAGATGTTATTTAGCAAATACTCCTTCTTCCTCTCCTGTGTATTTGGGAAAATATTTCAGATAACCCCTTGAGGAAGAGGATGCAAAGGTTGAGGAAGGGCGAGTGATGCATATCTTGCAGCAAAAATTTGTTGCATCCTTGTAGGAGGAGGCTGGGCCATGATATGTTGAGGTAAAAATAGTGGAAAACTAGTTGATGCAGATGTTTGGATGCTAGAAATTTCATTTTGTGGAGTTGAAAACAATGGATTTTCAAATAAATGGATAACATAAGGTTTTACTTCAACCTCTCCAAGAGGATCAGTTTGAAATGTTAATTCTTGAAGGATTGGGGCGGCTTCAAGTTTTATTTTCTGAGCTAAAAAGTTAGAGAGATTAAATGTCAAATTTTCAGGCAATTTACCTCCTCCTTGATGAGAATAAAATGAGCCAACAGCTGGGTTTTGAGACAAAGTAAAATACTCTTGTTGTGGGCTAAAATAAGGCTGATATTCAGGATGATTTTGAGGAAAACTCAGAATTATTTTAATGTCTTCCTCAGTTAAAATTGCTCTATCTAGGAAGGGTGCAATTTTCACTACTTGTTCCAATTCTCGTTCTATCAGCACAAAGGTTCCTGATTTTTTTGTTTTCTTCACTGACACCTAAAACCTTTGATTTATTTTCTTTCACTGGAATAATACCTTTTTTTATTTAATAAGTGATGACTAAGAGATATTTTCAGCTGAATCTAGGCTAACATCATCTACTTTTCCTTTTATGGAAACAGTTTCAACTTGAAATATTTCAGGAGATTGCTTTGAAACTGAAATTTCTTTAGGTTGTGATACAAATGATGGTACCTTTTATTTTGGAATGTACTTTAAATGTAGCTTTTTTACTAAATGTGATGCAGCTTCAGCTGATTTCTGTTTCCCTCTTGCATCCTTTATAATCTTCTTTTGGTCAAAAACTAGAATTACAGGAGGTGATCTCTAATTTCTTCTTCTGTTAGGCAGTCTTGAAACCCCTTGTCCCCTTTGTGGAGTCGCCAAGTGAACCAATTACATTCAAAAATAGTGACTAGTCTTTATTCACCTTTAAAAACTAGTACTAGGCATTCATGCAAGAACTTCGGGAGAATACTAAGTTCAGAATCTTCGTCTCCCGACAGACGCACCAAAATATGTTAGCACTAGAATCAGCACTTGGATTGTGACAAGCACCTAACCAGACACATCTTAAGCTCAAGGTATTTTCTTATAATTTGATTGAGTTTTTTGGAAAATGGTTGAAACTCACACACACTGAAAGGGATTTTGAGAAAAATAGAATCTCTCACACACATGAGGTCGTTGGTGTATGATTTGGTATAAAATTGAGTTTGTAGCATGATGGTTAAAATAATGGAGGATAAATAGTGGATATGTAAAATAGAAGCCCACTACTAAGAGGAAAGGGTGACACAAATTCCAGATCTGAAATGTATAGTGAAAGAATGCTTTTAAAATACTTACAAGAGTCTCACTTTACATTTAAATAATCCCATTACAAAGAATGCCTCTGACTAATGATGACCTCATGGATCAGGAATGCTTGATGAATCAAGACTGAGAAAAATAGATTCACATGCATGCTAGATAAAAAGACTTGTAAAAACATGAAATAGGATTTAATTCCACCTCAAGGAATGCTTATGAACAATCTTAAATTCACATTGAATTAGGAAAGCTTGGAAACAAGACTAACAAAAACAGATCCATATGTCTTGGAGGTTCACAAGACTTATAAAAACATAATATAGAACTTTTATGATAAATATGGAAATACAGATAAAGTATGTAAAAACAAAAGAGAAAAAAATGCACACACCACACAGTTTGTGAGTCCTCAAGAGTGCATCTGGATATATTATCAACTCAGAAATATCAACACAATATACAATAAGTTGAACAACCAACGAACCTTTTCTTCCTTTGTCTTCTGTCTGTTGATAATTTTACAATAGATTTTCCAGTAAGGCTTAGACCTTTGGATTCCTTTCATAACAACTTAACAGAAAATAGATAAGAAGGAGAAAAATTAGACTATCTGTTAATTTTAGCAATTTACAATCCTAACATAACTCTGATGGAATTAATCATATTGACAAATTTTTATTGAGCTTTAAGAAGAAATTTTAATTTGATGATATGTGTTAAATCTTTAAAACCTTTGCTGTAGGATTTTCTGTAAGCTTGTGATCGTTTCTTGAATGTTTCCTGGTGCCTGTGGAAACGTGTTGGTGTTGAGAGTAATGGTGACACGGGTCTTGTAGAAATTTGTTTGATATAAACTCTGTTTTTGTTCCTTTCCTTTGATTTCTTATTTGTCGTGATAGGGCTTCGAAATAAACGTGGAAAGAGTGTTAAAGTGGAAAAACCCGCATAGATAGGTTTCAAACAAAAGGATTGGGCATGTGAATGATTTGAAAAGGAGACACGTTGAATTTTGGGCTAGCGGGAGAAATAAAAGAGGAGCGATAAATATGGAGGTTTAACAAGTTATGGAGGTGGATTAAAATATATAGCGGAGTTTTATTTTATGGGTTTTGCAGGAGACGACAATTGCAACGTGAATGAAAGTTGAAACTGCGATAAGCCAATTACGATGAAAGGGTAAGGGGTCCGCAATGTTATTAAGTGCGGTAATTGATATCACATATATAATATATGATATATTTAAAAGGTTTGTTGTGTAGTGGGTGGAGCTGCGGTAAAAGGAAAATTTGGTAAGTTTAAATGGAAATATGATATGCTCGTTAATGGGTGAGCAGAGATGCTTTTTAACTATAAAAATTGAATTTTAATAGTTGAAAAGGGGTTTTAAAAGAAATGAAGCGTTGGACTTTGGGTTTTTGGAAAAATGAAAGTTAAAAGAGTGAAAATGAAATGAATGAAGGTAGAAATGAAATTTTCTCACCATTACACTTTGACAACAACACTTTCTTCTTTCAACTGAACTGAAAAGGCAGATTGATTCCTTGGAGCTTTGACAGAAATGGATAAAATTATGAAACAACAAATCAGACCTAGACTCTTTTAGTGACCAAAAATTATTTTGAGAACTTGTTCAAAAAGAACAAATTTTGATCTAAGACTCAATGAAAAACTCCTAAAAGAGATATTTTTTATCACTAATACATTGACACTAACATATTTGACTTAGAATTATTTTTGGGTTTTATTAAAAAGTGATAAAGACTCATACATTTTGACTCTACAGGGTTCTCCACCATAGGTTAGGAGACAAGAGAGGATCAAAGACACGACTTAAAATGACGACCAGACTTTTGAAAAATTACAGTGCTAACACTTTTGTTCAAGGAATTTTTAAAGTTTTTCAAACTAATCTATCTTTGTTGTCTTTTAACCGAGAATCTCATGCCACAAATGGTCCATCTAATTGTAATATTAACAGTCATTCATTTTTTCATTTCCCACTAGTATATATAATGAAATTTGTTTCACGTTGATTAATATTTATGGTTTATCTCACTTTTCAAATACTTGTCAAGCAGCTGAGGCACTTCAGCCTTCATTGATGGTTATGTAGGGTCCTCACTATCTTGACAAGCCTTCTTAACATGGTCAACTTCATTTTCCCTTATGATATTCTCATCCCAATCCTAGGCTTTTAATTGAAAAATCATCTCTTAAAGGATCTCAAAGTTCTCAAGAGGATTGTCTTGAATTTAATGATCCAGTAACTGAATGGTTTGAGCAATCTTACCTGGAAAGCTCCATCGCAAATAACAAGTTTCAATCTTTTCTCATGCTTTCTAAGGTGGGAAGTATAGATGAAGATACATTTGCAAGAAGCTTTTGATGTTTGTTTTATTACGATTTTCATAAAAAAATGTAAGAACACAAGTTGGTTAGAATTATTGGCTATGAATTATTTTTTTGTTGATAGGAAAGACCTTCGATTCATTGTGTTAATTATTCAAGCACTTGTTTTTTCTATCGCTCATTGTTTTATATCTATTTTAATTTCTTATGTGTTTGTGTATGCAAAGGAGTAGTTATGGTGGCTACATTGGAAATTTCATTATGCTTGAACCTGACCTTCTACCTAGTTAGGTTAGGAGTAGGTCTAGTTGCATATTAGTATCCCCTCGCACAAACATCCTGCACTCGCTTTCTGTATTCTTTCTTGTGCATTCTTTCTTTTTTCTTCCATCGTATTTTCGGTTTAGCCTCCATTTTATTTGTCCTTTTGATTTTGTTTCCTTATTGTGTCTTGTCTCTTCTTTTTTGTTTTTTTTAATAAGACTTTGCATGAAGGATGTTCTCTTTGGCTCAAAATACAATGTTGAAAAATAGAAAAGAAATTTATGACATTGCAACATTTGGCTAACCTTCAATCCTTTTTCATCTTGGTTACATCTTTTGGTCAATGATGTTTTGATGGAAAATATGATCCTTGCATAAGGAAAGCTTTATGGTAAACCATTATATCTATTTCCATTCAAGAAACCTCATGCCTACACTCAGTTCTTTATGTTTTGGTGTTTTCCACAATGATCCGACCAAGTAGAGAAGGACAAGGGGAAAATATAAATGAGAAAACCAATATAAGGGGTTTTATATATGCTTCTATGAAGTAAGAACCTCTTCTTCTCTCAATAAGTTTGGATTCATCTTCCACCCTTTGAAATGAATAAGTGTTGATGCATAGTCCTATATAAAATAAATAAATAAAGGGTGAAGGAAGAGAAAGGATTCCTAAACATTGAGGTGAAGAAAGAAACTTTGTCAGGGTATTGTTACAGCTCACTGGAAGCGAAGCAATTTTTGTGTTCCTAAAGTGACTCTATTGGGGTATTGTCATATTGTCTAGTCATGCTAGCAACAGAGCAACACCAGAGATGAAAAACTATACTTTGAGTATTTTAATCTCATGAATAACATTACCCTTCTCCTTAATCGAAAAATTTTGATATGGTTGGCTTTATGATTGTGTTTAACCAAGAAAGGATGAAGGGTACTAATTTTATACACGGGGTAAGTGGGGAAGCTAGAGTAATATGAAAGATGATCCAATACCCCCTATGGAACCAGACCCTGCACGAAATATTAAATCAAGGTAGAGAAGTTGTATTTCTACCAGTGTACCGCCAGGTGTTGTCTTTATGACAAACACCCTCCACAATTTGGTCCAAACTTGAATTTTGGAGCCTACTATGGATATTGTAATCGTTCTCTCCATAGTCACTTTATGTTCGATCAATTATTTGTTAAGTATTCTAGTCTTTTTCTCAATTTGTAAGTTTCAAAGTCACCTTCTCACGCATGTTCAATCTATAGCATGTTCATGAGTGAACTCTTTTATGCAAACTTGAACATACATATAACAAGTCCTTCAAGGAAGTGCTTGTGCAATGTTCAACCTATGTTGATAGTTAGTGTGCACTTTCATCAACAGTCTCTCACGTTTGGTTGCTATTGTTCTTCTATTTTGGTAATTTTTTCCAACTGTTGCTTTTGCGCACCCTCATTCTCGCAAGTGTCACTCAGGATTTCCACTTTTTCTTGTTTCACTTTAATAAGTGTCATTTCCATGCTATATTTGTTTTGGCATATGTCACTTTCAATGTAGTTCACATTTTGCAAGTGTCATTTGCACTTTCCTCCTATTTTCACAAGTGTTGTCTTTTAGCATGGAAAATGTCGCATATAGCACATATGTAGTTTTGGTTTGTTTCAAGGGGTAACCTTGGTGCTAATGAGTCATTCATATCATTTAGAAATGTATCGCACTCATTCCCAAAGGTTCAAGCATTGTTGCACAAGTTTCGTCACTATTGTCGCAAAGTGTATCTTTAGTGTCGCACTTGGGGAAAGTTATCGCAATGTCATCGCATTGAGGGAATTATGTTGTCCATGTGTTTTGAGTGATAAATGTTGTGTCATAAAATGTTATAAGTGTGTGATCATACTTAATTTTTTTATTGTTCACTTTGGCCTCACTAATCCTGCACTTAGCCAAATCCAGAAAATTTCCTACCCAACCAACTTGACCTCACTCATCCTTCCTGAACTGCGCACTACGTAGTATAAACCCTCAAGCTTCAACCTTGCCTCTTGGCACTGTGCAATGCACATATCCTTCCTTCCATAACTATGCATTGCATAGTCTCGGTGCTCAGTCTCAACCCTTGAGCTCCATAATTGTGTAGCCCCTGCCTTCTAGTCACCTTCTCGTGTGTATTTCACAATCTCAAGGCTCAAGCCTCAGCGTTGATCTCTTGAATTTCACAACTACACAATCCCTTAGCCTCTATCCCTAAAAAAATATACAGTGGGCAACCTCAATCCTCAAGTATTCAGCCTAACCCCTTGAGCCCCTCAATTGCACAGTTTTCTAGTCCTTACCTACTTGAACTATGCATTGCATAGTCTCAAGGATCAATCTTGATCCCTGACCTGATGAGTTATGCAACTACGTAATACCTGAGCCTAACTCCAATCCTACCACTTGGTTCCAGCTTAGACAGTGATTTTCATGAAGCGTGTTAGAGTAGGGGTTTATCAAATTGATTTCATCTTGTCATGGATGTATTTTAGTTCCAAGTATTATATCATGTTATGAAAAGATGATGATCAATAATATGAAGAAGAAGACCCTGCTAGAAGACACCTTTGTAGCTTTAAGGAAAATTTGATCAATCAAGGAATACAAAGGGACACCAGATTGCAATAGAAGTTGGAGATCAAGATCACATTGAAGACTCCCTACCTTCAATCCTTATGGAGGAGGAAGAATAATAACATGCCCCATATTTCAAGAACACACAAATTTAGCAGCCGAAAGAGTGGCTTGACATTGCCATATCAGCATGCAGTCCATGTCATCAATGTCATGTCATGTCTTTTCAAGGTATCATGACAAGATTTATATGAGTCATCATTTGCCACATCATTTGTGTGTTATGTAATTTCAATATTTGAATAATGTAATGTAAAGTGGAAGCCCAAGAGTCATTTATAGAATGTGAAAAGTCATGAATGAGTAAAAAGGTCATAGAGAAGTCCAACAGTCATGAGGGTAGTCCAAGAGTCACAAGGAAGGTGAATGGTCACCCCATTTTTTATATGTACACCCTCATAGCTCATGCAAAGAAATTTTCACCTTGGCTCCTCCTACCAAGAATTAGAGAGGAAGATAGTTTTTTTGGAGGAGAAATTTGTTGCTCTAACACTCCACTATTGGAGCTAGTGGTGTTCACTATACTAATGTATCTTGGAACTTTTACTTAATTTCAAAGCTCGTTGAGCGATCACACTTTCATGTGTATGTCATAAATATTGTAAGACTATTATTTGATTTTTTGTGATGTATATTTTTTTCATCTATACTAAGGAAATTAAACTATTTTGGTGGCTTTGGTACTTATCTTGTTGAATGTGTGTTGTACATGTTTTAACAATCATTGTTTCTATGTGAACTATTTCACTAGTTTTCCAATGATTCATTCATATGTATGCTCATGATTCTTTACTAGATTAGTACTATTACTCTTATTTTAAAGGCTCAATTTTCTCCCCCTTTTGGTAGAAGAACTTTGTTACATTCTATTGTTGAACATTCCACAAGGCATACTCACTTATTCATCTAAAAGCACATCTGCACTACTCTCTTGTGATGAACATTGTAGCCAAGGAAAACCTCTAATAATATATGGCAGTTGGGACTTATTTTCGTAGGGGATCCCACACCAAATGATGAAAAGTCTGATTGGGACTTTTCATTGGGGAGACCCCCTTCGTTGAAGGATTTTTAGCACCATCAACGCAACACAAGAGGGAACATATATACTTTCAAGATGAAAAAGTAAGTTAGCCTTGTGATGTATTCAATCACAAAGTATATAAAAGTTATGTCACTAAAGGGAAGAAAAATTGAGTCTTTAAGAGAAAATTAATATTACTATCCTAATAAAAACACACGAATATATCTGAAAGAATTATTAATTATCTTGCGAAATAGTTCACAAAGAAACAACAATCGTGAAAATAATATACGTGCAATTCTAAGATATATACTAAAGCCAACGAATTAGTTCAATTTCATTATTATATAGAAACATAAGCATACAACACAAACAATGAAAGTATAGTCTTACAATCATTCACGAAATATGCATGAAATTATGTCAGCTCAAATACCTTCAAATCATAGAGTGAAAGTCCCAAGATACACCATTACAATGAAACAACACTAGTTCCAATAATGGAACGCTAAGCCACAACTTACTCCTAAAAAGACTAATTGTAATAGCCCTCTGAAAATTCCATGTAATAAAATTTAATAAAGGAAAATAATAACTACGATTGATGGGAAATTTGTTCCAACCTGAATGTTGGGCAAAACATCCTAGTGGGTGTTCATTTCGGTTATTATGGCTAAGGAAATTGGCAAAGGCAAAGGCTTTAGAAAGACAAAATGGCATTTTTTGGCACATTTATTTATGAAAATAATGGAAAATAGGATAAAAGGAAGGTGAAAGATCACAGGTTGCATGTGAGGCGGAAAATGAACGAAAATAATGGAAAATGAAGAAAATAGAGGAAAAATTGATAAAAATGATTTTGAGGATCAGTTGGTACCTTTTGTCAGTTCAATTTTGGCGCTCTCTCATTATTCTCTCTCTCTCTCACTCACTCTTGGACACTTAGAGTTTTCTTGGATCACTTTGGCATTGGACCAAGAAAGGAAAAAAAGGAAAGAGAAAGGAAGAGCAAGATCAAGTAGCTACAGTACAATTCTTTGCAGGTATCGATTTGCACAAGTGATTTCCTTGCTAGATTTGGCATGCATGGTATTTCAAGTGGTTATTTTATGTCATGGCATGGGTTTTTCCAACTGTGTCAGTGTTCTCATCCTAGGCTTAACATTTCCGGATAGCCATGGTGTGATGGGGTTCTCATATTTTTGATGAGATGAATTATCGGATGGATTCTAAGCCGAGTGAGGTGGATCTATGAATGATAGAACACATGGCCTAGTAACCCATGAACCAGATTGTGGGTTGAGGTAAATTCAGATAGTGTGTTTCCTCGATTTATAGCCTAGAGATCTGGTGTAGATTGCGGTAAATCCTAAGAGGTGGGTACTCTCCATCAGGCCTAGGAATCTCGGGTTGGCATATACGGTAAATCCTGGAGAGTGTGTCTCATTTTAGGGCCTAGTAATCACTAGATAATACTATGGAATGTGGTAAATACTAAGATAATGAGACAAGAAAATTCCTCATGGTGTAGGTGGAGAAATCCGGTGGCATCTATGCTTGTTTTGGCATAATGATATGGTGGAGACCATGGTAAATATTGTTATGACATGTTTATTGTTTTGGCCTAGTGATACGGTGTGGATTACGGTAAAGCCTAATTTCTATTGATGAGGGTGAGGTGGTTTGGCCTCGGGATTCCCTGGTTGGTTCTTTCAGTTTGAGTCCCATATTCATGCTTGTAATATGGCACGAGGGTGATTGGATGAAGAGAGATTTGGCTCATCTGATCTATGGTCGGGTGGAACGTGGTAGTCACATCTTGGGTTGGCTTTTACATTCATTAATAATAGGTTCTCTCCTTAACATCTTATGTGTAAATGTACTGGTTTATATGTGGATTCTATGGCTGGTGTATCCTTGATATTTATTTTGTAATTATGTTGGTCATAAGCGTGTATTATGATAGTGATGATGTATGACTCTCATCGCGTTTTTTATTTGCAAATAAATGAACAATGTATCTATGACTTAATAGATGATAATGCAGATAATGATATGAGGGAACAATGTTTC
This sequence comes from Pinus albicaulis, assembly GCA_034641835.2. NCBI lineage: Eukaryota > Viridiplantae > Streptophyta > Pinopsida > Pinales > Pinaceae > Pinus > Pinus albicaulis. The sequence continues at coordinate 985,808,105 of CM076569.1, forward strand.
TTAGCAATTATCAGATAAGTATGAGACCTCTATGCTCAGATATGTTGTGTAAACTTGTAGATTACATATTTGTGACATGTTTGACGAAATTATTGTCATGGATAGTAGGGGTCCAGTAAAGTCTTCATTCAATTGTTTGCTTTTGAACCATTGTTTCACTGTTATATTTAATTTATGAGCTTGCCATTTAATTATGGGTAGTGACCTGGGCTTTGGGCCTGAAAAAGTGGCTCAAATCATAGGGACGTTGGCAGATGTTTGTGGGAAAAATTCCTTGGACGCACGCATGCTTATGTTGTGGGAGCATCGAGAGCCTCCCAGGCACACCCATGCTTATACTGTGAGGGCGTCTAAGGGTCAAGTAGTCCAAAAACTCATCGAGACCTAGGGGAAAGATACCTGAGTGGTTGGGTTCACTCATCATGGAGTTATGTTGATGATTTGGAACATCTATTTGATGTGTTTTCGTCTATTCCACTACCTTAAGGTCGCCTAGGAGGTTGAATCTGATCAAAGTAACTCTTTGTCACATGTTTACCCTGGTTGGTCGGTTACTTGAGTAGATGTGAGAGGAGGGTGTTACAGAGTGGTTCTCGTGTTTTCATTGAGTTGGATTGTCAAATGGATTCAAAGTCGAATGAGGTGGATCTTCGAATGATAGAATACATGACCTAGTAATTCCTCAACTGGACTATGGGTTACATTAAATTCAGATAGTGTGTTGCCTCAATTTAGGGCCTCGTGATCCAGTGTGGATTGCGGTAAAGCCTGAGAGGTGGCTGATCTCCATCAGGCTTAGGAATCCAAGGTTGGGATATATGGTAAATACTAGAGAGTGTATCTCGGTTTAGGGCATAGTAATCCCTGGATCGAACTGTGGATTACAATAAAGCATGAGAGACTAGGAGACAAGAAAATTCCTCACGGTGTAGGTGGATAAATCCAGTGGAATCCATGCTTGTTTTGGTCTAGTGATCTGGTGGAGATCATGGTAAATATTTTTATGACATGTTTATTTTTTTGGCCTAGTGACCTGGTGAGGATTACAGAAGCCCAATTTCTATTGATGAGGGTGAGGTGGTTTAGCCTCACGATGCCCTGGTTGGTTCTTTCGGTTTGAGTCCAAAATTCATGCTTGGAATATGGCATGGGGGTGATTGGATGAAGAGAGATTTGGCTCATCCAATCTATGGTCACGTAGAACGTGGTAGTCCCATCCTGGGTTGGATTTTGCATTCATTTATAAGAGGTTCTCTCCTTGATATATTATGTGTAAATGTATTGGTTTAAATTTGGATTCTATGGTTGGTGTATCCTTGATATATTATGTGTAAATGTATTGGTTTACATTTTGATTCTATGGTTGGTGTATCCTTGATATTTTTGTTGTTATTATGTTGGTTATAAGCATGTATTATGATAGTGATGATGTATGGCTCTCCTCATGTTTGTGATTTGTAAATTAATGAACAATGTATCTATGGCCTAATAGATGATAATGTAGCTAATGATATGAGGGAGAAATTTTTCTTAGTGATTCTTAGATAAGTATGAGACCCCTATGCTCATATTTTTTGTGTAAACCTCTAGATTACATATTTGTGACATGTTTGAAAATGCATGTCATGGCTAGTAGGGGTCTAGTCAAGTCCTTATTCAAGTGTTTTCATTTGCACCATTGTTTCCTTGTTATATTTCATTTTTGAACTTGTCATTGAGTTTTGGGCATCATCTAGGTGGATCTAACAGGCCCAAGTACAAGTGGTTTAAGTATAAAGGCTCAAAAATCAAAGTGTCTGGAATGTGGCAAACTTAATGTCAAGTTGGAGATCTCGTCTTTCTGAATCCAACAGAGCAGACGTCACTCAATTCTAAGTTTGTATGGAGGATTTAGGAGCAGTCATATTTTGAGGGTTGATTTGGTGACTTGGCAGCTTAAGGAGGCAACAATTTTGCAGAAACCTGGACACCAGATTCTAGCCAACTCCGGCCGGATTCCGAGCGAAATTGTGGGACATATAATTTGACTTTGGTCAAAATCCATATTTTTCAAAATAGTTTGTTTGTTAATAAAATAAAAAAAGTTATAAAAAAGGGTCAAGGTAGGCCATGACCCCCGCCCTACCCAACAGCCATAACCAAAAAAAAATATTATAATAGGGCGATCGGCGGCCATGACCCCACCGCCCCCACCTTACACGCAACCATATAATGTATATGGGTGGGCGGGGGTTGTGAACCCCACCGCCCAACCCAACCCCACATTCCACGGGCCCCAAACTTATACGGTCGCAGATATACGGGTGGCAGGGGTATTACTCCCACCCCTAACCTAACCATCCACATGCCACTTGTTACATGGTGACTGGTGGGAATCGAGGGTGGGTCGCCCAATGAGGGTCTGTCCCCCCTCAAACCTACCCTCATTTAATATAAAATCTTCATCGGGGTTTTAAAAGGGTATGACGCGGTTTTTTTTTTAAATGAGTTTTGCTTTATTACGAAGGGGGCGGGGTTTCACCACCCAACCCCCTCCCTCACACTCAGATCTGAAACCAATTTAGCTAATGGGTTTCTTTGGGAAGCTCGACACACTCCAAATATTTAAAACTTTCATTTGAGCAGTGCACCTAGGCAGCCAGGTGTGGGCACGTAAATCGAGACAATGGAACCAAGAGCATTGTGCAGGAGGGGGGGCAGAACCATGATCTCAACCATTTTCCAAAGGGATCAGATTTTCAATTTTTCAGATTCAGGCAAATTTTATATGGATTCTGCACTACTCGACGCCACAAATCCAACAGTGAAGTCCATTTCTTCATCAAATGCCTAAAATTTTCGATCACTTTCAACTATGGATATAAAAGGGTGTAATTTCTCATTTTATAGTTGTACTTTCATTTTTCGCCAATTAATGAAAGAGGGCCTCCCCACTATTTGAGCAGGGCTCGGAGATGTAGTCCCTCTTGGATGAAATCCAATATCAATTATGTGTCTTCTTGCATGATGTTAATTGCTTCTCTCTTCTTATGTTTATGCCTTTAAAGTTTCTTGTTTAAAGCTGCAATTTTCACATGTAATTATTTAACACATCTCAAGCGAAAGATTTTGGATCAGGACAATAATTTGGGCTCTGGGCTTGAAAAAGTGGCTCAAATCTTAGGGAGGTTGGCACAGTTTTGTGGGAAAAAATCCTTGGACGCACACATGCCTATGTTTTGGAAACATCTAGAGCCTTTGAGATGCACCTATACCTATATTGTGGGAGTGTCTGAGGGTCAAGTAGTCCAAAATCTTAGTGGGACCCAGGGGCTAGATACCTAGGTGGTTGTGTTCTCTCGTGGGGGTTCTATTGCTGATGTGGAAGGTTTATTTGATGTGTTTCCATCGATTTTACTTCATTAAAATAACCTAGGAGGTTGAATAAGATCATAGTAGCCTCTCTTTACATGTTTACCCTGATTGGCCGATTACTTGGGTAGATATGGGAGGAGGGTGTTATAGAGTGGTATCAGAGCATGGTTCACCCCTTGGATTATATGAGTGGTGTGTGTGTGTTGGTCATGCATTCATGTCAGTTGCATGTGTGTTAATCATCCTTGTGGTCTACATGCTTGTTTCACCTGTGGTATTTCAGTCATGGTTGTAGTGATGTTACCATGTGAAAGAGGATGTTGTTGTTGTGAATTATGTCATCATGAATGTATGATTGCTAATGCATTTTTGTGTGCATTAGTGCTTAAATGTTGATATTATGCATTTGTATGGTTGTTGTTTTCATTCATGAGGTTATAGTATGTGTAGTTGATATGGTCATGTATTGATGAATGGACTCTAGCCAGAATGATGCTTATGTGTTGATGCATTTATTTTTTATATGTCTATATGTTGTTATGATTATGTTGCACATGTATTAAGCTGATTTGGTTGATCTTGCAGATGAGGTATCCTCCCAGAATTATGCTAAGGTACATTGGTTTATTGTGATTTGGTTTAGCTGACATAGTATGCCTTGCAGGAAAGAGATCGGAATGAATAGAAAGATGGTAGACTACAAATATTCTCCCTATGAATCAGATGAAAAGTGTGGTATTGGGCACTCTTCTGATTTAGCAAACACGCTGAGAAGTTTTAAGGAATAAATAAGGAGTTGTAAGGCAGATAATGACATAATAATATGGGCATAAGAGAAACAAGAAGAGGTTAATGTAGTACTTATTCAGAGCTTTTCAGAATTGCAGCGACAGGGGCCACTTCCAATCATCCATGGGCAAGAAGACAGAACTATGGGGCATATGTCAGTAGGTCTCCAAGTGGGCATAGATCCGATAGCGCTGACACAGTGAGAGATGGTAGGTTGTTGGATACTCTGGATAGGAGAGGTGATGGACACAGGTACTACTCTAGTTCTAGTTTTGATAGCCATTATGATCGTCATCGTTATCATTCTTATAGGAGGAGTGATATGGGATACTTGCTAGAGGAATTTAACAAAGAAAAACAATCTACTTTTGATGGGGAATTGAAGAAACCAGAAGATCCAGAAGCTTGGATACTTGGGATGAACAAGTTATTTTAGTTGCATAATTACACAGATAACATGAAGGCTATAGTAGATATCTTCAGCCTCAGAGGTAAATCAAATATCTGGTGGGAATATGTGAAGTGGTTCAGAGACATTAGGACAGAGGATTTGAGTTGGCATGAGTTCAAGAGGCTTTTCAGGAAGAAATACTTGTCAGAAAGGTACTACATCAGTAACGCCAAAGAATTATATTAGCTTAAGATGGGATCAATGATAGAGGAAGAGTATATGACTAAATTCCTGGAGCTATTGAGGTATGTACTGTATCTTGAAGAGCAGAAGGCTAAATTTTAGTGGTTTGTTAGTGGTTTTACATTAGCATTTAGATCTCGGATTGAGTATGATGAGCCTCGGTCACTTGAGGAATTCATTGGAAATTGAAGAATTGTTATGAATATTCAAAGTGTAAGAATGCATCTCAGCAAGGATGGAAAGGGAAAGATAAAGGTAAGGGTATATGGCAGCCAAAAAGAGTAAGGCCTAAAAATGCAAAAGAGAAAGAAAATGAGGCACCACAAAATAGGTTAAATGCAGTTATACAAGGACATGGGTCACAACAGCAGCATAGAGGTGATGGCATTGGACGATTAGAGTGTTGGACATGTGGTAAGGAACAACTTAAGAGAGATTTTCCATAGAATTAGGGTGGTAGGCCTCAGACATATAGTTCATGTGAGGCGCAGACGGTTGGGGATGTTGGGAAGAGCATTCCTTGTATTTACGCAGTTGTGGGCAACAAGAAGGCATATCATAAGGAATCTATCATTGAGATGGACGGTAAGATTTGTGATCAAGTTGTTTATATTTTGATTGACCCTGGACTAATTATAGTTATGTTAGTCCTGACTTGGTGGATAAGTGTTATTTGAATAAATAAGTGCATGCAGAATATTGGTCAGTGTAGTTGGCTAAATATACAAAGAAAAAATTCACCATTGGGTAAGAGCTTGTGCATTTGAGTTAAATGGTATGCCTACAACAATTCACTTGAACATAATTCCATTGGGATCATATATTATGTTATTGGGTACGGATTGGCTATACCTTCAAAGGGCCAAGGTGGATTGTTATGAAAAATCCATTGAGTGCTTGGATGAAAATGGGGAGAAGAGAATCTTACAATGTAAGAAGAAAGCAACATCAGTTACGATGGTGACAGGTATGTAGGCCAAGCGTAGTCACAGGAAATGGTGTGTGTTATTTGCAGTGCACATTTCTAGTGACAAAGGTAAGGAAGTTGAGGATGCAGATGTTTTGAGTAGGTACCCAATTCTACAAAAGTTTCAGGATGTATTTCCTGCAGATATTTCATATTTTCCACCTCACATGGAAGTATAAGTTTCTATTGAGTTGGTACCAACGGCAGCTCCAACATCAAAAGAAAAGTATAGGATGAGTACACATGAGTTATTAGAGTTAAAGTTTCATCTAAAAGAGATGCTTGACAAAGGATACATTAGGCCAAGTGTATCGCCAAGGGGCGCACTAGTATTGTTTGTAAATAAGAAGGATGGTACTCTCTGATTATGAATTGACTATATGCAGTTGAACAAAGTGACCATAAAGAACAGGTATCCATTTTTGAGGATTGATGACTTGTTTGATTAGCTAAAGGGAGCAGCAATGTTCTATAACATCGACTTGAGATCAGGATACAATCAGGTACACATCAAAGAAGATGACATCTATAAGACAGCATTCAGGACCAGGTATGGGAATTACGAGTTAGTTGTAGTTCCATTCAGTTTGACTAATGCTCCAGATACATTTATGTGTTTGATGAACAGTGTGTTGCGTCATTATTTGGACAAGTTTCTAATTGTGTTCATTGGTATATTCTAAAAATGAGGAAGATCATGTCGATCAATTGGCACAGTGTTGAGATTTTTGAGAGAGCATCATTTTTATTCTAAGCTCAGCAAGTGTGGTTTCTATCAGACTGAGGTACATTACTTGGGACATGTTGTCTCAAAGGAGGGAATCAAAATAGATCCGAAAAAGATAAGGGCCATCATTGAGTGGGTAGCTCCTAGAAATGTAGATGAGGTGGATCCTTCATGGGATTGGCATGTTATTACAGGAGGTTCATTAGGAACTTATCACAAATTTCTTATCCTATTACATCATTGTAGAGGAAGGGTATGAAGTTTGAATGGATAGAGAAGTGTGAAGACGGTTTTGAGAAGCTTAAGTAGTTGTTATCACATGCTCTAGTGTTAAAGAACGCAGATTCGAACAAGGAGTTTGTAGTATGTACAGATGCATGCAAGAGAGGAATTGGTGGAGTCCTTATGTAGGATGGATAGGTGGTATGTTATGAGCCACTAAATGGAATGATCACGAGAAAAAATATTCAATGCATGATCTTGAGCTAGCAGCGATCATCCATGCATTGAATATGTGGAGGCACTATCTTCTTAGCAGGAGGTTTATACTAATGAGTGATCACAATGGGTTGAGATACTTGTTTGACCAACCAAATATGAACGTTAGGCAAGATTTATGGTTGTCCACGATCAGTGAGTTTGACTTCGAGATCAAGTACATCAAGGGAAAGGAGAATAGGGTCGCATATGCTCTTAGAAGGCAGATACAGGTAAATCACATAGCAGCTCTAAGCTCCTACGGGACAAATTTACAAGATAAGATATTGCAAGCAGGGGTATAGGATGATAGGTATATAGAGATTGTGCATAGGTTATATCAGAGTAAAGGTACAGGTACAGGTATTGGTATAGGTATAGGTACAGGTAGTGGTACAGGTATAGGTGCACAGGATGTAGATTATCGTCTCACAACATATGGCTTGTTCAGGTTTAGAGACAGGATATATGTTCCAGAAAGTAGTGATCTCAAGAAGGTGATATTGAGGTAGTTTCATGAGAAACCACAGTCAGGCCACCCAGGCTATCAAAATACACTGACTGCAGTGAAGAGGTTCTATTATTGGCTGAATTTAAAGAGAAACGTAGCAAATTTTGTGGCTAGGTGTTTGGATTTTCAAATGGTTAAGGCAGAGTGTAGGCATTCGTGTAGGCATCCGTGTGGACTACTGTTGCACTGAAAATTGTCACTTTGACATTCTACTATCTGTATGAGCTCATTATCACTCATACTTTCCTCCTTTGCAAGTCTAAAACATCATTTCCTCATGTCAAGCCTTAAAAAATAAGAGAACGCTCTCAAAAGTCTCTAAAACTCTGGTATCGCACTTTCTCTTTGTCTTATCTGCAGTCCCACACCTAATGGTCATGTCTCTTGCGAACCTGACCGCACTTTCTCGGTGTTAAGGGTACGGACCCCTGTAAAATATTAAAAAGGTGCAAGTAAACTCTAAAAATCTCACTTTCATTCATTTGTAGAAGCTTCTGGAAGGAATCTTGCGGTGGCAAGTCGGCTCTTTTCAGGTTCATGTATCCCATGCCTTAAGGAGCTAACCCGTTGATGTGAGGAGCTTATCCCTTTGAAGAAGGATTCTATCCCTTCATAGGTGGAACTGTAATCTCCTCTTTTGCACTATAAAAAGAGGCATAGGGCAGCCTCAAAGGGTTACTAACAATTTAGAAGAGAATTGATGAGTTCAAGCTTTAGTGCTGTTGGAACTTAGACTCCTTTAGTTGAGGTTTTATAATGAAATATTACATACCTGTATGTATCTCGGTTGGAAGAGTGCAAGACCTATCAGAGTAGAGGAAATTCCTGTTTCGGACCCTGGGAGGACCTGTTCAACATCAAGGATGAAAAGGTTGTAAGGTTCTTCTACTATTTTCAAAATTAATAGAAATAAGTTTGTTTTTCTCAATAAGCTGTCATCTGATTGTTTATTTTATGGATTACTTGATCACCATAATGGATATGATTTATGAATACATGCTATGCAGGTGTTATTTGATGTTTGCTTGTTTGTGAATGCAGGTCTTCGAACGTAACTCTTTAGGAAAACTGAAAGAAGACTACTACAAACAAGCGTTGGATCGAGGTAGGATCTTAACACCTTTGTAGCATTTAATTCTAAATCATTATATATCTAGAGAAAGATAGATTTGATTGTCTATTTTTTGCTAGACTATCTTCTGATACTAGGGAGATTGATCTTGTCTGCAAGATCGATTTATCCGTCCAACAAATTGGCGACTCCGCTGGGGAAATAATTTGATTTTTGGTTTTCCTTTGTTTTGACTTGAGAAAATGATTTTTTCTGGTTTTTTATTGATGTATACTAACTTGGGTAGCTTAGTTTTACTTTTCTTTCAAAAAAATTTAAGAAATGTTTTGTTTTCCTTGAAGTTTTCTGGGGACCACACTTTGTCTTCACACACAGTGCAGGCATCTCGACACTTTCCTTGAGTAACCAGTGTAGGATTGCATCTGTTTGCTCTGGGGCCTGCGGACCCTATCAATTTTTTGAAAAACTTAAAATTTCCTTTTCAGACATAGTCTAGATTTAATTTAGGATTCTTAGCATCTACTCGGATCTATATTTTTCTGTCAAAAATCCTTGCTTATGAGTTTCTTTCAGCAAATTTTCATCTCATCAATCTCTGTTAAGTTAATTGGGTGTTTTGAGTCTCTTTTTGATAAATTCTTAATTTGATTTCCTTTGGTCATTACTTGGAGGTTTGTCTCAGTCTTTTCACAATTTTGCATCTTTTTGCTTCTTTTTTTTGCAAAAAAAATTCCCCCTCATTCGCCCGGGGGGGGCTAAATTGTGTATGAGTGTTAATTGCCTTTGAGTATTTTTATTTTTTATATTTGGAACTCTCACCCAATTTTCTTTACTTGCACTTGATTGGTTCTTAGATTACAATAGAATCATCTTGTGTTTGAGAATTATCTTGCATAGATCACATTTGCATAATTAGAATTCTCATTTTCAGAATATGAATGAAAAATGTGCATAGATTACATTTGCATACTTTTGAAGTGAATTGTGCATAGATTACAATTGCATAGTTTACATTCTGGAAAAATCAATCGTCGATTTAGATCAGTTTTCTTTGATTTTAATTTACATGTTTTTATGCTTGTTTTAAAAACACAAAAATAAAAAATTGTTTTGGAATTGATTAGCATTAGTTTTTCTTGATGAAATTAGTGCATTAGAGAATTTGTTATATTTTCTCTTAGTGATCAATTTTTTGCATTGTTGGAAGTGAATGGAAACTCTCTCCTTACTTTAGTTAGGATTCATCGAATTGAAAATATTACATTATCATATTTGATTGCATTCAGTTTTGGGTCGGGTCATAACACCATTGGTTTCATATCCATTTACCCTTTTGAGTAATAACAGCCTAAATAACACAGCGCTTAATTAAAATTCATCTAGTAATTTTTACATTTTTAGGGCTCTTTCCACCAATCTAGCTTAGGATTAGTGCTTTGGAATAGGTTGTAGTTAACTTTCCAAATAAACTAAAAAAAACAAGTAGTCGATCTTGCGGTAGGAAAATTTCCAATTGTTGCATTTATGCTCTGGGAAGCTCCTCTTAAAGGAGTCAAGCACGAGATCATATCCGAACCAATGAGTAATCAATCCTTCCTTGTTGGGAACGATAGAAGATATACACGTATTAACAACGGTAAACCTCAGATTGACCATTGTCGAGGAGCCTGGGGTCACTTGTCGGTAAACCTTGGATTCCAAGTACAGTCAATCCCACTCTTCCATTGGAGAGTGAAACTCATATCACTCAGGTTGATGATCCATTAGTTGATCAAGTGGTCGACTCAATTTCCCATTCAGTCGATCCCACTCTCCTTGAAGAGAGTGAACTTCATATCGCTCAGGTTCTTCTTGTTACATCAGATTCTTCTACGCTAGGGGGCATTTCACCTGTTTCTACAGAACCCCCTCCAAATACTAAGGTCTTTTCCTTTGATTGGAATAGACTGGCAGAACCTCGTCTTCCTTCCTCCATCCCTTTCCAAATCATTTTGAAGACTAGTGGTAGGGACATACACCGCACGCATGTCGATGAAGGTGCTTCTGTTAGTATTTTATCCTCAACTGCTTGGAAAGCTTTGGGTTCCCCTCAGCTTGTGCCTATTACGCAGAATCTAAAAGCTTTTAACAAAACCATTAGTGAACCTTTAGGGATCCTTCCTAAGTTTTTTATTACTTTGGAAGGTAAAATTGTCTGTATTGATATTATGGTATTTCGAGGCCCCTTGGATTTCAATTTACTCCTTGGGCGAGACTATGTCTATGCAATGAAATTTGTCATATCAACACTCTTTCGCGTGATGCCTTTCCCTCACAATGGAAATATTGTGACTATAGACCAGCTTTCGTTCCCTAGTCTTGATTCGACTACCAACAATCCGACACCCCTAAATGTTCCTGATAAGAAAGTGGTATCTACCCTGCCACGGGTTAATTATGTGGCAACTAGTCCCATGTTTTCAATTACCGATGTAAGTGAGCCTCTCACTGTTTGCTCGACTTCCTATAACTTAGATTCAATAATTGACATGGAAAACTCTTTGGGATTATTCTAACGTGATGTTCTTATCCCTTTTGAGTCCCTTGACATGTGTTCCTTCCAGAGAAATATTCTTCCTTCTGATGAAGACCTCTTTGAAGCCATGATCAAGGTGTGTCCATTGACATGTGTTTCTTCCAGTTGGAAGCCATGATCAAGTCACCGAGGATAGTTCCTTTTACTGTGTCAACCTCATTAAAAAATGAATTAGTGAGTGTGAGGATAGTTCCTTTTACTATGTCAACCTCATTAAAAAATGAATCAGTTAGTCGAGAGCATAGTTCCTTTTCTTGTGTCAATCTTGTTAAAAAAATGAAACAAGCTTCCAAGAGGAAAGTTCTTTTCCTGTGTCAACCTCATTAAAAAATGAATCAGTTGGTCAGAGGATAGTTCCTGTTACTGATTCAACCTTGTTAAAAAATGAATCAGGTATGAGGACAGTTCTTTTCCTGTGTCAACCTCATTAAAAAATGAATCAATAGGTAGATTGTAGAGAGTAGATTGATAGATTATAAATAAATAGTTTATGAGGATGGTTCCTGTTACTGATTCAACCTCATAAAAAAATGAATCAGGTATGAGGAAAGTTCCTTTTACTGTGTCAACCTCGTTAAAAATGAATCAGTGGATTAAGAGAAAAGTTCCTTTTACTGTGTCAACCTCGTTAAAAAATGAAACACGTTGCCATGAGCATAGTTCTTTTCTTGTGTCAAGCTCGTTAAAAAATGAAACAAATCCTCCCCTAATTGAGTCGAGTCTTTGACTAGATCTCCTAAATGTTAATTCATATATTTAGGTTAGTTATTTCAGTTTTTGCATAAATTTCTTACAGTTTTAGGTCGGGTCTTTCATATGATCTCGTAAATGAACCTTCATTCCATCCAGCTATTAATTGCTAGTACTCTATTTAGTTGAATGAAACGAAGCTGGGGGGGCATGTGCTCTAACAGATTATGCTTAGGGGGCATTAAAACCTATCTCAAGAAAATTTTTCCTTGTTTCAAGCTTTTGTAAAAATGAAACCTATTTTGAATCAATTTCGGTTATTATTTTCAAGACTTGTTAAACTCATGAATATCTTGAGATTATTTTGCTATCTTTCATTCTCGTAAAACACATGAAAATGACGAGTTATTTTCGTCTTTTCTTGCTCGTAAATTAAATTTAAAGTCGGCCCCAGGAGTATATTTTTATCCCTTTTTCGAACTCATTAAAACTTACTAAAAAGTGAAAACCATGAGTACATTTTTATCCCTTTTTCGAACTCGTTAAAACTTACGAAAAAAATCGAAACCTTGGAGTCCTCTTTTAAGCCCTTTTCAGACTCTCGAAAATTGAAAAGATTGCCGAGCACTTGATTATTCGAACTCGTTAAAATAAATGAATGATCATCCCTTCAGTATAAGTTTACCCCTTTTACGGACTGAAATGGACTATTTATGAAAAATGTATACGTTGACTAATTACGGTCAATAGAGTTCTCTCCCGCATGATTTTATCCTTTTTTAGGCTCGGGAGACTAAATTTACAAAAAAGTACACCCATGGAGTTTTCTTAAGTTTTTTCTTCTGACTCCCTAAAATTGAAAAACACCGAGTTTATCCTATATTGGACTCGTTAAAATTTAACAGTAAAGGACCTGTTCAATTTTAAGCAGGAACGAACCACTCCTTCTTAGGGTTCGAATTTTAAACTAATTTGGACTCATCCGAAGGATGAGCTTATAAACAAGAAAATGTTATCCTCCTCAAGCTTGTCAAAAATAAAGAGGTACTTGCCATAAATGGTGGGGGAAAAGAGAGAAAAACGAACCTGTTTGTTACATTTTGACTATTCGGAAAACCATTAACCACTCTTGAACACGACACTTGTGTTCACCTAGGTTGGGAAAATCCTTTGCCTAACAGTTAATCAAACCATATTGAAAGTATTCAACCAGTTTCTGGGTATTAGCTTTGGGTCAATTGTCACCAAGCCATCTGCAGTGTTCTTATGTGTTCAAGAGGTCAGTTCAAATAAACCATTCATCTGCAAAATATTTGTCTTCCATTTTGACCATCCATGAGTCAGTCCTTGCCAATATATTTCTTCAAAAATTGATCTATGATTTCATGTTGTGGGCTTACCTACAACGGATCACTCTCTATCGACGATAGCTCATTATCTAGGAATTTGATCTAGAAATCGTCAGTACCTTGAAATCTGCATGCCTCAATGGCAAGTTTCTCGCCTTCGACGACGGGTTGCATCATTGACCTTCGATCGAATGATTCCGTGACATGTTCGACTTCAAATCATTCATTCACATTTCATGGATTGTACTGAGCACTCTAAGGGCCATTGACATTACTGGTGGTTTCTCTCACACTTTTTAACAGTTCACATTATTGACTAGTAATCAAGTGGTTTCTACAATGTTCCACTTCGACACATTCATTCACATGGATAGAATAGTACTAGTTCGAGAAGTGGAAATCAAGACCCTGGATCTAGTTTCTACCATCCAGGCTGCGAGGAATTTTTCTATTCATTTATACAGTGGAATATTCATAAACATATGGTTGTTTCCATACTGTGTCTACACATGTCTATACTGTTGATGTATTGAAAAATCATTCCTATATCAGAACAGTTTAAGTCAGTTTTCTAGTTAGTTTTGATCTAAGTATGGGAATTCCTACCTCAACGATAATATGTCTACATATATATATTTTGCATTGAATGTTTTTACAGGTTCCGACTGGGGTGTCCACAGGATGATCCTTGAAATGACAAAGTACTTCACTCTTCATACATGACAGACTCTATCTTCATCTATTATAGACTTCGCACTTTAAGGGGCAATCTGTTGCACTAAAAATTGTCACTTTGACATTCTGCTATCTGTATGAGCTCATTATCACTCATAATTTCTCCTTTTCAAGTCTAAAACATCAGTTCCTCATTTCAAGCCTTAAAAAATAAGAGAAAGCTCTCAAAAGTCTCTAAAACTCTAGTATCGCACTTTCTCTTTGTCTTATCTACGGTCCCGCACCTAATGGTCATGTATCCTATGAACTTGACCGCACTTTCTCGGTTTTAAGGGTGTGGACCCCTATAAAATATTAAAATGTTGCAAGTAAACTCTAAAAATCTCACTTTCAGTCATTTCTAGAAGCTTCTAGAAGGAATCTTGCGGTGGCAAGTCTGCTCTTTTCATGTTCATGTATCCCATGCCTTAAGGAGCTAACCCCTTGATGTGAGGAGCTTATCCCTTTGAAGGAGGATTCTATCCCTTCATAGGTGGAACTATAACCTCCTATTTTGCACTATAAAAAGAGGCATAGGGCAGCCTCAAAGGGTTACTAACAATTTAGAAGAGAATTGATGAGTTCAAGCTTTAGTGTTCTTTGAGGTAAAGTGTTGTTGGAACTTAGACTCCTTTAGCTGAGATTTTATAAGGAAAGATTACATACCTGTATGTATCTCGGTTGGAAGAGTGAAAGACCTATGAGAGTAGAGGAAATTCCTGTTTTGGACCCCGGGAGGACCTGTTCAACATCAAGGCTGAAAAGGTTGTAAGGTTCTTCTACTATTTTCAAAGTTAATAGAAACAAGTTTGTTTTTCTCAATAAGCTGTCATCTAATTGTTTATTTTATGGATTCCTTGATCACCATAATGGATATGATTTATGAATATATGCTATGCAGGTGTTGTTTGATGTTTTCTTTTTTGTGAATGCAGGTCTTCGAACATAACTCTTAAGGACAACTGAAAGAAGACTACTACAAACAAGCGTTGGATCGAGGTAGGATCTTAACACCTTTGTAGCATTTACTTCTAAATCATTCTACATATAGAGAAAGATAGATTTAATTGTCTGTTTGTTGCTAGACTATCTTCTAATACTAGGGAGATCGATCTTGTCCGCAAGATCGATTTATCCGGCCAACAACTACTACAACCGATTGTGATTCCAGAGTGGAAATGGGAGGTCATTTCCATGGATTTCATCACATTTTTTCCCAGGACATCTAGAAAACATGATTCCATCATTGTTGTTGTGGATAGGTTGACAAAGGTTGCACACTTCATTCCAGTGAAGACTACATATTCAGCTAGCAATGTGGCACAAGTGTTCATCATAGATGTGGTCATATTGCATGGTGTTCCAAAGAAGATTATGTCGGACAGGGATGAAAAGCTCACTTCCAAGTTTTGGAAGGAGTTGTTTGCAGGTTTTGGCAACAAGTTGGCCCTCAACATAGCTTATCATCTGCAGATAGACGAACAAACAAATAGGGTCAACAAAAACTTGGAGGACATGTTGAGGATGTATGTGATGCATCAGAAGCGAAAGTGGGAATAATATATTCCACTAGTAGAGTTAGCCTACAACAACAGGTATCAAGAATCCTTGAAGGTGAGTTTGTTTGAGGTAATGTATGGGTAGAGTTGCAATACTCCCATTAGTTGGATTGATCCAGTTAGCAGGCTATTGATTGGGCTGGACATGTTGGCAGAAATGGAACAAGAAATGTAGGTAATCAAGAAGAATCTAAAGGTGGCACATGATAGGAATAAGAGCTATGCATATCGGAACAATTTTTTTAAGGAGTTTCAGTTTGGGGAACAGGTGTACTTTCACATCAAGCCCAAGAAGAGCTCCTTGTGGATTGGATCATGTGCCAAGCTAGCACCACAGTTTTGTGGACCTTCTAATATTGTTGAGAGGATCGGGCCAATATCGTATCGATATGCAATGCCTTCCATAGTGAAATGCCATGATGTTTTTCATATATCATTAATTAAGAAGTATGTTAAAGATGTTAATCATGTGATTGACTGATCTGTATTTAAGGTGGAGCAAAATGGATAATTCCAACCATAGCCTTAGTGTATATTGCAGAGAAAGGTGCTCATGCTCCAGAACCGAGAAATCGAACAAGTTAAAGTGCAATGGAAGAAATTTGGGCCCGATGAAGCTACATGCGAGATGATGTATCAGATGCGGGCTATGTATCATTCCTTGTTTGTTAGTTGAGGAAAAGCAATTTTTTTTTTATGTTTGGTATATGTTTTGGCATATTTTTTGGTGTCATGTTTAGATATGTGTACATATGTATATGGATGTAAATATTGCCATGAGCTATGTTATAAAGCTCCAATAAGTGGTATGGGTATCATGTCATTATAGTTTTCATGCTTCCATGTTTTCATGTTGGTTTTATTTTCAGTAGGGTGATAATTGTAAATATTGCATCGACCTATGTTAGGAAGAAGAGCTATCATGGCTATCAGACTAACCTTTCCATTTTCGGATAGCCATGGTGTGATGGGGTTCTCATGTTTTGGTTGAGATGGATTATGAGATGGATTCGAAGCCGAGTGATTTGGATCTCTAGATGATAGAACACATGGCCTAGTAACCCCTGAACCAGACTGTGGGTTGTGGTGAATTTGGATAGTGTATTGCCTCGGTTTAGGGCCTAGTGATCTGGTGTGGATTGTGGTAAAGCTTGAGAGGTAAATACTCTCCATAAAACCTAGGAATCCCAAGTTGGGATATATGGTAAATCCTGGAGAGTGTGTCTCATTTTAGGGTTTAGTAATCTCTGGATCGGACTATGGATTATGGTAAAGCCTAAGATACTAGGAGATAGGAAAATTCCTCATGATTTTGGTGGAAAAATCTAGTGGCATCAATGCTTGTTTTGGCCTGGTGATCTAGTGGAGATCATGGTAAATCCACTTATGAAATGTTTATTTTTTTGGCCTAGTGATCTGGTGTGGATTATGGTAAAGCTTGATTTCTATTGATGAGGATGAGGTGGTTTAGCCTTGGGATTCCTTGGTTGGTTCTTTCGGTTTCAGTCCCACATTCATGCTTGGAATATGGCATGGGGGTGATTGACTAAAGAGAGATTTGGCTCAGCCAATCTATGATCGGTTGGAATGTGGTAGTCGCATCTCGGGTTGGATTTTGCATTCATTAATAATAGGTTCTATCCTTGACATCTTATGTTAAAGTGTACTAGTTTTTATGTGGATTCTATGGCTGTTGTATCCTTGATATTTATGTTGTTATTATGATGGTTATAAGAATGTATTATGATAGTAATGATGTATGTCTCTCATGTTTTTTATTTATAAATGAATGAACAATGTATCTATGACCTAATAGATGATAATGCAGCTAATGATATGAGGGAACAATGCTTCTTAGCGATTCTCAGATAAGTATGACACCCCTATTCTCAGATATGTTGTGTAAACATGTAGATTACATATTTGTGACATGTTTGAAGAAATTCCTGTCATGGCTAGTAGGGGTCCAGTAAAGTCCTTATTCAAGTGTTTTCTTTTGCACCATCGTTTCACTATTATATTTCATTTATGAACTTGTCAGTGATTTTTGGGCAGCGACCTAGGCTCTGGGCCTGAAAAAGTGGCTTAAATATCCTTGACATTGACACAGGTCTTATTTAATCATGCATAAAACAAGGTAAACAACCATAAATATAACTACGCTATGGAATTATAGACCAAAACCCTTACTTAGCACAGATATTCATAAACAATAAATAAATTAAAACACACAACAAAAACACAGATCTATCTCAATAGGTCTTTCATTAATTGCTCAGATCTTTCTCATACATTCACTTTCACTCTGCGCACTTAGTTGTAGGGGTCTACACACTCAGCTGCAGACTTCTTAAGGTATCCACGCAGTCAGCTGTAGGAACCTTTTCTCTAACCCAAAACCACAGACTCTGACTCACTTCTATCTAGACTCCCTATATAGATTTTGCATTTACAATACGATGGTCCAAAAACCATGGGCGGAGTTCAAAGTTCACAAAATAATCCCATCCAATTACATAATAAGGGGATTTGACCCACCCCAAATCCCCTAAGACTCAAAATGGACTGTGAGGTGCGCGCTCTGCCCCTTGATCTACGAAGTCTTATTTAACTTCTTTCATCGAGGAGTCCCATGTCCAACATTCCCCCAACACAAAATTGTGACTCGTCCTGACTCACAATGCTAGTGCACCTTCAATATTTGCTTTGATGCCACTCAAGGCATACTTCAACGGTAGACATGCTTCGGCACACTTCTTTTCAAAAATTTTGACTTCGTTGAGCAACGATTTTGTGACTGTCTTAGCTTCCTTCTACTCAAACCCTCTTTGAGCCTTGCGCAGTGCTTCTAGCTTATTTTCTATAGTTTGGGAGGGTTGGCTGGCCTCAGCTTCCCATGGCTTTATTCTGGTTGTAATGAGTTGCTCCTTCCTGCGCACCTCGTCGATATGTTCCTGTAAAAATTTACCCTCTTGGATATGGGTAAACGACTCTATCGATGTTAAGGTCTTTGGAGTGACCTTCATTTGGTTCATTTGGTGGAGCTTCTCGCGAACTTTTACTTTTACCTTCAGCACTTGAGGGTCCTCCTGTAGTGAGGCCCATACATCCACTACTTCTCTAAATACGTTCATGCACTCCTGTATACGGGACACAATCTGTTCCGTGGCAGCTTTGATCTCTTTTGTGCGCTACTCTCGAACTTTTGTGGGAGTGGTCGACTGTAATTGCATATGCATCTCAACGATTTTCATCTACATTTCTAGGCACACCTCGTCGACCTTGGCTTTGGATTCCTTCATTTTTTTTCTGCAAGCTTGGCCAATTTATCCTTTGGCGCAGTTGCAACCTGAATCTAGTGCTCTGGTAGCTCAATGCAAGCCTTGGAGATAGCTTCCTCTAGCTTCTCTATGTGC
Source organism: Pinus albicaulis (assembly GCA_034641835.2). Lineage (NCBI taxonomy): Eukaryota > Viridiplantae > Streptophyta > Pinopsida > Pinales > Pinaceae > Pinus > Pinus albicaulis. The sequence continues at coordinate 985,826,939 of CM076569.1, forward strand.
ATAGCCTCATTATCACGCTTTTGTAAATCCATCTACTTTTTTTCAACCATGCTTTGACTTTCCTTCCTGAAATCTTAGAAAACTACGAGAGTGTGTTGCTCTCTTATATTCAATTCTTCGGCAATACCCTGGTGAAACTCATGCAAATCCTAGAGTAGAAGCACAGCACGATTCAATTCGTGTTTTGCCAATGAACCGCTTGCTTCACTTGCTCTGCAGTGTCAAAACATAATGTTCCTGCAGGGATTAGAACCACACGGATATCATTTGTCATTGCGAGCTCATCCATTGTAATGCTTGTTCTTGTTGGTACGCCACTCACTTGAACCATTTGTTGGCTTGGCCTAGACTCAGGTTCAAATGTGGTTGTGCAAACTAACAAAACCCATTATTACCGGCCTTTTCGGCAACGATTTGCTTGCGCAGACTGGAGTCTCACCCGAGGAAATATAGGGGGATTCTAGAACCAGGTTTATGCATCCATAGGGACAGTGGACCGTGGATATGTGGCTTTTCTTCCTTGGCAGAGCTTCACATAAATATCTATTAATTATACAAGAATTGTTCAACACATCTATTGAACTTACTAGTAGACTACGAGCTCTTACTTAATCATGCATAAAAAAAGGTAAACAACCATAAACAGAACTACGTTATGAAATTATAGATTGAAACCCTTACTTAGAGAATATACTCATAAACAACGAATAAAGTAAAACACATCAACATAAACACATATCTATCTCAACAGGTCTTTCATTAATTGCTCATATCTTTCTCATACATTCACTCTCACCCTGCGCACTGAGTTGCAGGGGTCTGTGCACTCAGCTGCAGGGGTCTTCGCACTCAGCTACAGACTTCCTAAGGTCTCCATGCACTCAACTGCAGGGGCCTTTCCTCTAACCCAAAATGTTGAAATTTTCAACAAGAAACAGTGAAATTGGCATCCAGAAACAACATCCAGAAAATGGCACCCAAAAATGGCTACCATGGAGGATTTTGATTTAATTATTTCTTAATTAAATTTTAAGAAATGTGTGCCAAATTTATATTTCCCCTAAATAAATTAGACAATAAATTGTAATATTATCTCATAATCACTTGTAATAGTTAACTAAGTGTGATAGACTCAGTTAGCTCATGAAATTCAAGTTCAGGGTGGTTGGTGAGGCATGTAGAGTGATTCTATTTTTTTTAGAGTCCAAGTTGCAGTTAGTGTTTTAGTTTAATGCATGAGAAATACATTAACTAAATTAAGTGAGTTAAAGTCAGTCTAACTATTTGTAACTAATCATTGCGCTAGTGAGAGGTCAAGTGAATTAAATTAGATTTAATTCACATGCAGTGATCTATCAAGTGATTGATGATTTACTATTAATAAATACATGCATTTTAGTTCTGATGAAGACCCAATTGAGATATAGGTTAAAGGGAAGTTATCTATGAGTTGTATTTATAGAAAATTGCCTGGGTGCAATTATATACACCATAGGATGCCCATTATGCATTACACAGTTTTGGAAGGCTGAAATTCCTAAAGAATGGGGATTGCATTCCACATGAATTGTGTAAGCAAGGCAAGCTGAGCAGAGGCAAGAAATTGGCTAAGTGGGTCGATTTTGTCTAAATAAATGTGAGACAGTTGTGAGAGTGTATCAGACTCTTGTAAGAAGAGTGCATTGTATTGTTTCACGATCCTTAGTTCATTATACAATAAAGATAGAGGGGTTTTGAGCAGCAATATTTCCCTAGGAGAAATATTTGTGTTGTGTATTGATTTTCTTCTTTCTCTAGTATATTGCATGATCATATTGAATCCATTGGCATACATATTGTTTCTATAATTTCTACACAAAACCACAGACTCTAACTCAAAACAGTTTTACTTCCAAATTCATTTCATCAAATCTATCATCTATTTGTCTGCCTATGACTTCTATCTACACTCCTTATATGCATTTTTCATTTACAATACCATGGTCTCAAAACCATGTGTGGAGTTCAATGTTCACAAAATAATCCCATCCCATTACATAATAAGTGACTTTAACCCACCCCAAATCCCCTAAGACTCAAAATGGACTCTGTGTTGCGTGCTCCACTCCTTGATCTACAGAGTCTTCTCTAACTTCTTTCATTGAAGGGTCCCATGTCCAACATGTGTCTAGGGATTAAGTAGTCCAAAAGCTCAGTGGGGCCTAGGGGAAAGATATATGAGTGGTTGGGTTGTCTCCTAGGAGTTCTGCATTTGATGTGGAAGGTATGTTTGATGTGTTTCCATCAATTCCACTTCCTTAAGGAAACCTAGGAAGTTGAATCTGATCATAGTAAGTCTTCATCACATCCTTACTCTAATTGTTCAGTTACTTGGGTAGATGTGGGAGGAGGGTGTTACTCTAATCTTCTCTCATATGCCTAGATTGAGAAGCCAAGGTGAAAATTCTCGTGCTTGAGCTATGAGGGTGTATTTACAATGAATGAGGTGACTCTCCACCTCCCTTGCGTCTCTTGACCTTCCCTCATGACTCTTGATCTCCCTTGTGACTTTCCAAATTCCTATGTGAACTTTGAGATTTTTCATAACTTTATAACCTTCTAGTGACTTTACACATTCCTTGTGGAACCCTTGGGCTTCAACACATTTTACATTTTCTCATTTTTTTAAATACAATATTACATTCCACAAAATTTTGTAAAATACAATGACCACATGTGACATTAGTGGTGATACTTTTACAAGCCATGACTTCTCATTGGTGACATATGACTTCATTGTAGCGTATCAATTTCCAATCTCTTCTCTTTGTTATTTTCTTCACATATTCATGATATCTCTACTTTCACTTCATCTTTAGTACCTCCAAAGGGTTGGTTATAAAGTAGAGTCTTCCATTTCATCATGATCTTCATCCATCTGTCATAATCCAATATCCCTTTGTCTCTTTGCTCTCTTTGTATCTCACCTCCACAAGTGTCTTATCACAAAATCTCCTTGATGTCCTCCTTGAGCATAATCTTGCCATGTTAAGATTATAACACTTGCAAATGAATTTCTTTCATGACAAGATAACATCAGTCATGAAATCACCTAGTCTACCTTGTTTTTTCATGCAACATGTTGGCTGTGATAGGACAACGCATGGGTATTGGGGACAGAGGCCTTATTGAGCACATTGTACAATGAAAGGAGGTAAGGAGTGAGGGATTGGGCACTGTTATTGCATAATGTGCAGTAGTTAAGGGAGAGGAAAGTTAGGGATTTCAAAGTAGGAAAGTTCAAGAGGCAAAGAGGTCTGACAGGGCACTATGATTACGCAGTGCATAGTGGATGAGGGAGAGGCTCTAGGGACTACTTATTTGAGCACTACAGGGGTTCAAGAAAGGCTCCACTTTCCATTTTTATTGGGCAATGTGCATAGAAATATTTGGTGATCAAGACTACACATTGAGAAAGTGCAACTTCCATAATTGAGTGACTAAGCAATAGGATTTCATAGTGCACATTTGAGGGAGATTTTTCTCTAGGACCGTGCAGTGCACAGTTTCAGGAGGTAGAGGATTTTTCACTATGGATTAGGACTATACAGTACATAGCTACTGGAGTCAGAAAGGTTGGTATTTGATCGAGCAAGTTTCGATGACAATGGGAACTTTGAAAATGACAAAGTGTGGGATCATTGAGACAAGAATATAATGAAAGCATATAACGAGACTTGAACATGATCACACACTCATAAATATAAACCACACAACAAAGATATACTTAGTACCCAAAACCGACATGTATTAATCGAAACAACAACAAAACTATACTTACCTCCAAGTGTGACACTTAAGATATAGCTTTCGACACAAGTGTCGACTGCAAAGAGAAAGTGTGGAATTCCCTAGGAATGAGTCTAATGCATATCCCCATGATAGATAGGATCCATTAATGCAATAAAATGCACCGGAGCTTCCTCTTAAAGGTGTTCCAAAACTTCCTTTCACAAAGAATGAGACTTTCCCTCACAAAAGACAGCCCTTTGGATATATTTATAAAGGGACTTGAAAAATTTGAGAACATGTAATATATTACCCTAATAACTCAAATTGACAACTCACATGATCAAATGGAGGCTCCAAAATTTGGAGGGTGTTGTAGCAGCAACAATAGAATGTAAGCATATATATATATTTGAATCATCACCAGCACCCTACTTCACATGAATGACAATTTTTTTAATGGGTGTGTTGAATCTGCACATCAACTGTTGATAGAATTTCTCAAAGAAACATTGATATTGATCATCATGATGGTGACATATGTTATTCATGAACATGCCTAAAACGCTTGGAAATTGTATCAATAAATTTAATTAGAATCCACCCATGTCAACCTTAACTCTTTCACTACAACTCTTAGTGATTGTGCTTGTTTCGAACCAATGGAACAAGGTAAGTGGGTCCATTGCCACATTATCAAAACTAGGCTTGAGTTTAATTTTTTTTTTTAGATTAGACTTGTAAGTGTGTATGATCGCGAAAGAAGTAAATTTGTATCATAAATAATCTATATCATGAAACATTACCAAAGGTACATGCCACTTTTATGTATTGTTTATTGTGATGAATATGGTTGGGAAAATGTTTCATGTACTCTCATAGTAGCACATCCTAGTTGTAACACTATTCTTATAAAGATTTAAAGAGGATCGCCATACAAAAACCTTGAATTCGTAGAGAGTTACAATGAGGAATGCATGCAATTAAATAATTTCCAGTGGCAATGATGCAGATGTAGTAAAAGAAAATAAAATAATAAATATAGAAAGAACTCCTCCAAGGAAAAAGAATGGAAAATGCAGATTTGGGAGTTGATGCTTTCATATGGGGTATGATGCATTTAAAAATATAACATCAAGTCTAACACATAAGCTTTTTTATTTATATTTATACCATGCAAGTGAATAATTTTTACCTCAAGTAGTATGAGTGCTTATTCCACTCTAAAATGCGGTTCAATGGGATCCTTTCCATTTCATCGCGGATAATTGGGAGGAACAAATTATCGTAGACTCCTTCAAGTCACTTCATTAAAAACTATGTTGTATCCACAACTTCACACTATCATGATATATATTGAGAAAGGAGTAATATAGATGACATTGGTTCAGCTAGAAATATAAAATTTTAAACTTTGAAATCAAACCCCATCTGCTAATTTCATGAAATAATGGCCACATTATGGGCTCTTTTCGTAAGGAACCAATAGAGAAGGACGTTGAAATTGTAGGTTTGCATAGACATACCAGAAATAAAATGATAATTACCCAAGACAAAAACCAACATCGAATCCCAAGGAAATTGATGATGAAATGAAAACCCTAATTTTTGTCATTCTTTGGATTCACTGGCATTATAGGGTACCAAAATCCATTTCCAACTAAATTTTTATATCCACATCCCAATATTTCAGGGTTCAAATGTTATATATGCAGTCATGTGGATTCTTCTCATGATTTTATGGGATATATTCAAATTCATCATGAATATATCTTTATTTCACTCTCCCTTTGCATACAGTAAAAATAAAAATTATTGGAAGGCTCATGGGCTAGTCACGGAAATTACATTTCAGAGAAAACAACTTGATACCTCAAATCAGATTATAAACACATGAAATGTCAGCCATATAAATTCCCTATATATATTCAATGCTTATGGAGGAGCACTCTATCGAAGGTTATCCTAGTCAAATTATCATTAATTGGTAGCCCTAGAATGGTGTTATTTTTTTTAAGGTGAAATGGGTTAGTTCTTTGTGACTATGGCAGTGAATGCAATGAATGAGAGAAATTCGTAGCAATGGATTATTGGTACAAATGTATACAGTAAGCGACGATGTCAATATTTGGATTTCTCTCAATGTTTTTTTAGTTATAAGTAGTATGCTAATATTATATGTGACATGAGTTTCCTTGACCAAGATAGAGATAAAAAAGGTTGAAAATGGATTTCATAGCCTCCTTTGACGATGATTTGTAGTTTTAGTTGGGTTCATGTATATTTTTCCAAGACAGGGAATATATGTTTCAAATTCTCATGTATTAATATGTTGTAGCCACTACAATAGCCCAAACATTTTGACGTTTTCAAAATTTTGAAGACCCTCTTTCTTGACTTCCTATCATGTTTTTCCTATGGTGTCTTAAGATCTAACTCATCCTCTAACCTAGCTAAGGTTTCCTTGGGGTCTATAAAATATAGCCCTAAAGTTTTAAAACTTATGTTTTTTGACCTAGTTGTAGGTCACAATTGTAATTTGTAGTGGCAACCTCATTGACCACTAAAATTACGACATGTGACCTTCCCTAAGCACCATTAGTCCTAAAGCACATTTTGAAATCACAACGAATTTCCATTGTGTTCTGTGATCACGACTTGTGACCTCACTGACCTCAACACACGTTATAAACACAAATTTTCATTTATGACTTGTGACCCCTCACACATGTGCTTTCACTTTATAAAACACACCACTCTCTCATTCTAGTTCGCACCCACTTCTATGACTAAACTAGTGGACCTTCCTTTGGATAGATTGTGTGATAGCAACCTTGTAAGTAATGCTTGCCCTCTGCAATAATTACTTCTTGCCTAATTGACATGTGTTCAATATTTTCATTACCATTAGCTCTATGAAATTATTCACTTAGTGTCCAACCCCTCCTATATAGTCACCAAACTATCACTCTCCCTTGATTATCCTCTAAGATTCTAGACTTGACGCTTGTGGTCTAAGACGCTCATCCCCCAACATATCATGTTGTGTCCATTGGTGTCCACCTTGTTTTTCACTTAGATTTTCAAATTTGATTACAATCATCAAATCAATTTCATGACCTTGAACCCATGACTCTATTCCATTTATTTCCATGTGTTTGTGACTGGAGTATGCATGAAGGAGATTGCAATCGGGTTAAAGTTTAATTTATATTATTTGTTTCCATCATAGGGTTCATTCCTTTGGAGTGGTGCAATTACATTTTTGTATGGAATGAATTATATGATATATATGACCCTTGAAAAAAATCTCACACTATGCTTGTAACCTAGGAGGCCCTTGCCATTTACCCTTGAAATCTTTAGGGTTTGAAGACCTAACCAAAAATTAAAATGGGTAACACATTTACAAGAGACATATTTCAGAATCAGTGATATGGGTAGTTGCACAAGTCACAAATCTCATTTATATCTCCAAGTAGAACTATGAGTATAGTTTGTGACTGGGTCGCTATTCACATGTTCAGTCCACATAGAGACTATGTCTCTAAACCATGACTTTCTCTATATTTTTGAGGTGCAACTAAGGACAGGTGGAAAATTGTATTCCCAATCTTGACACTTATAAATGGAGACATTACCTACGATAACAATAAAATATGTGCTCTCACTATAATGCACGCTTGTGACTAGGTTATTTTACTCATCGCATGAGGTTGCAAGTCATAATGAAATTATTTAATGGCACTGCTAATGAAAGTTGTGACCTGTGATAGGATCAAAAATTGTGACCTTTTTTAAGGCTCTCGCCTTTTCTAACCCGATCAACTAAACCCCGACATCCTGAACCTTGGCCTAGACCTTACTTTTATCTAGTACAATTAGTGATTATCATTGTTTTGAGCTAACATTGTGTCATTCATGAATAACTTTGAAATGTCAGGTATCATCTGTATAGAGTGCCTCAACATCTTATCTTCTTCCGAGAAATGGGTTTTCCCATAATAAAATTATCTGGCAGAAGCTTTGGCAGGGTTGAAAGTAGTATAGAAAATATCATGGATAGCCCTCTGAAGTTGCTTGTATATAGTAACATGCTATGTTTTATTTACAAGGCAACAAAGCTCTCATGGGGGGGATTTTAGTCAAAGTTCTCAAGAAAAGAGATCCCATAAGCTGAGGAGGATATCCAAGTATATATCAATGTAAAGAAATCCTAGCTACACAAGGTTGCAGCGATCCCACCAGTTTTCTCATGTGCAGAGACCATAGAATGGATCCTTCAATGCATGTATGTGGATTAGTGCACAGTCAAGGGTTATGGTGAATAAATTGTGGGATCCTTCATTATAGTTGACATTGCAAGCTATTATAAGCTCTGTAAGAATCAAGAGGATTTCAATAGTAGATGGTTTTCCTAATTTGATGGATCATATAAGGATGTTCTGAAATCTTGTTGGCAAGAACCAAGCAAGTTCAAACACATGGCAGATGGAGTCTACGAGACAAAATTTCTCAATAAAGTATATCAAATCATGGTCGCAATGATGAGAAATCTCTATGGAAAACTAGGGCTTGTTGATGTATTTAGATGCCACAAAGGGAACAATCTTCAACTAGGAAATCATACATGCATTAGACCTCAAATGAAATACATGTGGAACTAAAAAACTAGTGAAAGAATAGCAATCAAAAAAATTTATGGTTTTTTACCTTTTAGATGCAAAGTGCGAAAATTTTGACTTTGAAGGCTTGGGCTTGAAATGGACCCTTGAAGAAGAATCCCATGTAAATATTTACTACAATAGGTTATGGATCACATGATATATGGGCATGTACAAGAATATCGTGAAATATTTTATTTCTCCTCTATATAGTGTAATCTTCGGTGATGAACCTACATGCATGTCAGAAAGAGCTAGGAATTCTCCTCATGATATCACATATTGGTTTCCAATCAAAGAGGCTACTTATATTAACATTTTTATGATGGTTACAGATAAATTGGTATTATACGAGGTTTCTTACCCACTAACCACTAGATTGTCTAACACTTTGGTGAAAGGAAAGAAGGGGCCATGGCTTGTGGTCAGATTGGACATCAAAGCGTACACTATTAAAAGCTTTAAGGATGAAGAAGTGGAAGCTAAAGACATAAAACTATTTCATTTTATTGATTCAATTTTCCACAAGTATCACCCAAGGGGTATTGCCTTGGTGCATTGCAAAGTAATTAGGCTTGGCTGGGCATATGTTACGTTCACTGATGAAGAGCTGGAAAAGATTTAAAAAAAAAAAAAATCTTCTAATGCTTCCAAGGGATAGGAAACGGTCATACAAGTTGAATAATAGAAATAATTTGAGCACAATACCAAATAAAGTATGAGCTTAGAAGCTAGAGTAGCCTTTCCCAAGAGGAGGTGAGAGCGGGACGCTGACAAGGAAAATCAGAGGAAGCAAAAGGCAGATAAACAAGAACCCCAAAGGAAACAAGAATAGGAAGAAGTTAAATGGAAGCAACAAGTAGAATAGGCTCGTAGAAAACAAGAGGAAGAAGCTCAATAGAAGTAATAAAAGGAAGAGTTGAAGAAGAAACAAGAAGAAGAGGAAAACCTGAAAAGGAAAGAAAAAGAAAAGAAAACCAGCCCAAAAAATAAATAATGTAGAGGCATCCAAGAAGAAACATACTATCACATTTGGCCCAATTTCCAATGTCCAAAATGTCGCTCTTGCGAAACATAGGTGTCCCAAGAGTGATACTTTGAGGTGGGGAAAAACATCGGCTCTAATCACGTCACAATTCTGACACTTGAGTTAATTGTTGGTAGAGTGACACTAATTCTAACATTTTTTTGTAGTGTCGCAATTCTGACGTTTCAAATTGGCCATCGCTCTTCCAACGTTTCATACCTTGTTTCTCTTCTGATGTTTCAAACCTCATCGCTCTTCTGACGTTTATAAGCATCACAATTCCGATGCCAACTAACACCATAACCGATGTTTATAAGCGTAGCTCTTCTGACGATATAACCAAAGTTTATAAGCGTCACAATTCCGATGCTAACTAACACCATAACCAACATTTATAAGCGTTTCTCTTCTGACGAACAAAAGCGTCGCAATTCCGATGCCAACTAACACCATAACCAAAGTTTATAGGTGTCGCTCTTCCGACGAACAAATGTGTCGCTAGTCTGACACTACACAACACCCCAACCAGCGCTTCTAAGTGACTCTCTTCCAGTGAAAACAAGCATCGCTAGTCCAACGCTACACAAGACCCCATTCGACGCTTCTAAACGTCGAAATACTGACGAAAAAAAAACAATATTTAAAAAAAAAAAAATGTTAGAGACACTAGCATTGGAATACCAACGGAAACAAAAGAATATTTAAAAAAAAACATCCTGTACATATTTTCACCTTTGAAAGGTCCTGTACATATGTAATTATTGCAAGAAATCACAACATGGGCATTTGGATTTTTTCGAAATTTCAATTGCAAGATTTGGGACTCTGAAATTCTTATTTTCACAACAACAAGAAGAGGAAAACCTGAAAAGGAAAAAAGAAGAAAAGAAAAGCAGCCCAAAAAATAAATAATGTAGAGGCATCCAAGAAGAAACATACTAACACATTTGGCCCAATTTCCGACAGCCAAAATGTCACTCTTGCGAAACATAGGTGTCCCAAGAGTGACACTTTGAGGTGGAGAAAAACTTCAGTTCTAATCACGTCACAATTCCGACACTTGAGTTAATTGTCGGTAGAGCGACACTAATTCTGACATTTTTTGGTAGTGTCACAATTTCGACGTTTCAAATTGGCCATCGCTCTTCTGACATTTCATACTTCGTCGCTCTTCTGATGTCTATAAGCATCACGATTCCGATGCCAACTAACACCATAACCGATGTTTATAAGCGTCGCTCTTCCGATGATGTAATCGACAATTATAAGTGTCACAATTCTGACGCTAACTAACACCATAACCAACATTTATAAGCGTCTCTCCTCTGATGAAAAAAAGCGTCGTAATTCTGACGCCAAATAACACCATAACCGATGTTTATAGGTGTCGCTCTTTCGACGAACAAATGCATCGCTAGTCTGACGCTACACAACACCACAACCGACGCTTCTAAGCAACTCTCTTCCGACAAAAACAAGCGTCTCTAGTCCAACGCTACACAAGACCCCATCTAACACTTCTAAACATCGAAATACTGACGGAAACAAAATAATATTTAAAAAAAAAAAAAATTTAGAGACACTAGCATTGGAATACCGACGGAAACAAAAGAATATTTAAAAAAAAACATCCTGTACATATTTTCACCTTTGAAAGGTCCTATACATATCTAATTATTGCAAGAAATTGCAACTTAGGCATTTGGATTTTTCCAAAATTTCAATGGCAAGATTTGGGACTCTGAAATTCTTATTTTCACAAGTGATAAGGAAGGATTGCATATATTTGTTGTAGAGATCTAATGCCCAAGCTACTTTAGAGTGACCTTCAATGCAATTCTTTTCTTTGATATGCTTGCAATATTGCTAATAGATTATATTTGGTGGTTTAGAACCCGTTTTCTTTCAAATATAATTTCTCGTTGGTGCGATATCTTATTACAGATCTAGTTGGATCAACATGAATCCAAGCCTCTCACTAGACGAGAAATGGTGGTTACAATTTTAGCCTGACTTTCATGGGAAGATCAAATTTGGTTGTGATTCTTTGTACAATAGGAAATTGAGTGTCACTAGAGAAGATTTGCACTCAAACAACAATCGATATGTTGCACTTCAATTTACTCAACGAGGATTTGGAAACAAATAAATGTATTATTAATTACCTTCATGTACAGACTCAAATTTGAGTAATTGTTCTAATGTACAAACATGTGGACAAAGAAAAACTGATACATGTGTGTTCTCGAGAAGTGAATGAGGAAAAATTTGACTTTAACATAGTCAAGAAACTGAATGGAAGTAAAGATCATGTAGCCTCTGTTTTGGATGGTTTTTAAGATCAAGCATGGACAATGGATAAATTGATGGATGGTACTGGGCTTGAAGGTTCCATAAACCACTATCTGAATTGTACAAATACAAAATCTTATGAGAAGGGTGGAATTAGGTGGCGTAGATCTTATCAAAGGGATTTGGCTTCTATTGTTGATGTAAAGTCTACAGAAAATTTGCAAAAATGTGATCTTCCTCCCTTGCAGTCAGTGTGGCATGGGATTACACCTTTTAAAAGCAGTGACAAATTTAAAGAGATGAATATGTCTAAATCCAAAGATGCAGACTTTTCAACTTCTGTTGGCAGGGTCAAATCAGCATATCCAGAAGATAAGGGCTTGAATTCCTTGCTACTTTATGGCCTTTCACCCTCAACTTCAAAAGCCACCGAATCACAAGTTGCACAGAAATCATCCTTGATTGACTACTGAGAGAGAATCATTAGATACAATGGCAGGATAACCAGCTCTGGTGGAGAAACAGAATATTTGGAAGTTGATTCTACCAAGAATTCAGACTTACTAGATTCTCTTCGACATTCACAGACTCGGGCGAGGCAAGCCGAGAAAACACCTACCATAGCAGTCTCAGAGAAGTAAAAAAATTTATCAATGTTTTTAAGGGAGGCTTCACATCTATTTGCTTATCAAAAATGGTTGAGATTTCCAGAGATAGAGAATATAAATATCAGATTGCAACTTAAATTTCTCCAGTCAGAAGATCAAGATTATCTAAATTCCAATTCTTGTGAAATCTCAAGAAATTAGAAAATAGTAAATAAGGATCAGCATCTCTCAATGGCTAGCCAGGATAGACAATGCACAGAGAGAGAGAAAATCAGATTTTGGGATGATTGTTACTTGGGGACTTGTTGTTGCCCTCGGTTTAAGCCTTGTAAGTGCTGACCTTATATTTGGATGGAGCATGGGATGGATTCTACCAAATTTATAACCTCTTTCTTAAAAAACCAAGAGTCTTCTTATTTTTCCTTAGCCCAACCTCCTTAGCACACAAAACTATCTCAACATCTCTCAAAACTAGCATACAGAACTTGACCTCTAGCACATAAAACTGGTCTATAACTCGACGTATAACTAAGTCTCCAACTCAACCTCAACAAGGCTCAACCTTCAACTAGAACAAGCTTACAACTCACCTTCTAACCAATATTGTAACTTGGACTCAATAAGGCTTGGCCTTGAACCAAATAAGTCTACAACTCACCTTCTAACCAAGACTGAAATTTGGCCTCAGCATGGCCCGACCTTCAACTAGAATAAGTCTACAATTTTCCCTACAAAAGATAGATAACCCTTCCCAAAAGTATGCCAAAAATCCTCACACATTAAATTCTCCAACTTAGCTTCCTTCCTCTAAATCATTCTACTCACTACTCCAACTAAGCCTTGACATCTTTCTTTTGTAATGCAACAAATATGGAGATGGGGATGATCCTTTAGTCTTCGACCAAGGCCAAAATGAGTAAACTCTACCAGCAGAGATCTGCATGCTCCTACTCACAACATGAGAAATAGATAAGTCCACCCGCATATTTAAAGGACCCTTCAATAAGGAATCATGTTCCTGTTGTGGAAACGATTCTCCTATTTTTCAGGTTTGTAAGCACACCTGTTCACTAGTTTTTAAAAATAACAATGCAACATAACCACCATCTTTGAACTTCTTAAATATGTGTTTAATTCTTTGATCTCCCCTCTCAACACCATCTTCTGTAGGCTCAGTGCAATCTAGAAGATGTCGAGAAGTTCTCACAACATCAATTGCAAAATCCATTCTTCCTATAGGGATAGGTCCACAAAACCCTTTGAACTATGACACAAAAATAATAGATGTGACCTGCCACTGAACGATATAAAATGATGTTAAATACTCCATCAATGGAATGAGAAAATTTTGATGTTGGACTCCCAATTTTGATTCTGTGATAATTCTCATATATGTCATTCATTGTTCCACCACAATGCCAGCATATATCTTTCTAAGATTTGAGAAGTTATCAAAACTTTCATTATTTATAGGAACTAATTTCTCAGTGTTTATAGCGAGGTTTCCACTGTTCAAACTTCCTTATTTCTTAGCTCTCAAATTAACAATTTCCTTATATTGATTCTTTCCTGGGAGAGACATGGGTGAGAACATTATGGATGCATCTAATGGAGACTCCATATAGGGGAAGTAGAAAGCACTAACCCTGAATTTAAATAACCATTTGCAGCAAATGTCAATTTCACCTGTGGATACTAGAGAAAAACCCGCCAATTGTTCTTGAAGTACTAGAAAATAAATTCACTAGATTCTAGATGTCGATCCTCTCCAATTAAGCTACCCAAACAATGTAAGGAAGTCTAGTGCAGTCTCCTTCCACCATCTATCAAGTGAGTGATAACAACACTTTATTTCACTCAAGATTTCCCATCATAAGCAACAAATTATTCCCCTTTCCTCCAACACTCTGGTACTACATGCAGCAATACCTTTATCCCACTGCCAGGGACAAGAAATAGCTCATGCAAGCTTTCATGGTCTATGTCCAGGATATTACACCTTAGATACGAATGACCAGTGTTGCTTCTCAATGTTACAGATAGTTGTGAATCAACAACAATTCCCATTGGTAGGAATTTAAGTATCTTCATAAAAGATGGAACAAACGCTAAGTCTATGATATCTATACCAGGTCTCCCTATTGGAAATATACTAGATGCACTGACAAGCAGCATGCCATTATCAAAATAATACCAATAGTAATCCTTGGGCCTTTTACCACAGTCTCCTGGGGTTATTACTTTGATTTTATAATGTATCTCAGTGAACCGAGGAAGAAGAAATGTTTGAATAGCCTCATTCCTATTGGATAAATAAACCTTTAAAGGCCCCCAAGCCTTTAACTCCTTCAGAAATTGCAACAGGATGAATGCCATTTTTCCATCCATGTGCATTTTCAACTTTGGTCTTTGTTTTGTTATCATTGCAACTTTTGTTGGCCTTATTTTAGCACTAGTAGACTAAACTGTATGCTTACATTGAGCCTTAAGTGCTATAAAATGATAAATTTCAGGTATACCTCTCCACTTCTCAAATGCCCAAGCTACATAAGATCTTCCAGTCCTCTCAAAGGAATTTCTACTAGCCATATAAGGCATATCCATACCCCACAATTTTTTAAATTCACTGACCTCCTATTTCAAATTTTATATGCTATCCTAGTACCCTTTAGGTTTTTGATCACAATTCCATTGATCAGAATTCGTTTCTTCACAATTCCATGATCAGTCTTCGTTGGATCAATATACTTCGCAATGTGATTATATTTCAGGTGCATAGTATAAATTGAGTTTGAAGCCAACAATTTATTGTTCTGGTCATAAATTGTATATATGTATATCAAATTATTAAATCATGTTGTTGAATATTTTCCATTAAGGTATAAACCCATTGTTGTTAGTTTATCACAAAATTTGTGGCCCCCCCTCAATCACTAAAAGTATATATAGAATAACCAAGGCCATATAATTTATAGTGTTGGGGGAAGCATGGTTGTAAACATTGGTTATTAAAGATATTAACAATATCATTTGGTGTTGTGTCATGGCCCTCACCATGGGCATAAGCACATTCTCTGATCCAGGTGGATATTGGTGGTCGCCCATGTATTCCACTTGGGGCTCCACCATTAACTCTTTCAATTTTTCAGTTTCGGCACAGTTTACTATTTTTAGCAGTTTTTCGGGTCCTGAACTTCCGAAGCCATTTTGAGGCCCTAAACGATGTTTTTTGGGAAAACGGAGAGCAACATAGGTCCATGGATCAATGTTTCTCGTTCCAAATTTGTAGTCCTCAGATATATCTTTCTAATGGGGTATGGTACGCGTCAAACTGAGATCGTATGCCAAAGTTACGCCCCTAGGAAGTTGAAACACCAATTTACCCAAACGGGGCCCATAGTTTTGGCGCTTCATCTCCTAGGGTTAGGGTTTTGGCTGTTTATGATTCACCATTGTTTATAAATAATAAATAGGCCCTCGAGCCTCATTTTAACTCAATTCAGAGGCCTGTAGCCGCCACATCTCTTCTCAGAGACAGCTACCAACACCCTAGCTAGTTTTAATTCCATTTTGTCAGTAAGCAAATTTCAGTTCTTTGATATTAATGAAATGAAGTGTTATTTCCGCTGCATCTTTGTATTTATGGTTATATGTTTATTCTGTTTCATTCCTGCATAAATCGCGTTCCTACATAAATCCGGATCATTCTCTCACGTGAACTTTTAATTATGGCCTAGCCTTTCCAAAGTTAATCGATACATAAAATATGACTAATAATAAAATGGTGAAAGATTACTCATCCCTTTGGATCTTTAAAACCTATGTAATTTGCCAACGCTCTATGTCACATACTCAGAGTGGTGCATGGTGTAAATTAAACCACACAAGGATAATTTATGTCATGTCTGTAGCATTAATTGTAAACAAAATCAAAAGAGCCATATAAGGAATTACAGTTGTAAAATGGATATGCTGCTACTAGCAAAGGATAGCATGTATACAACATGATAAAATATTTTCAACCACATCGTCGTAAATGTTTATTACATGGATGATATTGGTTATGTATACATCCTCGTATAAATAATACTTATGAAGTCATAAGTGTTTGTTATGTGCCAGTATCAGCTCAAATAATATAGAATAATATTTGGTTACTAGCTAAAGTTATTAGACGTGACTTGATTTTATCTCAACACTCCCTGGAGAACACATCTTGATTTTCAACTGAAGGGTGGTATTTGGCATATGCTCTAGATCTTGAGGAGAAATTGAGCTCAAAGGCTCACTATAACTCTTGTCTAGTGCTTATAATGACTTAAAGGAACCGAAAACAACTGGTTCTAGAATAGACAAAACACATTGGTCACAGGTACAGGGATTATTTCATCTCAAATTCCATTGTTAGTGATTATTTTGCAACATATTGAACTATTTTATCCGTTGAACCTCATGCCACGAGTTAAGCCCAACTACACTTTTATTTTGATTGCTACCATTTGTTTTTGTTTCCTATTATGCATGCCATGAGATTGAGTGTTTTTGTTTAAAACTCCTCAAACAAACATGCTCACCTTCGCATTCAGGTTGTTGTACTTAGCTTTCATTGTTTTCCTCAACTCAAAATATGTTTATACCACCTGGATCTCACTATAATTTTTAAAATTATGCATTCAGCCACTCTATAACCCCCACACCGAATGCTTATAAACATAGTCCACGGTCCTATAAGTTTGTTTTTCTATCTTTTGCCTTTATGTACACAACATGTTGTCATGGCTATCTCAACAAGCAACCAAGCCCGTGGCCTTAACTTACCTAATAAAATATTTTACATATACTCTCACCTTGTTTTCCCAAAGCTTGATTCAACTATTTTCAAAAGGGATCAGTCTACTATCTAGTCAACTAGCACATGACAAGCACAACCTACAACTGTATTAAACAATTTTTTGAACAAATTATAAAACTCTATAAAGGTCATATAAAACTCTATGCAGCAATATAAACTTGATGTTGACAAGGGCATTGACAGGTGGCCTTTAAAGGTTACTTGTTGATCCTATGGCATTCTATATTCCAATGAGAAACTAGATGAACCATCTACAGTTGAGGAGGCACATGCATCGAAAGATGCCATGACAGGTTCAAAATCTATTGCAGAATCAAGGGTTGGCTCCAAGCTTCCAACTAATGGGGATGTTGCAAAGTATAGTGACAAGGTCGTTCTCCCAAACAAGAGGAGTTCACCTCGATCATACTCTTGCTTCAATTCTTTCACAAAGAGGGAGTTGACCTAGCTTAGGTTGGTTCTACAGTAGCTAGTATTTTTCATATGTGTAAGAGGAATTCTAAAGTTCACATGTTGTTGATAGCCCTATGTGACTTGATAGCCCTAGACATCATCACATCACTTAGATATTTACATAAAGGTATGGATTCAACTTGGGGACATCGGTTACAACAGTGTTCTTGCAAAGGAAGTGGACCTAGTGGAGCACATTGCTTAGGAGGAGCATTGCAGTCCTAAAAATCTTGGATGAGTGTCAGACACATCATCGTGCGCACTTGCATGGAGCCTTTGGACCTTAACATGTGTATATCCTCAGAGTGTATCACTTAGCATATGAAAGACTGCACGTGGCTTTGTAAGTTGGGCCTAGGCACACATATGCATTGTTACATCCCTTACCTCTCACGTATCTATAGGAAGGAGATATTTTTTCATCATCCTTGTACTCTTTTCTTTCTCTTTACGTTCTTGAATGCACTATGGTTCACTATGGTTCTTGAATGAACTATGGTTCAATAAATGGCACCCACAGAAAGGTCTAGGATCATGCACACATAATCAAGTTCTTTCATACAAGCGGTAAACATATAATTTCCTAAATGGAACCCAGAGACAGATGTAGGGCATAAACAGCTAATCAAAACTACCAATACTGAGAAGATTACACAAGCCTCTAGAGCCTATGCCACTCAACTAAAATGAAAAATTTCCCTCCTGTGGTAACCAATAACCACAAAGATATAATAAAA
This sequence comes from Pinus albicaulis, assembly GCA_034641835.2. Taxonomy (NCBI): domain Eukaryota; kingdom Viridiplantae; phylum Streptophyta; class Pinopsida; order Pinales; family Pinaceae; genus Pinus; species Pinus albicaulis. The sequence continues at coordinate 985,845,340 of CM076569.1, forward strand.
GCATAATTTTTATTAACACGCAAATCAAGGTCAAAATGAATCTCATTTGCCCTGGAGTTTCATTCATGCATTCACAAAAAACAAGATATTACTCAATTGACTAGAAGAAACCAATGGTATTCAGCCATTATACCTAACATTCTGCTTATAAACATCAGGGAAACAACATTTCTCACTAAACCATACAAATCTTCGAGTAAACAACAAATAGATAAATCTCACAAAAACTAGGCATGATAAAGCACACCTTCATCTCTCTTATCACTATATATGTCAATATTTTCACCCTTTCTATGTACACTCAAGTCATGGGAGAATTTTCACTTAAAACCCTTGCCAAATTGCCCATCCTTAATAATTCACATACTATAGATTTGGGATCAACACCTGCATATTTAAAAGCATATAGTCCAAATCAGAGAAGTTAGCACAATGATCAGTTCAAGGGATTAGAATCCTAATATCATATCAAGACTACTTTCATTTTTTCATGTATTAAATAACTTGGGGAAAAAATAAACTTTTCTATATGTGTTTATGTGTGTAACTGCCTATTACAAACAAATATGCTCAAGAAAAGTGAGAAAACTAGTGGTACTCACATTTATAACAATATATTGTAGAAATTTGCTGAGTAATGAATATTTATCCACCGAGATTATCCTGATCACATACTAATTCGAATTCATATGCAACACATAATCTCTTCTACAATCAATCATCAATTTGCGGAAATAGAAACAATCGCATGCGCACATAAACACAATATGTAATGGGGAAAGCTTATAGCTGAAAACCCCTCAGCTATTCTGTATATTATAATGGAGATAACATGTAACAGTACATAGCACAATACTCTTCACAATTACTCAGTACTATCTCATAAAGTTACACACAAACTAGCTTGGTTTTGAACAAGTCACAGGTTCAAAACTCATCCACTAATTGCCTGCCTCTATTGCGCAATCAAGGCTGGTCTAATGAGAGATCCAAGGTTCGAATCTCCTTGGCTTGACAGCGCAATCCTCATGGGAAATTCCTCCAAGTGTGGTGCAAATCTCATGCACAACTGATGTCACAACTGATAGCTATATCAACCCTTTCATCTACCTCTTTCACTGGTCTCCACTGAACTGTCCATGCACTGTAGTGAACTGATGTGTTCTTGAGTTGAATAATGAGTTACTAATTTATGAATTAAATAATATTTAATTCACTCCACTCATTACTAGTTGATTAGCTAGTTAAACTAATCTCAACTAGTTCAACTAAGTTAAACCGAACACAACTCCACCAACTGTCTCATCAACTCCACCAAACTTCTACCACTGAAGTCCTAACTAAATTCAACCATGCATGAGCTCACCAAACCCCAAGGAATAGCATAATTCCTTCTGTCAGATGCATGGGCCACATCCGTAGCTCCAACTGAAGTGTTGTAAGAGAATAAACTGAAGTTTAGAGTCTAAATATTATTAAGGGCTAATAATATTTGACTGACCTATTTTTAGACAGGAAGTCTAAAAATAGACTTCGACCTATATGTCTAAAAATAGAGGTCCATATATTTTTACCAACTCGACCAATCATCCAAGAATAACATTTTGCAACCCTTGGACCATGCTCCATATGTCTAGAAATAGACATAGTCTAAAAATAGACTTTGCGCCAAAAATAGCCTGCGGGCCCACTTAGTGAAGGCGACTTCATTTCACTAAGCTCCATCATCTTGTTGCATTTTCAACACTCCCTCTCAACAATATATGGATTATCTACAACCCCTATCCTGCCTCTGTGGAATTTGAACTTGCTCCTGGTGAGCGCCTTCGTCAAGATGTCAGCATCCTGATCCTCCATGGGAACATATGAAAGTAACATGATTCTCCGTTGAACACAATCTCTGATATGATGGTACCTAATGTCGATGTGTTTGGATCTATCATGAAATACTGGATTAGCCGAGATTTTAATGCAACTCTGGTTATCACAATAAATCACAGTAGGCTCCAAGTGTGACCCGAACAATCCGACGAGGATCTTCCTCATCCAAATAGCCTCGCATGCGGCCAAGCTTGCTGCCATGTACTCGGCCTCTGCTGAACTGAGTGCCACGGATCTCTGCTTCCTGCTGTACCAGGAAACTGCTGTCGATCCAATGCTGAAAACTCCTCCTGATGTGCTCTTTTGGTCCGTTGGGCTCCCTGTCCAATCTGCATCAGTGAAGCCGGAAAGCTTCGCTCCGTCCTCCTATCTGTACCATAGACCATATCCCGATGTGCCTCTGATATAGCCCAATACATGCTTGCCTGCCTTCCAAAAGAGCTTGGTAGGCTTAACCATAGCTTGCGAAAGCTGGTTAACTGCATAGCATATATCGGGTCGTGTATTGACCAGATACATAAGCGACCCCACCAACTGTCGATAGATAGTGGCATCCACTACCTCCGCTGAAGTAGCATCCTCCTTCCTCCAACCACCAGGAAGAGGAGTGTCAACAAGCTTGCAGCCATGCATGCCGAACCTCTCCAGAATCTCCCGGGAATACTTACCCTGAGAAACAAATAGTCCTCCACTGCGCTGCCAAATCTCCAATCCCAGGAAATAATGAAGGAGGCCCAAGTCCTTCATCTCGAACTCTCTAGCAAGGTCCTCCTTGCATGAAAGTATCAACAGCTCATCACCCGTCGAAATCAGATCATCTACATATAGTACAATGATCAGCAGCTTCCCCTCCACCACAATCTGGTACAGGTTAGGATCCGCCTCACTCTTGGAGAATCCAAGCCCGGTGAAATAACTGTCTATCCGTGTGTGCCAAGCACGAGGTGCTTGCTTCAGCCCGTACAGTGCTCTCTTGAGTCGGCAAACATGCGACTCACTGCTGAAGATCTCGAAACCTTCAGGCTACTCTATGTACACCTCCTCCTCAACAACTCCATTGAGGAACGCAGTCTTCACATCCATCTGATGGATGTGCCATCCCATCTGCGCTGAGAGAGCTAGGATCGTCCGTATGGAAGAGTACCTTGCGACAGGTGCAAAGGTCTCCTCATAATCGATCCCCTCGATCTGTGAGAAGCCATGGGCGACAAATCTTGCCTTGTACTTCTCCACACTCCCGTCAGCCGCCTGCTTCACTTTGTAGATCCATCGCGAACCCACCACTGATTTCCCCTCCGGTCTTGGGACAATCTCCCATGCACTGTTTCTGACGATCGAATCATATTCTTTGATCATGGCATCTACCCATGCGGGTTCCTCCACAGCTTCCTCAAAAGAGGATGGCTCCATCACGACACATTGACTCACAAGAGCCATGTATCCAGTGTACCGATCCGGTGACTGCCTCTGTCTGCGCTGTGCTGTAGGTGGTCCTACAACCTTCTCTGCATCTCGAGCCAGTCTCTCAGCTTCTGTAGTGCGCTTGCACCCTCTGATGGTTGGTGCTGCATGGGTGGTTTCTTCCACCTCCTGAACTTCCTCTTGTGGCTGATCCACATCCGGAAGCTCCTCCTTAGGAACTAACATCTCCTCATCTACATGCAAGTGTAGCTCCCTCTCAAGCGAACACTGCATGGCTTTCTCCTCCTAAAACTTGATATCCCGTCACACAACAGTCTTGCGACTGTCTGAAAAATACACCCGATAGTTGTGAGGTGTATCAGTGTACCCCACAAATATTCCAACCTCTGCGGTCGGATCCAGCTTCTTTCTGGCATCCTTCGTCACATGCATGTAGACAGAAGAACCAAAAATTCTCAAATGAGAAATGTCAGGTCTCTTACCAGAATAAGCCTCCTCCGGTGTACTCATGCCAAGAACCTTGTGAGGACAACGGTTCTGCACATATACTGCTGTATTGCATGCCTCAGCCCACAAGTGAAGGGGTAGGCCATGATCATGCAACATCGCCCGTGCAGCACCCACGATCGTTCTGTTCTTCCGCTCAGCCACCCCGTTCTGCTGTGGGTTATGGGGTGCGATGAGCTCTCTACGAATCCCTTCTGCGCTGCAGAACTCCTTGAATTCAGCCGAGATGAATTCACCACCGTTATCACTCCTTAGAGCAATCACCTTCTTCCCCGACTCCTTCTCGACCAGTGCTTTAAACTCACAGAACTTCGCGAATGTATCGCTCTTCTTCTGCATGAAGAAGATCCAGCACTTTAGAGAGAAATCATCAACAAAGATCACATAATACCTGTGCTTTGCTGTCGAAGCAACTGAGAAAGGACCACACACGTCTGTGTGAACTCTCTCAAGGATCGTCGTGGCGCGACTATCCTTCTCGTGAAAGGTGGCTTTCACATGCTTCCCTAAAGTACACCCCTTGCACTGATCTGACTGCGCAAGAGTGCCCTTAGGAAGCCCAGTAGAAATCTGCTGCAGTATCTTCAAAGCTCCATGGTGAAGGTGGCCCAATCTCCTGTGCCACAGTTCGCCCTCATCATCCCGGCTCACCACTTCTCCCACCTTGCATGCCATTGCTGCGCAGCCATCTACTTGCAACTGATAAAGGTTCTTGACTCGAACCCCTATCTTTCGGGTCTCACCAGTAGTCTTACTGCGCAGGAAGGCTTTTCCTTCGCTGAAGACCACATCATACCCCTTGTCTTCCAACATCGCCACAGAGATCAGATTCTTCATCAATCCTGGAACATGCAAAACTTCCTTCAGTATGAAACGTTTACCAGACTCCCTCTCAAAGGAAATGGTACCGATACCAGTCGCACTGTATCTACCATCATCGCCCATCTCGATGTGCACTCCAAGATCTTTTTCCTCCAGATCTGAAAACAGATCTCGATCTCCGGTCATGTGAAATGACACACCACTGTCCAAGAACCAAACTGATCCCACCACACTTGAAACCAAGCATGCGATCAGTGAAAAATCCAGTTCGAATTGAGAAGCCAATGCCTCTCCCGCTGCAGATCCAACAACCTTCTTATTTTTCTTCTTCTGCGGACAATTTGTGGCATAGTGTCCGTGCTGGTGACAGTGAAAACACTTCACCTTGGACATGTCTTGCTTCTTGCCTTTTGCACCAGACTGAGAAGCCTTCTTGCTCTTCCCCTTCTTTTCTTTGGCAGCCAAAGCGCAATTTTCTTCATCAGATACCTTTGATGAAGATCCGTCCCTAGTATTCCTCCTTATCTCCTCCTGCATGAGATCCGCCCAAAGGCGCTCCCATCCTGGCAACTTCTCCCGACCATTGACACTATCTTGATATGAATGCCAAGCCTTTGGAAGACCAAGGAGAGCTAGGTCTACCATGTCCTCATCTTCGACAATCACCCCCACACTTCCCAGCTCATCTCTGCATTGAGTGAACTTCGTGAGGTATTTGGCGATACTGTTGCCTTTCTCCATCTTAATGTTTCTGAGCTTATCTTTGAGCGCCAGCTTCCTTTGGTCACTCTTACTCTGGAATAGATCTGTCAACACTTTCCACATCAAATATGGAGAAGCTTTTCCATGCAGGATGGATACAATGTGATCCTTTACGCCCTCCAACAGAATCCTTCGACATTTCGCCATCTTCTTTTGCCAAGCCTCGACTTCAGCAGGATCAGTGGGCTTTTGGACATCCGTATCTACGAACTCCTTCAATCCATTATCTTCTAATACTGCCTCCATCCGATCTTTCCATGCAACATAATTCGAACTGCCTTCAAGAGCATATTCGAGTCACAAACCGTTGAAAGACATTTTAACAAACAGAAAACATTTAACAGGAGTGAATTCAAGCTCAAAAACTCAACTACTTGGATGCACGGCAGAGGAGCAAATTGACACACAACATGGGGTCGTATGAGGGCATTTCTTGGATATATACGAAGGGATGGATCAGGAGGCTGCAGCTAATTCTGGACTGTAAATGTACGAAATAATATTTTAATCCTTGCAATGTTCACTGTTGATTGGTTAGCACAGTGCCATGAAAGTGAATAATGAATATTTATCCACCAAGATTATCCTGGTCACACACTAATTCGAATTCATGCATAACACATAACCTCTTCTACAATTGATCATCAATATGCGGAAATAGAAACAGTCGCATGCGCACATAAACACAATATGTAATGGAGAAAGCTTATAGCTGAAAACCCCCAGCTATTTTGTATATTATAATAGAAGAGAACATGTAACAATACATAGCACAATACTCCTCACAAGTACTGTTAACTGTCATAAAGTTACACAAACTGGCTTGGTTTGAATGAGTCACTGTTTTCTAAAACTCATCACTTCGATCTTACTGCCTCTGTTATGATGAGGCTGATCTGTGAGAAGATCCCAGGTTTTAATCTCCTTTGCTTGACGAGCGCAATCCTCATGGGCAATTCCTCCAACTGTGGTGCAAATCTCATGCACAACTGATGTCGCCACTAATAGCTAACTCCACCCTTTCATCTACCTCTTTCACTGGTCTCCACTGAACTGATCATGCACTGTAGTGAACTGATGTGTTCTTGAGTTGAATAATGAGTTACTAATTAATGAATTAAATAATATTTAATTCACTCCACTCATAACTAAGTGATTAGCTAGTTAAACTAATCTCAACCAGTTCAACTAAAATAAGCAGAACACAACTCCATATTTATCTATGTTGGCCTCACAAGCACGCGGTCCCTCGCGGGTCAACCATGCATGAGCTCACCCAACCCCAAGGAATAGCGTAATTCCTTCTGTTAGATGCATGGGCCACATCCGTAGCTCCAACTGAAGTGCTGTAAGAGAATAAACTGAAGTTTAGAGTCTAAATATTATTAAGGGCTAATGATATTTGAGGCGAAAGCCTGTTTTAGACGAGGGCGAGTCTGAAACAGACTTAAACATAAATACCTAGTAGAGGTCACTCTGTTTTACCAACTAGAACAATCTCAAAATAACATACGCAACTGGACCATGCTCCATATGCAAAAATAGACACTAATTAAAAAAAATAGACTTTGCGCCAGAATAACTGCGAGCCCACTTAGTGAAGGCGACTTCATTTCACTAAGCTCCATCATCTTGTTGCATTTATAACAATATATTTAGTATTTAAAGGCAGTTATTGAGTGATGTTGTAATAAGAATACCCTTGGCTGAATGTTATAGAAAATTACACCACTTTTATATTTGATGACATCTCTAAGGGCAACCCTGGAATTGCAGGAGTTGGAGAAAATTAGAAATCATCAAAGAATAAAAATAAATAAATCGGTTGTGCCTTATTCCACGGGTTTGAGTAATGAGACTTTAATTGTAGCTTTAATGCACAGATAATGGTTATTTGCAGACTTCAGGCTGGTAATAATTGACAAAATAAATATTGATGTAATATGGTCATTTTATAAGTTCCAAAGTGTGTATCCCAAGGGATGCATAGATTAGAATAAATGGAAGAATTGTAGCATTTAAAAATTAATGAAAATTATGTGATGAAGATGTACTCAGGTTACCCACCTAGAGAAGCAGCAAGCATCAGAGTAGGTTAAATATTTGACTTGATCAATAAAGGTGAATCCATATACAGTTCCCATCATAAACAACAATAAATATTTTTGTAATAATGTCACTTTATAATTTGGTAACATGTTACCAATGTAGTATTAAATATTATGGCTAGGATTTAGGTGTAATATAATGGTATAATGAGAGGGAATAAATTGATAGAGTGGTACTTGTATGTTGGGGTTATGAATAATCTATTTCAAGCTCCTATACAAAATTGTTACACTTATTATTCTCCCCAAATATTAGTGTTAGCATCATATACACCTGCATGTCAATTGGGTTTATCCTAGTTGGTTGGGAGGAATGGCCGTCATCTTCCCTACCCAGGTTCGATTACCACAAGTACATGTTGAGCTCATGACTTTGAGCCCTATTGTTGTACAACCTTGTGCCCTATGGAATATCTTACCCTTGCCTACATGCTGGAGGGTGAGGTACTGTGTTACATAAGAAAAAAAATCATATACACCTGTATAAAATCATATAATAATCTTAATCAAAAAATTAAAGAAGGCCAAGAGATGGGTTTGTCCTGAGCTCTTTCTCACTCGGGAGAGACGGTCTAGCGAGATAAATCCACATTAGAAAGGGAAAGGTAAAAATATAATCTACCCAATCCAATCGTAGAATGCAATGAATAAGTGCCCATGGGGTAGTAAGCAAATAAATAGTATCTAAGGGGGAGGGTGGACGGATGGAAAGGGACATTATTATTTCACCGTAAGTACTTGATGCTCAGGCGAGAGGTTGTATACCTGGCTAGACAATAATGCAAGATGAGCCAATTAGAATTTCCTTGTTATTGCGTTTATGACCCCCAATTCAGGCCATCATGAACACTTTTGTGGTGTTTTCATCTTCACATGCTATCTACCCAAAATATTTCTTCTTCCCATGAGATATTTAAATTGACCAAGAATATTATTGGTTTTTGAGATATTCAACAAGATGATGAGCTTAGTGAAAATCAGTCACCTTCATTAAGTGGGCCGCAAGCTATTTTTAGGTGTAAGTCTATTTTTAGACATTGTCTATTTTTAGACATGGTGATCATATTTCAGAATTTGCAGGATGTTATTTGTGGATGGTTAGTCAAGTTGGAAAAAAACAAAGATGAAATTCTATTTTTAGAATATCGTTTAGAAGTCTATTTATATATCGTCGATCTAAAAATAGAAGTGTCGATTATTATTAGCTCTTAATAATAATCCGACAATAAACAGCAACTTATTCTCTTGGAGCACTTAATTTTAGTGCACAGATTTGGAAAATCAGTGGGCTGAAGGAATTACGCAATTCCTAGGGTTTACTGGTGGTTCATGCATGGAGGACTCAGTTAGAACTGAAGTGGAAAAGTTATGACAGAGTTGGAAGAGTATTTCATGGAGTTGTTATTCAGTTTAACTCAGTTAATGGAGTTAAACTCGGTTGAGCTAGTTGTATCTAGTCTAACTGAATGATACACTAGTGAGAGTGGAGTGAATTAATTAGTTAATTAATTCAAAAATAATAACTCATTAATCAACTGAACAATACATCAGTTAACTACAATTCATGTCAATTCCAGTGGAGACCCAGTGGAGAGATAGGTGAAAGGGAAAGATGGACTATCTGTTGTGACTATAGTGATGCATTGATTACACCACACACACATTGGAGTTTCCAATGAGGATTGAGCAGTGCAAACAAGGCCAATTCGAATTCATTCAGGGGTCTTCTTCAGCAGGGATTGCACAGTGGAGAAAGGCCATCAGGTGGCAAGAAATCAGTGCATGGATTTGCAAATTTCTTCTGATTAGTGTGTGACGATTGATTGTACTGAGAGCTTGATGTACTAAGCTTTGTATGAGATTGTTAAATTATCTCCATGATACATAATATATGATAGTTGGGGTTTTTAGCTTCAGGATTTCCCATTAAACAACTGTGTTATGTGCAATTGTTTTTATTGCTTCATGTGTTTGCAATTGAGTTTTTAAATTTCCGCAAAAGATTAACAGTGGAAGGATTCTGTATTTAGCAATAAGATAAATATTGTTAGATCAGGAGAATCTGGATATATACATGCATCTTGTATATAATTTCTATATGGTATTAGAGCAGTGTTAATTCTTCAAGATTGCAATTGTGAAGAATTATTGAGTTTGTGTTGGTGGACAATTCGAATTTTTTGTAGAAAATTCTTGGTGCAACAGTTGAGTATACATTGAAATGTCCTTCAATGGGTGGCGATTGGAGTATGCCCTTGATGGCAGCTCTAATTACATAGCCTGGAAGGATAGGATGGAGGCGGCGCTGGAGGATAATGGACTGAAGGAGTTCATTGATAGCGATGTTCCTAAGCCAGGATCTAGCGATGCTGCATTACTTGATGCCTGGCAAAAGAAGATAGCAAAGACAAGAAGAATTATGTTGGAAGGTGTGAAGGAACATATTTTGTCCAGCCTTCATGGGAAATCCACTCCATTTTCAATTTGGAAGGCTTTGACAGATTTGTTCCAAAGCAGCAGTGACCAGAGGAAGTTGGCGCTGAAAGATAAGCTCAGAAAAATAAAATTGGAGAAGGGCGACAGTATTCCAAAATATCTCGCGAATTTTGTCCACTGTAGGGATGAAATGGAAAGTGTGGGGATTATTGTTGATGATGAAGATTTGGTGAGATTGGCTCTCCTTAGGCTTCTGAAGAGTTGGCATAGCTACGAGACTCTATCAATGGACAGGAGAAACTGTTGGGATGTGAGCGACTTTGTTCAGATCTTGTGCAGGAGGAGATAAGGTGAAGTGATAGGGATGGCTCTTCAGCGAAGAATGAAGATGAAGAGAATTTTGCTTTGGCTTCCAAGGCAAGGAAAGGGAATGGGAATAAATTTCCTTCAAAATTTGAAGCTAAAGGCAAGAAGCAGGATTTGTCCAAGATGAAGTGTTTTCACTGTCACGATCATGGGCATTTCGCCACTAACTGCCCACAAAATAAGAAGAATAAGAAGGTTGTTGGAGCTGCGGCTGGAGAGGCCTTAGCCTCGCAATTTGAAATTGATTTCTCTTTGATCGCATGCTTGGTTTCAAGCTCTATAGGATCAGTGTGGTATCTTGATAGTGGTGCGTCTTTCCATATGACGGGAGACAAGGAGTTGTTTAGTGACTTGGAGGAGAAGGACCTTCAAATGCATATAGAGATGGGCGACGATGGTCGATACAGTGCGACCGGCATTGGGACCATTACCTTTGAGAGGGATTCAGGTAATCCATTCTATTGAAAGATTTTATGCATGTTCCAGGTCTGAAGAAGAACTTGGTCTCGGTCGCAATGTTGGAAGACAAAGTTTATGACGTTGTTTTTAGCGATGGAAAAGCTTTCATGTGACATAAAAAAACTGGTCAAACCAAGAGGATAGGGATTCAAGTGAAGAATATCTACAAGCTAGAGGTAGATGAATGCGGTGCAATGATGGGCAAAGTAGAAGAAGTGGTGAGCCGCGACAAGGGCGAATTATGGCACAGGAGATTGGGCCATCTTCACCATGGCTCTTTGAAGATTTTACAACAGATTTCTACTGGACTTCCCAAGGGTACTCTTGCACAGTCAGATCAGTGCAAGGGATGTACTATGGGTAAGTTTGTGAAGACCACCTTGCATGAGAAGGAGAACCATGCTTCGGTGATCCTTGAGAGAATTCACACAGATGTGTGTGTACCTTTCTCGATTTCTTCAACTGCAAAACATAGGTATTATGTTATATTTTTTGATGACTATTCTCATAGATGTTGGATCTTATTCATGCAAAATAAGAGTGAAACATTCTCAAAGTTCTGTGAGTTTAAAGCATTGGTGGAGGAGGAGTCAGGGAAGCAAGTGAAAGCTCTATGGAGCGATAATGGTGGTGAATATATCTCGGGCGAATTCAAATACTTATGTAGCAAAGAAGGAATTCGAAGAGAACTCATAGCACCTCATAACCCACAGCAGAATGGGGTCGCAGAGAGGAAGAACAAAATGATCGTGGGTGTTGCACGAGCGATGTTGCATGACCAGTGCCTACTGATGCACTTGTGGGCGGAAGCATGCAACACTGCGGCTTATGTGAAAAATCGTTGTCCTCATAGAGTACTTGGCATGAGTACACCTGAAGAAGCTTTTACTGGTAAGAAGCCTGATATTTCTCATTTGAAGATTTTTGGCTCATCTGTTTACATTCATGTGACAAAGGACACCAGGAAGAAGCTGGAGCTGACTGCAGAAGTTGGGATATTTGTGGGGTACACAGAAACACCCCATAATTATCGTTTGTATTTTCCATATAGTCAAATGATTGTGGTGCGATGGGATATAAAATTCAATGAGGTGAAATCCATGAATTTGTCACTTGAGAGGGAGCTACACTTTCATGCAGAGGAGGAACTTCTTGTTCCCAAAGATGAGCCTCTAGATGTGGATCAGCCACAGGAGGAGATTCATGGAGTGGAGGATTCCACTCATGCAAAACCAAATATCAGACAAGGCAGAAAGCGTACCATAGAAGCTAAGAGAATGAAGCTTGATGCAACATAGAATGTAGGAGTCCCTACATCACAGCGTAGACAGAGACAGTCACCTGACCGATTTACTGGATACATGGCTCTTATGAGCAAGTGTATCGTGACAGAGCCATCTTCTTTTGAAAAATCAGTGCAGGAGCCCACATGGGTAGATGCCATGGTGGAGGAGTATGACTCCATTGTCAGAAACAGTGCTTGGGAGATTGTTCCAAGTCCGGTGGGAAAATCAGTTGTAGGATCAAGATGGATCTACAAGGTAAAGAAATTTGTTGATGGGAGCGTCGAGAAGTATAAGGCAAAATTTGTTGCTCGGGGCTTCTCACAGATCGAGGAGATTGATTATAAAAAAACCTTTTCACCTATCGCATGGTATTCTTCCATAAGGACCATCCTTGCTCTCTCTGTTAGGTCCCTATATTACTAGTATAGTCCCTCATTATTGTTAGTGTAACCCCCTTATTTTTATTATTGTACCCCTGTAACCCCCCATATTGTTATTATTGGGCCCTTAAATTATTATTGTTAGGTCGGCTAGGATTACATTGTGGCCCCATGGACTCCTATATATAGAAAGGAGGTTTTGTAATTCGAATCATCCAAAAATTGTTCATTCATGTAATGTATTGGAGGTTTCCCCCTCGAAGTGGCTTATTTCTAAGGCGTTGATATCTCTTTTCTTCTATTTTTGGAGCTGGTTTCACAACATTTGGTATCAGAGCTTTGGATTCTAGGGTTTCGCTGCACCAAACAGGTCATCGTGGCATTTTCACTATAAATTTTTTCTACAAAGGTTCAAAAGCTAAAATTTTACGAGTGCAAAGCCAAAATACGGAGGAACATCATCGCAAAATTTCAGAGCTTAGTTCGCAATATTTTCGGAGATATGATCTGTGGAAGTTAGGGATTTTTGCAGGCTCCTGAATTTAACCTAAACAGGTCATCGCGGTATTTGCGCTATAACTTTTGTTCTACAAAGTTTCAGAAGCTGAAATTTTTAGAGAGCGACGCTGAAATTCTGAGGAACATCGTTACAAAATTTCAGAGCTTGGTTCGCAATATATTCGGATATATGATCTGTGGAAGTTAGGTCTTTTTCAGCCTCCTAAATTTCATCTCAAAGAGGTTATCGTGGGAAAATATTCATAACTATCTCTCTGAGCATCGAATTGGAATGTTGTAAAAACTGGCTGCAAGTACACAGAATGTAGTTTCTTTTCAATCAATTTTAGAGCCAAAGGAGGAAACAGTGACACGTTTCAAGTCATACAAGTTTGTTATATTGAACCAGTCCATAATTGGGTCATTGTGGGAGATTGGACATAACTTGCCTTGAACAATCTAAATCATGTCAGACTTTTGGAATTCGAAAGAAGATTCAGAGGGTTAATTTAGGGCCAAATTTTAGATATTGAAGATCTGAAATCACAGAGATAATTCAGTTTCAATATCGAGCTCCTCAAAATCAAGAAAAAGGTGTGTATTGTTTTTTCAAATTTCATATGTCTTGTTTGAAAAATCAGTTCTAGTTGATTCCAAATGCCTATTGAGCATAAATATCAATATTGGGTTCTAAAATGCCTCCTAAAAATAATTCCACACCCATTAAGCCTTCAGAAGTCTCTACTATGACTCATGAAGACAAAGAAATGCAACATGATATATCAAAAGTCCATGAGCAAGTGCACCAAATTTCGTTATCGCAAAGAGCAACAAAAAATGAAATGGATGGTTTGAAGAAAGGCGTGGAAGCTAAGATGAATGTTTGGAAGCTAAGATAGATGGCATGGAATTTGGCATGGAAGCTAAGATGGATGACATGGAAGCTAAGATTGATGAAAAAATGGAAAACATGAAGAATGATCTAAAAGCATACATGGAAGGTTTGACAAAGTTGATACAAAAAATGTTTCCTAATGGTGAAAATATAGTAGAGGAAACTCATGATGAGAACAAAATAAATGCTAATAGTGATTTCATAAACTCTAATGTTGGCAGGAAGAACCAACATATTCCAAAGATGGATATGAGAAAGTTTGATGGCAAGGATCTCGTAACATGGATGCTACAGATGGAGAAATATTTTGATCTCAATAATGTGCAAAACACACAAAAGATACACATTGCAACTTTACATCTAGAACAAAATACATTTGTATGGTATCGATGGCTTTTCTCCCGTAAAAAATTGTCACTTGGTCAATTTTTACGGAGGAAATGATAGCACATTATGAGGATACAAAGAGCAACACCTTCTTTAGCCAATTGATAAATCTCAAACAAAAGGGTTTAATGGGGGAACACATTGAGGACTTCCAAAAATTGAATATAAGGGTAACTAATATTCCAGAGGAACACAAGATTGATCTCTTCATAGGTACTTTAAAGGATAACATCCAACATGAAGTTCGGGTTTTGGAACCTGATTTATTGGAGAAGGCATTCAAGTTGGCAAGAAAAATTGACTGTAAAATTATGGTGACAAGGAAGCCTAACACTCACTTCTATAAAGAGCTAAGTGTTGCTACTCCTAGATTTCAACAACCTACAAGGTTTACACCACAACAATTGGAAGAAAAAATAACAAAAGGGCTTTGCTACAGTTGTGATAGCAAATACACTAAAGGTCATACGTGTGCTAAGAAGAAATTATTTTACATAGATTGTGAAGAGGAAGAAGAAAATGAAAAAGAAGAGGATATACACCAGGAACCAAGCCTAGAAGAGGAAGAAATGAGTCTGACCATATCGCATAATGCATTGGTAGGAATTACCACTCCTCAAACTCTCAAGATAGAAGGACATATCAAGAAGAAAAAGGTAATAGTGTTGATTGATTCAGGTAGTACCCATAATTTTATGCATTGTAAGGTAGCCAAGGAATTGAATTGTTTCCTATACCCAACACCAGAATGTCAAGTGATGGTTGAAAATGGAGGAACTATAAATTGCTCTGGAAAATGCCATAATATCAAGCTATATATGGGGGAATATGTATTGAATAGTCCAATGCTTTACATCTCAATGGGAGGTGTTGATGTCATACTATGAGTACAATGGTTACAATCTTTGGGGACGGTAGCTTTTAATTTTCAAGAACTTTTCTTGAAATTTTTTTCGAAAGGAAAGGAAATCGAATTACGGGGTATCACAAGGATGCCAGGAAATATAATAAGCTCTAATTTCATGACAAAGCTTCTGAAGAAATAACAACGAGGCATAATTGCACAATTATGCTCACTATAAGTTCCAACATCAAAATCATCTATTTTTCCATATCTCCAAAGAGTCTTGGACAATCATTCCAATGTGTTTGATACTCCCAAAGGACTCCCACCTATTCGTGATCGTGATCATGCTATTCATTTGATTCCAGGAAGTGTTCCTCCAAACATCCGACCTTACAAATATCCTTATGTCCAAAAGAGTGAAATTGAACGTATGATTGCAGAAATGTTAGAGGTTGGTATAATTAAACCTAGTCAAAGTTCTTTCTCTGCTCCTGTAGTATTGGTACACAAGAAGGATGGATCATGGCGCATGTGTCCCAATTATATGGAGCTCAATAAGCTCACCATTAAAGATAAATTTCCCATTCCTGTGATTGATGAATTATTGGATGAATTACATGGAGCAATTTATTGGATGAATTACATGGAGCAATTTGTTTTACCAAGTTGGATCTTCGTTCAGGATATCATAAAATTACAATGAAGACTGAAGATATTCTGAAAACATCATTTCGAACTCATGAGGGTCATTATGAATTTTTGTTCATGCCTTTTGGCCTTACCAATGAACCTTCTACATTTCAAGGGTTGATGAATTCCATTTTCAAACCCTTCCTTAGAAAAATTGTGTTAGTATTTTTTGATGATATACTAATCTACAGCAGGTCTTGGAAGGATCATGTTCAACATGTCGACAGGGTGCTCAAACTATTGCAGGAGAAACAATTATATGCACAAACATCCAAATGTTTCTTTGGAGTACAAGAGGTGGAATATATGGGTCATATTGTATCTCACGAGGGTGTTAAGGTAGACCCTAACAAAATTAAAGCCATTAAGGAATGAAAGTCCCATGTACCATAAAGAAGTTATAGGATTTATCAAGTAATGTGGTATTACTTCTAAGTTTGTTAAGAATTATGGGAGAATAAAGACCTCTAACAACATTATTGAAGAAAGAGCACATGGGACTCTGAAGCAATCCAAGGCCTTCAACATCTGCAGAAGCAGGTAATGTGCCTAGCACCGGTCTTAGCTACTAACTTCTACAAAAACCTTCTTTATCGGTGGAATGATGCCCTGAAATGGAATTAGTGTTCTTTTAATGCAAAGAAGAAGACCCACTTTGAAATGTGTCCAATCAAAGGAAAGTATTTACAGAAACCTATTTACGAGAAGGAAATGTTAGCAATACTGCATGCACTAAAGAAATGGAGAACTTACCTAATGGGAAGACACTTCAAGGTAAAAATTGATCATGATAGTCTTAAACACTTTTTGGACCAAAGATTATCTTCAGAAGAGTAGCAAAAATGGGTCACAAAGATGTTGGGTTATGACTTTGAAATATTCTACAAAAAAGGGAAGCTAAATGTTGTTGCATATGCACTCTCAAGAAAGAATGAAGAGGTGGAAGCATTTCTTTGTGCCATTTGTATTATCCAACCAGATTGGATAACCGAAGAAAGAGATGAATGGAAGAAGGATGAAGAAGTGTGGACACTCATTCAAAATTTGCAGCAAGATCCTAGTACATATGATACATTTAGTTGGAAAAATGATTCCTTATGGTACAAAGATCGCTTATATCTTTGTAAGAATTCCCAACTAAAACAAAATATTCTTTTGGAATTGCACACTTCTCCTTTAGGAGGACACTTAGGATTTTTAAAAACTTACCATAGGGTGAAGAAAGAATTTTTTTGAGATGGCCTTAAATCTGATATTCAAAATTTTGTGGCAGAATGTTTGGTTTGCCAGCAGAATAAAGTTGAGAAAATTAAGACCCTGGGTCTTCTACAACCTTAATCCATTCCAAGTCAACATTGGGAGGAGATTTAAATGGATTTTATCACAATTTTACCTAAGTCTGAAGGAAAGAGTGTCATCATGGTGGTAGTTGATATACTTACAAAGTATGCACACTTTTGTGCATTATCTCATCCATTTAAAGCAAGTACAATTGCTACTACATTTGTGGACAAATTCAGCTACATGGAAACCCAAGGGTTATTGTGAGGACAAGAGATCCCATTTTACCGGGAAATTTTGGATGGAGTTATTTTGTTTGGGCATCAATTATCTCATAAATTAATTCATAGGGACACCAATCCATGGTCAAACTATAGATAGTAAATAAATGTTGGAAGGATATCTTTCATTGTTTTCTTGTAATGACAACAAACACAATGGGTCAAGTGGTTAATTTCTCACGAATGGTGGTATAACACTTCCTTCCATACTCAAGAAGAAAAATGGCCCAATTTTATGGCACTTTATGGATATCATCCACCATCCATCACATCATCTTTAGCAGAAAATTCAAAGGTTCAAGCAAGAAGATCACAATTTAACATCAACAAGAAGTTCTCCAACTCTTAAAGGACAACCTGAATTTGGCACAAAATCGAATGAAACAACAGGCAGATCAACATCACAACGAGAGAAGTTTTGATGTAGGAGACTGGGTATTTTTATAGCTACAACCATACAAACAAATGTCCCTCAAGCAAGCTAAGAAGGATAATAAATTATCGCCAAAGTACTATGGTCCTTACAAGGTGTTGCAAAATATTGGTACTATGGAAAATAAACTGGAGCTTCCTTCTTCTTCACGAGTGCATCCAATTTTCCTTGTTTCATGCTTAAAAAAGGTTATAGGTGAAAATATTCCAGTTCAAACAATATTGCCAGAGCTTGATGAGGAAGGAAAAATCATATTGGAACCTTAAGCGATCACGGAAACCAGAACTCGAAAGCTATGGAATCAATCAATTTCAGAGTATCTCATCAAGTGGAAGGACTTACCCACTAAAGATTCTACATGGGAGGACAAGAATGTTATACAGAAGCACCCAGAGCTACTCAAGCATTGAGGACAACACTTTTTTTAAGGAGAGGGGCATGTTAGGTCCCTATATTACTATTATATTCCCTTATTGTTGTTAGTGTAACCCCTTTATTGTCATTAGTGTACCCTTGTAACTCCCATATTGTTATTATTGTGCCCTAAAATTATTATTGTTAGGTCGTCTAGGATTACATTATGGCCCCACTAAGATTACATTGTGGCCCCATGGACTCCTATATATAGAAAGGAGGTTTTGTAATTTGAATCATCCAATAATTGTTCATTCATGTAATTTATTGGAGGTTTCCCCCTCGAAGTGGCTTATTTCTAAGGCGTTGATATCTCTTTTCTTCTATTTTTGGAGCTGGTTTCATAACACTCTCAATGCATATGCGTTGGGACATTCATTAGATGGATGTGAAAATTGTGTTCCTTAATGGGATCATTGAGGAAGAGGTGTACATTGAGCAGCCTGAAGGATTTGAGATCTTCAACAGCGAGTCGCATGCGGGCAAGCTCAAAAGAGCATTGTATGGGTTGAAGAAAGCACCTTGTGCTTGGTACACATGGATCAACAGTTATTTCACTAGACTTGGCTTCACCAAGAGTGAGGCGGATGCAAACCTGTACCAAATTGTGGTGGAGTGTAAGCTTTTAATCATTGTTCTTTATGTTGATGATTTAATACTAATGGGTGATGAGCAGTTAATATATTCATGCAAGGCAGATCTTGCAAAGGAGTTTGAGATGAAGGATTTGGGCCTCCTTCATTATTTCCTTGGATTGGAGATATGGAAACGGGAAGGTGAATTGTTTGTGTCTCAAGGAAAGTATGCTCGGGAGATACTTGACAAGTTTCACATGCAAGGCTCCAAGCCTATCAACACTCCTCTTCCAGGAAATTTGAGGAAAGAGGATGCTACATCGGTAGAGGTAGTGGATACCATTGTTTATCGGTAGTTGGTGGGTTCGCTCATGTATTTAGTTAATACAAGACTATACATATGATATGCGGTGAACCAGCTTTCACAAGCGATGGTTAAGCCTAACAAGCTCTTTTGGAAGGCAGGAAAGCATGCCCTGAGATATCTCAGGGGCACATCTAAGTATGCCTTATGGTACAGACAGACAGATGAGGTGAAGTTGCATGGCTTCATGGATGCAGACTGGGCAAGCAGCCCAACAGACAGAAAGAGCACATCAGGAGGGGTTTTCAGCATCGGATCTACAGCAGTTTCTTGGTACAGCAGGAAACAAGATCTGTGGCACTCAGTTCAGCGGAAGCAGAATACATGGCAGCAAGTCAAGCTGCATGTGAGGCTATCTAGATGAGGAAGATCCTGGTTGGTTTGTTCGGTTCACATTTAGATCCTACAGTGATACATTGTGATAATCAAAGTTGCATTAAACTCTTGATTAATCTTGTGTTTCATGATATATATAAACATATTGATATTCGATATCATCATATTAGAGATTGTGTGCAGCAGAAGATCATGTTGCTTCAATACATTCCTACGGAAGATCATGATGCAGACATTCTGACGAAGGCACTCTCCAGGGGAAAATTCAAATACCATAGAGGCAGGATCGGGGTGAAGGATAATCCCTATCTTGTTGAGAGGGAGTGTTGAGATTCAAAAATATGATGAGCTTAGTGAAAATTAGTCACCTTCACTAAGTGGGCTTGCGGACTATTTTTAGGCGTAAGTTTATTTCTAGACTATGTTTATTTTTAGACATGGTGATCATATTTCAGAAGTTGAAGGATGCTATTTATGGATGGTTCGTAAGGTTGGAAAAATAGATGAAATTCTATTTTTTGAATATTGGGCAAAGTCTATTTATAGATCGTTGATCTAAAAATATAAGTGTCGATGATTATTAGCTCTTAATAATAATCTGACATTAAACATCAACTTATTCTCTTGGAGCACTTAATTTCAGTGTATAGATTTGGAAAATCAGTGGGCTGAAGGAATTATGCAATTCCTAGGGTTTACTAGTGGTTCATGCATGGAGGACTCAGTTAGAACTGAAGTGGAAAAGTTATGATAGAGTTGGAAGAGTAGTTCATGGAGTTGTTATTCAGTTTAACTTAGTTAATGGAGTTAAACTCAGTTGAGCTAGTTGTATCTAGTCTAACTGAATGATACACTAGAGAGAGTGGAGCGAATTAATTAGTTAATTAATTCATAAATAATAACTCATTAATCAACTGAACAATACAGCAGTTAACTACAGTGCATGTCAGTTCCAGTGGAGACCTAGTGGAAGATAGGTGAAAGGGAAAGATGGACTATCTGTTGTGACTATAGTGATGCATTGATTGCACCACACACACATTGGAGTTTCCAATGAGGATTGTGCAGTGCAAGCAATTCTAATTTGAATTAATTCAGGGGTCTTCTTCAGCAGGGATTGCACAGTGGAGGCAAGCTATCAAGTGGCAAGAAATCAGTGCATGGATTTGCATATTTCTTCTGATTAGTGAGTGATGATTGATTGTACTGAGAGCTTGATGTACTAAGATTTGTATGAGATTGTTACATGATCTCCATGATACATAATATATGATAGTTGGGTTTTTTAGCTTCAAGCTTTCATGTTAAACAAATGTGTTATGTGTGATTGTTTTTATTGCTTCATGTGTTTGCAATTGAGTTTTTAAATTTCCACAAAAGATTAACAGTGGAAGGATTATGTATTTAGCAAGAAGATAAATATTTTTAGATTAGGAGAATCTGGATATATACATGCATCTTGTATATAATTTCTACATTGGTACCATGCCTTATGTTACATTTTCTTTTGTCTTCTTGATCACTCGTTTTGAGATCTATTATTACTTTTTGGATTCACATAATTTTGTTTCACTTGCATCCTTTTGCTCTGATTCAATCATCTAGAAATGTAGTCCATATCTCCTAAATACATTTTCTCTCTAATCATGGCCTTCAATCTTGAATCCTTTGATCACATTTTATTGGGCTTTATCAAGTTTCATCCCATATACATATTTCATTCTCTCATTAAGTTATCTTTCCCATATTAGGATGAAACCCCATTGTCTCCTAGTCAATTTCCTCTTATATCATGATGTCACCCTAGGATATTCAAAATGAATTGAATTATTTCAAACTATTTATCTTAGAATTTAAAAAATGCCCTAAGTGGTTTTCAAGTTCAACATACTCTCACCATGTGTTTCTGGTGGCAAGTATAAATACTCCATTTCCCAATGGATAAGGCATTACCAGTAGGAATACACATCTAAGGACTTGACCATCAACAAAGATAAGGGAAGATTATATTTTATTATTATTTTCTTCCAAGTTTTTATGCTCCTCATTGTTTGATCATTAGCCCATTTCTAACCTAGGAACATCCTCCTCTTATTTCCATGTGCCCTGAGAGATGAATTCCTTGTTACTTATCTAACAGACCTTTGGACTCTACCATTAACCTCTTCTCTTGATTCCAGTATGCCAAAAAGTTGGTGACACATTTATGTGGTATGGGGGAGTAAGTAGTGGAGTTGTGATTGGTGATTTATTACTTGGTAGTCTCAATGACTTTAGTTCCTTTTGGTTTATATTGAGAAGTCACATGGGTAATGGTGAAGTTGTGTCCTTTCATTTAATGGGATATTGAAAAATGTTTTACTAGAACACCCAATTATGGACGAGACAAATATGAAGCATTGGTGAGTGGAGAAGTTTGAAAACCTGGCTATATGCTTTGGTGAAGATCTTGTTAACTTCATGAAGTTTGATAAGGTTGAGCATGGGGGATGATTTGGAAAAAAAAATGATCTCATTATCCTTCAGTGGATTTGTAAAGGGAGGTTTTTGTAGAACAAGTAATTAAATGATTGGAAATAAATTAAGTGCTTTCACTTATTGGTTTTTGATTCTAGGGCTCTTATTGCTTTTCTTTTCTCATGAGATTCTTTTTCCTAGAAGATTACTACTTTGGGTTGGATTTTCATTGGCATATTTGGATTCCTATGCTTTTGTTGTATTATATGATAAGGATCTTATCTGATGATTTCACCTTGAAGAAATTTTGTCTTTAATAAATTTCTGCTAGTTCTTTTCTTTTCAATAGTTTCTTTTTTTGTTTCATTAAGTTTGCTTTCTTGTATTCAACTTGCTTTCATTTATAGTTTGATTTGCATTTCTTGCTTATTTTCTTTCATTTAGGTTCAGGTTTGGTTTTGCTTTTAGGTTTTTCTTTTATCCCGGATCGATCATGCATGTTGGAAGAAAATAAAGCAAGTCTTTAATAGAACCATCACTAAATAACTCTCTTTTCAAGTTCTATTTTTCTATCATTAACCCCTAATTGTTGAGGAACACTTGTGCCTTGTGGTTGTTAACGGAAATTCTAGTACATACTAAGTTAGGGTAAAAAATGGGGGGGGGGGGGTGTGGGTGTGGGCGGTGGTGGGGATTTAAATAACGAAAACTAATTAAATGGAAAAAAATGATGAAGAAAGCAAGGATAATTTCAAAACCCTACCAAGTGAAAATTTAAGCTGACTGACAGCAACTTTAAACAGGTCGTTCAGTTCCTTCTCCCTCTTCTTTTCCTCTTCCTTATTTTGTTGAAAACCAAACAAATAGATCAATCAATACTATGAAACCCAAATAATTTCTATCACCGTGCCTTTTCAAGAACCATAAACCCTAAAAAAAAGGTGAAAATATTACCTTGGTTGTATTAACTTTGGCATCGGGTTTGGGTTGCACTGATTGCTTAAGGCTCTGGACATTTCTGAACATTTTTTCTTTGTTCTTGTTCTTGAGGCTGAAATTCTTGTCCTCTACAACCTTCAATATTTTGGCTGCATTGGCCTTGGACTGTTGCTTAAGGCATGGTTATGCTCAGTAGCCTGAAATCATCATAAATAAACCGGCAGAGAGACAAAAAAAGAGGAAATTTCGGCCTGCCCCTTCCACGAGCAGATGGATCGAAGGAATGTATAGCGCAAACAAGGGTTTGGACTTGATGATCAGGATAATCGCATGTCATTAACCCCATTTTCCATATTTTCATTGGTGTTTTAAGTGAAAAAGTGTGCTTTTGCACTTAACATTATTCTTTTTCCACTTGAGTGGGATTTAACTCCGAGGATGCTTAGCTTAGCTAAAGTGGAATACCTTGAAAATTAAATTTAGATTAATTGTGATATATTCTTAATGGTATAGTTTGTTGGGTTAGTTTGAGGGGTTGAGTATTTTGAGCTTTATTAAGAGGTATGGAGATTGATCTTTGAGGTTAGTTGCCTTTCTTATATGCCAGGTATAACTTATTCATTTGGTTTAATGGTAAGTCTTCGTAGTTGGACCTAATAGGTCACAATATTTGGTAAGTCTTCATAGTTGGAACTAATAGGTCACAAGTACAACATTTATGCTAGTCCATTGCAATGTAAATAACATTTTAGTTCCCCATTTTCAATTGGCACCAATTGACTCTAACTTGTTTCATTCAATTAAATGGTTTATTCTTGATGTTCTGACATCAAACAACCTTTTCAATCCTCAGGTCCTATTAATGATAGGTATGTTGATCAAGGTACGGGGATTGGTAGCAAGTTCATGTCTGCCAATTTAAGGGTTGTAATTAATTCTAGTGATTCTACAATGGGTATCATACCTACAAAATGTGATGAAATGTTGAGGATTTTATCAAAAGGATTTCCTTGAGAAATATTCGTAGAAATATTACAAGGTGGAAGCATTCATATTGTGTCTTGAGCTTCTCACCCATTGACCAACATTATTTGACATCAAAGGTGGAATAATGTCAATTTGTTGAGATTGGAAGGAATTAATAGTGAACAATGGAATATGTTAATTAATTTTTTATTGAAAACCCTTTCGAGAAACATATAATCCAAAGCTTTATTACAAAGTAATGTTTGCAAATGATGAGAAAGGTTTTGGAATTTTGGCTTCTGTGATCCATCATACATATTTAGAAATATTTCAATAATAATGACATGATTTGGCATCTCACTAACAAATTCCAACCATGGGACTAGATTCCTCTTTTCAACAGGACCAATTTTGAATATTTATAAATTCTCAATTTGGAAAGGGAAAGTGTAATTTTTAGGAAAATCCCACATGTGCACAAAAGGACAAATCAGCCCAAAAGAGAAATTGGACAACCATAGATGGCTATAAATACAAGTCAAGTGACCCTCATTTGGACATCATCATTGTGATCATTCTTCTTTCTTTTGGTTTGCCTCACATAGGTTTGAGGTTTGGTCGCGAAGATTAGTTCATACATGTCTGAGATTGTAGGGTCTGAATCTTGCATGTGTGTCTAGGGTTTTGGTTTCCAACCGCAGGGATGATATGCACAGATTTCTGTCACAAATGCATGCATGCAGGCTCATGCATGTAGTTGGAGGTTTTAGCCACACGCACATCACTCTCTGTGTATGATTGCGAACCAGGGTTTGAGTTTAACAGTTGACCACTTATTTCGTCAGTTGACCGTAGAGTTCAGCAGTTGAGCGCAGACTGTGACAGTTGATCACATGCTTATGAATCAAGGATTTTATTATTAGCATCATTGGGGTCATCTCATGGATGTTGTTTATTTTATTTTGTTGGATAGGATTATTGTTGAATATGTGGATCATTTTAGACTCTTTTGTTGAATCATTCAATGAAAATCTAATAAGAAGAATTTCATCGTAGTGGGTTTTGCCCTCATCTCTGACCAATCCTGGTGACTCTATGTATGAATACTTTTATTCTATTGTTCTTTTATGTTCTGTTGCATTGATGATGCTATTGCTCTTTCTATGTAATTGCATATGCTGTTGAATAATGTTGTAAATCTAAATAATGTTATGATGTCGTGGGGTGAATTTAATATGAAAATGAAGAAATGCAATTATGTAAAGCAAAGAACAATATATCCCTAAGAAAATTTAACATGGCATCAAAGCCGGGTTGAAGAAAATTCATTAAATATCACCCCTATGAAGAAACATTTGCTGGAAGTTAGAGAAGATGTTGGGGACCTAAAAGAATGCTATATTTTGAAGGAAACCTTAGGAAATTTGGTTATTATCATTTGATGGATATTATGAAGTTAGGGTTTGGAAGAAAGCCCTGGATTATGGAAAATTTTTGAGACCCTAGCATGATTGTGTGAAGATTTTCAAGCACTTGTGATGGGTTTAATGTAGCACAAGATGGGTTAGTCTCAATTAGACTGTGGTTATGAATGAAGTTCGTTGATATGTATTTAAGGCAATAGTGTTATATGGATAATGGATAGTAATGACTTTTGAAGGTTGGTTCAAGAGGGAGATGATCACTTCTCATTGAAGATAAGTATTTTTTCGATTTATGTTACTCCTTTATGTCTTTACTCTCTTTTTAGATCTATTGATTTTATCATTGATTATACTTCATTAATTGGGATTATACATGATGAACACGTTGTACCGAGATTGTGCACTTTGCAGACATTGATGAAGGAGGAAAATTATAGGGATTAATGGGGTTAGGGTTTAGGGGGTTAAATGGGTTAGGGGTCTGGAATTAGGGTTTAAGGGGTTAAGGGTTAAGGGTTTAGAGGTTTACAGTTTAGGGGATTAAATGGGTTAGGGTTTAGGGGTTTAGGGGTTAAATGGGTTAGGGGTTAAGGCTATTTTAGGGGTTAGGGGTTAAGGGTTTAGAGGTTTAGGGTTTAGGGGTTAAATGGGTTAGGGGTTTAGGGGTTTAGGGGTTTAGGGGGTTAAATGGGTTAGTGGTTAAGGGTTTAGAGGTTTAGGGTTTAGGGCTTAAATGGGTTAGGGGTTTAGGGATTTAGGGCTTAAATGGGTTAGGAGCTAGGGGTTAGGGATTAAGGGTTCAGGGTTCAGAGGTTTAGGGTTTGGGGTTAAATGTTTTAGGGGTTTAGAGGTTTAGGGGGTTAAATGGGTTAGGGGTTGGGAATTGTGGCTAAGGATTCAAGCTCCATGGAAAAATCTAAAGTCATCAAAAACCTTAATGGTTTGGAAGAATTTTCTAAAATAACTTTCCTAATAGATAAACCCCATTGGATATAGGATTCCAAACTTGTATTTGTAGAAAATAGTTCATCTTGAATTGGGGAGTGAACTGAACACAAAGTGGAAGGAAAAAATCTATTGATTAAAAATTAAGACTAATTGTGGAAAACTATCAGAAGGAATATTTGGTGATAGAGGGAAAAAGAAGTATGACTATGAAATGGAGCCTTAGAAAAATAGGGAGGCTCAAATATAGTTCCTTGCATTGATAAATTTAGTTTCTTGGCTTACAATGCAATCTAAGTAATGGTTAATTTTGTTCATACTTCGTTCTAAAATGTTGGAGGTGTTTTCTTTTATCGATTATATTCAGCTACCTAGTGCCCTAACATGACTTGATAAGAATGGAGACTTGTTTTCTTCTGTTTTGATTTGTTTTTGGAAGGCATTGATGTTGGTTGTTTCATAAAGGAAAGTATTATTGATGTGGGTTGTTTACCATTGTTTGTAATCAAGCAAAATCCAACCAAACTCTAATTTTGTCCACCAGACAAAATGTATACCATATAACGGGTTTTAAAGGTTTTTATAAGGGTTAGGGGAATAATGAGTTAGTAGTTAAGGGATTAGGGATTAGGGGTTAGGGGAATATGGGATTAGGGGTTAGATTTTTAGGGTTAAGGGGTTAGGAGAATAATGAGTTAGTAGATAAGGGGTTAGGGGATTTAGGTGCATTTAGGGGTTAGGGGAATAATGAGTTAGTGGTTAAGGGATTAGGGATTGGGGTTAGGGGAATATTGAGTTATTGGTTAAGGGTTTAGGGACTGGGGGTTAAGGGTTAGGGGATTTAGGCACATTTAGGGTTAGAGGTCGAATAATGAGTTAGTGGTTAAGGGATTAGGGATTGGGGGCTTAGGGGTTAGGGGATTTAGGCGCAGTTAAGGGTTAGGTGAATAATGAGTTAGTGGTTAAGGGATTAGGGATTAGGGGGTTAAATGGGTTAGCGGTTGGGAATTAGGGTTTAAGGGGTTAGGAGTTAAGGAGTTCGAGGTTTAGGGTTTAGGGGTTAAATGGGTTAGGGTTTAGAGGTTTAGGGGGTTAGAGGATTTAGCAATTAAATATTTTAGGTGTTATTGTTTAGGGTATTAAATGGGTTAGGGTTTTAGGTGTTTAGGGGGCTAAATGGGTTAGTGGTCCAGAATTACGGTTTAAGGGGTTAGGGGTTAAGGGTTTAGAGGTTTAGGGTTTATGGGGTTAAATGGGTCAGCGATACATATCATTATTGTCACTCCCTCCTTAGCACACCTAGAACTTGCTAACACTCCCTATCACACACTCTTTCATTCGTTTCCATGCAATTGAAACTAGTCCCCCTTTTTGTTTCCCTAGCACTCCCTTGCATGTCTCGGGGCCACACCAAGTCATTGAAAAATGGTGTTGTGTCTAGCCCAAAGTCTCCCTTTGTTTGAAACTTCTTTTCTCGTCCCCTTATCGTGTGAGGATGCCAAGGAAACATGTGAGGACAGGTCGGGTCGTGTGAGGGTGCCCATTAAGGAAACGCATTCAAGCTGGTCAGGTACTCTGGCTAGGTCATGTGAGGGCATCGAGGGAAATTTGTTCGGGTGGGTTGGGTCAGGTTGTGTCATGTGAGGGCACCTAGGAAACATGTTTGAGAGGCTCGTGTCGTTTCATGTGAGGACGCCCATTAAGGAAATGCATTTGGGCAGGTCAGGTACTCGGGTCAGGTCGTGTGAGGGCACCCAGGGAAACACGTTCGGGCGGGTCGGGTTGGGTCATGTCCTGTGAGGGAGCCTAGGGAACTGCATTTAGGTAGGTTAGGTCGGGTCAGGTCATGTGAGGATACCCAAGGAAATTCGTTTGAGCAGGTCAGGTTGGGTCGTGTCAGGGTGGTCGTATCAAAAATGCTAAGTTGTGACTACATGTGTGCCTTGTGCACGTTCATGCAACCCATTTGTTGTTTGCAACCTCGTGCCTTCAATAGGGCGGGTTAGATTGTGTCATGTGAGGGCGCCAAGGAAACGCGTTCAAGTTGGGTCAGGTAAGGTCGTGTGAGGGAGGTTGTATCAAAAATGTTAAGTTGTGACTGCCCATGTGCCTTGGGCACATTTGTGTGACCTGTTGTGAAACTCTTATTCATGTTGGTTGTTTCATAAAGGAAACCAACATTGATGCAGGTTGTTTACCATTATTTGTAATCAAGCAAAATCCAACCAAATTATCCGATCCGCCTGAATGTGTTTCCTTGGGTGCCCTCACACGACTCGACCCGACCCGACCCAACCCGTCAAGATGCGTTTCCTTGGGCGCCCTCACACGACACAACCCAACCTAACCCACCCGAACGCATTTCCTTAGGTGCCCTCACACAACCTGACCCGACCCGCACGAACGCATTTCCTTGGGCACCCTCACATGACTTGACCTGAACTGACTCGGCCCAATTGAACGTGTTTCCTTGGGAGCCCTTACACAACACGACCCGAACCGACCCGGCCCGATCGAACGCATTTCCTTGGGTGCCCTCACACGACGTGACCTAACTTGACCTGCTTAAACGTGTTTCCTCGGGCGCCCTCACATAGCATGACCCAACCCAACCCGCCCGAAAGCGTTTTCCTGGGTGCCCTCACACAACACGACCTGACCCGACCCAACCCGCCCAAACGTTTTTCCTTAGGCGAGCTCACATGACACGACCCCACCCAACCTGCCTGAACATGTTTCCTTATGTGGCTTCATAGGGCACGACCCAATCGAACCCGACCCGACCCGCCCTTATGCATTTCCTTGGGTGCCCTCACAATACGACCCAACTCAGATGCGTTCCTCGGGTGCCCTCACATGACTCGACCTGACCCAACCCAACCCGCTTGAATGTGTTTCCTTAGGTGCCCACACAGTACGGAATGACTGGACCCGACCTAAACCAAACACGTTCCCTTGGGTGCCATCACACGACCCGACCTGACCCAGCACACCTGAACGTTGATTAACTAGGCATAACGAGGGAGAAAATGGCAAACGGGTTGCACCAACGTGCATAAGGCACATGAGCGGTCATAAATTGGTATTTTTGATATAGCTTCCCTCACACCATCTGACCCGGACGTGTTTCTAGCTATGGCGCCCTCACACGGTACGACCTGACCTGCCCGAACGAAGGGCCCACGAGGGATAAAATGGAAAACGAATCGCACAAACATGCAGTACAAGGCACACTTGAAGTCACAACTTATCATTTTTTATACGACCACCCTCACACGAACTGACCCGACCCGCCCAAACGCGTTTCCCTAGGAACCCTGACACAACCTGACCCGACCTGACCCGCCCGAATGCGTTTATTGGAATGGGGTTCCCTAAGCCATGAATTTTGTATATTTTGGTATTAATTAATCTTGTGTAGGGGTTTTTGGGTGGGTAAAATCCCCCAATTTTTTTCAATGGGTTAAAGGGTAGACCTAGGGTCTGCAAACCACGGTTTGCGGACCATGGATAGCTAGGCCACGTTGATATAAATAGATGAATAGTTGGAGTCTAAAGATAGGAATGAAGTGAGACTGATGTTATGTGCAAACTATTAGATCTGTTTTGGGTGGTTTTGGGTAAGGACTCCTACTGAATGTGTGCGCAAAGATCCTCAGTCCTGCTGTGTGCGAACCCTGCTGGCTATGTACGCAGAGATCCTCAGTCTTGCTATGTGCGGACCCTGTTGGTTGTGTGTGCAGGCTGTGTTTTGGTTTTTACTGGGTTTTTGGATGCTAATATATGCAGATATAGTATCCTTGTCTTATCAGGATCTATTGTGTTACTGTTGATGTGAATCTTTGGAGTCTGTTTTATGTTGCGAATACATCTGTGCTACCCATTTATGCTGCGAATATCTCTGTGTTATGGTATAAAATATATCTATGATCTGTTATAAGATGTGTTTATGATATTATGTGTTGGTAATTGCTGATACACACATGGATGCGAAGGTACTGAATATTTCTATGCATTGTAAATGATATGCTATGATTAATTGCGGATTATATTGTTAAAGGACCTACGAATAGACATGTTCTGTGCGAATCCAATAGTTTGTGAACATATACCTTCCTTGATTACCTACTCTCTCCTAGGGTGCGGAAACCCGATTCTTGCACCCTCCCATACTACTTCGGGTGATACCTTGGCATGCGCAAGTAGGTAATTACTGAAAGAGCCAGTATTATAGGGGTTTGTTGGAAAACCTTAACTTCTGAACTTGGGTCAGGACCCCTCAAGCCAACAAATGGTTCTGTTTCCAAGACCGGGAGAGAGAGATCGGGTAATGCCACGAGGAAATTAGAGACCTGAGAAGGCATAAATTGAAGAGTGGTTTGAAAGACAGGTTCAGGAATTTGCTGTAAAAGAGAATCGCAGCACGAAGTTGACAGCTGAGAAGTGGAAAAATAAGTACAAATTTACCGAAGTACATGAAATTTTCTTTGTAACCTTTGTGTACGAACTGCAGGAGTGGCTAGCTAGAATCGTGGATTTCAAGACATGTTGGAAGGACGAGCGAGTTATGCAGTGGACTCCAGAGTTGATCCAACAGTTGGAGAATACTGACAACGCCATCACCCGTACGGTAGATCACTGGGTGGATAGCGTGCTGGGAGGATTTGTGACAGAATTCACAGTCTATCAATTCATATCCTATTCTGAAGCACAGCAAAGGTTCTTCAAAGGGTTCCGAGGTAAGTCCTTGAAAACATTGCCATTGTTGATTAAAATATTATTGTACGAAAAAGGCATTATGTGCAGCCACACCGAGTGAATGAGATCTTATCATAGCAAGGGTACAACTCAAAGCGATGAGTACTACAGAGTCAATCAAGAAGGGGAAAGATCCGTCTACAGTCTGTTAAGAGAACCGGCTGCGCATGCAGGAAATATCCCTCCTACGACACCATCTTCGAATCCGCATAAGGGCAAGAACTCCCCCACACCTCTGCCACCGCCGCCACCCCTGAAGAAGATATGGTCACGCACATGAATCTACCCACCTTCAAAGGTGTAGAAGACAAAGATATGGACCGATTATGATTTGTCACAGAGCCAGTATGGACTGCGCAGAATGTGTCCAGCGATGCTGTAAAGAGGGCACAGTTATCCCTCGCCTTCGAAGGAAGAGCCTTGGACTAGTATATGGGATATGTAGCTCAGCATGCGAATTCGACTATTCAAGAGGTTAAGGATGCCCTAAAACAACAATTTTGGAAGCCTAAGTCCTACTCTCAGATAGTGAATGACCTAAAATATTTCAAACAAGGGCCTTCTGAGTCTATATGGGATGCTGACCAATGACTAAATAAGGCAATCAGAGAGGGTGAATTTATGAATGATGACAGATAGCACAAGGAATGGCTCATCGTTATCTTACTTCCTCACTTGCACGGACCTATGGGTAAGCAAGCCATTAACTCGTAAGAAAAATCCTTAGAGATTGCTATGAAGTTAGAAGTCACGCCAAGAGATGATGCTCAGTTAGGGGTACAGCAGATCCAAGGGCACTTGCAGGCCATGCATCTCAAAATCCAGAACTTCTGCAAGGAGCGAGGGAAAGAAGCCAACCCAGACGTATGGTGCATAATATGCAAGATGTCAGGGCACACCAAGGATCAGTGCCCTCTATTGGCAGATTACATGCAGGCAAGGGGAACCAGCTCGTTACATCCTAGAGAAGCTGTGGGACCAAGTGGTCAGACCTTATGGTGCACTGACAATCACGTAGCGGGATTGCATGATACCAACCACTGCCCTCGTCTGGCCGCTTATATTCTAGAGTTGAAGCAACAATGGTGCCGATTTTTCACATCTGTGGGACATGACAAATAGAAATGTCGGACATACGACCTAATGATTGACCGAGGTAACCTATATCATATGCAGGCTGACCCTTCGTCACCTCTATCTCCCTCGAGTAAAGGAGGCTCCCTAGCCAGGAGCAGAGGAGGGGGGAGGGGTGGAGGTGCAGGTTGGGGAAGAGGACAACTGATCTGTTATAACTGACGAGAAGTAAGGCACTTTTCGAGGGACTGTCTGAACCCTGCAAGACAATATTGCAGGTATTGTAAACAGTTGGACCATGTGATTAAAGATTGTCCAATTTTGATAGAAAAAATGCAGTAAAAGCATAATACACCTATGCAGAATGTACAGAGGGTTAAGTCTGAACCACGTGACGAAGGCCCAAGCATTAATGTCATAACGCGCAGTGGCATGGCTACTGGGGGAGTTGAGGAGAAATTTGTGGCTGAACCTCTTATCCGAAAATCAGTTGCCAAACAAGAATATTTGGACCTACAGAAGGAAAGTTAAACCTTTTTCGCAGCTCGCAAATACATTACTGCGATTCCAGGATTGGGAGGAATGTCGCGACATGATGATCTTAAGATTTGAACCTCTGACTCGCTTACACGTAAATACTTTCTTGGGACCAGGGGACCCGCGTGAGCACTTGTCTGCGTGGATGGAAGAATGGGGTGACAGAACTACAGAAGAATGGGTTCATATTTTCATTCATGCCTTGGGGCCAATCCCAACCGCATGGTATCTAGACGCAGAATTACACCAACACACTCACCATTAAGAAACCCTGAAGGATGAGTTTGTAGGGACATTCGAGTTGATATGAGGGATGAAGGAACTCTATGAAGCTTTACAATACATTGATTCCTTAGTATTTGATGAATCCTACCCGTGTGCAGCACATGGGGCACCAATGTGGGAAACGCAGATGCAGGATATTGTCAACTACCACAATTTATTAATTGAACAGTGCAATGACGACCCGCGAAATGTTTCTATCCCAGAGTTGGAGGGAGAGCGCACAGTTGTTGGACCCCCAATGTAGACTTTCAATGTCACTAAGCCTCTGAAGCTGCGAGAAGTCAACATTGGAATGGAGGCAAAGCCTAAGTTTAGCTGGGAACTACTGGGATGATGATACTGTGGGAAAATTTGCAGAACTCCTCACGGAATACCAGGACTTATTCCCAACAAAATTTTCGGAGCACAAAGGGATCACACGGGACCTAGGAGTCATGTGTATCACTTTAAAACCAAATGTGTGCCTGGTAAAGCAGCGCCCTTATCGGTTGAACCCCAAGTATAAACAGAAAGTCAAGGAAGAAATTTACAAAATGCTCACCGTAGGTATCATCAAACCAGTCAAACAATCATACTAGGTAAGTCCTATGGTGGTTCAGGAGAAAAATACTAAGGGAGAGATACGGATCTGTGTTTACCTGCGCAAATTGAATGACGCCTGCGTACATGATCCCTTTCCTATGCCATTCTCAGATGAAATCCTTGATAGCGTAGGGGGGAAGGAGGCATACTCATTCACTGATCGGTTCTAAGGTTATCATCAGATCATAATCACACCTGAAGATCATAGAAAAACCACATTCGCTACTAAATGGGGTTCATTTCAATACACCGTTATGTCGTTTGGACTCAAAAATTCCCCTGCTATCTTTTCGCGGGTAGTAGTTGTAGTATTTAAGGAATTTATCCATAAGTTCTTGGAGGTATATTTTGATGATTAGAATGTATTTGGGTTAGTAAAGAGCCATGTATCAAACCTACACATGATGTTGGACGCTTGCAGAAATCACCAAATCTCCCTGAATATCAAGTGCATATTCTTCGTACCATTTGGGATCTTATTGGCTCACATATTTTGTCAACAAGGGTTGACGGTCAACCCTGCCAAGGTGGCGGTTATCATCAACCTAGCAGTTCCTACAACTAAGAAGCAGTTGCGCTCTATCCTCATAAATACGGGCTACTACAGGAATTTTATTAAAGGGTATGCACTAATCACCACACCTATGGAAAAATTGCTGAAAAATGAGGTATCATTCTGCTGGGATGACGAGTGCCAGAAAATCTTTGAGTTACTCAAGGAGAAGATGGTCTCTACGCCTATCCTCAGATTTCCTGATTGGGTGAAGGTGCTTCATGTCCATGTCGATGCTTCAGGAATTTCCTTGGGAGTTGTCCTTGCAGAAATACTGGCATTACTTATTGGGTGGACATTTCAAGATGTTCATTGATCACTCAGCTTTGAAGTACCTAGTGAATAAGCATGTGTTGGGGGGGGGGGGGGAATATGATTATGGCTCCTGTTGTTTCAATAATATGACTTTGAGATCATCGTAAAGCCGGGAAATTTTAATGCTAGACCATATCACCTATCCCAAATCGAAAATGGTGAAGAAACGACCAGCGTATATTAGGGATTGTCGTATGCGCAGTTTTTCGCTATTAAGGCAATGGATGCGCACTTCACCGACATCATTCACTTTTTTACTACGGGGATGGTGCATGTAGAGTATTCAGTACAACAGAAAAAATATTTGGTAACCCATGCAACAGATTTTACCATTATCGCAGGTCACCTGTATAAGCTGGGAGCTGACGAAGTGCTGCAAAGATACGTCTTGGAACATGAGAAGCACACCATCTTAGCAGAAGCTCACGGGGGCATAGCAGTAGGTCACTACGCAGGAAAGGCGACACCATAAAATATCCTAAGAACTGAGCTATGGTGGCCTACGCTGCATAGTGACTCTCATGATTATTGTAGAGCTTATGACACTTGCCAAAGGATGGGAAGACCATCGCGCAGAGATAAAATGCCTTTATGGCCGTAGATAGCCCTGCAAGCATTCAAAAAATGGGCCATAGACTTTGTTTGACCCATCAACCCACCAGGAAAGAAGATAGGTGTGCGCTACATCATCATTGCGACTGAATATGTCAATCAATGGGTTGAAGCACAAGCTGTGAAGGATTTCAGTGCAGATACCACTGTGCATTTCATTTTTGAACATATTCTGACTAGATTTGGATGCCTAAAGGTCTTGATGAGTGACAGACATATGCACTTTTTTAATGCAACCATCGAAGCATTGACTGACGAATTTCGAATCCACCATGTGAAAACCACCCCATATCATCCATAGGAAAATGGAGCTATCAAAACTTTCAACAAAATCTTGGAGCAAGCACTGACTAAGGTCTGCAAGTAAGATTGCAGCAACTGGTACATGCGTGTTCCATCGGTCCTTTTGGCCTATCGCACCACATGCAAGAAACTGACAGGAAATAAACCATCCCAGATTGTCTATGGAAAGGAAATCATGCCAATGGAGTATATTGTTCCTAGCCTGTGTATCGCAGCCTTTACTAATATGGCAGAGCCAGATATCATGGAAGAGAATTCAGTGCAGCTTGTGGCTTTTGAGGAAGATCGATTCATTGCTAATTTCCATCAGCAAGTTCAAAAGGCTCGGGAAAAACCATGGCATGACAAACATATTCGACAAAAGATGTTCTCGGAGGAAGAATTGGTCCTCCTCTATGATAGTCAGTTTGCGAAGCACCCAGGGAAGTTCCGTCAGCACTGGCTAGGTCCTTATATGGTAAAGGAAATCATTGATGGTGGAGTTGTCCGGTTAGCCA
Source organism: Pinus albicaulis (assembly GCA_034641835.2). Lineage (NCBI taxonomy): Eukaryota > Viridiplantae > Streptophyta > Pinopsida > Pinales > Pinaceae > Pinus > Pinus albicaulis. Next base: position 985,881,017 of record CM076569.1, read on the forward strand.
CCCTGCGAGGTGATATGGTACCAGAATATGTCAATGGTAGCCGGCTCAAACCATATCGGATCAAATGAATATATGGCTGGAGTAGTTGTATAAGGTAGAATATGCACAGGGGTTAGTCGTAGGTTTGGAAGACTAAGGAAGTGCGTTGGGAACATAGGAGTGTGTTGCGAGCACAGGAGATACGCTGGGAGCGCAAGATCTATGATGGGAGCACAGGGGTGTGCTAGGCGCACAGGAGGTACGAAAATTAGCCGTTGGAACAGTCAAATCGAGTAAAAAGAAAATTTTACCGTTGGAAGGAGCAAGCGGCTGCCATTTAATGAGGTGATTTCTGAATATTTTTTACTGTTTCCTTGATGGTAAGTTTCTGATGAGACTCATCCACACATTGATTGATCCCCGCGGCTATAAAATTAGGAGGATAGATCAGAAGAGAGTTATGTATCTCATGTACAATTTTTGATTTACAAGTTTGTGCCTATTGTACTTCATTCATGTCTGGGCACCCTACACCCTCTGATAGTAGCAACATTGAGTTTATCTTTCGTGCCAGAATTACGACGACCAGTCCTCTCAGCCTGTAACCTTGACAGAGCAGGAATCTAGGGAAGTATTGGAAGTCCACCTTGAAGTTGAGGAGGTTATGTCCATGCCCAACAAGTAAAAGCAGAAGGGAAAAGAAAAAGTGCAAGGGTTGGGGAAACCCACGAAATGGGCTAGTATGAAGCCCTGCACCTCTCCTCGAAATGTGAAGTCTCTGCAGACGACAGCCCAAGCAAGCTCACTCAACCCAGTCAAGAGACCTCTGTCTGCTCAGGAAAAGGCCCAAATAACTGAACCAATCAATTGGCTACTGCCCTTTGTTCGACCCTGAAGGCCCTCAACATGCACACCAAAGAATCTTGATGGCCTGTGCACCTATCTTTAGATATCGTTGGCTCTAGGAGAGGTCCCTGTCATTGGAGAACCCTTTGGAAAGCTCCATGAGGTAAAATTCGATGACCATGAGGCCTTCTCTGAGCTGGCACCCAAGCTATACCTCAAAAGGGTATTGGAATACGATGGGATAAAGATAGTCCCCATGCGATGGGTGTGCATCTTGGCTAGCTCTAGGCTCTTAAACATACTGAGGATGCCACACTTTGGCCACTATAATATCACAGACCGACTGGTGCACTAGTTGCTTTCACTGGTCCATGATGGAAACTTGTGGATCCAGGATCGAATCCCCATTGATGCCACGCTTATTCACCAGAGTACTAGCCTCCCCATGGAAGGACCGGACTCTATGCTACGCGTCGGCAAAAATTATGAGCAGAAGATCGCCGACAAAGTGCGTGAGGACTACCACGTGCAATGGAACACTCAGGGGTTTATGATCAGCACCATCAGTGACCCTAGTACACAGATGGGTACCTTTTTGCTGGCATGCAAGCTAATGCACCAATTCCAGTCTGTCACCGTCCCTGCATATGTAATTCAGCTGGCGGGTTGATGCAAAAAGGGGGTTTGCCTCAATTGGGCCCAGTACCTATGCAACAAATTTCTGGAAAATGTACGTGAAGCCTAGGGCCAAGGGCACGCATTCTATTACTCCTGGCTGCTGCTTCTCATCACATTGGTTGCATCGGAAGCCCTGGAAGATTCAGTCCTCCCTGAGCTCATGCCCGATATGTGCGAAGGGGCGTGATACATGAACTTGTGGGACTCCAAGGACGCACAGCCTATTGAGGACAACCAAGTCTTTTGGGTCCTCCTTCAGAGTGGATTTGCAGCAACAATCAATTCCTAGTCGTGCTTGTCACTGGCAGTGTATGAAAAATACAAGATCATCGCGGAATTTCAGGTAACTATACATAATGTCGAAATTAGAGGCTACAAGGATCCAGCATGGGTCTCACTCCCATACATGGTTGCTGATGAGGACATTGACCGCCTAATTACGACTTGGCCTCCACACTGGAAGCTTCGCTTCAAATCAAGTACAAAGGACTCTGCAGGGATGAGCACCACGAAGATCACCCTACCTGTCATCAGTAAAGAAACCGGAGGACATGGTAAAGGTACTGGGAAGGAAGCAGACCCGGGATCACAGAAGGGTTCGCAGCCGAGCAAGGGTACTGCAAAAGGCGCGAAACCAACATCGCAGAAGGATTCACAGTAGGATCTGGGTGCAGAAGGTCAGGAGACGGGAGGTGTTGACTCCCCTCGGGGTACGAAGCAGACTGGTGACCTTGTTAAAGGGCCATGGAAGAAGCAATGAGCACAATGGCCAAAATGTGATACAAGAGTTATGTTAACAGAAGAGGACTTAGAGAAGATTGCAGATGCGGTCACCTTAGCCGCAGAAGACAAATGGCTGGCTCTGGAGGAACAGCAGAAATCCACAGTTGTGACACTCCAGGCTGAGCTTCGGGCTCTACAGATCAAATATGATACCTTTCATACTAGTATGATTCAGGCTAGATCGACCCCGTCAACGAGCAGTGCAGTCATCAGTATGTCGGAAATCTGCCTCTACCCTCTACCAAGCGCAGCCCTCCTACTAATTTCATCCTACTTAGGAGTGCAAGTCTAGGGATGCACCGAGGTACAACTGGATCTCGCTCGCCTCTTGCATGAACCATTGCAGATCCTTCACATGAACTTGTTCAAAGAAATTCAACATCGAGACCGACAAGTGCACCACCATCTGAGTAATAACTGAGTAGGAAATTGAAGAAAAAACTGCTGAAGTATCTCAGGCACAGGCTGCATGTACCCAAGTCGTTGTGCAACATACATAATTGGAGCACCTCATCAGTCAACTCTGCGCAGACATTACTGAAGATATCCGAGCTTCGGCCACTCCTCAAGCCAAGATTGAGGGGCTTGTTGCAGCACTCAAGGCTTCGAGGACCGAGATCCAGGCGATCATAACAGATATGGAACAACAAATTACAGCACTGCAGGCCAAATTGCAACCAGAAACACCACCGGAGGTAAGAGCCCAGCGAGTTGCGCTGGTTACAAAAGCTAATAATGTCATAACAAGTCAAATCGCTCAAGGTGCCGATCTATTGGAAACAGCTATGAAGTTATGGACCAAGGTGCAGCGCGACCCTCTCCTACGTGAAATCAAACAGGAACTGTGCCAAAAGGAAGAAGTGTTTGACCATTTGGAAGCCACTATGCCTACTCTGATCCCTACTCAACGATTGGCACAGTTGTATAATAGCCATACTCTTCGGGATGACATTGACAAACTCCACCAGAAGAAGAAGGCTCTCAGCGACCGCCTTAAACCTTGGGTTGATGAAGCCCTCAAGCTCTCTCAGGACGTTGATGTCGTCATCAAACAACTAAACCAGAATTTGGAGAGAGTCACCGCTACTATGGAAGGCCCAACTTTGCAGAAGTTGGTGGATATTTCTCAAAATGCTATTGCGCAAAGTGAAGGAGTGCTACCCCCACTGGTTGAAGCGATCAGGCTGTTGCAGGCGTAGGTGGAGACCCCATAGCCAAAGTGACACAAGACGAGTCACAAGATTGTGTTGGGGGCATGTTGGAACGGGGCTCCCTAAACTGATAATTTTGTATATTTTGGTATTAATTAATCTTGCGTAGGGGTTTTGGGGTGGTTCAAAGCCCCCAATATTTTGTAATGGGTTAAAGGGTAGACCTAGGGTCCGCAAACCACAGTTTGCGTACCATGGATAGCTAGGGAACATTGATATAAATAGATGAATAGTTGGATTCTAAAGATAGGCATGAAGTCTCAAATCTGCATCTTTTCCATACACTTTTCTATACCTTTTTTTTCACTCACCTGAACCTCCCAAGTTGTCAATATCATGTGCAAAAGAGCATCTAACATGGTTTTTAATTATATTTTTGTGTTTTCTATTTGATTTAGATTTTTTTCATTCAGCTGCGGAATCTTGCCACTTTCCGCAGCTGCTGCAACTTTCCGCAGCTATTTTGTGAAACTCTATGCTACATGTGTCTACAAGGAAAACGAGCCACATGGGCAGGTCAGGAATGACGTGGACATGGTTCGTGTCCTATTGGTTCGAGCAAACTCATCTAAAGAAGCCGCGGTCAAAGGCGTCCATATGGAAGTCAACCATAGAGTCTCATGTTGGCAGGACTCTGTTTCGTGTCACATGAAGGTTCATACGGCCGTTTCTAAGTTGCGGAGGATAAGTCGACATCTGTACATGGCTCCTTAGTTGAATTCAAGCATCCACTCCTCGTAGATTTACTTTCCAACACGGCCATGATCCTAGATCCGTGGACGTAATGGTCTACGTGTTCTCCACCAGCATGAACTTTAGGAGACAGTTATATTTCTTTTGTTATATATAACGTGTTTGCATACACATATAGAGTTAGTCGATGTTAGTCTATGTTATCTTTTATTAGTCTGCTCTGTAATGTGATTACGCTGCACTTGTGCCGTAACATCACCTTTCTGTAATGACTGCTTTTTAATATAAGAAGACTCTGTTTTCAACCGAAATTCGTATTTGAAGATCGTTGCCAAGGCTGGTGTAGAGGGCCCCTGCTCAGCTAAGGTTTTGTGTATTAGTGTATAGTTCTCATTTCGTTTCTTTAAAGCTCATTGTGCCATAATCCATTCATATGTTTATACATTGCATTTGCTTCATTTCTGTTTATAAACTTCCATAATTTCCATTTCACTTCTGTCTTTCATGTTTTATGTTGTTAATCATTGATCAGTGTTCTTGTTTCAGGTTATAGATAGGCAGCCCGGGCATTTTCATAGCTTTTTGACTAATGACATGGAACTAACATTGTTCTGCTGCTAATTTGCTTTTCATAGTTTCTGTTTAATTTCAGTATTGCTTTGTTCATTTTAGTTTTGCTTATTTGCTTCTGTAGTTAAATTTAGATATATTAAGCTGCTCATAAGATCTTCAGTTGCCTCCGAAAGCCACAGCTGGACTAATGGTGAGGGATTGTATTATGAAATGTGTAGTTTAGTATTAGTTTCTTTTCTACAAATTTAGATATATTAAGCTGCTCATAACATCTTCAGTTGCCTCCGAAAGCCACAGCTGGACTGATGGTGAGGGATTGTATTATGAAATGTGTATTTTAGTATTAGTTTCCTTTATGTAAAATTAGATATATTAAATTGTGCATGACATCTTCAGTTGCCTCCGAAAGCCACAGCTGGACTGATGGTGAGGGATTGAATCATGAATGTATGGTTTGATATTAGTTTTCTTTCTGCAAGTTAGATATCAGTTACTCAAGTTATTTATGATTACTTCCAAAAATCATAGCTGGACTAATGATGAAGGATCAGAAGATAAATTGATGTAATCTAATTTAGATTTATTTTGTTGCAATTTTGAATTTCCTTAAGCATAGTTTCTTTTGTGTTTAGTCAGCAGCAAGAATAGTTTGGTTTTCATGCTCAATAGTTCACTGTTTTGATTTGTTAGACTAGCAGCACCTTTTCATTTCAGCAGCACATTTTCATTTCCTTTCAAGTCTTGTCATTGTAAATTTCAAATTTCTTTTAAGGTTTCAAGTTGGTAAATCATTATAGGGGATATCATTTCCTTGAACAAACATAACCAAAATTTTTTTCATCTTAGAATTTCTATTTCACCTTAGAAAACCAAAAACGACAAAAAGTTAAGAAATAGGTTATCTTGCACATATAGTGCGCCGCACTTCATCAGCTTACGATTCCCGGATTGACAAATTAAATGCAGCAATTTATGACACACTAAATTGACCAAACATTTTGGCGCCGTTGCCGGGGAAGTGTAACTAGGTAGCCAATTTCTTAAAAAAAAAAAAAAAAACACACACACAAAATCATAAAAGAAGGGAAAACTTGATAACTTCTTGAAGTATGCTCTCCTCTTGCACCTAGTGTGATCTGGAGGATCAGAAAAGAGAGTTATTGGTTCAGTAATTTCTTAAGTATGCTCTCTTCTTGCACCTAGTGTGACCTGGAAGATCAGAAAGAGAATTATTAGCCCAAATTTTTTTTAAATAAAAAAAATGACATGCATAGAGCAAGAGATTCTAGGGGAAGGTTTACAGCTAAAGCCAAGAGTTCGATTTTCACAACTCCATCTTTTTCAAGGCATAGACCAGATTCACCACCATCTACCCCTAGCCTTAAGATTTTTGGAAGTCAAGGAACAGCTGAATTAGAGGATTCTCCTATACCACCTACTAAACCCCACTTAGAAAACAAAGAGACTTTCTCTCATCCTTCCTTGGTAGAAGAACTAGAGGACTATAAGGACTCTAAAGAAACTATCATGGCAGAGGAAGTAATAAATAGAGGTGGAGGTAGAAGAGGAGGAGATAATGGAGATAACAATGGTGAAGGAAATAATGGTAGAAATAGGGATTTGTTGGGATTCCCTATAGTCGATGAGGAAACTCATGCAACAATGAAAAATATCTCACCATCTGTTCTCCCTAACTTTTATGGATTGCGAAGTGAGGATCCTGAAACATTTCTGTTTGAGTTTGAAGTTGTGTGCCGAACCTATGACTATATGGAAGCTCTCAAAAACTCAAACTATTTCCTTCAAATTTGAAGGGAGCTGCTTTGAAATGGTTCATGGGATTAGCCACTCAATCTATTAGGACTTGGAATGATATGAAACAAACATTTTTGGATAGATACTTGGATTATTGTATGCCCACCAATCATAAGGATGAGGTATTCAAAATGATGCAAAAAGAAGATGAATATTTGGAAGAATTACTTGAAAGATTTCAATACAACTTGAAAAGAGCAAAGATGAGCAACTTAGATGATGAAACCTTGAAAGCCCTCATATTAAAAGCCATTAGAGATGAATGGATAGATATTTTAAACATGATGGGGAAAGGAGACATTTCTCAACTTCCACTTCGTGACATAACATAATTATGTGTCCATCTCTCAAGGGGAAAATCTAAAACAGGAAAAGGGCCTAGGGATCCTTCTCTTATTAGGGCTAACAAATCTGCAACTGGATCAGTAAGTAGGGCAGAGATTGGTAATATGTTTGATGAGTTCAAAACTGATATCTTAGGGAGCCTTAGTGAACAACTAGACACCCTTAAAATCCAAAACAAGCATAAAGCAGAAACAGATGCTTTAGCCATCTTTTGTCCAAAATGTAGGAAGAAACATGCTTTAAGGGAATGTCCCTTGGATGCAAAAGTTGTAGAAACATGTATGATTTGCTCAAAGAATCATGAGATCAAGGATTGTCCTTCAATTCCTGGACTCAAAGCTGTCTTTCAAGAAGACCCAAATTCAGTAGAATCTCTATGTTTTGTTGCAAGGAGACCTTGGCAGGGACAACAAACTCAAGGGTTTAACAACCCCATGAATTTTCAAACCCAACCAAATTGGAATCCTTGGCAACAACCTTGGCCCCAACATCAAAATTCATATCAGTCATGGGTACAAGGGATGCAAAATCCTTATGGGAGATTTGCTCAATTTTATCAATATCCTCCATCTTTTCAAAATCAACAAGCTCCACAACTTCCAAACCCAAATCCACAACTTTCATTGCCATTTCCACAACAACAACCTTCTCAACAAAATCCAAATCCTCAACTCATGCTCCCATACCAACAACAGACAAATCAACTTCCAGCTCAGCCATTGCCAAATCCTAACAATAAAAATCCTCAGAATACTTACATGGTAGAAGGACAACAATTTCCTACCTATATGATTGTTCCTCTCAACGATGTACAACTCAGATTTGGTAGAGTTTTAGAAAAACCTTCTATAGATATCCAAGAGCAAGATACCTCTGAGGAGGATTCTCTTCAAGTCAATAAGGGTTCCGAGGAAGAATCTCTTCAAAATTCAAATATTCAAAAAGAAAAAGAAAATTTAACACCCACAACTCCTATAGTTGAGCAACCTGCATCTTCATCTACACCTCCTTTTCCTGAAAGACTACAAATTGATAAGGGGGTGGAAAAACAAATCTTGTTGCCTAAATATGACTTTCTAGATGAATTGAAGAATGTTTGTATCAAGATTCCCTTGCTACAAGCCATTCGAGAGATTCCTATTCTAGCAAAAACCATAAAGGAGTTGAGTTTCAAAAGACCAAGAAGGAAACTAAAAGACACAAGAAGAATCCACCTGGTAGGAAAGATTGCAGATATTATGATGGGAAAAATTACCATGCAGAAGTATGTAGATCCAGGAAGTCCAATTGTCAAGACACATATAAATGGGATAGAAATTCCAAACACATTGATTGACTTAGGGCTGCTATCAACATTATGAGTAGACACACTATGGAACAGCTAAAACTTCCTAACCTTCTTTTTACACCTACTTTACTGCAACTTGCAGATCGATCAGTTATTAAACCAGATGGTGTATTAGAAGATATTTCAGTCTCCTTAGATTCTTGGGAATATCTAGTAGATTTTATGATTTTGACTCCTAAGAGTAATCTAGGAGGGCACCCACTTATTTTAGGAAGACCTTGGCTAGCCACAGCTGATGCTTTTATTAGTTGTAGATCTGGGGACATGTACATTTCTAATGGTAATTCGACAAAGAAATTCAATTTGTATCCTCCAACAAGAGAAATCACAGAAGTAGGAGACAATGAATGGGTTGATGATGAGGACACTATACAACCTGTCTTTACCATTTCTGAAATCAGTGAGGATAGTCAAATTCTGAACACATTAGAAAATTTTGAGACATCTTCAGAATATGACCCCACACAATTTCAGTTGGAATCTGAGATAGAATATTTATCATCAAGACAAATGTCTCTTTACTCTATGGAAGAGTTTGGTAGTTCTACTATTGAGATTTTTCCAGGAAAAACATTGAATATCAATAAACATTTGGAGAAGTCACAACAAGAAAAACTAACCAGAATTTTGCAAAAACATTCTACTGCATTTGCATGGGAGTATACTGACATGAAAGGTATTGATCCTAAGACTTGCATCCATCATATCTATATTGAGGAAAACAGTAGACCAATCAGACAACCTCAAAGAAGGATGAATCCAAATCTTAGGGAGATAGTGAAAGAAGAGCTCCAAAAAACTTCTCAATGTAAACTTCATTTATCCAATTTCAGATAGCCGATGGGTTTCTCCTTTGGTTATAGTACCTAAAAAGAATGGTAAATGGAGAGTATGCATTGATTACAGGGAGTTGAATAAAGCAACTTTGAAGGATCACTTTCCTTTGCCTTTTATTGATCAGGTATTAGATACATTAGCAGGTAAAAAGTACTTTTCATTTTTGGATGGTTTTAGTGGCTATAATCAAATTCAGGTAGCACCCGAAGATCAAGATAAGACCACATTTACTTGTCCATGGGGAACTTTTGCCTACCGAGTGCTTCCTTTTGGGTTATGTAATGCACCAGCAACATTCCAAAGAGCAGTACTAGGAATTTTTCCTGATCTAATCCATGATTGTGTAGAGGTTTATATGGATGATTTTACAGTTTATGGTAATTCATTTGAAGAGGCATTAGAAAATTTGGAAAAATTTCTTATAAGATGTAAAGAAACAAACCTTTCATTAAGCCATGAAAAATGCTTTATGATGTTTACTGAAGGGATTGTTTTGGGGCATCATATTTCAAGAGATGGGATTAAGGTTGATAGATCAAAAGTTGAAGTCATCTCCAAGTTACCTATTCCAAATTGTCAAAGAGATGTTAGAAGTTTTCTGGGATTTACCGGTTACTATAGAAGATTTATAGAAAACTTCACTAAAATAGCATCTCCACTCTTCAAATTTCTTACAAAAGACTGTGAATTTAAATGGGATCCTGATTGTCAATCAACCTTTGAAACTTTGAAAACAAGAATATCTGAAGCACCTATCTTGAGAGGACCAAATTGGAAACTCCCTTTTCATATTTCTACGGATGCTTCAGATACAGCTCTAGGAGCTGTGTTGGGTCAAAAATATTTAGTTCCTTATGCCATTTATTACACCAATAAAAATTTGACTCCCACAGAGTTGAACTATACTGTGACTGAAAAAGAGTTTTTAGCTGTTGTTCATGCAATTAATAAATTTAGACATTACATAACAGGCTATGAAACTTTTATTCATACTGACCATTCTGCAATTAGATATTTGATGAACAAACCTGTTACTAATGGCAGAGTGACAAGATGGCTCTTACTTTTACAAGAATTCAATATTACCGTGTTGGATAGACCAGGGAAACAAAATACAGTAGCTGATTTCTTGTCTAGGATTCAGAATACTAAAGAAGATTCTCCTGTAGAGGATAAGTTTCCTGATGAATACTTGTTTGCAGTAACTATTAAGACTCCTTGGTATGCAGATATTGCTAACTATTTGGTTATAGGGAAACTGCCTTCACATTTATTTCCAAGTGAAAAACGAAAAATTATTCAAGAGAGTTCAAAATATTCATGGATTTCTAACGAATTGTTTAAAACAGGGCCAGATCTTGTGATCAGAAGATGTGTCAGGGAAGATGAAATGCCTGATATTCTTAAGGCATGTCATGATGAACCATGCGGCAGACACTTTGCAGACAAAAGGACGGCCTATAAAATCATTTCTTTAGGATATTATTGGCCTTCCCTCTTCAAAGATGCAAAACAATATGTCAAAAGGTGTGACAGCTGCCAAAGAGTAGGGAAACCTACCCTTTCAAATGAAATTCCATTGCAAACACAGGTACTCATTGAACCTTTTGAAAAGTGGGCTTTAGATTTCATTGGACCTATTAATCCACCATCCAAGCAAAAGAAGTATATATTGGTTTGTACTGATTATGTTACTAAATGGGTAGAAGCCAAAGCATTAGTATCTGCTACTGAAAATTCACTTGTTCATTTTCTTTATGAGGATATTTTTACTCGCTTTGGTGTTCCAAGAGAAATTGTGACAGATCAGGGGAGCCAATTCACATCCAATTTGGTGGAGAAGTTGATGGAAGAATACAAAATCAAGCACACAAGATCTACTCCTTACCATCCACAAGCAAATGGTCAAGTGGAGTCCACAAACAAAGTTCTTGAAAGTATCATCACCAAAACTGTTCATCTACATAGAAGAGATTGGGCAGAAAGGCTTCCCGAAGCCTTGTGGGCCTACAGAACTACATGGAGGAATACAACAGGACATTCTCCCTATGAACTTGTTTATGGGAAAGAAGTCTTGCTCCCCATTGAATTCCAAGTCAAGACCTTCAAGATAGCAGTTCAGTTGGGGATGGACTTATCAGAAGCCCAAAAGCATAGAATGGAGCAGTTGAATGAGCTAGATGAGATCAGACAAGAAGTAATTCTAAGAACTGATCTAGTTCAATATCAAAGAGCTAAATGGAATGACAAGTATATCAAAGAGAAGAAGTTTCAAGAAGGAGATTGGGCATTGTTATTTGATTCCAAGTTTAAAGATTTTCAAGGAAAATTTCAGACTCATTGGCTTGGGCCATATGAAATTGACAAGATCTTTAGCAATGGAGCGGTAAGAATCAAGACCATTGATGAGTTTCAAACTCCTCTTATTGTGAATGGCCATAGATTGAAAATTTATCATAAGCCACTCTCCAAAGAGGATTTTGTCAAATTGTTTCAAGAAAGTTCTGCAATCAGGCTGGTACAGAAGAATTCTTCTTCTCCACCAGCCTAGCTTTTGTTCTTTTCAGTTAAAAAAAAAAATGGTATAAGCCTGAAAACCAATCATTGATTGGCAGTCTTATACAGAAAATATAGGGTGAAAATCAGGAACACCTGACACTCTATATTTTCCAAAAAAAAAATCTCTCTCTTTCATTTCACAAGTTTTGTCACCACCCACTCCATTTCATTCCACTTCATTCCATTTCATTTCATTTCATTTCACTCCATTCCACTTCATTTTATCCATTTCATTCCATTCCATCAATAAAAATCTTTTTCATGACCATTTCCATCTGGTCATTTGTCATTTGTTCATTTCCATTCATCCAAGTAATAGCTGTGTCAGTTTCCGCAGCTGACATTTGTTTCCGCAGCTGACTCCAGTTTCCGCAGCCAGAAGCAGATTCCACAGCTACTACTCTGTTTTCAAAAAGAATGTACAGTCAGATGTTATTTCCATAATTATGAAATAAAATGCAGGTGAGAGGATAAAAAATGAAGATATGGAGCATTCGAGACACCAATGAAGAGCAAATAGTTCAAGACCAAGGGAAAAGGCAAAGATTCCAAAGGTATGAATAAAATTTATTTCAAATAGCATTGAAAAACACATTTTTATATAGTTCTGAACCATGAGCTCTATCCATTATGTGCAATGATTATATTGACAATTCCGTAACCTTTCACGATCTCCATATTATCCTCTCACATTCATTCTCAAACAGTTTCATCATTAAACCCCTGATTTTCACTCATGAACCAATATTCCACCGGTGACAATGAGACGTATTTGATTTGACCAAGGACTCTTACAGCCGCATAAATTCATAACCGTTGATTGAAACGTGTTCACATTTATTTCGTAGCCACCAAATTTCAAAATGCGGCCGAGTGTATTATATTCTATCAATCTCTCAGTCGTATCTTTGTTATTCTCACGAAACCCCTTTCTGTTATGTCTCACTCCATTCCGTTCATTGTGCTCATTCTCACTCTCGGATATCTACCCACAGTCTCACTCCATTCCGTTTATGGTGCTCATTCCCATTTTATGATACATTTCCACAGTCATTATGCTCGTTCCTGTGCATTCAACCGTTCTATTTCCATTTGAACCCTCACACAGGCAAATTTGTGAAGAGCAGAAAAGAGAAATGGGTAAATTGCTAAGAGCAGAACCGGAAGGACCGAAGTTTATGGAGGGATATCCGCAAATAAGGGAGATATTGAAGAAAGCAAAATGGCTGCGTTTTATCCATAAATTCAGAGGTTATCACAAAGAAGTTACGAAAGCATTTGCAAGGTCGTTTAATGGCTTGGAAGCAGAGATTGGAGACCTTAAGTTTGCGGTCAATGAAGCATCTATAGCAACAACCACGGAACTTCTTCAAGAGGGTGAGCGTTGGTTTAAAAATAAAAGCATCAGTGATGAAGCATGGAAAACAATCTTACGAAACCAAGGTATGGACATAATTGTTTTTAAAAGAGGAATTCCTGTGCATGCATTGAAAGAGGAATGGGCTACTTTGCTGCTAGTTGTTCAGAAATTCATTACATGTGAAGGCCGTTTTGGGTCCATGTACATGTACCATACCAGGTTACTAATGAATTTTCTAGATAATCAAGCTCTCAATCTTCCATATTTTCTGTTAAATAGCTTGAAGAAAATGGCTATGACTGTTCAGAAACACTTAGGAGATGTAGAACCACATCTATATCACCACGGCCTTGTAAAAATTTTGATTGAAAATGAGTTAAAGGAAAAGAAAGACACATGGGAACAATTTCTGGTTAAAAATTTCTTTGAGGAACCTCAGGAAATTCCTGAAGGTAGTACAACAAGAAGGAGTAGAAGAAAAAGAATAAATGTTGAAACCCAAATTACTCCTACTCAGGAAATTCCTGCAGGTAGCACAACAAGAAGAAGTAGGAGAAAAAGAACAATTGATGAAATCCAAAATACTCCTACTACTACTATGGAAAGAACTGATAGGGAAGAGAGACTGTCAAAAAGGAAGAAGAAGGAAATCAAGGGTAAGAAGCCAATAACACCAAAAGAGAGAAAAACTATTGAGGCCATACATCAAACTCCTTCTTATGAAGAAGAAGATCATCAAGTGTTATCTGAAAGATTAGTTTATCTTCAAAAACAGTCATCTATGCCCAAGAAGACAGAGAAAGGAAAACAAAAACAAAAGGATAGTGTACCACAGCGTGTGAGAAGAAGCAGTAGACTTAAGGGGAAATTGAGGAAAACACAAATTAAGGGTCCTCATTTCATTGATTTGGGTGAGGAGACATCTGAACAGTCCCCAGCTGACCATAGTCCATCTCAGTCAGTTAGTGAACCTGGTTCATTTCATTCTCAGTCAGACATTGAACATACTCCATCTTATTCTCAGCAAGATGTTGATGTAAGCCCTTCTCAACCAAATTTTGAAAATAACTCTCCTTCACGGCATTTTGGGGACAGCCCAATAAAAATGGCACCTGAAATAGACCCCAAGCAGCAGGAAGTATATGACTATATAGAATCTTTGGAAAAGGCAGCTACAGGTCCAAGTACTTCGTCCATTCAGCCTCATACATTACAGGATGATTTAGTCCAATCACTAAAACAAGAAATTTTTGAGCTAGAGCTTTTAAATAGGTACATCAAAAATGAAAATGAGACATTGAAAGAACAAGGCAAACTGGACAAAATCATCCATGATAATACCATGCTACATTTGGGAATATGGCAGAAGAAGAATAAGAAATTGAAAAGGAAATGCCAGAAGTTGAGTAGAGCACTCGTTAATATCAAATTTAGGTGCTTAATGAAGAAACCCAGAATGTTGGCAGTACCAAGGAAGAAGAGGAGAGGATTGGATGTGCTGGCTGAAGTGTCAAGGCACATGAATTGAAGAAAGATTATCAAAATTTTGGTTGCATGAGGACATGCAACACCTTCACAGTGGGGGTATGTTGAGTCTCAAATCTGCATCTTTTCCATACACTTTTCTATACCTTTTTTTTCACTCACCTGAACCTCCCAAGTTGTCAATATCATGTGCAAAAGAGAATCTAACATGGTTTTTAATTATATTTTTGTGTTTGCTATTTGATTTAGATTTTGTTCATTCAGCTGCGGAATCTTGCCACTTTCCGCAGCTACTGCAACTTTCCGCAGCTATTTTGTGAAACTCTATGTTACAGGTGTCTACAGGGAAAACGAGCCACATGGGCAAGTCAGGAATGATGTGGACATGGTTCGTGTCCTATTGGTTCAAGCAAACTCATCTAAAGAAGCCGCGGTCAAAGGCGTCCACATGGAAGTCAACCATAGAGTCTCATGTTGGCAGGACTCTGTTTCGTGTCACATGAAGATTCATACGGCCGTTTCTAAGTTGCGAAGGATAAATCGACATCTGTACATGGCTCCTTAGTCGAATTCAAGCATCCACTCCTCGTAGATTTACTTTCCAACACGGCCATGATCCTAGATCCGTGGACGTAATGGTCTACGTGTTCTCCACCAGCATGAAATTTAGGAGACAGTTATATTTCTTTTGTTATATATAATGTGTTTGCATACGCATATAGAGTTAGTCGATTTTAGTCTCTGTTATCTTTTATTAGTCTGCTCTGTAATGTGATTACGCTGCACTTGTGCCGTAACATCACCTTTCTGTAATGACTGCTTTTTAATATAAGAAGACTCTGTTTTCAACCGAAATTCGTATTTGAAGATCGTTGCCAAGGCTGGTGTAGAGGGCCCCTGCTCAGCTAAGGTTTTGTGTATTAGTGTATAGTTCTCATTTCGTTTCTTTAAAGCTCATTGTGCCATAATCCATTCATATGTTTATACATTGCATTTGCTTCATTTCTGTTTATAAACTTCCATAATTTCCATTTCACTTCTGTCTTTCATGTTTTATGTTGTTAATCACTGATCATTGTTCTTGTTTCAGGTTATAGATAGGCAGCCCGGGCATTTTCATAGCTTTTTGACTAATGACATGGAACTAACATTGTTCTGCTGCTAATTTTCTTTTCATAGTTTCTGTTTAATTTCAGTATTGCTTTGTTCATTTCAGTTTTGCTTATTTGCTTCAGTAGTTAAAATTAGATATATTAAGCTGCTCATAGCATCTTCAGTTGCCTCCGAAAGCCACAGCTGGACTGATGGTGAGGGATTGTATTATGAAATGTGTAGTTTAGTATTAGTTTATTTTCTGCAAATTTAGATATATTAAGCTTCTCATAGCATCTTCAGTTGCCTCCGAAAGCCACAGCTGGACTGATGGTGAGGGATTGCATTATGAAATGTGTAGTTTAGTATTAGTTTCTTTTCTGCAAATTTAGATATATTAAATCATGCATGACATCTTCGATTACCTCCGAAAGCCACAGCTGGACTGATGGTGAGGGATTGAATCATGAGTGTATGGTTTAGTATTAGTTTACTTTCTGCAAATTAAATATCAGTTACTCAAGTTGTTTATGATTACTTCCAAAAATCATAGCTGGACTAATGATGAAGGGTCAGAAGATAAATTGATGTAATCTGATTTAGATTTATTTTGTTGCAATTTTGAATTTCCTTAAGCATAGTTTCTTTTGTGTTTAGTCAGCAGCAAGAATAGTTTGGTTTTCATGCTCACTAGTTCATTGTTTTGATTTATTAGATTAGCAGCACCTTTTCATTTCAGCAGCACATTTTCATTTCCTTTCAAGTCTTGTCATTGTAAATTTCAAATTTCTTTTTAAAGTTTCAAGTTGGTAAATCATTATAGGGGATATCATTTCCTTGAACAAACATAACCAAACTTGTTTTCATCTTAGAATTTCCATTTCACATTAGAAAACCAAAAACGACAAAAAGTTAAGAAATAGGTTATCTTTCACATATAGTGCGCCGCACTTCATCAGCTTACGATTCCCGGATTGACAAATTAAATGCAGCAATTTATGACACACTAAATTGACCAAACAGGTGCCACTTTATTTTTGACAAGCTTGAGGAGGATAACATATGATTCATCTATAATTTCATCCTTCAGTATTTTTAATGAACCTTGAGAAGGAGTGGTTCAATCTGGTCATTCTTGACAAGTCCAATGTTGTTTAATAGTTTTATGATTCCAAGGAAGGCATAACTAAACTTCTTTCTCATGTTTAGAGAGTTTTAAAAAGAGGTGAAAAAAAAATTCCAAGATGTTCCTTTTCGTAAATTTGTCCCTTGGACCCGCAAAGGAGTAAAACGATACTTAAAAGAACATTTTGGCCATGTTCGACTAACATATTCCTTTTTCGTAAATAGTATATCAAGTCCTGAAAAAGGTTAAAATTACATTGGGTAGTCATATTTTCATTTACTTTAACGAGTTCAAAACTACAAGTGCTTGGCGATGTTTTCAGTTTTTGGGAGTCTGAAAAGATCTTAAAGAGAAACTCCTCCAAGAGGAACGAGTGGTATAAAAGGTAGCAATCGGTTCTCATCATGATGGAACTTCTCAAAACACATAGTGGTCAAGAGGCAGGCTAGTAAGACCACTTATCATAGCAGTTCTGCGAGAAAGGGTAAAACACCAAGTGGAAGTGACTAATTGGCCAAGTAGATGGTGACGATGGGGTGATGAAACCAAGGCTCATCTTACATAAACAAACTCTTAAAAAATGGTAATCACAAGAGGTAAAGTATGGGATACGTTCCATTTTTATACGAGCTTGAAACAAAGAAAAATTATGCTTGATAATACTTGAAGATGGCTTCATTTTTACACAAGATTGAAACATGTGGAAACTATGCTTGGAATTGGTTCATTTCCCCCAACATAAGGGTAGAGGCATGCCCCCCAACTTCGTTTTGTCCAACAACTCTTCTCAAGGACACCAAATAGACCTTTGGTTAATAATAGAAATATGTTCACCAAGAAGGAAGGAAGTGGATTATTGGAATATGAAATGAATTTAACATCTCTAAGATCGAAATCAAGATCATATTCAAAAATTCAAATCAATGGGAGAGGATTTGTTTCATTTTTTAAAGAGATTGACACAGTAAAATATTTATGATCTGAAACTTTGTCTCATTTTTTAACGAGCTTGGTACAAGAAAAGGAACTATTCTCATAGTTGTATCTTGATCATGGTCCCCAAGATTCCATGGTTTCCAAAAGGTTCTCATCAAATGGGAGGAAAAAACTCTAGAAGGAATACATATCAAGGGATCCAGTGGAAATATTAGGCTCCAATGCCTCCAGTAAATGATTTATCATATCACCTATTGGATCTAGGTCAAAATAAGTTGATAAAATAGTAAAAGGCTCATATTCATCAGTAAGTACTTGCATGGGACAAGTTGCCACATAATTAACCTGTGGCGGGGGAGATATTATTTGCATATTTGCAACATTTAGGGAAGTTGGATGATTAGCAGTCAAATCAGGACCAATGAATGAAAGCCGATCAATAGTCACAATTTTTCCATGATGCAAGAAACAAACCACTCGAAATAACGTGGATACGACAACATTCATAGAATAAACATAGTCTCGTCCAAGATAAAATTGAAATCCAAGGGGCCCATGACTACCATAACATCAATACATACAATTTTTCCTTCCAAGGTAATAGGAAACCAAGGAAGGATCCTTAAAGGTTGATTGGTTCTTATGTCAAAATCTAATAGATTTAGAGTGACAAACACAATATGAGGGGAACCCAAAGCTTGCCAAGAAGTCAAGGATAGAATGCTAACAAAAGCACCTTCATCTACAATAGTGTGATATATATTCATATCGCAAGACTTCACCTTGATTTGGAATGGCATGTAAGAAGGGAGATGAGGTTTTTTCAATTTATGTCAATCAAAGGAAATGACCCCATTACTCCAAGCAGGTTCCATGACAATAGGAGAAATTGCCCCTTGTTTGGTAGAATAAGAAGAAACTAGAAGACCCTGAGCGGTATGATATCCACTCTCTACAGGAAAAGTACGATCGACTGAAGGTGGAATTGAGTTAACCTATTTCTCAACCAATTTTTGGTTGGTATAGACTCATCGAACTCACATTCATAGAGAGTGGGATTGACTAAAAATGGATTATATTCAATTACTTCATCAACTAGTGGAGGAGTCGTGGAAATTTTTTGGTAACCAATCGAAAGTTGTTGTGGAGAAGCAGAAAGGTTTTCTAAAAGTTTGGAGGCTTCATACAAACGAGATAAAATGTGAATTGGATTATTCCATTCACATAAATTATAGTGAAACTAGACTTTATCATCCTTTACATGGACCTTATTAGCACTAGTCAATGGTTGGTCATCAACATGATCTCGAGAGGTTGATGACAAGGCCTGATGTGAGCTTGTAGTGCACATTTCTAATACCTGAGGAATATTAGGACAATCTCTAAGGAGGTGGTCACCCTTATAAATCATACAAGGAAATTTGAATTTACGGGTCTTTGAAGGGCTAGTTACATCAACAACAATGGTTTCTTGTTTTCCCCCTTGCTTATTTTGCTTTTTTGTCTTATTCCTTTTCTTTTTCTTCTTATCCTCTTGGTTACTAATACCAATAGTTTCACTAGGTGAGGTAGAAGAAAGGGACGAAGAGACAACGGGGCAAGAAGGAAAAGGGTCAACTTGAGGATAAACCTGAGGCTAATGTTTTTCAGGTGAAGGACTCAATTGTGGAGCAGTTTGGAAATTCAAAACCAAAGAGGTCAAAAATAACCAAACTATAAAACTTACAGTCAATCTAAAAAGATATAATGTAGCCATATAAGGAGAACCAATATTCGCAAAAGAAGGAAAAGGACTAGGATTCCCATCAGAATGGTTTCCTAAGCAGGTAAACTCTAGAATTGTTTCCATTATGTTAGGGTCCTATATTTTATAGGATCTCAAGGTGATTGTGTATTTCATATTTCTAATTTTGCATTGTAAATAATTTTCAATTTGCACATTATTTCAAATATCTATATATATATATATATATATATATATATATAATAAAATCAAAAGAGGGTATGACAAAAAGAAAGAAAATGAGAAAAAAGAATAAAAGAGAATAAAACCCCACAAAAGAAAAATAGAAATAATATTGAAAGTGCTGCAAATTTAAATGTCGCTACTGTTAAATTAGTTTCCTTTATGGTAAAAAATCAATAATATTGTGTGCAGCTTGTCCTAAAATGCACCAATAAATACATTTTGTTCCAATCATACTGCTTAATCATGATGGAACAAGTGTGAATTTCATGTTTGTTACATTAGTGAATAAAGATTTTTCAAACAGTTTAATCTTTCCAAATCAGTAATTAGGTAGAAAATGAGATTGATTCAAGATTCTAATCTGAATCAATAAAAGAAATAAGTGATCGAGTAGGTTAGATTTTTATAAAAAGAAAAAAGATTTTATGTGGGTATGCTAGCTTAAATGCACCCTAACGAAAAAGGATCATAGAAGAAGATTCACCTTCAGTGACTGACACTCCCAGCAAATATTTCAAAATCATGTATAAGAAGAGGACTAAGCTAAATCCCAAGGTAGATCCAGCCAAGGTGTTATCACCAATAACATTCATTTTTGTTGTTTTGCATCTTCGCTTGCTCTAAGTAAAAAAACCATCTAAAAATTCAAAAAAAAATACAACCTTTATCCTTTCTCACATCGCAAAATCACAAATATATTTGTCCTCGCCTTATGTTTTCTGCTCCCTCTTGTGATTGTGATACCCCGACGTGATATATCGCAGATCACATTATCGCCCGCATCGCATTTCGCATTATCGCAATATCACATTATCCCCTACACATCACTCACCATTTATGTGTCGAATCTTAAACCCCGATGCAATAATGCGATATATCGCGTCGCAATCCCGCCACCTTGTTACCAACTCGGTAGGACCCACCTTCCACCGCGTCACTCATCACAATCGCAAAACATTTTGTTTCTACCTTATGACCTCCACCGCTAAACTCCTTATGCGAGATGATTTAAATTCGTGACTAATTATATGGTTCATTAAAGCTTTGAAGTACAAGATTAGATGGTTACGCATATATGAGCTGCCAGCTGAAGATTATCAAGGTTTTGAAGTACAACAAATGCCTGAAGTTGTCACATTTCCAAATTTCGAGGAGGAGATCCTTAATGTCAGTTAGTTGCTATTTATGTTGGTTATGGACAACGCCACTTTATTCAAAGTGGTCATGTTCGATAATATCATCATAAATACATTATGTAAATACTGACAATGTAATAAATAGAATTTGAGTCCTATCACGTCTTAAACTCTTGTAAATAGAAATATCCTAGATGAAGAGAAATGGGATAAGTTAACTGAGTTCCAAGAGTAAAAAGTAATAAAGAGAATTCATCTACAGTCAACTCACAGGACAACACATCAGACAGCATTACAGCCAGCACAGCCTACCAATAGGCTTACTCATCAATTGATTCCTTAAAAACAGTGCCCGAAATCCAGATCACCCACATCGAGCCTATTTTTTGTCACAGTTAGAGTTTATTATTAGACTTAAGGATAATAATATCCTGTCTGTTGAGACAACATTTATTGTAATCAATTTTGTAAATTTTAGTTTACAATTTATATAAATAATTCATCATTTGAAGTAATAGATGTTGGATTTGTAATGAGGACGAATGAGATTCATTGTAGAGTTGTTCATTGAGTTCAAGTGACCATTTTCAAGTAATACAAGACCAGCTGTTTCAGGATTCATGTGGTGTATTCACTGGTGAAGTGCTTCTACTGTTACTATGTTTTCCATCTTTTTAACTTTTCTCTGTGTATCAAAAATTCTTAATTCTAAAATAGAAAGTGTGATGAATAGGACATGTTATTAAGAACACCTTATTCTGGTTGCTTTTACAATTTAAATGTTTTCTACTTGAAGTCAGAATGAATAATACTTAATTTATTTTCAATCTCTATTGAATTCCATATTTTTTCCATCATTTAAAACCCTAAAAGATCCAAATTAGTGCAACCTAGCTTGCCTTGTTTCACTCAAGCTTGATACTTCTGCAAATTGATCGCCCCAATCCTTTTTGACTCCATTTCCCAATGGCCTTCCCTTGTTGTTCCAACAAAAAAATTTCAAAAAACAAACTTTGAGCCCATTAACTAGCCTAAAATTTCCAAGAAAACAAAGCTAAATAATACAGAGATCAGATCCCTCTTTGGAGTTAGCAGGGCTAGATCCTAGCTTCCAAAGAAGTTTTAATGTTACCTCTATGGTTTTTTCTTCAGCCTTGAAATTATGGAGTGATAACACATTATATTCAACCTAAGGTCTACTAAGGAGTAGAAAGTGAGTTAATTAATTTATTTTGAAAATTAAAGACACAAATAACAATAAAGAGGGGTAACTATGCATATAAGGATTTCCAAGTCATTGTGAATTGAAATATACCATTTACGGTACGTGCATGCAATCTCCCTAAATTTTGTCTTGGGTGTATCACAATTAAGAAGGGGGTCGACACAGTTACCTATGGTAGGTTTGCAACCTAATGGGGAATTTCAAAATATACCTGGAGGTACGTGGAAGCACAGTCCATAGTAGTGTTTTCTAATGTGTCTTGTATGATGGGAAACATCCATATATAATCCTCATACATGGAGCGTCATTCCAATATACCTGAGGGTACTTGGAAGAATGATCCTATATACTTTGATGTACATGGAATATTAACCACCTTCAGAATGTAACACAGACAAATAAAAACTCCTGCGTTTAACAATGTGTGCACAATTATTCTAGCCAAGACCACTATGTGTGTCGTTAATGTTCCAAATTCTCCTTAGGTTAATTGAATAAATTTTAAAGTTGATATTGATTAAAGTTTTAGTTTCATGGCTTACAAAATGAATTCACCAGGACACCTATAATGCAACTAGCATGAGAAAAAGAATTATTTTCATTCGATGAAGACATGTCTTAAGAAAGGAAGAAATTCCAAACAATTATGCAACAGACAAGAACTTCCAAACAAGATCTTCAACTTTCACTATTCCAATGAAATGATCAAAATCCCTAATGCATGAGAAAATTTAATTTCTTTTTCTTTTTCTTTTTCAATACAAATAAAATGAAAGGACAATTTTATTGAAATAATAACATTTTCACATATCATAAGTATAATATGAAATTCCTTTAAGAAATCAATAATCAAGTCAAAACCCTGATTGAAAAGAAGAAGAAAAAATGAAGCAAACTCTTATAAAATAGCAAAACACACTCAATTTAAACAAACTTTTCGCTTTACAAAGACTTAATAAAATCATTGCATACAAAATATCACTCAGAGCAAGGCATAAAAATGCAATTTTTTACATTCTACAAGAATCAGTGTAGGTAGCATATGGGCTAAGTGC
Organism: Pinus albicaulis; assembly: GCA_034641835.2. Lineage (NCBI taxonomy): Eukaryota > Viridiplantae > Streptophyta > Pinopsida > Pinales > Pinaceae > Pinus > Pinus albicaulis. The sequence continues at coordinate 985,904,068 of CM076569.1, forward strand.
GATGGGTCGCACTCAATGAACTGATAAATTGCAATTGGTTTCACTTAATACATAGTAAGGATGCAATGATTCCAATAAAAGTGTCAATCATCACACTTACATAGAGAGACAAGTGAACTGGGTCGCTCTGTCTCAGACCAGAAAGTGCGTTGGGGCTTATTTTGTTCAAAAGATGAAACAAAAACCTTTTCAAGCTCATAATTATACTTTCCTAAGACTAAATACTATCCAAATAAGTCGAATTGAGTTGCTTTCAAAGGTATAAAAATACTAGGAAAAGGAAACCACTAAAGGAACACCTCGTGCGCTAGCGGAGTCGCCAAGTTATTTGATGGATAATTCCCTTCTGCAGATATAACTGAACTTGCTAGATCTAGTGTATTTCTCTAGAAACAATAGGGACAAAAAGACTTATTCTTTCCTTAGAGAAATTAGAACATGGAATAAATACCTAACTGGATTACAATGCAATTTCTCCTCTTCTCATAATTTGTAAGCTTTAGCTCCAACTCCAAATATTGTAAATATGAGAGCAAAACAACTAAAGTGAGAAATAGCACTACAACATACAAATATCATGTACTAACATCTATAAGTAATGAGTCAAGAAGGAATTGTAATACATATGCATTAATGAGACATAAGTATAGGAAAACAAAGCACTTTTTGTATTAATGAACATAGCACTTTTTGTATCTATGGGAGGCAGTGAATTTATAGGGTAAATGAGATGGTTTGGGATTTACAAATCTAAGACTTAGATCCACATGTGAGGGAGGATAAGTTCTAGGGATAAGAGATAATACCTTAAGTATAGGAGTTTGAGATTATGATATGATAGAGAATAGTTAAAGCCACTCAGGAAGCTTCTAGAAAGAGAAGATTCAAAATTATTTCTTATTTTTACTAAATTCTAGAGGCCATCGCACTTGTAGCAAAGACAACATGCATTGGTCAGTGTAGTTTCTCTGTGTACAACTTGCAATAGTGCAGGTTGCATGAAGGAAAAGTGTGATGGGGCCAAAAACTGGGCTTTTTAGCTATTTAACCCATAATTCTTGAACTTTTTGGAGAGAGAGAGTGCTCTAGGATTTACATCAGATGAATGCAAAGTGTCAATGTATGTTTATTGATATGTTTTCAAGGTCATTTGATTATATGTGAAAAAATGACCAGTAATAAAGAGGAAATTAAGAGAAGGAAGCCAAGAAGCAATAAGAGACCTTCTCCAAGCAACTCAATCAAGATTTACTTACCAAATAACAAGAAGATAATTCAGCAGAAGATAATCTATTAAAAGGCTCAAAAATGCAGTTGGAGTTGCCCAATTTGAACATACCACCATCTACTCCTATTGCCAGTGGGAATTTTTCGGTGTAGGAATTAGGGATTATATATGAATAAGAGAAATAGGTATTGGATATCTATAAACTTACCTTTGACCAATTTTAATGCAAGATCATTCAAGAAAGCACATATTCTTGGCTAATAACCTGGTAAAGCCCATATAAGTTATCTTATAAAGGGAAATAATCATGAATACCACAATGAACCTTGGGAAGATAGCTTCCACGAAAACCACTTTTGTAACTACTATGGAATTGAATATAAATCAATTGACCAAGGAGAATGAAGACTTGAAGGAAAATTTGGTTTCCTCTGAGCAAAGGATTATACAATTATAGAATGATAACCAAGCCTTGCTCATCTTCCTCTCCCAAAGTAAGGAATATCATACATCCATCATGGAAGAAGTTAAGATACTAGAAGAAGCAATGGATCTAGTTTATAATGAAATGATGATATTGCATCAAGCTATGGCTCCATTCCCAAGCATGTAGAGTGAATCAAAAGTTATGGCTCTAATCCCAAGCATGTAGAGTGAATCAAAAGCTATGGCTCCATTCCCAAGCATGTAGTGTGAATCAAAAGCTATGGCTTCATTCCCAAGCATGTAAGGTGAATCAAAAGATATGGCTCCATTCCCATTCATATGAGAAATTGATCAAAGACTTAGATAGGGTAATGGCCTCATATAATACCTTGCATGGAAAGACATAATATTTTTTCAAGATGCACAAGATACCTTCCACTGGTGCATTAGGAAAAAAAATATATAAAGAAGAAGTCAAGCAAGAGATTCAAAAATTCTTGGATCGCATAAGACAAGTTACTGCAAGAGATGAATTGGAGACTACAAAAGGACTGCACAATATATAATTGAGTTTGTGAGGTTGTACACAAATCTCTTAAAATGTTCCAATAAGGAACTAAAAATCCAACCTTGATACCGGATGCATTAAAATGCCTTACAAGGCATGGAGACAAGCTACAAGACAATATATTTACACTCGGAGGTGAATACAAGCATTGGAAAGCATACCAAGTTCGAGATTTGCAAGCAGATGTTGCAGTTCTGTCCATCACTAGACTAGTTGGTTGAGAATGCTTTATTTCTTTAATATTGATGTAATTTGTATTTTTTTATAAGTGAATTAAAATTTATAGTAGTGAGATTCACATGGAATATGAAGGGTCATAGGGAATTTGAAGAGTCATAAGGGTAGATGAAAGGTCATCCTACCTTCTATAAATAAACCCTCATGGCCAGATGTAAGAGACCTTTAGTTTTGGACTTAATTTGTGCATATTGTTTGAGCGCTAATAGACCTTTGAGGATTCAAGTAATGGATTTTTATTTCCACTAGTCATCTTCATGGACGTTTCATGTGATGGTGTTATGAATATTTCAGCTTAATGTTTGAAGCACTTTGAGCCTGAATATGCAATTCCTCCCATGTGTTGTCACACATTATGATATTCTTCTTGTGATGATACAATGGAATATGATTTTCTTTCATTGTGTTTATATTAACTAAATTTATTTATTAATATAAGCACGTATCATTTATGGGATTGTATGCTTTTATATGATTTCATGTTTTTTATCGATTATGAACTAATTTACGGTCAATAAACGAATCATTATCTTATGCATGAGTTTTAGTTGAAGTCTTGCTAGCATTGCTTCCTTGGAGATTTGTGCCACCTTATTTAGTCGTTGTTATGTTCATAGCATTTTACAAGTTAGATTTCCATAAATTTGCTTAACTTGTGTTTGTTGAAAGTTTTATTCATTCTTTAATGTTTGTTTTTCATATTTTCCAAAGTAAAAATTTTAAAAACATGGTGGCAGCTGGGCCCACATACCAGATGGGAATCCCTTACCAAAAGGTGTAGAGTCTAGTTGATATTATGCACCAAGGAGATTCCCTAGTAACAGTCATGAGACCAACTTCCATATGCTCCATTAGTCTTGTCCTCTTGTCCATGACTGATCCTAAGCGGTCCAATTATTTGCAAATATGACAAACTCTGAAGGATGACTGCATTAACCTATGCTTGAATGATCATTTTATTTTTTGCCTTGCAACTTCTTATTTCTGCCTTCAAAATTCTCAAAGTTTTTTCTATATCATGGGAGTACCTATCACCATGTTGCACATCGAATCTATAGGAAGAATCCTGTGAACTATAGTCTACCATTTTGCTAGTCATATTTGATCTTCTTCCTACAAGTATACCATGTCAAATAAACAAAAATATAAACATAACTAGCATACCTTAGTATAGTTTAGGGGAGGATATCTCACTTGCAAGATCAACTAAATTAGCATGATATATGTATAATCATAATCATAATCAATATATCAACATCATGAATGACAACACCAACGACATACAATGACCTTATGCATGATAGTCATCGCCATAAGACTACATGCATATACCCACATAGATAACTGACATACACAACAAATGCATATTCAAACAACATGCATTCACGACAAACACATCTTGACAGCAACATCATCAACTACAATAATACAACACAATTGTAACAGTGACCACCATCATGCATACATAACAAGCACATAAACAACAAGCATAATGAATTTATATGAAACCGAAATTTATGCATGACAATACATTCCACCTGTTAGTTTCCAAATGTCCATTGATCAAATTTTCTCTTTCAGGTTTACTTAGTAGTGGTCCTAAGTCAAAATTTCATGTTTCAAGTCAGTTTTCGAATAATAAAAAAATTCGTTAAATATGTCTAGGTCTGAAATGCTACTCCCTTCACTCCATTCATGGTAATAATTATTTCATAGGTCATGTCATCCATCACTCATCTAGGGTCTGAGGTCATTCACCACACCTTCATATAGGTCAGAGTCTAGGTCTCATTTGTTTTGCCACCATAAGAGTCAATTATGTCATAAAAGAAAGTGAACAAAATCTCATTTTCACCATACAATTCATTTGCATAGGGAGTTAGAAAAGATAGGGAAATAAGTAAAGAGATCATCTCTTCTCACCACCATACTCCACAGCTTCCATGGGTTGAAGAAAAATAAGAAAATTTGTGCCAACACTACTTGTGCTATGCTTCTAGGTGTGTTGCGCAGGCACTGTGTAAGTGCTGTGCTTTTGGTGTTTGAGCTCAAAATCAGTTCTCCAAGGTTCAAAACCACTGCAAAAAGGTTAATACACTTCCTAAACAATAATTGGACACCCTCCATACCTCTCTCAAGTCAAAATTCATCAGCAAATGAGTGATTTCCTACATTAGGTTACCTCCACTACGGTTTTGGTGTTTTTCATCTTTTGTTTGTTTCAGCTAATAGAACCCTAATATAACCATCTACAACCTTCATATAACCTTCATACACCATACCCTAACATCTCCTATCACTCACAACCCTCTTTTGAATTAGTTTCATTAAAACCCTAATTTTCACTACATTTTGGTAGAAAAACTAGTGAAAACCTGTGTTTTGACCTTTTGGGTACCTTTCACATGCTACCTACCTCCCAAAAATTTTATGGATTTTCCCTAACTTCCTTCCACTTCATTTATGTCCCTAAAACCACTCTACCACGATCCCCTGTTTTCCTAATTTTCCACCTTCCCTATCCACTACATCAAGATAGGGCTTTCCTTGTTGAAAAACATCAAGGAGTGTGAGAATAAGGTCCATAAGGGAGGTCACAATTCCAGGTTTGATCCAACTCAGACCCATGGCATCATTTTTAGAGCTTCGTGATCAAGCCAGGGTTTACATTTCACACAGGGACAGTTTGGATTCAAAATTAGTTTCTGAAGTAATGGAGATGAATTTTACAAAAGTGAAAGAGGTTTTTGTCAATAATAGGCCAAAGAAAAAAAGCCTTCTTTATTTTATGCACATTGTTAAGGTTTGGGATAAATTATCAAAATACAGTTGCTCCAGGTTATTTTCTTCAATTTTGAACAGGTAGTCTTCAATTCGATTTTTCAGGGGTTTAGAGCAGGGGTATTCAGAGCTTGATGACTCCATTATATATAAAAAATTCCTAATATTTCCAACCATACAACTTGTAGCGAAAAAATCCTCTACGAAGGCCTCCAAACTCCCTCTCAAAGTTGGCGCTACGCTTATACTCAGAGTGTGCTAATCTTCTGAAAATTTTGAGCGATCAACTTCAAACTTGGATTCTAAGAAAATGGGAAAGTATTTTGGAACAATAGAGGAGGTTTTTGTTCATAACATGCCAAAGAACAAAAACCTCTCTCATGTTTTAAAAAAACGTTATGGTTAGAGAGATATCGATCCATATTTAAGCCTTATTTTTGCAGATTTTTGGCAATTCCTTTGTTACGTTTCTGAGCCAGTTGTTACGCTTATGGGAAGTGTTGTTACGCTTCTGGGAAGTGTTGTTACGCTTCTGTAACTTGGTTTTTCACCTCCAAAAAGGTTCTTAAATTAGGTTTTTGGCTTCAAATATCTTCAAACAAACTCAAGGCTTGTGCCATTACTCTTTGGACCCCTCACAAACAATAAGTCAGTACTCTTTGGATCCTTCACAAACAGTAATTCATTACTATCATACCCTCCCTTGGTCAAGTTATTGAGTTTTCAAATCATTTTCATGCTTATTCTATATTTCTCCATATCATCACTTCTCCATGATATTGAAAGACTTCATTTTATAAACCCTAACATACTCCAGGTAAATAAACCCTAACCCTAGTACCTAAACACTATCCTACACCTCTCATATACCTCATCCTCACATCTCCCACCATACATATCATCCCTAACATGTAATTTTCATGAAACCCTAAATTCTAGCAAATTTTCTTAGTTAAAAATTGGAAATTTTTCATGTTTGCTTGATTTCATCACCCTCCTCACATCCATTTCCCTTCATTCCACCCACAACATGGAGCTAACATGCCACCCTATCTACTAAATGTTTTGTAGAATTTTCCCTAGATCCATAACCCTCCATCTCACCCTTTAAACCTACACTATTCCTACACTCTGTTTTTCGATATTTCACTACATATACCCATCCCATCAACATACTAGGGTTTTCATCCTTTCAGTGATAAACAAGATGGAGAGTGAGAGAAGAGATTCAAGGGAGAGTGCCACCTCAGGTTAGAACCTTTCACTATGCATGAAAACAATGCTTCACCCTTGGGCAAAAGAAGTTTTGAGAGGACTGAATATTTGAGGTTTTGTGAAAAACTCATGAAGGAGGGGTATCATCTTCAATTGACCAGCTTATTTTCCACAAGAATCAGCATAAGAAAGATCAAATGCATGACATGGAGGCTTAAACACAACCAAGAAGGCAAAAAACAAGAAGCCTCAAACGAGCGTTGGAGCTAGAAAGACAGTTAACTCATCCACCTGAAGAGTTGACCTTTGATGAGCTTATATCCATGGAGATTAATCAAGACATAGAGCTTTGGTTTTCAAGGGTAAATGAGCATTTGGAGAAGCTTTTGAAGAGGGATAAGAGAGACAATAAACTGCAAAGACACATGGAAAATCATTATCGCACCAGGAACACAATTTCTCAAATAAGGCTAAAACAATTAAAGAAAAGGCTAAAAGAAGCACAAATAAAGCTTAAAGAGAACGATAGCTTGGACTTGTTGGCTAAAGCTTCCTTGGTTTTTTAGCCCATCCCTCACAGGTGCTACAGAACCAATTTTGAGAAGTTTTGAACAATTTTGGTATTTTGGTGATTTTTGCACAATACTAGAAATTCCTCCTCATAGAAGGGTAACAAACTTTTGTTACGCTTATTTTGGGGGCATAAAAATGATGATTTCTTTACATGCATGGATGAATTTTGATGATTAAATCATAGATCAGGAGCCCCCTAGGCATGAAAAGCCTTAATTTTGAAGAAAAATCCCAGAAACCACTCATTTTTCATGTTTCTTCCACCTTTTTGGAGCCTCTATTACACTTTTGGAGTAACCTTGGGAGAATAGATTTTTGAAGGCCTTCCCATGGGTCATTTTGAAAAATTTAAGATGTGCAACAATGTGAACGACGCATCAATCCAAGCTCGTATGAGGGATTTAGAGCAATTTGAAGTTTTGTTAAGGCATGGAACATGGTTCCCACAGTGTGCCACATGGCGTCCCAGTGAGCACGTGGGACCCACTTGGCAATCCCTCAGCTGTAGACACATGGCACTTCTCCATTGATCCTCAACCTGCATACAAAAAACAAAACAAACATATTTAAATAAAAAAATCCTTCAATATAGTTACTAGTACTTGCTCATTTGAAATGAGCCGACGACACGCCAAAGGCATGGCTCATCGAACCCTCGCACTGGAAACCTTCGTCCAACTCCCGCCTCCAACTCCGGAGCGAACGAGATGACAGCAGCACAGCCCAGGCAAGGATTGGATAGCAGGAGGTAGGTTTCCCGCCAAGTGTCAAATTTTGACAGGGCAGAAGGGTGATAGGTTGAGCATAGAGATTGGCTGGGAGCACTGTTCATCCCAGCAAAGCTCATAATAGGGACACCTTGGCGTAATTAATATAACTATATAAAACCAAACAAGAATCAAAACAAACCATGGTTTAAATCCCAACCAAAATGTTTTAAAAGGGGTCACATGCATAATGGTTATTAAAAACCATTCAACGCATTAAATATGGTGGTTATAATAATACAAAATGAAATTTTAAAAAAAAAGGGAAACCATATACATGTTGAATTAAATCCGTTCGATTTGAATGTATCTACCCTCCACCATATTTAAACATAGATATAACGTTACCAACTACGCCACCCAGTGCGGGGTTTTTTGGCGGGCCACCCAATGCAGGCCCGACCCACACCAAAATTAAAATGCGCTCTCACCAAAATCGATATATGCAGGTATTTTGGGGTAGGAGGGATTTGATCCCCTGACCTTCCCTTAACAAAGTTCTTTATTTTACCATTACACCAAACGGCCTTTTGTGATAAAATCTGCCTGCCTCGTTTTACTTAAACCCGTCTTTTTATAGTGCGCTCAGGCCAAGGGCAGAGCAGGAGTGTGCACATGGATCGAAGCGATGATTTTGCAGGTGGAACCATGAGCAAGCTCAAAAATAGGAAGCGAAACCATGAGCCTTGAAATTTTCCCGAGGACGTAATATTTTACCATGTCAGGATATAGTCAAGTTTACAGTCATTTTTAACAGTTTTTCATAGGGAATGCAATGGCGAGGTCGAATACGCCTTTTGAATTGCAAATTTCCAGTCCACCCATGGAGCAGCATCTTGGAGGAATCTAGGGGGAATCTAAAAGATTCATTTTTTCCCCAGATTTTCACTTCATCAGAATTCAGAAAATGGACAGTCGTTTTTGCACTACTCGACGCCACGAATCTGATGGGGCATTCAGATTTTCCATCGGAGCTTTATATTTTTCAGTCACTTTTTGAAGTGAAGTTGCAGGTGTCAACTTTTAGTGAGTGAGCAGTCGATTTAACGCCTTTCGATGCCACGACTGTGATGGTGATTTCAGATCAAGCCATGCAGCAGCCCATTCTTCAGTCATCTTCAGTGTGAGGTATATGATGTGTTGATTTCATGTACTTATTTGTCCCTGAGATGCATAGTGTTGTACAAATACATGTTGATGTATGAGTCATGGGATCTTGTTTTGTTATTGATGTACTTTCTGTCATGGATTTGTATCATGTCTGAGATCCCTTTTGATGCCATGTTGGCGGGATACTCATGTATGTTGTGTGAAATCCCTTTGTTGTCCATGTTGGCAGGATACTCATGTATGTTGTGTGAAATCCCTTTGTTGGCCATGTTGGCAGGATAATCATAATCTTTATGTGTGAGCTATTTCCGTACTGATAGAAGTCCTTTTTATGCATGAGAGTTCCATAGTGGAACATCTCGTAGAGAGGTTCAGCCAATCTTGCGTGAGGGAATTTTCCTTGTATGTCAGAGAAAACACATCCATGTACATCTTCTTCTTACAGCACTTAATGCAGCGGCCTACACCATCTTGACACCGAGGCCTGGAGATGTAGTCCCTCCTGGACGAACTATGTTATCAAACGATGTGTTCTTATGATTGTTGATCTTGACATGTTACATTCCTCTTCTTTACAGCATACAGTTGTACATTTATGTTCATTAATGCTTTAATTAAATGCAATTATAACACCATCAGCTGAAGTAAAAGGTCTTGGTTAAGGGTATCGAAATTTACCCTGGATCAGATTTCGACCTGATGAGGTTTCATAGTCCATATTTTCTATAAATATACTCTCTTTAGTCTTTTGTAGGGTTGGATAGTCTTATTTTGCAGTGGATATTTTGTAATCATAATTTTGGAATGAAATCGGAGAAATATTTGCAGAACCTGCGTTGAGAATCTTGTGGTATGCATTGGAGCATTTTTTCTTCTTATGTATATTTATCTATGCATGCTAAATTATATATATTCCTCTTTCATATACATCTTTCCATATGTTTATCTTGTAATTTTATAAGCAAAAATCATGTATGTTCATGCTTTGTTTTAGGCGAAGTTTACATGATATGTATTTTCACTTCTAAATGAATGAATTCACCTCAATGCTCATTCAAAATCTATCTTACTTCATCTTATACTCAATTTCCTATTAAAAATTATTTCAAACTACCTATCTAGCCTCACATATTCTTTGCAAATTGACCTTGGAATTCAGACCTAAAAAACCCTACACACAGTCTTCTCATTGACTGTTTTATCCAGCACTAAAAGCATCAAACAAATCATGTTTATTGAGCTTACATACCTAGCCTACGATCATTATATACTTTTTCATTCCTTTGACTACAAAAGTGACAACGAGAAAGCCCTCTTTGGTCCTAGTAGGGCTAGCTATCTGACCTAAAGCCTAGTTTGTGGTTACCTTTCTTCAATCCCATTTTCAGTCTTGGGAAGTTAGGGGGAGTGATAACATCGCCCAACCAATCCAAGTGGTAAACCATGATTTGATACCACTATATAACACCCTCCTCCTACATTTACCCAAGATAATTGGTCTACTAGGGTAAACATGTGACGAAGAGTTACTATGATATGATTCAACTCCCCAAGTACATTTAAGGAAGTGGAATCAACAAACCAAAACCTGGCTGACCTTCCTCAGAAGACATAGGACCCCCAAGGGCTAAGGAACCACTCCAGGTTCCAATTTAACCTGCTTTCTAACTATACTAGACCCCCAGTCACATCTATGAAAAGCCCTCCATGCAGTTGAAACCCTCTAGTGGCATGCACAGCAAGGCATCCATGAAACTACAAAATTTTCTAGGTAGTTTTGTGCTAACGACCTGTTGTGCTATACAACATCCCTCCATTTATTCTTATTAATGGGGACCCTTTAGAAATAAATATGAAATTTATTTTTAGTTTTAAAATAAAAACTTAGGAAATAAATGTTTTCTTTTAAGTTTTTCGCTTTATTTCTGAAAGCACGTCACAAAACGCATAGCTTATAACTTAGAACGGCTCACAAATCCTCTAAGCAACGTGAACTGTGAAGTGCGCTAACCTTTTTCGAATATATGCTTTAAAAAAGCTTGGGAAAACTTCAATTATCATTATAATTCTCTTTATCGCATCGCACCTTATTTAAACAATGAACTCATAAGGTAATTATATATAAGTGAAATTATGCGGACATAAGAAGTCAACAAAACATCAAAGATAAATATTTAAAATACTTTTAGCGCGTCAGCATGGTTTTTTAATGCGTATTTCACATTTCACGTAACTTAACCGAAAAACAAATCTATTATCGCATAGAAGTTGTGATGTGTGGTTTGCGCACATCACATTTCGCAACATTTAACGGTAAACATTACAAACGGTAAAATTTATATATGGCGACATGCAAATTCATGGCATTTAATTTCTCGACCATGCGAAATGGATTATATCATATCAAAACAAAATTATAGATCTAACGACTTTAAATTTGATTGATAAGAATTTCGTGTGATGGTGTAAGAGATCTGACTTTGAAATTATTATTGATAATTGTTGTTATATTTGAAAAGATTCATATCTATTCACGCATGTTTTATATAAACAATGGATGTGACTCTTTATTCTATATAATTTTAAATACTCTCCTTTTTCTCAGGAAATCATTTAACAAATCAAGGAAGACTGAAATGAGCAAGAAGGGCAAAGAGATTTCTCAAGCTCTACCTACTGAAGAATCAGATATGTCTCCCTTATTCTCAGACACTAGCTGCAACAAGGAATGTGGCAGTTCCTCATGGGAAACAATGTATAAATTGTTTGGAGATCAACAACCAAGAGTATAACCAAATTCTCTATGACAGACACGGCATCTACTTCAGACGCAACCTACTTTGATGTTGCATGTTCATTTGTCCACAAGGTAACAACAAGACCAAAAATTCTCCCTTGCATAGATATGGTTAAGTGGGTAATTGACCACTTAAGCATAGATGAAAGGAAATTCAAAGATTCAAAGGGAGAAGACTTGGGATCTTTCAGGGCAAAAGACTTAAAAGAAATGTATCGTCTACCCTCCCCGCAACAAAAATATGACAAAGCTTTAGAACAGAGCATCCAGATCTCATGAAAGTCATCAAAGAATGGAAGGAAGACTAGGGAAATTTGAAGCGAGATAAACTCGATACGTACCCAATTTCCTAAATTCCTTCCCCTTATTGTTATGCTGCCACTATGTTGTGTAGATTATTTTCCAAACCTGATACCACTAGGTTTTCAATAGAATGGGCTCCATTGATTGATGCAATCGTCAATTCATCAATTATGAATTGGGCAAACATCCTATCTGATAGTTTAGCTAAACACATTACTGAATATAGGAATAAGAGGAGTGCTTCATCTAGAGAGATACCTCCCTTTTATATGTTTGTCTATGTCATGGACGCCATCTGTTTTAATTCTAGTTTTCCTACCATGGGATGGAAATGGACTTCCCAAGACCATACCCCAATCCACATTTACCACATAGACCTCTGGGATTCAGACTGCCACCTGTATTTTTATAAAATTTGTTATGGAGTCATATTTCCTATGCACCAAATTATATTAGATAAAATGGCTCCTAGGGTTTCTAAAGAGGCTAGCGCAGATATTCTTTCTGTGGCTAGGTGGTTTGCAAAGGAGAAGTTTACATATGTCAGAGTATTCGGCAGTTATTCTTCTCCCCACATCTTACCTTATTATTTTCCTGATAAGTTTATTGCACGAGAGATAGCTTACCAACTTGTTAATGGTATCACAAAACAACTAAAAGATGCGAAGAAGGCCATTTGGCCTAATTTCCCTCTACAACATGGCACTTTCGTACTATATGATATTGGCCATACCTACAAGGATATTTCTAAGATCAATCTATTGAAATTGGCAGAAATTCCAATGATGTTATACGATCCAAATGATGTAATTAAAAATTACACTACAGAGCTCAAAATGAAACCTTTTGTAAAGGAAACAGATGGATTTCATGATCTCTTTCAGGGCATAGAAAAGTTTTCAGATATAATCAAGTTTACATTCAGCCAATTTATTCAAGATGATTTAGAATCTTTCCAAGTATATAGAGATAAGAGATTTCAGAAAGTTCCACTCAATTTGTTAACTATTGAAGATGTCAACAGACTTACTCCAAGTATCAGCTTGGATAATGAAGCTAAAGACATGTCTGAAGATGAATCAAGTCAATCACAGCATCAATCTCACAATTCGGATCATTCTGAAAATGAATCCAAATCTAGAAAGGATAATCCAGAAAAGATAATTGATCAGGTAATCCAAGAGATAGAGATGCATGAGCAAAAATAAAGTAATGGAATAGATTCGATGTCTCAAGAAGTTCAGCACAGTCATGACACGCTAGATCAATCTGAAAAATATCAAACAAAGAAGTTTAGTAGTGAATGGGAGGAGTTTTCTGAAGCAATAAAAACTCCCAAAGCTAATCCCAATATTGATCAAGTATCTAGTTTTCAGACACCTGAACATTCCCAAAAGATAGTGGAAACTGTTAATCCACTACAACAAGTTCCAGAAACTCATGATTGAGAGATCACACCGGCCTATCCTACAGAAAATATAGTTTTACAAATTGAATAAATTCCTTCACTGGACATCTTCTACAGTCCTAGCTATAAGGTTGTAGTTAAGAGGAATAAAAGAAGAAGAATTGATGAAACGGTCTCAAAACTAACAGATGAATCAGTTGATGTACTATGGTAGGATTCCTTAGATGACCCTACAGAACATCTAACTAAATTATCACAGTATGTAGGAGCATATGCTATAGCTATCGTTGATAAAGCTACTGAAGTTAGAGTATTGCTAAAGCAAAAGGAATCCAAATTACTGGAGCTAGAGAGACTGTTAAATGAAGAAAAATCCAACTCCAGTGAGCAAATTAGAGAAAATATGGCCCAATTTCAAAAAGATTTTGGAAGCCTCAAATTACAGCATCAAACAGAGATCAATGAGAAACAAGCACAACTGGGAACAGCAATGATCATAATACAGAGCCAACCACAATTGGAGCATTTTATTAAATAAGCACTGGATATAAATGCTAAGTTAAAGAATGAACAGGAAGTATTTTGTCATCAAGCTCCTATGATTGACTCTTATTGTGACTTGAATAAAATACTGATCTAGTATATATCTATCCAGAAACTTGAATGTGAAAGACTTGAAAAGAATATCAATGAACACATTCAATGGAAATGATCGAACTCAGGAAAGGAAGCTGATCTACATCAAGTACATAAGTTTCATAAGGAGATTCTATTCAAAAACTGGGAAGAAAAAATCAAGCAAGCAGAGAAAGCAGCAGCGAAAACATATAAGTTATCAAATAAAATTATTGAATCTGGATGTGAACAACTGATAAAAGCATAATTTCTCAAAGAGAACACGTCTGAAGTGTTTTCAGAAGCAAAACAAATAGAAGCATAGTGGAAACAGAAAGCAGATACACAGGATTAAGTAATTAAGAATGTAAATAAGTTTGATCAAGAAAATTATGTAGAAATTTATTAATACTGATGTATTATCGGATCCTCCTAATATTTATCTTCTTGCTAAATACAGAATCCTTCCACTGTTAAACTTGCAGAAATTTAAAACTCAATTGCAAACACATGTGAATAAATTCAATCACACATAACACAGTTGTTTAACGGGAAAGCTAAAAGCTAAAAACCCCAACTATCATATTATGTATATCAATGGAATCATGTAATAATCTCATACAAATATTAGTACATCAATATCTCAGTACAATCAACAATCATTACACATTGTCATGCAGAAATTTGCATATCTATGCACCAATTTCTTACCTCCTGACACCTCTCACTGGTCAAAGACCTGAATGGTGAAATTGCCTTTCCTAAACCAAATGTCATGGAAACTCAATATGTGGATACATTGGATGCATCACTATAGTCACAACCAGATAATCCATCACCCTTTCCTATCTCTCCAGCTTTCCTAGGCACATTTGCTGCATTACGTATGTCACATTGATTGTTGAGAAATCGTTATTGATAAAAAAGATTAATTAATTAATTAATTCATATATCTCTTATATCTTTCATTTAGACTAGATACAACTAGCTCAAGCTGAGTTTAACTCACTTAGTAATTAAACAAATAACAACTCCTATAACTACTCTTCCAACTTTGCCATAACTGCCTTTCCCAATTTCATTTGATCTTCTATGATCACCAATAACCCTAGGAATTACGTAATTCCTTCAGCCCACTGATTTTCCAAATCTGTTCACTGAAATAAAATGCTCCAAGAGAATAAGTTGATGTTTATTGTCGGATTATTATTAAGGGTTAATAATAATCGACATGCACCTATTTTTAGATCGAAGATCTATAAATAGACTTCGCCCAATATTCTAAAAATATAATTTCATCTATTTTCCACATTTGACCAACCATATACAAATAACATCCTGCAACTTATAGAATATGCTCGCCATGTCTAAAAATAGACATACACCTAAAAATAGCCTGCGGGCCCCACTTAGTGAAGGTGCTTACTTTTCACTAATCTCATCATCTTGTTGAATCTCAACACTCCCTCTCAACAAGATAGGGATTATCCTTCACCCTGATCCTGCCTCTATGGTATTCGAATTTTCTCCTACCGAGCGCCTTCGTCAGAATGTCTGCATCCTGATCTTCCGTAGGAATGTACTGAAGCAACATAATCTTCCGCTGTACACAATCTCTGGTATGATGATACCGGATATCAATATGTTTAGATCTATCATGAAACATAGGATTAATCGAGATATTAATGTAACTTTTATTATCACAATGTATCACTGTAGGATCTAAATGTAAATCGAACAAACCGACCAAGATCTTCCTCATCCAGATAGCCTCACATGCAGCTTGACTTTCTGCCATGTATTCTGCTTCCACTGAACTGAGTGCCACGGATCTTTGTTTCCTATTGTACCAAGAAACTGTTGTAGATCCGATACTGGAAACCCCTCTTGATGTGCTCTTTCTGTCCTTTGGGCTGCCTGCCCAATATGCATCCGTGAAGCCATGCAACTTCACCTCATCCATCTGTCTGTATCATAAGCCATACTCAGATGTGCCCCTAAGATACCTTAGGACATGCTTGCATGCCTTCCAAAAGAGCTTGGCAGGCTTAACCTTCGCTTGTGAAAGTTGGTTCACCGCATAGCATATGTTTGGTCTTGTATTAACTAAATACATGAGTGAACCCACCAACTGTCGATAAACAGTGGTATCCACTACCTCTGCCAATGTAGAATCCTCTTTCCTCCAATTCCTGGAAGAGGAGTATCCATGGGCTTGCAGTCCTCCATGTGAAACTTACCAAGTATCTCCAGAGCATACTTGCCTTGAGACACAAATAGTTCACCTTCTCGCTGCCATTTTTCCAATCCAAGGAAATAATGAAGGAGGCCCAAATCCTTCATCTCAAACTCCTTTGCAAGATCTACCTTGCATGAGTGTATCAACTACTCATCACCCATTTATATTAAATCATAAACATAAAGAACAATGATTAAAAGCTTACTCTCCACCACATTTTGGTACAGGTTTTCATCCGCCTCACTCTTGGTGAAGCCAAGTCCAGTGAAATAGTTGTCGATCTGTGTGTACCAAGCACGTGGTGCTTGCTTCAGCCCATACAACGCTCTTTTGAGTCTGCACACATGTGACTCACTGCTAAAGATCTCAAATCCTTCAGGCTGTTCAATGTACCCCTCTTCCTCAATGATCCCATTAAGGAACGCAGTCTTCACATCCATCTGATGAATGTGCCAACCCATCTGCGCTGAGAGAGCAAGGATGGTCCTTATGGAAGAATACCATGTGACAGGTGAAAGGTTTCTTCATAATCAATCCCTTTGATCTGTGAGAAGCCCCGGGAAAAAAATCTTTATTTATACTTCTCGACGCTCCCATCAGCAGCTTGCTTTTCCTTGTAGATCCATTTCGAATCTACCACTGATTTACCCACCGGCCTTGGAACAATCTCCCAAGCACTGTTTCTGGCAATGGAGTCATACTCCTCCACCATGGCATCTACCCATGTGGGATCCTATGTTGATTCTTCAAAAGAAGATGACTTTATCATGATACACTTGCTCATAAGAGCCATGTATCCAGTAAATCGGTCAGGTGATTGTCTTTGTCTGCGTTGTGATGTAGGGACTCCTACATTATCTATCGCATCAAGCTTCATTCTCTCAGCTTCTGTGGTACGCTTTCTGCCTATTCTGATGTTTGTTTTTGCATGAGTGGACTCCTCCACTCCATGAATCTCCTCCTATGGTTGATCCACATCTAGAGGCTCATCTTTGGGAACAAGAATTTCCTCCTCTGCATGCAAGTGTAGCTCCCTCTCAAGCGATAACTTCATGGATTTCACCTCATTGAATTTTATATCCCATCGCACCAAATTCATTTGACTATTTGGAAAATAAACACGATAATTATGGGGTGTTTCTGTGTACCCCAGAAATATCCCAACTTCTGCATTCGGGTCCAGCTTCTTCTTGGCGTCCTTTGTCACATGAATGTAAACAGATGAGCCAAAAATCTTCAAATGAGAAATATCAAGCTTCTTACCAGTAAAAGCTTCTTCATGTGTACTAGTGCCAAGTACTCTATGAGGACAACGGTTTTGCACATAAACCGCAGTGTTGCATGCTTCTACCCAAAAGTGCATCGGTAGGACCTGGTCATGAAGCATGCAGCACCCACGATTGTTCTGTTCTTCCTCTCCGCGACCCCATTCTGCTATGGGTTATGAGGCGCTATGAGTTCTCTTCGAATTCCTTCTTTGCTACAGAATTCTTTGAATTAATTTCAGATATATTCACCACCATTATCACTCCGTAGAGCCTTCACTTGCTTCCCCGACTCCTTCTCCACCAATGCTTAAACTCACAAAATTTTGAGAATGTTTCGCTCTTCTTCTGCATGAAGAAGATCTAGCATCTACGAGAATTTTCATCAACAAATATAACATAATACCTGTTTTTTTCTATTGAAGCAACCAAGAAAGGTCCACACACGTCTGTGTGAATTCTCTCCAGGATCACCGAAGCACGGTTCTCCTTCTCATGAAAGGTGGTCTTCACAAACTTACCCATAGTACATCCCTTGCACTGATCTAACTGTGCAAGTGTGCCCTTGGGAAGTCTAGTAGAAATCTGCTACAAAATCTTCAAGGCGCCATGGTGAAGATGGCCCAATCTCCTGTGCCATAATTCGCCCTCATCTCGGCTCACCACTTCTTCTTCTTTGCCCATCATTTCACCACATCCATCTACCTCCAACTTGTAGAGATTATTAACTCGAATCCCTATCCTCTTGGTCTGACCCGTTGTTTTATGTCGCATGAAAGCTTTTCCCTCGCTGAAAACAAAGTTATAACCTCTGTCTTCCAACATTGCGACCAATACCAAGTTATTCTTCAGACCTGGAACATGCATAACATCTTTCAACGGAAATGGTTTACCTGACTCCCTCTCAAAGGGAATGGTTCCAATGTTAGTCGCACTGTATTTTCCATCGTCGCCCATCTCTATATGCATTTGGAGATCCTTCTCCTCCAGGTCACTACACAAATCCTTGTCTCCCATCATATGGAAAGACGCACCACTATCAAGTTAACACACCAATCCCATTGAGCTCGAAACCAAGCATGCGATAAAAGAGAACTCAAGTTCAAATTTTGAGGGTAAGGCCTCTCCATCTACAGCTCTAACATCCTTCTTGTTCTTCTTCTTCTTTGGGCAATTAGTGGTGAGATGCCCATGTTCGTGACAGTGAAAAGACTTCACTTTGGACAAATCCAGCTTCTTACCTTTAGCCTCGGATTTTGGATGGGATTTCTTCCCCTTTCCTTTCCTTGCTTTGGAAGCCAAAGCACAATTCTTTTCATCATCATTCTTCGATGAAGAGCCATCCCTGGTACTTTGCCTTATCTCCTCCTACACAAGATCCGACCAAAGTCGCTCCCAACCCGGCAGTTTCTCCCATCCATTAACAGAGTCTTCGTAGCTATGCCAACTCTTTGGAAGCCCAAGGAGAGCCAAGCTCACCAAGTCATCATCATCAACTGTAATCCCCACACTTCCTAGTTCATCCCTACAGTGGACAAACTTCACGAGATATTTTGGAATATTGTCGCCCTTATCCATTTTTATTTTTCTGAGCTTATCTTTCAGCACCAACATCCTCTGGTCACTACTGCTTTGGAAAAGATATGTCAAAGCCTTCCACATTATAAATGGAGTGGCTTTCCCATGAAGGCTTCACACAATACGGTCCTTCATACCTTCCAACAGAATTCTTCTTGTCTTTGCTACCTTATTTTGACATGTGTCAAGTCCTGCAGCATCGTTAGAAGTAGGCTTAGGAAAATTTCTATCGATGAACTCCTTCAGTCCATTATCTTCAAGAACCGTCTCCATCCTATCCTTCAAGGCTATGAAATTCGAGCTACCCTCAAGGGCATACTTAAATCGCAACCCATTGAAAGACATTTCAATGAATACTCCACTGTCGCACCAAGAAATTTCTGCAGCAAACTCGAATTGTCCACCAACACAAAACTCAGAGCTTATTCACAATTGCCATCTTCAGTGATCAATACTACTCTGATCTGATCATCACTTATTAATACTGATGTATTACCAGATCCTCCTGATCTAACAATATTTATCTTCTTCCTAAATATAGAATCCTTCCACTGTTAAACTTGCGGAAATTTAAAACTCAATTGCAAACACATGTGAATAAATTCAATCGCACATAACACAGTTGTTTAACAGGAAAAATTAAAGCTAAAAACCCCAACTATCATATTATGTATATCAATGGAATCATGTAATAATCTCATACAAGAAATTTATGCAGCAAATTCGAATTGTCCACCAGCACAAAACTCAACGCTTATTCACAATTGCAATATCCAGTGATCAATACTGCTCCGATCTGATCATCACTTATTAATATTGATGTATTACCAGATCCTCCTGATCTAACAATATTTATCTTCTTCCTAAATACAGAATCCTTCCACTGTTAAACTTGCAGAAATTTAAAACTCAATTGCAAACAAATGTGAATAAATTCAATCGCACATAACACAGTTGTTTAATAGGAAAGCTTAAAGCTAAAAACCCCAACTATCATATTATGTATATCAATGGAATCATGTAATAATCTCATACAAGAAATTTATGCAGCAAATTTGAATTGTCCACCAGCACAAAACTCAACACTTATTCAAAATTGCAATATCCAGTGATCAATACTGCTCTGATCTGATCATCACTTATTAATATTGATGTATTACCAGATCCTCCTGATCTAACAATATTTATCTTCTTCCTAAATACAGAATCCTTC
The DNA here is from genome assembly GCA_034641835.2 of Pinus albicaulis. Lineage (NCBI taxonomy): Eukaryota > Viridiplantae > Streptophyta > Pinopsida > Pinales > Pinaceae > Pinus > Pinus albicaulis. The sequence continues at coordinate 985,924,391 of CM076569.1, forward strand.
CACTGTTAAACTTGCAGAAATTTAAAACTCAATTGCAAACAAATGTGAATAAATTCAATCGCACATAACACAGTTGTTTAACAGGAAAGCTTAAAGCTAAAAACCCCAACTATCATATTATGTATATCAATGGAATCATGCAATAATCTCATACAAGTATTAGTACATCAAGCTCTCAGTAAAATCAACAATCATTACTCATTGTCATGCAGAAATTTGCATAGCTATGCACCAATTTCTTACCTCCTGACAGCCTGCCTCCACTGCAAAATCCCTACTGAAGAAGACCCTAAATTAATTTGACTTGGCCTTGCCTTGAATGCACAATCCTCATTGGCAACTCCAATGTGTGTCAGATGCATTGAATGCATCACTATAGTCACAACGGATAGTCCATCTCACCCTTTCACCTATCTCTCCACTGGGTCTCCACTGGAACTGACATGCATTGTAGTTTACTGTTGTATCTGTTCAGTTGTTAGTGAGTTATTATTTGTGAATTAATTAACTAATTAATTCAATTAATTAACTCTCACTATTGTATCTTTCAGTTAGACTAGATACAACTAGTTGAACTGAGTTTAACTCACTTAACTGAGCTAAACTAAATAACAACTCTTGTAACTACTCTTCCAACTCTGTCATAACTTTTCCTCTTCAGTTATAACTGAGTCCTTCATACACGAGTCACTAATAACCCTAGGAATTGCGTAATTCCTTCAGCCCACTGATTTGCCAAATCTTTTCACTGTGTTAATCAGCGGTTGTCATTGATGTCAACCCAAGCAGCACTAGGGGCTAACCCAATATTTCATGGGAATTTTGACCTATCAAATTAATATATTGTGGGTCAATAATGCTTTTGATGGTTTCTACTTGTCGAGATGTTTCCGTTGATATATGGCACACCATGTAATTCTTCACGGTTTGAGAGATGTTTTGGGGCATGGGTCATTAAAAAGTTATAATTAATATTTTTCAAGCTCATAAAATCCCTCCCACGTTCACTTGTTGAAGCCCCTCTCAACTTAATCATTCATATATATTGTGATCTTCATTTCCTCCTTAGGCAAGGGATTCGGTCATCTGAAACAGGTCATCGTGGAATTTTCGCTCTAAATTTTTTTCTACGAAGGCTCAGAAGCTGAAATTTTTATGAGGCGAAGAAGAAATCCTGAGGAAGCTATAGTAAAAATTTCTGATCAAGTTGCGTAATATTTTTGGAGATATGATCTGTGGAATTAAGGGTTTTTGCAGGCTCCTGAAATTCATCTCAAAGAAGTGACCTTGGTAAATTCGTCATAACTCTCTCTCTGAGTATCAGATTAGAATTCTGTAAAAAGTGATGAATAGTGCATAGTCTGTACTTTTCTCCCTATCAATTTCAGAAACAAATGAAGAAACAGTGACACGTGGCAAGTCGTAAAAGTGCGCTCTGCTGAAACAGTCCATAATTATGGCATTGTGAGATATTGGGTATAATTCTCTCTTCAAGAATCCAAATTGGGTCAGACCTGTGGAATTTGAAAGATGACTCAGAGGACTACTACAAGACCAAAAATCAGATATTGAGGATCTGAAATGACAGAGATACACCAGATTCAATATCGAGCTCCTAGAAGGCAAGAAAAAGCTAGATCAAGTGTTGTCAAGGATTGCAAAGGACCAGAATTTCTACGGCAGAAAAGAAAAACAAGGTGCAACAGAGGGTAGCATGACAAGAGTAGCAACCAAGGTGCATAACAGCAGCAAGAATTTCATCATATGAAATCTTCAAGTGGGCAGCACTGCATACAATCATTATAAAGGTATCATTGTACTTAGTCATTGTAAATACATTATTGTACAAATTGTACTAGTGTATATCTTCCAAGGGTTGAAGAGGCAGTGTTGGGAGGTCTAGGATCATCATTAGGTGTTTGTGTCAAAGTTGGGGTTATGGTCTAGTATATCTTCTTCTTCTACATCATTCTATATCATTGTAAAGTGGACCATTTTCCCTGGTACGGGAGTCCATTCATTTTTTATTCTTCTATAGGGTGGTAGGGTGGTGCTAGGGTGAGTTGTAGCTCATTGGGTGTTGGGGCATCCGTTCAGTTAACTACTGAAGAATCTCAGGCATTGGAGCGTCCATCCAGTGGGAGCTGGAGAAGAATGCTTTTCTAGATTCTAGGAAGTTGGAGCTTTATTTTCAATTGGAGTTGAAAAGAATTATTAGAAAAGCATTAGGTGGTTTTTGTCCCTGAGTGGGTTTCCACCTTAAAAATTGTGTGCATTTGTGTTCCTCTTGTTTGCTACTATCATTGTACAAACACTGATAATAATTGAATATTAACTAATTCTCTAATTGAAAGAAATACTAATTCACCCCCCCTCTTAGTATTTCCAACACACTGAAATAAAGTGCTCCAAGAGAATAAGTTGATGTTTATTGTTGGATTATTATTAAGGGTTAATAATAATCGACATGCACCTATTTTTAGATCGACGATCTATAAATAGAGTTCGCCTAATATTCTAAAAATAGAATTTCATCTATTTTCCACATTTGACCAACCATCTACAAATAACATCTTGCAACTTATAGAATATGCTCACCATGTCTAAAAATAGACATAAACCTAAAAATAGCCTGTGGGCCCCACTTAGTGAAGGTGATTACTTTTCACTAAGCTCATCATCTTGTTGAATCTCAACAAATTATTGGAATTTTCTAGTCAAACCTTATCATCAGTATTAGACTCTTCAATCCTTAACAGATTCAACAAAAATATCATAGTCCATACTTTCGAATGTAGTATTCAAGGGATAGGTCAGATCAAGAATTTTGCAGCCAGCTCAACTCAAGCCAATGATAGATATTTGTCAACTTTGTGACCAATTCCAGAAGAAAGGGCAGAATTCATAAATCAAAATTGTTATTTTATTTTCCTAGACTGTAGTTCAAGTTAGTCCTACAAGGATGGTTGTTTGAAACCTTCTCTATATTTTTGTAATAATCTATTATTAGAACATAGTTAATTTAGTATTTAAACCCCTCTGATGCATTTAGAGAAGGGTCCAGAAATTTGTCAAAAAAATTTGCAAAGAATGCACTATTGTAAGTTTGTGAATGCTTTGATGAATTAATGGAACACATCTGTTATCTTTTGACAATTAGAGCTGTTTAATTGATGTTGCACTATTATACTCTTTAAATTGCTTGAAAGTGAGAAGGAGCAGATCAATTACTGTCAGTTTACATGAGTAGGACTTCGTACATATGGTACTTTTATTCACTTGTATTAAGTCTTGCTTTATAAATTGATTAGTCATCTTTTATTGCATTATATATTTGAAACGTTATTATAGATGAATGTTACATGCACTTATGTTCTAATATTTGTCTATAGTTTCTTATTGAATGTATAATCACACATATATGAATGCGATATATTTTCATAATTCTTCTAGTCAAACTATTTTGTTAGAAGAATTATTTTACATAATTTTCATCTCTTTCAACTATTAAATGATCTATATTACTAACAGTTGAAGGATATCTTTTCAGATCACATAGAGGAAAAACATCCCGGGTATATAATAGAATAAATAGTTTAGATAGAAGCATATGATAGATTAAAATCATTTTCACTTGCATGCCATATAATCACAGACCCTCAAAATCATCTTTATTGGGAAACTGGTCCCATTATCCCTAGTCGGAGCCACTGCACCAAACGGAAAAGGAGATACTTTAAGGTCTGGACCGGGTGGTTTTCCCCCATGCTTTGGCAGTGGAATTCTGAGGCCTCAACATTTTGGTGCTAGAAGGAGGGCATAAACCCCAGTGAATGGAAAAATGATCTGATCAATCTAAAGGTCAATCAAAGAGTCTCTCTCCCTCTAGATCCCCATCAACTTCTAGAAAATTATCTAGATCTTATTCTTTAAAATCTGAAGTTGATCATCTTTCTCCTAAGTCTCCTAGTGATACTCAACCCATACTATCTTCTGATTCCCATCATCCTTCCCCAAAAGTTCAGTATTTGATTGAAAAAGTTAGAGAGAGTATCTATTTTTGCTGAAAAACCTTAATCTTCTCAAATATCGGATATCAGTATTTCATCTTCTTTACAACCTTAAAGAATACTTACGCGATCAAAAAGTCAAAAGACAGGAATTCTCCCTTTTGAATTTCCAATCGATAGTACTCGAAAGAGACTAAAGAGGACCTAATCAGAGTCAATCACCAGCGAGATCTTATCCCATTCACTTCCATTCCCTCCGCCCATTTCCAAAACTTCCATTCCAACAGTTAGTGTTAATTCGACTAGTTCTAATACTCAAACTACTATCCCTTCAACTAGTCCAAGCACTCATCCTGCCTCTTCTTCAACTCAAACTCCACCCAACCAATCTATCCAAAATCCAATGGAAGGCCAAGTACCTCCACCAAATGTAAGCCCATGGAGCAATCCAGGGGCTGTAAACATGCCCACTCCTCTTCATGCTCTTCCTAAAAATCTTGAAATATGGCTACCTAAATTTAATCCTGATGATGGTCTTCCAGCCGAAGAACACATTCACAATGTTATGTTAGCTGTAAATTTAAATGGAGTAGTTAAAGAGGATTGTGTTGTAGTATTATTTCCATATACTCTAAAAGGATTTGCAGGATCCTAGTATTTCTCACTGTCTGCTCGCTCTATAACTAGCTGGAATATGTTTGAAGAACAATTTCTAGCCAAGTTTGGGGATGACAGGACCACTGCTACGCTCATCAATGATTTTTCAAATCTAAAAGCTAAAACGGGTGAGAATTTAAAATATTTAAACTGAAGATTTAATAAATTACTCAATAAAATTCCCGCCACAACATTTCCTGGTGTAGAAGTTCAAATTGAGTGGTATATTTCATCTCTTCCATCTAACATAGCTATTTTTGTTGATAGATAGAAACTGGCAACACTTGCATAAAATATGAAAGAATCTCTGTCTGTAGAAAAACGCATAACTGCTCTTGAGAAAAATAATTCTCAAGATGATCGAAAATCAAAGAAGGTTTCTTTCAAAGACGATTCCAAAAATAAGACATCAAAAGATCCTTTCGATGTAGAAGGTCTTCAAAATGTTTTGAAAACCGTGACCAATGAGATGGCAGATATCAAGAAACAAGTTGTTGAAAATGCTATCTCAAATAAGACTCTTAGAAATTTTAAGAAAGGTCAATCCTCTAATACTCAACCTCCAAATACCATATCTAATGTTGAATCTAATTAAGAAGAAGAGGAAGAGCAAATAGAAGAAGAAGAAGATGATGATGAAGAAGAAGTTGAACTAAATGGTATGTGGGATTTTATCTTACCAAATGAAGAATAAGTTGAAGCTTTACCTGTGAGCACACAGAGTAAAAAAACTATTGAAGCGACACAGCCGAACCAACAGCAAAAGGTTTCAACTCCTGCTAAAGACAAATCGGTAAGAAAAAATTCTAATTCAAAGGCTACACAAACAAGTCATGTTACTTCAGACACTTCACCTACATCTAAGACAATGGTTTTCTCGGACACTATTGAGTATAATGTAGTAGAAGATATGAAGAAAACAAGAGCTAACATTTCTATCCATGAGCTTACTAAATTGAAGCAGCAACAAAAAATCTTACTCAGAGACTTAAATGTGGTTCCTTCTTCAAACTTACATGCTCTAGTAATAGTACAAGCTGCTAATGAAATGGGTAAGCCACCTTCTCCTTCAATGAAAATTGATGTTACAGAATTGATTATGATAGGTGATCGATCCATTTATCATACTCCTCCATTTATCCTAACCTATGAGATCTACAACAAAAATGTCCATAACTGTTTGATAGACTTAGGGGCTTCCTCAAACATAATGCCAAATCAGTTTGTGCTAAGTTGAATATAACTCCTCAGAGTTCACCTGTTCATATAGTACAACTGGATAGAACTAGAGTAGAGGTGGTAGGAGAAATACATTCTGTTTCCATCACATTGTCATCAAATCCCACAGTTACTCAAATAATTGATATACTAGTGGTTGATATTCCTGAATTCTATGGCTTATTTTTAAGCTGCAATTAATCTGAAAAACTACATGGTTATTTTGCAACAAACTGGTCACATATGTGGTTACCATATAATGGAAAGCCAAATCAGATTCGGGTAGGCCATGAAAAGTTTATGAAGCATACAGTCACTGATCTTGAAGGAGTAAACGATTCAGTAGAGTTCAATAACAACATTATTGGAAACTACTCAGTAGGTTAATTTTTGGGAAATTTCAATTCTCAACCATCACCTTTCTTTGATAATGCAGTTGTTTCTCAGATTGAGAATTTTTCCCGGCCAGATAATTCCAAAGGTATAAATTTTGCAGATAAAATAGTAGTTAATTCTTTGTTTTTGATTCTTTATTTCAACGGTTCTAAATCCAAATATGGTGCAGGTGCAGGTTGTATTTTAATAAACCCAAAAGGAAAGACCATGTTAGCTTGCATATTAGAATTTGATTGTACAAACAATGTTGCTAAATACGAACCATTAGTTCAAGGTTTGTTAAAAGTCATTGATCTTAATATCAAATATCTGAAAGTTCTAGGGGATTCAGAGATACTTTTCATTGTAATTATGGACTTTTAAAGCATTACCAATCATTAGTCCAAGAATTAACCACTCATTTCTTTGCCTTCAACATTTATTTTGTACCTAGAATACAAAATGCTAGTGCAGATATACTAGAATGTAGCCTCGAAGTTAATCCCATCCCAAGAATTTAGTCCTGATAAATTTTATATTGAATTGATTTTTAGACCATCTATTCCTAATAATATTACCAATTGGAGAGTGTTAAATAATGATTCATATATCATATATTTTTTAACATCTGAAGGATCCTATGATAGTCAAATTTTGGATGAAAATGAACATGACATTCAGATTAAGAAAGAATAAGATGAAAATCCTATTCCAAAATATATTTTCAAGTTAGAATACCTATATGACCTAAAAGACAGGTTTAAAAGAGTGACTAACTCAAAAACACAAAGCTCTACTTTAAGATTTGAGTTAGTAAATCTAGGAACTGACGAAAAATCTCAAAATGTAAATCTAGGTCTTGGTCTATCTTCCAAAGAAATATTATCTTTCATCAGATTGTTTAGAATGTACAAAAGTGTCTTTGCTCGGGATTATACTGATCTTAAAACATATGATACTTCTGTGATTCAACATATGATTCCTATGATCTTAGAAGAAAATCCTAAACAACAGAAATTGAGGAAGATTCATCCAAATTTGGAGAATCAAATTAAAACAGAATTAAACAAACTCCTCAAGGAAAAAATCATCTTTCCAGTCAGGCATTCTAAATGGGTATCAAATTTGGTACCTATCAAGAAGAAGAATGGTGATATAAGAATTTGCATTTTTTTTAGAAATTTAAACAAAGCTTGTTAGAAGGACAACTTTCCATTATTCTTCAAGAGTTGATGGATTTCTTTCTCTCGGCTGGTAAGCCATGTCAGGATCGAAACCATCAAGGTAATGAAGTAAAGCAAGACCTGGAGGAGGCTTGATATTTTCAAAAATAGAATCATAAATCTTATTGAATCTAGCTGTAAAGTCTTGTACAAACTCATTGGGATTCCTTTTCAAGGTGTTATATTCAACTAGGATTTGCAATGGATTCTTCTTCTCCTCCCATTTTGTCATGAACAAGTCAATCAGCTGCTGTGAATTAGCTACTAAACCAGTTGTGAGAGAGCGGAACCATTTTTTATCCTCTCCTGAGAAACTCTGTGCTATGATGTGCATCTTAGTGTCATTCTTGCTAATCTCTTCAAGATCTATGAAATCAACCACTTTGACAATGTGTTGATGAGCAATAACCTCTGTTGTTCCATAAAAAAAGGGCAATCTTTGACCATAATTCTGAGGTAGTGCAGTGGGTTGTTGGGGTAAGATCAACAAAACGAATCTAGCCATGATTAATGGAGATGGTTTTAAAGGTGCTGATGGAGTGAAAAATTGCAGAGGTAATTAAGACTCAGAAAATGGTACAAAAGTCTCAAAATCAATAGGATCAAAGACAATTTCTAAAAGAAAAGTCTCAGACTTAAACTTGAACAAAGATGTTTCAAATTCAAGATTATAGGACAAATATTCTGAAGCAAATCTCGTAGGCAAGGAATTTGATTTTACAAGTGGAGGAATAGCCTTTCCAACTTTCCTAGACTTAGTCTTCTGCTTTCTTAAAAGACTCTCAGGGTCATTTACAATTGGTGAGGGATTTGGGTCTGGATTTGACTTAGTTTGTATTTTGGGAGCCAGATTTTCTTAAAAATTGGTACTTTGGTTCAAATTTACAAACTCAGCCTTCTTTGAATGTCAGAACTTGTCACCCATAATTCTAACCTTCAGTGAACTAAAGAAATTTCCAAGGGAAAGTTTTGCAATCGATCCTCGACAACGATGCCACAAAAGTTATCACTCCCCCTACTTCCCAAGGCTGAGAATGAAGTTGAAGGAAGGTAACCACAAACTAACCTTTAGGTCAGGGAGCTATCCCTATCAAGACCAGATAGGGCTCTCTAATTGTCATTTTGTAGTCAAAAGGATGACTAGATATAATGTTTTAGGCTATTTATGATGCTCAATAGATTAAGGTTTTTGCTTCTTTGGAGTTTTGTTGGATAGGAATGATACTTAGGGAACTAGGTCTAGGGTTTTGATATGATTTCAAAGGTTTAGTTGCAGAGGTAAGGGTGAGGCCAGGTAGGTAAGCTAAGAAGCATGATTAATTTGTCATCGTGTATAGTGTGAACTGAGAGGGAGTCAAAATGAGCAATAAACTGAATTTATTCATCAAAAGAAAAGAGACGATTTCATGTAAATATTATGAAAAACAGAGCATGGAAAGCATGTTTTATGTCAATAAATTGATAAGACTTAGCATAAAGAAGCATATATATGAAATATGAGTAACATAGCATTCAACATCATGAGTCTACAGAGAAAAACAAATGCTCAAAGGCATACCATAGTGTTACAAAGCATTTTGTCATTGTCCCTCCAATCCCCATCCCGCACATTGAAGGACCATTTCTATGACTTATATGTAGTGTCATGTCTTGCAAAAAATGTCATTGCATCACTTGCCATGAGGAAAACATTTTCTTTGTTGACTATTTCTGGAACAAACCATAAAAAACACATGATTTTGGGTCGGCGCTGGCAGGCAGTTATAACCTCGCACAAATAAGAGAAGTTAGCACTGGGCCCTGCACCCATTGGCGCTCTGTCTCAGTGGATTTCACGCACCGAGCTGCTTTTGGAAAGTTTTTTAAATATAGGAGCGAAGTTTCCATTGCCAACCACTTCGTGAGCGGAGTCAGCATGGGTTGTTTGACTGAATAATGTCGAACATCTTCCTTTGGCTTCTTGTTCCCTACTTTTGGGCAACCTCCCAAAGGTTAAGGCTTCCCTTCCACCATTTGAGGGATCCCAACCTTCTCCTCCTCTCCTATAAATACATCTCTCTCACATAGATGCAGCCAGCTGAACATTTTGGAGGATAACTGAAACAGTCTAATATAGCTGGTGTGAAATAGAGCAGAGAGAGACCCTTGTCGAGAGAGAGTCTAGGCTGATTGCCTCGCCAAGTCCAATTCCCCGACTAATGCTCGAGACACGTTTTGATTGGACCCGTTGAAGGAGGCTGCGATGTCAAGGCTCATTTGGTTGTAAGATCTTTCTTTCTCTTAATTAATACAATACTGATGTTTTGGTTCTCGTCTTGTGTTGATGTGATTAATCCTGCGCAATACGTTTAATTCTCCTTGACCAATTAGATAGTTATGAATGCAAATATTGTTTTGTATGCTGCTATTGTTCTCTGATCCTTGTGCAGGCACCTGAGTATCACCGCTGAAGGACCGCGACGTGTTAGGACGAAAATCAGGAGACTATTGCCACAACTATGACAACTGCGTTGGAACAAAGGTAGGACATCTATCCCGACTCAGTTTCATTCATTAACTATAAATCAACGCATTAGCATGTCCTTTTGTTGCTAGACCCACCCTAGGGCTAGAGGGATCGCCTCTGTCTATAGAGGGGATTTACCTACACAACACACAGGAGTCTTAACACTATGTCTGCAACATTGTCATTGATTTCATTAGCAAAAGATTCTACAGTAGCCCCACTACAAATAACAACTATCCAACCTCTAAAAAGACTTGAGGTGGACTACTTGTAGAAAATATAGTTCATGACATCTCATAGGGTCGAAATCCTATCCAAAAGGCATCATAATTATATCAGATGAGTCACTGCTTAGAATCTAGGGAAGTTAGAAACTTATCTCTGAAATTTAGCTAAGGACTAGGAGTAAGTGTCTCCTCCATTAAATTACATATTTCCTCATCATAGAAGGAAAAACAAACCCAAACACATCATTTTCCACCTCATGGGACAACTATCATCGACTTTCTGGAGTATTCTGGGCATGACAGCTGTCTAAGAGGAATCCTATGCAGAAACGCGACCCCTGAAGCAAAAATGTCGAGCCAGTTTTGTAGAAGCGTCGCACCAGTTGAGGGGTGATTTTGACCCACTTAGGAGCATCCAAATGCAAATATGAAAGTTGTGTTGGGTAAACCTGTGAGTTTAGTTTTTAAAACACTTCGAATTTTTGGAAAAACACCAACAGGAAGGCCTCCAAAAGTGGTGTTTTCCAAACTTACTCCAGAAGTGCCGCGCCTGCTCCAAAACAGTGGTAGAAGCATATAAATGAGGCAATTTTTTGCATTTTTCTTCAAAACTGGAGACTTTCATGAAAAACCAAGTGCAAATCTGGCATGTACTACTCAAGATGCACCCAACCAAGTAAGAAAAACTTGATTTGGAGGCTCTGAGAGAAAGCGTGGCGTGATGCTTCTAAGGAGACTAAATTTCTAGATTTGTGCAAAAATAACCAAAAATACAAAAAGTGGTGAAAATTGGCCAAAATTAGTTTTATGAAACATGTGGAGGATGGGCTAAACAACCATGGATGCTTTAACAAGGAGGTCTAAGTTGTCTTTCTCCTTGAGCTTCATTTGAGCCTCTTTAAGCTTCTTTTTCACTTGTTTGAGCTCGATTTGTGAAATTTTGTTCTTAGTGCAATAATGTTTGGCCATATGTCTCTAGAGGTTATTATTCTTTTTCGCTTTTTTCAACAGCTTCTCAAGGTGTCCATTGACCCTATCAAGCCAATACTCTCTGTCTTGATTGATTCCATCAAGAATTAGCTCATCAAAAGTTTGCCAACCTGATTTAGGTGCTGTTGGCTCTCTTTCTCTCTGAAGCGCCTTCTTGAGGCCTCTTGTCCTTGGTCTTCTTCTTTTTGTTCCAACATCTGCATCCTCCAGCTAATCATCATCTACTATCCTTTTTCCCTTGCCTTTATCTTCCTCAACACGTACCTTTGGCTTGTCTTGGAGGAGTAATTTCACATTTAGCTGAAAATTTTCTTGTTGTAGGAAAGTGATCTGAGAGTTTGCAATTGAGAAAACCTCCGTCAACTCTGCTATTTCCTCATCTTTCTCTTTAATGATTTCTTCAAATGAATTATCCTTACCCTGCTCTGCCATATCAACATCTAAGGGTGCTTGTTCATCATGGTGCTGCAATGGTGACTCACCATCATGGCTAGGTGGCTGATCCAACTTTTGACTTTGCTCAGGTGTAGTTTCAGGTGCCAATACACCTCTAATGGCCTTGGGAGCAAAAACCATTCTCTTTCCTTTATTATAGGTTTGAGTGATCTCAACCCTAGGTGCTTTTGAAATCTGAGCCTGCCTGCTAGAAGTGCCAACCTTCTTTGGCTGTATTGATGCTGTGGTATGAACAATGGGTGGAGTAGTAGCAGGAGCCAATGCTACTTTCTCCATGAAAACTTCCCAGGTCATTTTGTTTGATGAGAGCTGGTGCATAACAATCATCTTTACCAAACCATGGTGAAATAGACTGGGATGAGGATTTATACCTTTGGGTTGTACTTTTTCTGCCATCTTGACCAAACTCGTGAATAGATAATTTGACAAATTGAGAGATTTGGTAGTTGTAAAGTGAATTAGCAACCTGACATGGTATTGGTACAATCTGGAAAATCTTCCCTCGCATGTAAAGTACTTCATGATGAACTTCATTAATGGGGCATACTTATCAAGTAGATGCTTGAAAGGGAAAACATGTTCAGGTTCATCACTGCAATGAGGTTTTAGGAACATTGGGTAGTTTAAGGTCCAATTCCATGCCCTTGAACCAGACTTCTCTTTCATTTGGGATCCTTTTCGCTGAAGTGATGGCCTCTGCTGATAGAGTGAATTCAATGCCTGCAATGGTGGCCTTGTCTTTGCTGAAGTTTGCGGCAAAAAGTGTAGTCAATGGGGTATGGCATCCTACCTCCATAATCTTCTCACAAAATCTCAGACATCCAGTGTTTTCAAAACATCTCTTAGCATATGGGGAGGCATTAAGTTCTTGCAATGTGGATGACTCAAATCTAGAGTGGTGGCCTCCCTTATGAACTTCTTTTCACCCTCCATGCTACTTGTGAACACAATCAAACCCTTCTAGATGAAATGAGTGGGTAAGGATGGGGAATTTGGGAAAATAGGGGATATGGATAGGGTAGGTTTAGGGGTTGTGATGAGGTAGGTATAAGGATGTTGAGGAAAATTCCCCAAAATTTTGAGGCAAAGGGTAATTTGTTAGCTTGAGCATGCAGTTGGAATTCCTTGAAATAGGTATGAGAAGGTGGGTCAAAATAGGAAAACACAGAGATTTTCCATTTTTGCCGTGAAAGTATAGTGAGTTAGGGTTTTGATGAAAGAAGGGTAGAGGGGATTGTGAGCAATAGGAAGTGTTGTGGTAGGGTCGGTGACGGATGAGTGAAGGTTCATATGGTGGGAAAAAGGGTCACCAATGGTTAAAACCAATCAAGGAAGGATAAACCCTAGAATGGAGGAGAGCAAAACCCTAATGATGGAAAACACTCATACAATCATGAATTAACTTGAAGGAGGCTTTCGAATGTCAACTTACTGGTTTTGGAGGCCACAGGATGTGTGAACAACGGTTTTGAAGCTTGAGAAGTTGATTTAGAGGCCAAAATCCAAAAACGTAGCACTCTTTTGTAGAAACGTAGCGCTGCCCAGAAGCGTCGCGTTGACCCAGAAACGTCGCGCAACTGCGTCAGAAGCGTAGAAGATTTGATTTCTTTTCAATTTTTCCCATTTTTCTTCCACCTTTGACAATGGTGAGGTATTCTGAAAGTGAAAGATGCACTTTATCAAGCAAGGGAAGATAAAATGAGTGAAATAAATCACCTTTTCCCCTTTTATAACATCAATAAAACTCCCTTTTTTGTCATTTAGTGAAAACATGACCCTTTTGAAGAACACTTTGCTTTTTGAATATTTTGATAATGAAAGAAGCTTTTGAAAGTAGACAAATTATCTCTTTTTATTCACCTACCTAAGCTAACTCATTTTTAAAGAACATTTTCTATGATGGAAGTGAATGAGACTTCGTTTTGCCTTTTTAATGGCTTTTATGGAGGTGAAATGAAAGACACCTAGACACTGACCTAGGTGAAAACATGATGACTTGACATAAGACTCTAAATAATAATGAAGACATGACTCATGAAATGAAAATAACCATGAAAACACTGAAGGGAGTAGCTTTTGAAAACCTAGACATATCCAACGATCAAAATTTTATTTGTAAACTAACTTGGAAATGTAAAATTTTGACCTAGAACAACTACTAGACAAATTTGAAAGAGTACATTGTGATCACTAAATATTGGACATTAATAGGTTTATCTTTTGTTGAGGTTGCCTTATAGGTTTAACATTGTCATCTGTATAGATATGGTGAATGCATGTGTCAGGATGAATGCCCTACATATTAGTGTAATCCCAAGCAAATGCTTTTGAATATTTGATCAACAATGCAATCAATTGTTCCTCCTGTGATGATCTCAGATTATTTCCAATATTAAGATTATTTCCTGGGTGATTTGAATTACTTTAGTTTAAGAATTTGTGATTGAGTTAATAGGAAAAATAGCTTCAAATGATGTTTGCAATGAATTAATAGTGTAATTTTCTTGAAAACATTGATTTAATAGTTGACTCGGAACTTCATATTGGATAGTTTTAAGCTGCTCAGAAATGTCAGGTTCTGAAATGAAAAGATCCATTAAGTCCACATTATCCTCTTCTCTAAAATAAAAGGCTTGATTTATGCTTAAGATAGACTGAGTTTCTTCTTTTTGTTCATCAGGCCATGATAATAAAGAAGGAGATTGAGCAGGTTGATACAGTGTTAAGTGCTTCCTTCATTTTCATGTGATATGATCATACTTCCTGATATACATTCAATGAAGGCATCAGTTGTGGCTAACCATGGTCTGCCAAGAATTAAGAGATGACCTCCTAAGTTTGACTTTGGTTATAGGACTAGGAAGTCTACAGGATATTCCCATGAATATAAAGAAACAATGATGTCCTCAAGTACTCCTTATGTCACTACTTTGGATATATCATCTAGTTCCAAAATTGTAGTGGTAGGTCAGATATTGAGCAAGTTCAAACATTTCATAGTTTTTGTTGTCATGACATTGATAGCAACTCCTAAGTCAATTAAAGTTTTAAACACTGAGAAATTGTTGATTGAAATTGTTACCATAGGTATTCTAGGATCAACATATTTCTTCACTGTTGTATTTGTTGACATAAGACTAGCTAATTTCTCAATGACACGAATTGTAGGTAGATTCTTCTTTCTTTTCCAGTTTTCTTGATGCATAATTCCTTAATTGCTTTTGTATAGAGAGGAATACCCTTGATAGCACGCAATAAATAAATTTTAACATAGGAAATTTTCAATTCATCCAAAATATCAAATTCAGGAAGAGAAAATATAGATTTTTGCTCTACTAACCTTTCCAGAAATGGGGATGTTTGAGTTGTTATTATTCTATTTTTCTGAATTTGATGTTCTTCATTATGTTTTTTCAGGACTTCTCCCCTCTTCAACTTTTTATTCTATAATCACAAGAGAGTCTTTTTGTAAGATTTTTCCAGACCTTAAGTGGATTTTTTGAATGGGAATGATGGAATATGAAGTCCCTTCCTCAGTATTGTAAATTGGTCTTTCCACTTCGTTACTCGGATTTTCTATTGGTTGAGCTCATAATTTAGTTGGTCTAGGTGGTGGTTGGTTAGATGGCAGCTGAAGCTGCTGAGGTTGAGTTAGTGCATGTAATGTTTGTTGTGGAAATGGGTTTGATTGAGAGGGTTGTTGGAATTGTTGATATGGGAATGATTGTTGAGGATATCGCTGTTGAGGATATGGTTGTTGATATGACTATTGAGGATAAGGTTGGTATTGTTGTTGATATGGATGTTCAAGATAAAATTGTTGAGGAGGCTGGGTTCCATAAGCATATCCTCACCAACTTTGTGCAAGTTGGTTTTGGATTTGCTGTGGAGGCCAAGCCTGCCATGGAATATGAGCATTCCATGAGGATTGAGCAAGATATTGATAATTATGAGGAATTTATTGAGTAAATTGTTGAGATAAATTTTGAGGCATACCTGTAAACCATGGTTGCCAAGGTCTTCTAAGTGCCAAATAGTAGAGATAGTTGATCCCTTTTCCCTCTTGCATTAAGTTTACCTACAATTCCTTGAGCTTTGGACAATTATCAATTGAATGATTTTCTGTACAAAGTCCACAAACCTGAATATTATCTAAATGACATTTATTTAGTGGATGCTTCTTTCTACATTTAGGAAAAAAGATTGATAGTACATGATCTTGTTCATCTTGCTTTTTCTTGGCCTATAGTACATTGACTTGTGTCCCTAATGTGCTCAAGATATCAATTTTAAAATTCTCAAATAAATTTCCTAATTCTGCTCTTGTTATGCTTCATGTTGCAGATTTAGTAACTTTTGAATTTGCACCTATTTTTCCACTTTTAGCTCTTTCTCTTGAATACTTTTAGCATAATTAGGAAATCTCCTCAAATGGTAAATATGAGATGTCTCATTTTCCCGTTACATTGAGAATATCAAGATATTCATCTCGTATACCTTTGAGAAAAATTGCTCGAATGGTATCATGATTTAAAGAGTGTTTTTTGGATTATTGTAATTTGTAAATAAATCATTCTAAATATTGTTCCAAACTCTCATTTTTTTGTTGAGACATCCTAAAAATATCTTCCTTGGAATCTCTAGGCCTACAATATGCTTGATACTTTTTAAAAGAAATTTTCCTCGTGTCTTCCCAAGAAGTAATAATGTGTTATCCTAATCCCATAAATCATTTTAATGTAACTACTTTAAGAGTAGCAGGAAAAATACGAAGCTTATGCATATCATCAATATAACCATAAGTACAACATAAGATATCAAATTCAAACATGAATGAATCAGGATCTTCAGAAGACATTCCATATTAATTTGGTAAAACAGAAGGTGGAATGATTCTTCATTTTTACCTCTTCTCCAAGAATTGCTCTAGTATCTAGAATTGGGAATCGAAAGGTAGCTTCTTTATCATTGTCTATTTTTGCATCATGTCCGTTTCATATTGTAACCTTTGTTCTGGAGTTAATATTGGGATATTAGATCCTTGTCCTTCCTCTATCATTTCTTTCTCAGCTGTTTTAAATGTCTTGGTAAGAACCGAGTTTGTGTTTCTTCAACTTTCTCTACTTGTTCGAGGATTGGTTGATCTAATTCTTCAAGAGTTGGTTTTCTTGTCTCTCTTTGTTTTCCTATAGAAGATGTTTTTGTCTGTGTTTGTTTCCTTTTTACTTCGTAACCTAACAGAGTATATCTTTCAACAAGAGTTAACCTTTGTCCTAAATGATTTTTTTCCTCCAATTCTTCTAAAGTTGGTTTTCCAGCAATTGGTGTAGTTAGTTCTAATGGTTCTACTTCCACGAATGGTTGAGTGGTTGGGGGGTTTTGTTTGGAAATCTACCTTTTTCATCTCTTTCCCTATGCATAAATAAACATAACTACATAATAAACTAAAATTTGTTTTTGTTTGTTTTTGTTTAGTGAAAAATGAAAATAAATTGACTAAACTTCTACCCTCTAAATGTGCTTCCCCGAAAATGGCGCCAAAATGTTGGTCTAATTTAAGGGTTTAAATTAGATCATCAATTCTCTTATCAATCCGGTTTTTGTAAGCTTACAAGCACTCCAACATATATGGTTTAGAGGCAGTTTATACAAGTTTAACACCGAGTTAGTTTGAAATCTTGAGTATTATTTCCAAGCAAGCTTCATTCTCCCTTACAGAGAAGGATTCAAAAAGCCTTAAGTGACAAGATTAACACCTTAATATCAGTGGGCCTAATGGTTAAGAGCATGTGTTTCCTCCTAAGAGGTCACAGATTCAAAACCAGAGGGAGGTAGGGTATGTATGCCTTCGTAGACTTTTTTTTTTTTTTTTACACATGGTGAATCGGTAATTCTTTAGAGTAATCTAGGGGAGACCTAGGATCAATCCTCATGGTCGCCAATATAACTCCAAGATATATCCAACAGCCTGCAAGGATCATATTCTTTCCTTGCAGGCATCTGTGCAAACCAAGAAATCCTTTTATGGGTCTATGCTATTCTCAAAATAGGTGCATGTGTGAGAAATTCCTTAAGTTTCTCAAAGACAACAATGTAATATGATGTCCATTTAAATTTGATTCCTTTCTTTTGTAAAGCTACGATTGGAATCCCATTATTTGGAAAATATTGAATGAATCATCGACAATATCAAGCCAATTCCATGAAGGACTTGACCTCAGTAACATTTCGGGGAGTAGGGCACTCCATTATGGTTCTAATATGTTTAGGATCCACAACTACTCCCTCCTTTGAGATGAGATGCCTCAAATAATGTACTTGTGATCAGAATAAATCACATTTTCTAAATTTCGCATAAAATTTGTGTTACCACTAAAATTGCAACATCATTTTTAGGTTCTATTGAGTCTCAATATTGCAACAAGAATGATGCAACTATCGAGGCTACCAACTTTAATTATCAACCCAAGGTTCATACAAACTTAAGAGGTATCAACACTATATGTATGCCTTCGTAGACTTAGCATTGAAATCACTGCGCGGAGGTGGGTCCTTGTCTCACAAACAAGGGGGTCTCATACACCAATTTGTTGTATGACAAGGGGTCAATTCATAATATATCTCAATCAAGCATATCAATAATAAATTAATAAAAAAGTAAATATACTAAAAGAAAGTACAAAAAACTGAAAGGAAGTAAACAAACTGAAATGAAAGTACAACAAACTAAAAGGAAAGTAAACAAACAGAAATGAAAGTACAACAAACTGAAAAATATACCAAAACAATGAGAAACTAGTGCACAAGCTCGAAAATGGGGGCCCTCCACGATTCCACTGCTCACTTTAGGTGAATATTAGCTTAGAAGAACTTGGAAACCAAATCAAACATCATCCATCATGCATAATATAGGCAAAATAAACTCTGAACCAACTTATTTCACTAAATTGCAAAAGTCTTCAAATTCACATAGTTAAAAATGGATTTCGTCCTCTTTCAAATGTCACACATTTATACAAGTTTTTGGTAACTAATTAACCAAAAATACTGATATATATTTATGAAAACCTTAGATAAGACCTACAATTCGAATTCATTATTCCTATCTCTAAAATTTAGGAAAAATTTCTTAAAAACACAAACTGCCCAAATTTCATGCTCAAAACAAGGGATTTTTCTGAACCACTGGTCTAGTTTGACCAATGTTGACCGGCCCTATTTTAGTTGATTTGATGTGAACCAAAATGTGTTCATCCATCCTTGTTTCCCATAGTTTCTAGATATGCATCTGGTTCGAGCCTAGGTATCCTGCAACCATGGCTTCAAATGAGCCATTACAAGCTTTTCTAGTTTTGCCAAAATTTAATTTTAATGCTCAATTTTGAATAAAACACTAAAATAATTAAAAGACATAGTTTAACAACCTTGATGTGCATGAAAGGAAAAATGAGGTGAATATGATGATAAAGTAGTGAGAAAATGTGGTAAATGATGAAACGTATACGATAAAAAGAAGCCAAATCAGAGGCCAACAAAACACTGCGTGGGTGACACATCACACTCTGTCCAATTAAAGGAGTTGAGTTGTACTTGCTGTTATTGTTGAGTGAGATATTAAATGGAAAATATGGTAAAATAATGAGTGGTTGAGTGGCATAACATTAAGGTGAGGTGATATTATATATGTTTGAGAGGGTTAATATAATATCATAGTTTGATAAAGTAGAATAATTTAATCATATGTGAGTTTATGGTATAAATAATTACAATACCAGTCTAGATCCATCTTAACCCCAGATCTATCAAGCGCTGAGAGGGATCAAATCTCTCGAGGTGCAAACCTTTTTTTTCAGTGCAAAATTTGAGGAATGGTTTGCACCTCGAGAGATTTTATCCCTCTTGGCACTTGATAGATCCGGGATTAAGATGGATCTAGGCTGGTTTCAGTTGTGTGTGGTCATACAAAATTTGTTGAACATCTAATTATTTTGATCATTTTAAATATTCTAAAAATGTCTAAGATTAATGATGAATGATGAAAAAATGTAGAAATTTGAATAACTGTTAAATTATTCACTGAGATTATCCTGATTACACACTATTTGAGCTTCATGCATAATACATAACCTCTTCTACTATTGATCATTAATTGCGGAAATATAAACAATCGCATGCGCACATTAAAACCATAAACAATCACACATATAAACACAGTATTTATGGGAAAGCTTAAAGCTGAAAACCCCAACTATCTGTATATTATAATGATAGAGATCATGTAACAATCATTGTACAAACTCCTCACAAGCTCTCGCATAATCTCCAATTGTTATACACTACACAAGCTCGTATCTAACAAAACACATGCTCCAATCCGCTCCACTCCGTTAGCTTGCCTCTATTGCGCAATCCAAGATGAATAATGTACCAATATTGAGTTCGAATCCACTCGGTATGCACCGCAATCCTCATTGGCATCTCCATCAATGTGTGGTGCAAACACCGCATGGTCACAACTGATAGTCACACTTGCTCTTTCACCTATCTCTTCACTGGTCTCCACTGAAACTATCCATGCACTGAAGTTAACTGATGTATTCTTTAGTTGATTAATGAGTTTATAATTAGTGAATTAATTAATAATTAATTCACACCACTTTCACTAGTGTATCAATCAGTTAGACTAGATACAACTAGCTCAACTATGTTTAGATTAGTTAAACTGAACACAACTCCATTAACTCCTCAATCAACTCCACCAAACTCTGTCACATGAGTTCTAACTGAAGTATCCATGCAATAGCTCCACTTAACCCTTAGGAATAGCGTAATTCCTTCTGTCAGCTCCTGTGCCACATCTGTGCACTTAACCGAAGTGCTCCAAGAGAATAAGATAATGTTTATAGTCCAAATATTATTAAGAGCTAATAATATTCGACATATCTATTTTTAGACTGGCAATCTAAAAATAGATTCTGCCCAGTATGTCTAAAAATAGAAGTCCATCTATTTTCTCCGACTCGACCAACCATCCACAAATAGCATCCTGCAACTCATAGAACATGATCCATATGTCTAAAAATAGACTTTGCGCCAAAAATAGCCTGCGGGCCCACTTAGTGAAGGCGACTTCTTTCCACTAAGCTCATCATCTTGTTGCATTCTCAACAAAAAAATGATGAAATAAAAATTTTAAGTGCAAAGTGACAATGTAACAATGTTGAATGATAGAAAATGTGAGTGATAAGAATGAAGTCAATTACAAACAATATTCATTGCAATCGATCTGAAACTATTTTATTTTATTGTTCTTATTGTCACACATTTAGTTATTCTCTACTACCGTGTTTGAATGAAAAATGATTAAAAATGTTGAATAATGGAAAATGAGAATAATAAGGATGTATCCAATTACAAATGGTTTATAGTTTCAAGAAGAAGACATTTCAGGTAAGTGAAAATTTTATTTAAGATGAAAATTCAAGTATTGTATTTATGGTGAGAGAGTGTGTATGTTTGGTGGGTGAGATAGAGAGATAAAGAAGGAGATACAATGGGAGATAGAGATATAGATGGAGGGGGCAGAGATGTGCTTACACTGAAATCAATGCACACTATTAATCTAATTACTTTGAAATTAATGTACATCATACATCTAGTTGCATCAAATAAAAAATCAACATCTACACTGAAATCAATGCATCTAGTTCAAACAATCAAATAGGATTAGAAATCAACTTCTACATTAAAATCAATGCATCTTGTGCAAACAATCAAATAGAATTAGAAAGAAAAATCTATGCTAAATTAAATGCATATATTGCAAGCAATCAAATTGGATTAGAAATCGACATCTACAGTGAAACCAATGCATATAGGGGAGAGGAGAGATGCAAATACAGGGTGGGGTGGAAGAGATATCGATATGGAGAGAGAAGTGTTAAAGAGAGAGAGATAGAAGGAGAAGATAGAGAGATAAAGTAGAAAAGGGAGAAAGAGATAGAAAGAGAGAGATATGGAGAGAGTGTCAGTATGTTTGGGGGGTGAGATGGAGAGATAAAGAAGGAGAGACAATGGGAGATAGAGATATAGATGTGGGGGGAAAATTTGTGCTTACATTGAAATCAATGCACATAATTAATCTAATTACTTTGAAATTAATGTACATCATACATCTAGTTGCATCAAATTAGAAATCAACGTCTACACTGAAATCAATGCATCTAGTGCAAACAATCAAATAGGATTAGATAGAAAAATCTACACTAAATTCAATGCATCTATTGCAATCAATCAAATAGGATTAGAAATCCATATCTACACTAAAACCAATGGATCCAGTGCAAGCAATCAAATAGGAGTAGAAATCAACATCTACACTGGAATCAATGCATCTAGTGTAAGGTATTAAATAGGATTAGAAATCGACATCTACATTGAAATCAATGAATCTAGTGCAAGTGATCAAATACGATTAGAAATCAATATCTACACTGAAACCAATGCATCTAGTGCAAGAAATCAAATAGGAGTAAAAATAAACATCTACATTAAAATAAATGCATCGAGTGTAAGGTATTAAATAGGATTAAAAATCGACATCTACATTGAAATCAATGCATCTAGCGCAAGTGATCAAATTGGATTAGAAATCAACTACTACACTCAAATCAATACATCTATTTTAGTGAAAAACCAAAATATTCATGACTTTCTAGATCTAACTTCTATGCCTAGATGTGTATTTGTGTGTCTTTTTTTTCTTTCCTCTCTCTCCGCCTTCCATTATATGTCTATCTCCCTCCCTCTCTCCTTCTCTCTCTCTCCCCTGTCTCTCTCTCTCACCACCTCTCCCTCCCTTTCTCTATATTTATCTTCTTCCCTCCCCCCCTGTCATCTATATCTATGCCTCCCTCCATCTCTCCTTATTTGTCTCTCTATCCCATCCCCTGAAACACATGTCATGCTCTCTCTCTCTCTCTCATTTTCTTTGTCTCTCTCTTCTTCTCTCTTTCCCCCTAAGTCTATATCTCTAGCTCCCTCTGTCTTTCCTTCTTTATCTCTCTATATCATCTTGTATACATTATCTCTCCATATATATCTATCAAACCATCTCTCCCTCTTCCTGTCCCTCTCTATCTCTTCCCCTTCTCTCTCTCTCTCTCTCTCTCTCAGGCTTTAGCCCCCAAACATACACACTATCTCTCCATATCTATCTATATATGTATCTTTCTCTCCCTCCCTCCCTATTCCTCTCCCTCTCTCTCCCGCCCTCTTCCTCTCCCACTCTCTCTCTCCCTCGTTCTTCCTCTCTCTCTCTCTCTCTCTCTCTCTCTTTTCCTCTCTCTACCTCCCTCTCTCCCCCCTCCATATATATCTCTATCTCCCATTGCCTCTCCTTATCACCTCAAAAACATACACACTCTCTCTCCATATCTATCTATCTCTCTCTCCCTCCATCTTCCTCTCCCTCTATCTCTTCCCCCTCTCTCTCTCTTCCCCCTCTCTCTCTCTCTTCCCCTTCTCCATTGTCACTCCCTCTCCCTCTTCACCTTTCTCTCTGTCTTTCTTCCCCTTCCAAATCCATCTCTCTTCCCCCCCCTTTCTCTCTCAAGTCCTCTCTCTCACTTTCTCACCCACAACCCTCTATCTCTCCCTCCCATCACACATACTCTCTCTCTCCACCCTACAACTTTATCACTATCTCCCTCTCTCTCTCCTTCTCTCTCTCCCCATCTCTCCCCCTCCATATCTATGTCTCCCGGTCTCTCTCTTCCCCTTATTTCCCTATCACTGTCCTTGGCTTTTCTCTCCCTTCCCTTGTCTCCTCTCTCCCTCATTCCATCTTCATCTCTACCTTATCACTCCCACTCCCTCTCCCTCTCCACCTCTATCTCTCAATTTATTTATTCTTCCCTCCCTCTCTTTTCCCATTCCAACTCCATCTCTCTCCCCCCCCTCTCTCCTCTCTCTCAAGTCCCCTCTCTCTTCCTTCCTCTCTCTCCCTTTCTCTCCCACCTCCCTCTGCCTCTCCCCCCCATCACACAAACTATATCTCTCCACCATCCAACTCTACCACTATCTCCCTCTCTATGTCCTTCTCTCTCTCCCCCCTCTAATATATGTCTCCCTATCTCTCTCTTCCCCTTCTTTCCCTATCTCTATCCTATCATTTTCTCTCCCTTCCATCATATCCTCTCTCCTTCATTCCATATTCATATCTCCCTTACCAATCTCTCTCTCTCTCTCTCTCCCTCTCTCTCTTCCTTCCCTTCTCTCCTTATATCTCCCACCTCTATGTATCTCTCTCCCCTACTCTATTCCCCCTCCATCTCACTCTCTCTCTTAAATATGATCCCATTGTATTGTATTTAGGAAAGTATCTAAATTTGAAAAAACATAATTGGTTGTAAAATATTGAACCTATATTTTGGATCAATCATGTCAAATAAAATACAATAATAAAAAAAACTTAGAATAATCATGCACTATCTTTCCTCTATCATTGCTAGTCACTTTGATTTCTCTCTTTGCTTGGATCCTTGGTTAAAATGCTTATAAAATTATTTATATTATATAAACTTCACATATGTATATATAAAAGTATTCTCATTTTTAATTAATTAAAACACCGATTTAATCTCTATGGGAATATTTTTAGTAGTTATGAGGATGGATGGTTTAGATATACCTCAAAAGTAATTATGATTTTTTTCTTTTAGATTTAATTAAAAAATGTTATAAAATTAAACTAAAATAAATTATTTGTAAAATAGTTTCATTTTGAAATAATTTATGGTTTTTGGGCATGTGGTATTGATAAGCCGTGGTATTGGCCCATGGTATTGTAACATAAAAATTAAAAGCCTAGATACATAACATAATAACAAAAATCCTAGATGGCCCATGGTATTATGATTTTCTTCTCTCCTCTCCCTCTCTCTATCATTCTCTTCTGGATATTGGCCCATGGTATTGTAAAAAAATCTATTTAGAAGTTAATAATATCCATGGTAAATATTCATGATTAAAAATCTTGTTATATTGTAAATATTAAATTTGTATCCACTTATTAATTAAGTTTAAAGATTGTTGTGCCATCATTATTTTAATTTATATGGTAAAATTGATGTTAATTTATAAGTACTTTTTATATGTTATATATTTTAATGTGATATGTATATTATAATTTTTTCTATACAATATAAAAAATAGTTGAATTTTAAAAAATATCTCACATCTAATGCATTTATTATTACAAATATATTGATTACAATTGAGCTGACATTACAAACGTTTACAAACTTTCTTACATTACATCTACCCTATATTGGGTTGTAGAGTGCCTCTCGGCGCAATCAATGTATTAGGAGTGAATGTCAATGAAATTTGTATCGTCAAATAAAATTTTATTGTCATGTATTGGTATGAAAAAGAGTGCACTTAGGCAAGGTCCACTGATGTAAAAAGTTGATGTCAAATTAGAAGTCTGGAGTTAAAGAGTCATAATTCAAGTCAAAAGTGCATTGAATTTAAGTCATTGATTGTAATGGGTGCATGATCGGCGGGGCCCGACACCCAAAGTATGATCATTGTAAAGACAATTTGAAGAGATACTAAGGAGTGCTAAAAAAAGGTTCAAGTGAAGTGAAACATTGGTGAAGTTCAAAGGAGTGTTACTTCGATTGTAGTGAACAAGGTGAAGTTCACAAAATGAGGAAATGAATATGACTATGGAAAGTCATTTTTGGGATTCAGAGAAAAGTTACAAAGATGCCATAGCAATTGGCGTTCGTGATGAAGATAAATATATCGGTGAATTAAAATCATGACTTGACGTGTTGATGGAATTGTTACAAAATCAAAGACATGGATGGATAATAAAGAGAACAATTAAATGGCCAATCAAGCAGTTAAGAAAAAAAACAAGCTAAGGGAAGCAAAGAAACTCCAGAAAAATGTATGTGAACCAAAGCAAGGACAGTTGCTTGGTGAGAACGATGATGATATGAACGTGGGTTCGATTCCCATAGATGGCACTACAAAATGTTTGGAAGATCAGCATGGAGACTTGACGACAAAATCATTTGGTGAGCCTTATGTTTTTAAAGATGACAATTGGTGTGTGGATGCAGAATATGTCGTTGATATTGAACAAAGTATTAATTTTATGTGCATTGATGATGAAAAAAAATTGATAAAGAAATGAAGCGTAAGTATGCTAAAGATGGACAATAATAGAAGTTGCTGATGAAATGGAAAATGATCATCAAAATGGGTCACATGTCAACATGAGAGATATTACAGTAGAACTAAAGTTCCTAGAAGAATGGTTGGACAACCTGAAGCCAGAGTATGATGTAATTAAATTATGGTGGATTACGACAGGCCTTCAAATCAACAAATCTGGTGCAGCGGAAGCATAGAGATGGATAACAAAGTTCAAAAAAGAAATAGTAATGCACACCAGCTAAAAGACAAGTTAAATATTGAAATTGAAGAAATAAGGAGACTAATGGAAAAAGTACACAAAATGAGATATTGTGAGATGAGACAAATAGACAACATGATACATTTTACTACTCAAGTATACATCAACAAAGAAAGAGGAGAATTTCAACATAAAATTTGGAAACCCGATGAATTAAAAATCACAATCATTGAAGCATGACAACAAATAATGAATGATATTAAAC
This sequence comes from Pinus albicaulis, assembly GCA_034641835.2. Lineage (NCBI taxonomy): Eukaryota > Viridiplantae > Streptophyta > Pinopsida > Pinales > Pinaceae > Pinus > Pinus albicaulis. The sequence goes on from CM076569.1 coordinate 985,950,749, forward strand.
CAACATACTAGGGACAAAATCTCACACAAAGATTTAGTGGCTTCAAAACATAGTTGGGATAGTTAGAACAAATAAACACACTCTCCAACCAATTCCAATCGAATAACCCCAATTCGTTGTTGTTTTGCATATATGTAGAAATCCATCCACATCCCCTCGCACAGCCGAGATAGTGCACTGCCTTGGCTCCCCAATGTCTTCTCCTCCATCATTGTCTCTTTTTTATGGTGGTAGGGAAAATGACGACGACCTACCCATACCACTCGTTGTTCTTATTTAATACATCGTTAGCAACGTTGTTAACCAAATTCATCTCCATTCACGTCGATTTAAAAAAAAAACAGTCAAAGGATGACTTTTCTCATTCGTGGTTGGTTCTATTATTTAATTGGGCAGGGTATAGTTCTTCAAGATGTGCAAGAAAAATAAGTAATGTGCCTCACACTCTAATTCATTGGTCATCCCTTCCTTCAATGTGCATGATTAAACTTTAATTAACGAACATTTTAAATTAGTTATGGTTTTTCCCATGTTGGTTTCAGAGTCACGTAAAATGTTCACAAAATCAATGGTCAATGTAGGGAATATTACACTTAGTAGCACAATCCATAACTGTTAGTGCCATGCAAATACCTAAAAAACCTTTTTAATGTTGTCTAATGCTCCTTCCCCTAGTTTTGACATACGCCTTTTTGATACTCACACTGCATGTGCAATGTATGGCCTAGTATATACCATTGCATATGTCAAGCTATCAATCACATTAGAATACAAAGCATGGGACATGTCCTATATTCTTCTTATGCCTTGAGAGATTGATTTGCAGATAGATTTAGACCTATAGGAATAGGGATCTTCAGTGGTTTACATTCTTGCATATTAAACCTCTATATTATTGTCTCGATATGCTTCATTTGACTTAGCTAGAGTTTCCTATTTGTCAAATTTATTTTAATTTCCATACAAAAAATGAAATTTGTAGCACCAATATCCTTCATGTCAAATGTAGAGGAAAATTGAGTTTTCACATCATGGATGATTCCATTTTCATTCCAAATCTATAACATATCATCCACATACAAGACCAAATATATGAGACGATCACCAATCACTTGAAATAAACATAATGGTCTACTTTTCTCCTTGTGAAGTCAAGTTCTGATATATAGGTATCAAATTTTTGATACTACATCCTTAGAGATTGCTTTAGCCCATATAGGGACTTTTTTAGTCTGCATGCCAACTCTTTCTTCCCCTTCATTGCAAACCCTTCTAGTTGCTTCATGTGTTAGAAAATCATAAAGGCAAAAATAATTTCTAATCTTTGATAATTACTTGTGATTTCTTACTATTATTATTAACTTCTTTTATGTATTCTTTTATCTTCTTATCATTAAGCAACTACCAAAACATAGATGCAAGAATATGAAAACAAGAAGGAGACGGGATGTAGGCTATCAACTAGGGCAAAGCCCCTCCTCTAGGGGAAAACCCAAAAATTATCTTCTCTTCTTTTAGAACCAAATAAAATGAGAAAACCAAGACAAAACTTCCTCAATCCACCAAGTTAGCCTCCCATGAAGACAAGTCAAAGTCTAGTTAAATCCTCAAAATTCAACCTTCCAAAATTTGAGTCAAACAAGGTCTTGACCCTCCTTACAACATCTGAAATCTCGGCCTGCACCCTCGACCCTGCACCTTTGCACTTCTACTTCAGATCTGTTTGCACATCTGACCGAAAATGAGCAAATTTCGGTCTTTATTTTCTTGATCAACCTTCTCCTCTTCACACAATGGATATTCCTTTTCTTTAAGCTTCTTCGCACCTCCTTTTTCAATAGAAAGTGTAGATGTGTGTGTGTATTCACAATAGGTCGAATGCTAGCCTATATATAGACTCCTAATGAGGTCTAATCTCTTCATTAAGGCTGACATGAAGGATGAGCAAGGTGACTTGATGGTGGAGGTGTAGATGACCAAACTACATCAAAACAATTTTATTTCTTTCATACAAAAAAACCCAATAAGGGTCTAGAACATAATGAATAGTACAATGAATCATGACTTAACCCTAGAAGCACTCAATGGGTGATTTGGCCTATTAATATAATCAAATGAGCATGAAATCCATGCTTATAAAATAATTTATTTTATTTTACAATAAATTTTATTTTTCTTTCAATTTACAAATACATAATAATTACAACATGTCAATATCTATACAAAAATTATGAAGACCAATACTAGTTACATTTCTCAACACTCCCTCTTAACTAGGGAGGTATTCATAATTTTTCAACCGGTACAAGGTTGACCTCAATTTGAAATGTTCTAAGAAGATTACAACACCATACACAATGCTAGATACAATCAAGGATTAAAACAACTAAGGTATCAATCCAACGGGGACTACGGTGTCATCAAGGCGACCCGCCACTATATGTACCATTAGGCTACAACCCTAGTATCAATCCAATTGGATATAGATACCATCTACGCCTCCATGCCAAGACACCAACCCTTACATGGATCTAGGTGTCATCAAGGTCAAACACTAAAATGGAGCTCCATAAGACCAAGATACCCTCCCACAGTGGGGTCTAGACAACATCAAGGCCAAACAATAACTGAGATCTCAATACTAACCAGTCCAAGATGTCCTCCCAAGTACCATCATAAGAGCATGCAACCTAAGGTAATCATATCTCCCTCTCAACCAAATCAATCCAATCATGCTTATCAAATATTCACACTTCTAGGGGAGAGACCAACACATCAAATACTTGTTCATCCATCAAAACATATTGTAGCATCACGACCTTGATCACTTCCAATATATTGGTTCTTATTATCAATATGCTAGCATAAAATATGGGGTCATCGACCATTCATATGTCGCTTAGTTTATCACAATATCCAAACAAATCTCGACGGAAGCTTCCTCTTTCCAACTTTTAAAGAAACACCAAATTCATCCTTAGTAATTTTCAAATAAACCGAGTCTTGTTCATGACTTCATCAAGCACAAATAATCATCAATAGTGCTTTAGCCATTCTTCGATCTCACCCTTTCCTCATGTCCTTCAGTAAACATATGGTTGCAAGACACATGAAGCAGATAATCATGTCCTGCCTATCGACTATGGAGGATATATACTTTCCTTCATCCAATCTCCTTCTCAACTTAGGGAGATAATTTTATCATCAACAACTTTATTCTTCTAGCTACACAGGGTCTTTCTTTTGCACCTTCATATCATCAGAGAACTTCGACCTTCAGGAACATCATTCTTTATCTTCATATGGAAACAAGGTAATCTTTTCAATTAACAATGTCAACTTCAATCTCATCAGGGTTCTTATAGCTCCCTCTTTCCATCATGCTCAACATCATCATAAAGTCATCCTCAAGTATGAGTTAGGCATACATATTTACAACCACTTGAAAACTATGTACCTACAAATCTCATTAGCAAGGATAACCAAGCACAAATATATATGTATAAAAGCATGAAATTAACTTTATCAAACGAGGGTTATCATGGTATCACAATGAGAGAATCTATGGTTATGAAAACTTTGAAAATAAACCTTAGATATCCAACAACTAAACCATGTTAGGGTTTCAACCATATCATAAGCATTTTTACACCCAGGGTTTCATTATTCATGCCCTAGGATATTTTATCAACTTCTACAAGGGCTTTGTAATAAACCCTATATACTATCACCAAACCCTAAAAGGATAGGGTTTTATTGTATGTCATAGAAACAATCAACAAACCCTAAAATTAAAAGGCTAGGATTTCACCAAAGTGAATGAATAAAAAATATAGTTATTACAAGGGTTGATTTAATCTAGAGATCATACACCTTATCAATACAAGAATATTTACGGTTCTATGGAAAAACCTTAGAGATGAGAGAGTCATTACCATAAATATATTTTAAAGACAAAATGATTGTACCTGTTCATATGATGGGGAACTGCTACAAATATCAAAATTTTAAACATAACTTAAGTTGCTTATTCTACAAAATTTGAATGGGCTCCCTCTTATCATGATAGCATCTTCATGGTCCATCTTCATATGAGTCTAATTTTATCAGATTGCCCAAGGATCTAACATCATTACCAAGTATTTATTCATCATAATATTCATAAAATAAACATATCTTACTTATTGAGTACCTGGAACATTTACTCACAAGTAGCACCAAGAAAAATATACAAGTATATGAACATAATTATGTTTATGGATTCCATGGAATCTTTAGGATTTCTAGATCAAACCCTATGTTACCTTTAGAAACATCAAACCTAGGGTTTGAATTTCAAATCCAATTATATCTTCACTAGGATTTGTCATTGCTCCCTACACTACCTACAAACCCAAGAGACCAAAAGCTAGGGTTCTATGAGGAAACAAAATAGAATAGTGCTAGGGTTTCTCTTTTGAATAGGATTATTAGTACTTAGATGGCAACAACATCCAATAATAGGAAGGCTACAAACCCTAGAACCAAAAAGGAGAACTCAAAACCCTAATCAAATTTGAGTTAGATCTTAAATAAATGAAAACAATTATACGTAACTCAAGAACAACCTACCAAGAATTCTGTTGCAAAGGTCATGATATTCTTGTTGCTTTCAAGAATGAACACTCAAATATGTCAAGGTTAAGGATTTACTTTAAGGTATTTGACTTCAAGGTGCTTAATACTCTTATTTAAAGAGTTGCCTTCAAACAATGTCAAGTAGAGTATTCTTTCAAGATGCTTCTTTTTTCTCTAATTTCATTCTTTAAGTATTTGTTATGATCTTGACTTTGATAAGATCTTCAAGGCTCCTTACACAAGCTAGTGCAAGATTTTTAATGCTTTTTCTATCACTTCTGAGGTGATAGGATTACAAGCTCTTCTTACTATTGTATATTAATTCTCCTTTTTTTTTTCTCAACGATAGATTATGCATAAAGAAATTCTTTCAATATCTTTGAGATTCTTGTAGCATTATTCTACAAACTTTCCCCTTAAACTAGGGCTTCCAATAAGCAAAAAAAATGTTTTCTATATAGATCTAGTTCTCCTTCAATAGATGCAAACTAGATTTTCCTTCAAGGTGACACAACTCGTGTGATGGACAAGTTTCTCTAGGTCTTGTCAAAGAGTTATATATAATTATGAGTATGGCCCTTTCATTGGGGCTTCATATAATAATGAAATATACCTATCAAATAATCCCAATATGCATGTCAAAACAAAGATTATTTTAGGTTGGGATCTATTGCACAGATCTCTTTAGATTTCAGACCTTAGAGAACTTCCTTCGATGGAGCTCAAAGCTATACATATGAATATTGGTCTTGGTTCTTCTCTTTGTTCATTGTTAGGACTATTTATTATCCCACTTAAACTTTGATTCAATCACCATAATATTTCATAAAAAATTGTAACTTGAAATCTCTATGGTAATTTCAGATCCTTAGATTTATGCCCAAAATTTTGATCTATTATGGTATAGCCTTTTGGATCTCAAAAAGTGCTTCTTGGCTCCTTTTACTACTATGGCCTATAAGTTCAGGTCTGTGACCTAATTATTGAAATGGCACCCCAAAGCAGGGCTTCTGATTTATTTTTCCCTTAATTAAATTGGAAGAGAAATTGTAATTTCATCTCATAGCAATTTGCATTAGTTAAATAAGTCAAAATTACTGAATTAGCTTAGGAAATTTGAGTTGAGGGTCTAAGAAGATGCATGTAGAGTGATTCCATGATTTAAGGGGGTCCATTTGTAGTTATGCATGAGTTGTAATTAGTTAACTCAATTAATTGAGTTAAAATCGGTTTAACTAGTTCTAATTGAGTGATGAGCTAGAGATAGGTCCAGTGAATTAAATATGATTTAATTCACAATGAGTAATCAATCAGTTAATTGATAATTCACTATAAATATTTGTTTCATGTCAGTTCTGAGGAAGACCCAGTTGAGAGAGAGGCTAAAGGGAAGATAACTATCAGTTGTATAATTAGAAAATTGTACAGATCAATTATAGAGTCAGTTGGAGACCTAGAAAGGATTGCGAAATTATTCCAAGGGATTTTCCTATTTAATAGGGCCTTAATTCCTCAAGGAATGCATGAGAAAGATAGGTTGAGCAGAGGCAAAGAACTAGCTAAGTATTTGTCTGATTTTTCCTAGATCAGTGTGAGACAGTTGGCAGAGTGCAGGAGTTCTCTTGTGAGAGAAAGCATTGTATTGTTTCATGATCCTTGAATTTATACAATATACAAATAATGGGGTTTTAGGAAATGTGCTTTCCCCATATACATCTTGTGTTGTTCGATTGATTGTTTCTTTCTCTTACTTGTTTATGTGATTGTATGATCCTGTTTTGTTTCCGCAAATTGTAGAAGGATTCAGTAACTTGTTTTAGTACATTATAAGATCATATTGAATCCTATGGTTGGATTTTATACATGGTATCAGAGTGCTAGGTATCCCAATAAGAAGAGAAGAACAAATTTTGTTTTGATCAGGTTTTATTTTTCATATTTATACAGGAGATCAAGATGTATTTCAATGGCTTGAGACTCAAATATGCATTCGAGGGCAATTTGAATTATATTGCATGGATGTATAGGATGGAGGTAGTGCTTAAGGACAACAGACTAAAGGAATTCATTGATACTGATATTCCCCAGCCCGCAGCAGCAAATTCCCAACTTCTTGAAGCATGGAAGAAGAATGTTGCAAAGGCGAGAAGGATCTTGTTAGAGGGAGTTCAATACCATATTGTCTCGAGCCTCCACGGGAAGGTGAATCCATAGGCAATGTGGAAAGCCTTGAAATATATGTATCATAATAGCAGTGACGACAGGAAGTTGGCGTTGAAAGACAAGCTCAAGAAGATCAAAATGGAGAAGGGCAACACGATCTAGAAATACTTGACCAAGTTTACTCAATGTCGAGATGAGCTTGGAAGTGTTGGGATCTTTGTTGCCTCAGATGATTTGGTGAGCCTAGATATTCTAAGCCTTCCTAAGAGTTAGCATAGCTACCAGGACTCTATTAATGGGAGGGATAAGTTTCCATATTGGGAGCAACTATGGTCTGATTTAGCACAAGAAGAAATTTGGCAGAGCACCAAAGATGGATCATCGTCAAAGACTGATGATAAGGAAAATTGTGCCTTGGCTGTCAAGGCGAAGAAAGGAAAAGGGAAGGTGTCCCATTCCAAATCCGAGACTGGTAAGGCAGGAAAGAAGCGAGACTTTTCAAAGGTGAAAATTTTCAACTGTCATGAGCATGGACATTATGCCACAAACTGTCCACAAAAGAAGAACACCAAGAAGGACTCAAGAGGAGCAGCAGGTGAAGCATTGGCTTCACAATTTGAGTTGGAATTCACTCCCATCACATGCACGGTGTCATCGGTGATGAGATCTGTCTGGTACTTGGATAGTGGAGTCTCATTCCACATGACGGAAAACAAATAATTCTTCAGCAGCTTAGAGGAGAATGAGCTCTAGATGCACATCGATATGGGTGATGACGGGAGGTATAACATTATTGGGATTGGTACAGTTACATTCCAGAGAGAGTCAGGTAAACCCCTCATACTAAAATATGTCATGCATGTACCTAGTTTAAATAAGAATTTGGTTTATGTTGCTATGTTGGAAGATCGTGGATATGGTGTGATTTTCAGTGAAGGAAAGGCATTCCTTCATCACAAAGCCACGGGACAGGTGAAAAATATTGGAGTTCAATTGACGAACCTCTAGAAAATTGATGTAGATGATTTCACAACATTGACCAGTAAAGCAAAGGAGGTGGTGAGCTGAAATATCGGGTGATTTATGGCACAAAAGGTTGGGTCATCTACACCACAATGCTTAGAGGATAATGCAGCGGATTTCTACAGGGCTTCCAAAGGGTACACTTGTGCAAAGAGACACATGCAAAGGGTGTACTATGGGGAAGTATACAAAGGCCAACTTTCACGATAAGGAAAGTCAAGCAACGAAAATCCTTGACAGAGTTCACTCAGACATGCGTGCATCGTTATCAATAGGTTCCACATCAAAGCACAGGTATTATGTGATTTTTGTTGATGAATTTTCAAGAAAGTGTTGGATTTTCTTCATGTAGAAGAAAGATCAAATGTTATCCAAGTTTTGTGAGTTCAAGGAACTTGTCGAGAAATATACAGGGAAGAAGGTGAAGGCTCTGAGGAGCAACAATGGTGGGGAATACATCTCTAACGAATTCAAGAACTTCTGTGCCTTAGAAGGAATTCAAAGAGAATGTATTGCACCTCATAACCCACAATAGAATGGGGTTGCAAAGAAAAATAACAGAACTATTGTGGGAGCAACACAAGCTATGTTGCATGATTAGGGCCTACCTTTGAATCTATGGACGAAAGCATGCAATACAACAATATTTGTGCATAACAGAAGTCCTTATCGGGTACTTGGGATGAGTACACTAGAGGAGGATTTTTCAGGTAAGAAACTGAATGTTTCATATTTTAAAATTTTTGATTCATAAATCTATTGAGATGTGGCCAAAGATGCTAAGAAGAAGCTAGATCCAATAGCAGAGTTGGGGATATTTGTGGGGTACACTGATAGACCTCACAATTATCGAGTCTACTTTCTAGCACATCGGATGGAAGTGGTTAGAAGAGATGTGAAGTTTGATGAAGACAAAGCCATGCAATTCTCCCTTGAGAGGGAGCTTGAGTTGCATGCAATTGAGGAGCTCTTAGCTCCAAAGGATGAACCTCAGGATGTGGAGCATCCACAAGCAGAGGAATGGAGAGTGTTATAAACCAATCATGCATAGCCATCTACTAGAGATGGAAGGAAGCACACTAGAGAGGTTGACAGATTATTGCTAGATGTGAGAGAGAATGTGGGAGCACCCACATCACAACGTAGGCAAAGAAGGTCCCCAGAGAGATACATTGGATGCATGGCTCTTATGAGTGAAGGTATTGATATAGAACCATCCTCTTTTGAGGAATCAGTGCAGTATCTAGTGTGGGTTGATGCCATGGTTAAGGAGTATGACTCCATTATCAGAAACAGTGCATGGGAAGTTGTCCCAAGACCAATGGGGAAGTCAGTGGTAGGATCCAGGTTGGTCTAAAAGGTGAAGAAGGCATCCAATGGGAGTGTGGAGAAACACAAGGCTAGATTTGTGGCCAGAGGGTTCTCTCGGGTGGAGGGGATTGAATATGATGAGATTTTTGCACCAATTGCAGGTACTCATCCATTAGATTCATCCTTGCACTCTCAGCACAGATGGGATGGAAGATACATCATATGGATTCAAAGACAACCTTTCTCAATGGATTTATTAAGGAATAAGTGTACATTGAGAAGCCAAAATATTTTGAGAACTTAGACAGGGAGTCACATGTGTGCAGACTCAAGAGAGTAATATATGGGCTGAAGCAAGTACCTCGTGCTTGGTACACCATGATTGACAACTATTTCACCAGGTTGGGATTCACCAAGTGTGAAGTGGATGCGATCCTATATCATATTGTGGTTGAGGCTAAGCTTTTGATTATTGTACTTTATGCTGATGATATGATACTGACAGGTGATGAGCGACTCATAAATTCTTGCAAAGATGATCTTGCAAGAGAATTTGAGATGAAGGACATGGGGATCTTGCCTTATTTCCTTGGATTGGAAATATGTCAAAGAGACAAGGAGCTATTTGTATCTCAGGGAAAGTATGCCAAGGATATTATGAGGAAGTTCCACATGTAGTGCAGCAAACCCATGGAGACTCCTCTTGCATGAAACTAGAGGAAGGAGGATGCTACTTCGGGCGCAGTAGTGGATGCTACTATTTACAGGCAGCATGTGGGTTCACTCATGTATTTGGTGAACACAAAACCTGAAATATGCCATGCAGCTAAGCAACTGAACCAAGATATGGTTAAGCCGACCAAGCTCTTTTGGAAGGCAGGGAAGCATGTGTTGAGATGGAAAAAGGGAGTGAAGCTTCAAGGATTCCCCGATGTAGATGGAAAAAGGGAGTGAAGCTTCAAGGATTCACCGATGTAGATTGGGTAGGGAGTCCATCAGATCGGAAGAGCACATCAGGAGGCATCTTCAACATAGGATCAACAATAGTTTCTTGGTAAAACAAGAAACAAAGATCAGTTGCACTCAGTTCATAGAGGCAGAGTACATGGGGGTCAGTCAGGTAGCATGTGAGGCCATCTAAATGAGGAAGACACTTGTTGGTTTGTTTGGTCACGGTGATACATTGTGATAATCAGAGTTGCCTCAAACTCTCGATTAACCTAGTATTGCATGACAGGTCCAAGCATATTGATATTTGGTATTACCATCTCAGAGACTGTGTTCAGAGGAGGATTATGTCATTAGAGTACATTCCCACGGAGGAGCAAGATGTAGACATCTTGACAAAGGCGCTGGCAAGAAGAAAATTTGAATTCCACAGAGACAGGATCGAGGTAGCAAATAATCCCTTTCTTGTTGAGAGGGAGTGTTGAAATGGAACCAAGAAATGGCACCCCAAAGTGGGGCTTCCAATTTATTTTTCCCTTAATTAAATTGGAAGAGAAACTATAATTTCATCTCATAACAACTTGTATTAGTTAACTAAGTCAGAACGACTGAATTAGCTTAGGAAATTTGATTTGAGGGTCTAAGAGGATGCATGTAGAGTGTTTCCTTGATTTAAGGGGGTCCAGTTGCAGTTTTGCATGAGTTGTAATTAGTTAACTCAATTATTTGAGTTAAAATAAGTTTAACAATTTCTAACTGAGTGATGAGCTAGAGATATGTCTAGTGAATTAAATCTGATTTAATTCACAATGAGTGATCAATCAATTAACTGATAATTCACTATAAATAGTTGTTGCATGTCAGTTTTGAGGAAGATAGAGTTGAGAGAGAGGTTAAAGGGAAGATGACTATCAGTTTTATAATTAGAAAATTGTACATGTCAGTTATAGAATTAGTTGGAGGCCTAGGAAGGATTGCGCAACTATTCCAAGGGATTTTACTGTTTAATAGGGCCTTAATTCCTCAAGGAATGTGTGATCAAGGAAAGTTGAGCAAAGGCAGAAAAGTGGCTAAGTATTTGTCTGATTTTGTCTAGATCAGTGTGAGACAGTTGGCAGAGTGCAAGAGTTCTCTTATGAGAGAAAGAATTTTATTTTTTCATGATCCTTAACTTTATACAATATATAGATAGCGGGGTTTTAGGTAGCGTGTTTTCCCAGATACACCTTGTGTTGTGCGATTGATTGTTTCTCTCTGTTACTTGTTTATGTGATTGTGCGATCATGTTTTGTTTCCGAAAATTGTAGAAGGATTAAATATCTTGTTTTAGTACATTATAAGATCTGATTGAATCCTGTGGCTGGATTTTATAAAGTTTTAACTTATTAACCAGCCCAAAATTGTGTTCTTCCTTAACTCGATTTTTCCTCCTAGGAACTCGTCCTTCAAGACTAATGCAAGTAGTCTCATTACCTTCCAAGTTTTGATCCTTTATATGCTTTTTATACCATTGTCCTTAGCTTTGATACCATGTTAGAAAGTCATAAAGGCATAAATAATTTATGATATTTGATATTTACTTGTGATTTCTTAGTATTCTTATTAGCTTATTTTATGTCTTCTTTTATCTTTTTATCATCAAGCAACTACAAAAAGATCAAAACAACAAGGAGACATGATGTAGGCTTTCAGCCAAGGAAAAACCCCTCTTCTAGGGGAAAATCCAATCAAATGATACAACCAACACCCTTTGAATAAGACAACAACTTCCTCTAATCCACCAAGTCAACCTCATATGAAGATAAGTCAAACTCTAGTTTAATCCTCAAAAGTCAACATAAGTCAACCTTCAAAAATTTGAGTCAAACAAGGTCTCAACCCTCTCTGTAACATTTGAAATCTTGACCTTCACGCTCAACCCTGCACCTTCACACTTTTACTTCAGATCTATTCACAAGTGTGACAAAAAATGAACATATTTATGTCTTTCTTTTCTGGATCAACCTTCTCTTCACACAATGTATAGTCATTTTCTTTGAGCTTCTTCACACCTCCTTTTTCAATAGAAAATCAAAATGTGTGTGTGTGTGTGTATATTCATAATAGGTCGAATGCTATCCTATATATAGTCTCCCAATGAGGTTGAATCTCTTCATTAAGGCTGACATGAAGGATGGGCAGGCCGACTTGACGGTGGAGGTGTAGATGACCAAAATACATCAAAATAATTTATTTATTTTAATAAAAAAAGCCCAATAAGGGTATAGAACATAATGAACAGTATAGTGACTCATGAATCAACCCTATCAGCACTCAATGGGTGCTTTGATCTATTAATATAATCAAATGAGAATGAAATTTTTATTTTTCTTTCTTTTTAAAAATACATAATAATTACATCATGTCATGAGCTAGACAACAATTATGAAGACCAATATTAGTTACATTTCTCAACATTATGTAGATTTATTCTACTGGATCCCCATGTAGGAATGTCATCTTCACGTCCATCTGTTCTACTTCAAAATCAAAAGCAATAAAAACAAATAAAAGAAATATAATATAAGTTAACTTGGCAACAAGAGAAAAAAAACTAACCAAAGTGAATACCTCTACGTTGAAATAACCTTTTGCTACTAACCTAAATTTGTGCTTCTCCACTTCTCCTTATGCGTTCAACTTCTTCTTAAACACTCATTTTTTGCAAATGTAATTTCTTCCAACTGTCAACTGCACTAGATCCCAAACCCCATTCTTGTTTGAGGTTGCCATTTCTTCAACCATGGCCTTTTTCCATACTTTGCCATCTTTTGAAACCACTACCTCCGTAACAATTATAGGATCATCATAAGTAATCAAAAAATAAAAAATATAATGGAAATCAAGTGGAGTGTACCTTTGTGGTTTTATTCTTCATTTAACGGATCTCCTCGATATCACAGTATGTGGTTCTTTTTCTTTTGAATCTCTTTCCTCCATATAGTTTGATTCGTTGTATTAAATTCAAACTCTATCTTCTCTAGTTCTCTCTGTGAAAATTCGTATTACCCAGAATCTTACTGCAACACTGATGAGAAATCTCCTATCTTGCTAATTCCTTTTAACAGATTATTTATGGTTTTCTATTGTAAACAACGAAATCTCATACACTAAAACCTTCACAAATAAACTGCGGAAAATTACAAGTGCGGAAACAAAATATGAACAAGAGTAAATCATAGACACATTTGACACCGTTATTTTTGGACCAATGTTCCCGAAAAAACCCAATACGGGAAAACAAATGCAACAGTTGAGGGTTTATATATTATGCAATAATTTTTCTGAATACAAACTGGATGCCTTGCTAGATATCCTCATAGAGAATGTGACTGACATAGAAGCTGGTGAGATTACCTCACACACTAACACTAGAAGCCCAACTGGCTAAAACCCCAGACTGGCAAGCCCTTCAGAGTCTCTACGCCACTCTGCATGGGGACTGCGTGGCTTCTCCTTGTTGGCTCTTCTTCTGGCTGGATCTGACCCTCTGGCCCCTTCTGATCTCACACCTCGACTCTCCAACACTGGATTTGACTGATCCTCAATTGAATCACGAACTTCCTCTGGGCTACTGCGCAGGCTCTGCATAACTGCTACGCTGGCCCTCTGTGTATTGCTCTCTGTCTTCTCTATTGTGTATTATTCGACTCAGGAATAGACTTTCCAATCGACAATTATCTTTTCCCCTCTCTACAAGACTCTTCTCAATCGATCTTCTCCCTGAGCACTGCTCACTAAATAATTTCGATCTCTTGATCCTTCGATGTATCTTCCAAATGACTTTTCAAGTCCTTATAATCTTCTCGTTCATACTTCAATGACCGAGATTAAATCATTAATAAACGGTTAAGAATAATTTTTGACTTGATCTTCACTTCCTCTAGAAGATTCACTCTAAGTTTTATTAATACCCTTTAATTATTTTGTTTTACTAAGTTTAGACTTAGGGTCCATTTAAAAATAATTAATTGTTTTAATAAAACACTCTCTGAGTGGAATTATCAAAAATGATTTATGGGTTCTCTGAAATACATGTGCCTAATCCTCCCTAAAATTTTTGAGACTTAGAGCACATCCGATTCTACCCAAATAAAAACTCCCTCGTAGCAAGGAATGTGCTATATCAATACACCCTGCTGAGTACTATTCTGATTCTGCAACATCTCCCTCTGCGTTGTTGATGTATGACACTACTTCCCACCAACACTACGTTGTTGCATCTGTGTTTTTGTTGACCTTGCATGTTGTTGCCAACTTCCAGTGCACTGCAACTAAAAATAATCCAATAATGAACTAAGTGTTCAACATGATGCATCTCGGTGCTGAAGATCTGATTGCTGTTAATTTATGCACTATCCCTCTGAATCTTCTGCGTTGCTGCGAAATTATGCACTATGCCTTCCTGCACTCTTTCCAACTCTGCTCTACACTGCTCAAACTCTAGCGCTCAATAGCCACTTCACTATCACTTTTGCACTCCTCTACACCAACTGACACTTGTCCACCCTGCTGCTTTTTATTTGGGCTCCCATAGCAAGGTATTGATTTGAGAGGTGGACTCCTCAAGGATCTTGCCCAACTGCAACTCTGTTGAGCTACAACTCTAAATCACCCCATCGCTCCCCTGGTGATATGTGAGTGATCACAGTGAACTCCTCCTCATCGATCCTTTCATATGAAGCCCGCAGATCATGCTTCTCGTCCTTGTCTCTCTTCTTGAGAGGACACTATGTGGCATAATGTCCCATCTCAACACACTGGAAGCAATTGACCTTGGAAAGTTCCTTCTTCCTCCTGCGATGCTCCTGCTGCCCCTTTGGTGCAAGGGCTGCATTCTCCTCCTCCTCCTTCAACTTCTTCCCACTGTTGTTGCTTCCCTCAAGTTGGCACTTGAGTAAGTCCCGACTCCCTCCTCATCTATATCTGTTGAATAGCTGCCCATATTGACTCCTAGTCCGACAAATTATCTCTTCCTAGGATACACTGGACAAAGGCTTGATAGTATTCATACACTGAGTTGAGGGCCAATCTAACCATCTCTGTTGCATAAGGATTTTCTCCTACATCTTCCAGCTGATATCGGTTCTCTTTAAGACTAAACAGGAATGGATCAATGCGCCCACCCTTCTACATCCTTGTAGTACGCAATTTCTCCTCCAAAAACATCTTCCGCTGCTCAGAATATCCCTGATATAGCTTCTCCATGGCTTGCCACATTTCTCTAGCAATCCCTTTGCTAGCGATGTGACACGCGACATGATCCTTCACTCCGTCGAGGATCAAGCGCTTTGCCTTAGCCATATCCCTTTTAAATTCTTTCAGAGGTTCTACACCTACAAGTTCAACTACCACACCATCGATGAAGTCTTTGAGATTGCTTTCATCTAGTAGGAATCTGATCCTTGCTGGCCAGATCACATACTTGGAGGCTCCCTCCAACCGATCTTGATCTCTCAACCCACTTATTGCCATCTCTTCAGACTAAAAAATAAACAGAACTAGCTCCCTCTCTCTCCTCTCTGAAATTGCTGACCTGGCCTACGCACTCCCTGCTGGAGATAGTAGATCTGCCACACAATACCATTGCTCAGCTATCAAGAACTAGAATTCCCCAACTAGGAATTATTTGAGGAAGATAATCCCCCACATGTTGTTGATATAATGCCTCTAACCCTTTGTGTAGCTAGCTTTATGCACTCCCCGCTGAAGCAAGACAAATAAGTCACGAACTATGCTGCTTCTACGTGGGAAATCATACTTTCTTGGGCATGAAACTATCTGAGGTCATAAATCTCCAAAATATATTCAACTACACTTCTTGACGCTTCTGCACCAGCAATCATTGCTGCATAGAAACTGTGTCCCTCCAGCTGTGTTGTGCTATACAACAACCCCCCATTTATTCTTATAAATAGGGACCCTTTAGAAATAAATAGGAAATTTATTTTTAGTTTTAAAACAAAAAACTTAGGAAATAAATGTTTTCTTTTAAGTTTTCCGCTTTGTTTCTTAAAGCGTGTCACACAACGCATAGCTTATAACTTAGAACGACTCACAAATCCTCTGAGCTACGTGAACTGCGAAGTGTGCTAACCTTTTTCGAAGATATGTTTTAAAAATCTTGGAAAAACTTCAATTTATAAACTTTTTATCGCATCGCACCTTATTTAACAATCAACTCATAAGGTAATTATATATAAGTGCGATTGCGCGGACCCAACAAGTCAACAAAACATTAAAGATAAATCTTTAAAATCCTTTTAGCACAACACCATGGTTTTTTGAATGCACATTTCACATTTCGCATAACTTAACTGTAAAACAAATCTATTATCCCATAGAAGTTGCGATGGGCGGTTTGCGCGCATCGCATTTTGCAACATTTAGGGGTAAACATTACAAACGGTAAAAGTTATATATGGTGACATGCGAATTCATGGCATTTAATTTCTCGAGCATGTGAAATGGCTTATGTCATATCAAAACAAAATTTGAGATCTAATGGCTTTAAGTTGATTGATAAGAATTTCATGTGATGGTGTAAGAGATCTGACTTTGAAATTATTATTGATGATTGTTGTTATATTTGAAAAGATTCATATCTATTCACGCATGTTTGATATAAACAACGAATTTGACTCTATGTTCTCTATAGTTTTAAATACTCTCCTTGTTCTCAGGAAATCATTTAACGAATCAAGGAACACTGAAATGAGCAAGAAGGGCAAAGAGATTTCTCAAGCTCTGCCTACTGAAGACTCAGAGATGTCTCCCTTATTCTCAGACACTACCTGCAACAAGGAATGTGGCAGTTCCTCATGGGAAACAATGTATAAATTGTTTGAAGATCAGAAACCAAGAGTAATAACCAAAATATCTATGACAGGCACAACATCTACTTCAGACGCAACCTACTTTGATGTTGCATGTTCACTCGTCCATAAGGTAGCAGCAAAACCAAAAATTCTCCCTTACACATATATGGTTAAGTGGGTAATTGACCACTTACGCATAGATGAAAGGAAATTCAAAGATTCAAAGGGAGAAAACTTGGGATATTTTGGGGCAGAAGACTTAAAAGCAATGTATCATCTACCCTCCCCGCAGCAAAAATATGACAAAGCTTTTCTGCAAAGCTTTAGAACAGAGCATCCAGAACTCATGAAAGTCATCAAAGAATGGAAGGAAGACCAGAGAAACTTGAAGCGAGATAAACTCGGTACGTACCCAATTGCCCAAATTCCTTCCCCTTATTGTTATGCTGCCAATATGTTGTGTAGATTATTTTCCAAACCTGATACCACTAGGTTTTCAATAGAATGGGTTCCATTGATTGATGCAATTGTCAATTCATCAATTATGAATTGGGAAAACATCATATTTGATAGTTTAGCTAAACACATTATTGAATATAGGAATAAGAGGAGTGCTTCATCTAGAGAGACACCTCCCTTTTATATGTCTGCCTATGTCATGGACGCCATCTGTTTTAATTCTAGTTTTCCTACCATGGGATGGAAATGGACTGCCCAAGACCCTACCCCAATCCACATTTACCACAGAGACCTCTGGGATTCAGAATTCCACCTACATTTCTATAAAATTTATTATGGAATCATATTTCCTATGCACCAAATGATATTCAATAAAAAGGCCCCTAGGGTTTCTGAAGAGGCTAGCACAAATATTCTTTTTGTGGCTAGGTGGTTTGCAGAGGAGAATTTTACATATGTCAGAGTATTCGGGAGTTATGATTCTCCTCATGTCTTACCTTATTATGTTTTTGATAAGTTGCTTGCACGAGAGATAGCTTACCAGCTTGTTAATGGTATCACTAAACAACTGAAAGATGTGAAAAAGGCCATTTGGCCTAATTTCCCTGTACAGTGTGGCACTTTCGCACTATATGATATTGGCCATAACTACAAGGAGGTTTCTAAGACCAATCTATTAAAATTGGCAGAAATGCCAAAGAGGTTATACGATCCAAATGATGTAATTTAAAATTACACTACAGAGCTCAAAATGAAACCTTTTTTAAAGGAAACGAATGGATTTGATGATCTCTTTTAAGGCATAGAAAAGTTTTCATATATAACCAAGTTTGCATCCAACCAATTGAATCAATATGATTTAGAAGCTTTCCAAGTATATAGAGATAAGAGATTGCAGAGAGTTCCTCTTAATTTATTAACTATTGAAGATGTCAACAAAACTACTCCAAGTATCAGCTTGGATATTGAAGCCAAAGACATGTCTGAAGATGAATCAAGTCAATCACAGCATCAATCTCACAATTCGGATCATTCCAAAAATTAATCCGAATCCAGAAAGGATAATCTAGAAAATATAATTGATCAGGTAATCCAAGAGATAGAGATGCATGAGCAAAAAGAAAGTAATGGAACAAATTCAACATCTCAAGAAGTTCAGCATAGCCATGACACACGAGATCAGTCTGAAAAATCTCAAACGAAGAATTTTAGTAATGAATGGGAGGAGTTTTCTGAAGCAATAAAAACTCCCAAAGCTAATCTCAATATTGATCAAGTATCTAATTTTCAAACACTTGAACATTCCCAGAAGATAATGGAAACTTTTAATCCACTACAACAAGTTCGAAAAACTCATGATCGAGAGATCATACCGGCCTATCCTACAGAAAATATAGTTTTACAAATTGAAGAAATTCCTTCACTGGACATCTTCTATAGTCCTAGCTATAAGGATGTAGTTAAGAGGATAAAAGAAGAAGAACTGATGAAAAAGTCGCAAAACTAATAGATGAATCAGTTGATGTACTATGGAAGGATTCCTTAGATGACCTTATAGAACATATAACTAAATTATCACAGTACGCAGGAGAATATGCTACTGCTACCGTTGATAAAGAAACTTAAGTTAGAGTATTGCTGAAGCAAAAGGAAGCCATAGTACTAGAGCTAGAGAGACTGTTAAATGAAGAAAAATCCAACTCCAGTGATAAAATAAAATAAAAGATGGCTCAATTTCAAAAAGATTTCAAAAGCCTCAAATTACAGCATCAGACAGAGATCAATGAACACATTCAATGGCAATAATCAGACTCAGGAAAGGAAGTTGATCTACCTCAGGTAGATAAGTTTCATAAGAAGATTTTATTCAGAGACTAGAAAGCACAAATCAAGCAAGTAGAGAAAGCAACAACGAAAACATCTAAGTTATCAAACGAAATTGTTGAATTTGTACGTGAACAACTAGTAAAAATAGAACTTCTCAAAAATAACAGGTCTGAAGTGTTTTCAGAAGCAAAACAGATAGAAGCACAGTGGAAGCAGAAAACAGATACACAGGATGAAGTAATTAAGAATGTAAATAAGTTTGATCAAGAAAATTATTGGGATTTTCTGATCAAACCTTATCATCAGTATCAGACTCTTCAATCCTTAACAGATTCAACAAAAATATCATAGTGCATACTTTCAAATGTAGTATTTAAGGGACATGTCAGATCGAGAATTTCGCAGCTAGCTCAGCTCAAGCCAGTGATAGATATTTTTCAACTTAGAGACCAACTTCAGAAGAAAGGGCGAAACCCATAAATCAAAATTGTTATTTTATTTTCCTAGATTATAGTTCAAGTTAGTTCTACGAGGATGGTTGTTTGAAACCTCCTCTATATTTTTGTAATAATCTATTATTAAAACATAGTTAGTTTAGTAATTAAACCCCTCTCATGCATTTAGAGAAGGGTCTAGAAATTTGTCAAAAACATTTGCAAATAATGCACCATTGTAAGTTTGTGAATGCTTTGATGAATTAATGGAATACATATGTTATCTTTTGAAAATTAGAGCTGTTTAACTGATGTTGCACTAATGTACTCTTTAAATTTCTTGAAAGTGAGAAGGAGCAGATCAATTACTGTCAGTTTACATGAGTAGGACTTCGTACATATGGTACTTTTATTCACTTGTATTAAGTATTGCTTTATAAATTGATAAGTCATCTCTTATTGCATTATATATTTGAAATGTTATTATAGATGAATGTTATATGCACTTGTGCTCTAATATTTTCTGTAGTTTCTTATTGAATGTATAATCACACATATATGAATGTGATATATTTTTACAATTCATCTAGTCAAACTATTTTGTTAGAAGAATTATTTTACATAATTTTCATCTCTTTCAACTGTTAAATGATCTATATTACTAACAGTTGAAGGATATCTTTTCAGATCACATAGAGGAAAAACATCTCGGGTATATAATATAATAAATAGTTTAGATATATGCATATTATAGATTAAAATAATTTTCACTTGCATGCCATATAATCACACACCCTCAAAATCATCCTTATTGGGAAATTGGTCCCATTATCCCCAATCGGAGCCACTACACCAAACGGAAAAGGAGTTGCTTTAAGGTCTGGATCGGGTGGTTTTCCCCCATGTTTTGGTAGCGGAATTCCAAAGCCTCAAAATTCTGGCGCTAGAAGGAGGGCATGAACCCCCGTGAATGGAAAAAAGATCTGATCAATCTAAAGGTCAATCAAAGAGTATCTCTCCCTCTAGATCCCCATCAACTTCCAGAAAATTATCTAGATCTTCATATTTAAAATCTAAAGTTGATCATCCTTCTCCCAAGTCTCCTAGTGATACTCAACCCATACTATCTCCTGATTCCCATCATCCCTCCCCAGAAGTTCAGTATTTGATTGAAAAATTAGAGAGAGTATCTATTTCTACTGAAAAGCCTGAATCTTCTCAAATATCAGATATCAGTATTTCATATTCTTTACAACCTCGAATAATACTTACTCGATCAAAAATTCAAAAGACAGGAATTCTCCCTTTTGAATTTCCAATCAATAGTGCTCGAAAGAGTCTAAAGAGGACCCAATCAGAGTCAATCACCACTGATATATTATCTCATTCACTTCCATTACCTCCGCTCATTTCCACAACTTCCATTCCAACAAACAGTGTTACTTCGGACTAGTTCTAGTACTCAAACTACTATCCCTTCAACTAGTCCAAGCACTCAGCCTGCCTCTTCTTCAACTCAAACTCCACCCAACCAATCTATCCAAAATCCAATGGCAGGCCAAGTACCTCCACCAAATTTAAACCCATGGAGAAATCCAAGGGCTGTAAACATGCCCGCTCCTCTTCATGCTCTTCCTAAAAATCCTGAAATATGGCTACCTAAATTTAATCCTAATGATGGTCTTCCAGTTGAAGAACACATTCACAATTTTATGTTAGCTGTCAATTTAAATGAATTAGTTGAAGAGGATTACGTTGTAAGATTATTTCCATATACTCTAAAAGGATCTGCAGGATCCTGGTATTTCTCACTATCTGCCTGCTCTATAACTAGCTGGAATATGTTTGAAGAAAAAATTCTAGCTAAGTTTGGGGATGACAGGACCACTACTACGCTCATCAATGATTTGTCAAATATAAAGGCTAAAACATGTTAAAAGATAAAAGATTTCATCTCAATATTTAATAAATTACTGAATAAAATTCCTGCCACAACAGTTCCTAGGACAGAAGTTCAAATTGAGTGGTATATTTCATCTCTTCCATCTAATATAGCTATTTTTGTTGATAGAGCGAAACTGGCAACACTTGCAGAAAATATGAAAGAATATTTATATGTAGAAAAACACATAACCTCTCTTGAGAAAAATAATTCTCAAGATGATCGAAAATCAAAGAAGGTGTCTTTTAAAGACGATTCCAAAAAGAAGACATCAAAAGATCCTTTCGATGTATAAGGTCTTCTAAAGGTTTTGAAAACCATGACCAATGAGATAGCAGATATCAAGAAACAAGTTGCTAAAAATACTAGCTCAAAGAAGACTTTTAGAAATTTTAAGAAAGGTCAATCCTCTAATACTCAACCTCCAAATATCATATCTAATGTTGAATCTGATCAAGAAGAAGAGGAAGAGCAAATAGAGGAAGAAGAAGAAGTTGAACTAAATGGAATGTGGGATTTTATCCTACTAAATGAGGAACAACTTGAAGCTTTACCTGTGAGCACACGGAGTAAAAAAACTACTGACGTAACACAGCTGAACCAACAACAAAAGGTTTTAACTCCTGCCAAAGACAAATCGGTAAGAAAAAAATCTAATTCAAAGGCTACACAAACAAGTCCTGTTACTTCAGACACTTCCCCTACATCTAAGACAATGGTTGTCTTAGACACTATTGAGTATAATGTAGTAAAAGATATGAAGAAAACAAGAGCCACCATTTCAATCCATGAACTTACTAAATTGAAACAACAACAGAAAATCTTACTCAGAGACTTAAATGCATTTCGTGCTTCAAACTTACCTGCTCCAGTAATAGTACAAGCTACTACTGAAATGGGTAAGCCACATTCTCCTTCAATGAAAATTGATGCTACAGACTTGATTATAATAGGTGATCGATCCATCTCTCATACTCCTCCATTTCTCCTAACCTATGAGATCTACAATAAAAACGTCCATAACTATTTGATAGACTCAGGGGATTCCTCAAACATAATGCCAAAATCAGTTTGTGCTAAGTTGAATATAGCTCCTTAGAGTTCACCTGTTCATATAGTACAACTGGATAGAACCAAAGTAGAGGTGGTAGGAGAAATAAATTATGTTTCCATCAGATTGTCATCAAATCCAAAAGTTACTCAAATAATTGATATACGAGTGGTTGATATTCTTGAATTCTATGGCTTAGTTTTAAGCCACAATTGGTCTGAAAAACTACATGGTTATTTTGCAACAAACTGGTCACATACGTGGTTACCATATAATGGAAAGCCAAATCAGATTCGGGTAGACCGTGAAAAGTTTATGAAACATATAGTCACTGATCTTGAAGAAGTAAACGAGCCAGTAGCGTTCAATAACAACATTATTGGAAACTACTTAGCAGGGTCATTTTTGGAAAATTTCAATGCTCAACCATCACCTTTCTTTGATAATGCAGTTGTTTCTCAGATTGAGAATTTTTCCCAGCCAGATAATTCCAAATGTATAAATTTTGCAGATATAAAAGTATTTAATTCTTTGTTTTGGATTCTTTATTTTGATGGTTCTAAATCCGAAGATGGTGCAGGTGCGGGTTTTATTTTAATAAACCCAGAAGGAGAAAAGACCATGTTAGCATGCAAATTATAATTTGATTATACAAACAATGTAGTTGAATATGACGCATTAGTTCAAGGCTTGTTAAAAGCCATTGATCTTAATATCTAATATCTGAAAGTTCTAGGAGATTCAGAAATCATAGTTAGACAGGTAAGAGATACTATTCATTGTAATTTTGGACATTTAAAGCATTACCAATCATTAGACCAAGAATTAACCACTCATTTCTTAGCCTTCAACATTTCTTTTGTACCTAGAATACAAAATGCTAGTGCAGATCTACTGGCTAATGTAGCCTCGAATTTAATCCCATACCAATAATTTAGTCCCGATAGATTTTCTATTGAATTGACTTTTAGACCATCTATTTTTGATAATATTACCAATTGGAGAGTATTCAATAATGATTCAGATATCATAGATTTTTTAACATCTGAGGGATCCTATGATAGTCAAATTTTGGATGAAAATGAACATGACATTCAAATTAAGAAAGAACAAGATTAAAATCCTATTCCCAAATTTGTTGTCAAGTTAGAAGACCTATATGACCTAAAAGACAGGTTTAAAAGAGTGACTAACTCAAAAACAAAAAAAAAAACCTCAAAATGTAAATCTAGGTCTTGGTTTATCTTCCGAAGAAATATTATCATTCATCAGATTTCTTAGAAGGTACAAAAGTGTCTTTTCTTGGGATTATACTGATCTTAAAACATATGATACTTCTGTGATTCAACATACAATTCCTATGATCTCAGAAGAAAAGCCTATACAATAGAAATTGAGGAAGATTCATCCAAATTTGGAGAATCAAATTAAATCAGAATTGAACAAACTCCTCAAGGAAAAAATCATCTTTCCAGTGAGGGATTCTAAATGGGTATCAAATTTGGTACCTGTCAAGAAGAAGAATGGTGATATAAGAATTTGCATTTTTTTTAGAAATTTAAACAAAGCTTGTTAGAAGGACAACTTTCCATTACCATCCATGGAACAAGTACTGAAAACGGTAGTTGGTTCTGAACTCATGTCCTTTCTAGATGGATTTTTAGGATATAATCAAATTCTCGTACATCCAGATGATAGATTGAAAACTACATTCGGAACTAAGTGGGGAACGTATGCCTATCATAAGATGCCTTTTGGATTAATTAATGCAGGCACCACTTTTCAATGAGCTATGGACACAAATTTTAAGGGGCTCATAAACAAAATAGTAGCTAGTTATTTAGATGAAATTACAGTCTTTACTAAACAAGTAACCAATCATGTAAATGAATTAAAGCAAGTCTTTGAGCGATGAAAAAGGTATGGCATCTCATAAAATCCAAAAAAATCATTTTTCACATTAGATGAAGGAAAACTTTTAGGATTCATTGTGTCAAAAAATGGTATTTATATTGATCCTGAAAGAATTGAAGAAATCAAACGAATTCCTTTCCCTCATAACAAGAAAACTATGTAGTCATTCCTTGGGAAAATTAATTTTGTTAAAAGGTTTGTCCCTGAATTTTCACAAATTGTCTTACTTTTACAGAATATGATTAAGAAAAATGTTGTTTTTAAATGGGGACATAATGAAAGAGAAGCTTTTGATTTGATTAAGCAATCAATTATCAATGCTCCATTCCTGACTACCCCAATTTTCTTAATCCTTCTACATTGTACGCTTTTTCATCGGATAACATCATATGCTATTGTTTTAACACAACTGAATGACGAAAAAAATTGAAGCACCAATATCATTTTTTCAGCTCAAATTTGCGAGGTGCGTAACTAAATTATACATCTATCGAAAAACAATCATTTGCTGTCTTTAAGGCTATAAAGAATTTCAGGTCGTTTCTCCTAAAAAATCACACTAAAATCATAGTTCCATTCTCTGCAGTGAGACAATTCTTGTTGAAAAGAGAATTAGGAGAGAAAAGGGATAATCGGGTTATTTGCTTTACAAGAATATGATGTAGAAATTAAACCCTCTAAAAATTTTTAGAGGTCAAGGTTTTTTGCAAAATGCTTACGGGAGCATCACATCCATCATCGAGAGGAAGATTCATGTTACAATGTGCAAATAACAGAGGTAAGCCTCAATGATGCATAGTCTCAATACATTGATCTTATATTCTATTTGAAGAATGGATATGCTTCTAATCAACTCGCTTACAAAACAAAAAACGAGCTTTAAGATTAAAGGCCAAACAATATGAATTAATCAAAGATGTGTCATTTAGGAGAAATTTTGATTCTATACTTTTAAGATGCTTATAAAAATCCGAAGCAGAAAGTCTTGTAGGGAACTCCATGATGGACCAGCTAGAGTACATTTTGGAGGAAATACGACAACATACAAAATCCTACATGCAAGTTACTATTGGCCTACACTTTTCAAAGATGCTCATAAATATGAAATAAAATGCAAAGTGTGTCAAAGTTCATCTAGAAGACAAAGGAAGCCAACATTCCCATTACAACTAGTTAATATCGAACAACCATTTGAACAATGGGGATTAGATATAATTGGTGAGATTGTTCCTAAATCTTCTAAAAAAACATACATATATTCTCACAACTAAAGATTACTTTACTAAATGGGTGGAATCAATTCCACTAAAAGTAGCCAACTCGAGAATATCATTGATTTCATCGACCAAAATATCATAACCAGAGTTTGGCTTACCTACGACTTTTAATGTTTGATAATGCATCTTACTTCTTAGGAACTGCTATGATGGGATTTGCAATTAAAAGAGGTTTTTAAACTTAAGTATTATGCAAATTATTACCCGCAATAAAATGGTTTAGCAGAATCTACAAACAAGAATTTGATTAGAATAATCAATAGAACCGTTGATCAAAACCAACGAAATTGGCACAAGTCATTAATATTTTGCTCTTTGGGCGCATCGACTAACTCAAAAAAACTTCTATTGGAACTTCTCCATTCAATCTTATCTATGGAAAAGAAGTTTTACTTCCCACCAACATAGTTATTCCCTCTCTTTCCTTAGTACAATTTATTGATGAATCTCGTTCTTCTTCTTTACAACTTAGACAATGTCAAATTATTAAGTTAGAAGAAGAAAGAGAAAAATGCTAAACAGACTCATGCACATCATCAATAGATAGTAAAAGCCTCATTTGATTCAACTTCCGTTACTCCAAAAAAAATTCAAATTGGTGATCCGGTATTGAAATGGGAAAAAGTGCATGAGTAAAAAAGGAAAACACACGAAGTTTCAAAGACTCGGCTAGGTCCATTTCAAATGATCGAAGAAATAGGCCCATCAACATTCTTATTGCAAGATATATCAAGCAAAAAAGGATTCTTTTCTCCGTTAATGGGAAAACTTTGAAAAAAATACTTTTTCATAGGAGGTAGCCCCTTCTATTCCTTATATACTAGTGTATTTTTCTTTTCCTTAGGAAAAAATAAAAGTTTCTTAGTATAAATTTTTTTGGCTTTTTCAAAATAAAATCTCCGATGATCCTTTTTTGATTTATCACTTATAGAAATAAGAAGTGTTAAGGAAACAATCGAAAGATTTGAAAGACAAATAGATTTTTATTTTTATCTGAAAGATGTAATTTCACTCGAAATTATTTATTCTTTGATGAACTCTCATCCTTATATAGCATGATTATTCTTTTATCACTCAAGAAAAGAATATTTAACATAGTAAAGACTCTTTTACAGAAAAGCAATCTAAAACTGGACATTATCATCCCTGAATCCTCAAAAGGACAAATGATTCACCCCATCCAGAAAAACTTATAAATTTTTTGAAAGAAATTCAAAAAAAATTATAACTAGAAAAAAACTTAAAAGATAATAAGTCTCATCAAGAGCTTGTTTACCATGTTCATAGGGAAATAGTTGAACTCGACATTACCATTATCGCCCTACCAAAATAGGGTAATGACTTGAGATTATATCAAGAGGACAAGGGGTCTCATCAAGAGCCAACTTTGATTAGTTTAATTACAACTAGTGAATGGCATTCTCATCATTTGGTTACTAAGCCAAGACAATGGCTTTTTAAGTAAATTAAAAAAATATATATGATACAAAAAAGAAAAAGTTTCAAAAAAATTAGAGTTTATTTTTTGAAATTATAAGAAACACTAGATGGGACAATGAATCATTGTTGGGTAAAAAGGTAACCCTCCCGCCAAAATCTTAAATTTCCTATTGAAACAGAGGCTCTACCTGTGATGAAAGAGTAAATTTTTATAAAGTTTGATCCGTAAGAGCCACCTACTTTATCTCTTTGAGCTCGGGTAAATACTGATATAGATTTTCATAATTCTATGTTTAAAAGAGGGATTCTTAAGAATAGTAAATAAGATAAATTTCATTGCTTAGTAAAATATTATTTTCCTAAAATTCATTCTCGCAACTATTTTTATTTTCAAAAAAAGTTTTAGAAATTTCAAAAATTTAATCGAAAGATAACTGGTTCTCCCAAGTGAATCACCAATTTTTGTGCTATACAACAACCCCCATTTATTTTAATAAATGGGGACCATTTTAGAAATAAATAGGAAATTTATTTTTAAATTTAAAAAACAAAAAAACTTAGGAAACAAAAAGTTTTCTTTTTAAGTTTTTCCGCTTTATCCCTTTAGCGCATCGCAAACCGCATAGCTTTCAACTTAAAAAGACTTACAATCATCTAAGTTACATAGGGTTGCGAAATGCGCTAACCTTTTTCGAGGTTATGTTTTAAAAAACTTTCAAAAAAATTCAATTATCCTTATACTTTCTTTATCGCATCGCACCTCATTTAAAAATAAATCAACTTATAAAGAAATTTGATATAAGTGTGATTGCGTGGACCCCGATGATCCAACAAAAGCAATAAAAAATAAATCTGCAATGTCCTATTAAGTGCGGCCATCTTGACTTTTTGAATGCGCAATTCACATTTCGCATAACTTAACCGTAAACAAATTCATTATCACATAAGAGTTTGCGATGTGCGATTTGCGCAGATTGCATTTCGCTGAACTTATGGGAAAATATCACAAACAGTAAGAATTATATGTTGCGATGTGAAAACTAACAAAAATTTAATTACTCAAGCATGCGAAAATGACTTATGTCGTATCAAACCGAAATTCGAGATCTAACGACTTAAAGTTTGATTGATATATATTTTGTGTGAAGGTGTAAGAAATTCAATTTTTGAAATAATTATTGATGATTGATATCATATTTGAAAGATTCATATCTATTCATGCATATTTGATATAAACAACAGATTTGACTCTCTATTCTCTATACTTTTAATGCTCTCCTCGTTTACTTGAAATCGGGAAACCATTTAATGATTAAGGAAGATTGAAATGAGTAAAAAAAAGGGAAAAGAGATTTCTCAAGCGCTACGTCATCGAAGACTCAAAAATGTCTCCCTTATTTTCGCATACCACCTGCAACAAGGATTGTGGCAGATCATCATGGAAAATAATGTATAAATTGTTTGAAGATGAAAAATCCAAAAGTAATAACCAAATTCACTACAGCAAGCACGAAATCTACTTCAAACGTGACCTACTTCGATTTTGCATGTTCATTCGTCCACAAGGTAGCCGCCAGACTGAAATTATCCCTTACATAGACATGGTTAAGTGGGTAATTGACCACTTAAGCATCGATGATAGAGAATTCAAGGATTCAAAGGGAGAAAACATAGGGTCTTTAAGAGCAGAAGATTTACAAGCAATGTACCATCTACCCTCGTAGTAGAAATATAACAAGGCTTTTTTACAAATTTTTAGTGCACATCATCTAGATCTCATGCAATTTATCAAATAATGGAAGGAAATACTAGGGCAAGTTGAAGTGAGATAAACTCGATTGATCCGGATTTGTGCTAGAATGCAACGTTAATAAACACATAACCATAAACACGAGAGATGCAACAGGGAAATAACACTTCATTTCATTAATATCAAAGAACTCGAAATTTGCTTATGATATTTGAATGGAAATAAAAAAATAGCTAGGCACCGGGACATTATCTCGCGAGAAGACAGGTGTGGTAGCCACGAGCCTCGAACTGAGTTAAAATGAGGCTCAAGGGCCTATTTATTATTTAGAAACAATGGGAAAATCCTAAATAGCCAAAACCC
The DNA here is from genome assembly GCA_034641835.2 of Pinus albicaulis. Taxonomy (NCBI): domain Eukaryota; kingdom Viridiplantae; phylum Streptophyta; class Pinopsida; order Pinales; family Pinaceae; genus Pinus; species Pinus albicaulis. The sequence continues at coordinate 985,980,125 of CM076569.1, forward strand.
TAACCCTAGGAGATGAAGCGCCAAAACTATGGGCCCCGTTTGGGTAAATTGGTGTTTCAACTTCCTGGAGTGTAACTTTGGCATACGATCTCACGTTGACGCGACCATACTCGTTAGAAAGATGTATCCGAGGAATACAAATTTTGAATGAGAAACATTTGTCCATGGACCCATGTGTTTCTCCATTTTCAAAAAACGTCGTTTAGGGCCTCAAAACGATCGGAAGTTCAAGGACCCGAAAAAGCGCTCAAAAATAGTAAGTTGTGCCAAAACCGAAAAAGCCGAAAAAGACAATGGTGGGGCCCCAAGTGGAATAGGTGGGTGACCACTAATATCCACACGGATCATTCCTCCTTAAGAAGCAATGGTCCCCATTGCATTGTGCTCCTCCATGAGATGAGGAAATTTCTACCGAACTTGGTCCCCGGTGAACCACTTTCCCTGGTGCAGGAGTTGGCTAGCTTTGACAACCCGACACAGCTTGGATCTTCGTTGCGCAGTGTTCTTGATTTGCATGTCCATGATAGCAATCTGTGGTGGCTCTGTTGCATGCGTCCCGGGTTTGACTCTGTTGGTGTGAGTTGTTCCGCAATGTCCGAGGTGTCCAGAGAGGTGGGAAGTAAGGAAAAAGGCGATCCACATTGAAGACTAGGTGCAGACCAAGGAATGGTGGAATACTGAGCTCGAAGGCATTGTTCCCTACAGCCTTGGTGATGGTGTATGGCCCGTATCAGAGCGAGCGAAGCTTGTGGTGGGGTCTAGTGAGGCGCTCCTTCTGCAAATGTAGCCATAATTTGTTGCCCACCTAGAAGTTGTGTGGCACTCGGTGTTGATCATGGCGTTTCTTATACTTGGCATTGGCTCTATCCAATATATCATGAACCTGTTGGTGGATGTGTTGAATGCACTCGATGAAGCTACTTACTTTGTCAACCTCAGACTGGACATGAGACGAATACGGCCCGAGCAACACAAATGTAGGCTACAGCATCGATGGGACATAATGGCTGGAATCCCAAGCCCACGAGGGGCTATGGGTCGATTGAACCATGGAGAGCCCAATCATAACTATGTTGTACATAGGGGAGGATCTCATCCCATGTGTGTGGATGCTTTGAATTGTACATGCGCAGTGTGTACAATCATTCTCGTTGACGACCTCTCGTCCGGCATCGTTTGGGGATGGAAAGTTGTGGACTTGGTGAGCTTGGTATCCAACATTGACTGGAGGGTCGGACCAAAAATGTGTCGAGGAACCCGCTATCTCGATTCTGATATGATATATTGTGGGATCTCAAAGTGCACCCACACTCATTCAAAGAAGAGTTTAGCGATGGCTTTTCGCCGTGATATTCTTCTTGCGAGCCGCCATAATGGCCATCTTCGAGAATACGTCGATGACCATGAAAACACGATCATTTCCACTGTAGTAGAAGCGCAGTTCGACATGTAATCCATGGAGATGGATTCCCAAGGTTGACTAGGGGTAGGTAGCGAGTATATGAGGCCTTGCTTCTTGATGGTCGATTTGGCAATGGCACAAGTAGTGTAGGATCCGATGTGCTTCAACATCCTTTAGAAGGTTCGACCAATAGAAATACTTCGTTAGGATTGCTATCATTTTCTCGACCAGAAATGCCCAGCGACTCGACTGTAGTGTGCTTCCCATATCATCTTTTCATGCTCACTTGAAGGAACAGAAAGGTGTCCGAGGTGACATAAAAGTGCATCTTGGAGGTTAAAATTTGGAACTTGCATACCCCCCAAGAGTGCCTTGTAAGTGTGGCCGAATTCTAGGTCACTCTCATAGAGAAGTGGCCAGATCGAAGTCTCGTGCCCACAAGAGTTGAGCACGGTGGTGAGTGCCAGTGATCGGTGATCGCCCGAGCAAGTACCGCAACATTATTGGTGCTACCCTTCTTGTACTTGATGTTCAAATGAAAGCCGCAGATATGTGGACCACTTCGATGGTGATCATTCTACAAAACTTCCCTGCGTGTAACGTATGAAATCGCTATGGGCCGGTGATCCGTGTGGATGATTGTTTCTTCCCCAAAATGTAATGCTTCACATTGTCAAGCAAGCTTCGCACAATGGAATACATTTCTTTATCATAAGTGGGATACTTGAGAACCGTGTCAAACAATGTCTCACCGTGATATGCCACTAGATGTCCCTATTGAGCAAGAACTGCCCTAATAGCATAGTCGAGGCATCCGTCTCGATCTCAAATGGTTGTTGCAAGTCCGGTAAAGTGAGCACTAGGGGTAGAACAGAGGTGATTTTTTCAATTTCTGTGAATGCCTTTTCGTTGAGATTCCGACCAAAAGAATTTTTCTCTCGCTCCTCCCTGGTGACTTGACTCAAGGGCCAAGTGATATGAGAGAATCCCAGCGTGAACCTCCCATGAGAAATTCAGCAAGACCCGCAAAGTTGCGAAGATCCGTTATAGCAGTTTGGGGCCGGCCAATCCCGAATGACTTGGATCTTTGCTAGATCCACATGCGCCCCTCTCATCGATAATGTATCCCGCGATATTGAACCCCGGGTCATGCCAAAGTGCACTTTTCCAAATTGACACACAACTTGTGTTGCCGCAGGTGTTTGGAGGACTTGCTTTCGGATGTGGTGAAGGTTCTCTTCCCAAGTCTGGCTGAAGATCAGAATGTCATCCAAGTACACCACTACAAATGAGTTGGTGAATGGCCACAAGATGTTGTCCATCATCCTCATGAAGGTTGCGAGAGCATTCGTCAACTCGAAAGGCATGACTAGCCATTCGAAAAGGCCTTCCTTGGATTTGAAGGCAGTCTTCCACACATCGGAGGGTTCAATTGGTACCTGGTGATACCCTGACTTCAAGTCAATCTTGCTGAAATATTTTGCACCTTTGATTTGGTCCAAAAGGTCATCAATCCATGGGATCGAGTACCTACTTTTGACAGTGATCTTGTTCGACGCCCGATAGTCAATACAGAGTCTCCACGTCCCATCCTTCTTTTGTACCAACACGATCGGGCTCCCACAAGGTGATGAACTTGGCTTTGATATGACCTTTCGCAACAGCCTCTTGAATCTGCCTCTTCATTTCATCGTTCTCCAGAATAGAGCATCGATAGATCGGTCCATTGGGTAGCGGCGCGCCCGGGGTCGATCAATTGGGTGCTTGACCCGACAGAGTGCGCAGGAACCCCCGTGGGTGAGGTGAAGATGTCCCCGTACTCCTCCACAACCTTATCCATTTGTTGTTGTCGTGCGCAGGGAGCCCCTGCCGGGAGGTCGTGGCCGCGATCTTCTTCTTCCCTGCGGATCATCGTGAAAAACGAATTTCCTAGTTTTGGAAATGAGATTACCACATTGTTTTGCAGTAACCAAAGAGATAGCGGCAAGAGGTGGTACCTCTGGTATCCTGTATAAATTATTTCCCAAAGTAACAATAACATCATGACGCTTCCACAAGTATGGTTTTCCTAATAATACATCAAAAACATCAATAGGAGCAACATCACATAATACCTCATCTATGAAGGGCTTGATGCTATAGGGAAGGCGACACTGCTAGCAGACGCGGAGATCTCGTCCTTGGTGAAGCCACCCGATGGTGTATGGATGTGGGTGAGCTATGGTTGGCAAGCCCAACCGCTTCGCTGTGTCTGCCATGAAATGAGTGTTCTTTTGGCCCTATTGTCAACAATGAATTGCAACCGGGGAGCCCTTTACCCACATATGGGAGTGGGAAGAGACGTTCCTCCTCCTCTCGGATCTTCCGGTTCCTCCTCCGGATCTTCGTAGTGGAAACAAAGGTGGCATCGGGGCCCCGCATCAATAATGTTTCCCCTTTGTCATTCACCTTGTTAGGTTCCGATTCGGTGTCGAGCATGCATCCGACTCGTGAAGCCCACATCTCGGCCCACCATGATCGGTTAGCTTGACACTCACTTGTGTTGTGAGTGGAGTTCTTATGGAACTCTCACCACTTTCCCATGTCCTTCTTTGGCTTTGTGGTGTTGTTCTTTGCTTTTGGCTTCGACGAGTTGTCTTGAGTCACCATGCCTTGGTCTCCGTCCTTTGTCTACGTGGTTTGGGAGCACCTTTTCCCTTGCTTCTCGATTCGTAGATCCAAAGTCTCGCTTCTTTTGTTTGAATTTACTGCTCAATCTTGGCGAGCATACCGAAGATGTCGTACCATGCGAGGAGATGTCGAGGAAATCCATTTCTCCTGAATGTATCTATGTGGACAACTACGATACTTTAGCACTGTGATGTTCTCGAATCTTTGATACCCAACTTGGTGTGCATGGTATGGAACAGATTCGTGCGACTCATGCACATCTTGATCCCTTTTGTTGTCGTAGCGTGGTCCATTGTATGTACTTGTCCTCATAGCTCCCCATGGAATAGTATTGTTCCTTGATGGCATCTCGGAAAGAATTCGAGTGGGTACAACCAAGAAAAGAGAGGGTCCTGTCTTTGTCCTTTTTCTCACAAGTGGGTTTCCCACCAGTCCTTGACATGGGGGGCAGCTTTGAGGAGTGCAAAAATAATCTTCTCCCGTACGGAAAAGTCATGAACCAAGAAATATCCTTCTAATAGATTCAACCATCTATCTACGACATCCGCATCTATTTTACCCTCAAATATGGGAATGTCAAAATTTACTTGTACCTTAAAGAGTGAGTCGCACCTCCGCAGTGGGTCTGTCGGATGCGCATGCGCCGCGGTGCGGCAGCCCGTTGAAGGATTCGGGAGCATTTATCCATCATCCCGTTCCTTTGTTTTTCGAGGGCCTCCTCGAGCAATATTTTGATAGGATCTCCTGCTCCCTCATCTTTCTTTTCATCCCCCATGGGCGCCCATCGGGGTTTGCGAGGCTGATCTTGCAAAGGTTCCACCAGATTGAGCCCTAATTCCTTATACCTCGACCTCGTTGTGGACATGCAAAGAAGGATCGAGAAAACGCAGACCGCTCTAGTACCACTGATCCAGATTTATGCAGGAACACAAAAAAATAAACACATAACCATAAATATCGAGATGCAGTGGAAATAACACTTCATTTCATTAATATCAAAGAAATGAAATTTACTTACAGCCAATGGAAATAAAAATAGCTAGGGCACTGGTAGCTATCTCTGAGAAGAGATGTGGTGGCTACAGGCCTCTAAACTGAGTTACAATGAGGCTTGAGAGCCTATTTATTAGTTTAGAAACAATGGGAAAATCCCTAAACGTACAAAAACCCCTAACTCCTAGGAGATGAAGCGCCAAAATTATGGGCCCCGTTTGGGTAAATTGGTGTTTCAACTTCCCAGGGGCATAACTTTGGCATACGATCTCTGTTTGATGCGTACCATACCTCGTTAGAAATATCTATCCGAGGACTACAAATTTTGAAAAAGAAACATTGGTCTATGGACCCATGTTGCTCTCCATTTTCCCAAAAAACGTCGTTTAGGGCCTCAAAACAACTCCGGAAGTTCAAGACTCGAAAAACTCGCTGAACAGTAAGTTGTGCCAAAACTCGAAAAACTCGAAAGCAAAAATGGTGGGGCCTCAAGTGGAATAGGGTGGGTGACCACCAACATCCACCTCGGATCATCCGCATTTACCCAATTGCCCAAATTCCTTCGTTATTGTTATAACGCCGGTATGTTGTGTAGATTTTTTACCAAACTCGATACCACTAGGTTTTCGTAGATTGGGTTCCATTAATTGATGCAATCGTCAATTCCTTAATTCCGAATTGGGAAAATATCCCATTTGACAGCTTAGCCAAACACATCACAAAATTTAGGAATAAAAGGAGTTTTTCATCTAGAGATATACATCCCTTTTATATGTCTGCCTATGTCATGGACACTATCTTCTTTTCTTCTAGTTTTCCTACCATGGGATGGAAATGGACTGCCCAAGACCCTATCCCAATCCAAATCTACCACAGAGCCCTTTAGGATTCAAAATTCCACCTACATTTTTATAAAAAAAATTATGGAGTCATGTTGCCTATGCACCAAATGGTATTCAATATGAAGGCCCCTAGGGTTTCTGAAGGGGCTAGCGCGGATATTCTTTTTCTGTGGCTAGGTGGTTTGCAAGAGGAGAATTTTACATATGTTAAGAGTATTTGGGAGTTATGCTTCTCCCCATGTCCTACTCATATTATGTTCTCGATAAGTTTCTTGCATGAGAGATAGCTTACCAACTTGTTAATGGTATCACTAAATAGCTTAAATATGCCAAGAAGGTCATTTGGCTAATTTCCCCATACAGTTGTGAAAACTTTTTTCACTTTTTGATATTGGCCATACCTACAAAGAGGTCTCTAATATTAATACTATTGAATATGGTAGTAATGCCAAAAAATTTTGTACGATCCAAATGATGCAATTAAAAATTACACTACATAGCTCAAAAATGAAGCCTTTTGTAAAGGAAATAGATGGATTTGATGATATCTTCCAAGGCATGGAAATTTTTTTAGATATAATCAAGTTTTGCATCCAATCTAACTTAGCCAAGATGATTTGGAAGCCTTCCAAATATATAGAAATAAGAGACTAGAGAGATTTCCTCTCCACTTGTTAACTATTGAAGATGTCAACGGCACCTACTCCAAGTATCAACTTGGATAATGAAGCAAAAAAACATGTCCAAGGATGAATCGTGTCAATCGAAAGCATCAATCTCACAATTTGGATCACTCGAAAATGAATCTGAATCCGGAGATAGCCCTAGAAAATATAATTGATCAGTAACCCAAGACATAGAGATGCAGAGCGAAAAGAAAGTAATTCAACGAAAGTCAACTTCTCAAGAAGTTCAACACAATCATGACACACTTGATCGAAATCTGAAAAGTCACAAACAAGGAATTTTAGTATTGAATGGGAGGAGTTTTTCTAAAACAATAAAAAACTCCTAAATCTAATCCCAATATTGATCAAGTAACTAGTTTTCAAACACCTAAACATTCCCGAAGATAGTGGAAATTGTTAATCCATTGCAACAAGTTCCATAGACTCATGCTCGAGAGATCATACCGTCCTACCCTACGTAACAAATAGTTTTACAAGTTGAAGAAATTCCTTCACCAGACACCTTCTACAATCCTAGCTATAAGGTCGTAGTTAAGAGGAACAAAAAGGAGAAGAACTGATGAAACGAGCTCTCAAACCTCACAGATGAACCGACTTGATGTACAATGCAAGGATTCCTTGGATGATCCCTACAAAACATCTAACTAAATTATTACAATATGCAAGGGGCATATACTACCACTATTGATAAAGCTACCGAGGTTAGAGTGTTGCCGAGGCAAAAGAAAGCGTAGTACAAGAACTAGAGAGACTATTAAATGAAGAAAAATCCAACTCCAAAGTGAGCAAATCAAAGCAAATATGGCCCAATTTCAAAAGGATTTTAAGAGTCTTAGATTGCAGCATCAAGCAAAAATCAATGAGAAACAAGCACAATCGGAATCAACAATGACTGAGTTATAGAGCTAACCGCAACTAGAGAAATTTATAAAAAGAAGCATTGGATGTTAATGCTAAGTTAAAGAAAGAACAAGAAGTATTTTTGTCATCAAGCTTCTATGATTGACTCTTATTGAATTCGCATGTGAACAACTAGTGAAAGTAGAACTTCTCAAAGAGTACACGTCCGAAGTGTTCTCGAAAATAAAATAGGTAGAAACACAGTGGAAGTAGAAGGCAGACACACAGGATGAAGTAATTACAGAAGGTAAATAAGTTTGATCAAGAAAATTATTGGAATTTTGTGATCGTACCTTATCATCAAGTATCGTATTCTGCAATCCTTAAGAGATTCAAAAAAAATATCGCAACCAAGACTTTCCAAAGCAAAGTATTCAAGGCACAAAGAGTCAGATCGAGGATTTCGACACTAGCTCCACTCAAGCCTATGATAGATATTTTTTCAACTTCGTGACAAAATCCAAAAAGTAAAGGGCGGAATTCATAAATCAAAATTCTTATTTTATTTTCCTAGATTGTAGTTTAAGTTAGTCTTACGAGGATGGTTGTTTGAAACCTCCTCTATATTTTTTGTAATAATCTATTTTAGAACATAGTTATTTTAGTATTTAAACTACTCTCGTGCATTTAGAGAAGGGTCTAGAAATTTGTCAAATGCAAAGAATGCACTACTATAAGTTTGTGAATGCTTTGATGAATTAATGGAACACATCCGCTATCTTTTGAGAATTAAAGTTGTTTAAACTAATGTTGCACTACTATACTCTTTAAATTTACTTGAAAGTGAGAAGGAGCAGATCAATTACTATCAGTTTACATGAGTAGAACTTCGTACATATGGTACTTTTATTCACTTGTATTAATTCTTACTTTATAGATTGATAGTCATATTTTATTCCATTATATATTTGAAAAGTTATTATAGATGAATGTTACATGCACTTCTGTTCTAATATTTATCTATAGTTTCTTATTGAATGTATAATCATACATATGCATGCGATATAATTTTCATAATTCTTCTAGTCAAACTATTTTGTTAGAAGAATCATCTTACATAATTTTCATCTCTTTCAACTTTTAAATGATCTATATTACTAACATTTGAAGGATATCTTTTTAGATCGCATAAAGGAAGAAACACCCCGGGTATATAGTAGAATAAATAGTTTTAGATATATGAATAAGATAGATTAAAATCATTCTCCATTTGCATGCTATATAATCACACACCCTCAAAATCATCCTTATTGGGAAACTGGTCCCATTGTCCCACGGAGCCACTACACCAAATGGAAAAGGAGTTGCTTTAAGGTCCTGGATCGGGTGGTTTTTCCCCCATGTTGTGTCAACGGAATTCCGAGGCCTCAACGGGTTCCTTTATACCCTTTTAGGAATTGAAATTTATGGTTTGAGACCTTTAATTTTTATTTTTTTCTTAATTTTCTAGTGTGGTTTCGTTCATGAACGGAGCGTACATCTCTACACTTAGCCTTTAGAAACAATGTGCATGTGCACTATATTACACCGATTTCCGCACAACCCCGTAAATTTTTTGAAAATTTTAAGTTTTCTCTAATTGAAGTCCAGATATTTTTATTTTATTTATTTATTTATTTTTTAATTTTTTTTCTTTTTTTTCTAATCTCGTTAGCTTGTTTACAATCTCATTAAGTCTATATTATGTTTATTGGGTGTTTTGAATTTTCATTTTTTTAGAAATTTTTAATTTGATTTCCTTTGGTCATTACTGTTAACCTCCTTTGAGTGTTATTAATTTTGACCTTTGGAATTTTCACCCAATTTTCTTTACTTACACTTGATTGGTTCTTTAGAATACATTAGTGAAGGAAAATATTCTTGTTGTTCTTTCATTCTTCTCGAATTATCTTGTGTTTATTTTTTTTAGAATTCTCTTGCATAGATTACATTTGCATAGTTTTAATTCTCATTTTCAGAATATGAATGAAAATTGTGCATAGTTTACATTTCCATAATTTTCAAGCGAATTGTGCATAAATTACAACTACATATTTTACATTATGGAAAATTAAACTATAGATTTGGATGAGTGTCTTTGACCGTATTTTTGAGGAAAATCACATATCTTTACGAGTTTCATGTTTTGAGTTTTTGTTGGTTTGTTGATCTATCAAAAAAGAGTCCTTCACTTCTCAAATTGGTTTTGTGAATCTCTTTCTTTTGTGAATCTCATAATATATTCATTTATGCCTATTGAAAAATATAGTTTCTCTCATTGAAAGATAGTCCTTATTTGAATTTTGCATGTTTTTATGTTTTTTTTAAACATAAAAAATAAAAAAAAATTGTTTGGAATTGATTAGCATTGGTATTTTCTTGCTAAAATTCATACATTAGAGAATGTGTTATATTTCTCTTATTTATCAATCCTTGCATTGTTGGAAGTGAAACGAAAACCTCTCTCATTACTTTAGTTTAGGAGTCATCGAAGTGAAAATATTACATTATCATATCCGATTGCATTCAGTTCTATGGGCCAAGTCATAACACCATTGGTTTCACCTACATTTACCTACCGAGTAAATAATAGCCAAAATAACATGACGCTATTAAAATTAATATATAATTTTTTTACATTTTTAGGGCTCATTCCACCAAAATATATCAAAGTTAGTGCTTTGAATAGGAAGTGTAATATTCCCAAATGGGAAAAGCAAGAATATAGTGAAAAATGCTGAATAACGATTTAAAACATTGTATACAAGCAGGATGCCAATATGGAGACCCTCTAATCATTATAACAACAGAAAAATATGCATAATAAATGGGCCATAGAATGTACAACAAGATATAACAAGCCACCAATGAAGAAATCCCTCTATAAGAGGTGTTGCTACTATATCAAAATGCCGGAGACACTGCTATAGCGTAATTTTAAAAGCACTACTACAGAAAATGAGTACAAAAAAATATAAAAGGGACTGATATATGCCTCAATAGATACAACAAGTACAGATCTAAGCTCTATACAACCTCCAATGAAGAACCCCCAAAGGGTTTTCAGCAATACACCAAGATACAAGATAGGAATCAAAGCCCTAGGGACCGAAGATTCACTACAACAATAGATCCTGGGAAAGTTGTGGCTGATATGATATGATAAATAATGCAGCCTCCTTCAATAGATCCTCTAGATGAAAGGTCTGATCCCTTCACTCGAAAAACCTCCTCCCCCAAATGGTGTATTGAAACCACCCCTGCAACTCCTCCCTCAAAATAATGCGATCCAAGATAGAAACTGCGTTGTAGGGGTAAAAAAGTAAGTGGTCTCGATGCCAATATATGAAAATAGGCTCAAGGGCCTTCCTTACTATCCTCCCAATGGAAAGGAACCCTTCTCCACCGAAAATAAGCATCGAAGCAACCCAAAGATGTTCTCCATCGTGCAACCTACAACAAAACTCAACCCTCAACAGGATCTCGCGCCCGTAGATGTAAGATGAAGCTTGGCCTAAAGCCTGAATGTGGAAGTGAAGTACAAAACTCTTCCAAGAGGCCTTCTCAAGGAAAGAGGTGGGATTCCCGATCAGGAAAACCGGTGCTAAACAACACTTGCAATCTTAGCTAAACAACCCAAAGAAAGCTATATGTCTAAACAAACCATATATTCAGAAATATAATAACCAATACATAATGAATATGGTTGCCATCTTCTTCCTTTTATAAGAAATGAGCTTCCAAACTCTAAGCCCCATTCATTTATGACATTACTTTCATGCAAGGTGTCTCCATCTAAAACTGTGTTCTCCCTTATTGAATGCCACTACTCCATGACAGCGTTGTTGATTTGGTGAAAGTTGACCTAGTCAAGGTGTTCCATCCCTTTTTCACACATAAGGGTTCTCAATTAAGCTACAAATATGTCTTATTTTCACATTGGCATTGATTTATTCATTATTTAAGGAGATTTATGGATCTCCATTATCCTCTTATTCATTAAACATGAAAGCAAAAGCAAAATTTAATATTCCAACTAGCTCATGGCTAATTAGGAATATTATGGTCCCTCCCCTTCCCAAATGTTGCTCGACCTCAAGCAAATCGACAAGGTGAGTTATGAAACTCTTCTTCTCCACCATTGGTGACACCCTCATGTGATCAGCTTCCGTCATAAGCTAAGTGTCTCCCAATCCATCCCTCCATGAGATGCTCCTCCCAAGTTCTCATGAGATGCAAATGACTCATCCCACAAGGAAGCAATAGAACCAATGAAACAATCATGGTTTGCCCAACGTCCTCCCTGAAATATGTAGCATAATGAACATGGAGATTGTCTCCCCCAAAGGGCACATACAATCCTCCCATCATTCCTCCATTCATTCCCATAATAATAATAAGAACATCATCAATGTATGGGATCAAAACCAAGTACATATAAACAGAAATATGCAAAAAATGGAGGTGGGTCATAGTCCCACATGTGGAACCACGTAGTATATCTCTCGACTCGCATCATATAATGGTATGGTAAGTGGTTTCCCCACCACTTGCTGCCCAATTCTTCTCACAACTTCTGACAAAGGTGAGAAATGTTTGGTGCCTTTGGAGTGCACCCATAGTGATACAACATCTCCCTATATCCTCCAAGGGAGTGGCCATGTTCAGTAAATGTTTATGGCCCAAAGTTGGCAATGAAGTTTATATGGAAGGATGCTCCTCCTTGGAGAAATGGCCTACATATACATGGTAAAGGAATGCAAATAATCATCAAATGAAACATCATGTACATAAGCATGTTTCGTTACCAAAATTTATGCTCATACAAATGGAGTGGTCCATAGATAAATCCCCCTCTCATTCCAAAAGAGGAAAGAGGTGGTTGTGATAAATCCTTCATTGAGTTATGTATCTCTCCCATCTCCACATGGTCCATGCATCTTTTCAGCATGTCTGATATAGTTCCTCTTCAAAGCCTTCCCAAGTATAACCCTCCATGATGGTGTTGTAGGCTCTCATGGAATAATTATGGCTGAAGAGAAATTCTTCATGAGCTCTTTGTAGCAACTTCTCCTTGAGCTTGGAAGCTCTAGATAATAATATCCTACCATGATAATAAATGACCCCATCTTGACTGAATATCCCTCTTCATGTAGATGGTCATCAAGTATCATGCATGTAAAAATATCCTTGGAATAATCCACCAACAACTCGGGATTTCCAATATGGATCTATCCTCCATAGTGATAGCGCTAATGATCTATCACAAAGAACATCTGTCGTATGTATGCCCTTCTCTTTGACATATCCCATGCCAAAGGTACATGTTGGAAGGTCCGATATCCTTCCCATGTTGCTCCTCCCACAACATAGAATCCGAAATGAGAGTGGGTAATAATGATGTTGGGAGAATGTCTTCCTCCTCCTTAAGTCTACCCAAGACTCTCAACGTCGTATCTTGGCCTCCTCAATGCTCCCATTCCTCCCGGATCTATGAATGGTGCATCATGATGTCAGACATATCTCACCAAATCTAGATCAGGTGGCCTCCCAAGGTGGTTTTCCATAAGATAATAGTGTCCCATGGGCCAAATTCATGTGCATAATAGATGGGATTGTTAGGTCCTTTCTTCCACCGCGCAAATCCATATCTATTTTTCTATATGGAAGTTATCCGTGAAGGATATGTGTGCATGCCCTTAATCATCCGAATCTTACCACTCTTTTCTATCCACCCATTCCATCTGCAAAGTCTCCCAATCTGTGGTGACCTTACCCAAAGTAATCAACCACTTCACACCCAATATCACATTGGTGTTAGGTATGTCAACCACAAAGAAGTGATCGAGTCAATGTATATGTCCCCACTGTGACAAATAAGGATGGAACATAATGCATGCACCGCATAGTTCTATCTCCCCGGGACCAAAACAGAAAAATCCCTCAAAATCATCGTGGGTATTGCCCTCCTCTCGCACTAGTTGGGCATCAATAAAATTGTGGGTAGCCCCACCGTCAATCAAAATAGAAACCCTCTCGATCAAATATGGAACCTCGAACCCTCAAGGTCAAGTACTTGGGTACTCCTCTCAATGATTCAAGAGCCCCTCAAATTGGAGAAAATGCCCCATTCCCATCTCATGATGGTGATGGACCATCTCCTGCTATGTCAGTGTTGTGACGTCTTCTTGGTTCATCTTCTTCTTCCTCCTCATCATTTGAGAAGACCTCTATATAGTGTGTCTTTCCTGATTCACATCTATGTCTATGTGCCCATGATTCTTGTCATGTGAAGCAAAGCTTCCTTCTCCTAAAATCTCTTCAAACATCATCATCAAGAGGCTTTTTTACTTTGTCTCTCCTTTGAAAGAGGAGCCTTCTCATATTTTCCCTTTTATGGAAAAGAGGGCTTTTGCTGAAATGTTGCCTTTGCTTTTGGAAAGGAATCTTGTAGATCTCTAGCCCTTTCAATGGCATCTTGAAGGATAGTGGGCATGGTAGACTTAACCAACCCATGAAGAGGTTCTTCTAACCCATCAACAAACATATAGACCCTTCTTGCTATAGATAAATCGGGAACCATAATAGAAATTTTTAGAAATTCGTAAATATAAGTTTCTCGGATTACCTCAATTGTTTGAGCTTTGCTAGCCCCATGAATGGTGCCTCTGGGATCTCTTCTATCAAATCTCTCCACCAATATCCTTGTGAAACTATGAATATGAAGTCACATTGGCATGACCTAATGTAGACAAGCCATGGAACCACCAATCATGTGCTTCACCCTCAAGTCGCAGGGTGTTGCTATCTTAATGGACTCCATCTCTAGTACTTTGTTCAACCGGGAAGTAGATGTCAAGCTTTTCTACCCATGATTTGGCAAAGTGCATTTAGATGACCCATCAAAGTTGGGTAAGAAAAATCTTCCCATTGTGAATCTCAAGAAAAAATAGGACCACTTGAGTATGAATCTCGAGAAAGCTATATGTATAAATAGACCATATATTTAGAAATATAATAACTAATACATAATGAATATGGCTTCCATCCTCTTCCTTTTATAAGAAATGAACTTCCAAACCCTAAGCCCTATTCATTTATGACACTACTTCCATGCAAGGTGTCTCCATCTAAAACTGTGTTGTCCCTCATTGAATGCCACTACTCCATGACAGTGTTGTTGATTTGGTCAAAGTTGACCTAGTCAAGGTGTTCCATCCCATTTTCACACCTAAGGGTGCTCAACTAAGCTGCCAAAGATGTCTTATTTTCACATTGGCATTGATTTTTTTCATTATTTAAAGGAGATTTATGGATCTCTGTTATCCTCTTATTCATTAAACAAAAAATAAAAAGAAAAAATTTAATATTCCAACTATCTCATGGCTAATTGGGAATATTACAAGAAGTGAGTAAAATTTCGAAAGAAATAAACAAACATGAGAGAGTCTTGCGGTAGGGAGTCAATCCAATTATTACAATTTTTTCTTTAGGAAGCTCTTTCTTACAAAAATAGTTAAGCACGAGTTCATATTGGACCCTGTTGAAGTAATCGTACCTACTTCATTGGTAAATATAGAAGATTTGCATGCATTACAAATAATGTTGAAAGGTACTTGGCGCCACTTGTTAGTAAACCTCAAATTTACCATGTCGAGGAGCTCTCAAGGGGATTGAAATTAGTTACTCTACCCTTGTGTGTATGTCTGACCTACTATTGTCCCCCTGTGTTAAATTGTGATAGTTGGTAACCTTAGTGACCATAATATTAGGGTTTTTTCCTAATGTGATGGTGGAGGGAAGGTCCCACTATACCTGGAACAGACGTAGACTAGACTCACTTGGACTTTTTGGAGGGTAATCTTCACTTGAGATGGCATAAGTGGAGTTACTTGCATTTGATTGTTTCATTAAGTTATGTTTCAGGGTAACTGATTCCATCTGCTACATTTTCACATTGCTTTCTGCAACGTTGGATTTCATCACCAACTAGTGATTTTGATGTGAAATTTTTTTTTTTGTGTGTGGTTTGACTCCAATATTTGCTAACATGTGTTCATTTGTTTTTTTTTACATTTTAGAGAGATTAGGTGTGGATTGTAAATTTTGATTGTTAATATTTTGAAATTATCAATTAAATTCATTGAATTTGAAACTAATGGTAATAGTTCAAGAATTTACCAACCAAGGAACCCATCTTAACGAGAATCCTAGTCCTTTTCATTTCTTTGGAGATTTTGGTCCTCCTTATATGGCTACATTGTAATTACCTGTATTTACCATAGGTTTACTGGTATGGTTATTTTCAACTTCATTGGCCTCAAATACTTAAATTTTTCCACATCAATAGGATGCTTCACTTCAATAGGGTTCACCATCTCAACATCCCCAACCTCATGTTGACCCTTTACCTTCTTCACCCAACATATCTTCCTCCCTTTCTTCTTATTCACTTGGTAAAAGCCTTGATGATAGTAACTAGGTGGCTAAGAAGAATCAAAAAGGGAAGAAGAAGAAGAAGCAATATAAGAAATAAGTCAACCAACCAACCATGGTTGTAAGTATTGGTAATGTTTTGGAAACCTCCAACCTACATCACAAGCCCAAATAACCTTCCAAACTTTGTAAGGGTGACCACTTCCTTATCAATTGTCCCGGTATTCCTAAGGTCTTGAAAGTATTGTCAAAAAATTATTATCAACTTATCTTTAATTGATCAACCAATGATTGTCAGGTTCCAGGTAAAATGGGTGAAGTTAAGTTTCCATTTAGGCTATGCAAAGGGATTCATCATAGTCACCTTTTCCCTCATATGGATAAAGCCTCGAAATTGTTGGAAAACCATATTTTTCCACAACAACAACTTCCAATGACTTACCGTAAAATTTCTCCCAACATATCGTCAATTGATGAAGTGATTGATCTAATTACAAGTATAGTCAATCCCACGCTTCCTTTAGAGAGTGAAACACATATTACTCGACTTTGATGAACCATTAGTTGATCAAGTGGTCGACTTGATTTCACATTCGATCGATCCCTACTCTACCTATACACGAGTGAAATTCATACCACTCATGTTCTTCTTGTTACTTCGAAATTACTATACAAAAGGGGGGCATTTTACTAGTTCCCACAAAACCCCCTCCAAGTACCGAGGTCATTTCCTTTGATTGGAATAGAGTGAGTAGTAACCTCGTCTTCCTTCTTTCATCCCTTTACAAATCATTGTGAAGGCTTGTGGTAAGTATGTGCATCGCACAAATGTAGATGAAGATGCTTTTGTTAGTATTTTATCCTCAACTTCTTGGAAATATGTGGGTTCCCCTCAACTCCGTGCCTATTACACGTAATCGCCAGCTTTTAACAAAACCATTAATGAACCTCTATGGATCCTTCCTAAGTTTCCTATTACCTTAGAAGGTAAAATCGTCTATATTTATCTTATGGTAGTCCAAGGCCCCTTGGATTTCAATTTTCTCCTTGGCGAGACTATGTTGATGCCATGAAAGTTGACGTGTCCACACTCTTTCGAGTGATGTCTTTTTCCTCACAATGGAAACATTGTGACTATTGATGAGCTTTCATTTTTTTGGCCCTTGATTCTACTACCAACCATCTGAAATCCTTGAATTTTCCTTATGTGGAACTATTATTCACCCCACCATGGGTTAATTATGTGGCAACTTGTCCCATGTCTTTAGTTACTGATGTAAGCGAGCCTCTCACTGTTTTCTAGACTTCTTTTCACTTAGATCTGGTAATTGGCATGGTGAACCCTATGGAAACATTTGATTGTGATGTTATTATACATATTGAGTCCCCTGAAATGTGTTCTTTCTAGAAACATTTTCTTCCATATGATGAAGACCTATTGGAAGCCATGATTGAGGTGTGTCCCTTGGCATGTGTTTCTTCCATTTGGAAGCCATGATCAAGACCCTTATGAGGATAGTTCCTTTTACTGTGTCAACATCGTTAAAAAATGAAACATGTCATCATGAGGATGGTTCTTTTATTCTGTTAACCTCACTAAAAATTGAAACATACCCTTATGAGGATAGTCCTTTTACCGTGTCAACCTCGTTAAAAAATGAAACATATCCTTATGAGGATGGTTCTTTTATCGTGTCAACCTCATTAGAAAATGAAACAAGTCACTATGATCAAAGTTCATTTTCTTGTGTCAAGCTCGTTAAAAAAATGAAACAATATTCCATGAGAATAGTTCTTTTCTCGTGTCAAGCTCGTTAAAAAAATGAAACAAATCATCATCTAATTATGTTGAGTCTTTCATATGATCTTGTACATAAAAACTTCATTCCATGCAAAATATTAGTAACCGTAGTCTACTTAGGTGAATGAAAATGAAGCTTTGGGGCATGTGCCCTTTGCAGGTTATGCTTGGGGGACATATAAACTTATCTCAAGCACAATTTTTTATCTTTTTTAAGCTTGTGTAAAAATGAAACCATTGTCAAGCATAGTTTTTCTCTATTTTCAAGCTTGTATAAAAAATGAAATCTATCTCAAGTCCATTTTCGGATATTATTTTTCAAGACTTGTTAAACTCATGAAATCCCGAGCTTATTTTTCTATCTTTCATGCTCTTAAAACACATGAAAATTCCAAGTTCTTTCTGTCTTTTTTTAATCATAAACTAAATTGAAAGTGAGTCATAGGAGTACAATTTTATCACTTTTTCGAACTCTTTAAAACTTACAAAAAAGAAAACCTTGCAGTTCTCTTTTAATCCCTTTTCAGACTATATAAACATGAAAATATCATCAAGTAATTGACTATTTGAACTCGAAAAAGTAAATGAATAGTTGTCTATTCAATAAAATTTTACCCCTTTTCTGGAATGAACTAGACTATTTATGTAAAAGGTATTCATTAACTAATAATGGCCAATAGAGTTCTCTCCTACATTATTTTATCCTTTTTCAGGCTTGAGGGACTAAATTTACAAAAAAGAACACTATGGATATTACTTATGTTTTTCTCCTGACTCCCTAAAACTGAAAAAGACCGAGTTTTTCTTTCTCCAGACTTTCATTAAAAATTTATGTTGAAATAATTATATGAGTTTTATTTTTTGTGTGTTTTCAAAACTCTTTAAAACATGAAAATAACATCGAGTTAATCCTACACCGGACTCGTAAAAACTTAAACAAATGGGCAGAATTCGTTGATTACAATGGGACCAAACCGCTCCTTCCTATGGTTAGTTGATTACAAAGGACTCATCCGAAGGATGAGATTATATGAAAATCATATGTTATCCTCTCGAGCTTGTGAAAAAAATAAAGAGGTACTTTCTAGTAATGGTGGGGGGGGGGGGAATTGAAAGAATATTCATTTTTTTATTATTAAAGGCGACATGTCACTCTCAAACATGACACTCCATCACATTTGTGTTTCGGTTGGGAAATCCATTTCTCTCATAGTTAATTGAACTGAATTGAAGGTCTTCAGTTGGTTTTGGGAATTATCATTGAGCCAAATTATACCAAGCCTAAGTGTCGTGTCACCAATATGGTTAAGAGAAGTCCAATCTCAATTCATATTACCTTGCAAATCATAACCTTCAATCGTGTCAGTCATCCCTAAGTTAGTCCTGAATTACTCCAATTTTTTCTTCAAAAATTGAGATGAGGTTTGTGTTTTAGGCCCTCCTGCAACAGCTCAATTCCTATTGACTTCATCTCAGTATCTAGGAATTTTATATAGAAACCCTTTTCAGTACCATGAGGCCTGCATGCCTTAATGGCGAGTTTCTCACTTTCGACGATAGGTTCTCATAATTAGCCTTCGATTGAATGATTTTATGAGTGTTTGACTTCAAAATGTTTAATCACACTTCATATATTGTACTAGAGTACCTTGAGAGCCATTTCCATTATTGGTGGTTTCTCTCGCACTTGTTAATGTTTCACATCATTGACTGGTAATCACGTGGTTTCTACCATGTTCAACTTCGAGACATTCACTCGCATGGTTATAATCGTACTATGGATTGAGAGATGGAGACAAAGGCCCTTAATCTAGTTTCATCCATCCAACTTTCATGGAGTTATTAAATATTCATAAATGTAAATATAGATGAATTGATGGCTACGTCCATACTATGTCGATTATTGATGTGGATCTTTATGTATTTCCCTACTAGTTCATTGAGTTACGTTTACTTTGAGTATGGGAATGGGTACCTCAATGACGTTTATATGAAAGCATGGTATGCGAATCCTTGATTGTTTGTTTCTGGTCTTCGACCAATTGGTCTCTAGTCTGAACCTTTGACATGATAAAGTGATTCATTCATCAAGCATATTTTATGGCTTTGCACTACAGGGGGGAATCCGTTACACTAAAATTTGTCACCATGACACTTTGATTCGGATATCTCGCCATCCGATGGAGTGTCTCAAGTGAATCTCCTATAAATCTTGAAGTAAAACAATACCGAGGGACAAAAGAATTTTTTTGGTTTTCTACTCGCTTAAAACCCCTTTTTTGAGCGTTTGTGCAGTTTTCTTGAACAAAACCTACGCATGCACGAGCTTTGTTCCACTATAAATTGCACGAGATATGTGCATTTTATTCTACTATAAACAGTACAAGTGTGTGTTCATGCATGTAAAAAAAAATTAATTTATAGAAGATTTGGTCGAGGAATCTTATCCAAATTACAAACCTCGATCCACTATATACCTGCACCTCATCCCTTGGTACATGGAACTAATATCATTTTCTTAAGCATCATATCCCTTGAGAAGTGGAACTAAAAGCCTCCTCATCCTTCCTATAAATTCAACATAAGACTAAAGGAATGGGAGAATTGGATTTGTAAACTCATGCTGTTGGTTTTGGGTCGAAAGAGCTTATCGTCAAGGGAAGGAAAGGAGACCATTGGAAGAGGCTTGTGACATCAATGAAACCAAGTTGTAAGCTTGTTTTCCCTTTAAATTCAATACAAATTCAATTTGTCTTTCCTAATTGTGTTTGTTTTGATGTTATTTGTGGGATTCCTTGATCACTCACATGGTTTATAACTAATTATTGATTCAATTATATGTTTTATGCTAAATTAGGGATTTCATTTACCTTTTCTTTCATATGCAATATGCTTTGATCTCTTTGAATGTTTTTGACTATGCTTATATCTTTTGGAGCGTCATGGAGAAGCTGTGGAAAGAATTCAAAATTCCTCTAAGGAATTAAGGGAAAGATGGTTGTAGAAATCACTGAAAGGGATTATAAAATCACTTCATTAATATGTAAGTGATCCTTCGCATACTATATGTTTCATGTTTTGGTTATAGGCTAAGGAAGGAGCTATTTTTTTCTCTGTTTGTTTCAAGTTTTCATTTAGGATTCTAGGGAGATCACTTTTTTCCACACAAGGGATATATCTGAGTAACAATAGGTGTATATGATCCCTACTCTTGTAGTAGTTAGAGTATCTCCCCTATTATCACCCATAGGGTGTGTGTGATCCTTTTCTATTTTGACAAGTTGGGTATCTTCCCCTATCTTAGTCTATGCATATAGTATAACCCAGTTTGCATCATACCTACAAGTTGGGATTATTGGGGTTGTCCCTCCCAGTCTCACAAATGGATTGAGGAGGCTTGGGGGTGTGTGATCCTTACCTTTGGTAAGTCAGGTATCTCACCCAAGCTCAAATTATGATGTAGGTGTTATACCACATGACCCTTCAGGTTCATTGTTGGGAAGATCAGTAGGCAATAGGATGGGTTGAAACGTTCTCCCTTATATCACTTATTGCTCGATATGGGGTTGAAGATTTTTTTCTCCCCCATGATATTTTGGGTTGATATGTGCTCCATGATGTGATTTTTAGGTTTAGATGTGTTCCTTATGCGGTTCTGGGTTGATACTAAGCTCCCCGATGTGGTTTTAGGTTGAGTGTTCTCCCCTGATATTATTTCGGATTGAGATGTGCTCTCCATTGTGTTACATTGTGGTAGCTTTGGCTGCCCTCCAATGTCAAATTATTACTTTTTTAGATTTTATAATGTTCATAATATGAGAAGATACAATCAAGAGATAATCAAGAAGAAATAGAGATGAACCGAGATGAATAGTGATGAAATTTTATGGTGAGATACTTGATATTGGATATGATTTGATGATAGGATACTTGCGATGATTACATGATGTAGTTGGAATTTCTCCTTAGTTGAGAGGGAGTGTTAATTTGGCAGCTTAGTAACAAATTTCAACCATGGGATGAGATTCCTCTATTTGATAGGACCAATTTTGACTATTGAAGTGCTCAATTTGGATAAGGGAAAGTGTATTTTTGAACTAAAGCCCACATGTGCATATTTGATTAGGTCACCCCCAAAGAAAATTGAACACCCTTGGAAGGATATAAATACAAGTGACCTCAACGTCATTTATACATGATCATGATACATTCTTCTATTCTCTTCTTTTGTTTTGCTTGCATAGGTTTGAGGAAAATTTGCAGAGATTGGTTGGCACAGGTATAAAATTTTGTTGAGAAATCTAGGGGAAGTAATAGTAAGTGATTTATCTTACTTGATAACTATTTGTGATGTATTTTTTATTAGCTTCTTTATTATTAGTGTTCTTCTTCATAAAAACAACTACAAAAATGTAAATAAATATAATACAAAGGACAAAATATAAAGGCATTCAATAAAGGAAAAAAACTCTCCAATCTGAGAGGAAAAACCACATGAATTCTTCTTCTTATAGAATCTTCAAATAACGAATTCCAAGGCCTATACCTTTGAAAAAAAGCTCCTCCAAGACCAAGTCACACTTCTTCCCTTGATTACCTTTTTTTCCTTTCAATTCAACACTGGTCAAATTGATTGCTACACCACTAATTTTCGACTGCTCTTAAATTTTGGCCTCTTATTATAGGCCTGCAATTTTCAACCCACCTGTAATTATAGAGAAACGACATGTGTGAGATGTTTGGGGTAGAATGTGATGCTTCTCTCCTTTGATTGAATTGGACACTTATGTGAACTCATCTAGCAATAATACTCCTTTGTTGGGCTATAACATGGCTTTTTCGAGGTTTCCAATTTCTTATTGAAGAAACCCTAGTTGTAGTCAGACGTGTGAGATAATATACCCAAAAACAATGTTGACAAACTTCGATCTTATTCTCCTTCTCTTAACTAGTCAATAGGTTATATTTCTTTTCTATTTGCACTTCTCTTCTTTCTTGTAGATACTTGAATGAATGATCAATTGAGTGAGGTTGAGTGCTCCTATATATAGCCTTCTCTGCCTAGCTATTAGGCTGACTTGTCATCATTCCTAGGATGACATGTCCTCTTTGATAGTTTGATTTGTCCTTTAGAAGGCCGATTTTATTGTAGCACATAGTCGAGGTCTTGGAGGGCCTTTTTGAATCTATATTTGACTCAACTAAATTTTATTAAAATATGTAACATGCCCTAAAAGGGTCTTTCGTACATGATAATGAATCATAATCCATAGAATCTCTCAATGAAATATTTGAACTAAAAAAATAAATTCCCTTAAACATGAAACCCATGCCTCAATGTCAACAATAATAAATTTAATTTTATCATTACATCAAATACATAAAATCACGATTACATATGTCATTATGAAGACCAAACCTAGTTGCATTTTCAACACTCTGTGTTAAAGAGAGAGGAATTTTTAATCCATATAAGGCACTTGGCCATTCTCAATCTGAATTATTCTCATAAGAAGAGTGATATTGGTAACCCATCTGTATAGCATCATGCCAACCATCATTGTCACGTAGCCACAAACTTGACTAACAACTCTATCTCTCCACAATATTAGAGAAAAATGTCGGCGATACCAATGATTTATAAACATCACCATCATTGTCTCTCAAGGAACATACCCAACCAAGTGTTAATAGGGTATGTCCTTCCTGGACCATTCTTATCTTGGAATCCCAATCCTCAAATAATATCGGTACTCTATGAATACTCTTATCTTGGATTCCCTACCACATCCTCAAAGAGTATCAAATGTCATATGCTTACCCAATACTCCATTCTTTCTTCCCAAGTGCATACAAGAATGATGTGTCTATCTCTCTCTCCAAAATAGGGAGGTAATACCATTACTATGAACGAATGTACCCATTCCTATAAAAGGAATTTACCTGAGATCCCTTTCGAAAAGGGACTTGTCCAAGCTCCCTCTTTGTTAGGGACTTGATTTTGAAGTTTCTTCTTAATCAAAAACTTTCTTCCAAGCTCCCACTTAACTAGGCACCTATTTGCAGCAATTATCTCTTCTTTGGTGGAGATCATGGGACCTTCAGCTGCTTGCAGTGCTCCTCCCTTCACTTCCATGAATTTCATGCTAAATATTATGGAGCCTTCTTATTTTGGGACTTCTTTGTAGGGGCGTCTACCATCCATCAATTTCCTTCTCGAATTATGTTATTCATGTGATTATTTTCTTCATAGGAAAGTGATCGTCTTGTCCATATATAGTTTCTCTTCATACAACCACTGTTTCCAATCATTTTTTCCTTTAGTATATTCCATCCCATCACATGAGAAATAGTTGTGGGTGACATCCACAACTCTCTTTCTGGTAGCCCCTGTATTATCCCATCCATATATAGTTAAAAAAAACAAAAAATACAAAATTACCATTTGTGATGGCCCTTAATCATGAAATATGCTTGTTTCTACATCAACATCCTTCATACATACTGACACATATCCAAGATAGTCACTTTTCAAGGGTCTTCTTTCTTTCCAGACTTTCCCAATGTCTTCATATTTTTCCCATGGATAAACTATAGATCAACTAGGTCACTAAATAGAAGAAAAGATAGATCAACGACTTAGAAATCAACCTCTTCGAGGAGGGAGCCTCCTTTACATTACATAAATGAAAAATTCTCGGATGATACAAATGAAAAAAACTCCTTTCTATATATAGGAGTCCAAGGGGTCACAATATAATCCTAGCTGACATAGCAATAACAATGTAAGGGAACAAAAATAACAATAGTGGGCTTCTATCGGGCACAATAATAACAATATGGGGACTACATGGGAACAAAAATAACAATAAGGGGATACACTAGTATTATAGGGACCTAACATGCCCCTCTCCTTCCAAAAAGTGTTTTCCTCAACGCTTGATTACTTTTGGATACTTCTGTATAAAATTCTCATCCTCCTATGTGGAATCTTCATCTAGTAACTTCTTCCACTTGATGAGATACTCTGAAATTGATCGATTTCATAGCTTTCGATTTCTTGTTTCTGTGATTGCTTCAAGTTCAAATATTATTTTTCCTTCCTCATCAAATTCTAGAAATATTGTTTGGACTGGAATTTCATCACATGTAACCTTATTTAAGCATGAAACATGGAAAATTGGGTGCACTCAGGAATATGCAGGAAGCTATTTTAACAATAACAACAACAAGGGACTACATGGGACAACAATAACAATAACGGGCTACACTAACAATAACAACAAGGGGATACACTAGTATTATAGGGACCTAACATAATGTGGTTCCCATGATGGATAAGGGTTTTAAGCTGGATGTATATTGTGCATCCAATGATCCAATGATCCTAGATCTTACACTTGTTGGTTTGATCTTCCTCACTTATAGGTGCATTTGTTGTAACATTGTTTGGTTCCTTAAATGGGTATTGGTCTACTAAATTGAAAATTGGTGATATTCCATTGTCCTTAGGGGGTTCAAATCATAGGAATTAGAAGAAAATTTCTTTAAAATTTTACATGGACCAATTTTCTTAATCTTAAGCTTGTTTGATGTCCCAACATGGAACCTTTCCTTTCTCAAATATGCCATAACTAGGCCACCAAATTTAAATTTCTGTTTTACCTTATTTTTTATGTCTTCTATCTATTTTGTACTTTTTTGTTGCTATCCCTACAATTGTTTCTTAACTCTTTCCTACAACTCTTGCATACTCACCGCAAATCCTTCACCATCTTCACTCCGGAGTTCTTGGTTTCCCCAAATTTCTTAGTTCATACACTCCCCGGGCTACATTCCATACAAGATCTAAAATGGACTCATTCTTATGCTTCTATTAGGTGATTCATTGTAGGAAAAACTCAGCTTGATCAAGCACTCGATCCCACAAAGCTTTGGGATGATCACTTCAAAGATATTTAAGATGTTTCCCAAACTTGTATTCACCACCTCTATTTGTCCATCTATCTGTGGGTGGTAAGCTAAACTATAACTTAAATTTATGCCTAGTTTCTTCCACAATGTTCTATAGAAACAACCTACAAATTTTGTATCCCAATATGAAACAATGGTTATAGGAAAACCATGAATCCTTGCAACTTCTTTAAAATAAATAAATTTGTAACACTAGTTGGATCAATGTTTTTTTATTTAAGTTATAAAATGAGGCATCTTAGAAAACTTATCCAGATCCAAAAATACAAAAACATTACCTCTATATGTTCAAGGTAATCCCAAGATAAAACCCATGCTAACATACTCCTAATACATGCTTGGAATGGGTAATGGCTAGTATATTCTTGTATTCTAAATTCTTCACTTGGCATGCTAGCACACTCTCACTTTTCAACAAATATATTTATTTCAGCTTGCATACCTAGCCAACAATAAAGATAACTTTAAAAGGAAAATTTTTTATTAGTCCCAAAGTATCTTGCCAATCCTCCATTGTGTTTCTCCTTTATAAAATTAGTTATCATTGAACATTTGGGTATGTAATGCTTACTTTATTTGAACAACAAAATTTCATGAATAATTATAGCTTTAACATTGAGTTTTGTTTACACTGATTGGATTCTCATGGGCTACATATTATTCCTTTAAATTAGCATCACTCTTGTACATTTCCTTTAGATCATCAAATCCTAAAACATTCACTTAAAAATCATTGTAGAAATCAATTAATTCTACTTAAGGCATCAACTACTCTATTTGATGAAATAATGGTATGTTTGATTACAAAAGAAAAAAATTCTACGGAAATTCAATCCATTTTACATGCCTCTGCTTTAACTTTGGTTGGTTGTTAATAAATTATAAAGCATGGTTACTAGTGTACAAAAGAATATTTTTTAGGCGCAAGGTCATGTCTCCATTTCTTCAAACCTAAAGTATAGCATAGAACTCTTTATCATAGGAAGAGTACCTTTGTTTTTTATTATATTAACTTATTTTTTCGTGATAAGCATTATGGGAATTTTGTGGTCTAAAATTGGCCTCCTAATGAAAATAAAAATTAAAATAATAAAACAAGATTTATGATTTCTTAGAGAAAAAAAAATGAAACTACTTTTTCAAATTTTTTTTGGCTTATCTTCTTATATGTTTACTCAAATTTCAAGTGTAGACACATATTGGATGAAAAATTAAATTCCACATCCAATGAGTATGTACTCTACATATATCTAAGTAGACTCCGATTGAAAAAATTTAGAAGTACATTAAAAAAAATAGCATGTTGAAACACACTTTTTCATGCATTTTCAATTTTTTTTCGAAATGGGTCTCGCTAAAAAATATGCGAGTGGGTAAACATGTTCTTTCAAGTATTTTAATTTTTTTTCAATGTGTTTCTACTCAAAAGTATGAAAAGTGGGTACTCATTGGACGTGGAATTTAACTCTACATACAACGTGCGTCGACAATTGAAATTTTATTGAACCTATAAGTATATAAGACAAAAATACTATTAAAAAAAATAGTTCTTCTTTTCCCTCCAAAATATTTACCCTTTGGTTATCATCTTTAGTCATATTGGTTCTTATAGAGTTAATTTTGTTAGTACATTTTTTGTTTTGAGGCCCAACTTTTACCTCAAATTCCCCTAATGCTATTGGTTGACCTTCCTGACTTAAAGTTGCTCCAATAAAAACTCTACTCGAATTTGTTTCAACTTGAAAATTTTACTAAATCTTGGTAAGGCCAAAATAGGTTTCTCTGTGATATTTTTTCTTCAAAAAACATCAAAAATATTGTTTAATACTACACTCCAATTGAATATTTTGTCCCTTTATTTGATGGTTTCCACAATTGGTTCACAAAGGCTACTAAAATTGTTAATCGCTCTTCTATAAAAACTTGTAAGAGCATGGAAACTTCTTAATTCAAAAATATTATTTGGAAAATTCCACTCAATAAATTTTTTTAACCTTTTTCTTTGATCCATATTTAAACCATCTTTAGAAATGGGAAAAGCCTAAGTATACTATTTCCCCTTTCATAAAAGTATATTCCTTCAAATTAATTAAGAAACTTTTTCCTATTGTAAGGCTTTTAAAACTATATAAGATGTCTCGAAATGCTCTTCCTTTGTTTAATTGCATACTAGAATTTCATCCAAGCAAACAATGATGAAATTACATATAAGATCCTTCAAGGATTTGTTCATTAGCTTCATGAAAGTACTAGGTGCATTAGTAATACCCAAAGGCATCACTAACCAATCATACAATCTGTCGTTAGACTTAAAGGTTGTTTTCCACTTGACCCCTTTCTCTTATTCAAATTTGGTGGTGCCCACTCTTTAAATCAATTTTTAAAAAAAATCTAGCACCACTCAAGGAATCAATCAAATAATCAATGTGTGGGAGAGGAAATTTGTACCTAATTGTTATTTTATTTATTTTTGTTGAATCAATGAACATCCTCCTTCCACTATCCTTCTATGGACTAAAAATTGTTCGAACAACACAAATACTTCAATTTTCTTAGATAAGACCCTCATCTAGCAACCCTTGCACTTGCTTATTTATGTCTAAATTTTCTTGAGGAGTCATTTTCTAGTCTACCTTGTTTGAAATATTTCTCTTGGAAATAAACCTATATTATGGTTGATACTTTAAATCGTAGGTAATATTCTTGGTAATTCATCCATAATTATATCAGCAAAATCATCCATCACAACCTTGATTTCATCAGGGAAAATATCTAGACTAGTATTAGTAAGAATTCCTTGGGCTTACCAATCAAGGAAAAATGAAATTCTTCCTTTTTAACCTCATGTAGCAACTCCTTTCCACTCATCAACAATAAAATAGGACTAGATTACTATTTCACTCCTTCATTTGGCACAACTAACAATTTATGTTTTTGACTACTTTTTTCAAGGGTATATATGTTATTTCAACCATCATGGATAGCCTTCCGATCAAACTGCCATGGCCTCCCCAACAATATATTGTGGACATTCATGGGAATCACATCAAATAATATTTAATCTTTATATCTACCAATATGAAACTCTAATTTACACTTGTCATTCACTAAGATTTGATGACCCTTTTGCAACCAAGAAACTTTATAAGAACTATGGCGTGTTGTCCTCTTTAAATCTAGTTTCTCTACCAACTTGTAGAGACAAGATTGTCTATACAATCACTATCAATTACAGGCTTGACACACTTACCTTTTGACTTCCATGTGATCCTGAATAAACTTTAATATAAATATATTTTTAATTGAAGTGTGTTTTTCGTGGATTTAATGATCAAGATCATGTGTTTCCATCTAAGAGATCATATGTGTAAAATGGGGATAGGGTATTTACATATTCATAAATTTAACAATTAAATGAGCTCAGTGGAGGCAAGTCCCATGTCCAACAAATAAGAGAGTTTCATACACCAATAACCTTAAAAAAGTTATTGTTGTTGTTGTTGTATTATCTAGATGAACTAGCAACTAGGTTGGTCTTGTGCACTCACGTGAGACGAGGTGGATTAGAACCACTACCACTATAACCTCTAGGTGCCTACATATGCCCCTTTTGTAGGCATAGGTGAATTAGGGGGACTTGAACCTTGAACCTCCTTTCACATAACACTTCATTTTCATGGCCAATGTCGATTGAGCTACCACTTGGGGGCTTTATTATTATTATTATTATTATTATTTACATCTACATTTAATGTTTACTTTGGAAAATATTATCAATTAAATTTGAAATTTGAATAATATATCTATTATTTACTTTAATAAAAAAATTATAAAAATAAAATTACCTATGTTATAAGATTTTATTTCTTTTAAAATTATTTATTTATAATGAATATATATATATATATATATATATATATATATATATATATATATGTATATATATATATATATATATATATATATATGATATATATATACATATATTATATGTCTATGTATATATATATGATCGATGTATTCTCTATTAAGTGCTATATATATATATATATATATATCTATACTCTATATATATACTATGATCATACTATATATATATATATATAATATCACGTTAAATTCATGCATATTGAAATATTTAATTTATAATCCATGTTATTTTTTTATTTAATACTTTTTAAAAGTTAAAAAATGGAATAAATTACACATCTCAATGGAAGGAAAAAAATATAAGAATTTTTTGAATATAAATTACTTTATTTTTCTTTATATGATATAAAATTATGTTATTTAATATGGACATTGAAATATTTTATTTATTACTAATGCTAAAATAATTTTTTCTTTATTAATATATTGTTGTTTTAAATATTACATGTAACCTCAATATCTGAAAATTGAATGACTTGAACATCATGTAATATCAATAATATTATTTTTTGCATGTCATCCGTCAAACCAAAATTAAGTATGGAAGGAATTACATATCTCCCTCATTCTAAAAAATTATTATTGTTATCTTTTTTTCAATATTTTTACCTTTCTTTATAAAGTTGATATAAAATTAAGGTAGAAATTGAAGTATTCCATTTATGGCTAATATAGATATTTTTTTAATGTTTTTGTAAATATTATTTTATTTTTTTAAATGTAGCATTATGGGACAACATATCCCTCCTAGTGGGTTGTAAAGAGATGCAAAATAATAAAATGAAAATAAATAATATGTGATTGTTAAACAAAGGTAATAATGTTGGAGGTAACTTTTACAATTTTGGTTGTGCGCGTAGATAAAGGAGGCAGGAAACAATGTGCATGAGCAGCACATAGATAGGCTAGAGTGCACAACTGCAGTGCACTAGTGGCGACTCACGTAGACGACATCAACACTAACATAGAGGAGAAACTAGGTGGGAAAATGCTAGACTTGAACAAAATATCATGCCATATTTCAAAAAAATATCTTCTTCCACAATCATGGGTCTAGGTCATTTTTGGTAATTGGGATTTTTTACTAGTGTTATGGCCCAAGTTAAATGCATGAATGTAAATTATGTATAAAATGGCAGTAATTGACTGGGTAACATTTCTAGTCCAGCTTTAGTGAGAATTGTTCTTATGGATTTTCTTTTTAGGGTTTTTTTTGGTTGGCTAAGGCATGTCTGGAGGAGGTACTTTGTACATATGTAAGTCTATAACTTAGCAAGTCTAATATATCGATGAGCCAAGGGAACTTCTATGTTAAAAAACATATGTACTATGCTAAATGTTATTATTGATAATGTAAAGTAAACGGAGAAGTTCCATATATTATGATTACTCTTGCATGTGGTTGATGCTTCCTTTCATTGTTAATGTTTAACTGGGATGTGTATGGATGGATGTGATAAGGATATTGTATGAGTGTTCATGTACCCATTTATTTTTAATTTTCTATTGGTGGTAATACCTTGTAACCATCCCATATTTTTATGAATATGTTTAATGCACTTCAAAGGGTCAGATGTAATGAGGAACCGAAACAGAATAAATTCCCATATCCTTCTCAGCTACAGAATCCTAGTTCTTGCAGGCTCCCTTAGGTGCTTCAGGTGATACCTCGCATGTCATGTTGGAGTTTCTATTAGGGCCATACCAATAGGGTTTTTGTTAGGCACATTGCACACAATAAAATATATCAGAAAATGATAAAAAGAACCAACACATGGTTTTATTTTTAGGGACTAGGATTTAGGAGGGAAGGAAATGTGAAATCCTATCAAAGAAGAAATGGATTTATGGTTCGAAAATAATTTAAATGAATTTACAACCAACGAATTTGGGAATTTCCATATTATCATCAAAACATGGTTGGAAAGGCATCTATTTATAGAATATATTTATGATATATACTTTAGTGAATTCCCAAAGTTGCTTGTAGGGTTGATTCAATGACTTAATAACTATAATATTAATTGGAGGTTGGAGGAAACAAGAGATTGGATTCTCGAGAAAGTTTGAAGGCTCCAGATGGTGGATAATAAAATCACTTGGGTTTTTTATTTATGGTTTGAAAGTGTTTGGGGGATATATTACATAATTTTCTATTGAACTGATTATTTCATACGCTACTGTTGAATGGAAATCCTTGGGAGGCTCGCGCAAACAGTTTATCTGAGCATTGTTGATGTTTGTGAAGATTTTTCTATGCGAAAAGGCATGTCAAATATGGAATTTGAGTCCATTAAAAGTTAATCCCCTTATGAACTCAGGGAGAGCTAGCGGATGGTCAAAGAGTAGTATGAGAAGACAAGACTGGGATAGAAGAAGGGAAATAAAATAGAGAATGAAGGAGGTGGGAAATATTCATGAACATGATGATAGAAGAGTATGCCAAGGAAATTTAATGAAGTATTGTGGGAAAGGTGAAATATGATGGAATTAGAAGGAAGAATTCAACATAATGGTAGGAGGTTCTGAGGAGGAAGTGTTAGATGAGAGAGGTATTCATTGGTACCTATAGTTGTGCCGACGGTGCTAGACCCACCAACATTCAAG
Source organism: Pinus albicaulis (assembly GCA_034641835.2). Lineage (NCBI taxonomy): Eukaryota > Viridiplantae > Streptophyta > Pinopsida > Pinales > Pinaceae > Pinus > Pinus albicaulis. The sequence continues at coordinate 986,012,348 of CM076569.1, forward strand.
GAATCTCCCCAATATGTAGTCCCAATTAGACCTCACACCGTTTGGTGTAGGAGACCCATCTATAATACGACTTGGTTGTCGATGCAATGGGTGTTAATGATATGCCTTGGATACAATAACGTATAGAGTGATGTATGGTGACTTTGGTGAGAATAAGTGTGTAACCTTGTGGAAAGTCAAATGCGATGCATGAAGGTTCCAACACATGAAGGGAAAATGAGCGAGTCCCTTAGACGTTGATAATATTATGTAGCTTAGAAGGAACACACTAGCACAAAGACATCACAAGATAATATGTGAAACATTTCACAAGTTAACAATGATGAAATAATACAAAAACATGCATTCAACAATATTCGTACCAATGCAAACAAAGTATTTGATAAGCATAAGAGTAAGTGAAATAGCATACATCGCAAACAAAACAAGAATAATCCTATTATATTTACAACATTTGAATGAAAACGTATCGTCTCTGAGCTTTTATTAAGTGAAAGTTGCAATCATACACACATCATTAATAGAACACTAGCCCCAATAGCGGAACATGAAGTCAACATCACAAGGAGCTATTTTGTTGCAGTAAATTCTACATGAAAGGAGCTATTACTATGTAATACTATGCCTTATTAGGATTACAGGATAGGAAAAAGAAATGGCTAATTGATACTGGAGAAAATCCCCAACCATATGGTCATACAAGCAAGCAATCAGACATTCCCTAATTCTATAGGCTTTGAACCAGCACCTAGTATCCTCGCAAGTTGGTGAAGGCTCTTGAGTTTAATTTAGAATTCTCTCAGTCCAACTAGGAGGTCCTTCACTTCTGCCAATGATCTGAGCCTGCACACAAGAAAAAATGAACAAGGACAACAAGTCATCTTCTGCAGAATATTGTTAATTCAAATAAATAAATAATAACATGAAAAATAGCTACAAGTACATATCTGAAATGAAAGGAACATATATCTCTATTTTAATCAATATTAAAATGGTACAAGTCTACCTTCGATCATAATATCTCCTCTCCCAAAGCTGACAGATTCTCCCCCTCTCTGAGTAATATGGCCTAAAAAAAAGTGTGTATCTAAATATTTGAATGAAGGTAGCAACATCTCAATATAATTATCACCCTTCCCCCTCCCTTTCCTCTTAGTGCAATTATATAAATTTATTCTATCTTTTGGGAGAATGTATATAGACATTTAGGGGCTTGACAAACTTCTACAATAATGGACCCCTAGCCAAATCATACACAAGTAGGTCAAGTTGGTCTCCTTGGGAGTGACAAACTCTTGAAACCTTTTTCACAACTATGAGCTTTTTTCTCAATTATCTCAATTATGAAATAATTATGATCTCATAATTATAATTTTTTTAGCAAAATAATTATGATAAATTGCTCGATTATGTTATTTCATTCTTTTAACATGGGATAAATCTCACATAATTAAAAGAAAAGGTGAAAAGGGAATGAATTTTAGCCAAAAAATAAGGTAAGTTGAACTTGGGTTTCTCTAACTATAAGGAGTGGAAAATAGGGTTATAAAAAATTCCCCCTAATGCATGAGTTCATAAGTGAAAATCAGAACCAAAATGCATTACAATAGAGCTCAAAGGTCAAAATAGGAGGAATAATACAAAGCAAAGAATTTGGATCAGAAGACACCAAATGTTGAAGTCTCATTTATGTTGATAACATCCCCAAGGCGAGCATACCCATGCTCAGGCATAAAGAAATACCGAACATTGCTACCAAAACACGCACTACGGATCCATGCCATGAAATGCTAAGACATGACCATGAAGAATTCATAGTGGATCCATGTGACTCATCAGATAGAACATAGCCAATATCAAATACAATGTGGATCTATGTCACAATACACATTAGTAGGACTACGAACACATAATATACAAGAGGTTCCCCAGAATAGTCACCAAGGTATATAAATGAAACATAACTCTAACGCAACTTGGAAGGGTTCCATAAAAGTAATGTGTCCATAATTTGTAACCCGTGGAATTCGACAAAACCCTGATGGTAAAAATATACAGAATGCGAATAGATGTGTTGATGTCGTGCATGGCAGAGATGGTCTAATTACCATTCAATAAGTTAAAATAGTAATGGATGCAAGGGAATTAACTAATTAGGAAAATGGACACCAAGGTACCTAGTACAATCGATTAAGTGTAAATAGATGAGATGACATTAAACACCAGTGAACTCGACCGATTAGGAGCCAATGATGTAAACCCCATATTAATCATGAGGAATCCTACCACTAAGGTTTGCAAGCTCCAATGTACTACTGGTTCATAGATAAAGATCCTATATAATGAGTTGAATTCAATAGGAGAAGATTCATCGAAGGAGGGCCTTGATGTATCCCTTGTCAATCGACATGGAACAAACCAGGATGAGGTAGTGGATGGATGAAGTGATGAAGTGATGAAGGAAAACTTACTTAGGGATGGTTGACTCAAAAAGGTCAACATGAAACTAAAAATGGTTGAGACAAGCTGAGAATTCCCTAGAACACATAGTATCACGACACAGGAGTGACTTGGAAGCATGAATAAGAAGCACCATGCGATATCGTGCAACAATGAATGATTCATTGAGGCATGCTCCATATGACTAGAAGAGTAAATAGTTTGAGGAGTAGACAAACTCATATGTATGGTATGGCTCCTATGGAAGTTCAAACTGAAGTGTGAGAAAATGATGCAGACAAGTGCCATGTTCAAGGGCGACGTGAATAATGTTGCCATTTTGATGACTAATGGAGATGAATATTCCCTACCCTTTATATTTTTAAAAGTTCCTTTTTCTTAAGTTTTTCCCCCAAGCCCGAAAAAGAGATAAAAGTACACAAGGGAGAACCGTCTAGCCATAGTACACTACAGTATTCCTTTTTTATAACTAGCCTACTCAATCCGGAAAAGGGCTAAAGCTATACTAAATAGAAATCCCTTCAAGTAATTTAACAAGCATGAAGGAGACAAGCTCACTTGACAATGTTTTCTAAATTAAGGAGTCTGAAAAGAGCTTAAAGGAAACTCATCCTCAAGGAACAAGTTGTATAAGAGATAGTAACTAGATCTAGTCATGGTGGAATTTATCATGACATAAAGAGGAAAAGAGTTTGGCTAATAATACCACTCATTGCAGTGGTTCCTCCAAGAAATGGAAAAACACTAAATTAAAGTGAATGGTAGGAAAAGAAGATGGTGATGATGGAATGAGGAAATCAAGGATCATATTGCATAAATAGGCTAATAAAGAGTGGAAATCACAAGGGATAAGAGTGTGGAATCCTCCCAGGGTATCGCCAGAAATATGACGAAGAAGAGGACATGAAGCTCATATTCTAGGTCATGGAGAGGAGATATTTTGAACAGGAGTAAAAATGTCTACATGGAAACCAATACAAAAGAAAGGTGCTACTCTCAGGCATCCATGATCAGGTAGGCTTTACCACCAAGCTACAACGTGCGTAAATAAGAGTGTCTATTGTTGCAACTTGATGGGGTTAGACCTAAAGCACAATGATGGCACTAACAGTAAAAAATGATAGGGTGACGATAATATGTGACCTACCCCTACATGCCATTTCAAGAGAAACACACCTAAGATCCAAAGGATGTCACAATAAAAACGCCACCCTGTCCTATAAAAACCATCCAAAAAGACTTGACCCATGGTTAAATCACATAATGAAAGACATAAACATGGCTTATGTAAAAATATGACTATATTTTTTAATTTTTTTAGTTTTATAATTTTTTTGAATTTTTGGCATAAATAAGGCATGAAAAATACTTTCATCACACACAAAACCAAAAAAGGGTAAAAAAATCACACTCTGATGTACAATATGTACAAGCGCAACATAGTCCAGTAGGTCACACTAAAGGGTTCCAATAGTTGGCCACATGCAAAGGGTTTCTATATGCAAACTTATGGAGGGTGAGGGGACCATAAGGGTCACCAATGTGGGGCCATGCAAAAGGAAATCAAACCGCCCAATATGGAAAGGTTGACCATGCTAGGGATAGTGTAACATAATCGTGCTCTGAAAATTAACCTGAAGACATAATGGAGGATCAAGAAATAAAGGATGTACCATACACTCGTCAATAGGTGGTATTGAAGTAGGTAATTTATTGGCAATTTTGATAGTAGAAGCCCAATACTTGACTTGGTCTAAGGGTGGAACTTCTAAGGTGGGCCGAAGAGATTCCTCCTAGATCGATTCAATATTTTTCTTGTCAAGCACCAATTGTTCTAAATCATGGAGAATAGAGGAAGAAGGAATCATAATCTCCCTAGGATTATCAATTGGTAGATCCATGACCTCCAAGTTGACTAGCGGGGGTGAGGGGGTTTGTCATCGAGCGAGTCATGTGGAACAAGTTGAATGACAACCCATGTGGGAAAAAGAACCTGGTCATATTCCATATTGTGATTGTGTTTCTAAGCAGCATCGGGAGATACTAACAAGACCACCAGAGAGGAAATATCTTCCACTAAAGGTGTCAAATTAGGCTCACTAGCTTCATCAACTTCCATAATAACAGGAGACAACACCCAAAACAATGTTACCGATGAAATATGTAACCTCATTGTTACCTACTTTTTGAAGTATCAAGAAAAACACCTGATTTTGAAAAAGTGGTGATGCAGAATCATGAAAAAAAAATTGAGCATGTTTTTGGCACTTTAAGTTTTTTTAATTTTGTTTTTTTTTTTTTTAATTAAATTTTTTTTTTTAAGTGATGTTTTTTATGTCGATTTTGAATAGTGGTGGTGTATCATCACCAACATTTTTTTATAGGATTGATTTTGACACTATAGATTTTCTAATGTCTTCTTCTTCTGTGAGATGTTTATTTTTAAGTGCATTTATGTACTTGTGTTTTAAAAATTAAAAAAAATTAAAATAAAAACTTGTAATGATATCTTCACTTTTTCACATACATAAAAGATGGAAAAAGGGTCAATATTGTAAAGTTTATATTTTCTACATGTTTATGTATTGTTAAATAATTTTTCAATTCACATCAAAAAATTGTCGCTAAAAAACCAATATTTTGAACCATACGAAAAAAAATACAATTTTTCAATATAAATACAATGCAAAAAATACACTTTTACAGAGTTTTTGTTGGAAAAAACATGTTAAATAAACTAATTTTTTGGGAGAATCTTAACAAAAAACTTAAGAAAACAACATTTTTATTGAATTTTATGTCAAAAAATAATAGCAATCACATGTTTTTTGCAAAAAAAAAGGGTTGTTCTCATAAAATATCAAAGTCTAAACATTACAAGTAAAACTGATTAATAGTTCTAAAAAATAAGCTTTGTTTGCAAGCATAACTTAAACATCATCAACAATATCAACTAATACATCTTCAACATCATCTAGAATAGCATTGATGGCTTCTTCCGTAGCATTTTATTCTTCATTTTGATCATTGTCGTCTTCTAATGGATCTTTCATGTCAGCAAATCTTCCAAAGTGTCCCTTTCCAATCATTCCATATAATCGTGGTTAAGGTTCCTTTGCTTTTTTTGCCACACGTGATTCATTAAAATCTCATTTCCTCAAACCAACTTCTTGCTTCGCATCTGGAAGGAATTTAAGAGCGTTAATTCTTTGTTGAATAAATCTGCATTGAACTGGGTCTTTCTCAATGGCAATGTAATTTCTTCCTCTTAGTAGGAAACATGCTAGTGTTGTACCTAATCATCAAGCACAAAAAAAAATAAGTAAGAAAATTAGTATGGAGACATAAAAAGTAAAAAAGACAATATTTAAATTTAAATTTGTATAATAAAACTTACCTGAACCTGAGAATAAATCCAAAACCCATTCTCCTTCATTTGAACATAGATCTATAAGATAGTTAGTCAATGCTTGTGGTTTTTGATAAATGTTAACTATATCTCCTTTTGCATCTTTATCCTCATATGTTAGTTTTCTTACAACTGCATCATAAACCAATACTTGACTATGACTCTTCCCATCTACTCGATTCATAATAATATGCTTATAGCTATCGTATTTTGTCCAACATTCAACATGGATGAACTCACAATCATTTATAATATGCTGATCTTCGGAAAAAACAATATTTGACTTTTGCCTATAACATAACATAGTAAAAGTTCAATTAAATTTTACATGAATAAAAAAATTTAGGAGGAATCAAACATACAATTTCAAAGTCTTACCATACAATACAATTAATATATATATATATATATATATATATAACAAAACAATAAAGAAAAAAAAAAATTAAAGATTTAAAATTAAAAAGAATAAAACTAAGATTTAAAATTAAAAAAATAAAATAAAATAGAATATAAAATCAAAAAATTCTCAAATAAAAAATAAATAAATAAATAAAATTAAATAATGAAATCACTGATATATTTATGATAAAAAAATAAAATAAAAAATGTTATAATATTACTTTTTTTTTTAAGTGCATGGTCGTTTTATGGATTTTTCTGTCTAGATGAGCCTATAAGTCTTAAAAAAAGAGAAAAAAATCAAAAATTTTGTCCTTAAAACCCTAAAATTTAAGTTCTTTTTGCATTTTCTTCACTAAAAAAATTAAGGTTTTTGAACCTAAAAACCTTAAAAAAGAATTTTTTGGACACAAAAAACTATAGAAAAACAGATTTTCCCCAAAATCATCTTTAAATTGACAGAATAGAAGGAAAACTAACCTTTGAAATGCAAAAAGTTGTTGTCACCAATGCCAGCACAACGCCTCCACAAAATTACGAATAGCAACACAATGCCTCCAATGCCAATGCAATGCCTTCACGAAGTTACCAATGCCAATGCAACACCTCCACAAAATTACCAATAGCGACACAACGCCTCCAATGCCAATGCAATGCCTCCACGAAGTTACTGATGCCAACGCAACACCTCCAGAAATTTGCTCTAACAAATACCAGAAAACTTGATGTGATGTGATGAATAGAAACAATCATTCCTTTTAAATAGAAAATATTGTTTGATTGGTTTACTGTTTAACGAATGTGGGATTAAAATTTCAAATTTAAAATATTTACATTTAGTTTATTATAGTTCATACTATAGTTAAAATACTTATTATTTGCATGTAGTTATCATAGTTAATATTTTATTTAATATTTACATGTACCGAATGTTGAATAATTAAAATATAATCTCAAATTAAAAATTAAAATATGAAATACTTACATGTAGTTAATTATAGTTAATATTATAGATAAAATAGTTAATATTTGCATTTAGTTATCATAGTTAATATTTACATGTAATCAATGTTTAAAATCATGGGATTAAATTTTAAAATCTAAAATATTTACATGTAGTTAATTATAGTTAATATTATAGTTTAAAAAGTTAATATTTACATGTTATTTTTGTAAATATTTACATGTAGTCAATCTTAAACCATTCAAATAAGAAATTTATTTTAGTTTCGAAGACATGCATGAAAGGAATATTTTGTGGATATTTTGAATAGAAAGTATGGTGAAATATTTGAAGACCAACAGTTTATTAATAAATTTTGAAATATGTTTTAGATGAATATAACGTAAGTTTAAAATTCAAAATTTAAAATATTTACATGTAGTCATTATAGTTAAAATAGTTAATATTTGCATGTAGGTATTATAGTAATATTATAGTTAATACTTACATCTAGTCAATGTTAAATCATTGAAATAAAAACATTATTTTAGTTTGGAAGGCATCCATGATAGAAATATTTTGTGGATATTTTGAATATAAATATCGGTAAAATATTTCAACATAAATAGTTTATTAAAAAAATGTTAAATACATTTTTTGACTAATATTTGTATCAAATATTTGAAATGAAAATTTTGGAGAGAAGGTTTTTCGCGAAATTTTTTGGGGGGGATTTTGGAGGGAAATGTTTTCGCGAATTTTTTTGGAGGGAAAATTTGGAGGGAAATTTTCAGTCTTTAAGCTATATTTGTAAGTGGGAGAGGAATTTGTATCATTCAACATATTCTTGTTGAAAGCCATGGTTTCTTCTGATAGCGAAGTTTTTCTTTCTACAACATCAACATCTTCGTCACGCAACAACTCTATTCAGAGTGATGAATATAACGGGAGTTCGTTCACCATGAATAGAGAGTCAACAAATCAACTTGGTCGTTATCCCTAAAGATGATGAGAACAAAATTGATGAGGTGCAGCAAAATGAAATTTCTATAAATCGAGTGCCGTTTATACCACTTACTCTTAATCCTAAGGATTATGAAAGCAACAAAGTTGATGAAGGGAATGATGAAGAATTTCCAAAGTCAAAAGTTTCACTTCGTCCTAATCCCAAGGATTATGAGGACACCATTGATGAAGAGGAGATGAAGAATATCCACTTCACCCTAATCCCTAAGGATTATGCGAGAACAACAAATGAAGAGGGGAATGAAGAATCAGAGAGTCAAAATATCCACTCGTCCTAATCTTGAGGAGTATGCCCAGCACCACCGATGAAAAGGGGGATGTAAAATTTCCCGTAGTCAAAATATCAAATTCATCCTAATCATAAGGATTATGCAAGCACCATCGATGGAAGAGGGGAATGATAATGTTTCGTAGTCAAAACATCCACTTTGTCCCAATCCTAAGGATTATGCACAAAGACCACCGATGAAGAGGGAAATGAAAAATTTACAGCGTCAAAATATCCACTCCATCCTAATCCCAAGGATTATGCAAGCACCACCGATGAAAAAGGGGGGACGAAAAAAATTTCCAATTCAAAATTTCACTCCGTCTTAATCCTAAGGATTAGTGTCAACACCACGTGACGAAGAGGGAATGAATAATTTGCGTAGTCAAAATATGCACTTCATCCTAATCCAAGGATTATAGTCGCACCATTGAGGAAGAGGATTGAAGAATTTGTAGCGTCAAAATATCCACTTCGTCCTAATCCTAAGGATTATGCCAGCACTCACCGATGAAGACGGGGATGAATTTCCAAAGCTAAAATTTTCACTTCATCCTAATCATAACTATTATAATTTAACCACTGATGAAGGGGGGGATGAAGAATTTCCAATAAATATAGATTCAAGGCATTCACTTATTCCTAATCTTAAGCATTATGAGAGCTTTAGTGAGGAAGGGGAGGGGCAGGATGAAGAAATTCTAGTGAATACAAATTCAAAGCTTCCACTTATGCCTAATCCCAAGGATTATGAGAGCACCACTGAGGAAGGGGAGGATGAAGAGTTTCTTGCAAATGATAATTTTAGAGGCACGGATACTGAATTTTTCATTTTCTCCAAGTGACCATTTCAAAGACACTCATGGTGATGAAGAATTGAATCCTCCCGTGGGAATAATTTGAAAGCATGGGTCAAGATGGTGAAGAATTTCTTTGAGTCGTGGGTTACAAAAGTGTCGTTGATTCTTGTGAAATGTTTTCTTCAATCGATGATGGTAAAGAAAATTTTCCATGCAATGATGTTGATGAATTTCTTAACTATGTTGAGGATGATGATAGTGGGGATAATATTCCTCCTAATGGTAATGAAACTACTTTTACAAAGGATGATGGAATGATGAAGCCGTTGCAAGCAAATATTGCAACTAGGAGTAGGAGTAGACCTTTTCATATCAATCCAAAGCATCCCAGTTATACAAGGGCGAGGACAAAATATCTCACGACAAGAATTTCTGTCGTTCATTTGATTTCAAGTGAATGTTTTCGAAGGGATTGCTTAAAAAATATGGATTTCAACTTTGTTTTGGAGAAAAGGAAAACATATATGTCAATGAATAAAAGCATGCAAATTTCATATTTAGTGGGTTGCATGCAATCTACACTAGCAGTTTATGATTATCATATTGGGAATGTATTGCTTTGCAGAAAGGCATTTAAAATGTTGTATTCAATTGATAATTGTCGTTTGTCAAGAATCCAGGATAGATTGGAAAGGGATCCCACATATTATTCAGAAGCACGTTATAAATAGGAGGTGGGAGCCATTTGCAAAATACTGCTAAGACATGGATGAAAGACTTCTTTTCAAATCATGGAGAGTGTATGCCAAATAAAGACACAATACATATTCCCGTATAATTTCTCGAGATGAGAAATATTCATGTTATACAAAGATTATGTAGAAGTTGTTGAAGGAATTGGTAATTTTATTACATATTCTTATTTTACAAGGATATGGAAAACCGAATTCAACAATGTTCGTATTCCTAAGAAGACAAGGATGGGGATTTGCAAGACATGTGCTTCTCTTAAAGAAAAAAAGAGATAAATGTCAAGGGGCGGAAAGAGTATGTGTTCAAAACATAATTTGATACTTATCAACTATGAAAATATATTTATTCATATGTTTCTTTTATTTTATGTACAAATTCTGTTGCCAAAGAACTTCAAGACCATCGCAATCAGAAAACAAGTGAAAGGCAAACGTTGTATAAACATCGAAAGAAGTGTTATGATCATCCGAATAAATATCTGGGATTGATAATTGATGGTATGGACCAAAAGAAAACACTTCTTCCACATTTTGTCCGCACGCCAAAAAAATTACGGGAGGAAAAATTTCATTCAGTTTTTCACTTGGTTGGGTTGTATGGTATTTAATGAGAAGATGTTTCCAAGAGTTTTCTTCACAACTCCAAATATTCACAATGATGTAAATATGACCATAACTATAATCCATGATGTGGTTACTCATTGTTCGGGATTCTTCCCGAAGTTTCGTATTTACTAATTAGACAACACAAGTCGTGAGAACAAAAATCAAGTTCTTTTTGGGTATCTAAACATGCTCATTGAATTGGGGATTTTTTAAAAAGATAAAGGTTGGTTTCTTCTTGTTGGGCATACTCATGATCATATTGATCAAATGTTCGACTGCTTTTTCAAGAATATTGAGGAGGAAAGGTGTTGGTAGCTCCTGCCATCATTAATTGAATGTATTAATAAATCATACATTCCAGCAGCTCGTTTTTCATGTAGTGGAAGAAACTATTGACATGTGAAGGTTTATTTTTTGGATCGCATGGTGAGGAGAAATGCATTGAACAACTTAACGACATTAGGCTTCCAAAGATCAATTTCGTATCAAAAAAATTGATGGGATAACACTTATATGGGGCAAGAAGTATTCAACTATTAAAGAATGGGGACCATCATCGAGTTTAGCATTTTTGAAGTTCATTCCGGTGAGCGTCCAATGTTTTCATCAACGATATTGTTATTACGGTCGGTTTCCGAACTCCATAATGCACGAAATACGGAAGAGAGACATAAATTATTCTGAATGTCTAGAGGAAATTAAAAGATGTATTAGAGATACATATGAGTACTTCGATGTTGTTGATTCAGTTTGGTGGGAGTCTTTTTTCAGTAATCAAAGTGATATGATTTCAAGATCAATAAATGGGAATACACTTTTGAAGACTCCTTTTTTTTTGCCACAAAATATGCCAAATGAACATGAACATCAGGAAACACACAATGTTGAACAACAACAGCCTCAAGCTATTATTAATTCCCCACAGGCAGAGAAAATAGAAATCTATATTGGTTCTAGAAGATCACGTGCACAACGTGAAGCCATGGAAGACCTTTACAGGGGTTCTATGCTGGATCTTAAGGAGGGATGCATGATAGCAGTGTTAGCAGATGAAGATCCACTTGGCTATCCATTCTGGCTTGCCAAGGTTATAAAGGTCATTAATGAAAATGAAGAGATTACAGTGGTTGATGTACATTGGTATGCCACAAGTACCCACCCTTTAAATGGTGTGTACAAGCCAGAGATGGTAGTGGAAAAAAAAATTGGCATAAAGAGAAAAAGAAAGGGCACAAATATAAATCATTGTCGCACAGATGTCTTAAAATTGGAGGATGTTGACATACTTGTGTATGACTTCAATTTGATAAGGAGAGGAACTCTTCGGTTGCAGACCATAAATATTTTGAAGAAATTGCTACCAGAACAATTACTGTTGAGATGGGACTCTGCAGAATGTAGACGTAGATCTACAAGACTTTTGGACTCTAAAATGGTGGGCATGCATGTTGACTCAGATGGAGCACTAGTTGATGAAAGAGAATAATATGGATCATCTTCATCTGCATTGAGCCATTCATCTGAAGATGTAGATTATGATGGTGTTCCAGAACCTATGGTTGATTTTGAATAACTATCTAAGACACTTTTATGTAATTGATGTTTGCATGCTAACTTGAAATAAAAATTTTGACTTCCATCTCATTTTTCATGAAGTTATGAGACATTTCTATGTTTGTTGGATTATATGTTTTAATTATGAAGAATTCATCTCCTTAGAATATCGACAATGCAAAAATGAATTACAAAAATCATTTATGTTATATTCAATGTACCAATGTTGATATTTTAATTATAAGTAAAATAGAAAATAGAAACTAGTGTTGAATTTTTAGATTATGCAGTGATATTACCATGATATTATGTATTGTTACCATTTGGTATAAGATACTTTTAAAAGTTTAAATAATTATATGCGTCATTGAAATGGAACACTTTGTTTTGATGCTTGATTTTTAGGTTTTGGTTGAAATTATATTTAAATTTGTCTTATGCTAAGATTTGAAAAAAGATAAGTTTTTATCCTTTAAAATTAAAATTACTCTTACTTATTTCTGTTCAATGATCATTTTTTCATTTACTTGTTCATTTTTTTACATTGTTAAGTCTTATAATTTCTCCATAATTTCATTGTTCAAGTATGTTGAACACTTAAGATTGAAAAAATTTAGATTTACAACTTGTCATTAAGGTTTTTATGCGCTACCAAATTTTATCTTTAAGGTTATGGTTGACAATAATTACAATTTTGGGGTTGTTTAAAGTCAAGATATTTTATGTTTAACAACATGGATGAAAATTGTTCGAAATGATAAGCCCTTTAGACATGTATTTTTTTATCTTTAACATCATCTATAAAAAATGTTAGAAATTTACGATTTTAAAAAATTTCCTAATATGTTGTCTTTAATTCCATTGTTACAAGTGTCAAAATTATGACACAATTTTTTTTTTTTGTTATTCCAGCATCAACTAGTTTTGTTTTGAGGGTGTTTTTTCTATCCTTTTTTCAACAAAAAATTTTGTTTTTAGCATAATTTTATAAAATGTTGAAATTTGACCTTCAAAAAAAACCAAGTGCGTTCTGGAAGACACATTTTTTGTTTTTGGGGTGTTTTTTCATGTTTTTTGAGACTTTTTGGGCTAGAGTTCTCTTTTTGAGGTCAGGTTACCTATTTCATCAATAACATTGTTCCAAGTATTAGAGGGTCTATGGGGTCCAAAGGTGTTGGAAGAGATCATATGCATAGGAGATTTAAAAGGAGACGAAGGAATGTCGGGTGTTGATAATTGAGGAGAGATACCAATAAGGGATGAGTTTTTAAACAAGCCCACACCAACGCTCTGATACTGTCCAGGGTTGTTTCCAAAAAGTGGGACCAAAGTCCCTATAGTGGTAATTTTGGCCAATAGTACACATTAGTCCAATTGGTCAATAGTAATAATATTGCCTTCATGGCGAAAGAAAAGGACATGAAATATCAAAGACACAACCATGGTCATAGCATAAAAACAACTACAACCAAGGAGAAAGTTATAATCCAAAGTGGCATTGATGATTTCAACATCGACATAAATGGTTTTAACTCCTAGATCAATGGAAAATTTTGGAACAACCTGCTTAGGTACAAAATTATGTCCTCAAATGCTTATAGAGTGGTAGTAGACTTAGCGAGCACCAAAGAGCCGATAGCTTTCCAACAGGATGTTGAAATTAAACAAGTTGAATAGCCTTCATCCATCAATGTGTGATGAATATTCTTATGAAAGAAACGCATGGTAATTTGAAAGATGATCTGGTGTGAAAGTTGAATAGAAACCTTGTCAACGTTAAAGGTGATAAGATTCCTGTCCGAGGAGTGCACTCCATCGATTGCAAAAAAATCCTTGAATTTCTAAGGAAAACTTTGCAAGACCTACAAGGAAAACATGGCACAATGATCTTGTGTTAGATCTTCAAAAATACTTTATTGTTGAGCAGCTCGGGTAGATGGATTGTGTGTTGTCTTACGAACGACACCCTTAGGTGGGTGATTAACAAGTTCCACAAGCTTATCTAACATGAGATGTCCAGTGGAGGGAGATGGAGTGGGTGAGTCCTTAAAATAAGAACTTGAATCAGGAAAATCATAATATTTAGCCCACGTGGTCACGTTGAAATTATCTTTTCACATAGAGACAGACAAATTATTTTCAATATTGAAAAAAAACCCATCATTTCCCCCTTGCATAGTTGGAGGTTTTGAAAAAAATTGATGAGTTAAAACAATAGTTTGTTGTGTAACAGGTGGCGGTGCAAGATGCCTATGAACTTCATCCATATTAGGGCACTCATGAATCAAATGCTCCCCTTGAGTAATCTTACAAGGGAACTTAATCTTACAATGATGCTTAGATGTGCCCCCTCCCTTATTAGGTGGGTTCGGTTGAGGATATTGAGTAGTTTAACTCTTTTGTCTATTTTTCTTGTTCTTTTTACCACGAGGTTTTTCATTGATCTTCAATGTTTTGGACTTCACTGTAAGAACATCGATAAACTTCTCAAAAGGAGGTGCTTTTGTAGAGCCAGATGCACTTGATGGGGCTTATGTTATAACAACCAATTTCCCAAGTTTTGAAACAAGTTGGCTAACGAAATTGAAAAAAATCCCAATCACACCATCAATGTGTGGGCTAGGAGAAGGTTTAGGTGGGCCAATGGAAAGTCGTGAAGCATTTGGGAGTAATTCATAAAACACACCCGACTGAGAATAAATCAAATCGAGTTGTTGGGAAACATAGAGACTATATTTGGAAATTTGATGTTGTTATGATAGAATGAACCATTTTTATAATATTTCATTAGGAATTTTTGTTCTAACCAACCTCTTATGACATCACCACTCAAGGATATGATCAGAAATTAAGGTGGAATCATCTTGTATAAAGTTAGAAAAAATGTTAGAATCAATGGCATATCTCGTAGGAAACTAGAAATGGGACAACAATGTTTGGGCCAAGGATGAAAAATCACTGTAAGATTAGGTGTCCAGTTCAATGTACCATTTGGAAAAATCTCCAATTAATGTACATTAGAACAAGAGTAATGTGATCGAATTGTCCACTAAATTGTTTGAAAAACACCACAAATGGTAAGTGGTAATATGGGTGGATGGATTCTCCCTAGAATTTCCTTCAAACTTCAAGATATTAGACCATAAATTTTCAAGCATAGGTGGACACCAAGGATCATGTGGAATGGAGTCGTTGGTTAGCTCTGCTAATTCTGTTAAATTATGTGAAGATAAAAATGTATTATGGAGTTTACTAAATGAGTCATAAGTATGAGAGCTACCAGACCAACCGTGATGTCCCCCCATATAAGGATTATGTTGTAAAGGTTTTTGAATATGGTAAATGTTCATCCGAACATATAAAGTATGTGGGCTAGCATGATCGATGAGAGTAGCTTTTCCCCCAGGGTAAATGTCCACCGAGAGTGTAGGACCCCCAAGAGCATGACTATTAATTGGGTTGTAGTCGACAAAGACAGATGAGACAACTTTTGCAGTATCACCGACATAAGGAGGGTGACTCATGGAAGTGACAGTTTTAATGGAAGGGTTAACCCTGAGTAAACTAGTCGCTCCTGGAAAAGAACTAAAGGCTGGCATCCCTCCAAACGAAAAACTATACCAGGTTTGAGACATGTTTGAACATTTCCACCAGACTAGCTAGGAGTAATGGATGATCCTCCCCACACATTTCCGGAAATAACCATGCTTATTTGAGGAACATGAACCATAGGTTGAGAAAAAATAGGAGTAAATATTCTTGACCCTACCCGTTGATTAGAATTAACAACCATAGTCGACATGGACACATGGCTAGACACAACAACACAAGGGAAATTTATGAGAGCCATAGAAGAAACTGGTATATCACAAAAGGAGGTGAGAGGTGTTGATGGAGGAATAGATCCAATTACACTCAAAGGCAGCAATGATGACATGGAAGCTGAAACTACTAATGCGGAAGGAAAAGAAGAATTACTATCCTCCATAGGAAATACGGATAAAGGCATGCATGTGTAAGAAGGTGTTGAACCATCTAGGTTTAGCCATAATAACTATGGTCCCAAAGTATTGTTCAAAGGTGGATTAGTAGGAGAAGTTAATTTTTATGCCAATGTTTCAATAGAAATCAAATCAATACCACGAGGACCAATAATAGATTCCACAACTATGGGTTCATCTAAGTCCTTAGCACCGACATGAAATTTCCAAACAGGAGTGAGAAGTCCACGTCATTCGGGAGGAAAACCATGAATATGACGTCATGGATGGTGACTTGGTTCGGCTAAGGTAAATAAATGTAAATTAACCAAATTAAGTTAGTAAAAACAACCCTAAGGCCAAACTATTAGACTCAGACAAAAAAAACGCACTAGAAACGTCCTAAGAGGTAGTCGCACAAGAAAACCAATCCTAGTACTACATTTTATATGGCCTTCCATTAGACTTCTTACTTGTGGGTTCCCAATTCCACAAGCACATTTTTCCAAAGGAAGGTAAGGAAGAGGTATGGTTGCCTCCCACAAACATCACCTGTAGGGTATTTTTACTAGGAATGGCCACTAAGGTATCTTTTTCCAACGAGGGCGAATGAATATTGAGATTATTGGTAGTCAGCCACAAGACAAGATTCCCTGCCATGAGGTGGGTGGCCTCCAAGAGAACCGCTCACACTGTGACCTAGCCTAACCCCCTCTGAATCAGGTTTCTGAAATTCTTCAGTTTTGTTGTGGGATGATGGAGGATTTTTCAATCCTTAACTTAGGCTACTAAGTTTTTTTTTGTAGTATTATATTAGTTGAATCAAACATCTATCTCCAACACCCTAGATTAAGCTAATGTTAGTGCACTACCAATAAAAGAAAAGAATGAGTCTAGTTTCTTTTATTATCACATTGATTTTAAGTGGTTGTTATTTAGACAATTCAGATGTGACATGAAACTTAGATGGTGTTATTGACTCTTGTTAGTAAAACTAATGAAACTATATGCAAATTATTCTTTCAATTTGATGAATTCTAACTA
Organism: Pinus albicaulis; assembly: GCA_034641835.2. NCBI lineage: Eukaryota > Viridiplantae > Streptophyta > Pinopsida > Pinales > Pinaceae > Pinus > Pinus albicaulis. Next base: position 986,029,592 of record CM076569.1, read on the forward strand.
AAGAAGATTAACAGAGAGTGGTAATAAATATACAAAACACACTTAAGTAAAAAAATTTAGATGTCAATTGCACAACCAAAGAGAAAATGCCATGAATCGCAAATGAAAGCAAACAAAAAATCACTTGAATTGAATGAAAACTAAAATATGAGAAAGAAACCAAAAAAAATCAAAATACACCCAAAAACCATAGATATGGAACAAAATCGAAACCATAGACCAAGCAGCAATGAAATTTTTGAAAAGAGAGATCCAAAGCTTGAGGACAAAAGCCCTAAATACATTCACAAGAAGGCATCAAAAAGACCCTATAATTTGGATAATAAATGGAAAAAACTCACAAAAGAGATATCAAATTCATAGCTGATGTAATCATCAGCTACTAATTACCATGAAATATATATGCAAAACTCTCAAGTTAAATGAAAGTGATCAACATTCAAATTCAAGCACAAACAACTCTACTAGGTACCCTAGAATTCAATCAAAACCAGATTCAAACCCGAAACAAGATCTGAATAAAACCAACTATAGAATTGTACTCAAACAAATAGAGCACAAATATATTTGAAAGATAATATCAAGCTCAAATAGAAAAAAAACAGAGAAGAGAAGGAAACAAAGAAAAATATTCACTCAATTAGTTGTTGCAAGCACGTGCAGATGGAGGAAAAAAAAATTGGTCGATATTCAAATGGCCATAACTTCCTCATCCGAAGTCCATTTTTAGTGAATTTGTTTTTTGTTTTGTGGTAAAATTTTGAGAGGAAACCATTTATGTAGTTATTTTTATCAATTATTGTACATAAAATAATATAAACTGATAAAAACATATGTGGCATGTTACTTCCTCTATGTTACTTCCTCTATTTTTTATAAAAAATAAAAAGCAAAAACGAAGGTTTGGGTTTAAGATATTTTCAAATATGAAAAATATGAGGCCAACAGAGATGTATAATTTCATACAGTAATATAAATATCAATGAAAGCAATATAACTATGAAATCACAAAGGTAGGAAAAGATCCCAGCAAAGAGAAAAGAGATCCAACACAAAACAGGGTACACTCCCTAGTTTCTTAAAATTATCAGATTAATGACTAAAAATGTTTTGAAATTTCTTAGAAAAAATGAAAGAGAGAAAAAGAAACTAGATCTATAAAAAAAGAGAAGAGATCTCAAATCACAGAGGGAAAAAGATAAAAGTCCCTCATTGAAAGCACCAATTCTGTTGCACTAAATTCTACATGCAAGGAGCTATTCTTGTGTAATCCTATGCCCTATTAGGATTGCCAAATAAAAAAATAAATTCTTAAATGATACAAGAGAAAACCCCAAAGGATATCATCTTGAGAGTGACAGACTATAGAAACCTTTTTCACAATTATGATTTTTTTTCTCAATTATCTCTATTATCTCAATTATGAAATAATTATTATCTCATTAGAGGAAATTTCAGCCTAAAGGTGCCCATAAAATTTTCATGTAATTTCCATGTCACAATATGTAAACCAATAAAAATAGTTCAAATTTAAAAATATGTACAGTAAATATTTTTTAGGGAAAATAAGAAAAACTAAATTTTTAATTGTATTTTTTGCTCATCTCCTTATAGGTTTCCTCAAATTATAAGTGCACACACTCATTGGATGTGGAATTTAATTCCACATGCAAACGCTTTTTAATATATCTTCATTTTTGGGAGGTTTTAGGGTTGGAAAAAAACGATGGCGTGCGCGACTGTTAGGGTTTTCTGTCACGGGTCCCTCTGCGGCGCTGGGTCAGCCGCCCTCCTGCGCGTTGAAGCCTAGAGGCTACTCACAGTCGATAACTCGTCGTGCATTCGCAAAGCCAGATTTCGAGAGCTTCTTGCAGATTCAAGCTCATCTCCAGTCGGCCCCTGCCTGGGGTTTCGATTGGCTTTTGCAGCCCAAGTTTTCTGCACGGCTTCCCGCGACAAAGAGGTTAACCCTTCTTATTCAGATCTGCTTGCTATCCTTCGTGCGTTCCTGATTCCGCTTGCAGATAGATCTCTAAAGGACTGCAGACACCGGCATTTGCTTCTCATTGAAACAGAGGTGGATGCTATCGGCGCAAGCCCATCTCTTACAATCGCCTTTGGTTGCCTTGCAATAGATTCCCTCGCATTATGGAGAATATTTTCAGCTGGAGCCCAGTATTGGGGTTTTTTTCCTCCTCGTTGGGCTTTTGCTGATTTTGTTGAAAGCAAGGAAACAAAGGTTTTCTCTATTGATTCAGCCACTTTAGAACTTGACCGAGCTAATGCACACCTCCATGGCAAAACGTTGGCTAGACGCTGGTCAGAGGATGCTTCAGAGTATGTGATCCAGGCAGGTGAATCATCAGACTCCATCTCCACAGCTTGCCGAACACAGATTTTTTTCTTAAATCAGCTAGATCTACCAGAAAGAGTACCTGCATTTCATATCCAAATCATACTCTTTTCTAGCAAGACGATGATGCAATGGGTTCGTGCAACAGATCTTGTGCAGGATCTTCTACAAAAACTTGAACTCCGGCTAGGGATCCCCTCCTCTTACCAGAGATTGATATATAAAGGTAAACAACTAATGGACCCCCTTCCCCTCTCCTTTTACAGTATTCAAAAGGACGCTTCCATTATGGTTACCTTTCGTTTAAGAGGTGGTTCCTCTGGGCAGACCTCCTCTGTTCCTTCTTTCTCTTATAAAGATGCAGTCCACAAAGACGTTGCCCACCCTCAATCCTCTGTGAAAGCTGCTCAACCAACTATGGCCCCCAAGCCATTTTTGGTGGATAAATCTGAGGAAATTCCCTCTATCGAATTCTCACATCCTGCGATTGACGATCGCTACCAGAATTTTGCAGAATCTGCAATCATATGCAGATTTAATGGGCTATGGCCTCGCACAGCAGATTTATATCAATGGATCCATTCCAACTAGACTAAAATATGCAAGATCTGCTTATGCTCAAAAGGATTCTTTATTGTGGCTTTTGACTTCAATGAAGACTACCAGAAAGCCTTAACGGGAGGCCCTTGGTTCTGGGGTACGGCTGGGCTTTTCCTCACCCCTTGGTTTCCAAACTTCGACCCTTCTACAGCTATCATCACCAAACTCCCCATTTGGGTCAGGCTCCCGAATCTTCCGGTGCATCTATGGCATGTCTCTGTCTTCCTAACCATTGGAGACACTTTAGGGCGCTATCTCACTACAGATTCCTCAAGAAAGGAGAATGGACTCTACACCTACGACAGAATATGTGCCGAAATAGATATCAGCAAAGGACTGCCAGATCAGATCAACCTCAATATTGGAGATTTCCATTGGACACAAACCTTGGATTATGAAAATACAGCCTTCCGTTGCCTCCATTGTCATCAAACGGGGCACCTCCAGAATGCATGCTCTCAGTTCCCTGACAAAAAGAAGAATCTAAATTGCAAACCCAAATCCAAGAGCTGGAAGCCCTGTGTTCCTCCTCCCCCTATGGATAATTCTGACTCCTCCAGCTCAGATGAGGAGGAAATTGAAGCAGATGGGCAGAATGATGAGACTCCGTTGGAAGCTCCCTCAGCCACTCCGGCAGTCCCCTCTGCCTCGCCGATCACTCAAAAACGTTCTCATGTTTCTTCGTCCTCTGACTCTGATAAGGATATTCCACCCCCAGTGCAGAATATTCTACAAATTGTTATGGCTCATCCAAGCTCCACTGGCTGGGTCAAAGTAAGCAAGAAAAAAGGGAAAAAATGTCGTTTGGCAGTGTCTGCCCACACGGAGTAGACACCTCAGTTTAGATCCAGCTTCTCTGCAATCCTATGTTCTCCTTTGCTCATTCCTTGTTTGTCTTCCAGGAGCGAGGTTGATAGCTTATCACCTACGGCTCCCATGCTTTTCAGCTACGCTTGCATGCAAGCCTGATTGTACTATATGTTTCTTATTTTAATAGATTTAGTCTTATTTAAAAAAATATATATATATATATATCTTCATTTTTTTATCAATGTGGGTTTCCTATAAAGTATCCATAATGGGTACTCAATGGATGTGGAATTCAATTCTGCATCAAACAATTTTCTACACTCGAAATTCAAGTAAACCTATAAGGAGATAAACCAATAATACAATTAAAAAGGTATTTTTCTTCTTTTCCCTCCAAAATTCACAACTCTTGTTTTATTATTTTAATTATTATTTCATTATTTTCCTTAAGTGACTACTTTGATGTTGAAATTTCATTTAATACATAATTATAATATTTTGGCAAAATAATTATGAGAAATTGCTCAATTATGTAATTTCACCGTTTTAACATGGGATAAATCTAACATAAGTAAAATAAAAGGTGAAAATGGGATGCATTTTAGCCAGCAACAAAGATAATTTGAAGTTGGGTTTCTCTCACTATAATGGAGTGAAAAATAGGGCTATAACAATATAGTATCGATAATATTACTTTTACATGTCATTTGTCAACTCCATATTAAGTATTGAAGGAATTAGATATCTCCCTCATACTAAAAAGTAAATTATATTTTTTACTTTCACTTTCTTTATCTCTTTATGTAAAGTTTGATGTAAAATTAATGTGAAATTGAAGTATTTTATTTATGGTTGACATTGATTTTTTGGGTTATAAATACTTTTTTATTTGTTAATGTATGTATTATTTTATTATTTTTTAATCTAGTAACTTTACATGAGAACATATCCCTCATGCTAGACTATAGAATGCCTCTCAATACAATCAATTATTCCATTTCTAAAAACTAAGAATTGACTAATTTAGGATGGTTTTCACAATCACTCCCTTCTCTTATTATAAGAAGAGGCATGAACTTTAAGTCATGAATTTCATAATTATGTTACTCACTAGCATCAACATTGAAATCCTGGAGCTTTTTAAAGTGCATTTTTGCACTAAAAGTAGAAATGAAAAATTGTTCATTATATAACTTCAAAAGAGTTCTTATGATTAGGTGAGTGAATATGGCTGGTTTATATATAAGAATTGGCATTTTTTTACCTTTACACATGTTTTTTCTTTGATAATGCCTTTTTTTGGGTGGATGTAAACAATGATATTGAGATCATCAAAGAAAATTTCAGGTGCTTGAAAGTCATATGTATAAGATGTATATCCATTAACCTTATTTTAAGGATTTTGATTATTTTCTGGTACTCTATTATGTTAAGTGAAAAATAGTAGATGCCTTTTTAGCTCCCATAGCTAAATCTATGAAATGTGATAGTAAAAATACAAGTATACACACATTATTTTTCTAACCATGGTGTTCTTCTTTTTTGTCATGCATGGCATAGAATTATTTCATATTTAAAACCACAATATTTGACAAAATTTAAGGAATAAACTCCTAACAAATTGTTAGGAATACAAAGATGACTATGTATTTCAAAATATATTATAACATAAAGGATTGAAACTTAGATCCTAACATCTATCGATAACTATGTGTATTTGTTAATGTGACAGTGGGGCGGTGGGATGGATATGAGAGCTATGTAATCCACTTCCTATATGACTAGTTCAGACTATTTTCAAAATAGTTTTTGGTGCATGTCCCTTATCAAACCAATCAACTAAACAACTAATAAATACATAATATTTCAAGAATAATCATAGGCATCTTTTGGCAGGGCCTCTTAATCCATGTATAGGCATCATATCTATATCATTAAATGTATGTTGTAAGTGGTAAAATTTAAATGTATGAGTGAGTGGTTAGATCATGTACAAATACTCCAACCATTTCATCTATGTAGAAATATGGATGAATACGTAATAGAAATATGGTTGGAATTCCTTCCCAAAACATTGTTCGTCTTTGGTACAATGTGTATGTTCATGTTGTTTTCGTGATGTAGTTTATTCTAGATACATGTGAAGGATTTTCCTTCAACATTGGTTCTATTATTGTTGGTACTGAGTCCAGGACTGTAGAAATATTAAATGAAGACGACGTAAACATTTAAGAAATAATTTAAATAAGAAGAGGAGATCAAGAAAACTTGAACCTGCAAGAAAAAGAAAGATCATGCTCGTTGATTGCTTGTGATGATGAAACTCACAATTATTGAGTAAAGTAGATTTTTTTTCTTGAAGTACTAATCATTCGTTGTTGTTGTATGCTTAAGGAATAAAAATTATATGCTCACTGATTGTTTAAACAATTCTAGCAATATAAAGAATGCATCGAAATTGTGAAAGAAATTACACAAGAGGGAGATAATTGCAAAAACCTATCACTATGTGAAATATTCTTCAACAAAAATATTAGTGACCAAAGTACCAATGGAATATTGTATAAATAATGATTATTGAATGTTGCTTTTTCATCATGGTTCACTGGAAAAATATCCTAGGCATATTGAACGATGAGAATATGTTGGGAGATTTATAAAGTGAAAAATATATGTGCTTCAAATTTTGTGTAAGATGGAGTATTAATGGATCTCATCCATTATTTATTTTCATGTCTCTCCATAGTCGATAGCATTGGAAATTTGGGAATTTAACATTGTTAAATAAAAAAATTTGATTAGGGATTATAAAAAGAAACTATGAGTTATTTGATTGATGTCTAGACCTTTGATTTGTTGAAAAAAAAAGGACTTCACCATTTCTTGCTAGTTGTTGACACCAAATTAAAGTACCAACTAGTCAATTTGTGTGTTGAGATATGTGTTAAGCACCTTGGTACCTCTAGTATGGATCTAAATAGCCCTAGTTATATTTTAATGTTTTTTAATTTCTCAGGAACTATGACAAGATATATGGTTGAGCCATAATGTAATGTGGGAATTCTTTTGTTGAAGTTGTGCTTGGATTTGAAAAAATACCGAGGTTACAAAAATATTCATGCCCAAGTTATGATAGAAGTGAGAAAAATTGAATTTTTGTTGAATAAGGATGACCAAACTTCAACTTTTGGTCTATTTGTACCAACTGAAAAAGTCGAAATGCCAATTAAGCCATGTGTTAAGATTGTCAAAATTACTAAATATTTGGCTACTATCGATGGTTATTGTGGCCCTATATACTTTGGATGATTTTTTCCATGGGCTAATCTCAAAACAAAACAAAAATTGTGAAGCACATACATATTGATTAAATGTTGACATTTGATCTAGTAGCTTTGTGATAGGGAAATTTCTAGTGAAAATTGAAACTGGTGTAAATTTATGTGGCTCATTGCACATTGAATCGAGTCAACTCAATCTAATTCAATATCTTCGCATCAACTCAGACTAATTATAGTCGAATGAATCTATATATAGTCTATCTATGGCCGCTTGTTGAATGATACAAGGAATAATATGTGCATAAAAACCTTGTTGCTAAAATATTGGTACATTAAAAACATGGGAACCACTCTTAGACACACATGAAAAAGATCTTTTCCAATAAATAACAAGATTAATCAGTCTACAAATCACCATAGAGTAAAATGTTTCTCAGCATTTCCATGATTCAAGGATAGTTAAATTTTTTGAGGAATTGTGATTGTTTTTTCTAGTCAAGGAATGGCTAATAATGGAATGCAAAAACATTGGTTCACTTAGTAAAATTAATTGAATAATTGACCGAATAAACATGATAGACTAGCAAATATATAGTAAATACAACTTTAGTCGATTCACTATTATTAATTAATTGAGATTCTTTTTTTTATGTTTTCAACTAGAAGTGGGGAATTAGCCAACGAGGATGGAGAGATGATAGGTTTTGTTGCAGATATACCAAGAAGGAATATCATTCAGGAAACATCAAATTTTTAAGAGGTCTAAGATGATGCACTGGCTAGAGTTATATATAAAATATTAGTAGATTTGGTTGACTAAGATATGAAATTGACTTGGTGTGTAACCAATTAAAACAAACTGATTAATGTTTTGTACTCTTATTACAGTGTATGATCCTCCTAATGCAGTGTATTTTAATAAATCAATTGAGACTGTAATTAATGAATACTATACTATGTAATGAGTTTGTAGAGAAATTATTTTATGAAGGATAGCTAATTCAAGTTGTAGTTATGTTGTGTAATTAGTATTTTAGTCAATCATTGGAGTTATAAGTGAGGGTAGTTTGAAATGTAAGCCTTGTTTAAGGTAGGAAATATTCTCCACATTTGTAAATAAAATCAAGGACTAGTTGATGAGATCGTAATCTTTATACCATTCATTGATAACAAGTCAATATTTATTGTAAAAATCCTAGCCATAAAAAAAAATAGGATGCCTTATTCAAGTTAAATCTCTCCTTCATGGATGAATTGCAGACTTGGAAAAATATCAAAAAAATCATCAAGGAAATGACCGTGAAGTCTATTTATATTCCATTGGTAAAATAAATTTACTATGCAGGAAAACATGAGATCATTGGAAATATAGTGAAATTAATAAATTTATCACAAATATGTTAATAGCAATAGAAGTATTAGAACAACAAAGCATCTGAGATAAACAAAAACAATTATTTGATAAAAACAATTGCAGTAGGTGAGAAGTAAGAGAATGCAGTTAAGAATGAGAAAAAAAATATGAATATATACAGAAAGGGATAAATGGACAACATGATTAAAACATGATACTATATTTATTGAGCCCCTCTGGTATGAAGTTTCAGAATGGTTCTTGGATTGTGGCAAAGAGTAGAATGGTTGGTATGTATAGTTTAACTATTTAATGTATGAATGCAGGACTCTAAGGAGTGAAGGTCATGCACTGGACTCATTTGTAAGGAGAACCCCATGTTTCAAGCTTTAAAATACTGGGGGGGTGTTGAATTAGTATTGTGAAGTATGCATCAAACGTTGCATCATTTTTCCCTTTATTTACACTAGTTATTTGAACCATTACTCGACAATGATAAACATACAACATAGAAAAAACAATTGCATAAACCATGAAGCATATATAACATATAAAACATGAGAGAAACAAATAACACATCAATTAAACATCATCAATCACATGAAGATACTAGATGTTAGCTGGATACCCTTATACGATAAAAACCACCGTACTATGTTCTCTTCTTCTTATTTATTATTTAAAATATTATTTACATCATATACTGGCCACCACCAATATGTAGGCCCCAACTTGTGATGTATACCAGTAACCTCCCTCTTTAGGCCACTACTTGATGGAAGCCACCATTTATGAAACTAGGTAGGCTCCATCCTACTATAGGCCCCAACAACTAATAGTTTCTCAAGATAGCACCTGAAGGAATCCACTACTTCCTATAGTATCAAACCACCACTTGCCATTGAAGACATAAACCTTCAAACCCTTTTGGGACAACTTTCATATATTTTCAAACTGGGCCCACCAATATATACGCAATCAACTATGGAACTTATTTCATATATTTTCATACAAGACCCACATAGACTCTTTGTTGAATCACAAAAATATGCAAAATAAAAACCCTCTGTTAACTCAACTCATACAACAACACATCAAATCCACTCTCTCCTCATCAATAATATCAAAAACTAAATTTTGAACAACAATAAGACTGATGGCATCTATGCATGGCATCAAAATGACAAAAAATGATTAGAATCTCTATCATATACTCAACTAATTTCACTACCATTTTAACTTCACAACACATAACCACTATGCTCTATCCATGCACACTATTCTACCCATGATCCAATACATAGTGAATACCAATTCACACTCCATTCCAACTACTACCAATAAGTATTTCAATGCTCAAACATATTACATTTTACCTTTAGATGGACAACACCAAATCACATTGTGTTGTAGGTTCCACACAAATCACAATATTGTCAAAACCATGCTTCACAACTACTCCATATGTTGGCAGTTGTTCAAATAGGTGTATTCGGTTCTAGTCGCTCATTCTAGAAAAAACTTCTTACATTTGATCCTTTGATTCACTTTGACATAGATTTTGAATCTCAATAAGACTTACAAAATATGTCCTCTCTCGATCTAGGCAAATATTTCATTTGTTACGCCACAAATAAGATCAACACGCAAGGGATTTGACATACAATACATTTGGGGCACTCCACAAATTTTATATTGTCATAGATCATCATAAATACTAAGAATACTTTCTCCATATCAGGTGACCAATTTCCCTAATCTCAAATTTCCTTTCTCTCATTCACTCTAGTAATCAGATTGCATCACATCTATGCTCCATGCTTGTGTGTAAACATTATGTCATATCAAACAATGATATCACACCATATACACACCCATAACAGTATACAATACCTCATCATATGTTGAATATATCGATACACATTATTCTTGAGTGTTCTAACACACTCTATATAGGTTAATACATGAGTTTGTAATTGCATCGTCGAATCCATGATACATCCTTTTCAAGAGACTTTAAACTAATTTTCCCAATGTTAGATTGGACCCAATTCATGCATCAATGATAAATGACTAATTTCATTCAATTATTTCCATCAAGACCAAATCAAATATTATGACCAAATGAATCCACACCTTAGTTAAATGCCATAAGATTCTTAAAGACCAGATTAACTTGAGACCAAATCAACATTCTACTTCTTTGGACTAGATCAATGCACTTCCATTTCAACTTGATGACCAGATTAGATTGGAAGAATCAACTATTCATTGTGTTCTTACATTTTGGAAGTGAAAATTCCTAGATCCTAGATCTGGAATCCCTACTGCAACTAGTTGAACTACTTCTCTTACTTGAAAATCTGATTTAAACAAGGTATTTGAGTTTACTTCTTAAAATATCAAAGCAGTTACTGAAGCAGTATTCACCCATTAAAACACATTTTTGAAAACATAAACTGAGAAAGAAAGAATAATTCAAACACAGGACACCGTTGTTTTTGGAAAAACATCCTTGGAAAAACCCAATGCAGGAAAATCGGTGCAGCATATCTGAGGGTTTTATTTATTAAGCACCAGTTAATCTGAATACATCATTGATTGTCACACAGGAAAAATAAGTTACATAGAATATGACTGGAAAAAATATCGGTGAGCTTTACCTCACTCTATCACTTGAAATCCCGATTGATCCTGGAACTAAATGATGTGCCTCCATCAGGCTCTGCGCTGCCTTTATGCAGTCCCAACATCAACCCTCCTAGTCACTATGTCACTCAGTTAGTTAATCGATCTGCTCCAAAGAAATTTTGATCTCTGCCTCCCAGTCTCACACCCCATATTTCAAATTCTGAAATCTTCTTTTCAGCAAACCCTTGGATTTCCTCTGGCCCTCTGCATAGCCCCTGTGTAGCTCTATGTCAACCTCTATGGATCTGCGCAACAGCTGCTGGATCTCTCTCTACCCTTCTCCACTGATAATTCTTTGACTGAGAAGAATTTATCTCCGGAAACTATCTCTACCCCTCACTACAATCAAAAATCACTTAGATCTGATTTTTGTTCCGGCACTTGCTCCCTTAGAAAAATTCAATCTGTAGATCCTCTCGGTGTCTCTTACAAATGACCCTGAAGCCTTCCTTTATAGTATTCTCATTGACAAATCAATGACTGAGATTATATCTCCAATCAACAGGTAAGATTATATTAGACTTGATATTTTTTTTCTAGAATTTTCACCCACAGTTTACAGTAATACTCATTAATTATTTTAATTTCCTAGTTAGACTTAGGGTCCTCATTAAAAATAAATAATTTTCCTTATAAAATTGTTTCTAGGTGGAATTTCCCAAAACAGTTTCTGGGTTATTTGTAATGCATGTGTCTAAGCCTCTCCACAAAATTTAGGGCTTAGAGAACATCCGACGCTACCAAAAATAAACACTCCCTCTTAGCGATGAATGTGCTCTAACATATATTCCCTATTGCACACTACTTTGACTCTGAAGCATCTCCTCTATGTTGCACTGTACTACTTCTGACCCTGCCATGATCAACACTACATATGTACTGCAACTCCCTCTCAAATTTTGCATATACTGCTAGCACTTCCACTGCTAACTCTGCACTACAACTCAGTTGTTGAGAGAAGCAACGGAAAAACGTCCATGAATCTGAAAAAGTGTTCAATATGCATCTCAATGCTAAAAAACTTATTGTTGCTAGTCACACGATGTCCCTCTAGATCACTGGTTGTTGCTTCTCTACACTAAGTCCCTCTGTGTTGTTGCAACTCTGCTCTACGTTGCTCAGTTTTGAACACTGCTAACTACTACATCTATCGTCTCTCCACTCCTTTGCACCAATTGAAAACTCCTCGAACCTGGTACTATTGATTATGAGCACCCGTAGCAAGGTTGTGATATGAGAGGTGGATTCCTCCAGGATCCTGCCCAGCTAAATTTCTTGTGAACTTGTAACTCAATGTCTCCCCATCTCCCTCCTAGAGATGTGTGGGCACTCATGGCATACTCATCCTCATTAATATTCGCAACTAAAACCTTCGTATTGTGCTTCTCATCCTTTTCCTTTTGCTTCAAAGAACACTAGGAAGTGTACTGGCCAAGTTCATCACACTTGAAGCACTTGATCTTCGATATGTTTTTCTTATGTCTCGGTTGCTCCTATTGTCCCTTGGATGCAAGGGTTGCATCTTCCTCCTCTTGCTTCACCTTTGTTCCACTACCACTACTACCGTCAAGTTTGCACTTGACCAAGTATCTCCTTATCTCTTCTTTCTGAAGAGAATCCCACATATCTTCCCAACCTGGAAAGGTTTTGCTACCCAATATACTATGGACAAATACTTTCCAATATTTGGTGACTTCATTCAATGACAGTCTTACCATCACTGAAGAAGAAGGGGTAGAACCCACAGCTGCAAGTTGGTCATGGATTTCCTGAAGCCTAATCAAGAATGGAATCATGCACTCCCATCTTTGCATGTACGTCATCCTCAATTATTTCTCTAAGTACATCTTCCGCTGCTTGGAAGATCCCTCATATAGCGTGGCCAAGGCTTCCCACATTTTCTTGGCAATATATTTGCTAGCAATATGGGACACAACATGATCCTTAACTCCATCCAAGAGTAGCCTTTTCACTTCGCCATATCGGCCTTGTACTTTTTCAACATATATGGATCTGCTAGGACAACTATTGTGTTCTCCATGAAAAGTTTTAGATCATAATCATCCAAAAGGCAAAAGATCCTTGCCTTCCAAATAACGTAGTTGGAGGCTCCCTCCAACCGATCTTGATATCTGAGCCCATGAGTTGCCATGGCAGTCAAATCTGTCAAATTTTCTCCTCTTCTTCCCCCTCTGCACAACACTAGACAAGCTTGCACATTCCTTGTGTAGCTCGTAGATCTGTAGCCCGGATCCGCCGCATCATATCTCGAAAAAAAGCCGAAATTCCCCGGCTAGGAACTTCTTAGGAGATAAAATTCTCTCAATATGTTGCTTCTTCTTCTTCCGACGACCTTATGCCCGAAAAAAAATCAAGATCTACTCGAAAAAAATTGCATCCCACCAGCCTCTTCGCCGAGGCTCAGGGGTCGCTCCCTCGCATCGGAAAAATTTTTGATCTGGAAGTATTACCTCTCTATCGACTCACTCAAAGAGAGACCTTCCTATAAATTCATTCCTCCTGGCTTGGACTGTGAAATCTTCTGGGGATTCAATTTGTTTCTTTCTATGGCTCTTTGGCCTCTAAATCATTGTTGGATCTGCTCTTCCTGTTTCACAATACACGCTTTGATACCGTGTGAAAATTCCTAGATCCTATATCCGGAATCCCTATTGCAACAAGCTAAACTACTTCTCCTACTTGAAAACCTTATTTAAACAAGCTATTTAAGATTACCTCTTAAGATATCGAAGTAGTTCATCGATGCAACCTTCACCCATTAAAATACATTTTTTGAAAAAAAAATGAGCAAGAAATAATAATGCAAACACATGACACTGTTGTTTTTTGGAAAAACGTCCCTAGAAAAAACCCAATGCGGGAAAAAGCGGTGCAACGTATCCGAGTGTTTTTATTTATTAAGCGATGAATAAATATGAATACATCAACGAATTTCACACCACAAAATCAGTTACACATAATATAACCAACGAGAAAGATCGGTGAGTTTTTACCTCACTCTATCACTCGGAAATCCCAGCTGATCGGCAACTAAATAATTTTCCTCTCGGCAAGCTCTGCACTGCCTCCGTGTAGTCTCAACGTCAACCCTCCTTGGCACTACGTCACTCAACTAGTGAATTGATTTTCTCCATAGAAATTCTGATCTCTCGCCTCCCGGTCTCACACCGCGGCTTCTAGCTTTTGCAATTGTCTTCTCAACAAACCCTTCGATTTCCTTTAGGGCCTCCGAGAAGCCTTTGCATAGCCCTCAACATGGATCTGCGTCGACCTCTTTGGCTCTGTGCAACGATTGTTGGATCTCTCTTTCCTTCTCTATTAATGATTCTGCGGCTGAGAACAATTTCTCTCTGGAAAATGTCTCCGCCCCTCACTCCAATCAAGAATCACTTAGATCTTATTTTCGTCCAAGCACTTGCTCCGTCAAAAAAAATTGATCTCTAGATCCTCTTGGTGTCTCTTACAAATGACCCTCAAGCATTCATTTATAGTCTTTTCATTGACAAATAAACGACTGATATTAGATCTCCAAAAAAATGCCTAGGATTATATTAGACTTGATCTTCTTTTTCTAGAAGTTTCACCCAAACTTTACGTTAATATTGATTAATTAAGTTATACTTAGGGTCCTCATCAAAAAGAATTAATTTTTTTCTTATAAAATTCTTTTCGGGTGGAATTTCCCAATCAATTTCTGGGTTATTTGTAATGCATGTGTCTAAGCCTCTCCAAAAATTTGGGGCTTAGAGCACATCTGATGCTACCAAAAATCAACATTGGAGACCAATTCAACATACACATTATAGACTAGAGCAATTGAATCATCCTCAAATAAATCCTTGGGAAAACTCCATGGTAAATGCTTGTGGTTGCCATTCTACATCCTATAGGAAGCCGATGTGATTTCTCTAATGAGAAATTGTGTTACGAACACCCTTTTTCAACCGATGATTTGGGCTATACCTATTGCAAAATAGATTTCCCCTTTTGAACCTTTGTTTGTTTGATAGTTTAGGGAAAACATAAAATCTCTCAACCAGAACTGCTCAAATTTGCCTCACTTTATTTAATACAATTGTAAACACCTTTCCAACCTTTGAAACACTAGAAAACCTTTGTCAACCTTCTAATCATCATGGACAATATCATCTAAATATTTCCGTCAATGCCAACACCATGTTACCAAAAAAATCACCCCCTTTAGCATTCATGGAAACACCATAGCCACAAAAACAATCTAATCTTCTTTAGCTGGCCTTCACTCTTCTCTGACTGGCTAGCTCATTCTCCACTAGTGTTTGGTCTCATTCCCCCCCCTTTCACATCAATGGAAAAGGGTGACCAAACCTCACTTGTAACACCATGCTAACACCAAATGAACAATGTTGATACCAATTGTTTTTTGATAAAGCATTAGCAGCTACAATAGTCGTGAAAAATAGCATTAGAAATGAAACAAAAATAGTTTCCCACACTTTTATCTTCTGCAACCAATGGACATTGGTGACAACAAATCCAACAATGATCTTCCTCTTGCTAAACATCCTCACCCTAAACATGTGATATGGCTATCTACAATCAACAAAGAATTTTTGTCCAATAACTTATTGGTTCTCTTATTTGTCTTCTTCGAGCTAATACCTCCTTGCAATATGCAAGAGGCTACTCAACACCATAAGCACCAAAACCAAATATGACTAAATGATGAATAATGAGCCAAACAAACAATATCAATCATATACAATGAAATTAAAAGTATTAATAATGAGAGTATATGGCTACAACACTGCACACACAAGTGTATATATGGATGAAATAAATACTTTTTTCAATGCATTCCTAACAAAAGGTCTACTCAAAACAATATCCAAATCATAAACATGAACATACATGGCTGATATAAATCAATTATTGATATGCATGCCTAAAACAAGTGACTCTCTCTCCTATGCATGACTAAGGTGAGGATTACACAACTAGATTTCCAAATGATAACCAATTACATGCAGGACTAATTTACATGCTTTCACACATGATTACAATATATGCAACAACAACAACAAAAAAATATGAAGTGAAAGCATACAACCCTTCAAACCCAAATATTGTGCAAAACTCCACCTTAAGCTACTGTATCTTCCAACTCTCTTTCTGATCTTATGGACCCGATTTTGGATTTAAGCTCCTAGCCACACCATGTTGTTGTTGTAACAAATATTCATGTCTTCTTTATGCTTATATATTTTTTCCATGGAATCTCCCTGAGGCTAAGCACTCTTTGGAAACCTTGCTTGTGAATATAATCTAAAGAGAAGATATTTTTTTCACTTTCTTTCTCTTCCCTTCAAAACGTAAGAATTGTTTGGGGTTCAAATATATTAGCCTTTCAACGTCAACAAATATCTTATCTATTAAGCTAGGGTTGAATGAAGTTCAACTTCAAGTAGCATCATTCTATCACAATCATCATCTTGGTTGTTCAAATCTACTGGCTAACATCAGATCTACCTAAAACATATCTAAGAAATAACTCACCATCATTTTTATGTTCACATCTACACTGCTACAACATATGTGTTCTCCTATGTCTTTGGTTTCCAATTTCTCTTATTGATGATTAGCTACTTCATTCACACTAGGAGGATCGATCTTTGTCTAGTATCTTCTATGTAGATGCACAATATTGGTCAATATAGCTTCAATAAATTTGTTGGTAGATTCCACTTTTCCATTTCCTTTTGGATGATATGGAGTATATTTGTGATGCCTAACCTTGTATTTCTCCATGATCTTCTGCACTATCTCGGAGGTAAATTGTGTGCCATTTTTTGTTATAATTTCTCTTGGAACACCAAAACAAGTGAAAATATCCTCTAAAATAAGTGAAACAATAACATTTTCAATATAAAAATTTAGTGGCTTAGCCTCTACCCATTTGATAACATAATTAGTGCACACAAGTATATACATCTATTATTTGGATGAAGGGTTAATAGGTCCAACAAAATCTAGAGCTCGTTTTTAAAAAGGTTCTACAGTGTACCTGTGATCGTAGAGCAATCTCATTTGATTAGATATCTCTCCCCATCCATTGACAATTATCACATCTTTTGACATATCGCTTGGAATCCTTGAAAAGAGAAGACTAATAATATCCCAAAAGTAATTTATATGCATTTCATCTGTCAACAAAATTTCCTCCACATGGTTCATCATGACATGCTTTAAGCATCTTAGGCACTTCATCTTCTTGAATACATCTTCTAATGATCATATTAGGTCCTTTTGGTACAATTCTCCCTCTATAAAATAATATGGTGCATTGGCTTTGATGACTCTTTGTCTTTCTTTTGCTGATAGCTTAGGAGGAAATTTTCCTATAGCGAAATAATGAGCAATATCTGCAAACCAAGTAGTTTTAGTAGATACTTAAAAATTACATTCATTAGGAAAATTATCTACTATAGGGTATTATTATTATCATTTTTCGTCCTAGAAGGGAAATCAACAACTATGTTTTATTTTCCTAACCTATCTAAAATGGTAATATTAAATAACTACGATAATAAAAAGCCATCTAGTAATTTTTCCATTGGTAATTAGTTTTTTCATAAATTATCTAATAGTAGAATGATTTGTATGAATAAAAGTATCATACCCAATGATATAATGTCTAAACTTATTAATGGCATGGACAACTACAAAACACTCTATTTTTATAATTGCATAATTTAACTCTGCAGGAGTCAAATTTTTACTCATATAATATATAACATAAGGAATATATTTTTTATCCTAATACAATCCTAGGGTTGTATCTGAAACAATAGTACAAATATGTAATGGAAGGAACCATTTTGGCCCTCTTAAAATTGGAGCTTCAAAAAAATTTTCGCTTTCAATAATTCAAAAGCTTTTTTAACAATCAAAATTCCAATGAAATTCACAATCTTGTGAGTAATTTGAATAGTGGTGAAGCAAATTTTGTTCAATTTTTTCTATAGACCTTCTATAGTAACTCTTGAATCCAAAAAAACTTCTAACATCTATTTGACATTTTGGTTCTAAATTTTGGCGATAACTTCTAATTTTGATAAATCCACTTTGATTCTAACATCTGAAATATGATGGCCTAAAACAATTCCTTTGTTAAACATTGTAAAGAAATTTTCATTATTAATGAAAGTGTAGCTTCTTGACATCTAACAAGGACTTTTTCCAATTTTTCCATAGTTTCTACAAAAATATTTCCATAAACAAAGAAAGTCATACTTATAAATTTCTACACAATCATGGATCAAGTTAGAAAAGCATACCTAATATTGCCCTTTGATATGTAACAGGTGCATTACATAAATCAAAACGAAGTACCTTATAGTCATTCGTACCCCATGGACATGTCAAAGTTTTCTTATCTTGATCTTCAGGTGCAAAGTTGAATCTGATTATATCTGCTAAAGCCACCAAGAACAAAAAAATATTTCTTTCGTTCTACTGTATCCAATACTTGATCAATAAAATGTAATAGGAAATGATATTCTAAAGTTTCATTGTTTAATTCTTGATATTCTATGCATACCCTCAGCTTTCCATTTTTCTTAGGCACAATAACCAAGGGTGAAATCCATTGGCTATCTCTAATTAGGTAAATAAAATTCACATTGAGCAATTTGTATTACTCTTCTTTAAAAATGTCACTCATATTAGGATTCATCCTTCATTGGGTTTGTCTTGCATGTTTAGAATTCTCTTGTATATAAATATGATGCATACATGTGTATTTGTATTAATATGATGCATACATGTGTATAGGAATGGTTTTGTACATTATATGCACACAATAATTTTGTTCACAATATGAAGAAATATCATGACTATTCATCAAATTCATTAATTGATATTTCTCATCATTTTGTTAGATAGTTAAAACTCGGTTGAATATCTTCGTAATCTTCATCATATCCTTCAATCCATTATTCATTCTCCATTTCAGTTATTGCTCTTGTTGGTGGATATAATGTGAACTTTCTAGAAATATTTCCATAAGAAATGAATATATCACCGAACCTACAACTAATGAATGCATCTAATGTGGCTAATCGTGGCCTACCAAGAATCAATGGATGCCCCCTATATTATTTTTTGGATGTAATATCATAAAATCAATAGGATAACCCCATGAATCTATGGATACATACACATCTTACCCTCAAGTTTGATAATAGGTATATTTGCTAATTGCAATAAAGTAGGACTATATTAAAGACTGGTTAATATTAATTTATACATAGTATTCTTTGTCATGATATTTATCACTACTCCTAAGTCAATCAAAGTGTTTGGAATTTCAATACCATTGATATAAATCTTTACAACAGGACTATCTGAACCTAAATATTTTTCAATTATTGGTTTTCCAATCATGTCTACAATTTTTCTTATCGGTTTTAGTCTTTGTATTTATTTTCTTTTTATTTGAGGTTTTCTAAACATAAATCCTTTATTATTTTTTGAAAAAAATAGGAATTTCCATTATATCTTGAAGTAATGGAATTTTGATGCAAATATTTTTCAACTCATTTAACATGTTATAATCATGTAAAACTTTTTGCTTCTCTACACCTTTATCAATTTGTAGCCTCTCTAGAAAGGTGGGATTTTGTAAGGAAATATAGGGTTGCTTGACCATAGGAATTGTAGGACTTGGTTTTATTTTTTTGTCATGTATTTGTGTAGGAATGTCTTCCTTTTGAGGGGTCTTTCCTATTCAATATTTTCCTCCTTTTTAGAAGTTTTACCCTCTTTATGTTCTTGAATTACAACAAGAGGTGTTTTATTTTGTTAAAGTCGATCAAATATAAGCTAGACATCATTTGAATCTAGAGGACCTATAATGTAAGCCTAAAAAAGTTTGGGCTTCAAAATTAGAAATAGGTTGCTAAGGTGCTTTATTAGTGAGATTGGGAAGTGGTTGAGAAGCTAATTGATTTTATTTTTGAGGAAATGAAGTGGATGGTAATGGAAGAGGTTGAATTGTAGTCAATTGAGGTTGAGATTGTGGCTGGAAAAAGTTGTGGAGGTTGGGGTGGAAAATAATACTAAGGTTGGTATCGAGGATATTGTTGAAAAGGTTAAGGGTAGTGGGGATTTCTACGATAAGAACCTTTCCATCCTTATGAACAAGATAAGTTTTGAGCTCGAGGTAGCCAAGTTTGCATGGTAAGGACATGTTCCAATTACTTTTTGGTTGTGCATAATATTGAAATTATGCATTAAGATATTATTTCATAACTATTTGAAGAGCCAACCAAGGTCTTTTAGAAGCAACATAACAAATTTCTTCTGCTTGAATTGTCCCAACTTCCTCTTGGTAGATAACTTTTAGTCTTGGTATTGAAGGGAAATCCATTGTAGCATGATTCTATGCACATATAAAAAAAATATTCAACACTATCAAGAGGACATTCTCATAATACATGTTTCCTCCTACATCTAGGAAATAAAATAAATAAAGAAAATTTTTAGCTCTTTGCTTGTTTTCTAGTCTTAGCATATCAATTTTCTCACTAAGATTTTCAAGGATATCATTTTTAAATCTATCAAGTAAATTACCAAGTTGTGCTTGACTTACCATTCCTGATGAAAATTTACTTAGTCTTGACATAACTAGATCTCTGGGACTCCTATATTTTGACTTCCCTCTTAAAATATGTTTGCACAATTCACAAATATCTTGAAAAAATAACTAAGACACATATCCTTTACTCATTAATTTAATAATATCAATCCATTCATCCCATATAGCTTTTAGTAAGAATGTTTTTAATGTATTTAGTCCTAAATCATGCAATTTAGCTCTTTTGACATTATATGTAAATCTCCCTACTAAATCTTGAAGGCTTTAATCTTATTTTTGAGCCATTTTAAGATTATTCTCTAAGGTCATGATGTATGCAATAATATTAATATTTTTCTAAAAAAATTATTTTCATTTCAACCCATGTCATTATAGAATTAATTCCTAAACTCATAAAACATTTGAGAGCCCCTTCTTTCAATGTAGTTCAAAACAACTTCAATGTTTGAGCATTAATTAAATTATCATAGGATCTACATAATACCTCCAAATCAAAGAGAAGTATTTCTAGATCCTCAGTTCTCATACCATGAAATTTAGGAAGAATGGATAGAGAAATATTATTCATAGTGGTAATAGTATTAGTACCTTGAATATAAAATCCGAAAGGATCCTCCTCTTCATGATAATCTCCATCATTTCCTCTTCCTCCTCTTCCACCCCTACCACCTCGACAACCACCTAGAGGTCTTATACCTACTCTAAATCCACCAATGATTGGTCTTTCCTCTCCATTATGTACTTCTCCTTCTCCTTCTAGATGGAATGTGAAGAAGAAGGTTAAGTGGTCTGTAATGAAATTGTTTGCACAAAATTTGTGGAGAAGGCTTGAAAAAATTGAAGAGTAGGTTGCATGCTTGGATGAAAAGATATAAGCTCAAAAGAACTTATCTTAAACAAAGGCCATCAAAGGAAAAATAAGTTCACCTATGTGAACTAGAATAGGGGCATATCCTTGGTGAAGATAAGGATAAAATAATTGATGAGATCCAAGGATATATTGATTTTAAAACTAATGAAATGTTTGTGAATGCACATCATGCAAGCATATATGATGGAGAGTTTCCTCATGAGGGAAATACTAAGTAAATTCTAATTAATGAATTTGTGGATGAAATTCCTATATAGAACAAGGAAATATCCCTTGGAGAGGAGGAAGAAGAAAAGGAGATACTTACTGCAGAGTCTCGTGAAATATTGTGAAAGTTCATATCGAAATGATGATTTGATGTCTTAAACATCAAATGAGGCCACATAGCCTTATGATTTTAAATCTAACAAATTGTTTTATTGTTGCGTGTTTTTATGAAGATGGGAAACCATCTACAATTATCACAAAAATAGAGAAAAAAATGAAACTAAACTTATTGTTATGAAACCAAACTGCAAAAATAGATTAAAAGAGAGATCAATGGCTTAGAAATAAGCCACTTCAAGGGGGGGAAACCTCCTTTACATTACATAAATGAGAAATTCTTGGATGATACAAATGAAAAAACCTCCTTATATATATAGGAATCCATGGGGTCACAATATAATCCTAGCCGACCTAACAATAATAATGTAAGGGCACAATAATAACAATATTGGGGTTACACGAGTACAACAATAACAATAAGGGGGCTACACTAACAACAATAAGGGACTACACTAGTAATATAGGGACCTAACAAGCCCCTCTCCCTCAAAAAATTGTTGTCCTCAATGCTTGAGTAGCTCTTTCGGATGCTTCGTATAAAATACTCATCCTCCCATGTAGAAATCTAGTGGGTAAGTTCTTCCACTTAATGAGATACTCCGAAATTGATCAATTTTCGTAGCTGTCTAATTCTTGTTTCCATGATTGCTTTAGGTTCCAATATGATTTTTCCTTCCTCATCAAGTTTTGGAAATATTGTTTGAACTAAAATTTTGTCACCTATAATCTTCTTTAAGCATGAAACATGGAAAACTGGATGCACTCGTGAAGAAGCAGGAAGCTACAATTTGTATGCCATAGTACCATAGTACCAATATTTTGCAACACCTTGTAAGGACCATATTACTTTGGCGATAATTTATTATCCTTCTTAGCTTTCTTGAGGGATATTTGTTTGTATGGTTGTAGCTGCAAAAATACCCAGTCTCCTACATCAAATCTTCTCTCGCTGCAATGTTGATCTTCCTATTGTTTCATTCGATTTTGTGCCAAATTTAGGTTATCCTTTAAGAGTTGGAGAACTTGTTCTTGATGCTCGATGTGATTTTCCACTGCTTGAACCATAGAAGTTTCTCTTAAATATGATGTCATGGACGGTGGATGATATCCATGAAGTGCCATAAATGGGGTCATTTTTGCTACAGTATGGTGTAGAAATTATATACAATATGCATGTATATATCTGGACTCTCCTGATCTCACAATATTTATCTTCTTGCAAAATACAGAATCCTTCCACTATAATTCTTGCGGAAATTTAATCAACAATTGCAAAACACATGAAGTAATAAAAACACACATAACACAGTTGTTTACCGGGAAAGCCTGAAGCTAAAATCCCCAACTATATATTATGTAACATGGAGATCATATGAAAATCTCATACAGCTTAGTACTCTAAGCTTCAGTACAATACAACCGTTACACACTAATCGTGAACAATCTTGCATTGCAAATCCATGCACCATCTTTTGCCCAGCTACTAGCTCCGCCTCTCCACCGCGTTAAACCAAGCTGATTACAAGACCACCCGATGCAATCCCCCACTCTCCTCACTACGTTATTATCATTGAAACCCAATGTATATATAGATGCAATCCATAACATCACTAGTAGTCACAACGGATAATCCATCTTGCCCTCTCACCCTATCTCTCCACGCTCTAGTCTCCACCGAACGTCCATGCACTGTAGTTAACTGATGTATCTTTCATTGATTAATGAGTTATTTAGTGAATTAATGAATTAATTCACACCACTCTCACTAATTGTATCAATCAGTTAAACTAGATACAAATAGCTCAACTATGTTTAGATTAGTTAAACTGAACACAACTCCATTAACTCCCTCAATCAACTCCACCAAACTCTGTCACATGAGTTCTAACTGAAGTATCCATGCAATAGCTGCACATAACCCTCAAGAATAGCGTAATTCCTTCTGTCAGCTCTTGTGCCACATCTGTGCACTTAACTGAAGTGCTCCAAGAAAATAAGATAATGTTTAGAGTCCAAATATTATTAAGAGCTAATAATATTCGACATATCTATTTTTAGACTGGCAATCTAAAAATAGATTCTGCCCAATATGTCTAAAAATAGAAATCCATCTATTTTTCTAACTTTACCAACCATCCATAAATAGCATCCCGCAACTTATAGAACATGATCCATATGTCTAAAAATAGACTTTGCGACAAAAATCACCTGTGTGGCCCCCACCTAGTTTTGGTGATCACTTTCCAACTAGGATCAGGAATGATGTTTCAGGAGGCCTCCTTCACTGTTTCTTGTTGCCATTTTCAACACTCCCTCTCAACAAGAAAGGACTGTCATTGCATGCGACATGCAACCCCATGCATTCGCCCTGCAACCTTCACAAGCGCCATGCAACTCCATGCATCTGCTCTGCAACTCCTCTGAAACTGAATAGGCTCCAAACAACTCAATCAGTCTGATGCATCTATCATCAAAGTCTTCGACTTCTGCTTGGCCAATTGCACATGTCATCAGGAACCACTGCGCTGTTGAACTCTTGCACCCATGCACTCTGCACTTGCTGTCAACTCTGATCTGCGCTCTAGTATCCGACACTGTCACTTTGATCTGCCTGCATCACTCCAACTGATCATGCTACTGCTGCGCTGTGGGCACCTCGTAGCCAGGTTCAATTCATGAGATCCACACCATCTCATGAATTCTGCCCAGAAATATTCTCTTGGGATTATTCATGCATGTCGCCACACCTCTCACCTGGTGGTATAGCTGCATGCACTCCCTCTGCCCATCTGGCATGAAATTTCTCTGCATGAGTGGTTGCTCCCACTCCATGATCCTCATCTTGTGGCTGCTCCACATCCCGAGGTTCACTCTTACCTGCATGCAAATCCTGCTCCCTCTCAAGCTTCAATTGCATGTGTTTCTTACACTTCCCAACAGTAGGAAGCTCCGTAGACATCCCATCTACTTCAATACCTGCATGCAAAACTTGCTCCCTCTCAAGCATCAATTGCATGTCTTTCATGCACTTCCCAACAGTAGGAAGCTCCGTAGAAATCCCATCTACATCAAATCTATAAAGATTCTTCTGCATCTCCAGTTGTGGCTGCTCCACAACCTTCCGAGACTGCTTCTCACACTGCATGTTGAGAGGCTCCCTCTCAACCACCAAGTCACTAACCTCTTCTTTGCTCCTCAAAGCTTTGCATGCATCTTGTACCTCAGTGCATGTAGATTCTTGGCTCACGCACATTGCAATTGTCCCACCGCTGTCGCAAAATTTTCTAACAAAAGAGCTGATTTTAAATCGATGATATCTCCCTCATCCGAGCTCCGATTCGACCGATTTTTTTTTTCAATTTGGGTATTTTTTCGCAAGGAATCCAAATATGCTATTTTTTTCTGAGAATATTTCATCAAAATTTTCAGATATTCTCTGCAAACTCGCGCGCCCAAAAATTCCTGCTCTCATTCCATGTAGAAAATCTATAACACAGCTCCGATACCATGTAGAAATTATATACAATATGCATGTATATATCTGGACTCTCCTGATCTCACAATATTTATCTTCTTGCAAAATACAGAATCCTTCCACTATAATTCTTGCGGAAATTTAATCAACAATTGCAAAACACATGAAGCAATAAAAACATACATAACACAGTTGTTTACCGGGAAAGCCTGAAGCTAAAAACCCCAACTATCATATTATGTATATCATGGAGATCATGTAACAATCCTCATACAAAGCTTAGTACCTCAAGCTCTCAGTACAATACAACCGTCATACACTAATCAGGAACAATCTTGCAAATCCATGCATCGATCTTTGCCCTCCTACTAGCCTGCCTCCACCGCGCAATCCAAGCTGATTACAAAGACCAATTCGATGCAATCCCACTCTCCTTGACTACGTTATTATCATTGGAAACTCCAATGTATATATAGATGCAATCCATGCATCACTAGTAGTCACAACGGATAGTCCATCTTGCCCTTTCACCTATCTCTCCACTAGTCTCCACTGAAACTGTCCATGCACTGTAGTTAACTGATGTATTCTTCAGTTGATTAATGAGTTATTATTTAGTGAATTAATTAATAATTAATTCACACCACTCTCACTAATTGTATCAATCAGTTAAACTAGATACAAATAGCTCAACTATGTTTAGATTAGTTAAACTGAACACAACTCCATTAACTCCCTCAATCAACTCCACCAAACTCTGTCACATGAGTTCTAACTGAAGTATCCATGCAATAGCTCCACGTAAAACCCTTAGGAATAGCGCAATTCCTTCTGCCAGCTCTTGTGCCACATCTGTGCACTTAACTGAAGTGCTCCAAGAGAATAAGATAATGTTTAGAGTCCAAATATTATTAAGAGCTAATAATATTCGACATATCTATTTTTAGACTGCCAATCTAAAAATAGATTCTGCCTAATATGTCTAAAAATAGAAATCATCTATTTTTCTAGCTTCATCAAATCCAGTTCCATAAATAGTGCATCCTCAGAATTCTATAGAACATGATCCATATGTCTAAAAATAGACTTTGCGACAAAAATCACCTGTGTGGCCCCCACCTAGTTTTGGTGATCACTTTCCAACTAGGATCAGGAATGATGTTTCAGGATGCCTCCTTCACTATTTCTTGTTGCAATCTTCAACATATGGAAGGAA